>HG995421.1:4270832-5692776 GCA_905333125.1 Pheosia tremula | reverse complement strand
CCTAATATATTCCAAACACTAGGACGTGTACTTATTATTCCTATTTCAGTAAAGCAATGTTTACACTATTAACATAAGAATAATTGTCTTGACATTTACTCTGACAAGATGTGATCTTGAATGTGTCTGTCTATCTGTCGGGTATATCTGTCAATGCACTCCAAAATAACAGCTACTTAAAAGGCGAACCCGGATTTTTCATATCTTCATGTGACATCCATTATTTTATTCATAATATGTACTTTTTTTGTGTTTTTGGTATTATTTACTTGACATTGGCAAAATAGCCACTAATATGCGGGTGAGGCCATATTCATATTCATTTTGTTTCATCCCATTTCATTTCGTAAAGAAAGAAGAAAGGCGAACCCTGAGTTTCACAAGACAAACACACTAACTGTAGAATCCTAAACTAAGCAGCGCTTATAATAGGTAACGTGCAAGGGACTGGGGCAGAACCCAGTATATAATCTTAATATACGTACTTACGTGTCACGGTGTTTGTCCGCTATAGACTGCTAAACTACTAAACCGATTTAAATAAAATTTTGCACACTGTGTGCAGTTTTATCCTACTTGAAAGATAGGATGGTTTATATCTCAATTTATAAAATATTTCCTAGAAATAATGTATATGCCAAAACAACGTTTGCTGGGTCAGCTAGTAAGTACTTATATAGATCTTAAACATTCATGACTCGGGTACGAACATTCGTGCTCATCACACAAAGTGTGTATCAGCATTCAACTGGGACCCTCGGCACAGACAGCAGGCAGTACTAACCGTGTTAAGCAGGTCATATACACATAGAGTATTCCGTCTTCCCTCCGAAACCCACAAAACAAATGGTAAACGACCGGTACCATGATTGATCTACGAACATAGTCAAGCTTCTGTCTACCATCCTCTTCAAAGCACGAAGGAGGTCTCAACGCAAATTTTATTCAGTATCAGAATCAGAATCAGAATATTATTTTATTCATCTAAACCATTAAATACAGTACTTATGAATCGTCAAAATAGTTACAAAATACTAAGCTACAACTTCACCACCCATTCGAAATGCCGTTCACCAGAAGAACAAACGAGGAACTCCATGGTAGGTCTTTTTAAAAAAATATTTTACATTTTTGAATAGTACATTATTATTGTTATGTGAGAACAATGTAGGTACGACTAGGCAGGCTGGCAGCTGGTCTTAAAAAGTACTAACTGTAACTGGGTACAGACTGACCTGTCTCGCGAGGCTGGCTATGGTAAAAAGAAGAGGCAATAGACAGATGTCAGCGCTCGCCCGAATCCTGAGGCAAATCCTCCCACTCAAGAAGGCCACGCGGTCGTATAGGCATTCGATCCACGGGCCTATCAGGTATGACAACTTTTTAAATTACTTACTAATAGTTCCATTAAATTGGTAGGTAGTGTACTTAAATATTAAGATGGCTTTAGTAAATGCTCGATGTAAAGTGGTGTCAACCGTTCTATTGTATCGTTTCCTTGAGACAAATATTTATGGTCTCCCTACAAATGTATGTCGCACAACTGAACAAATAGTCCACGTTTTTCAAACAAAAGGTGTGGGGTATGGAACTAACCATCTATACAGAGGTGTTTAGACTCGATGCAGATAAGAAAAATAATGCTAGATGAACACATTACTGTAGCCATAATACAAACGTTGGCCTCCAGACCACAATGAACTGAGGCCGATCCCAGTAAAGTAAAATAAAGTCTATACAGTGCCAATCTGTAGACGAAACGCGTCGATCGGAGTGGAGCAGGGCGGAACGGGGCGGAGCGGGGTGGAGTGAAGCGGGCCGAAGCTAAGCAGGGTGGAGTGGAACGGACCGGGGTGGAGCGAGGCGGAGAGGGACGGGATGCAGTGGAGTGAGGCGGGGTGGAGTGGAGCGGAATGCTAATAATTTGTTTTCAGTACGAAACAGAAAATATGTAAGTGAAGTCTTCAAATTCTGAAGATATCATGATGAGTTAATGGTATTTGGCCTTTACAACACTTTATATTTATTGGAAAATTCGTTTCGAAAGCATACATCAATACCGATGCTGAAAGATATAGCACAACTGTGCGCTCTTCATTATAATATAACATTAGTAAAAGGTTATCTATGAAGGTATAAATTTGTTTACACAATTATGTTTTCAATGATGCAATATCGTATATTGAATAAATTTGTTTTACCTAGCGAGTATCAATAGATACTGAGTTATTTTGTGAAACAGTTATTAAGTAAAACACCATAAAATAAGTTCTATTGTGCCTTAGTTTTTATTTAAGTATTTGTAGTACCATCCCACTTAGTTGCTTAATTCGCTTATGTACTTATCTACATTATGTACCTATTTTTTTTAGTACATGCTCACTCACCGACTAACATTATAGCCGGCTTTGGAAAGCCAAATCAAATGAACATCAGGTTCAGTGTTGTCAGTGCTTATAAAAGTATAAATATTTATAGTAATGGCAACTTCTAGCGTTGTTGATCAAGTGTTTGCAGATGGCTTTCGTCATTTTCTCTTTGGCCGTATTGAACTCGTTACTTTCCTCGAATGCGTTGGCAACTTCTAAATAGTTTATTGCTGTTTCGTCTTGCGGATTCTCTTCAACAAAATATCTGAAAAAAAAACGGATATGTAATAAGTATCTAGCTCTTTCACCAAGTATTTACCGTATCACATAGATAGAAGTCCTGAAATTTTAGGTGCCCCTTCGGAAAATTATACCACCAGGTAAAACAAAATCTAGAATTTGTCGAATCCATGCCGAAAACATTTGAGAAAATGGCCTGGGTCTTCATGTTTCAATAATCACCCCCAGTTCATTATATTATGACACCAATAATAACCCACTTAGTTACTGACTATAGGTTTGGTGTGTTAGTTCTGTACATCCTAGATGTAGCACAATCCTTTCATCAAATGTGTGTCAATCAAAAAACAAGTTTACCAAAATAAAACAAAAAGAAATTACCTCAAACAGTTCTTCATATAATTGAAATGGTCTAGGAAACACGAGCATGGTCCAAACTGGACCAACAGGGGCGTATTTGGCGTAGTACTATCCAACACTTCATGTTTGGACGACCCGCTAATAGACACTAGGCTCCTATCAGAGCTTGTCACTGCGGACTCATCGCCAAACCTTTTCAAATACAATTTCCTGATCAATGTTGAAGTCATGACGGGCATCTGTTTGTTGATGTTCATCTCTAACGTTCTCTTGTTATACTCTTCGTGGTATTTATCAATAGCCACGTCTCGTTTCACTTCGGTGATGATCGTCTCCAAGTCGTTGTTGTGAGCCAGCTCGTCGATCTTCCTGCAGAGGGTCTGTATGAACCAGGACCCGTAGAGTTCGTCCCTGGAGACATGCGAGTAGAAAACTTGATATAGAATCGAGTAAATCTTAGTTATTTCTGAATTGATTGATTGATAGATTTGACCGATTGTTTGGGGAGAAGGAATTTTACATAAATTACGGAGGAGATCAGGTCAAAGACCAAGTCTAGACGAGGGTTGGCTTGATTTAAGGACCTACGTTTGCAACTAGGCTGCAACCTCCTCAATCCTCAAATAAGGAGAAAGTAAAATAAAGACTATATATTGGTGAGTTAATCAAATTATAGGTATGACAGGTATTTACCTGTGTGATGGACTGCCAACGTAAGAGCTATGCAAGATCAACATATCAGACTCTGAAGGCAGGATATAAGGCTCTAGATCTTCGTCATGATCCTTCCGAATCTTGCCAGCTAGGAAGACCGGCGCACCTTGAACGATTCTCGTTCCACGGCAAGCCTAAAATTAATTAACCAAACCAATTAACCAAAAAACAGATTTACAGATATTCTTTACATTGGGTAATGGGTACTTTATATTCTGTACACTGGTAATGACAAAAACTTCGTGCACTAGGTTAGGCCTGTCTCGCAGGATTGATTGAATTGATTCCTAAGTAGCTATTACCATATACATTTATGTAACATATACTCGTGCCTGTATCCTATGAGAGAAGAAAGAACTACTGGCATATACCTAACTCTTTCGCTTCTTCTACATTCATACATATTTATTATACACGAGCTACGAATACCTAAGTATTTTTGTTCATATTGGATTGCCCAAAATGTCTGTCTAGTTACGTATCATAGAAACAAAACGAATATCTAATTAAACGACAAGCTACGCAAAATTATTTTTTTACTTCAACCAGTGTTTTCCAAAATGGAAATGTACGATGAGCTCGAGCGTACTCTTAAGTCGTAGCCTAGCCGTAACGAATTTATAGACGTTCTATAAGTTTTTTAAACGTCATAATGTATGTAGTAATGCGCAAAGCAACTCTTGTGCACTGTAGGTACAAGGTATATGACGGTTGATAAAGTTAAAGAACGTCTATAAATTCGTATGGAGATTTGATATATTTTTCAGATAACGTCGCGTCGGCTAGACGCGCTGTTCAATTTCAAACTAATGCGCAGACTATGCAGTATACGCTCCGCTTATTGAAAAATTTAAATCGTTTATTGTTAAATGTTTATTAATAAAAACGCTTGTGGTTGCAAATCTTGAGTATTCTCAGAGCTCCAAATATTTCAATATACAGAGTGTAAGTCACATGGTAACGAAAACGTTGGGTAAAGGTTACTGGAACAGTTAGAAACATTATAATTTTTGAGCGCTCAATGTATCGTAAACAACGCGATCACAACACAACGCTCCGCGCGATACCCGACGCGTGTGAACGACGAGCACGCTCGATCCTATCGAGTTTTAATTTACATTGCAAGATCATGTTGACATGGACCTATATTATGATTTCATACAAGACCGAAAGAAAATTCAAACTCTGGCGATACAAAATTATGAGATGAATCCATGGCACATATATCAGCTTATGTTACAACTCCACTTACATCCTGTATAATACCCTAAATCGGAATGTTATGAATCGGAATTCCTATTAGCTGGATGTGCGTGCCAAACGCAGTTTTTCCCAATCGCGATTCAATCAGAATTACCCACCATTATTCCACACTACCTACTCTTAAAATAATTCTATTAAATATAGAACGCTTGATCTTCATTCCATTGACGCATACGATCCGATAAGCCCCAATTCCGCATTCTCTAAATAAACAACATCACAATATCGAAAACGGACTCCGCATCTTTGTTAGCGAGATACCTAACCCGATGATTAATCTTTATCTAGAGCTTATCTGCTTCTGATAACGAAGATCTAGCAGGTGATCCAAAATTAAGCACCTACGTGTATCCTAAGGTGTACTTTCCGTGAATTTAAGAAGGAAATAATGCGATAGTTTTTAATGAATTCCAGAGATAGTCCGTTATAAAGTAGATATCTTAAAAGGGTGAATTATATTCAGGTGTTTAGTTTCATTCACACCTTAATAACATTCAGATGAAGGTATTATTGTAAATTACCGGTTGGTGGTTCTTAGGTGGTATATACATAGAAATAATATAACTTGACTTTTCAAGTTCTCCTAAGATGTCCGGTAATTTTTTCAGCAGTGTTCACAGCTTTACTGATGGGGGATTAATTTCATCATCATCAGCTTCATCAACATTATTATTTTTATCAGGGGTACATATAATTCAATAAATATTATCAAGAATTACTCTACACTGGCAAAATGGCACTATTTTGTAGCTTAAAAAAAAGAAGAAGAAGAACTAAAACTTTGAAAAAGGCTTTCAATGTCTATGCTTTAGATTCCTTCGCCTGTCCTACTGGACGAATTAAATTACTACTACTACTGTCTATGCTTTATCTACTTAGTAATTTACCTGAATAATTATGATCTTAGGCTTCGTTACGAGCGTTGGTTTATCGAACACCTTGAAATGGTTTATGATCTCAATCTCACTGTACTGCTGGTCCTTAGCCCTCAGCAGACCGTTGTTTGATCCGTGCGTCAAGACTGCTACAGCCACGCAGCCGTAGTCCGTAAAGTTTTGTTCACTAACTGTAAACATGTAAGAGCTATTTTAGTTTAACAAGAACGAGTGTGCTTCTACGTTAGGATGGGCAAGTTATAAGAGGGGCACCGGTGCGTTCGGGCAGGAGATCCCGGAGCCCCTCCAACATGTGTCGAAGGCGGCCACCGGGGTTGTGATAGTGGGTAAGAATCCCACATAACCCGGCCCTCTCATACACAGAGGCCAGATATCTTTCGAAGATTTCCCACCGTCAATAAAAAAAAAGTACCAAAGACTTACAAATCAACATCGTGGGTAAACTGTGCAGCTCACATTTCCCAGTTGCCTTTTCTACAACCTACATCATTGCTCATAATAAAATATATAGTTATACACTTACAGGTTTTAAGCTCCTTAAAAACGTCATCTTTAGTCAGATCCTTATGTTCGATTACATCGAAATCATAATTTCTGAACGTCCTCGTCAGCGCTTCGACGTCTTTTTCAGTACCGAGCCTTGGTTTGTGCCCTTCAATCTTCTCCTGATTGAATATAATCAACAGTTTCTTCTCAAACTTCTCCAATTCGTATGTTGAGGCATTCTTGGACAGAGCTCTATTATTAATAGGCACACATTCTCCTTTAGATCCTTGATATACAAGTTCCTCTTCCTGCTCTTCAAATGCTAGTTTATCAACCTCATTAACTAAAAGTGAATTTAATTCTTTCGTCTCAGATACATCGTCAACTGTCTCGGGATAAATAATTTGCGGTGGCGATATCATTACACCATCTACTACGACATTATTCGTATTATTAACGAATTTCACTTCTGTATTGTTGGTATTTACAGTATCATCGTCCAATTCTATGTCGCTAGCATTATCATCTGTCAAATTAGAGTCTCCAGTTGATTCGAGTGCATTTGATGCATCAGATTCTTCGTTGCTTTTTTTCAATGCTGGCAACTGACTGTTTCTTTGTTTTCCTTTCTTCTTGCCTCTTCGTTTTCTGGAGACGTACTCGAAAGTGGAGTAGTTTTGGAAATATGGTTGGTCTCTATCCATGATTGCTTTTTTTCTTTACTAATTGCAGGCTTTGATGATTCGATATGTTAGGTACTATCATCTATTGTAAACACATTTGAGGCACTCTTGACGATAACAGTCACCCTTGAACTGATGCATCAACTAGGTCAACACAAGGAACTAATGCCATTGATGATAGATGGCACGGTACCAGGATAACCAACACTATGGAACTCAAGAACAAGAATCTGATATAGTTCTGCACGTTTCAAATTTGTTTCATTAATATTTGTTTTGTGTAACGTGTCGTGCATTTGCCAATATTATTTATCAAACACTGTTTCATGTTTCTGTATCGGTATTATCATTGTACCTATGTTATATTTTATCTAATCAACATGATAATGCATCCGTCGACGGGGGATTTTGAAAATGATATCATACCATATTTTATTATTGGTAATGGTACGAAAATGACTTAAATTGATATTAGAGAGATAATAGGTTAAATGGTATGACTAATATGAATTAACTTAACGTACAATGTAAATGATATAATTGATAGAACAAGGCGATACTTTGCGGAAATCCATTGTCTAATATTTTTTTTTAAATTCAAATGATGTTAAATTTTACTTAGGTACATAGGTAGATTATACATGGCAATAGCCAATTAGGTCATACATTCGCATCTTAACCCTTATTAGCCTAGAGTTTCAATTTTGATACCAATCTTTTTAACCGAATGTTCACATTACTATTAGTTTTTTTTATAGGTTGGCTGTACGTATTTTACCGTTGTATAATATTCTTTCCAACGAAATTACAAAAAAAAAATCAAATGTCATTATTATTAAACACAGTAATATTAAAAATAAATCACTTTCGTAAATCAGGCTACTAAGGGATAAAGTGATCGAGACTTGTTGTACGGTTTTCAAATCTGAGGCTTTGGGTTTCAATTGTTAATCCTAGTATTATCTATCAACAAAATCTTCTAATCTAATTGTTTTAATCTTCTTGGTAATAAAAGAACCAAAATAGTTTTCACAAATCTGTAAACCTACACGGGACAATGTGGTGGCCACACATTGACTATAGACGGTGCTTGAAAGTGGTGTATTCTCATCCTATTCTGTTATAATATGCCTGATATTTTTTTAAAGCAACAACATTCCATGTTTTATTGCTTTTCTTTTATCTGCAGGCAATTTAAAAATGAGGCCGCAACCTAATTTGTCCTTATTCACAGGTTGCAACAACAACGAAACTTCGAGATAGCGTTGAGTTCTATACATTTCAAGTTTTCAGTTACAGTAAAGTATCCAAAAACATAACTGATTAAAAAGCGTAAGGATTAAGGTGCTGCCCTATTCCTGCGCACGGGCACGCTGACTTTACTTGGCTTTGTATGAATGTGTTGTACAAGCCTCCACTCCGATTTTATCATTTAAACAGGCGTGGCCTTATAAAGGATGTAGTTAAATATGTAGTAGCACATAGATCTTAGACAAATTAGCCTAGATAGGATTTAGATAGTAAAGTAATATAGGATGTCAAAGCGCGTAGTCAATAAGAGGTGCTTAAAACAAAAGATACTGGCTAAAAGCCCAAAATTGCTGAAGCTTATAGATAGATCAGACGTCATTGTCAATTCTACTTTGTCAAATCATAGAAACGTCACACATATCTATCACGACTCAGTCGAATTCACGTCGGATTGCGGCGGAATTATTTGCTTGCGCGTAGTATTTCCATTTTTACTCATAAACTCCACTAAAATGTATTATGTAATGCACGGATATCTTATTTGCAATCATTAGTGATAATTAAATTTAATTTTAGTTGTGTGTTGTAAGTGTAATCAGTGAAAATGTTCAATTATAAATACCTTGGCCGTGAACACCTTGAAGGGTTCGATAATTATAAGGTACTTCATGATTTTTTATTATTTTATGGACATTACGTACATAAATTAGGGCCCTCAAATATTTATCAAACATGTGAACTATGGTTCTATAATTCTTTAATTACGGTCATCAAGATAACCTATAATTTAATCGATTTTTTACGCAACTGCGGCGGCTACCAGGAAGTCGGCGTTATTAATTGATTTATTTTACATAAATACTCGTTAAGCGTGTTTGGTACTGGTCATATTAGATAATTAGCTATTTTTAGGAGTATAATGTACATTCCTTAGCTATTTTAATTTAATATTATCTAGATATTACCACAGACTATGAAATAAATCTATTTTCCAAGCAAAAAGAATATATTTTTTCTTAGTCGGAGGGTCAAACCGTCATTTCCACCATTGTTTATATATTTTAGTGAGCAACCAAAACATTACAGACTTATTTGGGGGTTGCTATATTTATTTGTAGTTGTATATTTGGTTTTGTGTCCCATAGTAATGTGAGTGTGTTTGTGTGTGTGTCTGTGTGTGTGTGTGTGTTTAGGTAATAAGTAATTTATGGTGTACTGTAAATCAAAAATTTATCTCAATTCAGTTTAAATGGTGGTTTAGTGGTTCCAAGAACATCATTCGTGTTGACTCAGATGTTATTCCTTTTTCCAGTATATGGCGATAGACACCAGCCCGCTCAGTGTGTATGTTATGCACCCCTTCTGGAACAAAGTTGTGGAGGTAAGTACAAACATCTATTAACAAGACATTACCTGGAAAGATGTGTGTGTGGCGCCGCATGCCACGTAAAGCAACATGAACTCTTATTTATACTTAGTTAGTACTTTTTGTTTTTTTGACCTGCTGCTAAAGTCTGATTAGCCGTTCCTACATTGTTCTCACATACCTATAACAAAGTATTGCTCAATAATGTAAAAGATCTATTTAAAAAAAAAAGAGCAACCATGGAGTTTCCTGCCCATTCTTCTCCATAGGAACGGCATTCCGAACGGGTGGTAAACCAATAGCATAATGTTTTGTAACTTGACGATTCATAAGTACTGTACAATAATGGTTTACGTGAATAAAAAATATTATGATTCTATTTTCAGGAAGTTCACTGCCGCGCCTAAAATTTGTCATAAGGCCTAAAATTTACATAAGTTCCCGCTAGTTTTCTCACTAGATAGTACTTTGTCTCAGTCTATAATTGTTTGTTTGGAACCAAAATCGGTTTTCTTTTATTAAGATAAGCATGTTTTAATCATAATACCAGCGCTTATAATGTCCCACTGTTAGATGCAGGCCTCCTATCAATGCAACGGGGATGGGGCATGGGTGGGTTGCATGTATTATTGAGTTAAAATATAAATTGGCAGACCGTTCCGTTCCGGACAGTAGGAAATAGGATTTCATGTTTAGCCACCAGACAAACAATTACCATATAATAATTCCTATATTATAAGAACCATGGATTAAACATCGCATGATTTCCTTATCGCAATATCATATTTTTATATTAATTTCAGCATTCTAGTCTTTATTGCTTTTCGATACAGTGTCATTTTCATTGGCTACAAAAAATGTGTTGTGTTTGTTTGTATCATACTAATGTAGCCTTTAATGCTGTGAGTTACGGTACAATTTGCGTTGACTGTGTTGTGCATATGAAGGTTTTTATCAGGTGTCTGTTATCATGAGGGTCACTGTTGTTCATTCAGTTATATTTACTTGTCACCTATTTATCTAAAATAGGTGAACTATACAAAGCTGGTGCGAATTTCAGATGTTATGTATGACAAAGTTGAACCTTAAATAAGGCCAAATAGAGTTGTATTTTATCAAGCTCAACTTTTACTAGTTTTATCCTGAAAACTATAAGAATGATTGCTATGGTGTCTTAGGGTGCATTACAGTCCTATGGCTTACATATTCGTACATTATCAGGAATGTCGGTAGTTCCGTCCCAAATTGTATAAATACTGTATAATAGTTTTTTTATTAAATTTGTAGGGTAATTAATATTGCACTGATCTCTTATAGGCAATGTTGAGGAAGATTATGTATTCTTAAAATTATAATAATTGGTAAAAATGTTATCATACACTCAGTAGCAACGAATCTGGGTCACGAAATAAATGTTAATATTTTGGACACAAGAAACTACTCCTATATCTACTAACATTTAAAGTTTATAATATACTTATTTTATAGCCTATTTAATACTACTCCAATAAAATTATTGGTTGCTATAAAGAGATTCTATAAAAAGTCAAAAAAAACATGGTAGGTAACTTAAATGTTTTTTGGAAATCCAACTAATATTGACAGCTTTGCTTTTATTTCTATGCTGTTCCAAAAATATACGAGAATTATCACAGATATGTTAAGGTTTATGTTCATGGTAACCGGATTCAGTGCTCCCGAGTGTACATTATCTAGTAGAGTGGGACAGTGCTACTTGATAGAAAAAGTAGCAAACAGAGCTACCTATATATATTTTTTTAATATTTCTGACTGTGCTCGTTATTACGGTAGATAAATGTAAAGGCCGTGTAAAGAAATCATGTAATCCAATAAAAAAATATTAATATATTTATTATCCAATATTCATATTGTCAATCTGAGTGGTATCTAATCACTAATCACGTTAGACATTATCAATAAAAAATTGATATATAATTCGGCTTGTATAGACCTATTTTAATCCACGTTCATAAACTAAAATCAGTGGTTGGGTGCACTGTTACACGTTACACGGGGAGGCTAATGGGTGCCCTTACCCCCCCAGACTCACCACTAAAGTACTTTATTGCGACCAATTTGAATTATTTTCTTCTGAAAAATAGGTAGGTTAAATCACAAAAAAAAAATCCCTCCCACCTTAACGAAATGCTGGATCCGCCCCTGCAATAAACAGCAATTAATGTTTATTTCCATATTTATTAAATAGATACATGGACACCGAGCATATTTTTAAACTGTTTCTTTTCTTAATTCATTGCAGTTCGTACCAAAATGGGTAGCTCCCAACGTGCTAACGTTCGGCGGTTTCCTCTTAGTCGTACTAAACTTCGTTCTCCTGTCGTACTACGATTACGACTACTCCGCGGCGAGCACGCCCGCGTACAACGAGACGGTCGCCGACACCACCCTAAACGGACACATCGAGGTCATACCGCAATCCTTGTGGTACGCCATAGGCATCTTCTTGTTCCTCGCTTATACTTTAGGTGAGTTTATGTATTTTCCACAATCCATAGCTTATGTGACAGATGGTCTATACCTTATACCAGGGCCCCTAGTCTGCTAACACAATCGATTCATAATCGAACAGCAATCGCATAGTAACTGTCACTTTTGACAGATATCCCATACAATATCTGTCAAAAGTGACATTTACTATGCGGTTGCTGTTCGATTATGAATCGATTGTTTTAGCAGACTTGGGGCCCTGGGATTCCCAAAGTGATCGATGTCGGTTGACATAAAGGAAAACTGATTTAGGGGGTCGACGAGGTCTATAAATCGACCCCTATTAATTAACACAATTTCTTATTTGAAACTTTCAAGATACTGGATAAGTTGTGTTGCATGACTAATATTTTAGTAGGAAGTATCGTTGTTGTACTTTTAAAAAACTCAACAAGTCGATAAGCATACACAAGTTCGTACAAGACGATTTTTTTTATATACACTGCGAATTTAAAGGTTGTTTAAATACCTTATAAGACTATAGTTGAATTGAAAATAAATAGACAAATATCCCATTTCAAGGAGTTTATTCAACATCAATATATCTCCTCCTAGACGGTATCGATGGCAAACAGGCGCGAAGGACCCAGACGTCGGGACCGCTCGGCGAGCTCTTCGACCACGGCTTGGACTCTTACACCGTCTTCTTCATACCAGCCTGCCTCTACTCCATATTCGGCAGGCTTGACTACTCCATACCGCCTATCAGGTACTTAATCTATAATGCCACTTTATTTACATCTTGGCAATGAATTAATATTGCCAGACGAACACACTGGGCCCCAAGTCTGCTAACACAATCGATTCAATATTGAACAGCAACCGCATATTAACTGTCACTTTTGACAGATATTGTATGGGATATATGTCAAAAGTGACAGTGACTCTGCGGTTGCTGTTCGATTATGAATCGATTGTGTTAGCAGACGTAGGGTCCTGATTTGTAAATGTGGGAACCACGTAGCCATTAACTGTAATTTTATACTTAGTTAGTATCTTTTTTTTTGACCAGCTGCTAAAGTCTGATTAGCTGTTCATACATTGTTCTCATACACCTATAACAATGTATTGCCCAAAAATGTAAAAGATCTTTTTAAAAAATAAAAGAGCAACCATGAAGTTTCTCGCCCGTTCTTCTCCATAGGAACGGCATTCCGAACGGGTGGTAAAGTAGTAGCATAGTATTTTGTAACTTTTGACGATTCATAAGTACTGTACTTAATGGTCTACGCTACGTGAATAAAAAATATTCTGATTCTGATTATACGGTCCCAAGCTAAGCAACGCTTGTATTTGTTGTAACGGACTGCGGACGATACCAGTATACAAATGCTTACAAAGATCATTTGTGCTATTCACACAAACTTTACCTCAACCGGGATTTGAAACCGGGACCCGGGATACCGGAAGCAGGGTCACCACTAGCTGTTCCATGTCTGTTGCAGAATGTATTATGTAATGTGGAATCTCCTGCTCAACTTCTACATAAGTCACTGGGAAAAGTACAACACTGGCGTGCTATTTCTTCCGTGGGGATACGATTTCAGTATGTGGGTAAGTAATACTATAATTGATTATATAATAATAATACCAGCCCTTTTTAATGTCCCACTGCTGGGCACGGGCCTCCCCTCAATGCGAGGGGGATGAGGCCATAGTCCACCACGCTGGCCCAGTGCGGGTTGGCGGACTTCACACATCCTTCGAGGGGTTCTCTCAGACGCGTAGGTTTCCTCGCGATGTTTCCCTTCACCGTTTAGCAAGTGATAATCGTGGTTGAAAATTAGATTAGCACATCACAAAAATCCTAGTGGTGCGAGCGGAGGTTTGAACCTGTGGTCCTCGTTACCGAAGCAAGCGTTCTACCCAATTGGCTATAACTAGGCTATTTTTTGTTATATTTTATTTTTATTTTATTCAACGCAAAACAGGTTACAATCAAGTTTGCACGAATGGTGGCATGGAATATAGTTACTTAAATATAATGATAACTCAAAAACTTATGTTTTCAAAATTATACAATTTACGAGATAAGTAGAAGTTAAACTTAGGCACTACTAATGTACTATAGTATTTAGATTTAGTTCTAGAATTAGTAGTACATTTTTTTTTACGTACACTCCAAGCATACGATCCCACTTTAAGCTTAACGCTTGTGTTGTGGGTACCGTACAATGGACTGAGGGCGAACTCAGTATATAATACTTATATACATATTAAACATCCATGACTCGGGTACAAACATTCGTGCTCATCACACAAAGCTTGTGTCCCTACCAGGATTCGAGCCCGGGACCCTCGGCGCAGAAAGCAGAGTCAATACCACTGCGCTAATCAGGCCGTCAACATATTTATATTATTTGTTTTTTTTTTTTCACCCGTCCAGGCGTCAACAGCGTTCTTTCTGTTGACGGGCGTGAAGGGCACCGGCTTCTACAAGAAGTACGTGTTCGCCGGGAACACGCTCGCGAACTTGTTCGAATGGTTCATATACGCGACCGGCGTGCTCACGAACCTACCCGTCGCTCTCTATAACATACATCAGTGAGTTGATCTTCTTCTTCTTCTTTTAAAAAAAAAAAACACCTCACAATTGAAAGTTATACCTAGAACGGGTTTCTCTTTCTATCGCGTAAATCTTATCCCTTCTGACGCTTTTTTTTTAATGGGACTAGGCCCGCCACTCTCCCTCCACTGCTACTCCTGTAAGCCAGGATCTACAGTGGTGTCCAATGAAGACACCGAGGTTTGACCCTCGGCGAGTCCCGGGATAAAGTTAATTGCCTTGGCACCCGCACGAAATTAATCGAAAGATAAAAATAGGAGGAGTTGGAAGAAAATTATCCACTTCCCTCCATTGCAAAGCGGGAGACAAAAAAGGTCTGGTAGACAAATGTTCACAGAAGTAAGACTCCTACAGCTGGACTAATTCCAGGTGTAAGGCACCACGGACAGTTTAAATACTAATTGGTCCTAAACTTGTGAGCTGATTAAACTTGATTCCAGTAATAGGTATGGCAAAAACGCTTGAACGCACGGAAGTTGTCCCCGGTTTCCACAAGGTCTGTGTAGTATACTACTCCAGAAGTTACTTGCAAACTATTAAGTATAAATGTTCCGTTCGTTTTGCCAGAGATTGTAGCTTCGGGTACACGAAGTATTTGTATGTGCCCACAGATCGTACAAACTCCGCACCGGCAAGATGCGATCGTTATCCGAAGCGCTGCGGCCTCTGTGGTCGTTCCTGTCCGTGTTCCTGGTCTGCTCGGTATGGGTGCACAAGTCCACGGGACTGCCGGACACCGAACCCAGGGCCCTGTATCTGCTGATAGGCACGCTGTTTAGCAACGTCGCTGTGAGTATATTATAAACTCGCTGTTACCGTTACGAAAAGCGTACGAAGTCGCGGGTAACAGCTAGTCTAAAATCAAGGTATCCTAAGTTACTCCTTGTTACATCAGCTATCTGCCAGTAAAAGTCACGTCTCTATCGGTCCAGCCATTTCAGAGATTAGCTGAAACAAACAGACAGACAGACAAAAATTGTAAAAAATGTTGTTTTGGTATATGTACCGTGTATACATCCAAATTCACTTAGTAAAAAGTGGTTATTTTATCTAACATAACAATCACTCGATCTAAAATTACACTATTTTGATCGAATGTTAAACTCACGTGATCTAACGTTACACTCACTTGAACTAAAATTGCATTCACATGACCTACCATTACACTCACTTGATCTAACGTTACACTCACTTGAGCTAAATAACACTTACTAAATCTAATGTCACACTCACTTGAGCTAATATTGCATTCACATGACCTATCATTACACTCACTTGATCTAACGTTACACTCACTTGATCTAAATAACACTTACTAAATCTAATATCACACTCACTTGACCTATCACTACACTCACTTGATCTAACGTTACACTCACTTGATCTAAATAACACTTACTAAATCTAATGTCACACTCACTTGACCTATCACTACACTCACTTGATCTAACGTTACACTCACTTGATCTAACGTTACACTCACTTGATCTAACGTTACACTCACTTGATCTAAATAACACTTATTAAATTTGTTTGTGTTCAGTGTCGTCTAATAGTGAGTCAGATGAGCAACCAGCGCTGCGACGCGGTGAACTGGCTGCTGTGGCCGCTCACGGCAGCCGCGGCGATGTCGCTCATGTTCCCGCAGTACGAGCTCGCCGCGTTTTATGCGATGACGATACTCACCGTCGCCGCTCACGTGCATTACGGCAGCTGTGTGGTAAGTATTTAAAAAAAAACTATTTTTTTTTCATTAAATTGGGCCTTAGGGTGTTTGATTGTATTAAAATTAAGCTTTAAATTGTTGCCATCTTATAAGATTTATAGCTTTTTATAACTATTGACGGTAATTTTTCTACAAAAATAAGAATTATTTTCTTTTAAAATAAATAATATAATGCTTTTTTTTGTTCGGCCACGTGATCGCAAACGCTCTGGCTCAAGTCTGCTAACACAATCGATTCATAATCGAACAGCAACCGAATCGTAACTGTCACTTTTGACAGATATCCCATATAATATCTGTCAAAAGTGACAGTAACTATGCGGTTGCTGTTCGATTATGAGTCGATTGTGTTAGCAGACTTGGGGCCCTGGGGCTCAATTCTGCTAATTTACAAACGCTTCAGTGGAGTATTGATAGCGTGTCGATTGAATGATTTTACACATTTGGTAGTCTGTTAGTTTTTTAAAACCAGCGGCTTGCCACTGACCAGCTATTCAACTGCCATAGAACTATTTATTATGTACTTGAGTCGCGTATCAATATAATGTAGCCACGTAATGGTATTCTACTCGTTATCTGACGTTGCTAGCAGTCGACACACAACCATTGGCACTGACGTGAGATTCAAGGCGACATTAAAGTTTTAGCAGAATAGCCGATCTGTCACAGTCGTAATGGAACCTCAATAATTTCATTGAAATTAGCAGAATTGGGCCCCGGGGCCCCAAGTCTGCTAACACAATCGATTCATAAACGTACAGCAACGGCATAGTAACTGTCACTTTTGACATATATCCCATGCAATATATGATATATATAATAGAAATTGTATGGGATGTCTGTCAAAAGTGACAGTTACTATGCCATTGCTGTGCGTTTATGAATCGATAGTGTTAGCAGACTTGGGGCCCTGGATTGTTGGTTGATGCGTTGTGACATCACACCATCGTCATAAGTATGTGTTTTGGGGTCGAGTCACCTTCGTCCGTAGGAGAATTAAATACCCCCGAGATACCCTACACGTGACCCCGGGTGGGGCCAACCAGGTGACAACTCTACTGGTGGTAGGCTTCGGCCGTGGTTAGTCACCACCCACTGAACAAAGCTATGTCGCCAAGCGGCCTAGCCGTGTCCTGGCATGATGTTCGGTGTTGCCATTCATGGATGGCGGGTCAGATCAGTTGCGGTGCATGTGCCTAGTGAATGTAGCGTCTCGATCTACTGCCGCCTTCCTACCTAGGCAAGTATGCTCCATCGTAGATCTCATCATCACTTACCATCAGGTGAGATCGAGATCAAATACTTGCCTATAATGTAAAAAAAAAAAACTGTATCTAAAATGCAACTTATTATAATTGTTTTATCCAACAGGTACGTCAAATGTGCGACCACTTCCGAATAAGCTGTTTCTATATAAAACAACGCGCAGATTGACTGTTAGACGACAATGCGTGCTAGACACAACATAACATGTAGGGTCACTGACCGTAGCAGATGCGAGGACTTGAGGCAGGTGAGGCCTCAAAATAGGACTAGAATCAGAATATTTTTAATTCATGTAAACTCAGGGCTCCCAAACTTATTTTGTCTACTGCCCACTTTGAGAATGAATAATTTTTTAGCGCCCCCATTTTTTCACCTACTTAAAAACCTTAAGGTTTCAGCCTCAAATTTAGCGGGCAACGGGGCGGCAGCGGCGGCGGCGCGGGAGCGGCAGGATCTTATGCGTATAATCAAATGGACCCGTTCTCGAAAACAGCGGCGCGGGGGCGGCCAACGAGCGGTTGCACTCCAGTCAAGCGGTGACTCGCGCCCGCACTGCGCGTCTGCATTTGATTTTGCGACGTGTCAAAATATATCGAGCGTTAGGAATAAATTTGAATCAAAAAGATGTTGTCGCCGTTTTTCAGACATTTCGTTCGCGAATAAAAACAAATAATTCGACAACGCAACCATGAACACAACACTATGCCCCTATAGTGCCGCGCGATCTGCCCGCTGGTTTGGAGAACGGGTCTGCGTTGCCCGCCCCGCTGCCCGCAAAATTCGAGGCTGAGGCCTAATAACTTCAAGCCGCCTTTCCGTTGTGCAAGTGCGAGCGAAAGCGCGATATCGGTGAATATTGTATGCCCGCGTCTGCCACGAGTCCTTGCGTTTACTACAATAGTTCGACAGACAAACAACATTATGTACCCGTCATACATAGCCGTATAACTTGACATTGGAAACTTTAATCGGAATAATTTTATTTTGACCCAAATTCTATTTCCCAAATATACGATGATAAATTAAATGTGACAGATTCAATAATATTGCCGTCTAGTCATATACGGTGTGATTCAGAAAGGGTGTACTAAGCCTCGAACCTGCACATCTTTAGCGCATTTGCTATCATGATGTAAAATCAGAATTCCATATTTTGAATTTAAAAAATTAATGTTTCGAAAATGACGGTTGTTTTTTTTTTCTTCATTTGACATATCGAAATTCTGACTGCACATAATGATTGTGAATGCGCTAAATATGTGCAGATTGAAGGCTTAGTATACCGTATCTGTATCACCCTGTCTCGTTTGTGTTCGAACAGAATTAGTACATTTTGTTGTCAAACAATTAATATGTTATGTTATTGTGTTATATTATAAAGATAGTACACGTGCCATTTCAAGTTTTTCGTTTTAAAATCGATAAAACATATTCAGTTAAAATAAAAGTAAATAACATTCAAACTAAAACCTATTTATAAGTCACTATTAACTCTGATGTTATTTTTTAAATTGTTTAATATTTTGTCTATGATATCGCTTCCGTGTACGTCTTTATTTTTAAAAGTTAATAGCACGCATTGTCTACTTCTAATATTGCTCTAATGCACATAGCCAATTTTTTTCAATAGAACTTTCATTGTTTTGTAAACAATAATCGCGAGGTGACACTCATATAATTTAATAGGAACGTCTGAAATAGACTGCCCCATGTATCAGGCCTTCCCGATGAGTCAAATGAAATGTCAAAAAGCCCGCTTTTTTCGGCCTGGTTAGGCCAACGTTAAAAAGGTTTTGTCCAATATATAAGGTGTAACAATTATAGTGTAAAATATGTTAACAGTAAGTAGGTTATGAAGATAACATTCCCAAATGAATAAATCAAATTATTTGACATTTAACCCTCAATAGCCTAGAGTTTCAATTTTGATACCAATCTTTTAAACCGAATGTTCACATTACTATTAGTTTTTTTTTATAGGTTGGCTGTACGTATTTTACTGTTGTATAATAGACTTTCCATCGAAATTAAAAAAAAAAACAAATGTCATTATTATTAAACACAGTAATATTAAAAAAAAACAATTTCGTAAATCAGGCTACTAAGGGTTAAAAAAATAACACCCCGTACTGAGCGCAGCCGAAAGCTACTGGTTCGCCTTGATTAAAAAAAAAATTACGCAATTATTTTATGCACCAACGTGATCCACATAACTTACTAATTCATCGGTTAACATATTTTATACTAGTTTCTGTTTAACCTTATATACAATCGATAGAACTAGGCGATACTTGGCGGAAATCATTGTTAAACAAATGGGGGAAGAGGAACCCGCCACCGACTCTCGGCTTTTCAACTTTTCCAATAATAAACCGAACAAGTTTGATCGATAATTAAAGAAGCCAGCAACACCGAACTCATCTAAGATGCTAGTCGAGAAACTATATATCACGAATGACGGGACCCCAAATAAAATGCAATTCTACACGAAACGAAGCGAATCTAAAAAAAGTATTCGACACGTGTTTCGCCGGCACGAGGCATCCTCAGGACGGCTGGGCTACGAATGTACCCTAAATAAAATACGGCTGACAAGCAGAGGGTCGGTGGTGGGTTCCTCTTCCCCAATGTGTTTAACCTTATATACGCCATTTAAATATTATCATGATAGAATAATGGTATTCTCTCCCGATAATGTCCCAAGACTACGTCACACGTCATCTTCAATAAAATGAAAACCGCTCACCATTCAAAAATGGCCGATGAAGTAGCCTTGGGCCGGTCACGTGACCTAGCTGTCACGAATAGAATACCCGCACCCTGATTACGTAACTTGCAATAGCCTAGCGATAGCAGTAATCGCGCAATATTTGCTGTTTTGCTATTGCTATTGCTAATTCGTATTACGTAGCGCTGCGACGTCATACAAATCTGCGATTTGAAAGCAATTATTGCGAGATTATTGCTGTCGCTGTTCTTTCGCTAAGCTTGATAAGATACGTAATCTGGGGGCCGGGTTCACTGTACCATTATGGTAACAAACTAACACGCAAATTGAGGAATGGACATTTTAAAGTACATCGGAGACTTCGCGCCAACAGTATTAAGTTGTGAGATTATTTTACGTAGAAAATAATTATTAGTTTTGATGTGCTTAGGAGAAATCTCTATTGTAGATCTGTAGCTCGATACATCTTAGTAACTAGTTATCACGATTCTGCTAGATTGTTAGGCTATGTGCACCATTCTCGCCCAGTGCGGGTTGGCGGACTTCACACAGCTTTAGAATACTTTAAATTAACTTATTCATGCAGGTATCCCCACGATGTTTGCCTTCACCGTTTAGCAAGTGATAAGTGATGTTGAAAATAATATATATTATTGAGTTATATATTAATTAAGTAGCTGTACCTACAAATGAAAATAATATTTTTTAACAAAATAAGATAGTAAATTAATATTCAACATGAAAACCGAATATTCTAAAAGTACAAGCTGGGAATCGAATCATCACGGTACTGACCAAAAGGACAAAACATTTTGAATGAAATTTTTAGAAAGTATCACATAATTAAGGCCTAACAAAAATAGTGTATATTTTAAATTATTAACGATTATGTATAAACTACATTGTAAATTGAGTTTGTATACTAAGAAGCTGGTCACACTACCGTCGTATTTTCTTGTAAATGGCATCTTTACCACCCTCAGATTGACCTCTGAAAATATTTTACACTATTTTTGCTAAACCTTATAATATCGTGCTGACATAATTAATTAAGTGTAAATTAGTTAGGTTATATTAGTAATTCGGCATTTAGGGACCATATTCAATGCATTTAAATTTTAGGGCCACTGAAAAAGCAAGTGACTCGAATCCTATGTAATCCATAATCGCCGTCCTTGGGTTTCAGAGGCATTCGTTCCGTATATTGCTAATCAACCACATCTGGGTTGACTGAAAGCCGACTACCATGAATTTGGTAAAAGTTAGGCAGACTATTGAGTAAGCTCTAAAAAAAGCTATGGTCCATTCCTCATTTGAAAAACTAATGTTGTTTTTTTTTCGTTTATGACTTGTCTACAATTAACTGGTTTTTTTTTTTTTAATTACACCGGTCTAACAAAAATAGTGTAAAAAATAATGTATGAGGTTTTAAAATATTAAGACACAATAAGTAAGTCATACTTATCAGGTTTATGTATAAATAAAATACACATATTGGTGTTATTTTATGTGTACTATGAGTTAAATAATCAGAGAATTAAAAAAAATAATGATCATGTGCATTTTTGTGTATATAATATCTACAAACAAACCTACAAAGTTATTAAATTAAATTATTTTACAATATTTTTGTTACACCTCATTATAAGAGCGTTTAGTATCAATATAAGTAATATATACTGGGTTCGCCCCCAGTCCATTGTACGGTGCCCATAATACAAGCGTTGCTTAGTGTGGGACTGTATAGTTACCCCCAAATTTATAGACTATATAACTTTATCAAACGTCATATATAGTACAGTACTTGCGCAGTACTATATGACGTTTGATACACTTTATATAGCGTCTATAAATTCGAGGGTAAGTGTTCGTCGGCGATGTTATTATGTCTTAGTTTTAAGTGCAACAAAATGAGATTTTAACCGAAAATTATATTGCTAGCAATTCTTTAATCATTAATTTAAAAAGGTCTTTAATTGTTCTAAGAGTGTACCAGATTGGACTTTGCCCTTAGGATTAAATTTTGACTTGCGAGATTAGACTTATTTTGAGTACTGTTTATTTTAATCTATAGGCATAGATAGCTACTTTTAAAGTTTGAAGCGATGGAAACAAAAATTCGTGACGTTCTAGCTTAAGGGGAAGCTCAGGGTCAGGGCGCGAAGTTCAAAATGTCAATGGTTTTTATTTTTTTACGAAAAATTTGGACATCTTCACGATGTTATTTAGTGTTTTGCGATATTAACATTCTGCATTGGATTTCTCGAAGTATTAAGTTTGCTTAAAAAAGTACCTAATCCGATACAATACCATAAGGTTTGTAAAAACCGCTACTTTTACTAACTTTATAGTGATGTATCGCTTTAGGTATTTTTTAAGCAAACTTAATACATCGAGACATCCAATGCAGAATCTTAATATCGCAAAACACTAAAATACATCGTAAAGATGTCCAAATATTTCGTAAAAAAATAAAAACCATTCACATTTTGAATTTCGCGCCCTGACCCTGAGCTTCCCCCTTAACGTCTAGTCGACGTGTACCCACCTTAAGGCGATATTACACTATCATAATATATCTATGAGATAGATCTAGGATCATATGCAAGGAGATTCAGAATGGGTATACTAGCCTTTGCACGACTTTCTTTAGCGCATTTGTAATTATTGTTTTAAGTCAGAATTTCGATGTAAATTTTAAAAGGAAATTATGAAAAAAAATAAAAATGATTGTACCCGAGTCATAGACATTAAATAGTTTTGATATACTCGGATCGCACCCAAACCATTGTATGATTAATTTGGGACCATAAATTTAAGTGTGTTCGTCTGACGATAATATTATCTGATGATGTAATATCTCCCATGGCCGAATCCAGACTAACCGCGCAGCCTCACGAACCTAGCTTACATGCCATGCTACTCTCAGATGACAACGCTCAAATGAGGCATCACAAACGTTGCTCCTAGCGAGTGACGCGAGGCTGCGCAGCCAGTCTGGATCTGGCTATTAAAAATATTGCGCTGAGCGTATTCCCACTTCGCGTTCGCTAAAAACCTGGTGAAGCTCAAAAGGCCGATACGGCCAATAGTATCATCTATACAAATAAATAAAATTGGAGTGTCTTTTTGTAATATTAAAATAACCGCTTTTTACTAAGTGCATTTGGATGTGTATACGGTACATATACCAAAACATTTTTTTTTTTCATTTTTGTCTGTTTGTTCCGGCTAATCTCCGAAATGGCTGGACCGATTTTGACGGGACTTTCCCTGGTAGATAGCTGATGTAACAAGGAGTAACTTAGGCTACTTTTATTTTAGACTAGCTGTTACCCGCGACTTCGTCCGCTTTTTGTTAAATACCACGCGGACGATGTCGAGGGTAACAGCTAATAAAAATAAAACTTGTATAAGACACATGTTCTTCCCGTATTGCCTTGTAGTAAACTAATATACCTATAGTTAGCTGCTTAATTCACTGAGACACTGTCATCGCTTCTCCACCGTCGTTTGACGTCACAATAAACAATTAAATATACATGTTGTATTTGTTTTATTGTATTGATCCCTAAGACGTAAATAAATGAGAGAACTTATTTCCAGTCAGTATACTGAACTGTGTGGTAATTTTATATTTTTTTTAATACCTACATACTAATCGTAATAAAAAAAAATCTTGTTTTTGGTCAATATTAGAGTCACAGACAGAGAAAAAGTAGGCGCCCACTATTTAGCGCGAACTCATGTCGTGGACGACATGTTTAAGGCCTTGATAGAAACAAAAGTCCGCAATACGCCCCCAGTCCCGCGTTTCAAATGCAGAACACTGGGTGTCTGCAATAAAAAACCGAGGTATTTTCAGTCACATGATTTTTATTTTATTTTATATGGCAGGACCAAGTAACAGTAACCGAATTTATAAATAAATGATGTATCCAAATGTAGAATCTATTATATAACTAAGTTATTATGACTGTCTGTTCTTAAATGTGTCTCAGATTAAAAGGTAAGTATAGATTTTACAATGGCTTCTAAATAGCCCACCCTGTCTGAATGCCACTAGTCTACATAAATGGCTGTGCAATAGATAACTTAAATATAGGAATGGTGCAGTACAATTAACATGAAAACAATTTCAGTATGCTGTAATGAGATGCTGGACTTCTAAATAGAGTTGGCTGAAGATCACAGTAAATGAAACGAGAGAGGGTACTCATTTGCCCAGCAGAATATTACTGGCTAGTAAAAAATTAAATGCATTTTATGGAACAAACAGTTATAATGAGTTTTTCAAATATGTACATCCATCATCTACTTTTGATGTTCTCTGTACATGCAGTGCTCCTGAGTGCAGTCCGAGATGAAGTTATAATGTCGAAATTACATTGGCTGCAGTGTACTTAGTACATATTAAATATTAATTATTACGAACTGCACTAAAATATTGTGCTTTTATTTTTTCTCTATCTTCAACCTCTGGAAGGTAAGGGAATTCTCCTTTGGCTTTCCTGTCCTTATATATTTTGCCCTGAAATTAAAAAATGCATGGCCATGAATTTTATTTAATTGCTTATGGTCTTTTCAATATGGAATGTTTACACACAAATTGTTATTATGATTCATTATTTAGTCTAAACATATAAAGCAATAACCTTATGTTTTAAAGGACAAAAGTACAAAAATGTGCCCTTGAAATGTAATTTTTACTAAAATTGGTTTTACTTACCCAGAATTTTTTGCATGTATTGTAATTATCAAAATAGGATTCACATTTCACTTGGTCGTAGCCATTCTTGTTTAAACATTGGTAGGAGAGTTCTTGCTCCTGAAATATTAAAGTATATTGTTATATAATTAACAAAAACCTGAGAAATTCGTTTATTACTACTTTCCGACACCAATGAACTACAAGTACATACCTTCAGACATGGATTCAGACGTTCTGCATCTTTGTTTACTAATCTAGTCATTTTTGCCTTTGTTTACGTTTTTACCAACGTTTTATTGAATAACGTCTGTCTTGCTTGGTTATTTTTATTTTGTAAAAATGGTAATGTTTATAACATTTTGACATTCATTTTGGATTTGACATTGGTTTGACAAGTAAAGTAAATAATGACATTAGACGATCTTTGTACGTTACATTAATTAGCGTTGTATGCGTCACGTTCGTAACATCTTTCAACGCGCTAGCCGTAGGCAGAGCGCTAGCGCTAGACTACAGACATTACGCTAGACAGGTCTTTATTTCATGCTGACGTGGTGTCACCATGAAGCATGATTGTAGTAGGTTAATGGGTTTCCCTTTAACCGTTCACTCTTGACCTAAGTTCTCGACGGATTACATTTTTTTTACTTAATGGCTTTATTCACCAATTGGTATACATCGGTATATTTCCTATATTCATAAAGAGAAATAAAATATACGAACGTGTTACAAAATGCAATGTACACTGTACCCTACAACATTATAATAGCTTTAAACACTACCAACAGGGAGCGGACAAGTCGCGCAATGATCTTATCGAGTTCGTTAGTCGTTCAAGGGGATACTATTTCATTTGGAGTGCCTATTAAATAGGAATCCCCTTGAATTCTTATAAGGAATAACGTAACTTTTTCTATGAAAGGTGTAATGGAAAACCCTGCTGAACCTGTTTACAACGGCTGACCTGAATTATAAACTCATCCAGTGTTATAGGAAAATCCTGTCAAAAGGTAAGCCAAGTGAATAAGTAATCATAAGTCAATCCCATCCCTAAAAGCGTGAAGCTATCAGGTTCATGGCTACAAGATACCATAAAAATATTAGTCTATTTACCTCTGGGTACTAACTAAAAGAAAATGCTGCTTGAAATGGAACGTTTTTCGCAACTGTCATTGTATGTTCTCTATGTCGAAAAATATCATCCAATAAAATTCATTTATTTGCAGAAAAAAATATCTTCAACTGTTATTGGTGCTTTGGATGTCAAGCCAGGATTACTGTTTGCTTACTAGTGCATACAATATATTGTAAACGCGAACAGACCAACTAAAATTACGACGCGAGTGGAATGGAGACCGTCATATCATATCAGTAATTTACTAAAACTTTTGATATTTTACAATGTTGTGTTTGAAATTAAGTGCCTGAATGGTTTGAGGGTTATTTTTATAGTGTAAGTGTTTTATAATAAATGCTTTCGAAATGTCGAAGAACAAAATCGCGGCGCGCATTGATAGCCAAACTGTGGAAGTTAAAACTAAGGTAAGTGGGAAGGAATTTCTAATTTCTTTACCATATTCTTTCAGTCACTCGAATATCCGCACATGTCCTGTGTAGCCGCAAAGATGTAAATTTGAATTTGTTACAAAATTATGTCTTAAATGGCCTTAAGAACTACGTTCAGAAGTAGTTCCATTGACGATTACGATGTCGAGTTACAGTTATAATATTTCTTATTATAAGCTGCAATTTCAATTACCATTGTATGTTGCCCACACTATTTCATACACTTGATCAATGTTGAAATCCTTTCAATTTTTTAATCACCATTGACAGATTGTTCAGTACATCCAAAACTTGTGTTTCAAAATATTGAACTATTTTAGTAATATTAGTAGTCATATTAACTTGGTGGCATAATATCTAACATCTGTCTTCATGCAAGGAATGGGTAATAAAAGCCAACAGTATGACCCAACATTTAGGTTAGCAGTGTATGACTAACCCATCCCATGTTATTGTTTGTCAATTACTCATACTATAACTCTCGAATTTATGGATATTCTATAACTTTATCTAACATTATATATTACTGGGCTGCGTTTACGGTACTCGCGAGCATAAAATCTATACTGGATAAATGCAAAATACCCTGTTCTGAGATTCGGAGGGGGGAAGTGTTATACTGGGTAAAATTTACTGTGTCCTGTTTACGGAAGTCAGCTAGTATAAGTATTCCCCTGACCAATGTAAATTTTAGCGACCCTAAAAGGTTACAAAATTTTTCTCTGCTGTCAGATTAGATCAAATCTTGTTGAATCGCAACTGAAGCCAAGTTTGACAAGTTAACATTAGAATTTGACAGCTAGTGTTATTATAAAGCTATGAAACTGTTAATTAATCTTCCTTAGTGTAATTGTTACCTGGCGATGAATAATGCGGCTTATGTAAACTCAACCCTGTGCAAAGCAAAACTCTTGTGCACAATGATCTATGACATTTGATTAAGTTATAAAACGTCTATAAATTCAGGGGTAAGTCTACAACTGAGGATATCGAATTTTCAATACAAATAACAATTATAAACCATTGATTAATGACCTGATATCTACGAGTTTAGTATTTATAATGCAGTTACTCAAGCATGTAGAAAAACATGTTGCATTTCTGTATGTGTGTTCCATCGCCATCACACCATAGATAATGTAAAATAATGACAATGCCAATGCTTTCTTAATGACAATATTACTAAATAAGTAACTTGTGTCTTTGCCACTACATTGACATTAGCAGAATCACATTGACTCTGACAAAATGGAAAAAGGCCATTATCAGAAAAAAATTAACTTCTACTCTGGCTAAATCATCGGAAATAAACCATAGAGGCCATAATGTTTTAATAAGCGAAGTGAACTTAGCTTAAGAGCAGTATTTTTTAAAGCTTAGCTTTATTGGTGTAATATAAATAACGAAAATCGTTTCCTAACAGTTTGATGCCGAATTCCGTCGGTTCTCCCTCAGTCGTACTGAGAAGCTCAAGTACGAGGACTTCAAGGCACTCATTGAGAAGCTCCACCGACTCCATGATGTGGCTTTCCTTATCTCATACACGGACCCTCGGGACGGAGACCTACTTCCCATCAACAATGACGACAATTTGGCGAGAGCTCTGCTCACAGCCAGACCGCTACTCAGGGTTATTATACAAAGGAAAGGTAAGTTGACATACTAAAGATATATTATTGAAACCCATATGTCTGTACAGGTATTTGGTCCTAGTATTTTCGTCCGCGTGGTATTTAGCAAAAAGCGGATGAAGTCGTGGGTAAAAGCTAGTCTAAAATAAAAGTAGCCTAAGTTACTCCTTGTTACATCAGCTGTCTGTCAGTGAAAGTCCCGTCAAAATCGGTCCAGCCATTTCAGAGATTAGCGGAACAAACAGACCGACAGACAAAAATTTAAAAAAAAAATGTTTTGGTATATGTACCGTGTATACCATATCCAAATGCACTTAGTAAAAAGCGGATATTTTAATATCACAAACAGACACTCCAATTTTATTTATTTGTATAGATATAGATAGCTAAGTGTAGTGGAACCATCCCGGGAACCGTCAACATACATCCGACGACATCACAGTACCTGTACAGCTCACCCATTGTAATACTGATAAGGGAACCGAATTAGCATAGAATGCACTCCCACAACGCTCGCCAACGGTCTTTATGTCAAGGCCATAAGGTTCATTATTTCACGTGTACAGTTGTGTATTGTTTGATTATAATGATAACTTTTTAGGTCGCGATAATGACGCGTCAATTAAAAAAAAGGTTTGTGTATAATAATGTATGCTCTTGTGGTAGCCTTAAGAGCTCAATTGAGCAGAAGACCGTTCGCGTTCTGCGTTAAAGCGGCATTAAGTGTTACCTCTACCCAAAGAGTACCCTCCCCTTAATAGCAGTAATAGCCAAGTTGGTAAAACGCTTGCTTGTTGAAACCTGCATGTCTTAGAGAACCCCTCGAAAGATGTGTGAAGTCCGCCAACCCGCACTGGGCCAGCGTGGTGGACCATGGCCTAGTCACCCCTCGCATTGAGGGGAGGCCCGTGCCCAGCAGTGGGACATTAAAAAGGGGCTGGAATTATTTATTATTATGTACCCAAAGATTTCGTTACCATGCCTCTAACACCCTGTATACAGGCATAATGTAGATAGTGAGCGACGTCGCGTGACGGCCTGACTTCCAACAAATTGCACTTACGTTCATAAACTAGTGTTTTTACACACATCATTTCCAATATTAACTTCCTCGGTATTCTACAAGTGTTACCTTGAATATTGCTTGCAAGTACTTCATCTCTGATTCTCAGTGGATTACCAGGCTTGTCGCCACCAACTGCGTAATACTCTATGGTACTTGCGAATTATTTACAAAGTAGTAACACACAACATTATATCATCCAAATAATAGAGTACAGTTCATCCCAAAATTTTTTTTTCACTAAACTAATCTGTGCTCATTTCGTCATTTCCTGTTGCCGTTGTCAATACCTGATTGTACGGCAACCCATGGCCGTGACACGGGTGTTACAAATATATTATGAGGTCTCATGGCTTTATTGAGCCGTATGTTTGGAGAGGAAAACGTATACAACATAGTGCATCTTCCTTAATCCCTGAACGGAACAGACACATTAGATAATCTTCTTCTTGGACGCTTCTTGAAATGTAAAAGATCTTTTTTAAAAAAGAGCAACCATGGAGTTTCTTGCCCGTTCCTCTCCATAGGAACGGCATTCCGAACGGGTGGTAATATAACGTGGTGGTATTATATTTTTGTAACTTTTGACGATTCATAATGGTCTACGTGATTAAAAAACATTCTGATTCTGATTCTTCCATTATGACTGATGATCGTGGTTGACTATTTGCCACGGAGCAATCCTCTTCTCCATCCAATCCCTCGTCATTATAAGCAGTCAAACAGAAGATTTGAAATACTGACCAATTTTTGTGTGTGGTCCTGTGGAGTCTTTTTACATAGCTCTACGTTACCGTGTTCCGTTCCCGCTCACACCACAACTTTCATAAATACAAATGATATTTCCAGAATGCTTTCTTGATGACGAAACGAGAAGATCCCGCAAAACACAGTAAATAAAATCAAATGGTAACCCTTCGCCGCGAACATGCTTCCTGCCGAGGACTTGCTCCACGAGCTTCGGTCTAATGTCCTATAGTCCAGTCCTTCGTTTCTTACTACAGTTATAAAGAAACAGTTGTATTTATGCCACACATTCCACATAACCACGACCCTCCGATCAACCAATAACAATGTACTGCTCAAAAATGTAAAAGATCTTTTTAAACACAGCAACCATGAAGTTTCTTGCCCGTTCTTCTCCATAGGGACGGCATTCCGAATGGGTGGTAAAGTTTTAGCTTAGCATTTTGTAACTTTTTGACGATTCATAATTACTGTACTTAATGGATAAAGAATATTCTGAATCTGATTCAACCGGCTTCCTACGACACTTAGCACAGTTCTTACGATCCCTTAGGGAAAATTCTATTCGTATCGTTAATTCTTCGCTCTAGCCGCTTGTTACTTGTAGTCGTTTGTATCTCGTGTGCCACCTGTCGTCTCGCTCCAGCGCCCGCGGCTGATGCGTTGCACTAGGATTTGTGGCAATGATCTCATTAAAGCATCTGTTTGCTCGCGTGTTCACGGTTATTTCATTTACGCGTTCACGAAGCCAGAGGTGTCTCAATTGCACTGCAGTTCGCCCCGGCTTTTTCTTACGCCGTTGCCATGTTTTCGTCCCATATTAATTTCTACCTTTCGCCACGAATTTATCTAACACCCTTTGCCAAAGTATTAATTGGTCCCACTCAACGTTTTCATCCCATAATTGCATCTACATTTCCCAACCAATTTACCGTACTTAACGACATGGTTGTAACAAATTAATTGGAGCATTAAATAATTGCATCAACGTTCCGCTACGAATTTGGCTTACATCGTTTGCCATAGGATTATTTGGTCCCAATGTTTTTTCCCCGTCCATCCACCAGCAAACAAAAGTTTACTGGTGGACTTAGTCTCACCCAGAAATAAGATCAACCCGGCTGTGGTTCCTCCGGCCTTAACCTACCTAGTCGCGCATACATTGTTCTATCAAACCCAAAACAATGTACTACACGAATGTAGGGCATCCTTTTAAAAGAGTCACCATGGAATTCTGCCCCTTTTCCTTTAAAAATAGAATTCCAAACGACGGTAGAAGCTTATCTTGTGTATTTTTTGAAGATTAACTTTACAAGTAGGTACTTTAATGGCCTTGAATCAGGCCCATTTCTCTTCGACGCATTTCGCCCTAAATACGAATAAAACATATTTTGATTCTGTTCTCTACAGGAAGCTAAGACGTTATAAATTAAAGACGTTGAAATTATGGAGATACGCCATAAAAGATTCTATAGCAAAACTTGCTTCATACCAAAAACAGTTGTATCAATGGAAATGACTAACATACCCGGCTTCCTTGTCGTGAGGCCTAGAATATAACTCCTTGTTAAGAAACGAATCAGCATTCCTTTGTGCGTTAGAAATAATTTCCGATGTTTCGCAATGATTTCATTCCATTTCCGAATGAGTACGTATAAGACCCCACTTATGCATCGCAGCAAGAGTGAAATAAAATGAAACAGCGTAAATTACTTCCGTAATAAATGACGAGCTTGGTCGCTTAGATTGAATTAGTTAATACAATCGCTGATTTAAATAGTTAATATATTTATTAAGTAAAAAGCTTAGCTACTAAAGTCAATAACCAATCATCTCAAGCAAAAATCGCCGAAAAATATCATAAGGGTTTGCAAGATCTGACGAAAGTGTGTGAGAAGGAAGGTGCATTTGTTTCTTTTTATTTGGGTCATGTTTTATCACACATCAGTTTTAAGATTATGACATCTAGTTTCATGGGTCCAAATAAATATGAAACTCTTAGCTGATATATAGATACCGAAATCTAGATTTGTAGATATCGCACAAATGAGTAACAATATGAAAACTCGCCATGATAGTATACCACCAAGGGCTTTCAAAAGTTGAACACTACTACCCCTCCTCCCCATTTGCAAACTAAACTATACCACAGACTATACGATACTCCTACTATACTATCAGTAGAAAGACGTCCAATACTGGACATAGGCCTCCCCCAATGATTCCCACATATCACGGTCCTCCGCCACTCGCATCCACCGGCTTCCTGCTACGCGTGTGATATCATCGGTCCACCTTGTGGGGGTCCTTCACTACGTCTTCCAGTTAGTGTTCGCCATTCTAGAATCTTTCTGCCCCAACGGCCATCGGTTCTGCGAGCTTTGTGCCCTGCCCACTGCCACTTCAACTTTGACAATTCTTTGAGCTATGTAGGTTACTTTAGTTCGTCTACGGATCTCCTCATATCTGATTTTGTCGCGTAAAGAAGACAGATCAAACTGATCCGTGAATACTTTTGTTTCCAGGGGACAGTCTGGAGGAGCTCAACGGGTACGGCACCATGCGCCCGCGCAACATAATCTCGTCGATACTCAGCGGCACGCCGGCCAAAAACAAAGGCCTGGCTATATCTAACCCACACGATTTCAGAATGGTGAGTTTCCGTTGCTTATTCAATTTGCACTCTTTATATGTGGCTTTTAGAATCGCTCTGGATCAGGGCTTGGACATGTCGTTCAGCGAGCCGCAGTCGTTCATGGGGTAACCCATTCATCGGTCCCTTAAAATTTAACTTACCCATCGACCAACTGGCTTTATAACGTAACTTTACCTTATGAAGGGATTTCCTAGATTGTGAATCGAAATTAATAAAGCGATAATTGTCTATGGTATTTGATATATGGGAACCCTTTTCCAAGGGGTTTTATCGGGTTTTTGGGTCCTCCTAACCAAATCCTAACTTACCTCCTGTTATTGGGTAACCATACGTCAAATGTAACGGTAACAAAGTCGTTCAAACCCAATAAAAACTCTTTCATTTAGGCTTACAGGGTTCTGGGCCCTGCTCTGGATTGTATTTTTTTTTATCTGTATCAGGTATCAGCGATCATAGACGTGGACATAGTGCCAGAAACGTGCAGGAGGGTCAAACTGCTGAAGCACGGATCCGACAGACCTTTAGGGTTTTTTATTAGGTGAGTTATCACAACGTAATGCATGTACCTCTTCATCAGCCTACAATTATGTTTACGTAACGTAATTTTTGGAGAGTTCTGACACCCCCCCCCCCCCCCCCCCCATGTAACGCGACGCACCGTAACGTATTTCTTAACCCCCCCCCCCCCCCCTAGAAAAATCTAAAATCTACGCGACCGTTCAGAAGGGTTAAAACGATGTTACGTAACGCGTAGTTCAAACCCCCCCTCCCGCCCCTGTAACGCATCGTAACGTTTCAGAAGACACCCCCCCCCCCAAATTCGTTACGTAATACTTGAACGCTCCCTTACTCATAATTAAAAATATAGGAGTGACTAGTATTTTATATGATTTATTAAGAATGTGGATAGTAAGGCTAGCAGTACGTCAAGTGCGAGCTAACTGTATACTTTATAGTCTACCGTATTTAGACATTTTGTATGGTATTGTACAATGTCCAAGCCAAAAAGTATCCCATTGCTTATCTCTATGTGTATTAGCGATGTACGTAAAGTATGTATGTAAAGTACGATGTGCGATAAGTGGGCTTAGCTTAGGCAGACTTCTAGTTTTTTTTTATTTTTTTTTATACATTATAGGCAAGTATTTGATCTCGATCTCACCTGATGGTAAGTGACGATGAGATCTACGATGGAGCATACTTGCCTAGGTAGGAAGGCGGCAGTATATCGAGACGCTACATTCACTAGGCAAATGCAGCGCAACTGATTTGACCCGCCATCCATGAATGGCAACACCGAACATCATGCCGGAACACGGCTAGGCCGCTTGGCGACATGGCTTTGTTCAGTGGGTGGTGACTAATCACGGCCGAAGCCTACCACCAGTAGAGTTGCCACCTGGTTGGCACCACCCAGGGTCACGTGTATCTCGAGGGTACTTAATTCTCCTACGGACGAAGGTGACTCGACCCCGAAGTTAGGTACAGATATAATTAGATGTAGATAAGCATAACTTATTATGTCCCCCCCCCCCCCCCCAGGGACGGCACGTCGGTGCGCGTGACGCCGCACGGCGTGGAGCGCGCGCCGGGCATCTTCATCTCGCGGCTGGTGCCGGGCGGGCTGGCCGAGTCCACCGGCCTGCTGGGCGTCAACGACGAGGTCCTAGAGGTCAACGGCATCGACGTCTCCAATAAAACACTCGACCAGGTACAATAGACATGGTATAACAATGCCACTGTGTTATCAATGTTGCCATGTTGAAATAAAACTTATTTTACATATTTTATTTTTATAAATAAACGCGATAAAATGTGTATAATGAGTTTTGTTTCAATGTATAGTAATCGCGTAAATATACACAAATCGATATATATATAAAGTTGCCATGTTTTACTAATGTTACTATGTTGTATAATATTTATAATGTTTTATCAAAGTTATTGTAGACGATGCCGGTGATGCGTGGAGTGGTGTGAGTCCGAAATAACAACACAGATGAGGTTTTAAAGAAATAGGGCGTATTGCGTGGAGACTTGTGTGTACGTTGTACGAATATTCAAATAGAAGTAATTTTTTATAAGGGCTGTCACCTAGTCTACACGCAAACGGAGGTAGATTCCATTGTATTTAAATAGTTGAAGGTAATTACATAATATTTATACCCGCATTTTAATTTATTATTCTGTAGACACCCTCATATGACTTTAATTAATTTTTATTTATATTATGTTGGTTTATGTAATTATTATATTTTATGTATATCGCCAGGCACGTCGTCTACAGTTGTCTTGTTCTATCAAAGTTGCAATCTTTATCAAAGTAACCATTTTTTATTAAAGTTCAAGTAATCGAAGCAACAATTTAAGGAATGCTTAAATATTCTCGTTATAATGATTATCATCACCTCCCATCGCCAGGTGACAGACATGATGGTGGCGAACTCTTCGAACCTGATCATCACGGTCCGGCCGGCCAACCAGCGCGCGCCGCCGCCGCCCGCCGAGACACTCTCGCGCAACTCGCAGCCCTCCAGCGAGCCCGACGAGGACAGGTATTATTACATCTCTGAAATGGATGGACCGATTTTGACGGGACATTAACTGGCAGATAGCTGATGTAACAAGGAGTAACTTAGGCTACTTTTATTTTAGAAAAAAAATAGGATCTCACGAAAAAAATTAAAACCAAGGTTTCAACGCTGTGCTTAATTAACTTTGCAACAACCTGCAATGCTTGTGCAGGTTGTGCTCAGAACGCGCGAGCAGGCTGTTGCCAACGGTTGTGTCTGTGTTAAATACCACGCTGACAAAGTCGCGGGTAACAGCTAGTATTGCCTAAAATGTAATAAAAAATAAAAAAAACGTCACTATGCCCACATTATTATTATTCGACGCGAGACGACATACCCGTGAACTGTAGTTTTATTTCTTATCCTGGGGAACCCTTTCGGGTCCCGGGATAAAACATGTATCAAACACTTCGTATGTAAGCTATGACCAAGCCAAGTTTGAGTAAAATCCGCCTAATGAATATATTCCAGGGAAACCCTTTTATTTACCGATAAAAAAAAATTATCAATATGTAAGTTTTGTTATAAGTTATCACCTGCGCGAACATATATACAGAGGGGGTGGGGGGTGCGGTTTCGAGATTTTCACTATGGTCAACTCAAAGGATAGGGGTATATATGTCATATCATCACGCTATGACGATTTAGTTGTTACTTGCGGCCGATCTATATATAACAGCAAGAGTAACAACTAAATATGAGGGTACCCCCGTTAAACTATGACACTAGGACGTCAACCACCTCAGTCCTCCCGTGACCATGGTCGCTGTAAAGCAGCCGAAACGTCGGGAACTTAAAATCAAAATAAAATTGTTTTATTTCAATGTGTATTATTCGCGTAAATATAAGAAATCAATACTTTAATGGGGTTCACGTGAATAAAAAAATATTCCGATTCTGATTATAGGGCTGCACTAAATTTTTTTTTTTCATTTCTTCTTCACCAGATTCGATCAAGACGAGCAAGACGAGATCGTAGACCTCACGGCGGTGACCCTGGAGGAGCATCCCGAGCCGACCACGTTCCCGCACATCCCGAGCCAGGACGACGGCCAGGTGCTGCACCTCTAGTACATAATACGCCGGTTCAAACGAGCGAGGGACATCACTAGTGATCGAACATTCCAATTTTGTTAAGTTTAGTTACTATCACGACCGCGAAGCGTCAGAGGGGGTACGCAGAAGTGTACATGCTATCCTTGATACTGACTTGAATAGGTATATAGCGTTTTTACCGTAACGGATTGAGTACCGCATTGTTTTCGACGGCTCATGAAAACGATCATGGGTACACTGGAGGCTCAGTACGAGTTCGGGTGCATCAAATACCCGTCCAGAGATCGTCGATATATATATACATACATACAATATCTACACGGTTATTCAGAAAGGGTATACTAAACCTTGAACCTGCAGAGCTGTAGCGCATTTGTGATCATTATGAAAAGCAAAATAAATTGATTTGAAGATTTAAAATAAAATATTTTGTTACAAGTTTAAAAAAAAATATTGTGAACGGATTAAAAAAAAATTTGACACCGAAATTTGGTGATCACATAAGGATTATAAAAGCCCCCCCACCTTTAAAGAAATTGCCCTCTGCCTACCCCCTCTTAACGAAACCCCCTATCCGCGCTTGAGTTTTTTAAACAAATGTTAGGTACTCGTTCTGATCGTCATTTCAGCCACATGTACATAATTATCAAAACATTCCTAAATGTGTAATGTCATCATTCCATATTGTACTTTACTGGCAACACAGATTGTCGTGAAGCAAGTGTCAAAATCCATCCATTATTTTGTGTTAGCTTCAAGAACATCTTACGCTATTCAAATGAATTAAGATTAAATTTAGGCAGGTTTCAAAACGCACTCAGCAAATCCCCACCACCATCGTGGTTGAAAATGAGATTTGCAAATGAAACTCCCAGAGGTGGGAGCCGGGGTTCGAACCTGCGATCCTCGTTACCGAGGCAAGCGTTCTACCAACATGGCTATCACTGCTACTTGAAAATATGATAAAATAATTCAGTTTCGCGTGAGATGTTCCTTGGCATAATTATTTCGTCTATTAAATAATTTAGATAGTTGTTCCCCACTTCCTATGGAAGGTGCTAATTGAAATCAAAATTGTCGTAGTTATTAAGTATAGATTATTATGACCCCTGTCAATTCTAGAATTTAGAAGCCGAGAATTGCAATTTTTTAATTAAGATCTACGGCCGAATACTCAAACGTGACTCAAAAATGTTGTCTTCAAATATTTTCGCAGGCTCGTGCAATGAAAACTGTTTATTATTATCGCCAGACGAATATACCAACTGTGAAGACCCAAACCTAGTACATGTATTATGGGTACCGTACAATGGACTGGGGTCGATCCCAGTATATGATAGATGTCAAGTCAAGTCAAGTTAAGTTTTTTTCCTTAACTCTACAACCGGATCGGAACGCGACCTAAACTGGGAAGATCCGGCAAGAAACTCGGCGGGCTTGTCTTTTTTTTTCATTATGTTTACAAAAAAAAATATAAAAAAGTAAGCTCCAGTGTGTTGCCATGCGCGGCGCAGACACGCTACTACTAACTACTAACATTATAAATATTGATATTCGAGCGATCAGTCCCAGGCTGCCTTATCATCCAAATAATCCAAGATTCTGTAATAACCCTTACGACATAAATTACTTTTCACAGTTGTTTTAATCTTACTAATGGGCAAATCTCGGATTCCTTTGGGAAGTTTATTATAGAAGCGTATACATTGCCCCATAAAAGAATTATTTATTCTGTGGAGACGAGTGACATGCACGGATAGTTTGTCCTTATTACGAGTGCCTGTAACATGAACATCACATCACTCTCAAAATTTAGTTGCGTTTGTGTATTCGGACGGTATTAAGAGCTAAACAAGCAATTGGCTATGGTGTTATTTTAAAACTAATGCTGGGACCTCTTAATGATGGGTACCAATTTAGAAAGTTAGAGATCGCATTCCCTATCATATCAATAAATATCCAATTTTAAGATAGGCAACCATTTGCAATGCTCAATAATTGTATAGAAGTTGAAGGCTATATTCGAGCTTTCAAATATAAAAATGAAATTACGCTTTGTACAAAGCATGTTAAAGTAAAATTTGCATTGCATATATTTTCATGTAATTTGATAGCGCTATCGATGAATATACATTCCAATTGTTATAAAAGAAAACGTGCCTTGAATCTCTTGTAGTGCTTATTCGATTAGTTTAAAAAATAAAAAAGTGATGGTCCTAATTCAGTTACTTATAGAGCAAAGGTATGATAGCAACTGGCTGTTAAGCGTTCGCTTATAACATGTAGATAGTTTTGCTTTCCAGCAAAAGTTGTGATATTTACGTATTATACATCTTTACAATTAAGGGCCTAGAATCGTGCCTTGCGGTACCCCTATTTAAATTGAACGTGTCTTGATGTAATAATTCAGTTTTTAATAATATAATCAAGTTTAGAGATTACATTATAATACTTCTTCATTTTACAACATGTATATAGAAAATACGTAAAGTATTTAGAATATGCAGGAGTCACTACCCAATCCTACCCTTTGCTTGGGACAACATTTGTAGATTTTTAATGTTTTTTCTTTCATTATTTCGACGAAACAAAGGTCGTATTTAAATGTAATTATTGTGGAAAACGATTACTTGATTCGTTTGCAGATATTTCGTACCACAAATTATCTTATGTGTTGTAGGCTATGGATAAATCTAACGGAAATTCCAATGTGACATTCAGTTCACGGATTCTTGTTCAAATTGGCGTTTTGTCCGTCCACATTTGGCGGTACATTTTCAATAGTCACTACGAAGAGGAATTCGGAATACGGAATTTCCGTTACGGTTTTTCCGCTACATTTGTCTCTGGCGTGAAGTTGCAAATGATAGGAGACCATATTTGTAATAATTTTATTTAGTTATATACAGGTGAATACTATACACGTTGATCAAACGATTAATTTTATTGATGCGAGCTTAACTTAATTATTTTTAAGTTACATCCAATATTTAATGTATTATTTAGATGGTAGAATGTATTCGTAAGTATTCTTTTATTTTTTACAATATCAATTTTGTCATTTCTTCATGATTAGTATGAAATCAAAACACTGTATAGTTTTTTTTTTGTCTTCGTTTTTTTATTATAAATCATTTCCAGTTTATTATTATCAAATGTGTACTTATCATAACAGTGTAGAGCACAATTTGATGAGAATCCTCGGGAAAATTCGTAAATCCGATAATATCCGAACGAACATCCAATAAGAATAGTTCAGATTCAATTTTGTTATGACATGTCATTGGAGCTAAAATGTGCAATCGCTATTTGTCGTACGTTCGGAATTCTTCGGGTTATCGAATTTTGCCGACGATTCTTGCTAGATATGCACTATAGTTTTACTTCCGTTTTATATATAATTAAGGTGGAAGGTCAGGGTCAGGGCACGAAATTCAAAATGTTAATGGTTTTTACGTTTTTACGAAAAATTTGGATATCTTTACGATGTAATTTAGTGTTTTGCGATATTGGCATTCTGCATTGGATGTCTCCAAAAAACCATTGCCATTTTGAATTTCGCGCCCTGACCCTGAGATTCCATCTTAAACCTTTGTCAGCAATCCCCTTTTAAGTATTTTTCACAAAAGTATTTCAACCAGTATTTTTTTTATATCTATATTTATAAATATTCGTAGGTAAGTACTTAAAATCACACGATGCCTTTAGCATGTTCTTATAAATTATATTAAAATTTAAAAAAATGGTAATTTTACTTTTTGCTGATTGGCTCAAAATATGGTCCAAAAGATTGTTATAGTCAAACGATTATAGTTAAGCGAATAGATATTTCCATGTGTAAGCTAGCATATCTACTTGTGTTATAATAAAATATATTATATTTAATTTGTCGTTTTGTTTCGGTTGTATCGCGAGACATGAGCTTCTTGCGCGAGACCTACTTATAGAAAATAGAATAAAATAGAATGACCTTCGCTTACAATTTCTTCCAAAACGTTTGACTACTGTATTAGTTTTACGCGCAATAATAGCGCGCGTGGCCACGTGGTCCGATATATCGGACTGTGAACTAACAACGCACAAATCAACAAACTAATCTCTCATGTGCGAACTTATACAAATTAAAATGGATGGAATGGATGAATATAAAATGCAAAATAACATCTATACAAATAAACAAAATTGGAGTGTCTGTTTGTAATATTAAAATAACCGCCTTTTGCTAAGTGCATTTAGATGTATACACGGTACCTACCTGATTAAGTTTGATATGCAACCTGCAATGCGTCCCGCGGGCTCAGAACGCGCGAGCAGACTGTTGCCAACGGTTGTGTCTTTGTTAAATACCACTCGGACGAAGTCGCGGGGAACAGCTAGTATATAATAAAATAGTATGTTAAAGATACACAATAGTTCGATCAATCGAAGGCTTTTTAACTGACTCCAAAACGGAGGAGGTTCTCAATTCAGTTGTATTTTTCTTTCATATGGGTTTGATTGTAGTGCTGACAGACGGGTACTGTACCGTCATTTGATTGCTTTGGACAAAAAGACAACGGGTAACAGAAAATCAAACCATAGATAAAATTCTCAGCTAGGGAAATGATTATAAACAATCGAATGACTCAGTTTATTTTTTCAACAAATTCGGATTCAAGACTCCTTTGAGCTTTTCTCGTTATTCTCTATAATTTCGGTTTTGGTCAACCCACGCCTATTTGAAAATCTTACCTGAATAATATGGGTCATTGTTTAAGTGCACATTCTCCCAAAATAATGCGGCAACAAATAAATCACCTATTTACGTATAATCTAGTCCGGTGACGTCAGAGCCTTCGCACCCACCGCTATTAAAATGAATGGCGCACAAAACTCGCGCTATTGAACTTGAAAATACTATTCCAACCGAATAAACAAGTCATATCTGCGTTTGTTTGTCTAAACATTTATTTTCATAATCTACTTCATTGACATTAGACAATAATCTGTGCAAAATTCTCTCTATATATAAAGTTCTCTGTATTTTCTCTTCTCTATGGCGTCTTGTCGATTAAGATTATTCAAAAATGAGCTAAGTATTATAATTAAATAATAATTTAAATAAATTGTAGCGACCACTTCAACCGCGCCTCAGGCTACACCGATGGCGCTATAGTCGCATTCAGAACAATAGACAATTCTCAATACAATCCTGAAACGCGCTATCAGAGTTTTCGGGGCACGTAAGACCCGACAATAAACCGTCGGGGCATAGCGGCCACACCGATAGGTATACCACCCGCCTGGCTGGAAGATCTTCCCTTTCCGTTCGTATACGTTGTAGTCTTTAATAATTTCTTTCTAGTTGTAGGCTTGCGAGCTCAACCGGTTTGAAATACCTACCAAATCTGTTTCAAGTTCGTCGTGGGTCGTGACCCAAAAACTGTAATGAGTCTATTCTGGACACGTAGGTGAGTCAAGCGAGATTAAACGATGAAGTGTAAAATTAAATCCCTGCACCCGAAAATAGGGTTCAAAATAGATTGATTAATTTCATGAAGATTTATCTCATCCAACCATCAGCTGAAAGACGTCCACTGCTGGACATACGCCACCCCCAACAACTTCCACACATGGGATTTATCTCGATGTATTTATATATACTAGCTGTTACCCGCAACTTCGTCCGGGTGGTATTTAACAAAAAAGTATTTCTAAATAAAAGTTACTCCTTTGTTACATCAGCTATCTGCCAGTGAAAGTCCCGTCAAAATCGGTCCAGCCATTTGAGAGATTAGCCGAAACACTTTGTTTCGGCGGTTAGCCATACAAACAGATTGACAAAATTTTTAAAAATTATGTTTTTGTATATGTACCGTATATACATCCAAATGCACTTATTAAAAAGTGGTTATTTTAATATTACAAGCCTTAAAGGCAAGCAATTTTTTATTTATTTTTTGTATAGATAAATTAGAAATTGGTTAACAAAATGGACGTTCATATATTGAAAATAACCGACAAATTATTTTATGAATGAGAGGACCTACTTATATACGAGAGCTTAGGTTCTTCCTAATATAGGTAGGTAGGTAATTATTGACTTCGCAATCAACGCCATTCTTTTTTTTTGGCACCTCAGAGCTATGTTTGGCACAAATCACCAACTGTCAAAACGTCTCATTCTGTCCAAGGAGATGTCAAAGACCGCTCTTGAACTAGGGTTCAACGTTCATAAGCCTAAACAAAACGTACACAAAAAATAAACACATAATTTTTTTTAATGTAAAAATCATTTTTTTTAACAAATCTGGGCCATTTGCATGTAGGTACATCAAAGATGGTGAGTAGGTATTTTAATCTATATTGAAGGTTTGATTGCCGCGTAATCCTTGGCAGCAACGATGGTAGGTATATTTTTGAGTGGATCCCGTCTGGTCCTGCCGAGTCTACGGTCACCCGTTGACTGATCCGATCCAATATTTATTTTGATTTCAAGACAGAACGATGTACTATTTAACCTTTTTGTCTTATACAATAAGAAAAGTCGGTAAGCGTCTATTAATTGCAAATGCATGAAAATAGAAGTCAAAGTGTCTTATCATAGATATCTGAGGCAGATACCTACTTTTAATAGCCAATTCCCGATTCACAGTTCTAAGCGCACTGGGTTTCATTCTCCACAAATAATATTTTTTTCTAACAATGTCTAGAATTAGATGTTCCGTGTTTATAATACCGTTGGTTGTTGTTCAAACGTAATCCACGATAACATCCATTGCGTCACTACCAACATTATAATGCATGGTACTAGTGTAAGCAAAAGGATTTTATACACGATTTTTTTTACGATCTGTCATCGTTCCACAGTTGGCGGGAGCAAATAGTCAATGTCCGTTCTTTTTATTACGATTCTTGTTATTAAAGTTCAAAATCGTGTTAATAATACGTTGTAAACGTGGACTCCAGAAATAAATGTTCCTCCTCCACTCCAGTATAATTTCGTGCCAACTTTTTCCCGCCTTTACGGCAGTCAGTTAACAATAATCGCGCTCGATGGTCAACCGTCGAAACAACTGTTGCTGCGAAAAGTGCTCGAGTTTGTATTAAAAAAACAAGTATTCTTTTTTCAAATTTTACGCGCCAATTATTCAATTTTTTTTTATTGCATCAGTGACATCAACACAAACAAACATGGAAGAAGAATGTGAAGTTATATCTAGGTTCGAAGACATTACCGAACAAGACGACACACATTTGGCGGGTGCTAAAAAAGAAATAAGAAATGAATTGACAGTTATAATTCCGGAAAATCCGTTTCCGGACATAGAGGTGGATGCGTACCCGCCATTAAAGTTTTCGTGGGTGATTCCGAAAAAAGTGGCAGCTATGGCGTTTCCTAGGAATAAGGAGAACTTAAAGTTCCTTGTGAATCAGGGTATCACACATCTGGTGACGTTGACGGCTGGTAAGAAGCCGCCAGTTGATGATATGCCCAGGTTGAGGTGGACAGAAGTGCCCATAGAAGAGTTTGAACTGCCCTCGTTGGAACAAATTAAGAAGTTCATTGACGTGTGTAAACGGGCTGATAAAAATGGAGAGGTAAGTTCTAGAGGCAATTTTTTTTTATATACCTAGTACCTACTCGTGGAATCCCTAATCCATAAAATACGAGAAATTTTAAAGTCAGAAGTAATAACATATATTTGCTGTGCCTGATATCATTTTAATAAATAATTCGTTCTTTATAAAATACTAGCTGTTGCCCGCGACTTCGTCCGCGTGGTATTTAACAACGTCTCAACCGTTGGCAACAGCCTGCTCACGTTCTGATCCCGCGGGACGCATTGCAGATTGTTGCTATCAAACATTCAGCAGGCGCAGCGCTGCAACATTGGTTTTAATTTTTTTTCGAGAGATCCTATTTTTTTTTCTAAAATAAAAGTAGCCTAAGTTACTCCTTGTTACATCAGCTATCTGCCAGTGAAATTCCCGTCAAAATCGGTCCAGCCATTTCAGAGATTACCCGGAACAAACAGACAGACAGACAGACAGACAGACAGACGGACAGACAGACAGACGGACAGACAGACAGACAGACAGACAGACAAAAATTGTAAAAAATGTTGTTTCGGTATAGGTAACGTGTATACATCCAAATGCACTTAGTAAAAAGCGGTTATTTTCATATTACAAACAGACACTCCAATTTTATTTATATGTTTAGATGAAGATATTTTATAGGTAAGTACTTAGTAACTACTTAGTGAAAAAAATATAAAAGTAGGAGAGTCCGTATTTAATACAGTAAAGGCCTACTTGACATAAGTGTCTAATTAAACATCTTTGTACGTAATATACCTACTTACCAACCAATGGCTTCTATGTGCCAAACACTATCATTAACATTTTATGGCTATTTGCCACAATATAATGATACTCACTCACCAAGTTTTCGTGATAACATAAACACAATAAAAAAAAGTTTGTTAACATTGTTTATGGACATCATAAATGGTAGATATACAATAGTAGGTATACGCATAAAAGGCTTGTTGAAATATTTTTCTTATTGCTTGCAGGTGATGGGCGTCCACTGTCGCCAGGGTCGGAGTCGTTCTGGCGTTATGCTGGCCTGCTACCTGGTGCACTTCCACAGGTTCCTGCCGGACCAGGCCATGAATGTCATCAGGATGATGAGGCCGGGTGCGTAGTTGGCTCACGTATACTTCAAATTACATACACATTACAAATTTACTACTAAATACAACTTACTGTTATAGTAAATCTGAAGTAAAGGCGTCAGTGCCCTGGTACGCTAAACTCAAAAGCCAATATTTCAGAGAAGCTACATGTGTAGCTGATGTGATAATATAGTTAATACCTATATATTGTCGTGGAAATGATATACTTATTAAGTATCTCATATATTGACAAGAAAACACACGAAATAAAAAAAAGTGATTATAAAGAATAAGAATACTTTTTTTTATAAGATAGAAAAAAAATCTAGGTAGAACCCCGTCCAGCATCACTGCGCAAGAAGGAGACAAGGTGTCTACGTCAAACGGCCAGTTTTAAATCGTTAACTTCGCACGTAAATTGATGTTTGCGCAATAAAGCTTGTGTACATAAAACTTTACACCTACAGAAATATATTTAGAGTTTATATGATTAACACGTTTTTGGCATACTCTTACTGCACAAAATTGGACATGTAGGATCAAAAATGCCTTACAGCATCCAACATGAACTTTCACAATAATGAGAATTAAAAGAATAGGTAATCAAAAATATATAAAATAGTCATCGAAATGAGTTAGGTATGTAAAGCATCTCCGTGTTCTTACTTCAATCAAAATGTAATGTTTTAAAACGTCAGCATGTAGAGGTTCTAGATGTTGTTGTATACTTAAATACCGACCTTGGTAGGTATATAAGTATAGAACAACCTCTACTGCTAAATTGTATTCCTTGTAGCACAATTTTGGATTTTGCGTCATCACTTTGTTTACGTACACCTAGAGTACGTACCAACATAACTCGATTTAGACGAATTTGAACATGTCACCGCCACAAAAATAAATTATATTGCAGTTAATATCACGAATGACGGCATAACACGTACGTCCTCGATGACTTCTAGTGGGTACTTATAATAATACCAGCCCTTATTAATGTCCCACTGCTGGGCACGGGCCTCCCCTCAATTCGAGTCCACCACGCTGGCCCACTGCGGGTTGGCGGACTCATACATCTTTCGAGGGGTTATCTCAGACATGCAGGTTTCCTCACGATGTTTTCCTTCACCGTTTAGCAAGTGGTAATCATGGTTGAAAATGAGATTCGTACATGAAAATCCGAAATCCCAGAGGTGTGAGCCGGGGTTTGAACCTGTGATCCTCGTTACCGAGGCAAGCGTTCTACCAACATGGCTATCACTGCTTGTCTGTGGGTACTTACTTTGTTTTAATTATCTCATTTCCAGGTTCAATAGATTTCCCAGAACAAGAGGAGTCGGTTGGCAGATACTTTGAATATTTGACAGAGGATAATCCTTTGAAATTCGGAGTCAGTGGCGACGTGATGGAGGAATTCATACAATCGGCCAAAGAGAGCACTAAGGTGGTGCTCGACTAGTCTGTGATTTACTTTATATAGATAATTACTTATGTTTTTTTGTGTACCTGAAAATAAAATAAAATTACTTGTTGAATTTATAATTTTTTTTTAGAATGACCCATCATTGGTGTTCTATTCGAAATTTGAACAGTTTGGTTGTGTAACAAACTAACCCAGTATTTTTTTGCACCAATGCCTAATGGTAATACGTTGGCATAGATTAGTTGATTTAAAATGCCAGTCGTACATCATGAAGATATGAAAAAGGAATTTAACTTTTTCATATCTTCATGTCACACCTATTATTGTATTTATAAAGTGTATTTATTTAATGTGATATTGCTATTAATTAACATGACATTGGCAAAATATTATTATCCACTAACTTGAACTAATTGTATTTCTTTGCATTTCGTTTCGTAAAGAAAGAAGAAGAATAGTAGGTAACAGATTGTCTTCTCATAAACATATGAATAAATTGCCTATCCAATGACAGCGCTTCCTTATTGTAGGTACGTATCTACACACACACGAGTTCCCTATAACTAGACACATAAAGTCGATATTACGTAGGCACAAATTGGTAACAAAACAAAACTATTTTAAAACAACGGAAGTCTGATCTACATTCTAGCAACGTATATTTATTTTTTAAATTTAAAATGTCAAGGTTAATGTAACAAATAAAGATAGGCCTAATTCTTAATTGACATTTTCTCTATAAATACAACACCAACATGTCGGCATCAGCCTGCCGATGTAAGTGCCAATTGTGTTTGGCTTCGCACCAACACTGGCTCGCGCTTGAACGATTAAAAATAAACTTTACAATTCTCCAAACCCAGTATGTAACCTACGGTAAGGCATTCAAATCGATTGATCAAAATAGTGTTGTCAAAATGAGTACCGTACCGAACAGGCCTAACGTCAAACTGGCGAAATTGTGGTACAAATATAGGGAGGAGCCAAAGAATCGCGAAGAAAATACGGAGAAACTCGAAGAGAAACCGGAAAAGGTGGAAGCACAAGAAAAGAAAGAATATGAAGCGTATCCGCCGTACAATTTCTCGTGGTTCATTGAAAATAAAATAGCGGCGATGGGTTGCCCGCATACTGTGGAGAACTTGAATTATCTAGTGGACGTCGGAGTGAACCATTTGATAACCCTGTCTCCAGAACGGGTCCCGCCAATTTTGGACTGTGAAAAGGAGCTGAAATGGACTGAAATACGTATAAAAGAATTCGGTGTACCGAGTCTGAAGCAGATATTGAAGTTTATTGAGATATGCGAAAGAGCAGAAATAAGAGGAGAGGTAGGTGTTTATAATCTAATCTTTAATAATACACCATCACCATACCGTAAGCAGTGATAGCCAAGTTAGTAGAACGCTTGCCTCAGTAACGAGGATCGCAGGTTCAAACCCCCCGGCTCGCACCTCTGTGATTTCTGGATTTCATGTGCGAATCTCATTTTCAACCACGATTATCACTTGCCCAACGGTGAAGGAAAACATCGCGACGAAACCTGCATATCTGAGAGAACCCCTCGAAAGACGTGTGAAGTCTGCCAACCCGCACTGGGCCAGCGTGGTGGACTATGGCCTAAACTCCCTCGAATTGAGGGGAGGCCCATGCTCAGCAGTGGGACAATTTCAATCGCCATATTATCTAAGAAGCCTACGTTCTAAGATTATTTTACACTTTTTGAATTAGTCTGTACTCGTATATTAAGCTCCTAGCAACAAACATTTTCTAAAAAAAACGCTTTGTAATGGCAGAATAACATTCTATATAGGGGACTATTGTGTAGCGACCACTTCAAATGCACCACAAGATACACAGATGGCGCTGCAGACGCATTCAGAACAATAGGCAATTCTCATCACAATCCTGAATCGTGCTATAAGAGTTTTCGGAGCAAGTAACATGTATACAAGATCCCGACAATAACCGTCGGGGCATAGCGGCCGCCCCGCCAGGCATACCACCCGCTTGGCTGGAAGATCCTCCCATTTCCGCTAAAATGGTATGATTGCAGGTGGTGGGCGTGCACTGCCGGCAGGGCCGCGGGCGCACGGGCACGCTGCTGGCGTGCTACCTGGTGCAGCGCGGGGTTCCGCCCGAGCGCGCCGTGCTCACCGTCCGGCTGCAGAGACCAGGTCAATACCACCAGGAAACACCATAATATTGCAGAAATAGTACCTACATGTCCAGTAGGATGACTTCACGAAGCCATTTAAATGAATACAGACTTTAAATTCGATGGAATAAATCTGGGTCAAAAATCTCCAAAAATTGCGTTACGTAATACTTGATCGCTCCCTAAGGTGAAGAGTAGGCCATTCCCGCAATAATATAGATTTCGTTCATCAAGCTAAATAAAATTTGCACTGTGTCTGCTGACATCACTAGAGTTGAATAGCAATTGCAAATGGCATAATAAACCTGATCAACCTAACTAGTTTATACTATATACTTTTGTAATGAGTAGGAACTACTAAGTAACTGTATTGTTTAACATTTCCAGGTTCATGCGAGACCTATGAACAGGAGAAGGTTGTCTGTCATTACCACGATTGTCTGAGAGGCACCATAACCAAACCAGACTATCGGTTAGTTGAAGACAAGCTTTACTTCGATATCTCCATGAGATACCTGTACGATGACGATACGTGCCATCGGACGGACGAAACGAAGGATTCCGAAGAAATTGTTGAATCCGATGAAAAAATAATTAACCTTTCACACAAAAATGACGAGAAACAGGTGAAAATAAAATTACCAAAGAAGAAATCAAACGCTATGGTTATAAATCATAAGATTTATTTTTAATAACATTTTTTTTTTAAATATTTAAGTAGCTAATTTTTAAGATTAATAAATGATGGGGAAATAGCAATCAACATTATTATTTTATGATGCTCACTTATCGGTATGATAACCCTTCACATCACACACCTTTTCACAAAAAAAAAGTTATACTTCTTAAATGAACCATTTTCAAATCAATTTAAAAATATTTTTTACATGTAACATCTATGCAGTTAGTGTCCTATAATCATAGAAACTTGCACACTTCATACAGAAAGTTGTTTAATTCCGATAATTGAAGATGGCAGCACAATAGCTTGTGCCAAAGATGGTTAAAAAAATATTGGACGTGTTTAATCACAAAAATAAAAGCAAGATTTATTGTTATTGCTTTCTTTGGATGTGACAGCCTAGCAACCCGGGCTGCTGCCATGGCCTCGGTACGACTGTCAGGTTGTGTGTCTGGTGCTGTCTCCGTACCTTCACGTTCACTCGCTGACCGACAGAGTGCGCCACAATATCGTTTATCTGCGTTATCTCCTCAAAGTTGGCATGGTTGACGGAACCAAATTGTAGGATTTCATCATATTCACAGAGACCCTGGAAATACCAAAAAAAATATATTAAGACTAATCAACGGTTAACAATAGGTTTTTCAGAGCTGCCTTATTAATTTATCTTCCACTATTTTCAAACTGAGTATAAGATATGTGTCATGCTGGTAGGCCAACATCCGTATTTTATATATATTAAATGAATTGCGACTTTAAATTTGTGCAGCTCCTTTAATGTGGTCTTTAGTTTTGTAAATTACCAAATTTTCCAGACAACTTTTTAATTTTTTCTTACCCTAAATACCTCTATGATGAATATTAAAAAATAATACTTTAAGAAATCGATTGAGCTGCTATCAAATAATGTGCTTACCCAACACACAGCATTTTTATTAACAACTATACTACAAGTCGGGAACTTCAAAAACTATAATTCACAAGTTTTTATTCATTAGGCCATACTCATGCACTTTTATTATACTTATAAAATGTTTATTAGTGACATACCGCAATATCAGCCGGTGAGCCATCATGCACCAAACCGACAACAGCAAAGCATTGTTCGTTTTCAGATATGCCTATACTGTCCCCGCTGTTTGTCCCGTTCATGTTTCCATTGGACATAGGAGCAGGCATGTTGCGGTTGGAAGAACCCTCACCGGTGGAGCCGAGGAGGTGGGAGTGCACCTCAGCGAGACCTCGTTCAATTGATCTCATTATATTCTTGTGATCATTTTGTAAGCCTTAAATATAATTGGATTATTATTATTGTAGATATTTTTAATAAATTTAAAAACGTTATGACTATAATGCCCAAAGGGCTAGACAGAGCTTCACTACAGTACACCCACATATCAACAATGGTACTGAATCTGGTGGTGAGCCTTTTACCATTATTATCGGTAAATTCGGGCCTTAGTGCACCCCTCTGGCCCAGGGCGAGTTAGTGAACTTTTTCGGCGGCATTTCGAAGGGCGCGCATATTTCCTCACAACATTGACTTGACCGTACGACATGTGACAACGTGAAAGCAAAAATTCCAGACATGGATAGTAGTACTGAGGTGTCGTAGAACGGTTGAGTAGATACTTACAAATAATGCGATGTCTAGCATGCCGCACTTTGTAAACATCGATATCGGTGCGCGGGAACCCATCCTGGTCCACTAAGGGTTCGTCCATGCCAATGTTGTCGGTCTCCAATACTAAAGTCTGTTCCCTAATTTCACTCTCTATTCTGTCTTTTTCATGAATTAGGTTCATTACAGTATCTCTCGCTGGCCCGTCCATGTTAATTCCTACCATGATGTCGTTGTTATTTTTGAGATTTTGTTTATTTTTCCTGAGTCACGCATGAAATAAATAATCTAATCTGACAGTTGATATAGGCGCAGTTCACACTGTCAGTATTATCACAAGTAGGTACCACGCAAGTCATGATGCCTATCAAGGCAGTATTATATTATGTACGCTATCTATCGCAACCTTTACAAAGGCTTTGAAAACATAAAAAAGGCGTCGAAACGCAGTTACAATGACTGCTTGAAACAACCTAACAGAGCTTTACGGAGGCTACAGATACTAAGGAGAGTAAGGAGTGTTTACTGACTCGTGTAGTTGCAGTCGAATTTTTTTTATAATTTAGTCTATCATTAGATATACCTCGTGTTTGATTATCATAAAAGCTACTCTTTCCAACCTCAATAGAATATGATAACGATATACTTATTTGGATCACGGTAGAGAACTACATCAGTTTTAGTATCGTGATCCGGACTGATGGTGTGAAAGGTGCTTTGATATTATGACCATGAAAGTGACAGACAAGCCGGGATTGCTATTCAAAAAAATATAGCATATCGTTATTTTCGTTAGCGGACTAGTTATATATTTGAGATAACGCTTATAACGTTATAACGAATTTCCATTCGTTATGTTGAATTATTTTCAAATATTATTTAAATATTTAATATCATACTCTCTACATTATAATTACTGTAATTCCTTAATTCCATATTTCAGTCAACTATATGGGTGCTTTAGAAACTTATATGTTGATAAACTATCTCATCATGATATCTGCTTAAGTAGATTCTATGTAAAACACAATTAATTTTAGGATTGAAAAGGATTATAATATACAAATATCATATCTATTTCTAAAATAGCGATAATTTCGTAGGCACGATCTTAATATTTTTTTGGGGTTCCTTTCCAGCCAAAAGGAAACACCAGATTCACAGTGGAATGTTGATGTTAATAATCCTGGCTAGGTACTTTCTTGTCGATTCTTTCCCGTAAGCAAGACGAGAACAACTGGAAACCATTATCATTACTTAACAGGTGTTTGTGGCCAGTAAAACGCAGTTTAATTGTTACTTTTCATTTATTTGATAGGTATTTTGTTATGAGATTTTAAACTGATTTAATGCAAAGATATCATTTTATACAAAAAAAAACATATCATAAGCTTTAAGTAGATTTTCCACGATTTTACTTATCAAATATAACAATGATTTAAATAAAAATGACCAGATTAATGTTTTTTATCCTTCATAATTATAATTAAGCATTTAATAACAAGGACAGTTTTATAATAAACTTACAAATAAAATGGTGAGCGATGGTTAACATTTTGAAAGAGGTTATACATTTTAAAGCAATAAATATCCAAATATTCTTAGCTTTTTTTTATTTATTAAACAATGTCTTTTACGACAGTGTACTTTATGAAGGTACTTAAAAAATCTACCGATTTTTCATCATAAAACAGATTTTTTCATCAACAAATATAAAACACCCTCGACTCTGGCGACAGCCGCGGGTGTACCTCAAGTTTTCTATTATCGTCGATGAGATTGTGCATTTTGATAAATATGTAAAAAAAAATATACCTAAGTACAGAAATGTACATAAAAGTTATTTCTTAACGAAATCAAAAATCATGTTTAATGACAAAAAATATGGCTTAAACATAAGATTGGGATTTGGACATACATAATTGTGCATTACAAAAGTAAAAGTAATCTATTATCACCTTAACAGATTGCTGACAACAGCTTCCAAGTTGTGTATCAAGACGCGAAGCCTGGCGAAGCTACGCGCAGAATTTGACAACGAGAAAACGTTTACCAGCGATCGACTACCTTCATTAACATCGTAAAACCAAATGGTCCCTAAAGAAAATATTACAAAAATGACATCACACCCTACCAGTCTCTATTCAGAGACAATTATACGCATTTTACATACAAAAAACATAGGTACACTAACAATTATGGCAACGTTGACAATAAATAAGAGAAATATTTTTATTCACATCGACTTACAAGTTGCGTCAAACTGTACGTAAATGTATTGACGGCACAAAATAAATAAAAAAAAAAAACAAGTAAATTACGAAGTGCAAAAACTGGCGCGGATTTTAGAAAAAAATACAAGGCAACAAGTGCAGACTTTATGTTTTACTAATACCATTATCTATAAATAGTTCTCGCTTAAATCGAAAGCCGTATTGGCATATATTTTTTTTTTATTAAGCTTGGCTTAATTCGCGCGTGGTTAATTAATGTATGTTAGTTATTAATATTATGTCAGCACTTGCCTACGCTCGCTGGAGCCGCTCTGACGTCGAGTACAAGGTGGGTAAAATTTTATAGGAAATTTCACAAAATTGGATAGGTGGCGTAGCGATACGATAGGTCGTCAGAGCGTCTAGCATGGCATAGGTCAATTATATCCTGGACTTGGGCATGTTTTCAAAATGCCCCAGTCCAAAGGATTGGCGTAATTTAAAGATAAATCGTCTAAAGTCGGAATGGTTCGCGTTTCTCCGTCGTTCGAGATGAAGCTGGAGTGGCGCGTCGCGAGGCCGGCGTTGTCGGCGTTCCGGTGTCGGAGGCATCGGACGGCTTCCTCAGCAGCCGGGTAACAGCTGTCTGCTGACCCGATCGCACCGGTGTCGTGCTTCCCGACGGAGTCCTTTGCCTGAATTGTACATTTTAATGTTAAAACAACTTCTTAACACTGCATACATCATGCACAAAGCACTACGATAAACAAGAACCAACAACAAATAAATACACAAAATTTCCTCGATTACCGGCCATAGTTTTGTGTTCCTTAAAAATATACGTAAGTTAAAACTACGAGAAAATCAGTAAACAAAGTAAAAGCTCACACTACTTACAGTATTTTAGTAATTACCTATTCGTATTACTGTTAGTACAGTGGTCCTTAAAAACTGGGATGCGACTGCGGCCGGGAGTTTGTCCTTCGGTCGAAGCGAACGACCCACTTCTACGATGATGTTAGCGAGTACAAGGACAGACATACAGAAAATTAGTTACCAGGACGACAGAAAAGGAAAATATATTGTCATTTAACACGCATTTCGTAGATGGTCATACAAAACAAGACATATACATATTACTGGATGTGTAAAATACGTGTTTAATGAAAAAATATAGAAGTACAAGAATTTAAATAAGTAAATACATACAGTTGAAGAATATACTTAGGTACAAAAATAAAATTCATACAATATAAACCATGTAGAAATGTTGCAACGTATCAAATATTAGTTATCATGTCTTTAGTGTAAAAACTGGATGCCAAAACTCTAGAAGTCAGAAAGTTTAAATAATGTCAAAATTTAAAAACTGGAAAATATATATATCCAACTATAATTCAAGGTAATGATTTGTTTGATACATTGCCACAATTTCTTACCCAGACAATACAATGCAAAGGCTAATTGTTGCACAAAGTGAATGTTTCCAATGACGAAGACATGTAACATGAGTGAGCATTTAATCAAGAGTTAAAACTTAATGATTGTTAAGCATAGTGAAATGTTAATTGTATTCTTTCAAGTGCAAAGCTTAATTGTTAAGTTAACTTAAGCATGAGTAACTTTAATGCAGGGTAAATAATAAATAAATAATTGGATGTAGTGCGATGATGATGTGTAGGAATGATTTATTCACTTGACAAGCAAAATGACGAATGGTAACATGTTTGCGGCGATTATTATAGGTATGTTGCGATGTGAAAAAATAAAATTCCAAAATTCAAAGAGCATCAATCAAAAATATAACGGGCAAAAACTCGGAAGCTAGCATGTTACAAGCTTGTACCCTTTGACGTCGCGCTGGGTCGGCTTGGACGCTTCGCCGCTCGATTCGCTAATATTACTCTCATATTCATTGTCGCTTGTCATTCCCGATATGCTGAATAGCGAGGAGTCGTCTTCGGGACTTCTCTGTTCCGATTTCCCTGGACCTTGGGACGTGGGACTGGGCTCTTGGGAAGTCTCTCGGGAGTGGGATTTTCTCGATATTTTTAAGCGTCTTTCAACGGACGGAGATCGATGCGAGCGAGTGCCAACGTAAACTGGAATTTTCGTTGACCCTTGTGTTTGGAATGCTGGGTGAGTGTGGGATAGGGATTTGGGATGTTCGGACGCCATCGACGATGGCTGGGAATGTGTAGAGCTGTTTTTTTTATTTGTATTCCGTTTTCGGATACGCATGCGGGGAGGAAAGAAATAATAATATTTTAGTTTTATTCTTTTTAACCTATCAAAGTTGTTAGTAAAATCCACACCGTGATAAGCCGTGTTTAGCTGTAACTACTTAAACATGCCTTTTGACTTCTCTTCAAAAACCAATTACCAAATACCCTTATCCAACCCGTAACCACTTTATACATTTGACTCAATCATAGACAACACAACATCGTGAGCTCTCCAATACAAGTGCACTCCCAACATGTCCAGACGAACTTGTGACGTCACTATACCTTTAAACCTTCAAAAGCGTGACGTGCTTTCTAAACGTACCTCAAACATTAGTTTGCGGGCGTAATTTTATCAAGAAAAATCAAAATTAAAAAAAATAACATTTTCAAAAAAAAAACTTCGCAACTGAATTTTGTGATTACTTAATAGTGGCTAATTGAACGAAACTACAGGGTATCAATAAAATGTCGTCCGCAAAACTAGATACACATGAAAGAGACAAACTCAAGGACAAACTCTTCAATAGTGTGTGTGTACCTCACTAGCGCCGGTACTGGTGACAGTGTCGGTATACTCGAGGTGCGGTACATCGCGCCGTTAGGATACCTGTCCGTGCGCATATCAGTTGTACTCAGTTTCATTGTTTAAATCTGTGTGTCACAGCTATTTGGGATTTTATGAAGGAATGAGTGTCTACCAGAGTACTACCACAGAGGCATTAATCTAATTATTTTTAATTAGGCACATTTTTTAAAGAAAATATTTTTGTCATATGTTCTCAAAAAAAATCTTGGCAGCATAAACTCATTCCCCCAATAAACTAAAAAGGTCACAATGGTCGTAGGTCGTAGTAGTTTGGAAAATATTTTTTATAAGTAGAAAGAGTCAAAATTTGTTTATGCACATCTTCTAAATGTGGTCCACTAACCGACTTTCGACCTTGTGGTTCACGGAATTAAGATCGAGATGCAACATTGACTATTGAACGTACCTTCCGCTAGCCGGCGTCAAGTAGCCAGTGGGCGTGCGAGGCCGCGAGCCACCGTTCGGCGTGGCGACACCGAGCTTGCTCGCGTTCGCGGCTGCGCGGGCGATAGACGTTCGCGTGGTCGTCACCTTGCGCATCGGTATGCGCGATGGTGTTGACACATCATCTAATTAAAAAAACTTAGTTTGTAACAACTACCTACATATTCAAAAAGTAAAAAATAACCGTTACTTTTTTCTCTTCACCTTCCTTTTGTCACTTACACTACGGAAAAACCGTTTCTGCTTAGTTCTTAACGGTTATCCTAAAAATATTATGTTATCGTAACAAAAAGGCCATACCTGTACTATCTAAAGAGAGGTTTGATCCATGTCTCGATGGTGGTTTTGATCCCGCTCTAGACCCTGGCCTCGATCCTGGTCGTGACCCACCAGGTGTTAATGTAGATCTGTCAAAATATTAAAGTAAAATGCTATACTTGGCTCATTGACGTCGTTTGCACGTTTTAGTGCTTTACTTCGTATTTCGTTACTTTCTATCTCCATCTTTAAATATGAATAAGTTGTATTCCGTACCTTGGCACACTGGGTTTCCTATATCTCGCTCCGAGTCCGCTGGCCGCTTCGTTGTCACTCAGAGAGTCAGGCGTTCCTGCGCTCAGCGAAGACCTCGACGCTCTGCCCGCCACACCAGCGCCGGACATCGGGACGGAACGAACTGTGCGCTCCCTTACCTATGTATTAAAACACGCTATTAGCGTAACCTGATAAAGAACTTGATTGATACAGCTTGTTCACAATATGTTTTCGATATGACTCTAACAAAAATTACAAAGCAAAATAATATTCAGTAATGTATAACCGATACACAATTAACTATAACATGCTAAACTAATGGACTTGACGATATAACACTACTGTATCCAGAACAAATACAGTGCGGCTTACACAAATAATAATGAAATGAAACCTCAAATGAATTGAGAGTGCAATCAATCGCGACACATTCACATAGCCTACGTAGCATTACCCAATGGTATCCTGGAGAGGGCTGGTATCCGTGGTGGTGGGTATAGTGGTGTGCTCCGGGGGTCGTGGAACCTTGAGATCTTGAGTGGCCGTATATGAAGGCCTGTTTAGTGCCATGTGTCGAACCGACGTGTAGAGGATACGAACACGGAAGCTCCTCCCGCTGACGCAGAGCCTCAAATATAGGCCTCAGCTGCTCCATAAACTCCTCGGCTAAACGTACCAATACAGAAACCGGGACACTTAAAATTAGGAACGAAGGAACCGTCACAACGAAAAATAACTCGTTTTTGCCTTCATAGTGCCAATCGTTTTAAGCCGAACCGCGATTTTTAACGACGAGCCGAGACGATGTTACTATTAGTCCACACGTTAAGTCGAACGCGTATCAAATTTGCCGATGCGGATATGATTGGGAACTAGCGGGATGGGTGAAACGAAATACATTACCATAATATCCATAGGCGCTGACGTGCCACCTCTCCAATGCAGTGGATCCAATGAAAATACACTAGCAAACAACACCAAAACACTACACGAGCCTGTGCGTCAATGCATAGCTTGAACACTAATGCAATAAGACCAAACTCTACGAGCCCAACACATGCGGTACTCACGACAATGAACTTTGCATATGGATGAACACAATCCATGTGCAAAGTGCAAATGGAAAAATAAAAACAAAGCAAAAATAAATTGAGTCCCAAACCGGATGTTCCCTCCAACAACTACTGTGCGCTTTTTTATTTGTGCGAATTTATAACTAAGTTCTATCCTGCTGTAGGAGAGAGGACATAAATTAATAAAAAATACAGCGGGTCGAGCACTTACCTTGGTGATGGGTCCGGTGGAGGGTGGTGTGTTTGTGTTAGAGCGGGGCGTACGCGGTCTGAACGCTGCCATGCTCTGTGACACTCCATCGGCCAGTATGAATTGCTCTCGCAGTTCGATGTTGGTGCGTCCCTTGGCTGCATGCGGGCGGCGTCCGGTGCGCGGGAGTACAAACAGGACGGGGCGGGACGGGCGTTAAAGAAAACCGTTCGGTAAAAGGACGAGGACAAAAAATAACACCAAAGTGTTAAAAAGAACGGGAGAGCGTGCATTGGTAGTGAGGAAAGAAAAAAAAAACAACAAACAAATCAGAACATGTCAAACAAAAACAAACATAACGCAACATTTAAAAATATCGGGAGGAGATTTTGTAATTGTGTGCATACAGGAATAGGAATAATATAAAATACGATTAGTCTCTTTCACCAAATATTAGGCAAATGCATATAATTCAAGGGCAAGATTTTGTTGTACCTAGTCTATATACAACAAAGTATATCATCAAGTAATTGCTGGATGATGGGCTCTCCCAAGACTCGTCACTGATCTATGTCTCTATTGTGTTAAAACTATTGTTAAATAGTACTAATTTAGGAAGTGCAAAAGTATTAAAAATGAAATAAAATATTCACATTTCATACAATGGTAGTGATTTCGTGACAACATCTTGCGCTTGAGTTATACCACAATTAGTATATCTACTAAGTATATAAAATAAACTATAAAATATTCAAGTATGCAAGAAAAAAAAACATTTTCATGCTATCAAAATATTAAGCAGTGTTATTAAAAATAATTATAAACCATTAATACCAATAATATAGATTTAGTAATATATTAATAATAACCAAACTACCTCCAAGCATTCTACACATTTGATGAATTTAATAAAATAAAGCTATTTCACGACTGAAGCACCAAACGTGTACAATGTTATAATTTATAGCAAAATAATACTACACCGCAAATTGATAATCTAAGCCACACCAACTAAACGGTCTGTTAAGGAACCATATTGTATTGAATTTGTGAAATAAGAAGCCTCAAAGTGTATGAAATATAAAAGGTTCCCAAGCAGGTCGTAATCTTACCGAGCGGGCAACAAGCTTCATGCTGCTCCGGCTTGCTCGGATCAGGCAGCGGTAGCACTAATGATACTACTTTATGTAAAGGGATTTTATAGGAATTTGAAAAAACAAAATAGAAAAATAAACAAAGAGTAACGAATGTTTATAAAGGACCATAGGAATTGGATTGGGCAAAGCGAATACGAATTAGTAAATTAGTAGCAACATCAAAAATTGTATGTGGACATATTCGATGATTACTTTAGCGTATAAGTTTTTTTTTAATTCTAGCTGTTGGTAAATGCTTCACATTACGTGAAGTGAATAATGCGACTGTGTGAGGATTAATTGTAAATAATATTAAAATTTTAATAAAGTCTCTCGAAGGCCTTTTGATATTTAAAAAAAGTAAATCATTTATAGTTTTTTTGTTTATAACTAGTTAATTACGTTTCCGTTACTTCGTTATTTTAAAATAACTAAAACAATATCGTTATTTTTTAACACGTTAACGTTACTAAATTCACTGGCAACACCGACTACTGCGCATGTCAAATTCATCGCGTCGAAAAAAGAAAACAAGAACAATGGAATCTACGATCGGTCGATTTTAACTCCCGTTTAATTTAGTTTATCAATGTGAGCCTCGCGTTAAACGCCCTCAAAATGACCGGTACAATAATCGAGAATCTCAGCGGTCGAAAACTCGCAGTTTTAGTGTCGTTTCTTTTGTTGTGCCAACTAACATGTTTCCTGATCGGCGGGTTGGTCGCACCCATGCCCGCAAACGTCCAAAACATCCTCGCTACAGTCTGCAAGGACACTACAACTATGAAGAATGACACGACAACGTGGTTCTACAACCGTGGGAATGGCTCATGCACGTCCGTCGATCTCGGCGACCCGCACACTGATTTATCCGAAAGGGACATAGTTTTCGCATTCCAAATGCCGCTTCCCCGCGAGAACAGGATCCTAGACTACTCCAGGTGGCAGCAGAACCTGATCGGCGTGCTACAGGTAGACATTAAATACCATTCTCAAATCGAAGTACAGCCCCGTAGTACAATTACAATCGACGCACGACTCGCGTATCGAAACAAAGGCGACCCCGACGATGCATGGACTCTGTACACAAACTCTGTAGAAAAACGCCACATGGACTGCGCTATTGACATCAAAAGCGAGGAGTATCTCTACAACTGCTCAGCGGTACCACTATTCGAACTCAGTTCATTGTTTCATGACTATTATCTACTGAATGTTAGGTTACCGGTCGACACACCTACTATGAACATGCATATTGGTCATATACAAGACATGTGGATAACTGTGATCAATCAAAATGGAGGATTCACTAAAGTATGGCTGTCTTTGAAGACTGTATTCTTTCCTGGCATTGTTGCTATACTTATATGGTTCTGGCAGAGGATACATATGCTCCAGCGGAAGCCAGTACTGTTGGAAAAGATGCTCCTATGTTTAGGACTAGCTTTGTGCTTATTGAACATGCCAATTGAATACTTAACACTCCATTTTGACTTGCCCTTTATGCTGCTGTTAGGAGATGTACGTCAAGGTTTATTTTATGCCATGTTATTTTCATTCTGGCTTGTATTTGCTGGGGAACACATGCTGATTCAAGATACATCGGCTCAGAGCTCTTTGAAACAATACTGGCGACATTTAAGCGCAGTTGCAATGGGGTGCTTGTCATTATTCACATTTGACATGTGTGAACGGGGTGTGCAACTCCGGAATCCATTCTACTCTATCTGGGTGACAGACATTGGTACCAATCTGGCTCTGACCTTCATAATACTTGCTGGGATATCAACATGCGTGTATTTCCTGTTTTTGTGCTACTTGGTGTGGCAAGTGTTCATCAATATATCACATAAACGTCAGGCTCTACCAACAATGAGTTCAGTCCGCCGTCTGCACTATGAAGGGATCATCTATCGGTTCAAATTCTTGATGTTGGCCACATTGCTGTGTGCTGCATTGACTGTAATCGGGTTTATACTTGGCCAAGTCGCTGAAGGACAGTGGAAATGGGATGAGACTATTGAAATTGAATACACTTCAGCGTTTTTCACTGGAGTATATGGAATGTGGAACATTTATATATTTGCATTGCTTGTTTTGTATGCACCGAGTCATAAGCGCTGGGCAGTTAAGGAGAATACATCAGATACTCAGAATTTAAGTGAGGAGTTTGAGTTCAGTCCGTTGCCAAATGAGAGGGCTAACAGCGAGTTGTCTTCGCTAACTTCATTCATTAGGAAAACGACTATTGACTAAATTATGGCAACTTATAGAACAACCAATGTATGCATTATTACACATTAGAATTGAAATTAGGCCAGTGTAGGCTACGGTTATTACTGGATTAATTGGCACTTATGTTGTTACCGATTACAACAGACAAAATACATTAGCCAGAATGTTAGTTGTAACAACCTATGCTATTCTAGATTAAAGCGCGCATATGCGATTACGTAATCGGCCGTTGAAATTCTCTTAACCAAGTCATTAAACTTTACGATTATTGCTTTAGTCGGATATTGCGCGTGTTTAGCCCTAACGTAGGCGTTCATTAGTATGACACAAACTCCGTATTTAGACATTCTCCATAGAAATAGTTCATTGTATCGCCGAACAAATATTATACTCAAATGTTTAACAGGAACACTATACTCAGTATTTATATAAACGTATTGCTCCTTGAGCATATAATATTATGTCGCGAGGAATAACCATTAGTTTTAAGAATATATTGTGAAGAATTCCTGTTTACACTGATATTTTTTTATGATTTATTTTGATTGCATTTTTAAGTTAATTGTTTGCTAGTGTAATTTAAGCTTGTAGGTTAAACTTTATGTATTTGTTTTTTTACATTGTGATCTTTTGATGTATGAATGAATCAGATTGATCAAGATTGGTCTCTTTTCTGGTGGTTTAGGCAGCTAATACAGTGCTGACTCATTCTAAAAATATGCTGTTTTTTTTAGATCATAAAACAGGTAGTCTGACCTTGGTTCTGCCAGTCGGAGCTACCAAAAATATGCCATACCTTATTAGTATATTACTTAAGTTCTGTGATTTTTGTATTTTTTTCTTGCATTTAAAACAGTATTGCTAGTTTTAATGGTGTTTAACGATATTGCCAGCTACTTAATAAAATAATTTATAAAATAGTTGTAAATTTAATGTAAGTTTAATTTTGTAATCTGTAGTTAATATTTGTACTCGTGTAATAAAAAATGTATTTAAAAAAACCCGTGTTATTTTGTTATTCGAAAACATTATTAGACTTTTTTTTATTGTAAATCCTAATGAATTACGGGGAGAAAATAAAGGCACTCATAAATAATAGGATGTTTTTATTTTAGTAAATAAGAGAACATTTTGACTGTAAGGAGCCCTTCCATCACCATAATTTATTAGGATTTCCCTTTATTATTTTTTTGCCTTCAAAGTTAGCGACGCTCACAAATTAGTTAATTCCCCCTAATTAGGGTGTTAACACATCACTAATTACGTAAGTATTAAACCGAAACGTTTGATTGACACTTTGAAATCACCATCCCTATTATTAAAAAATAATTCCGATCCCGAAACAAACTATTAGACAAATGGGTAGTTTGACGTTTTGATTTTTTTAAAATAGTTGCTATAAGTAAATAGTTTCGCTTTTTATAATTTGCTTCGATATCGGAATAACAACATTAGAAATAACTTTAACAAAGCCTTTTGTTAAAAAAGGCTCAATTAAAGTTATGAGATAAAGATCTATTTTGAAACCAGACAATACAATGAATAGTATAGTATAAATAACGTTAGGCAAACACACCACTGTATGGTACCAAACTAATCAACGCTTTGTTATTTTGTAGATACCACAAGGCAAATGATGAAAAAAAAACTGTAATTTGCTCAAACGGGAATCGAACCCGCAACCACCCGGTGCTGTAATCCGAGCGAACTAAACCCAAAAACATCAACAATAATATTTGTTTGGTTTCACAATTTAAAAAAAATGGAATGTGGAATTAAATAGTTATCAAAACTAACATTCTACCCAAAGCGCGAACCAGGATTATGTGTTTCTTCTAAAAGTATGAATATTGGACTACTTACACTGAAAATAATATTTCCACATACCATTTTTCTTAATCATTAATAAACTTTCCAAATTAATTTCGCCTCGTTATATTTTCATCACTGACAACACCAAATAAAAATTGTCAGTGACCAAAAAAAAAACTGAATTGGACGGTATTATGCTATTTACTAAGATTTATTTTATATTTACTTTCATAATGGTCTCAATGACATAGTTATAGCATTATTAGCCATCCAATTTTATCAGTGGTACAACCTATAATATTATTTTCCACGCGGGGTTACTGTGGGAATTTTATTCGGTTTCTTATATAAATTTGTAAATATTGGGTACGAATTTAGTGACTCATAGAAAAGTGGACCTTCACACAATATGATGACTAATCAAATTCCAACAACATAAAATGTATGGCCTATATGGTTAAATCGACACTTGAGGCACTTAACATTTTGTATTGTACTCTGTGTGCCTAGCAGAAACCGCTAATGTAAACCTAACGTCATCGAGGAAGCATGCTTTCACTGTCATTCTTATTTATAAATTCGGCAGTGCGAGCGAGACAGAGTCACTGCTATGAGACATAATTCTTTGAACGTTGTGATTCGAAATTCGCCGAGACAGTTAGTTTGTAATATAAGTACACTAGGTATTTGAAACGAGCCCACAGGTCCCCAAGTCTGCTAACACAATCGATTCATAATCGAACAGCAACCGCATAGTAACTGTCTGTCACTTTTGACAGATATCCCATACAATATCTGTCAAAAGTGACAGTTACTATGCGGTTGCTGTTCGAATAAGAATTGATTGTGTTAGCAGACTCGGAGCCCAGGCGGACCAATAAGTACCTAAAAGGTTTTACATTTAAAGTATAATTTTACCCTAAAATTTCCCGAATAATACTTATATGTAACACGTTACAAAGGACGTTTTTTTTTTAAATTCAAAACTACCTAATAAATGGGTAAAATAGTCCCTCAGTCCTATTAACTACCAATATTCCCACAGTAACCGTATCCAAACACCCCGGTCCCGTAACGTGATATAATAGTACGTACCTCTGCACGGGTCGTTCTTCACCAGGAACTCATCTAGCGCGACCCAGCCGCCTCCCACTCGCACCATCACGGTGGAACGGAGGATGCGAACCAGGCGGAGCTTTTGAGAGTCACCGAACTGGATGGGGGGGGGACATTATTATTCAGGACTACAGTAACTATATAAGGTATACATAAAAAGTGTGTAAAATATTTAATTTAAGGTCAGGGTTAGGGCGCGAAATTCAAAATGTCAATGGTTTTTATTTTTTACGAAAAATTTGGACATTATTACCAGTAATTTAGTGTTTTGCGATATTAGCATTCTGCATTGGATGTCTCGATGTATTAAGTTTGCTTAAAAAAATACCTAAAGCGATACAACACCATAAAGTTAGAAAAAGTAGCGGTTTTTACAAACCGTATGGTATTGTATCGGATTAGGTACTTTTTTAAGCAAACTTAATACATCGAGACATCCAATGTAGAATGCTTATATCGCAAAACACTAAATTACATCGTAAAGATGTCCAAATTTTTCGTAAAATAATAAAAACCATTGATATTTTGAATTTCGCGCCCTGAGCCTGAGCTTCCCCCTTAAGAGGTTAATAAGTGGTACCTGTACGGTTTATATTAGATTTCTTGTCTCATTGTCGATGGTTATAAGTTATCTATGCTTTAGCTTTCTATTTTGACATAATGTGTATGTGTGGAGTGATTAAATTCGGAATAAAGTTACCCAATAAGATGTTTTATTTGCAAATAGTATCTAGATAGAATCTAATTTATTGTAAAAATCTGTACCTATTTATCTATATTTACCTACTTGTTAACCCCTTAAAATATTTTACACACTTTTAGTTAAACCTTATATATTCGACCAACCTATCGAGAATCTCAGTCGTGATTTAATATTCGTTATCTGAAAGCGCGGTCATGCCTCCGCCTAGCACAGAAAAAAATGCGCTATTATAGGCACCCTTTTTCTTGAAGTGATTCAATATTGTTATTTCAATCCTTCCGTTTAACTTACTGGCGAACTGATCTGGTGTGTATACTCACTCGGTACTTGCCCTCGCCGACCTGGAACACCCTGAACTTCTGTCTGCAGGTGCACAGCATCACGAGCCTCTTCACCTCATCGTGGATCTTGTCTGCATCATTCGGCGGACCGCGGCGCTCCACCTGACAGAAAGGCACCATTAGTTCTTCTTCTTTTCTCTTTACGAAATGAGATGCGATGAAATAAAATGTATACGAATATGGCCTCACCCACAACTTAGCGGGTATTTTGCACAATGTAAAGTAATTAATAGCAATAACACATTCAATAAATACACATTATAAATAAAATAATGGATGTGACATGAGGATATGAAACGAGCGTGTCTTTCCACCATTAACCCTTAGTAGCCTGATTTACGAAAGTGATTTTTTTTAATATTACTGTGTTTAATGTTTCTGTGTTTAATAATAATGACATTTGCTTTTTTTTTAATTTCGTTGGAAAGAATATTATACAACAGTAAAATACGTACCTACAGCCAACCTATAAAGAAAAACTAATAGTAATGTGAACATTCGGTTTAAAAGATTGGTATCAAAATTGAAACTCTAGGCTATTAAGGGTTAATTATTATATACTCGACACTTTTTGGTGTGAGATTAATCAGTGAAGTTGTCAATTTCGTTTTATTTTAAATTATATAGTCCATTAGAAAATTATAGGTAGGCAGGCACCTTTTTCCGTTAATATTTTTGTATACGACTCCCAGAGTTCGTGGAGATATGTTGTCAATATATAGATTAGATTATCAGGCCGCTGATAAGTGATGAACGTAGGTAGGTATCGACATACAGAGCGCAGGTGGGTTATTTAAAATCAGTCGGAATCGACATCGGAAACGGATTTGAAAATTTCCGATGTTGTTGTCGCTCCCGACTAGCTTGCCGACGGAAACAATATGAAAAAACGATTTGGTATTTTGATCAAGATACATCGAAGATAATCAAATTCGGAAATTTTAATAGCGATTGCGGTAATCCAGTTCGGAAGTTTTCGATATCGATTTCGAATGGTATAAAATAACCCCGCAGGTCGCGATGATAACAATGTAAGTATAATTCGCGATTGTTAACAGTTCTAAGATAATGAGTTATGGTTGCAAATAAGATTCACACATATAATCTCAGAAGTGTGAGCCGGGGTTGGATCCTGCGGCAGTCGTTTCCAAGGCGATCTTTTTACCATAACAAACTCTTAGTTCGCATAGATACGGAGATTTAAGAGATAAACATTCTAAATTAACATAGGTGCAGTGGCGTAGCATAGGTCATTAGCACCCGCTGCGGATTTCAAATTTGCCGCCCTCTTATTTTTGCTATTCATTATAAAAAATTTGGGGCACGGTAACCACAAAAAAAACACGGACGATTTTTTTTTTACAATTTTATTTTTTGTCTGATTTTTTTTTTCTATCCCGCCCCCCGCCCCCCTGATGCTGCGCCACTGCATAGGTGGACTTTTAATATGTAGCGCGGTCAAACTCACCCAATCAGGTCGGAGTGCCGCAATGAACTCCTCCCAGTCGATGAGACCGCCGCCGTTTCTGTCGAACAGATCAGCCACGGCGCCCATCTCCAAACGGGACGTATCAAACTCTGCAAAAGAAAACATAGCTTAGTATCCAAGTTATAAAGTCTGACGGGATGGCGATGGTCAAATGGCCGGTGAATGCGAGTGGCGGAGGACCGTGATGTGTGTAAGTCATTGGGGGAGGCCTATGTCCAGCAGTGGACGTCTTTCGGCTGATTGATGATGATGATGACTGATGAAAAGGGAAGATCTTCCAGCCAGGCGGGTGGTATGGCTGGCGGGGCGGTCACCATGCCCCGACGGTTATTGTCGGGATCTTGTATATATGTTACTTGCTCCGAAAACTCTAATAGCGCGATTCAGGATTGTGACGTCAATTGTCTATTGTTCTGAATGCGTCTGCAGTGCCATCTGTGTAGCTTGTGGTGCGATTGAAATGGTCGCTACAAGTTTATAATACTCACTGGTGTTGATAATGCCGTCTATGAACTCGTGTCTCGCTATGAGGCCGTTGTTGTCCTTGTCCATCTTGCGGAACAGGTCCGTCAGACGCGACTTCTTGTGGTTCATGAACTTCAGGAACTGTTAACAATACATTAATAATGTAAATATAATGGTAATAAAATGTTGGTTTTTATTTATTATACTTTCCTTTGTCTTATTTTCACAATATTTAATCTTGACGGTCTTCTGTGTCGTCCCTCTTTTCATACCTCTCTCACCTATCCACCCATCCCTTTCACTCCTAATCCGTTCCATTCCATGTCACGCATCTTACGTTCCATTCCACAAACATTCTCACATGTGTTTTTTTTTATTCTGAACACTATTACACACATTGATTTAGCCCCAAATTAAGATTCCCTATATGTTGGGACACCTAGGAACTGATATAAAGAATTAAATAGATATTAAATGTTGATGTCTAGGGTAGAAGCCCACACGCAATTTTCCACTACCGAGATACAAATCCAAGACCATCAGAACCGAAGGCAGGGCTACTACCAACCAAGCCAATTGTCTTTCTATTGTACGTCTTGAACGAATGTATATGTATTGACTCACCCGCTTCCTCCAATCGTCCCAGCTGAAGTTGGAAACTCTCTGCAGCTCCTTCAGATGCACTAGCCTCTCGTGCAGCCGTCTCTGTCTCTCCCACGCGAGCAGCCACACAGTGCGCCACTTGTCCCAGAGCAGTTTGACGCGAGGTGATCTGAATTCTGGTTCGGCGCCTTTGCTGCTTTTGGAAATAGAGGAAGCATTAGAATAGACTGGTGTAATATAATGGAAAGGATTTGGTCTGTTCGTTTGTTTGGTAGGTTCAAGATTCAAAGCGATTTTAAATAATTTGGTTGAGAGATATAACAGATCTTTTGGAAATACAGGTAGGATTAGACTAGAGACTTAATAGACAAAAACGAAGAGATAAAAGTCTACATTCTGAATTATTTTCTTCTTGGTGTTATTTGAAACATAATATTATGTACAAAGCTACTTTATGAAGGTAAATCAAGATCATTGGGAATTGGAAATCAATTCTCGAGTTGACTGTTAAGTTTTATTTTTTTTGTATTCCAATCGCATCGGATTCAATGAGGCTTTCAACTAGGTATCTACAAAGCATAAATTGTTCGACCTCAATATATATTAAGATCTAAGTAAGCAGTATCAATACTTGAATGCAAAATAATATACTGCATTGGCATTTTCAACGTGCCAATGCTTGCCATGCCAAGTAAAAAAGTTGGCACATAGCCATCATAGAGGAAAACCATAAAAAAATAGGGCTGTCACATACAATCCCATTGACATAATGAAGCCATGATTCAAAACCCTCTGTACCAATGATGGATGATTCTGTTCACATGGATCCCGAGTAGGTGTCTACAAATTCGACCCTTTTAAAAAGCTAGGTACTGAACTTTATTGCGATGGTTCAATCAGCTACAACAATTGTTAACAATCTATCCAATGAATCAATCCACCTGGGCCCCAAGACTACTAAAACAATCGAACAGCAACCGCATAATAACTGTCACTTTTGACAGATATTGATATTGCATGGGATACCTGTTAAAAGTGACAGTTACTATGCGGTTGCTGTTCGATTATGAATCGTTTGTGTTAGCGGTCTTGGGGACCTGAGACACATTGCACGCCGATCAAGTTACAAAAATATCGCACGCCAATTGCACACGAAATAATGCAATACTTTATAGCTGTCAGTGTCACCGAACAGTGTGGCAATCGTAAAAATGATGGAGTCTACAATACGATCACGCAAAGTATGTTTGTATCTGTGAAATTCGCTTGAGATATCATGTAAGCTTTGATTTAAGATGTCAAGCTTTGATTTAAGATGTCAAGCTTTCGAAAAGTCTTGCAAGAGACAGTTGCAGCTAACATTAAAGAGCTTTACAATTGCAAATCTTGCCGGGCAATATAGCTCAGCAATATTGCCAGCGATGATCACTTGCTGCAATGTTATTGTCAACACCTTCAGCATTGATTGCGGCAACTCGAAGGCAATACAATTGCAACTACAAATTTCTAAAAAACTAGACCATTTACGAGCGTCTTAACTCGTTGAATATACTTTAGTGACAATATTGTCGGAAACGCTATTAATACGCCATGATGAGGCGAATATGGTAGGGTTATAACCAATGAGAGATGCCTTACCTTCCCTTCGGCGGGAACCTTGGGCCGTAGTGTGGGAGATTGCGGTCTGGCGTCTCGCGACCGGGACTCACGCGACTAGAGGCACACGCAACGTTATAGTAACACGGAAAACGAGCGAACACCGCATCCCAGTTAGTGGCAACACCGGTTTCGAACACTTTAGTGTTGCTAGCAACACTGTCGATGTCGTGTAGCTGAGAGTCCAAACGTACGATTCGCGTTGTATATTTGATGTGGGTTTCATAGCGCCTGCGCTAACAGCGGGCAGTCAGCAACCCATACATTTCGAAGAACGCAAAACATTGCTTGTTTGGACTCTAAATTACTTACAACATTTATATCGTGCTGGCAACACTGTCATGTTGAAAAATTTGGTTAGTCGCGTTAGAACGGTGATGATTTCGCGCGTGGTTGTTAGTTGTTTTTAGGTTGGCAACCCTGTTAGTGTTTAGTCTACGGTGACGGTGAACGGATTTTTAAAATGCGTTTTGTATTTATTGAAGTAAAGTCTATTTACGATTGAGCTTTTGTTTTGTTTGGGAAGCGTGTTTATCTATATTATTTTACTACGTCTGGTTAGTATTCACTATGCAGTGATTGACAGCGCAAGGCCATGCGTTTAGTTTGTACCTCAACTGAAGAGAATATTACAGCAATCGTTTAATTATATTGAATGGGCTTTTCAAAAGAAGATTTTCTATTATTACATTTCTTTAATGTAAATAAAAAGCATAGCATACTAAGTACCTACACAAGCATTTGAAATAATGTGTATCAGAAGTCATTAAGTATCAAAAAAAAACAAACTAAAGAATAATCCACCATTTTTTTTTAAAGATACCCATTAGACAATACAAATTTTTTTTTTCTTAGTAACGTTTGACTTCGGATACATTTTTCAGCACACGCTATAACAACACTATCTACATTCAAACAACATTATTTTAGAATCTGTATCAAATAAACCATATAACAAACTGATTACCTAAAGTAGATTCCACCGCGACTGCATTCGTAAATGTACGCAAGAAAGAGAAATAATTTCATTATTGTACCATTCTAAACGCAATATATCAAAACCTGTTCCATAATTTACCTATGGATTTATGACAGGACATTCCAATGCCATTAAAAACATTTCGTACAGACCATATTGTTCAAAAAGTTTATAGGCATTCCAATTTCAAATTAAGACAAACTACGAAAAGCTTCAGGCACTATTCTACAACACACACTAATTAAAAAACAAAATTAACTTCAAACCTTCCTCTCCTACTTCGACTCTGTATCCTGGAACTGCCCGTGTTGAAGCGTGTGCCACATACGAGCGAGACAGAAAGCAACGTTTACACGTGTTAGAGCGGGACGAAGCCATGTTTATAGGTGGCGTTGTCGAGGGGCAGTTTTGAATACTTCCAATATAGTTTTATTTTTTGCCATTACCAACGGATTTATTGTTAAATAAATGACATGTTAAGCACATGAAAGTAATATAACCACAAAAAAAACGAATTTCAACCATTATATACTATCGTAACATCATAATTTTCAGCTAAGATTAAATAATTGTTTTATAAATATTTATTTACGATAGCATGTCATAGTTAGTGTAAAATAAAATTAATTATGTAAGTTAGGTTTTTTTTTTCACCTTTTAAATGAATAAATCCAACAGTGACCAGAAGAAATAGTTAACATTTATAATTGAAAAGTATTTCAATATTTTGTAAGTGTAAGGTGAAAATGTCCCACAAAAAAAGTTAACAACGTTATAGAAAAAGGAGAAAATTAAAAAAAAAGAAACTAAAATAATAACACACCTGAATCGCCTAGAACCATAATAGTCCGGCGACACCGATCTCTCCCTGTTAAGATCGTGCTGTGATCCACGCCTATTTAATTTATTCGTGTTGGCGACACATTCCGCAAGCAGGTAACACCATGCAATGACGTCACAATATGGCGGATGACACGGTGACGTGCGTGATTCGTGAGATGGGGAGGGAACAAAAAAAACGAAAAACATAAAAATGGGGTAATGGATGAGAACACACAATACAACAACATGAAAAAATACGATTTCTAAACGTAAAATAAATAGAGGTCAGAATTATTATTTGTTGGAACTAAAATCGGAACGCAGTATCGTAGCTGTTTTGACACATCAAACGTCATAATGACACCCAGTTCGAATGAAACAAACGAATGCTCACTCGGCTTCGTAATTTTCATCTTTTCATGTCATCTCCCATTTTCTATTTATAATCTGCATTTATTAAATTTGATTTCGCTATTAAATAATTGACACTGGCAAAATGACCTACTGATTTGTGGGTGCGGCCATATTTCAACATATTCCATTGTATTTCATCGCATTTCATTTCGTAAAGAAAGAAGAATGCTCACTCGGTACACACGAGGACACTTTCCTACTGTGCTGGTGTAAATCGAGCATTTAACAATAAAGGTTGCCTGTGCAATACTGTATTTGGTATTTCTATTTGTTACGCGAAACTTTTAATATGTCTAAACAACCATTACATTGTGTCCCCAGTATACCTATTAAGGTGTAATTGCAATTTCTATCCTCTATTTTTTTCATATTTTAAACTATAGACAATTACAAAAAAATATATTAGCATATTTTTATAGAAAACATCACACACGCAGAAAATTTTTAACACTGACTAAAAATGTACAGCAAGGATTTTTTTTAATGGAGAGGAAACAAAACAAATTTTTAACACTGACTAAAAATGTACAGAAAGGATTTTTTTTAAAAGAGAGAAGACAAAAATATGTTTATCATAGTCACGTACCCAGGTGCTCCTTTGGTGGCCGCCTTGGCTGAAACCTTGCGAGGCGTGCTCTCCCGACCTTGGCTTTGACTCTTCACCTGAACACAATTTGCAATTGTTACCATTTGTATACATGCTAGTCATAATAATATCGCCATACGAACACGTCAACTGTACGGTCCCACACTAAGCAACGCTTGTATTACGGGTACCGTGCAATGGACAAACTGACTATATAATACTTATATAGATATTAAACACCCATGACTGTGACATGACACTTTAAATAGATCAGGCTTTAAATAGGAGGGTAAGGAATTATGATTAATTATGTTATATACCTGATAAGCTTTGCAGACTCTGTCCACCTCGTTCTGTCTCTTCTGCGTGTGCTCCATCAGCTCCTTGTGGTCCTCGATCAGACCCTCGAGCAGCTCGATGGATTCTGGCAACGGTTCGGCTTCAAGCGCTATAACAATATTTTACCGCATTAGAATTTTGGGTATAGTTTGACCACTACGGCTGTACCGCGCTTACGGTATGTGCGCGGCGTGGCGGGGGGGGGGGGGGGACGTCTACCGCCCCCCCACCACGCCCCGCATTCCAAGGGCGCGGTGCAGCGGTAGTGGTCACACTATAGTTTAAAACACACCATCACGAAACAGGTAGGCACTGCAGTGCATCCACAATTTTCTACTACCAAGTGAACTCATAGGGAAAAAGGGAAGATCTTCTAGCCACGCGGGTGGTCGTGTGTATTGGGCCTTCCAATACTATTAATAAATGATAACACGCATATTTCATGTGGATGTTTATTGATTCACTTTTATGATGTAATTAATCTTGCCATAATTCTATATTAAATCAGAGACAGATGTCACTTGTCAGATTGACATCTACGGTAGCGTTCACAATAGTAAAGTAATACATCACAGGTGGTATGCCTGTTTTGGCGGCCGCTATGCCCCGACGTTTATTGTCGGGATCTTGTATATATGTTACGTGCTCTGAAAACTCTCATAGCGCGTTTCAGGATTGTATGCAGCCTCGTCATTTGTGGCGAGGTAAAGAGGTCGCTGCAGGTGTATGTGTGATATACTCACAAAGCAACGTGTTCTCCAATCCGACGAGCCACTGAAGCAGCTCCTCAAGCACCAAGTCCAGGTCCTTCAGGCTCTGCATGTGGGTCTCCAGCTTGCCGCCCCTCTGCATCGCCCATTGCCATACCTAGACAACGGATACCAAGTTAGGGGGTTTCACAAATCACCATACTAACCCAGTTGGGAGTGAAGTGAATTTAATAGCTTGGGTAAGAATTTTCATAACCTCTTGGGGGGTTTGCGGAGGGGGGGGGGGGAGACTAATACAGAAACCTCTGAATGAATACTAACCAATTATAGCATAGTATATGCAAATCCTGGATTAGGATACTTATTTCCTGTCTACCTTACAATAAATATCGCCATACGAACACACCAACTATACGGTCCCACATTAAGCAACGCTTGTGTTATGGGTACCGCACAATGGACTGAGGGCGGACTCAGTATGTAATACTTATATACATATTAAACATCCATGACTCGGGTACAAACTCTCGTGCTCATCAAAGCTTGTCCCTATCATGATTCGAAGCCGAGACCCTCGGCGCAGAAAGCAGAGTCACTACCACTGCGCTAATCAGGCCGTCAACAATCAATCACGCCGTCCCAATCAATACAATCAATCCATATTTTCTTGGTTACTATCTCTGTATATATACTCGTACAAGTTATTTGTTACCTGCCCAGGAGTCACTTTACTGAATATTCTTATCACAGGCAACACAGTCGCGACCAAATGCCGTTTGTCTTTATTCATTTTTTTTAATTATTACGCATTAAAAAATTAAGCACAATTATATAACTCGTCACGTTCGAGTGTCACGAGTTTTTTAAATAAAAATAACCCACACAATTATCGATAAGACTAATCGATTAATTAAATATGTTATCAGTGATTACATATATATATTGCAATGTTTATTTGCAATGCAATTTTCTATCTTATCTAATATAACTTGGGTTGTTTCCTTCCATAGATAAGCTATTTTTTTTGCTCTAATTATATTTGTAGCGACCTCATTTCATAGGTCTCGTTTCATAGGTTTATTTTTAAATGTTTTATTTAGCGACACGACCAAGTTCAAGCTGTATTATTTGTATCGATATTTATAGATATTTTCAACTCAAAAAAAAATATATATGAAAACTAGGACACAAAAAAATATATAAAGGTCGCTCACCTCATCCCATCGGCTCTGTATAATCGTGATCCAGTGTTTGATAACAGTTACTGCGTCGGGATGCGCTTTGCTCAGGATAGAGTGAGCCAGAGTGATCGTCTCGTCCTTGTCTATCTGCTTCTCGTTGAGCTCGCGGACGAACCGCTCGTGCTCGTGGATCTGCTGCTGCGTCTCCTGGTCGCCTTCGGGCAGCTGGCCGGAGAATCGAAGCTTGGTCTCCGCGTCCGACAGCCACTCGAGCAGCATGTTCACTGATCTATGTAGTTTCTCCGCCTGACGGACAAAAAATAAAAATATTATAATCTGTCGTCTCCAACAAGTACTGCCTGAATGTGTCGCAAAAAAAGTAATAAAAAAAAATACAACCGAATTGAGAACCTCCTCCTTTTTGAAGTCCTTGAGTTTTTGGCGGGAAGTTGAGATGTTAATTTTGTTTTTATTGCGAAAATAGTTTTTTTTTATTTATAAACAATGTTTCCATTGGTCTGATAATAATTATTGAGTGTTCATAAACGTAGAACGGTGTAAAAATTATGGTGTATGCTTAGTATCATGGCAAAAGGCTCGCCCCCTATTATTATTGATACCAAATACCACCAATGATACGTGGGTTCACTGCAGCAACTCTGCCTACTCCTGCAGTGGTAACAGGTGTGATAGTGCTCACCTCTTTAAGAGCACTCTCTAGTTTGTGAGCCTTCTTCTCGCTGAGGCTCTGCACAGCCTCCCAGGCCGTCTTCAGCTCGCTGCATTGCGTGCGGATGCTGGCCGCGTCCTCACGAGGCACCTGAGCAACGAGATACGATTAATTATATATATAAAATATCAATCTTCTTCTTATACCTGAGAACAGGGGTTCCCAAACTTATTTTGTCTACTGCCCACTTTGAGAACGAATTATTTTTTAGCGCCCCATTTGTTCATCTACTTAAAAACCACTATAACTTCCAATTAACGTATTTTACTCGAGCCTAGCCTTTGGGCATGTGCATATGCTCGAAAACTTAAATAATGTATATTACTTGACACTGGCAAAATAGCTATGGTGATACCAAATTTTTAAAAAAAGTATTAATTTGTCTTATATATCCGGATATTTTTCTGTCTTACCGTCGCTTCCAACTCCTTGCCGGTCTTCATGACGGATTGCATTTGTTGTTCGCGAGAGTGGAAGTCCTCCTCAAATTGCTGCAACATAATTAAATTACATTAACATAAGTTTTTTTTGGACTGAACCCATGTATTTACTGGGGGGAGGAACCCATTCACATTCCGGGGGAGGAAGTCTTTCATTTCCCGGGGTATCGTGTGCATTGATCCGGTATGTAAGATATGATCATGCCAAGTAAAACCAGCTTCAAGGATTTTAACATAGACTTTTTGGTTAACTCGGGAAAACACATAGAAGCACAGTTGGCGATGAACCTGCTTTCTGTATCGCGGGTCCCGGGTTCTACACCCGGTAGGGGCAAACTTTGTGTGTGATGTTGATAGCTATATAAGTCACCCCCAGTCCGTTTTACGGTACCCACAACATGAGGGTTGCTCAGTTTAGGAGTGGGTGATACCAATTAAAAAAAGTATCTTCACATTTTCCCCGTATTATAAGCTATCACCATGACAAATACCATCCAAATGCGTCCACTAGTTTTCCCATGATACGCTTTCAGAGCGACAGTCATTGACAATCACTGGTGTTCTTTTTTTTTTCATACGTTATAAGCAAGTAATCTCCGAGGAAACTACGCCATTCTCACCTTATGCTGTTCAATGAGCGCCATGACTGTGTCCAGGTCTCCATGGACAGGCGAGTCAGCTGCTAACTCCTTCTGCTGCTTCTTGAGCCAGTCCAGCAGCGCCGACATGGCGTCCTTGAACTGGCCGGAGTAGAGTAGCGCCTCTTCCAGCTTCCGTTGTCTGCGGGGAGAATGGGGACAGAATCAGCATCAGAATATTTTTTCAGAAAAAAAATCTGAAATTTTTTATTCATGTAAACCGGCCTTTCCCAAAGTGGACGATAACGCCCCCTTGTGGGCGCTGCAGGCCTAAAGGGGGGCCCAAGAGACCCAGAAAAAAATGGGGGCGTTGTGTAGTCTTGAAATAATTAATTTAATTTGAAGGAATAGTGGTTTTTAAGTAGGTGAAAATATGTGGGCGCTAAAAAATAATTCATTCTCAAAGTGGGGAGTAGACAAAAAAGTTTGGGAACCCCTGATGTAAACCATTCAGTACAGTACTTCTGAATCGTCGAAAAAGTTGCAAAATGCTAACCTACAACTTTACCACGCGTTGGGAATGCCGTTCCCATGAAGAAGTTCGTGCGAGAAACTCCATGGTTGCTCTTTTTAAAAAGATCTTTCACATTTTTGAGCAGTACATTGAAGCGGGTGTGTGAGAACAATATAGGAACGGCTAGGCAGACTTGAGCAGCTGGTCAAAAAAAGTACTAACTCTAACCCCCAAATTTATAATAGGAACTTTTCGTGAGTTATGGTGGCTAAATAGTCCATTATATCTTTCTACAAATTTGAGGATAAGTATATAGATAAAAATCATATTATAATCTGTCTATGGATTTAGGTGAGGGGAGAAACAAATGCCAATCCTCACCTGTCCACAGCCTTGGAGCACACGGTGGTCCACTTGGTCTTCATATCAGACATCATGGTCTTAAGAGTTGGCTCGTCTCCCTTGGGCGCCTTGTCCTTGACATTCTTGCCGGTTTTCATGGTGTGATCGTACGCAGGCTGTTTCGCTGCTAACGCCTTTTGGAACTCGCGGTGTTTATTTAATCTGTACGAAATTAAAATTATTAATTTAGGCCAAGAAAATACTTTATCGTCTAAGAGCCGAATATCGTTTGCACGCTACAGGATGGCAAGGTCTATTTTCATCATTTATCATTAATTTGAACTAGGTACATTTTAAATTACAGCCTTAGTTAATCTTTTATTAACTAGAAATTATTATCAAAACTGATAAACCACTTTTATGGGCAGCTTTAGATTGGTATGAATATTTTTGACCCACTTATCGTGTATTAATAACGTATCGGCCCTCATAATGGGAACGAGCGTGAACCTCTTTAACAAACAACAAACGACAAACTATTACATTACGATCTAAACATGCACTACTGGTGGTAGGCTTCGGCCGTGGCTAGTCACCACCCACTGAACAAAGCCATGTCGCCAAGCGGCCTAGCCGTGTTCCGGCATGATGTTCGGTGTTGCCATTCATGGATGGCGGGTCAGATCAGCTGCGCTGCATGTGCCTAGTGAATGTAGCGTCTCGATCTACTGCCGCCTTCCTACCTAGGCAAGTATGCTCCATCGTAGATCTCATCGTCACTTACCGTCAGGTGAGATCGAGATCAAATAATTGCCTATAATGTAATAAAAAAATAAAAAAATGCAACATATAGTAATTACCTTTGTTTGATCTTCTCTGGATCGTTGACGGTGGCCTCGGAGTTGAGCTGGTCTATTTGCTTTTCCGTATCGTTTAGCCAGTTCATTAAGTTGTTCCTGGGAAGGAAATAAACTTGTTAATCGGCCTATAAAGTAATGTTAAGTTACCATCACTGCGGGGCAAATAATATTGACAAACAGTATTGGAAACAAAATTCACTATGAATTTAAGTCCTTACCTGGCCATTTTTATTATCATCATGTCACATCCATTATTTTATTTATAATGTGTATTTATTGAATGTGTTATCGCTATTAATTACTTGACATTGGCAAAATACCCGCTAAGTTGTGGGTGAGGCCATTTGCATATCCATTTTATTTCATCGCATCTAATTTCGTAAAGAAGAAGAACAAGAAGTGCTTAGCTGTTGAGTGCATCTAGACTCTTTGGTTGGTCTCATATGAGTATGTCCGGTATGGCTAAAGACGACGATCTTTTTTTTTAAGGACAACTCACCACATGTCGTTGTACTCCTTAGCCTCCTTGAACCCGTGGTCCAGGGCCCTCGTTCTCTCCGCAGCCTTGGACACCACTCTCTCCCACCGATGCTGCACGGAGACCAGCAGGTTCTTGATCAGGATGACGTCCTGCTTCTGGCTGAAGTACTTGAGGTGTGTGCCCTTCTTGTCCAGATGGAGCATCGTCTCGCGGTGCGTGGCCACTTCCTTTTGGAAGGATTTGTGCTCCTCGATTTGGGCTGAAGGATAAGTGGATTGTTAATTACGTGTTAAAAGTTAATAAATAAAAATAATATTGTTAGAAGACCACACCAACTATACGGTCCAATGATGTACTAATATTTTACGTAGATACGGTCCCACACTAAGTAACCCTTGTGTTATAGGCACCGTACAAAAGGCTGAGGGCGAACTCAGTATATAATACTTTTGAGATAATAAACATCCATGATTCGGGCACAAGCATTCATGGTCATCCCACAAAGCTTTGGCAACCAGAATTTGAACCTGGCACCCGCGGCAGAGAAAGCAGGGACACCACTAACTGCACTAATTAGACCTTCAAGAAGTGGACGGTAAGATGGATGTAGATAATGGATTGTTTTTATAATGTTTTACGACTCTGGGTACTAGCTATTTGGGGTCAATCAGTAGTGTGATTACACAGTTCATAGTTAAGTTTATGGTCATATGTACAACTACTGGAATGGGAGAACCTTGGGGTTGTCAACCTGCAAATAGCTGAAGATACTTCTAAACAAAACTAGTAGGGTTGTAACTGAAAAAATCCTCATAAAGAGCCCTAATATTTGTGTTGTACGTCCCAAAGACGGTAACAAATATATTTTGTTTTGTTTACATGTAAACAAAAATTGCAGATAAAATTTGTTGAGACTAATTACTGTAAATATGCAATTCAAAATAAAATTGAAGTGTCTGTTTGTAATAATATTAAAATAACCGCTTTTTACTAAGTGCATTTGGACGTATACACGGTACATATAGCAAAACAACATTTTTTACCATTTTTGTCTGTCTGTCTTTCTGTTTGTTCCGGCTAATCTCTAAAATGGCTGGACCGATTTTGACGGGACTTTACCTGGCAGATAGCTGATGTAACAAGGAGTAACTTAGGCTACTTTTATTTTAAAAAATACCCCCCCTAGACTTAATATCACAAAGGCTGCCGAGCGGGCTATTGCTAACGGTTGTGTCTTTGTTAAATACCTCGCGGACGAAGTCGCGGGTGACAGCTAGTACTTACTAAGAAGCGTCTCCATGACCCTGGACACCGGTTTAGCGGAAGTCAAGGTCTTCTCGGCGCTGGTGAGCCAGTCCACGAAGGCTTGCAGCGCGTCGTGGAACTCGGTCGCCTCCTTCAGAGCTATCTCTAGCTTTATCTTCTTGTCTGAAGCCCTGTTTATTGACACAATAACTTAAAATTCTCTGTGATGGCCGCAAGTTGGATCCTTAATAACCACATCAATATAGTCCTAGACCTTTTGGTTCAGGTTTATACCATGACCAAATCATTCTTTTGTAATAAGACCGCCATAGATTAAAGTCTGGAATAACACAAAGGCTGCTTTTTATCCTGGTAAAATGTAAGGTTCCCGTGGGATAGATTTGTTTTAATTTTTCAAAGAGCAATGGATCGACATGATTTACAGAAAAGGACATAGAGGAAAAGGACATACTTTTTAATCGCGGGTAACACCGCGGGGCGCAGCTAGTTGTTCAATATATGAGTTCTCATACCTAGCGGTGACGTTGTCCCATCTGGACTTCAAGTTCTTCAGGTTGTGGTGCAGCTGAGACGTGGGGTTGGGCTTGTCCTGCCGCTTCAGGTACTCCTGGCCCTGTTGCAGTACGGCCTCCACCTTGGGACGGTTGGCCTCAATCTCGTTGTACACCTCCTGTTGTGTTTTATTTAAATTAATATGTGTTCAATCGAGCGTAGCAATGGTAGCAGAATTACTAGTAAAATATTAAGTCAAAGTCAAATCGTTTATTTCGTATATGCCTACGGGGGCAGTTACAGATTGTCATATTTTTTTCTTCTTAACTCTACAATCGGAACGCGACCTCAGCTGAGAAGAACCGGCGAGAAACTCAGCGGGCTTGTCATTTTTTTTTTTATAACATATTTTTTTTTATTATTCATTACAGTGTGTACGTAATGTATTTTTAATGTGATATAATTTTATGCTGCAGGCCTTCGGCTCAGCTTAACTGCTAAGAGTAGAATGGAACGAACAATCGATTTAACATCGAAGAATATCACCAGTTTGTAGGTGCAGTGAATGTGGGCTTACCATGAATCTCTCGAGTTGCTCCGTAGCGGTCTCCGGGAGCCCTCCCACCGGCTTGGAGGCGGTGATCACTCCATCCACCTCGGACAGCCAGCTGAGCAGGTCTCCGATCTCCGCGTTGAAGCTGTGGGTGATAATAATAATAATTAATAAGCCCACAGGCCAGCTTGTGGCGAGCTGTTAGTGTGGCAACACCACGAACCCGAGTGCCCCAGAAGGTCGGTCAGGCCCCAACTTGCTCACTTGCATCACGGTTTTATATGACTTACTGGTTAATTATAATATAGGGATAATTCCAACTGGTCATACCTCTGCGCTTCTCTGAGTGCATCTTCCAGCTCCGTCTGTCGGTCTCTCGCCTTCTGCTGCAGATCGCGCCACTTTCGGTTCAGTGTTGCCAGCTTCTCTGCGGTCTCGCCAGCCTCGTCAGTACCTATTTAGTGTTGCAATTATAGCGGTGATGACGACGTCACGAATTCAATGTTACTGTTCATATTTATGTGACATATTATTGTCATTTATGACTTCAACTACAGGTATTAAGACAGTTTCCGTGTATCTCCTATGGTGGTGCCAGTGAAAAAAAAAATAGCATAGATAATGTAGAAAAAAAACCTATGATATATATTTTTTTTTATTCCAAACCAATGAACTTAACAACATCAAAATATGGTATCTATTGAGTTTTAATTCGCTGTCGTCGAATGCATTACTGATCCCAACTCTAGCCCTTTAAATGTGCTTTATGGGCAAGCAGTAATGGATAACATCATTATCACGTAACTACGAATAAATGTGTGTTTGTGCAGCATTAATAATATAACCAGACGAACACACCAAGTGTACGGTCCCACACTAAGTAACGCTTGTATTATGGGTACCGTACTATGGACGTCGAAATACGTTCTGTTTACATTGGTTGGTTGAATCGTAATTAATTGATCACTTTGTTCAGATATTTGATCATAGTTTTATAAAGTATTATCATATATTTTGCATGGGCTACCTAAAATGTGGCTTCGTTATTTAGTTTATTGTTACTATTAATAGTTATTTGTTTAATTAATTAATTGTTTATTAATTTGTTACACACATACAAGAAGGAGTATTATACGAACACAAACATTCAAAGCGTAAAGCATTAGTGCTTGTTGCACAGAATACTGGTTGATAATGATATTAACGATGTAATGAGAAATAAACTGTATTTGATCGACCATAAGGTATAAATTTGGTTGCAATGTTACACTTAATCTCCGAATAATAAGGTTTCTCGAATTAAAGGAAAATTATAGTAATTTTGAACGATATAAAGTATACATTTGCTTATGTGTGCAAAATGAGACAGTGTGCTAATTATATTTGTTAAGAGAAATAGATTTATTAGACTTTAGTACGGTAGTTATAAAATTAAAAAAAAAACTTCTTGACATAATTATCTCCCGTAGACACATCAAATGCATGACTACATTTTTTTTAAATTTAAAACGGTAAATGTCAAAAACTTTTCGAATGTAGACCCCGCGCAAACTGACAGAAGAGCGTGTCATAACTATTAAAGGTATGGGATGCAAATTGCGCAAGCGCAACCGAACGCTCAAATCACAAAAACGATTTCTGTCTGTCTGTGCGGAGACTTATAGTTAGGTATGGCAGAGCTCATTCCTGTGGCCATTTTGTCCAGTAGAAATATTTTATATAGCTACAATCCAAAATGAAGCGAACGAATGTGGACTGTAAACAATACTAATGAAACGAAGATGTGAATAGTGAATATTTATATAATTAGATACAAGAACAAACCTCTCTTACCAAAACTTCCATCAATCTGACAAACTACTTATAATTCAAATACACTTCAAAATATAAAAAGAACATCAAAATAAAAAAGGAATAAAACTAGTAACAAAAGAGTTTGCAACATCCGACCCCGTTACCCCTTAAAATACAGTTCCTAAATATTTTCAAATGAGCCCTGCCACGCGAAAATGGTACGTATTTAGTAGAGGATAAGCAACAAGCGGCGGCCACATACCCGTACCCTGTTGCACGATCTGTGCGCCGGCGTCGTTGAGGGTGTCCACGCTGGCCTGGTGCGCCGCGATGTCGTTCACCAGCACCTTCAGCTTCGCCAGCTCCACCTCCAGGATCTGGGGGTCGCCGGCAACCTAGGGACGAGAAGACACTTTCAGATATGTTGTTTTAAGTTATGCAATATTAGACAGCACTTTAATCACTGATAACAGTAAGTCTCTGTGTTTGCGCTTGTGCGTGTGTGTGTATATGTGTGTGTGTGTGTGTGTGTGTGTGTGTGTGTGTGTGTGTGTGTGTGTGTGTGTGCGCGCGCGCGTGTGTGATCATGATAATTTATAGAATAGCACTTTGTCACATTCGAGCTTGCTTACAGGTTTCAGGGTGTCCAAAGTCTCCGACGTGTTCTGTATCCACGTCAGCAGCTCTTGCAGCGCGTGCTGGAGCTGTCCGAGCCTGAGGAGAGCTCGCTCGAGCTGTTGCTGCCTCTCCACCATGCCTCGGAGTAGCCTCGACCAGCGGGAGTTGACTTCGGTCAGAGGTGCCTTGATAGCCGAGGCTTGCTCTGATGACGTTCGCTCCGTGAGCTCCTGAGCTTGCCTGCAAAGTAAATGAATGTTACAAAGGCGTAGAAAAGGATGGGGGACGGAAGTCGATATCAAGCTGTTATCAATTATAGCGAATATTTAGTTCGATTTGCGAAAATAGGTTGCAATTTTAAAATTGTGTTAGGTTAGCTCTTGCTACAGTACAAAGCAGTTTAATCATTATTGTTTCATTCAGAAATACATTAGTAATCTTTCTAGCCCTCCAGCTAAGCTAAAGCTGTTGCTAGAAGAAGGATAGTATAATGGCATGGGTGGGGGTCGAACCCAGAATCTCTCGGTTATTAGCATTCTAACCGGCATATAGTTTTAGGGCGAGCTAAGGAGTTCATAGATAGCTGGATTATTACCAGTTGATATTTAATTATAATATACAGGCTGATTCAAAAAGGGTATACTAACCCTTAAATCTACGCTTTTAAGAGCATTTGTAATAATTATGTATCAGAATTTGTCGATATGTCAATAATAAAATATTGATGATGATTGATGATAATTCTTTTGGGATTTTTTTTTAGTAAATTGGAATATCGAAATTCGGATATGACATAATGATTACAAATGTGCTACAGGAGCGCAATTTCAAGGCTTTGTATTGCTACCATTCAAGAATCAACCTGTATATCTATGACAATATACGAGGCCTGATTACAAAAAAAAATACGAATCATAGATAAAATCATGTCTAAATTAAATCATCATATATAAACGTCATAGATAAGATAGTGTAATAACCTCCATAAATCCATAAAATAGGCCATTTTCTACGTTCCACCGATTATTTTAACAAATAAACCAACATGTAAAAACCATCTAACTGTACATGGAAAAATGTTATCGTATACAAGACAGAGGAGATCAACGACAATACAAAACAGTGCGTTAAAAATAAATGTCGTAATAGACAGAAGAGTCGCGTACCGAGTTCCATGTTATGCGCCCGCGCAACCAGGGCTCCAAGTCTGCTAACACAATCGATTCATAATCGAATAGCAACCGTATAGTATCCCATACAACATCTGTCAAAAGTGACAGTTACTATGCGGTTGCTGTTCGATTATGAATCGATTGTGTTAGCAGACTTGGGGCCTAGCTTAGAAACATGGAACGCGAACGCTGAATACCCTTAGTCCGTTTAGGATATGAATAGTCCATATACATGGTGATTCGAAAAGGGTATACTGAGCCTTTACCCTGCACTTCTTTAGCGCATTTTTGATTATTATGTGAAGTCATAATTTAAATACGACAAACAAACACAATTTTGCTCACGAAAAATCACCATTGTCATAATGTTGGTAACAAAATGTATATATAAGTAGTATACCCTTTCTGAATGATCCTGTATATGATAGACATATTATCAAGTTGCATATGAGGTATTGAGAGAGAGTTTAACGTGAACACACACCTGTCCGAACAACCGAAACGAATTTTAGAATTATTTATATGAAATGCTACAGCGCGGCGACAGGTGTGCTTTCACCTCAAAAGACTCACAGGCAAACACACACACAAAACAAACATAATAATCGATGCACACTACTACAGTGATTAAGCACGTTACTTGAGCGCATAAACTTAACTTAAAAAATTAAGATTTCAGATTCGGACGTGACAAATGTATGAGTTCCTAGTTTGACTATGGTACTCTCATAAGTGTGTATCACATTTGCAGTCTTGCGTGATGAACCAATCGCGTATTCGACATGGCACATCCGAAACATGCGCAAGCGCATATCAGCGCTCAAGTTACATGCCACACGGCACACACGGGTCTAAACACAAGCGAACACAGGAGTAAATCATATATTTCCTTGCCTCGTCAAACTCCTGATGATTCAGTCCGGATAGGGAACGCATAGAAAATAATTGCGATTAGTAACAGTGTATGGGGGGGGGATAAGTGCTTTTTAGAGTAGGGAGGGAGGCTATCGGTTTATTTATTGGTAGTTACCAAAAACGATTGGATGTAATGTATTTTTGGTAATTATAAATGGTTGACAATGTCATGCACTTATAATATAGTTGTAATGTGCTTAAAAATTAAAAAAGTACTTATCAAGGTATGTGACGTCAAGCATTTATAATTAATTGTAAAAACTATTAAAAAACCGTCACCATAGTTATAAGTAAATTTCAATGTGTTCAACTCCTAAATTGACATTATATAATTTATAAAAATACAATGAAGATTAAAATCAAGCCAATATAAACTCTTAAATAAAAAATTGTAGCACGCAACCATGAAAAAGTAACGGAACCGAAAACCCAAACCCCAATTTTGATAAAAAAAAAAACAACACTATTCACTATTGATAGCAAAACGTCTCCAGATACCAAAAAATAATATGGCAAAACAGAACGGTCTCCCATAAAAAAAGGGTAACAACCTCACGAGTATATTTCAAAATTTTGAAATTGGAATCAAAATCATCAAGAATAAGTGTCCAAGAGTAACATACCTATTCAGGGCTTCGACCTTAACCATGTGCGGGTCGACTTCTTGCTTGAAAGATGCGAGCTGAGCGATCTGTCTCTTGACAGCATCGATGTCGGATCCCAGAGGACCCATGCGCGAGAACTTGTCTTCAGCCGTGTCCAGGAATTCTTGGAGATTCTGGACGTAGAAATGTGTTATCAGATGAATACATTAAAGCTGGGTCCGGAACCCGGTAAGCATATGAATGGATTTCGATTGGGTTTTATTGAACGACTTAACTGCTGTCAGATTTGCTTAGCTTTTGAAATGTCTTGCCTATAGTCCGAAGTAAGTTTGGTTAGTTAAATGGAAAAACCCGGTCGAAATGGTTTCCCATATATATCACACACTTAATAGAAAGTTCGTTATTACGATTCAAAACTCAGGAAACCCTTTAAAAGCGAAAGTTACTTTATTAAGCCAGTCGTTCGATGGGTAATATTTGATTTAGGGAAAGCCGATGAAACGGGAACCCCTTGAACGACTGTGGCTCGCTGAAAGACTCGTCCCGGCCATGATGGAAACGTTTATAGAAAAAAAGTACGCATCTTTTCCGCGCCAAGCTGTCCATTTTAATTGATCATGGTAGAGTATGGCTCAAATCCCCTTCGTATTGGGGAGTGTGTCCCGTATAATAGCAATAGGGTCACTCCTATTACATTAGGACCTAATTCCATTCAAATGTGTACTGTACCAAGCCTCTGCCTACTCTATGTCTTGGTCTAATTTTTTTAAAACAAAAGACAACATAAATACACAGGTCCCCTGTAGAGAATTAGCTTAAGTTGCCAGTAATAGTTTATCTCATCTCCAGGCTCACCTGCAACGTGTCATGGAACTCCATGGCCTTCTCCATGGCGTCGATGAGGTTCTCCTCCCTCCTCGCGTACAGCGCGGTGATGTTGTCCCACGCGCTGTCCAGGTCCTCCATGTGCTTCTTCACTTCGGGCTTGTCGGGTTCACCGCATAGCGACATGAGGGTGGAACCACTCTTACGCACCTTCTCCACCTAGGATATGAGAGTAGGAAGTCTCAATGACGAGTCGAAGATCGCATAATAAAAGGAATAGCATGAAGATGCCTCTAAATTCTGCGATAGTTATTTTGTCGGACAGTATCGCATTAATTACTTTTGGCCATAATTATTGATTTGCAGATTATAGGACGCCATATTTAGCATTTGTCTTTACTGCTAGAACATTCTAGCTGTAATAATTATACTGCATTACCAAACAAACTGTTCAATTTCACAATAATGAGCATGAGAATGAAATAACAGCATCGTTTGCGCGATTTAGCGTCTCTATTCGACAGTAACGCCATCTATCGACGACTGTTCTAAACTTGTTTCTCAACACGTGTCAACAGATGGCGGTAAAGAAAGTTACTGTCCACTCACCTCAGGCTTGGTATGGTCGATCTCGTGCCTGATCTCCTGTAGCGCGACCTGCTGGGCCTGTATGGCCCTGGGCTGGGCGGCCGGTGGCGGTTGGGCGGTGAGGGTGTCTTCGAGGTCGCCCAACGTGGCCATGACGGCGTTGAGCTGCTCCCAGAAGCGACGAGCCACGTCCAGCGTGCTGTCCAAGGACTGGCCGCGGTCGTTGCTCGCTTTCTGTACGTCGTCCCATAGTCTGGACAAAAATTATACAACTCTTGTATGCTGTAACTTGATGGATAAGATCCTTGGAAGAATTATACTGGATGGAAGTATAGCTTGTCACCACTATTATTTAAGTCGTGTTAACCTTTGACTGAACAGTCAGACTCGGTCAAAATATTGGAGTTTTGGTAAAGCATTTAAGTAAAATATTAATTAGTGGCATTGGTTTGGCTAGAAATTATGTGAAAAAATTATAATAATATGCTGTGTGAAGCTGTGTTAAATTCATCTAGAAAGGAAGCGCAAAAGTGACAGAAATATCTTTTCATTTTCAAAACGATAGTGGTTAGGGGTTTAAAATTTGAAGACATATTGATTTCTTATATTTACGCGAACACTACACATTGAAATAAAACAATTTTTTGGATTTTATCGCGTTCTATCGAATATCGAGCTAGTCAGTCCTCCCGTGACCATGGTTGCTGTAAAGCACCCGAAACTTCGGGAACGTAAAAACATAAAATAAACGCGATCAAATACGAAAAACATGTTTTATATCAGACGTTAGGCCCATGGAGCCATAGCGCTAAAGAATTTATAGACAAAATATCACCTAGGTTTATTGCCTCCGCAGGTGACAGGAGGGCTGGCTCTTTCCTCGCTCAAATAATTTGCCTGATTATACAGCGAGGAAATGCAGCCAGCATTCTCGCCACCATTCCACGCGGACAAGGTCTTTTTGATACATAGTTTGTTGTCATACTATATTTAAGTTTTTTTATTTTCCTATATAGTTTAACTGTAATTGTTAATTTTAATTGAATGAAATTAGCATATATCACGATTGTCAGTTCTCCCGTGACGATGGTCGCTGTAAAGCAGCCGAAACGTCGGGAACGTAAGAACATAAAACAAAAGCGATAAAATCCGAAAAGTTTTATATCAATTTCAAAACATGATAGTTGACTTACTTCATAAACAAATGGGGGAAGAGGAACCCACCACAGACCCTCGACTTGTCAACTTTTCCAATTATAAACCAAACAAGTTTGATCGATAATTAAAGAAGCCAGCAACACTGAACTCCTCTAAGATGTTAGTCGAGAAACGATCTATCCTCTTCCGCCATTTGTTTAACAATGGATTTCCGCCAAGTATCGCCTAGATCTATCAATTATGACTTACTTGTGTAGCTTCTCGAGTTTGTTTCTAATGTCTCTGACAGCGGGGTCGCTCTTGTTGGCCTTGCTGATGACGTCAGAGGCTGCGCGCTGGACTGCATTGTACGCCTCCTGCCTCTTCTCCAAGTCCTCCACTAGCGCGTTGTTCTCCTCGATCTGATCTCTGTGTTGAGAAGGAGATTAGTATAGTGGTATGACGTCACTGTTACAGTAACGAACACACTGCGCCCGCGCACTTTACGAAGAAGTCATCTTGGGTATTGGTGTAACCAGTAAGGGAGATTACATTGTCAGGTATACTAAACATCCATATGACTCGGGTACAACAATGATGCTCATCACACAACATTTGTTCCTACCGGGATTCGAACCCGGGACCATCAGCACAGAAAGCAGGGTCGCTACCCACTTAGCTAATCAGGTCGTCAAGCAAATGGCCGGTATTATTATGAACGGACTAGCTGTTACCCGCGACTTCGTCCGCGTGCTATTTAACAGAAAAGTTTTAGTTGTAGCCTAAATTACTCCTCGTTACATCAGCTATCTGCCAGCGAAAGTCCCGTCAAAATCGGTCCAGCCATTTCAGAGATTAGCCGGAACAAACACACAGACAAACAGACAAAAATTGTAAAAAATATTGTTTAGGTATATGCACCGTGTATACATCCAAATGCACTTAGTAAAAAGCGGTTATTTTAATATTACAAACAGACACTCCAATTTTATTTATTTGTGTAGATGTACGTACTCAATCTTGGGCGGGTGAGCGGAGACGGGCTCGGCCCGCAGCAGCTGGTCGGCGGCGCCGGCCAGCGCGCGCACCATGCCCTCCAGCTTGTCCGAGAACTGGGACGACTCCTGCAGGGCCTGGACGACGAGATAATCATTATATTTACAGACTAGCTGTTGCCCGCGACTTCGTCCGCGTGGTATTTAATAAAGACTCAGCCGTTGGCAACAGCCTGCTCGCGTTCTGATCCCGCGGGACGCATTGCAGATTGTTGATATCAAACTTTAATCAGGCGCAGCGCTGCAACATTGGTTTTAATTTTTTTTCGAGAGATCCAATTATTTTTTTTCTAAAATAAAAGTAGCCTATGTTACTCCTTGTTACATCAGCTATCTGCCAGTGAAATTCCCGTCAAAATCGGTCCAGCCATTTCAGAGATTACCCGGAACAAACAGACAGACAGACAGACAGACAGACAGATGGACAGACAGACAGACAGACAGACAAAAATTGTATAAAATGTTGTTTCGGTATAGGTAGCGTGTATACATCCAAATGCACTTATTAAAAAGCGGTTATTTTAATATTACAAACAGACACTCCAATTTTATTTATATGTATAGATAAAGTAATTTCTAAATGAAGGAATCAGAATATTTTTTTATTATTCACGTAGACCATTAAGTACAGTACATATGAATCATCAAAAGTTACAAAATATTATGCTACTACTTTACCATCCGTTCGGAATGCCGTTCCTATGAGAACAACGGGCCAGAAACTCCATGGTTGCTCTTTTTTTTTAAAGATCTTTTACATTTTTGAGCATTAGGGATAACACCCATAACAATGTACTGCTCAAAAATGTAAACGATCTTTTAAAAAGGGCAACCATGGAGTTTCTTGCCCGTTTTTCTCCATAGGAACGGCATTCCGAATGGTTGGTAAAGTTGTAGCTTAGCATTTCGTACCCTTTTTTTCACGATTCATAAGTACTGTACTTAAAGGTTTACATGAATAAAAAATAATCTGATTATGGTTTACGGCGGGTCCACCATCACACATCTGATCCCCAAAGGGGTGGGCAGAGGTGAACCGCAGAAGTCTTCACTTGGTATTCCGTGACGAAAACGATGGTTTTATTAGAAGCCAAACATCTTTTCGGAAAAAACGTAAAAGCCACTCATAATCCCTACGTCGATCCGGTAGGATCCGAAAAAAAAACATTTCTTTCCGATTGAACCAGTATCCGCCCCCCTACAAATCCGTGCATGCGTCTCTCTCGCACTCACCTGCTCCAGCTCCTGCTGTCTCTGTCGCAGCTCGGCCCGCAGCGCGTTGTACCGCTCGCAATCGGCCTCCACTATGTCCTGCACCTTGGCCGCGTCGTCCTCGCTGCACAGCTTGCCGAGCGCTTCGCCCGTCTTCACCAGCTTGTCCACCAGCGGCTTGTGCCCGGCGATAGATTGCTGCAGCATCTGATTGGGGCAAGCGAGGTACTTAGGCACAGCACAGCCGGCGGTGACAACACAAAATGTGAGATAAATCGATGGTATCTCCTTCCCTCGTATGAACTACGAAAGGGAGAGAGTGACTCGGTGTGTCTTAATCCGTGACATAGGTTTTGTCTTGACCTGCGTGCTAGCCCTACTACTGGTAAAGATTCGTACAAGTAAACACTACAATTTCGTCGAGCGAAAATGATTCCTGTCCTCGCGCGAAAAGGTTCATTTTAGGGCAAGCAAGATTATTTTTTAAAATTTATTGCTCGTTTTCAATATAAAACAGCGGATTTTTGTGTATTTATAAAACAAAATACTTTTACTAACATGTCAACAATATACGTCAAACAGGTATAATTTACTAATGCAACTAGTATTTTTTTCTTATGGACTGTAAAACAAATGGGGGCAGAGGAACCCACCACTGACTCTCGGCTTGTCGACTATTCCAATTATAAACCAAGTTGACAAGCCGAGGGGTCAGTGGTGGTGGGTGGTTTGTCCGGTGTGTGCCTAGTGAATGTAGCGTCTCTATCTACTGCCGCCTTCCTACCTAGGCAAGTATGCTCCATCGTAGATCTCATCGTCACTTACCATCAGGTGAGATCGAGATCAAATACTTGCCTATAATGTAATAAAAAAAAAAGTATAGTTCTTTGATATCCTATCTAGTCTTACCTCATTCTTGTCCTGCTGCAGAGCAATCTGCTCTGGTTTGAGAGCAGGCATCGCCAGCATCTGGATTTGCTTCTCCATATCGTCCAACCACGATGATAAGCTGATGGCCAATCAAAGTTAATTGGTGAGGATGCGGAGAATGCACATGACCATATGATTTCAATTATGTTTGATAAGGACCAGTGGGGTTATTTTAAATCATTCGGAATCCACATCGGAAACGGATTTGAAACTTTCCGACTTTTCTCAGACACCCATAACAATGTACTTAACATAAAAGTATAACATCATTACAAAAAGAACAAGTATTGGAGTCCTATGTCCCTTTTTCGTCATAACAAACATTGGAGTTCCATGGCCCCTCTTCTTCATAAGAACGGCATTTTGAACGGAGGGCAAAATCATGGCATAGCATTTTGTGACTTTTTGATGATTAACACGTACTGAAATGGTTTGGCAGAAATATGGCTTGATGCCGACTTACCCGTGGTGTGTATCCGCAAAGTGTTCGGCGAGTGGTAACGCCTGTTCGAGGGCTGCCAGGCGCTCGGCGCTGAGGTGCCCCACTTCCTCCATCATCTCCTTCAGCTCCTCGCTGCGGTCGCGGATGACAGCCGTCTCCTCCGACGACTGGCACTCCCGGAGGACCTGGTTTTAAGATTTATAGTTTAACTCCTAATGTTGTATATTGATTTATTATATTTACGCGAATATTACACATTTAAATAAAACTAATTTTACGTATTTTATCAAATATGAGGGTACCATATTTCAAACTATGACACCAGGACGTCAACCACCTAAGTCCTCCAGTGACCATGGTTGCTGTAAAGCACCCGAAACGTCGGGAACGTAACAAGCAAAAAATAAACGCGATAAAATCCGTGAAATTAGTTTTATTTAAATCCTAATGTTGTAGAACATTTTACGTCAATTAATAATCGTATTACAGAGTATGGCTTTTCTTCTGAAACATGTTTTGTAATCACATTTTTGGTGATGTTCTATTTAATGTAATTCTTTAAACTGATTGACAGACAACGCATAGTAAAGTCTAACCAGTTGGACCTAGAGATTTGGAATTTGGTGGATATATTCCTTGAGTACCCTAGAGGTGCACTCGCTGGGGATTTTTGGAAATTCAAACCTAAAGGTAGTCAAATGGGGAGGTCATTATTTTTTAATTATTTAGATGCGCAGTGCTGGTATTTAATAAATTTGTTGTGACAAGTTTAAGAGATAACCTATTACCTACACAATGAGAGTACCACGTAAATGTGGGAACCATGCAGCCATTAACTGTAATTTTATACGTAGATAGTATTTTTTTTGACTTGCTGCTAACGTCAGATTAGCTGTTCCTACATTGTGCATACATACCTTTACAGTTCAAAAATGTAAAAGATTAAACAAAAAGCAGCAACCATGGAGTTTCTCGTCCGTTCTTCTCAATAGGAACGGCATTCCGAACGGGTGGTAAAGTATTTTGTAACTTTCGACGATTCATAAGTACTGTACTTAATAGTCTACGTGAATAAAAATATTCTGATTCTGATTCCACTGATGCCATTAGTAGTGTGAGAGTGACAGCATGTTGTCTAGAGAGATGTGACGTTTACCTTCTTGGCCTGGCTGAGCAGGTCTCGCACGCGCACGCGCTGCGCGGCCACGTCGTCGCTGAGCGGGCGCTGGTCCTTGAGCTGCGCGCGCACCGCGCCCGCCTCGCACGCCGGCGGCTCCGCGCCGCGCAGCGCCGCGTCCACGCCGCGCAGCCACTCCAGCACCTCCTCCATGTCGCCCACCACCTCCAGCGAGCGCTGCGGGCCGCACCATTATAAATAAATATCGCCATACGAACACACCAACTATACGGTCCCACCCTTAATAGCCTAGTTTCAATTTTGATACCAATCTTTTAAACCGAATGTTCACATTACTATTCGTACTTCTGTGGACATTTGTCAACCAGATCTTTTTGTCTCCCGCTTTGCAATGGAGGGAAGTGGATAATTTTCTTCCAACTCCTCCTATTTATCTTTCGATTAATTTCGTGCGGGTTCCAAGACAATTAACTTTATCCCGGGACTCGCCGAGGGTCAAACCTCGGTGTCTTCATTGGACACCACTGTAGATCCTGGCTTACAGGAGTAGCAGTGGTGGGAGTGTGTGGCGGGCCTAGTCCCAAAAAAAAATTACTATTCGTTTTTTTTTATAGGTTGGCTGTACGTATTTTACTGTTGTATAATATTCTTTCCAACGAAATAAAAAAAAAAATCAAATGTCATTATTATTAAACACAGTAACATTAAACACAGTAATATTAAAAATAAATCACTTTCGTAAATCAGGCTACTAAGGGTTAAGCAACGCTTGTGTCATGGGTACCGTACAATGGACTGAGGGCGAACTAAGTATATAATACTTATATACGTCTTTGCTCCCCGTTGACTTCAATCTGGGGGTTTTCAAGTCGAGAGTGAACAGGTACCTTCCAGGCAAGTATGCTCCATCGTAGATCTCATCGTCACTTACCATCAGACGAGATCGAGATCAAATACTTGCCTATAATGTAATAAAAAATTAATTAAAAACCCTAATGACAGTGTGTTTGTACAGTTACCTTCTTGCTGAGCAGCAGCCTCTCGGCCTTGCGCTGCACCTGCTCGGCGATGGCGTCGAAGCGGCGGTTGGCGCGCGTCACGAGGCTCTCCACGTGCGTGGCGCCCTCGCCCGGCGAGATCTGACCAATGTACACGTCGCTATAGACGGCTAACGGGGGGGGGGGGGGTCTATGGTTGCTACTACCCCCCTGATATACGACTAAAGTACTTTATTTTGACTAATTTTAATTATTTTATCTGAGAGGAGATAGTAAAATTGCCCCGCCTCAAACAAAATCCTGTATCTGCGTATATCAGTACGAGGCTCCCTGTTTGAAATGTCTCAATCAGACTCATCAGCCTCAATCATTGTCAATTGAATGTATTGAAATATCACCATTATGAGCTTTGATGCAAGCAGCATCAAATTCATTGCCTGTTCGCACTCTAGCGCTTTAAAGTTATTGTATGATCAAGTAGTAATGGCTAACTGCGGATTCAGCGTCCTTACAGCTCAATTTACAGATCGCTAATGCAATGTCCATTAATTGGGAGCTATCTCGGCAACACGAATGGGCGCGGAAAATTACAAAACATATAATTACAGTCGTTGTTGGAATCGTACCTCTAACTGTATTAACATAAAGTTCATGTTACCTGGCACAGCTGAGGGCCAATAAGGTTGATATTGTCCAGCACGGGTCTGAACTCGTGCAGTTCGGCTTCCAGCCTCAGTATGTCTTCCTCGCGAGGCTCCACGGACTGCAGACACGACTCGGCACCCGACATCCAGTCAGTCAGCCTGGACAAACGAACATTTATAATAAATGATACTTGGCTGAATTTTATTGTTCAGGGGAAGGAACCCACCATTGTCCCTCGGCTTCTTAACATTCCCAATTATATAGCAAACAAGTTCGTCGATGATTAAAGAAGCCAACAAAACAAGTGTATGAATGGACTTTGATTCGTTTATTTAGAATAGGGCTTGTAACCCCTATTGTAGCTCCCATTTTCCGTTATACCGGGCATACTCTTCCTCATGTGAGGAGGATTTGGGCTAAAGTCCACCACGCTGGTCCAGTGCGAGTTGGCGAACTTCACACGGTGTTCAAAAGTGCCGGATTCCCAACAATATTTGACTTCACCGTAAAGTAAGTGACTGAAAATAATATTCCCTCATGAAACCTGAAAATCCTGGAGATGCAAGCCGAGATTGAATCTGCGACTCTCAGTATCCAAGCCGAACGTTCTACCATCTTAGCTGCTGCTGCTACGAATAAGCTTCCCTACAATGTACAGTTATTGTCAGTTGCAAGTTACCTGTCATGGCTGTCATGTAACTGGCGAACCAGCGGCAGCGTCTCCGTGGCCATCTGCAGCAGCTTGGCGCCTTTGTCCGTGAGATCGTTGTACCGCCGCTGCAGCGCGTCCAGCTTGTCCTTCAGCTGCAGCGCCTCGTCTCCAGAGATGTGCTTCATCAGCTCGAGGCCGGACTCCACTGTGCTGTCCACGGCGGTGTGTTTGGTTGCGATCTCTTCGGTCTTTTTCTGATTGGAGAGAGTTTTAGTTATAGTTATTAAGTAAATTATGTCATCAGCTTGGTTGTCAATTTGATCAGTGTGTTGGATGAGGATCTGAATAGATATTTTAAAAAAAATGCGTTCTTAGAGACATATTTAACTGACAAATGGGGGAAGAGGAACCCGCCACTTACTCTCGGCTTTTCAATGTTTCCAATTATAATCATTTATGGCGTCTTTGTTCCCCGTTGACTACAGTCTGGGTGTTTTCAAGTCGAGAGTGAACAGGTACCTTCTAGGCAAGTATGCTGCATCGTAGATCTCAACGTCACTTACCATCAGGTGAGATCGAGATCAAATACTTGCCTATAATGTAAAAAAAATTGCCGTTCTCATCCCCATGACTTCCAAAGATCAATTTCCTTCACGATTTGCATCCCCTTGCAGCGTCCAGCGCTTGTGAGCGTTCCAGCCCTTGGTTTCTTCTCCAGAACCATTCTAACAGCACTATTATAATCTACTTACAGCCAACTCCTCCATCTGCCTTAGGAGTTTCTCCATCTGAACCGGTAACACCTTCCTCTTCGCCAGGAACTGTTCCATGCTGTCCATCCATGCAGATAGGTCCTGGTACGTTAGCACCAGGTGGCGGAGACCCTTGCGGGAGCTCTCCAGCAGCTCGCCGATGTTCAAGTTGTGGTCCACCAGGGATTGGTATCTGTAGAGATGAAATTATGAAGAAACGATTGTCTAATAAGCGGATGAAGGAGTTCTGGACGGAAGGCTGATATCACTTCGAATAAATAATAAATAATTTAAAAAAGAACAACAAAGAGAGAAAGAAAGATAAAGCTTTCTTTAGACGCAGCACAATAAAGATTAAATACAAATCAAGTAGCTACCTACTTGATTTGTAGGAGAGTTTGAATTGTAGGAGATCTAAAACAAACAATTTACAGCAAAACATATGTTACGCCTGGGACCAAATGGGTCAATTTTGACTCAAGAAATTAAACAAAGTATGTGCTTCAGAAAGAGTATACTAAGCTTTAAACCGGGGCTTTTTAGGCCATTTATAACTCACTATGTGAATTTCCGTATTTCCATACGTTGATATAAAAGAACAATGTTCTCCCATTATACGATGATAATTGTGATTTTTTGTGACCAAAAATACTTTTTTAAATTGACGTATCGAAATAGTGATTTTACAAAACGATTACAAATGCGCTCAAGAAGCGCAAAGTCAAATCATTTATTTCGTATAGGCCTACGGGGGCACTTACAAATTGCCATTAAATTTTTTTTTCTTAAGTCTACATCCGGATCGGAACGCGACCTCACCTGAGAAGATCCGGCAAGAAACTCAGCGGGCTAGTCTTTTTTTTTTTTTATCAGGCATATATTTTTTTTATAGCAGGTTCATTGCATACGCTTTCCGGATCACTCTGTATATTTAGCTGACACTACTGTAGCATACTGTATCGTAGTATATGTTACCTATCTGTAGCTGCTTGTAGTATGTCGGCGAGCGCCGTCGCCTCGTCATCTCCGACTAGTCCCATCAGAGTGGATGCGGTTTCAGTGAGCTGTTTGAACGGGGGCTGCTTCGACAGGATGTCGTCGTGAAGCGTCTGCAGAACGCAATTGTATTGTGAACACTTGCAAGAATAGCTTAGGATACTTTTAGGCTAGGAAGATGAGATGCTGTGCAACGGATAGCCAAAGAACGGAACGAAATCGCTTGCACAATTGATTTTAGGAATACACTACAAATATATGTGGGAATGGAACGTAAGGGTATGTGTGAAAAGGAAGGATGGATAAAAAGAGGGAAACAGAGAGGGATACTCATCTAAAAAAATTGCCATAGAGAACCCAACCACCAGTATAAACTTGCATGTTTAGTATTAAACAATATTCTTGTCATGGATGTTCTATTTCTCTATGATTATAATATACTAAGATCGCCTCCCCTCCATTATATGGTACCAATAATACAAGCGTTGCTTAGTATGGGACAGTACAGTTGCTGTTATCATCTGGCAATATTATTTAATTTTTATTCCGTGGCTATACTGCCGCTTGAACATTAACGTAACAATGTAACCTTTAACTCAATACATAAAGCACGAACCTTGTGTTCCCTAATCTTGAGCTGGATCTTCTCCTCGTCGGTGGGCACCAGCTGCAGCGCCTTCACCCGGCGCTCGGACACGCCGAGCCACTCCACCAGCGGCTGCAGTTCCTCCTCGAACTGTTTCGCCACCTGGATGATATGGACACATATAGAATAATGTTGATGGAGGTCAGAGGTCAGAGGACCTGGACAGCACGTGGGATATCCCCGCGCTGTACGCGAGGAGGGAGGACAACCTCATCGACGCCATGGAGAAGGCCATGGAGTTCCACGACACGTAGCAGGTGAAGTTGGAGACTGCTAAAGCCATATCCGAGCCAGGAACCTCAAATACTGTGAATTTTTGGGCCTAATTTAAAAGGGCGAATATAATGCAGAGCACCACACTGCAGAGTCCAGCCATAGCCAACCAAGATGGCGAAGTGCCGGTTGGCGAGCTTCACACAACTGTTGAGAGACGAGCAGGTTTCCTTCATCAGGGTTTGAACCAGTACACCTTGGGTCCAAAACGAGCGAACAAAATGGCTACTAATTTAAGTCAGCCGTCCATACACAGTCATTCATCTCTTATGTGAAGTGTATCTTACCATCATAGCCTGCTCCAGATCCAGCATCCGCTGTTGAGCGCCGTTGGTGAGCGCGTCGAACCTCTGCATCAGACCCTTGAGCTGCTTCTCGATGGCTTTCCGTTCCGCCGGCTCGCAGCCCGCCGCCACCTCGTTGCCCATCGCGAACAACGAGGACATGGAGTTCTGTCTGTCCATCAGCATCTTCTTGAGGAACTGTTGGGAGAGGAAAATGTTTAGCACATAAATAGAATATGAGGTCACTATCCGAAGTATTTTGCAGCTTAAATATAAGTTACTATTGTTTCAAATCAATTTATGTTAATATTATGAAGACGTAAAGTTTGTTGGTTTGTGAGTTTTGATGTAGGAGATAATCTTCTGAAATACTGATCCGATTCTAAACGAAAATATTTCACTAATAGAAATCCTCATGACTATGTTTCACGAGGTATCACGGGTGCAACCGCGGGCAGAATTATAATATAATAATAATATTTATTGTTCATAAGCATAACTACAAAGTATTTGTGTTGCGGTACCAAACTAAGCGTAAGCTTGTATCTTTGGATTCTGGTATAATATAAGAGTCTTACAGAGAAGCTTGTAATCTATACTTCTATACTAATATTATAAATGTGAAAGTTTGGATGGATGGATGGATGTTTGTTTGTTACTCTTTCACGCCAGAACGGCTGAACGGATCTGGATGAAATTTGGCACAGAGATAGATTATAGTCTGGAATAACACATAGGCTACTTTTTATCCCGGTAAAATGTATGGTTCCCGTGGGATAGATGTTTTAATTACTTTTTATCGCGGGTAACACCGCCGGGCGCAGCTAGTACATAAATAAAGTGAAGTTTTTACAGATTTATTATGTGCCGCTCTTTTAAAACTTAATAAAAAGGCGGATACTGTAAAAACAATAACATTTAGAACCAAATATATTTTCGATATTTTATTGTTACGGAGCACTTACGGCCATTATCGTCCTACTCACACCACGCATTTCTAAAATAAGAATGACAGAGACAGTATGCTTCTAACAGTTAATCTAGCTGTTATACTCGGGTACAAACATTCGTGTTTACCAAACAAAGTTTGCCTTCACAGGACCCTCAGCACAGAAACCAGTGTCACCACCAACTGACGCAATCAGGTGGTCATATGATCTCACCTTCTGCTCCTGTAGCTGTGCCTTCACCACCTTGTAGTCAGCGGAGGGTGGCTTCTGATTGTTCACCATATCCTCGGTGTCTGCGAGCCACTTCTCCAGGCCGGTGAGGGCTTCAGCGAACTTGCCTGACTGCAGGAGACCGACGTCGAGACGACGCTCGCGTTCGTTCATCTGTGCACAGAGCAAATGAATCAGGTATAGGAGATCAAGCAGCATCTTTTTACGAAACATTACGGCAACGTCTTCCATCCCTCTCACACAACTGGATTTATAAATAATAAATGAATATTTTTTATAATATAAAAACCATTTTAGAACGTCTGAATCGACAAAAAAATATATTCTAAGATTCTACCACCCGCTTGCAATGCCATTTTTTGAGACGAAGATCAAACGAAAAACTTTATTCAGATAAAATAACATATATATATTTTTTTTTATCGGCATAGTTCTATAATATAAGAAGTAAAATTATACAGTATTAAGTAAGACCAGGGCCGGCACTGCCAAAGGGCGAATAGAGCGGCCGCTGCAGGCGCCAGGATCCAGGGGCCAGTTGGGGTGGCCCAACAGACAGAGTCTTAAGATGTTGTAGATCATCCGATAAGTTACATGCGCACGCGCACCTGGTATATATAATGGGCAAGCAAGAGGGCGCTGTACTTAGATCTCGCTCCACCCAAAAATGGAGTACGCCCTACACATGTTGACAGAATAAAAAAAAGATCAAAAGATCGAACAAGCAACATAAAGAATGGGTAAGGTCAAATCATAGGAGTCAAGTTTTGAGGAGTTTGATGAAACAGAGTGGCTTAAAAAGGAGGTTACATGTCTAGGACACTCGGGAAATTATACGAGATAATATCACTAAAACCTACCTTCTCCTTCAGCGCGTTCCACCTGTCATTCATCTTCTCCAAGTCCTTCTCCAGGACCTGAGTGTTGACGCCCTGCAGGGCAGACCGCACGAGGCCCTGGCCGATCTTGTTGCAATGCCCCACGTTCTGACCCAAAGGCTCCAGAGTGCGGCGCTTGAGTTCAGCGAAGTCCTTTTGCTGAGCCCTGATCTGTTCCACTTCCGAGGAGGCAGGTTTGAGACTTCGGAATTGTTCGCCAGCCTGGACATAATAGAAGCATGATATTTTAAAAAAATATGTAAAAGATAGATAGTCGCTCACTTGTTTTGGAAAGAATTGCATACACATACATTGGTACCGACTTTACAACAACAGACATTCGACTGATGTCTTAGAGGAATTCCGTTTTTGACTTCTTCAATTATCTGAATCAGAATATTTTTTATTCATATAAACCATAAGTACAGTACTTATGTATCGTCAAAAATGTCAATGAAATGCTAAGCTACAAGTTTACCACCCGTTCGGAATGCCGTTTCCATGCAGAAGAACGGGCAAGAAACATATATATTAAACATCCATGAATCGGGTACAAACATTCATGCTCATCACACATAGTTTGTCCCTACCAGGATTCGAGCACAGGATCCTCGGCACAGAACCCAGGGTCACTACGGAACTGCGCTAATTATGGAGCGTGCAAGTATTACGTAACGAATTTGGGGGGGGGGGGGGTGTTCTGAAACGTTACGATGCGATACAGGGGCGGAAGGGGGGTTTGAACTACGCGTTACGCGAACGGTCGCGTAGAGACTTAACGTTTTACTAAGGGGGGGGGGGGGGTTTATAAAGAAAAACGTTACGACGCGTTACATAGGGGGGGGGGGTCAAAAAGTCGTCAATAGTCAAAAGAGTCCGGGCGGGACGTGTCGGAGGTTTAGCGTAATTCTAATTACGCGTTGTGGTCCTGAAAATTGTAATGTTACCTCTTCGACGTCATCCATCACGGAGTCGTACGCCTTGTAGAAGGCTTCCAGCTTCGTGAGCGTGTCATCCAGGTCCTGTTCCTTGGAGCGAGCGCGCTCGTCCAGCTTCGCGAGCTGCTTGCGGAGACCTTCCACCTGTGATGGAAATAAAATCATGAAGAATGATGCTGAAATTACTATTGAGACGCGGTGTGTAATTACAGCCCTGATTGACTCGTTACCGAATATTAAGGTTGCCTATCAAATTTTTAATTTTTTTTTCTTTTACTTTGTCTTTGGCAAGTCGTCGATATGAAGGTCGCGTATCTAATTTTTTAATCTTTCCTTTTCCTTCTTTGTCTTTTACCGATGTCTGTTGCAGGTATTTTGTCTTGTTACTTATATATTAGTGAACTCGTAACTTAACTTAATTAATAATTACACAATGCGCTGATAAACCCTATCCACTACTCATTTGATGTAGGTTGCGTAACAAATTTTTTTTTACTTGTTTGTCTTTTACTGATGTCTGTCGCAGGTATTATGTGTTGTTACTTATATATTAGTTAGCTCGTAACTTAACTTAATAAAAAAATACACGCCCTGCACACTGAGCTGATAAATCCTATCCACAAAAGTCACATTGGCACTTTAAATTACAACTTATAATATTCGCAATAAAGCTGAATTTTAAACACCCACCTGATCTCTAGTCTTGGCAGTGTCTACGGTGTGGCCGCTATCCACCAGCTCCTCGGCGGCCCTCTCCGTGTCTCCCACCAGGTCGTCGGCCTTCTCCAGCCGCTTGTAGAACCGCCCGATGTCGTCGAGCTGCTGCTTCACCGTCTTGATGTCACGGCCAGGAGGCTTCATGGTGTCCAGCTCCTTCTCCAAGTCGCTCAGGTCATGGGAAAGGCTCTTGACCTTGTCCTGAAAAAAAAGAGTGTTAACAAAAAAAAGTTGTAGGTCGAAACAACGTATAATATTATAGATAAGAAAGGATATACTAGATCAATTTCATAGTCATAGATGTCATAATAGCAGAATCAATGTTTTAAGAGATCCATAGATACGTTTTGATTGATGGGGCAAAGTAGAATTTGGTAGGTTAGGGTTACACAATAGAGTTAAAAAAAAAATTAACATGTATGATAATTAATTTGATCATAAAACAAAATTGTAAAAAGTCTTCCTTGTCCGGACCTGACAGTCAAAGTTGAGGTTGCGTTTCGATTCGGGAAAAAAGTTAAATAACAACCTCTATGTGCCCCGTAATGTTATCTATTTGTCTATGAGTACATAAGTGATATAGAACACCAAGGAAGGATTTTTGGAAATTCAACATTTAACTCCCTCTAAAGAGACAAGTTTTTATAAAGAAAAATATTTTTTTGAAGTTACAATTGGGCCTATACCATAATATATGCGTTGTTAAGTGTCTGGCAATTTTAGTTATTTATCTATGTCCTCTTGACGAAGATTTCCAGGCATAGTAGTTGTTCTGGCTTGCCTTCCTTATTTTCCTTCCAAACCTATTCCAAATTTAAATCCCAATTCAAACTCATGGCGCCACGTAATAGCCAATCAGAAGAGCGATTTCCAAGCATCCACCATTAGAAGAACCGACCAATGGCGATGAAGAAAAATTCTCTCTGCCCCGCGCGAATGTCATGGCCGCTGCGTTTTGCGGCGTTCTCAAATTTTAATTCAAAAAAAGCAAGTAACTTTCGGTGTTTGGTGTTGTTGGGTCGAACCTCGAACATACTTAGTGGAAATACGTGTGTGTGTGTTCAAAAAACAGTAAAGTGGACGGTGCACCGAAGAAACTCATCCATCGCAACTTGATCGGCGTGTCGCGACCACCAAGAACAACATCTACCGTGAGTTCTCCAAATTTTCTCTAACCTATCCTTCCCCGGTGAGCCAGACAGATTAACTCCCCTCCCACTGCAGGGGTCTGACTTCCACCTAAATTCCTTCAATAAAATACGCGGTTTGCCGCCAGGGCCCCAAGTCTGCTAACACAATCGATTCATAATCGAACAGCAACCGCATAGTAACTGTCACTTTTGACAGATATCCCATACAATATCTGTCAAAAGTGACAGTTACTATGCAGTTGCTGTTCGATTATGAATCGATTGTGTTAGCAGACTTGGGGCCCAGTAGTGTTGATGTTCCCCACCTGGAAGTGCGTGGCGGCGGCGGCGGCGCCGGCCAGCCTGCCGCGCGCGTCCGCGGCGCGCGCCTCCAGCTCGTCCAGGCGCTCCGCCAGCGCCTGCGCCTGCGCCTCCAGCACCTGCCGCGCGCGCGCCGCCGCCTCCGGACCGTTGCACTCCAGCGCAAGCGTTACTATGTCGTCGGCGGCCGCGTTGATACTCTGTGATGGAAGGTTGTTTGATTTAATATTAATTACCTTGCTACCTAATTTGTCAACAGCTTGGTCAAGATAGCTAGGATTTGAATAGACGAGATAGCTTAACACCGTAAATAAATATATGGATTGGGAGGTGACCCGTAGAATTACAGAGTAAGAATTAATTAATTTTGCAGAATTTTAAACTGCCACTTAGTTACATTACTATTGATTCATGTTAAATACCTATTACATAACTCTAGTATTTTAACGGCCAGATAAGCTCAGTTGGTGGTGATCCTGCTGTCTGTGCCGAAGGTCCCAGATTGAATCGTGGTAGAGGCAAAGTTTGTGTGACGGACACGAATGTTTGCACACGAGTCATGGATGTTTAATATCTATATAAGTATTAGCTGACCCGGCAAACGTTGTTTTGTCATACATTATTTCAAGGAAATATTTTTATAGTTAAATATTTGCGATTATAAATTGAGACACAAACTATACTATCTTTCAAGTTGGATAAAACTGCACACAGTGTGCAATATTTTATTTTAATCGGTTTAGTAGTTTAGGAGTCCATAGCGGACAAACACCGTGACACGTAATTTATATATATTAAGGGGGAAGCGCAAGGTCAGGGCGCGAAATTCAAAATGTCAAACTGAATACATCGAGACATCCAATGCAGAATGCTAATATCGCAAAAAACTAAATTACATCGTAAAGATGTCCAAGATTCGTAAATAAATAAAAACCATTGACATTTTGAATTTCGCGCCCTCACCTTGCGCTTCCACCTTAAGATGTGATGTAGAATGAATGTGTTGTATACCTGCAGCGGCGCGCGCAAGGCGTGCACCTGGTCGGCGAGGCGCGCCACGGCCTCGGCGGCGGCGGCGGGCGCGGTCGAGGCGGCCAGCGCCTCGCCCAGCCGCTCCTCGCAGCGGCGCAGCGGCGCCTCCACCAGCCGAACGCGCTCCGCGAACTCGCCCAGCCGCCGCGCCGTGCTCTCCAGGTACTCCACCTGCTGCAGCACCTCTGCGCCCCGGGAACACGACACACGTCATCACCGAATATTTTTTATATTTTTTTTTAATTTGGCATTCCCATAGGTATTTTGCCAGCGTCAAGTAATATAAATTATTTCTGTTTTTGAGCATTTGCACAGGCCCAAAGGCTAGGCCCAAGTAAAATACCCGCCCCATCCCTCAATCAGTAAAATGATGGATACTTTACCGAAAGATTTTTCATGGATTTTTGTGAGAAACTGAAAAGCCATGTTTCGTCACTCTGTTTCAATTACCTACACTCGTGCACTTACCGAACCTATAATGGTTAATATTCCAATAATATCACTCACTATAAATCGCAGGAACACTAGTTTTAGAAATTAAATCATAACTGACGCTATGACTTTTCAGTTTCCCGCTAAAAAGTCCATCACCGAATACACTTTCGACAATAATCTATGAAAAATGCTCTATGGTTTTCTCTCTCTTCTCTATGGCGCCTCGTTGACAGCGTTTGTTTTAACAAGTGCTCTGAGTATTTAATTAAATTATAATTATATAAACCTCAAGAAGTGTATAATTTTCACCCCAGGGCCCATGGTATATTTGACGTGACGTCACTGCTATAAGGCAGCCCGTGCGGCAAAGTATAAAGAACTCTATCTACGTTATATTTACGTACCATTATTGAGTCTATCCCATCGTCCCTTGATGTCGTCTAACAGTTTCCTGACCACTTCTTGGTCAATGTCGCACGCTGATATGAATGTTTCGCCCAACGTCTTGTTGTTCTCGTATTCGCCAGACCTATAGACAAATAAATCAACTTTTTTCACGCAGTATGTACAACGAAAATAGGAATTACAAAGAGAATATAAAAATTTAATACCTACTTAATATTTACAAAAAGTGTAAAAAATTTGGCCCATGCCAAATGCCCATTTTAACACGGTTTTATATATTTTTCTTATGACGGCTGGTATGGCAAAAAAATATATACCAGCACGTTTGACACAGAATAATAACTTTGTTCAGTTCGAACGCAAAAACTGGATTCTTCAATAATAATTTATATGAATACTAGATGAGTTCGTTGCGTCTGCTTTACCGACAAATGTGGCACTGCAATACCGACCTTCGAACGCTTTGCGCTTTTCGACTCAAAATCGAATGACAATGGTGGATTAAATCTCACTATTGACAGATGTTAACGAGAAATCGGAAAAAGCGACAATTATGACGTCATTGTAAACATTTTTTTTATTACATTATAGGCAAGTATTTTATCTCGATCTCACCTGATGGTAAGTGACGATGAGATCTACGATGGAGCATACTTGCCTAGAAGGTACCTGTTCACTCTCTACTTGAAGACACCCAGATTGTAGTCAACGGGGAACAAAGACGCCGGTAGCGTGTTCCATACCTTGGCAGTTAGCACGATGAAAGTAGAAGCAAAACGCTTAGTACGTACCGAAGGAATGTCAACAACATTACGATGTCATTGCAGCTGTGTTACCAGGATGTGAGGTTAACCCTTATTAGCCTAGAGTTTCAATTTTGATACCAATCTTTTAAACCGAATGTTCACATTACTATTAGTTTTTTTTTATAGGTTGGCTGTACGTATTTTACTGATGTAATATTCTTTCCAACGAAATTAAAAAAAAAATCAAATGTCATTATTATTAAACACAGTAACATTAAACACAGTAATATTAAAAATATATCACGTTCGTAAATCAGGCTACTAAGGGTTAAGACAAAGTACCTCTTCCAGATGTCGTTTCTAATCTGTTGCAGCTCGCGCAGCTGCTTCTCGACGTCCTTCTTGGTGAAGGCGGCGGCGGGCAGCTGGGCGAGGCGCTCCTCGGCCGCGGCCAGCCACGGCACGAACGACTCCTGCGCCTTGTGGAACTTGCGGCAGTGCTCCTGTACACCACATTGCCATTGTTGCATTATTGGCTTATAATATCAGCCACAAACAAGAGTGTTCAATGATAAACAAAACTCTCTGCACTCTCAATATTATTGCTAATACCACTAATATTATAAATGTGAAAGTTTGGATGGATGGATGTTTGTTTCTCAATCACGCCAGAACGGTTGAACGGATCTGGATGAAGTTTGGCACAGCTTGCTTAAAATATGGTTTGCAAAAACCGCTACTTTTACAAATTTTATGGTGTTGTATCGCGTTAGGTATTTTTTTAAGCAAAATAAATACATCGAGACATCCAATGCAGAATGCTAATATCGCAAAAAACTAAATTACATCGTAAAGATGTCCAAATTTTTCGTAAAAAAATAAAAACCATTGACATTTTAAATTTCGCGCCCTGACCCTGAGCTTCCGCCTTAAAAGTTTGTAAAATGAATACTTTTAAAAAGTGAACAGTGTCGGTTAAAAAAAATTAGCTCATGAACTCATTATCACTCACCATGGCGGTCTGCAGTCTGGTTTGTCGGTCGACCGTCTCCCGCTTGAGTTTGTCCCACTGCGCCTGTATTCTGTCCAGATCCTTGCGCAGACCCTGGTGGGCCGGCTTCTTCTCCATTTCGCGACCTGGCGATACGAGATATCACTACAATTATGAGCGCTACTAATGTGGTATTAAGGTTTAAAAGCATAATAGAGAGAATAACGAAAATAAGATTGAGAAATTATGTGTGCTATTGCATTATTATTGCAAAACTGCATCCAAAGAGTGCACTCAAGTCGAGAGTACACTATAGTCTAGACTGTACTACGCTTAAGACTGTAGTGTACTCTCGCACTACAATCTCAAGTCTTGTGTGATGGTATAGGACACAACTCAAAAAGTGTAGTGGGCGTGTAGGCGGCGGCGATGTATCCGCGGGAGTGTGGGGGGTTGCGCGCGCGCAGCGTAAGCACGTCTAGAGTACACTATAGTCTAGACTGCACTACGCTTAAGAAAGTAGTGTACTCTCGCACTACAATCTTAAGTGTTAATGTGATGGTATAGGTCACCACTCAAAAGGTGTACTGGGCGTGCAAGCAGCGGGGATGTATGCTCGTTCGGGGCGTCACGGTAGTGTGCCCGTAGAGCGATCCCGTGGCGCCCCAAAATAGGCAGAGAGGGCGGCGCTGGGATTTAATGGGTAGTCTGGACTCTTCCAGGAGCCCCACATAACCGTCAAAGTTCCTCCGGGCTTGGGCGGTATGCGTAAAACAAAAACCCACTGAACAAAGCCATGTCGCCAAGCGGCCTAGCCGTGTTCCGGCATGATGTTCGGTGTTGCCATTCATGGATGGCGGGTCAGATCAGTTGCGCTGCATGTGCCTAGTGAATGTAGCGTCCCGATCTACTGCCGCCTTCCTACCTAGGCAAGTATGCTCCATCGTAGATCTCATCGTCACTTACCATCAGGTGAGATCGAGATCAAATACTTGCCTATAACTTAATAAAAAAAAAAGAGGATGTATGCGCGGGAGTGTGAGGGGGGGGGGGAGGGGGTGGCGCGTACCTTTGTCGAGCAGCATGATGAGCTCGTGCTCGCGCTGCGTGAGGTCGCGGTAGAGCGGCGCGTGGCGCTCCAGCTGCTGCTGCAGCACGCCGGCGTCCGCCGATACCTGCAGCCGCGCCGGCAGCGCGCCCAGCTCCGCCTGCAGCCAGCCCAGGGTACGGGCCACGCTCTCCTCCAGGTTGCGACCGTCCCTGGGCACGGACCATTCGACAGATATAATACGCGATTAAAAACTATGCCCCTATGTCATTTTCTGACCCATAAACTACCACTACCTATGCAAAAAATCATGTCGACCTTTGCTCTGTGAAAGACAAATCTATCCTACGGGAATCATACGTTTTACCGGGATAAAAAGTAGCCTATGTGCTATTCCAGACTATAATCTATCTCTGTGCCAAATTTCATCCAGATCCGTTCAGCCGTTCTGGCGTGATTGAGTAACAAACATGCATCCATCCATCTATCCATCCGTCCAAACTTTCACATTTATAATATTAGTATAGTATAGTATAGATTAACAGAATATTTCCAATTTAACATTTAAAAAACACACGTGACAACCCTACGGTGTAACCGTACGTTCTATCCAAATAGCAATAAGGTTGAGAGTGCAAAGAGTTTTGTTTTAACTTGAAGTTGATATTTTTAATTCCGTATATGGTATAAGTAGCTCTAACTGGTACTCTGGATTCAACCCATGATTCTGGACACCCAAAGTTGGACTATGCCGTCGATCTTTTAGGTTATTTTTTCAGTATTTTTAAGAGACACATTTATTGACAAATAGTACCTAAGCCATATCCAATTATCACTAATACTCACTTCAAAGCGCCCTCTATTTCCGCCTTCCTATGGTCGAGTTTCCTCTGCAGGTTGTCGTACTGCCTCACGACGGCCGCCAGCTTGCTCTGTATGTCCTGCCTCGAGGCGGGGTCGGACAGTACTGTAGCGAGGGCTGCGCCGGCCCCCTCGAGGTCGGCGAGGAGGGGACGCTGACCTTCGAGTTGACGTTCTAGGTTCTAGGGAGAAGAGTCAAAAGTGAATATAATATCAATCACGTCGTTCTAACACTTGACATTGGCATTACCTAAGATTGTGACACCACTTTTTTTTATTAAAGAAGCAGATACAAGTGCTGTAGTATGCAATGTGTATAGTAAAAAATATACAAACTCAAAAAAAAAAAATGCATATTTTCGACAACCCTAGTAGTAACTGAGTATTTTGACAACCTCGCCGTACCCACTTCGATGCGGCTAGATACACACTCGCCTGCATTATTTCATATTTTTGTTACGCCCTATATACACTTGGCTTACACCGTAGGGTTGTCAAAATTTACTCTTGATATTTTTAATTTTGAACTTTCTGTTCTATTTTATTAATATTTCGACCTACGTTTCTTGGGGAAACTCGTTCAGTTTTATGCGTACATTCGTCCTCTAAAATATAATGATATAACATTCTTACAGCCCGTATAGAACTAAAGTTACTAATTGGTGTAGTTAATAGATGCGTTCCCCGTACCTCGATCTTGCGCAGTTGCTCGTCGGGCTCGTTCTCCATGGCCACGTCGTCCAGCTTGTCGCCGATGGTCTGCAGCGCGTCGCGCAGGCGCGTCAGGCCGGCGTCGAACTCGCGCGACGTGTCCGCAGCCGCGCCCAGACTGTCAGCGCGCTGCTCGAGTCTGTGCAAATGTTAGTGGTCAGACGAACGGCACATCGTGGATCTTGAGCTCATCTTTACTGTACTCTCCTTATTAACCGACTTCAAAAAGAAGGAGGTTCCCAATTCGATTGTATTTTTTATTATACTTGACTACCTGTCAAGTATAATATAGCTTTCTAGGAATGAAATATTTTGACTGCTTATAAAAAACCTGGCTACCACGGTACTAACTGCTTATAAAAATCCTGAAACGCGCTATGAGAGTTTTCGGAGTTCACAACATGTACAAGATGTAACAATAACAGTATACAATATTTGAACCACCAATATTGTATATACAATATTTGACCCTCGACGAGTCCCGGGATAAAGTTAAGTGTCTTGGAACCCGCACGAATTTAATCGAAAGATAAAAATAGGAGGAGTTGGAAGAAAATTATCAACTTCCCTCCATTACAAAGCGGGAGACAAAAAAGATCGAAAGAGGGAGATAAAAACTCACTTGTTGAGCAGGTCGTTCCACCTGTCTTGAAGCTCGACGACCTTCTGATTGAGCTTGGTAGCGTCAGGCGAGTCTGGCTCCAGGCGGGAGAGCACGGCCTGCCCCACCTCCCCCAGGTGCGCGAGCTGCGGCTGCTGGCCGCGGAACTCCTCGCGGAGCACTTGCACCTGACAAGAGACACGTATCAAATGTGTGCCCTATTGTGAACTACGTAAGGCGTACCCTCGAATGTATATAAACTTATAATCCCACTAATCCCACTAATATTATAAATGTGAAAGTTTGGACGGATGGATGTTTGTTACTCAATCACGCCAGATCCGCTTAAGGTGGAAGCGATCAGTCGCATTCCCATACATATTTCAACATGGTAATACTCGATACACATACAGTTTTTTAGTTGTACAAGCATTGTTATCAATTCTCTATAAATTAAAGAGCTCGCAGATGAAATATCAGCCAAAATCTTATAGTAATAACATCATAAAACGATATTCAATTTTAGGCTTGTGTGCGTGAATAAAAGCGCCTCTGTCCAAATTAACCCGTAACTAATAAAGCATCCGATTCTTTGTCCTTCAGTATTTACAGCGACAGATGGCAGCAGGAGTTTTTACTTATAATACATAAAGGCATAACATGACAATATATAGAGAAATATAGAAAATTTTCTATAAATAAGTATAAAAATTCATAATAAAAATTTAAAATTAAAAAATATATATAAATTTCGTTCGTCCATCGAACCTACGAACAATCGCATTTCACCGATAAAGTGATCATGAATAACAGCCACAGAATAAATGTGGCCCCTTCAGTGTTGCCAGATGTGATTTTCTATTTATACCCAAATTTGATATTATTTTTCTCCAAAATGATACAATTTGCTTGAGTTTTACCCAAAGGCAAAAAGTTAATAATATCGGCTTAGCTTTTTGCCTTTTTCTTATTTTTTCTTTGAAATACTGTTCTAATTTCCAAACTGAAGCAGTAGAATGACGTTTTTTTTTTATACGTTACGCATCCCCACTGCATGGGTATTTTTTTCTCCAAATTTTTATCCAAGAATTTCGTTTCTCCAAAATTTCTCCAGAGCCAAAATTTTTACCCTTAATTGCGAAAAAAATACCCAATCTGGCAACACTGGCCCTTATACTATTTCCATTTCTTTCCTTTCTCGATGACAATTCCTGTGGAAACTTGAACGAGCGTCTTTTTTAAATTCTGTATACATTATTTTAATAAAAATATGCCGCTTACGCACGTACAAGGTCATAGCAGAGTCGGAGAAACTGATAGGGATGGAGCTATCGATGAACGTAACACGATAACAGACACGATATTTTTTTACAAAGTGTAAGAAACTAAACTATTGCTGGATATTTTTGTACAAATTTATTAACTTATATTACATTTCATTACAAGATGTAAGTATATTATGTTGATTCTTTATTTATTTATTATAATCGAAATCTGATGAATCATCAAGTCACTCATTGAGCTCTCCCCAACATTTATTATAAGTTCCTGTACTTCTATATTATTATGATTCTATTTTATGTTTATCATTTGAATGTTTTTGTTGTATTTGTCTTTGATCAAAACATAATAAATATATGGGATCGATATCATTACTTATTTGGTCACAACACTACAACTATAAAATTAGTATAGCTCTAATAGTTTTTTGTTCATCGTGACATTATTATTTCATCTAAGCGCTTAGGTAGGTACCTACACAACAAAATCGTTTATTTATTCATCTAGTAGGTACACTATCTATATTTTTAATTGTAAACTTGACAAATAAATAAATACGTAATTTTTGTTAGTCTATATATTTTAAAATTCTATATACTACAATTACTATCTAGGCATATCTATACCTATCTAGGTAGGAGACATCATTTTGTAATGTACCTACGTTTTTTTTAATCTTGAGCCACTTGGGGTGTGTTATTATCTGTGTGTGCAGATCGTCATGAATCCCTATTTCCTGTAATCCAAGTTTTTAGGATTTGTCTGCACCCAAAACATATTTTTTTCGGGTTATTATAATAAAACAACCTGAGTAAAAAATAAATACATACCTACCTAAGGCATGTATTTATTTTTTAAAATAATCAATGAATGAATGAATATGTCGTCATTGTTTCAATTGGTTGTAAATATCATTGAAACCTATCGAAATATTCGTCTTCTTGACTAGTGGTCTACGTAGCCTATTGTTCTACACGGTTGATGCAAATGTGTACCATAGCAAGTTCGAATCTTGCCGGTGATCGTGTCTTTTTGAATGATTGATTCTGAATATTAGATTTCCAAAACACACAGCTCGGCCGTGCTAACATGGTGGTAGTAATATAACGAAAATATTATTTCTGCAATAGTTTATATGATTGCGTACTCAAAACTGCGAATAACAGCCCTTAGGGACATTCATTGAATGAATGTCTGTGCGCACCTGCGCGCGGCTTTGTTCTCCTCGCCGCGCCCCGCGCTGCCGACGTCGCATCGGCGCCGGCGGCCGCGGCTCGCGGTGTGCGTAATAAATGGCAGCTCGGGATGGGTGTTCCGGCTTTTTGTTTCTACATGTCGACTGTATTTGATTATTATTATATCTTTTATTTTATTTTGTGCACGTCAATTTTGTTTTTATTATGCTTTTATTTAATTCTCATTTCGCATTTGTTTTTTTTTTGTTACGATTTTTCATTACTCAACGTATTATATCATGTTGCGCGGCATCAATGCGTCATCAAGGCCTTGCTCTGAAAACCAGCGTTGAGGCATCCCTCGGATGCCCCAACTTAGTGCTGAGAGCAGACCTTGTTGGTTGCAGCTACGCACGGCGGGAAACTAACTAATATATATAACTAATATAAATAAGATCTATACAATAAACATTATATTTACGAACATGAAAGTATACATTTTTCTTTTCTATCTTTTATTTCTGAAACGAATATTGCAAAGTTCGCAAAAGTATTTCTATTATTTTACAACCGATAAATAAGTTTTTTTATGATCGCTCTATCTTGTGGCATAAAAAGACAACTTTTAGTATGCGAGACTTTTAACAAGTGCTGCGCTCTAGCGGCACAAAAAGACGTGTATTTGTCTATGTGTGAGTGCCTATTTATACAATGAATTTCTAAGCTATGGTTTCTCGTCCATTATAAATGATTTCTTTTAGATATATCAATGCAATGTCGTAGTAGTGCTCGAAATTTGCAACATCAAGTCTCATAGATGCTCGATGTTCGTGTAACTAGTTGCAGAAAAACAGGGCCATCTATCGAAAATGTGTGGCAACCGACCCTGAGCATTCACCTTAACGGATCTGCATGAAATTTGGCACAAATATATATTATAGTCTGGAATTGCACATAGGCTACTTTTTACCCCGGAGAAATGTATGGTTCCCGTGGGATAGATTTGTTTAATATTTTCATAGAGAGAGCAATGGATCGACATGATTTACAGAAAAGGACATAGAGGAAAAGGACATAGTTTTTAATCGCGGGTAACACCGCGGGGCGCAGCTAGTGGACTATAAAGCAATTATAACTCACTTTTTCCTTTGGAAAGTACAAAAAAAAAGTTTTTAAACAGTACAATTACAGTATAATATACTAATGTCCTAATCCCCGAAGCAACAAATTATCTTACCTGCTGAACTTGAGTTTGCACCATCCTAGAATCCGAGGATATGGGTCCCAATGCCGCCATCATCCGGTCCTTAGCGCTCAGCCACTGCGTGAGATTGCTGTGTGTGTCGTGGAAGTCCTTCATCTCCTCCATGAGTCTGATCTTATCCTTGAACGCGTCGTGGAGCGCCTTCCAGCGCGAAGCGACATCTTCCATCTCATCGTGGAGTCTGTCAGCGCCGATGACGCTCTGTTTGCGTTTTAGGAGTTCCCGGACCTGGGTGAATAATGGAGAATTACATTACTTATGAATCGTCAAGAATGTTCCTATGGAGAAGAACAGGAGAGAAACTCAGTAGTAGTTCTTTTTATAACAATGTATTATTGTTCTCAATTTGGTTGTAATTTTGTGGTCAGGACACTGTTATAATGTTTCCATTATTATTATCCACGTATAAGGTGTAACAAAAATAGCATAAAATATTTTAACAAGTAGGTATGACCTACTTGTCACGAACAGTAGGATCATGTCAGGATCACGAACATATGAGTATACCATGTTTGATGTTTTATTTTTTTAAACTTAATTTGGATTTTTTTTCCGGGAATGTGAAATTTATAGCTTACCGATAGACAACTTGAAATATTTGACACGTTTCGTAATTAGTCAAATAATATTTATAGAGAAAGAAATTCAAAAAGGTTGAGCGAAATATTGGAACATTCGGTACTGAACAATGTGTGCTCGGTCATAAAATTCATTTGAAAGTAATTAGGTAGCTTGATGGTATATCTTTTAATTTCGTTCATCAGATGGAGATGACTTAAAAATGATCTTACCTGAGTCTTGGTAGAGTCCAAAATGCTTTGTTTCTCGTACATCTCCTCGAGCACAGCGCGTGCCTGTTTTATGGTCTTATCGGCTTCCTCCTTCGTGTTGGGCACGGACTCCTTCGGCAACTGCCTTTGGACCTGATCACAGGACAGAAAATAATGTTGTAAAAGGATACAATCACATACGTAAGCCTAATTTAAATCAGTTTTGTAAGCTACGTGGTAATAAATATGGGATCTGGTTTATAATATTATTTAACATTATATGCGGGCAATTATATGCGGGCAATTATATGCGGGCAATTATATGCGGGCAATTAAAACTGATAAAGATAGAAGATAGAACGACTTGCGATATTATTATAATTAAATCGACATCAGCACGATCGGTTGTACAAAGCCAACATGCGTAGGAGTAGCTTTATAGGTCTATTTGGTGGGAAGCTTATAGGGGGGCCTGCATATTTTGATAGACTAAGCTCGCCAACCTCTCCTATAACTGTTACTCCTGTAAACCAGGATCCACAGTCCACAGACTACAGATAGATATATAACAATAATAATACCAGCCTTTTTAATGTCCCACTGCTGGGCGCGGGCCTGCCCTCAATGCGAGGGGGATTAGGCCATAGTCCACCACGCTGGCCTAGTGCGGGTTGGCGTAGTCCTTTAAGTCACAATAAATTAAATGATATTACATATGTTTGACATACCTTGTCCAAGAATGTGTTAAGCGCTCGGAAGCTGTCCAGATGTTTCCTGATCTCCTCCCTAATAGTGTCCAGCTCGGACTGCCGGTCCGACAGCTTGGTACCAAGCAAGCTGTATCTGTTATTGATATCCGACAGCTGCTGCTGCACCGGAGACAGTTCTAGGGAGAAAATGATAAGGTCCAATTTTAATTGCAAAAATTTTACGATAGGTTTTAATTGGTTAACACGTTTTTATATACCTAAAAATGTGTTTTGCCTGTTTGTAATATTAAAATAACCGCTTTTTACTAAGTGCATTTGGATGTATACACGGTACATATCTATACCAAAACAAAATTTTTCACAATTTTGTCTGTCTGACTGTCTATTTGTTTCGGCTAATCTCTAAAATGGCTGGACCGATTTTGACGGGACTTTCACTGGCAGATAGCTGATGTAACAAGGATTAACTTAGGCTACTTTTAATTCAGAAAAAAAAAATGGTTAAATACCAGGCGAACGAAGTCGTGGGTAACAGCTAGTAATAATAAATAATAAATGTAGATAGGTCCTGGTCTCTCACCCGTGAAGAGAGTGGCTCATTACCTTCAAGATGGAATCCATCCTGGCTGGACCTGCGCGAGCTGAACCCGCTGGAGGTGGAGTGCGTGGAGCCGGGGCTCACCAGCCCGTGGCCCTTGCTGGGGGACGGCGAGCGCGCGTCCAGGGTGCGGCCTTAGAGAATATTTGCATGGCGTTCAACATTTAGACGAACAAACCAACGTATGGGAAATTACAATGGACTGGGGCCGAAACCAAAATACAGTGTCAATAAGAGTGGGCACACTAAATGAACCTGCAATTATTTAGTGCATTTGTTATAATTATGTGAAGTCAGAATTTCGAAACGTTGAATACGACATGTTCGCAAAAATCTCAATTTCAAGGAAGAAAATTATTATAAAATCGACATATCGAAATTCTGACTTCAAATAATGATAACAAATGAGCTAAAGTAGCGCAAGTTCAAGGCTTTGTACACCTTTTCTGAACCACCTGTATTAGTAATGTAAACCGATGAGATTACCTATAACTACTTTTCAACCATCCCTGTATATTGATACGTCCGTTGTTACAAGTGGGGAGGTGTTCTAGCGACATCTACAACCGCGCCACAAGCTGCACAGATAGCGCTGCATACGACATTCAGAACAAATGCCGAGGCCCCACACAATCCTGAAACGCGCTATAAAAGTTTTCGGAGCACGTAACATATAAACTATGTTCTGAATGTCGTCTACAGCGTCATCTGTGCAGCTTGTGGCGCGGTTGTAGAGGTTGCTACAGTGTCATCAAACGGGTAATGTTGAGGCGTGTACTCACTGGGTGTTTGCCGCTTGGTGGGGCTGTACAGCTGCCGCTTGCGGTGCGGGCTGTCCGCGCGGTCGCCGCGCGTCAGCGACTCGTACACCGCGCCCGCCTCGTTCACCTGAACCAACATTACTATATTAAACAACCAGAAAAGTCTCTACATCCTTTCCCCATCTACCCTGGACCCGAAGACTACTAACACAATCGATTTATAAACGAACAGCAACCGCATAGTAACTGTCACTTTTGACAGATATCCCATACAATATCTGTCAAAAGTGACAGTTACTATGCGGTTGCTGTTCGATTATGAATCGATTGTGTTAGCAGACTTGGGGCCCTGCAGAGGTGACTCAACACAAATAAATAAATATCGCCATGTTCGACCAACACATAAAAACTAGTAGACCTATTTCAAGAGGGTTAGTATACAAATAAGATTTAACAAAAATTGTGTAAAATATTGTATGAGGGATAACGATCACGATTACGTATAAAGTATATGTGTGTGTAGTGTTTGATTTTTCTGTGAGAAAGCGAGACAGCACCGTTTCAACGCGCACTCAGTACCTATTATTATTTTTATAATTCCAAATAATTCGGGAATGTGACCTTTGTAGTCCACACCCCCACCTAATGAACCCCATAAAATATATTACACTATTATTATTAAGCTCTATATATCATCATGCTATCACTATTGGGGGTTGAGCTATTGATTATAAAAGTTCACATTAAAAAAGAAACAGCCATACCTTATCAATAGTGATGGAGAAGTCCCTGTACTCCTTGGCGAGCGGCCGGACCTCGTCCTGCTGCTGCTTGATGACCTCCAGGTCCACGGCGACGGGCTGCAGGCGGCCCACGCGGTGCTCCATGCCTTGCAGCCAGTCCAGCACCTGGGGAATAATAATAATAATTCCAGCCCTTTTTAATGTCCCACTGCTGGCCACAGGCCTCCCCTCAATGCGAGGGGGATAAGGCCATAGTCCACCACGCTGGCCCAGTGCGGGTTGGCGGACTTCACACATCTTTCGAGGGGTTCTCTCAGACATGCATGTTCCTCACGATGTTTTCCTTCACCGTTATGAGGAATGGAAGACCATTAATACCAACCAGCCCAGGTGACGACGGGGAGGTGGAAGCAGGCGTTGGACATTTTCCGCTCAGGAATAAACGCAAATAGTAAGAATCTACAGGCATATGACGTCACTGGTATGGGTCAACGCGAGTGCGATAAATACAGAGCGCGAGAGCTCTCACACCCTACTATTACTTTACTATACTACTACTATTACTCATCGTCACTTACCATCAGGTGAGATCGAGATCAAACACTTGCCTATAATCTAATTAAAAAAAAAAACTATTTCTTTTATCAAACGGTGATAACGAATACCTTTGTAATCGTGTTATATACAGGGCTATACAGAAATATACTAAGCACTGGACCTGCGCTTGTATAGACCATTTGTAATCAACAATGCGGTAAATAAAAAAAAAAAATACAATAATCAAAATTTACATTTTGTTGGAGACATTTTTTTTTAAGTCTGCACATAAAATCTGACTTCAAATAATGATTACAAATGCGATGAATAAGCGCATGGACATGGCTTAGAATACTCGTTCTGAATCACGTTGTATATTTAAAAAAAAACTTACTTGTATCTTCAAAGACTCGTACTGGTTGAGTTGGTCGGCTCTTTGTCTCGACAACTTTTGTTTCTCCTCTAGAGTCGCGTTAAAGTCGCGCCATTGGTTCTCGAGTGCCTGAAAAAAAAATTACAATCGTCCAATTTCTTTGCTCTTGTTTGCTAAGCCAATCCAATGTCTGGTTAATACACTTGAATATTTACAGTTTATTAATCTATACTAATATTATAAATGTGAAAGTTTGGATGGATGGATGGATGGATGGATGTTTGTTACTCTTTCACGCCTGAACGGCTGAACGGATCTGGATGAAATTTGGCACAGAGATAGATTATAGTCTGGAATAGCACATAGGCTACTTTTTATCCCGGTAAAATGTATGGTTCCCGTGGGATAGTTTTAATTTTTCATACTTTTTATCGCGGGTAACACCGCCGGGCGCAGCTAGTGTATTATATAAGATTTGTGCGATATATCGTTATCGCAAACAAAATAAAATGGATTTTAATTTTTTTTTGTAGTTTTGAAGACCATCAATATTTTGACGAATAAAAAAAATATCTTGCTAATATATATATTAACATATGAATCAGTATATTATATAGATCATGTTGATGTATAAAATAATTGTGTAAATGATTTGGCTGTGCACTCAGTACACCGCCTGCCATTTTTTAAAATCTAATAATTTGATTAATTTCTTTGGAAATTTTATCTTTTTAACTTACCGTTGGCCATGTAAAAATAATTTACACTATTATTGTGACACCTTATATAGAAACTCGCGTACTGTTCTAGTGTAAATCGGGCATAAGACAAATTAAAGCGCTCTTCTTCTTTCTTTACGAAATAAAATGTATGTGTGTAGTGTACCTTCATCTTGTCGCGAATGACATGTGTATCAGTGACATCTTTCTTCGCGATCAGCTGTTTGCCATTGCGCAGGCATTCCTCCAACAAAGGCATGTGTTTATCCCTGAAATAAAATACATTATCAGATCGTGTCAGTTCATAAAAACCCTTAAAGAAATTAATTGTTGGGATGGGCATTAAAATTAATTAATATCGTAGGACGAACACCCCCACAGTAAGGTCCTAAACTAAGCAACAGTTGTGTTATGGGTACCGTACAATGGACTGGGGCAAGTCCCAGGATATATTAATAATAATATCACCGGACGAACACACCAAAATAACGGTCCCAAGCAACGCTTGTATTATGGGTACCGTACGCTCAACTGGGGGCGATTCTAGTATGTAGAGCCGCGAGAAAAAAAAACATTTAAATAAGATTCCTTACCTGTGATGCGCAAGATCAGACAGTCTAGCACTGAGCTCTACAGCGGACATTCTCCCCAGCTCTCTCGCGTCCACCTGGTCTAGCAGCTGCGCGTGCGCAGCGTCTAGCGAAGCGGCCTGCTGCGTGAAAATGGTCAGCTCCACGGACACCTCGTCCAGGAACTGAACGCGTTTGATGGATCGCTCTACGAGTTTCTCGTATCTGGAATGAAGATGCATACAAATAATAGTAGTTCTAACCGTATTCTAGTCACAGCAGCCTATCTCCATGGAGACTAGCTAATTACGCAAGAGATATGATAGAGTTCGAGTGTATGCGCAAGCGCCGGTGCACTCTCTCTTCCGCCACTCTCATAGTCCGTTGGGACGGCAATCCAACACAACCGGAGAGGGATCAGGCGCAAGACTGACGGTTTTAAGTGCTCTCCGAGACACGAGCGAGTGATAATCATGGTTGAAAATAGTTGAGAAGTGTCTCCATCATTTCGAGCTATAAATATCTAACGAATTAAAAGTTTCGAGAATAACGCAATTCAATGGTTTTTTTTCCTAAATTATCTCCCATATAAGTTTACTTTCGTAATTGAAGCGACTGCGCACACAACCAGGGCCCCAAGTCTGCAAATACAATCGATTCATCATCGAACAGCAACCGCATAGTAAGTGTCACTTTTGACAGATATCCCATACAATATCTGACAAAAGTAACGGTTACTATGCGGTTGCTGTTCGATTAATGAACGATTGTGTTAGCAGACTTGGGGTCCTGGCATTACCCGACCCTTTAACACTGAGATATTAAAACTCTTCGTTTACTTCCCAACCACCAGCCAACTCTTGGGCAGGGAGTACCTACATGTATTGCCGTCTTTCTGATGACGAAGACTGCGCAATTTTGACAATCGTGAACCATACCGTTGTCAATACCACCTGAAAGACTATCTCTCTTACCTGGCATAAATGTCTTCAGCTCTCTGCTCCAGTTTCTTAGCGATCCTAGCATTGGAAGGTGTTAGTGCGGCGTCTCTAGCGCTGGCCAGCAGCTTGGCCAACGTTGGCTGTCGCGCATCGAGCTCGCCGTGCGAGATGCGTTGCTCGCGAACTTGCTCGTCAAGCCGCTCGCGTATCAGAGACGCGGGCTTGTGTTGGTTCCTATGGGGAGATATATGTAATTAATTTATAGAATCACCTTTTTTTAATGGGACTGAAATCGCCATATATTCCCACCAATGTTACTCCTGTAAGCACAGTGGTGACCAACAAAGACGCTGAGGTTTGACTCTGTACGAATCTCTGGGCAAAGAATTTAATCTCTTGGTATACGCTTTAGCAACGAAATTAACGAAAGATGATATTTTTTATTCACGTACACCATTAAGTACAGTACTTATGAATCGTCAAAAGTTACAAAATACTATGCTACTACTTCACCACCCGTTCGGAATGCCGTTCCTATGGAGAAGAGCGGGCAAGAAACTCCATGATCTCTTCAAAGATCCTTAAAATTTTGTGCAGTACATTGTTATAGGTATGCGACATTTTCTTCCAACTCCTCCTATTTTTATCTTTCGATTAATTTCGTGCGGGTTCCAAGACATTTAACTTTATCCCGGGACTCGCCGAGGGTCAAACCTCGGTGTCTTCATTGGACACCACTGTAGATCCTAGCTTACAGGAGTAGCAGTGGTGGGAGTGTGTGGCGGGCCAAGTCCCATTTAAAAAAAAATGTATGCGAGAAGTATGTAGGAACTGCTAGTGGTGGGGGGGGGGGGGGTACTGACTTGTAGAGCGCCTCGGCGTGTGCGAGCCAGGTGGCCTGCGTCTCGGCGGCGTCCTGCAGCCCCTGGCACTGCAGCAGCGCCGCCTCCAGCTCGGCGCAGCGCGCGCCCGCCGCCGCGCTGACGTCACCGTGCCGTGACGTCAGCTCCGCCACCGGCACCTCCAGCTCGCGGATCTCCGCGGGCGTCAGGTTGCCCTCCAGCGACTTCACCAGGTGCTCGCACGCCTGGTGATACATTATATTATAATATTATCTATAATCCCACTAATGTTATAAGTGTGAAAGTTTGGATGGATGGATGTTTGTTTGTTACACAATAACGCCAGAACCGCTGAATGGACCTGAATGAAATTTGGCACAGAGCTAGATTGTAGTCTGGAATAACACATATGCTACTTTTTATCCCGGTAAAATCTAAACGCGGAGAACACCGCGGGGCGCAGCTAGTATTATAAATGTGATAGTTTGGATGGATGTTTGTTACTCAATCACGCCAGAACGGCTGAACGGACCTGAATGAAATTTGACACAGAGATAGATTATAGCCTGGGATAGCACATAGGCTACTTTTTATTCCGGTAAAATATATGGTTCCCGTGGGATAGATTTGTTTTAATTTTACATAGAGCAAAGGATCAACATGATTTTTTTATAATAAACTATCCTATCTTTCAAGTTGAATAAAACTGCACACAGTGTGCAAAATTTTATTTAAATCGGTCTAGTAGTTTAGGAATCCATAGCGGACAAACACCGTGACACGTAATTTATATATTGAGATAAAGAAATACTTACATCTTTAGCGTTGTCTATAAGCCGTCCTTGTGCCAATATCTCGTTGTACAAGCTCTTCGCCTTCGCCAGCTGGGATTCTATAGCGCGTGGTTCTCCGCCGACCGGCTCCGACAGCACCGAACGGACTTGCGGCTCGATCTGGTGGAATATGTACTATTTACTTCTATATATTCTATAGTTTCTTATATTCACGCGAATACTACACATTTGACACGAAACGTTGGGAACGTAAAAGCATAAAATAAACGCGATATAAATCGAATAATTAGTTTTATTTTCATTGTGGAATCTAGCACATATTGAGATCTTACCCTAAACTCTAGGGTCTCTGTACCATCGAAACTAGACATCGATATAAATGCTTATAAAGCGTAATTTATAAAGGGTATACTTATTGTGTGAAGTAATTATTTCGACAATCAAAAAAAACCACGAGACATAATGATTACAAATGAGCTAAAGAAACGAAAATTTTAAATGTTAGTACACCCTGTCTGAACCACGCTGTACAGATATTGAACAGACATATGACTTGTCAAAACGAAACCTTCACTCGCAATTCTAAAACATCATATATACGCTATATATGTACACGTCTTGACCCTTGTCGGAGTAGATAGATAGATAACACTTTATTGTTCCGCCACATAAAATTTATACAAAATTACACAAACCTACTAATTTATTCAATCATCAAATTACACTGTCTATTTCCATAACTAAATACAACCCTACATAAATTAAAATTAAAAAAAAAAAAAAAAAATTGGGCATGTTTCGGAATGCACTCGGCCTTGCATACCTACTTAACATACACAGAGAGTGTCACAATGGGCGGTCGGAGTGTGTGTGCTAATAAAGCTCTTTCCGCCTTTCTCTATCTAGAGCAGTGACCCATACTAAGTGCTCCGTATCACTCACCTCCTTGATCCACCGGTTAGCTCTATCAATGGCGTCGTGGTAGTGCCTGGTGACGTCGGCGGCGCCGCGCAGGCGCTCCTGCAGGCGCTGCGCACGCGCACACAGGTCGGCGTGCCGCCGCCGCGCCAGCGCCGCGCCCTCGCGCACCGCGCCCGCCCCCGCGCCCGCCCCTCCAGGGGACACGTGGGACAGCCGGGAAGGCAGCGATGTGCGGTACTCGTTCAGGATCGATAGGAATTCCTGATGTCGGAAAAAGATAGATATATTAGCAAAAAAAAAACAAATATTACTTCTACCGGGATTCGAGCCGTAGACCTTTGTTGCAGCAAGCTACCACCGTCAGTCGTGAAGACAGTACGATAGGTTTGTATGTATAGCATTGAGAAGAGGCTCGGAAGTTGAGTCTTTACTTCGAGCTTCATGGTTCCGTCTATAATTCGTGGTATCTCATAATGATCAAGATTTTTTTTTATTTATCATATGTAAGACCAACAGCGTAAACCAACAACAACCTGTGATAACTAACATAAAAGTATAGCCAATAAAACAAAAAAATATATAATGTCGCGGCAGAAAGTGATGGCACTTGTGATAGGTTTATTTTTATGTTTTCACTCCATTCTCTTCCTTACTTCATTGCCTACTACAATAAAGTATTATAAAGTCCTTAAAACACGATCAAGAAATGTTACTCGGCACTAGCAAACACAGTTTTATTTTGTAGCCGATTGCCAACAGAAAAAAAAGAAGAATTAGACGCCAAGGTTTGACCTTCGGCAATTCCCGGGATAAAGCGAATTGTCTCTTAATTGTCAGCTGTCATAGGTACCATAATTCTATGCCGCGACTGTACAAACGATAATACATACCTTGCTCTCGTCCACAAACTTCTGCGCGGACATAGTGATGAACCTCAGGTCAGCCTGGTGCGCGATCACATCGGACACGAAATCCCGGACATGCTCGCTGTGCCCCGGCAGGTTATTGAGCTTGGAGAGAGACGCCTCCTTATCCTCGAGGGTGCGGTAGGCACCTTCCATCCATGTGTTGAAGGCGTTCAGTTCGTTTCTTTAGGACGAGTAAAAAAAACAAAGTAAAAAAAACGAAACAAGATCATTTTGAAAGGCCCGTCCAACCACTAGGAATTAATTATAATTTTAAAGATACTTACGAGAATTTCCCAAGCTCGTCTCTCGCCGCAGCTAATCTGCGCAGCATCTTGTCGCACTTGTCTGTGCACTTGTCGCAGCGCTGCTTGAGTTGTCGCACGCCACGCTCCAGCGCAGCCACCTGTACCCAGCGCAGACGTTAACCAGTCATTGTCGTCGCGGCTACCGAGGCGTGAACACGTCTCGGTGGCGCGCCGTTTATTTCCTATTGTTTTAGCTGAAGGCTACTGGGCTTTCGTGTACAAATTGGAATGACACCTAATATTTTGGCTACAGGTGGAGTATTATTGTGTTCGTGCCAGTCGGTGTGTGAGGTGGTTACAATAGGATACGCTTCGTTTACGTTTTTGTATGGGCAGTCCTCCAAAAGAGGCAGCCGTGGGTATACCCGCGGCAAGGTAAGTGAAAACGCTAACGCGTATGCCAAAACCAAAGATAACAACGATTTGGGCCACAAAAAAAATAGGCTTGAACACAATTCTTTATGGGCAGCACAGCCTATAGGAGCAGTCAGCAGAACAGACTATAATTACATGTTGCTTTACGCAAACACCTGTATGCAGTAGTACCCAAGATTGAAACATTAGTTATGAGGTCAAACCTCATCCAGTCCAGTCCTAAGTCAACAAGTCCGTTAACATTAGACTGAGATTAACTAGCTTTGTGTCAGAATGGTTCAGGGTGTCACGTACCTCGTGGGGGGCAAGCACATCGCCTCCGGAAACGAGGAGCTGTTTGGCCTGGTCGGCGCACGCGGAGACCTGCCGCTGATGGCTTTCCAGGTCATCCTTTATCAGCTGAAACAAAATACCTCGTTAGTATACTTGTCCAATAAGGTCTTCAACGTAGACGCTGAGACTTCTTGGCGGGTAGCGAAAAAATTAAATGATATATAGCCTGCAACCCGTAAGTAAATAAATAATAATAAAACTATAATAAACTTATTAATACATGCCCTTTAAATGTCTAGCTTTTGGTAATGTGCCTACCCTTCATGCGAGGGGGATTGGGCCATAGTCCAACAACCTAGCCCAGTGTGGGTTGGCGGACTTATCTTTGGAGGAGTTGTCTCAAGCATGTAGGTTTAGTCACGATGTTTTCCTTCACCGTTTAGCAAGTGATAATCATGATTGAAAATGAGATTCGCACATGAAATCCAGAAATTTCAGAAAAATATTTAATAATTTCGATTAAAACAGTTCCGAAAATACTTTATCTATGGGTTATTATGCTTGTCATAGACAAACCGGCGCCAATGTTCGTTTGTTTTGGCGCAATTTAGTTGTAGCTGTTAAAAAAAAACTGGAGAATATTCTTTTTGTGAAATAGTCTGAAGGCTCACCTTGAGTATATTGATCTGGTTCCTGAGCTCATCTGGGTCTTCTTTGACGGCCTCCTGGTTAGCGAGCCTCTCTTCAACCACCGCGATCCATTCCAGCAACTTGGACAGAGTCTCATCGCAAAGTCTGTATTTCTCCTCTACTGCTTGCTACATATCAAAAAAAGATGTATTAACATACAGAAATAACCTCGACATTAGGTTGTACAGGAATAGAGTTCAATTTGCAGTGCACTTCTATGGATTGTTAAAATATTTCCGAAGTCTTCTACAATCTTTATAGCCAGTACAAGTGATGGTATTTATTGCATAAATCCATCCAATGCCATAATGACAGCTACAGTCCATAGGCAAACTTTGGATACGAACGGATTAAAAAGAACGTCTCTCTCGAACTTACAGCCGTAGCGTGTAGCTGCGATAGAGACATCCGAGACCTTCCAATACGGCTATAGGTCGATATGGATGATATTATGCAATAAGTGCTCATCAAAAATTTTATTAAGGTCACAATGATGTACTGTTTTAAAGATTTTTTGTATTTAATGAAAAAAAAGTGCCTTACAAATTGTCCATAATTTCTGTATGTAGTATGTACACAGCTCCTTGAGCTAGACAGTGCATTCATCTATCTACAGAGCGTATCGTACAATGCATCTATATGCTACTTTGTGCTGCCACTTCTGTACATTCCAAGCTCAACAGTGATAGATGCCATGTTTTTAAAACTGTACATTGAAGACAAGACCAAGGATGTCTTGTGAACCTTATGAGTTTTTAATTTTTGAAATATCCATGTTAATGCTGCCACGTATCCAAACCCAAATATGTCACAGAATTAAGGCTTTTTAGATTTCAAGTGAATTGCTATCAAACTGGATTACTATTTGCCCAAAAAGAAAACAATAGCAATTTAGTTGCAATTGTTTGTTACTGTAAAACATTCTATACATGGCCCAGAACCTTGGTGTAACTTAACTCATGCAGACAAATAGTCCATTTGGTAACCTGAAAAAGAATCTATTATAGACTATAAAACTACGCAGACAGTAAGCGGAAACGAAATAAAAACAGAACAAAGAACAACAGAGGCGATCGAATAGACAGGCAATACAAACAGCATGAGAATGACGAGTCACAACAGAACCAATGTTGAGGAGACACAGAACATAGAATTTCATGCAGAAGCGTTACATGCAAGCAGTGGGGTGGCAAATGTCGAAAATAATCTTATTATTACGATAGCAACACTGTTAACAGTTTCATTTTCGACATTAGCCTCAAACATTTTGTGAATATGGTATCCAACAAATTCCGGTAATTAAGTCTTACAATTAATGTTTAGAGTTATTTGTTAAAAAAAGGAATAATATAGAGTAAAAGTATACCTTCTTAGAAATCTGAAATTTCCAAATAGTTTTGCTTTGAAACATTAAAGAACGAGGTGAGAAAATATTTGTAAAAGTAAAAATAAAGTCAAGGATTTACACGTAAATATAAATTCAGACGTAAGTAATTTACATTTAAATAAAAACATACAATGAGACTTCATTCTATTTAACTCCTTATCAACTGATGATAGAGTTCTTTATGCAGTTCTAAATGGATCTGTAGAGACAATACATGCGTTGCAAAACAATTAAATAAAAGACTAACGTTTGAAAATGAAGTCTCATATCAAGCCGATCATACATATAGCGTACGTTACAGGAAGTATAGAACAAGATGTAGATGGCATAAGTTGTAACACACTCTATAGATTTTAATATGAAATGCATTTCAACTGAAATAGCCCATCGAGTTACAAACGCAATGCAACGTAAGCTAACAATATAACCAGCCGTACACGGTGAACGAAAGACGATAATGAATTAATACTACCTTCCGTGTGTTTGTGTTGGAATTGTTTTACCATTTTGTTTATTTGTGAATGTTTGCAAATCCGCCTTATATCAACATCACAAGAGCATAGCGATGGTCATGCATTCCAAAATGTGTGAGCACGTATCCAAGGAATGAGTATATCTTACGATTCTAGAAAAATCTAAAATGTATCGGGGCCAGTAGTCATAGAACACTGGTTTTATGGAAGCGAACATAATAAAGCTGCCGCTAGGCCGTCCGAACGGGACCCTCAAGGAACCCATTAGCGACCTCGACAATTCTTAGCACAATGAACATGGGAGGTTAGGTATTTGGCGAAACGGTGATGGTTCTTTTTATCGTCGTTAATATGATCCCTCACAGGCAAGCATTCACGATTTAGCTCAAAAGGGTTCTTTAGCATCGCAGGCAACGGCTGGAAATAAAAAACAACATACATCGAGCCTTAGTACAATGGGTGGAAAGCACATATCACAATCGCAAGTTCTTCATCGAAAAACTAGCCATTGTAGTAGCGCTGTTGACTAATCTTAAGCGTCTAAAGACAACACAGGAGGCACTGAAGTTACTACTAGCTAAATCCTCTAATAAAGTGAAAAACTAAACCTTGGAAATCATAAATGTAAGTGTCAAAATGTATAAGTGCCACTACTTTTACAAAAATAACAATTAACACTGTTATCTAATTATTTGATTAATGTTATGTCGTTGAGTGTATGCCACATTGTACAAACTGTGACGCCACCATTGTTCAACAACCCCGAAATATGGACACTATGAGTCCGGCGGGTGTCGTGCCCATGCCACGGTAAGCCAAACGCTTTAGATAGATCACCTTCTAAGAATGAAAACAGGAAGATGTGAAGCAACACCTTTGCTCGATAGAAGCACAATGTTAACAGCGTAATAATGCTCACTTACCCTCGTTTCTGCTGGCAGCAAGTAGCCCTTCTTCAGAGCTTTGACTAAGTCCAACTTGATCGATTTGGCCGGATCTATGGTAAGCCTACCATCAACGGGATCGATCAACTTTTGTTCTATAGCTTGCACCAATGCCAATATCTTTCCTGTCTCTGGTTCTTTGACGACAGTACTCGACGGGTCTACGATGCCTTGCTGTATAGCCTCGCCCAAATTCAACCTCTTCCTGTCTATTACACTTGTAGTTATGAAAGGATCGTTCAGAGCTCCGGTAGTAGGATTGTAAATACCGAAGTTCAATGTCTCTATCAAGCTGAAACTCTTCTTTGGAGTCATCAGAAGACCGTTCTCAATAGCTGCTGTTAACGTGTTCAGCTTAGAGGTCTCCGTGTCCAAAATGTTACCCTTTTCGGCGTCCATAAGCCCTTTACGGAATGCCTCAGGCAGTTTGACTAACCTCTTCTTGAGATTATCTTTGATGAGCGCCGTGTCTGGGTCAATGTAGCCGAGTATGGCTGCGTCTTTAATTGTTAGTACTTGGTTGGAATGTGGATCGGTGAATCGAGCGGTGCTGACGTTTAGATGACCGTTCTCTATCGCTTGCTCAAACGTAAGAGGCTCGCGGACGTACACTATCAAACCGTTTTCAAATACGAAGCAAAGCGTACGCGCTCTGTTCTGTGTGTCGAAGGAACCTTTAGCGTTTTTATCGATAATACCCTCAGTAATACCTAATTTTAATGGAATGTATTTGTTTTTGTGAGGATCTTTAATAACAGCCGTTTCGGGATCGATAAATTCGTATTTAATAGCTTCATCTAATGTGAATTCTCTAAGGACCGGTTCGTTTGAAGCACCAGAGTCTGATACGTATCTCTTAGTAACTGTTTGGGAAGTGATTGGTTGGATGACGGTAACGAGAAGACCTTTGTCGAAAGCTATGTCTAAGCTGTAAGTTTTCTTAGCTTTAGTATCGAGTACCCTACCCTTGCTGACATCGACATCACCTTGTTGAATAGCAATAGGCAACGGTTTGAATTTATTCGTAACGTTATCTTTTACAATTGTAAGATCGGGATTAAGAAGATTAATATCGATAGCTTTGTTAATATCGATAAATTCATTGGTGCTAGGATCAACGATTTTTCCGTTGTCAGCTCTAAATAGACCGTTCCTTATTATTTCCTCGAGACTTAAATTTTTCTTCGTTGTTACGACTAGACCTCGGTGTTTGGCGTCTAGCAAATTTATTTGATTACCGTTTGGTAGAACGTACACGTTATTTTCTTGGTCGACAATGCCATTTTGAATAGCTTCGGTCAAATTGACGTATCTACTCGAAGGTATATGTTTCACTAATGATGTTTCTGGGTTAACTAGTTCTTCAGTTATCGCAGTCTTCAATGAGATTTTCCTTTCAGTGACTGGGTGTACGAATACTAACTCAGTTATATTGTACATATTCATAGCTAAAGTATCGTATAAAGTGAACCCTGCGCTTTCAATATCAACAATAAGACCTAAACTCATGGCTTCAGACACAGGTATCTGAACATCAGAACCCGGTTCATGGAATTTGCCGCTTCTCCTATCGATAATCTCACTTCTACAACACTCGGCTAATGATAAGGGTTTCTCGGATTTTTTGTCGAAATAGCACAAGTATTTTGGACTGATAATGGATCTTCTGATAGCCTCGTGCAATGTTATTTTACGGTTCGTCGCTGGGTCGATGATTTTACCCGTGGTATCATCGTATAAGCCTTGGTGTAACGCTCTCTGAAGGCTAATAGGAGCTTTGCTGTCTACTAACAAACCTATCTCGAAAGCTTTACGGAGACTGATTTCTTCATTGTCGTTATTTATATTCCTGATCTTACCAGTTTCATCGTCAATCACACCAGTTTCTAGCGATTCCGGTAGCGTAATCTTGTCCCATTTACCTAGTCTATTGTCTAATATGTGAACTGAGTGGGCGTCAATGAGGTTCAATCTAATGGCATCAACTAAAGTGTACTTTTTGCCGCTTTGCGGGTCCATAAAGAGACCTGTGATTTCATTGTATACGCCTTTCTCAAGAGCCTCAATTAGTGACAGTGGTTTCCTAACCTCAACCAGTATACCCCTTTCGAATGCTTCGCGGAAATCAATATTTTCATCGCCTAGCCTTATAGTACCTGTTCTACTATCAATGATTCCTCTATCTACTGCAAACTCGAAAGGTATCACTTTACCAGCAACGTGGACTAAAGTAGATTGTGGATCAATCAAACGTTTTTTAATAGCCCTGTCAGTTGGTATCTTTTCTTTGCTTAGGGGATTCGAGAACTTGCCTGTTTTAGGATCGTAAAAGCCTTTGAATACGGCTTCAGGCAAACTGAGTTTCCGTTTAGCTGGTACGATCAAACCGCGCTCGGAAGCATCGGTCAGGGAGATTTTATCTCCATGTATCGGGTCCCTAACTTTGCCTTCTTTGGAATCAATTATACCGAATTTAATAGCATCGGCCAATGAAATTATTTCTCCTGTTACGGAATTTCTAACGGTCAAAGCCTCGGGGTTGATATTACCGATTTTAATCGCGTCTTCAAGTGTCATTGTAACATTGTTGATTGTCAAAAGACCAGTTTCCGGATCGTAGAAACCTTGTACTAAACCCTCTTGTAAAGTCCATGGTTTCTTGTCACTTAACAAGTATCCCTTATCACAAGCATCTTTAAGATTGCACAGTGGGGCTGTTATAATGCCTTTATCTAAGTCTATAAGTCCGGTCTTGACGGCTTGATCGAAAGGTATAACTGCTTCAGATTTGTCGTCTTTAATCTTAACGTCAGTCGGATCTACCAGTTTCTGCTGTATAGCTTCCTTCAATGAAATGAGCTGACCTGTTTTCGGGTTTAATATTTTACCGGATTCCGGTGAATAATATCCTAGTTCTATAATATCGAATAATGAGAATGTAACCGCTTTGGTTGCGACTAATCCCTTCTTCAACGCATCATCTAATGGAATGTCTTTACCAGTCTTTTTATCTTTAATTTTACCGGTTTCCGGATTAATTAATTTCGTATGAAGTGCTTCGGCTAGAGGCACAAACTTCTCTAAGGCCGTGTCCTTAATCTCAGATATGGTGGGATGAACGATATTTCTATCTACAGCATCTGCAATAGTTACCAGTTGCTCCGTCATTTTGTCCTTAATCCTACCAGTTTTAGTTTCGTACAGTTCATTAACAATAACAGCCTCAATAGAAATAGGTCTACGGATAATTGTGATCAATCCACGTTGGATGGCGACTGATATTTCTATTGTTTCGCGAGTTTCCACTATTGTTATAATACCTTCGTGAATTTCTATAATACCGCGTTCGATAGCATCATAAATCGGAATAACCTCGTTAGTACGAGGAACTTTAATGAGTAAGGATTCTTGGTCGACTAAACCTTTTTCTACTGCTTGGCCGATAGGCACCAGAGCGCCGGTATTAACGTCTTTAATTTCCCCTGTTTTAGGATTATACAAGCCCTGATCTAAAGCAGATTCGATGGTTATATGTTCAGGGACCGAGACATCTTCAGGTTTCTCCACTATCCAACCTAATTGTATACATTGTAAGAACGATACGCGTTTACCAGTCTTGGGGTTAACCATATGACCGGTGGTTTTGTCAATGATAGGTCTAGCAATTGCTTCATCAAATGAAATATAGTTATCTGATTTGGAACCTAGATCTTTCACTAAAATTGAGTCGGGTTCAAAAATTTGTAAACCGTAAACAAGTTCTTCGAATGAAATTTTAGCACCTGTTTCAGGATTCAAGAATATTTGTTTTTCAATATCATAAACGCCCATTTCTGACAACTCTTCGGGTGTAAGCCTATGAGATATAGCAACACTATAGCTAGGTTTAAATTCTTTTACAATAACGCAGTTTTTGGATATTACATCTACGAGTGTAAATCTACTGATTTGTTCTTGTTCAAGCGAGTCTTGAACGGTGAGTGAGGATTCAACATCGTTTATGATGATTCTACAGACCTTAGGCTCGATTTTACCTTGAGCGATCGCATCTATCAGCGGAATGTTTTCGTATAGAGGTTTAATAGGATCTTTCTTTTCTTTAGTGATATTTTGTTCAGTTATTTCGTCAATCACCCTTAACGGTTGTTTCTCTGCATCTATAAGCATGGCAGAGACCGTCTTTCCGTCATGAACTACAGTAATCGTTGGTTTCTCAAACTCCATAACTTGTTGTTCAGCTCTCAACATAGTAGTAGTTTCAGAAACAATAGGCTTGTACTCAGTTGTCTGAGTTATAACAACTTCACCAGCTCGTGTAGTTGTTTTCGTAGTAGTATGGTGATCGACTACTTCAGAGAATGTTACATCTTTTGGTCGATTAATACCTGGTAATGAAGGTTCTGTAGAAGTATTTACTTCAACAATCTCAGTGATTATTTCTTCAGACCTTTGCGCCTTGATCGCTTCCTCATACTTCTTGTAAGTATCAGGGTCGAGAAGGCCCATTTCACGGGCTTGATCTAATGGAACTTTTTCACCAGTCTTTGGATCAACGACTACTGCACTCTTTACTACTTCGATTACCTTTGCCGCTGCTAATATCGGTGCACCAACTACAGCTATAAGACCAATCTTAGCAGCATCGACAATGCTTATCTTCTTTCCTGATTTATCTTTAACTTTACCAGTCTTATCGTCAACGATACCTTTCTTTATAGCCTCCTTAAGAGTGATTTCTTTTCCTGTTTTTGGTTCAATTACTTTAACTGTATCCGATGGTACTATTCCTTTTTTGACAGCTTCTAACAAATTATCTGGTTTTCCTGAAGCGGAAATAACCACTGAAGTATTAGGATCGTATATTACACCTGGTGCAACTTCTAAAGGTTTGTCTTGCTCGATTTCTTGCTTACCACGTACTGGCGTTTTATCTTTAGGAATCTGTTCAGGTTGCTTCTTTTTAAGGTCCTTAATTTCCTTTGTTGGACTATCTCTTGGTTGTTCTGCTTTAGTTATAGTCAAAATTTCTTCAACGTCAGGGGATTCTTTTTCTTTTGTCATCTGAGCTTCGTCTATTTCATCCGGTGATTCAACAAATTCCACCTGATAATCTTGGACTGTAGACTCTGTAATCTCTTGGGGGCCAGAATATTCTTCAGTCACTACCTGATATGACGAAGATTCATCATTTCTTATCTCAATCGTCCTCACAGAAGAAGATGAAGTAGTAATAACTGTACTCGAATGTTCAGTAAAATATTCTGTTGTGCTGGGTTCAGATTTTGATACAATAGTTTTAACTATTGTCGTTACTTCTTCCCCATCTGGATTTGTTTGACGGAACTCTTGTATGACTGGTCTCTCTTCAATTATTTCTTGGTCGCGATCTGTTACTATACTATCACCTGGTCTTACGTGAGCCAATGTTGGTTTACCACCCGAAGTTTTAGTTGTTTCTGAAGTAACAGTTGTGACAATAGTCCTTTCAGAAGTAGTTGGTTTTCCAATATCCAAGGTACGCTCCTGATCTGTTGGTTCCCATTTCTGTCCTTTAGGTAGAGTGTTTTCACTTTCTGGGGTAAGCCTCTGATCTTTTGATTCCGGTTTCTGTTCTTTAGGTAGAGCTTTTTCACTTTCCGGGGTACGCATTTGATCTTTTTGCACCGGTTTTAGTTCTTTAGGTAGAGATTTTTCACTTTCTGGGGTACGCCTCTGATCTTTTTGTACCGGTTTTAGTTCTTTAGGTAGAGCTTTTTCACTTTCTGGGGTACGCCTCTGATCTTTTTGATCCGGTTTTAGTTCCTTTGGTAGAGCTTTGTCACTTTCCGGGGTACGCCTCTGGTCTTTTTGTTCCGGTTTTAGATCTTTAGGCAGAGCTTTTTCACTTTCTGGGGTACGCCTCTGATCTTTTTGTTCCGGTTTTAGTTCCTTCGGTAGAGCTTTTGCACTTTCCGGGGTACGCCTCTGGTCTTTTGGTGCATGCTGTTCAGACTTAGGCGATAATACTGTGGAATCAATTGTCGCTACTTGCTCAGTTGTACCATATTCAGTTTTAGTTACAGTTTTCTTGACAACAGTTACGACTTCTTCACCGTCAGGTGTTGTTCTCCTGAATTCCTGTATAACTGGCTTTTCTTCATAAACAACGTGTTCCATATCCCTTATTGGACTAGGCTTTTCTACTTGTGTCACGTCAACGATTTCAAAATCTTCAGTGTCCGATTCATCAGGTTTTAATATTTTTTCGGTTACAATAGTTTCAGTTTGAGTCACGACAGTTTTTTGTTCAAATTCATAGTCTTTAGTGAACTGAGATTGTTGTTCTTTGTATTTCTCTAATAGTAGTTTTTCTGAATCAGCTTCTGGTTGTCTAACGATAGAATCCTGAAGCTTTTCAGGTAATGTCCCAGAGGCAACAGTAGTGATTTCTTTGATAACGACTTTACTGGTTTGTTGTTCCGGTTCTACTTCATCTATTTTGCCAGATTCTCTTAGTTTTTGCTTATCAGTGAATGTTTTAGTTTCAGGAATGGTCTTCATTGTCTCAGGGATATCACCTCTTGAATCTTTACGTCCACTAGTTCCGGGATCTTTACCTTCAGGCACTTTAGAAACAATAGTTTTCTTTTCAATGTTGGTTTTATCTTGAGGCTTTGATAGAAGTTCTTTAGGCATAACACTCGATTTTTGAAGTTTATCAGTATCTTTAATCGGTTGAGATGCAGGCTGCTTAGGTGTTTTCTTTTTATCGTCATCAGGTTCTACAACTCCATACTTTGTAGTTTTATCTGAAGTGATGACACGATTTGGCGATTCAACTGCTTTCTCTTGTCTAGGTTGCATAATCTTACTTGTTACAGCCTTGGCTCCTTGAACAACAGCCATACCGGCTAAAACTGGTGCCGCAACTACTGCTATTAATCCCATCTTTGCAGCATTCTTCACATCAATAGCTTTTCCAGTCTTGGGTTCTTTTAGCTTGCCAGTTTTCTTGTCAATCAATCCTGTGTCTAATGCATCCCTAAGAGAAATTGGCTTCCCAGCCCCTACATTATAAATAACAGATTCAGGATTGATAATTTTCTTTTCAAGCGCTTCCTTGAATGTTAAGACTTTGTTTGGTGATTTAGGATCTCTGAATTTCTGGGTCTTTTCATCAAATAGAAGTTCAAATGCTTCGTTAAGGTCAAGCATTTCAAGTAATTGCTTCTGAGGAGATGTCTTGCCTGACTTAGGCGACAATTCTGTATTTAGCACCCCGCTACTAACGGCTTCGGATATTGTAACAGTTTCCCCAGTCTTGGGGTGTGTAAATGTACCTTCCACAATATTAATATACCCAAGATTGATAGCATCTTCGAAGCTGATATTTGTATCGCTTGTAATAAATTGTTCCTTGTTTGTTTGTTCCTCTCTAACGATACCCTGACGACGCGCTTCATCAATAGAGATAATTTCCCCTGTCCTTGTGTTTTGAACTTGGTTTGAGCTGACAAGTACGTAGTCTGCAAGCAGTTCAATCATTTTCGTGGTAACTGTATGCTGAGATGTGAATGTTTCAGTGATTGTTGTTACGACACCAGTTGCTTGCATGTCTGTTAAAGGCTTCACAGCCAGCAGACCCTGTTCTAATGCCTTATCTAAAGGTAATACTTCTTTAGTTTTTGGATCTGTGAAAGTGGCCTGTTTTAGATTTACTAGCCCTTTATCTAAGGCCTCTTCTAAAGAAATCGTTTCAGCAGACTGAGGATAAGGAATAGCCATAATTAGATCTTTCTTTATAGCGTCTCCAACAGGTGACATTTCACCTGTAAGCGGGTGCCTCATTTCTCCCGTGTGAGGGTTAATTAGATTCTTTTTGATAGCAATGTTAAGTGTCATAGCCGCTAGTGGTATATCCTGAATAGGTTGAACATCTGAGTCCGGGAATATTTCAGCATTCACAGCTGATATCAAATCAAGCGAACCGTCACTACTTTTAATTACGTTTTTGTCGTTGTCTATAATATTTCGTTCAATAGCCTCAGCTAAAGTTATCTTTTTACCGGGAGCGATAGTCACACTAGATAAAGGATCAACAATATCGCAGATAATAGCTTCTCTTAAAGTTAAGAGGTTGCCGGTCTCAGGATGAACTATTTTTCCAGTGACTGGATCTAATAGCCCTTGTTCCAGAACTTCTGGAATAGTAAGACTTCTTGCCAGTGGAATTAATACTTCATCCTGTCCTTCACCATCTAAAATGCCTCGTTTCAAGGCTTCCTTGATCGAGAGTACGTCCCTATGAACAGGGTCGATAATCTTACCTTTGAACTCGTCAATCAAACCTATTTCGATTGCTTTGTCTAGTGTGATTGGCGCTCCGTTTTCATCTTTATATACTTTTACAGCTTGCAGGAGCTTCGCTGTTTCTTTATCAATAAGACCTATTTCGACAGCTTCGAGTGGAGTAACAACACGTTTTCGCAGTTTTTGTAGAACCACAGGTTTCAATTCCGGCACTTGGATTTCTGGTGTTCTTTCTCTACCGATGTTAACTTTGTACTTCGGTTTTGCACTAATAGTGGTTTTAATTATTTGTACAACGTCAGTTGGACGCTTTGATTTATCTGTGGATATAGTTTCGACAACTCTTCGATTATCAGCTGAAAGGCTGTTTTGAATGGATTCCACTGTAATGAAACCTTCAGACACTGCAGAGCCCACAGTAACAGGTTTTGTTGTCACCTGAGAAAGAGTCACTGTGCTAGTACCAGGTGTTGTTTTAATGTTACGATCGTGAGAAACAACTTCGGGCTGTTTAATGGCAAGCGAGTTCTGGTAAATTTTATATGTAATAGGATCTACAATACCTCTTTGATAGGCAACGTCAATGGGCAGTTGTTCACCAGTTCTGGGGTCAACTACCATGGTCACAACAGAATCGGGTGAAGTTAGACTTGGTACTTGAGTGAACGTCACTGCGCTTGACGTTGGCGATCTTATTTCTCTCTGAGCGAACTCAGGAGTCTTTTCCCTAATTGATAACTCGTATTTCTTGTATGAAACTGGATCTATTAGACCTCTCTCGTAAGCTACGTCAATGGGTAATTTTTCTCCTGTTTTTGGGTCCACTACTACGGTAACGGTAGTTTGATTGGGAATTGTATTTGTTGTTACCTGAGAATAGGTAACCGAACTGGTGCTAGTTGTATTCGTATCCTGAATAACCTGTGTCTCTGGTGACCTATCCCTAATTGACTCTTCATATTTTCTGTAAGTGACTGGGTCAACTAAACCGCGTTCATAAGCGACCTCCATCGGTAGCTTTTCACCTGTCTGCGGATCTACAACCATCGTACTCTTAACTACTTGTATGACTTTAGACGCAGCAACTAGAGGCGCTCCTATCACGGCTACTAAACCTACCTTAGCGGCGTCAACGAGACTTATTTTCTTTCCAGTTCTATCCTTATATTCACCAGTTCTTTTATTAACGATACCCCGATCTATAGCTTGTTTTAAGGTTATTGCCCGACCTGTTTGTGGTTCGATAACATGTACAGTATTGGAAGGTATAATTCCGCGATCAACTGCTTCTATAACATTCTCGGATACACCAGTAGTTGTGGAAATAACTAGAGCTGTAGCGGGATCGAAAATAACTCCTGGCGTAACTTGTACCGGCTCTAAAGCCGACTGATCTTCAGACACGACTTCTTGAGAAGGTGTGTCATCAACTTCAGATATTTCCATCTTATCAGGCATGCCCGTTACAGATGTAATTGTAATAAGTTTCTGAGAAGATACTGTTTTCGTTAGATTAATGTAAATTATGTATTTTCGTTCAATCGCCTCTTTCATGGTTATTGTAGTAGATAAATGCCTGTACCGACCTGTGCTATCAATAATACGGTATTCTAATGCTCTGTTGAGAGGAAGCTCTTTCCTAGTCTTAGGGTCAATGGCGATTGCGGAATCTGCGTTAATTAGATTAAGTTTTATAGACTCTTCGAGATCTAAAACTCTGTCAGTGCCGGGAATAACGAACATACCGGTAGCTGGGTCAAAAAGCCCTTGTTGTATAGCATCTATTAGACTCCATCCACCATATGGGAGCTCAATGGTATTTTTTTGAATTTTCATTGATGTCACTGAAGGTTCAGAAACCACTGACTTTGAAGTGACAGTCCTAATTTCTTGTACAACACCTTCGCGAGGTTGGATTGTTTCACGAATTATATAATCTGGACTTTTAACTGTCTCAGGTCTACTATCCCTTAGGACTTTATCCTCTGGACTTGGTGGTAGATCTTTAATATACGATTTCTTAGTGATTTTAAGTTCAACGACTTGGCCTGGTACTAATTCTTTGTTTGCAACGCGATCAGATATATGGACTACTCGCGGTTCATTCTTTTCAACGCCTAATAAACCTTCGTCTAAAGCTTGTTGAATTGGGAATACTGTTCCAGTTGTAGGGTCAGTGAATGTTTGGGTGTGTTCGTCGATAAGTCCTCTCCTTATTGCTTCAGCAAATGTTATTATTGTCTCAGATCTTTGAGTCGCACTTGTGTTTGTAACAGTTACGTATCGTTTCACGGTCTTAGTCACAGTTTGTAATGTAAGAGTAATGTTAAGCAGAGAGTTTAACAATGCAGCGCCTTCTGGAGTGATCATGTTAATTTCTACAGCTTTGTTGAATGGAATAGGTCTTTTAGTTGATCCGTCTAGCAAATGACCCGTTTTAGGGTCGAGAATATTCTTAAATACGGCATCTAAAACTGACAGTTCCTTACCGGACTCGTAAACGCCTATTTTACGATTGAACATTTCTAATACTTCAGGCCTTACCAAAGACACTTTAGTACAATCTTCTAAGTACACCCAGTCCCCGCTCTCCGATTTAAGGAAAGTCTCGCTGTTTACGTATTTGAGATGACCTTTACTAAGTGTGACGTTAAATGATACGAATTCACCTGTCTTGGGATCCTTGAAACCGTCTATATCGAATATTGATCTTTGAGATACTGAAGTTATTAGACCACGGTCAACAGCTTCGGGGATTGTGCAAATTTCACCCGTCAAATTATCTCTAAACTTATTATCTGTCGAAATGATTTTCGCGGCTAAAGCTTCAGACAAAGTAAGAAGACCGCCTGTCGTTGTATTGGTGATACATTTAACGTTATCGCTATCAAGAACGCCTATATTTATAGCTTCTAGAATGTTTAATGGAGCCCTATTTGCTGGAGACAAAATTTTACCATCGTTAGTCATGAGGCTATTATCGCAAACGTCCTTAAGGGTCATGGGTTTGCAAATAAAACGTTTGCTTGCAGCGTCTTTGAAAGACAGTTTTTCTTTAGTGACATTGTGTACGTACTTAGAATGTTTGGTGTTTATTATGTTCCTATCTATTGCTTCAGCAAGCGATATTTTTGTGTCGTTCTTAGCATCGACTACTTCTCTAATATTAGGATTGATCAGTTCATTTTTGATGGCAACGTCTAACTGGAATCTATCGCCCGAATTCCTATCCGTAATCCAACCGCTATTATCAACAAGATCTTGACTGATCGCGTCCGACAGACACAGAGCGCTCGATTTTATCTTGATAATCTCGTTGTAAATGAGGTAGCCACGTTGGTACGCCTCTGCTATTGTTATGTAGCTTCCATTGGGTAGTCTGTAGAGACCTTTCTGTAGATCTACTTGTCCGCGGTTCAAAGCGTCCGAGATACTCATTCCTTGTGTGGCCTCTCCTTCAACAGTTACCTTAATTCTCTTTTCAGCTGGATCCGCGAATCCTTGTTCGGCATCGTACAATTCTCTTTGAATAGCTTCTAGTAATGTGACCTCGTTTCCATCTTCTGTCATGCCGCATGGTCCTGTCAATCTAGCTGCGAGCTTGGGATCTATAAGACCTTCTTGCGCGGCGTTTTCGATAGACATGGTCTGTCTAGTTTCAGGCGAAGATACTAGTCTGCCTGTTCTAACATCTAGTATCCGCATGCTAATAGCTTGACCGACTGTGAGGATTTCTTTCGTCTCCGGATGGACAATACCCTTGGATTCAATGATGTTAGGTCCTTCGTACATTCTGTGGACTCGTTTGAGTTTTCTGACGTCAGGTCTGTCGTCATCTGTGATTGTTGTCTTTGTTGTGTAGTTAGGGGAGTTTAATTTGCCGTTGGCTATTGATTTCACGGGTTGTCCGTCTAACTCGGTTGAGTGTGATGTCCTGACGTATCTGCTGTTAGAGTAAAATAGTTTTAATTTTTTTTTTCAAAGATAATTACGGTAGGTTACCACTATAGTATTACTTCGTTGACATTCATGTATCCATTGATTTGTCACTTCGCGTGAAACAAGCTAATATATTCGTTTTTGTCTAAATATTTATCAGACTATCTACTGCTAAGATTTTTATTTCATAGTAACTAGGTTGGTAGCATTGAAATTTCTGTACACCAGTCTAAACTAGCACTGAACCTCAAGAGCGATTTTTTTAATTACTTATAATGTAGGTAGTTCGTATTATTTACTTACTTTTCAGATGTATAGTGTGTAGTGTAGGTATGTTCTGTGGTCAAATCCTGCATGTTGAACTCTTGGCGGAAGGAGCGTGCCGACCGAGGCGCCATGGACTCAACGAGGCGCTGAAAAAAATAACATTCCAGACTTGAATTTCAATTTATTAGTTCATTGTTTTTTTCTTATGCCACAAGTTGACATCGAAAAAAAAAAAGATTATTTTAAAAAGTTTACGAGCGAAGTCGTAATGGCAAGATGAGTCAGTTCGAAGGACTCCCATAAATAAATAGGTTTCATAAATTATGTGTCTGATATTTTAAATTTCTTTTTAAAGATCGACCGATAAAGTGCCAGTGCTGCCAGCTTATTTTAAATACTCAGACAAAAAACCTACAAAGAAAAATAAACCAATTGAATATTATACTGAAAACTGATCCCAATATGTTTTTTGGAACAGTAATGATACCTATATACCTAATAATTCTATGATACTTAGCGATACAACGAACTAGTTAAGGATGCGATTTAAATAAGTATCGATACTTCTTTATGTTTATCACATGTTCGGTCGTAAAACATTTATTAAATACTCGCATTATTAGTCTGATGCAATGCATCGATTTCATTACCGATTGAAAGGTAGTTTAATCGATAAACTCTAGTCTACCTTTGACTGCAGCCGACATTTGAGACCGATATTTTGTCGCATAAAAACTGGCTGGCGTCGAGTTCAATGAACTGGCAGAGTTGTGTTGCGAAATTTCGTATTTTCTTATACTTATGGCGATGTTCGCCGAACGTGTATGGTGATTTTTATTGTCCTTTATATTTACTGTACTTATGACCCGAATTACTGGCATGATCTATGTTTTCTTTTTATTAATTCCATTTTTGAATTTGCGCGGTTCACCGTTCGGAAAAGATTTTTACTTTTTTCGTACAACTCGGTTTCGTACAAGTTCGGCAATTTTTGCAGAGTGCATAAATATAAACTGGGATGATTGTGTTTTGTTTGGACCATATAGCCAGATAAAAAAGTGCTATAAGGAAGCATTGTAGTTTCAAAATCATCTAAGAATCTAATCATTTACATCTAAGAATTTAGATAGATACATAAAAAAGGCCAAGTAACATTCTAAGAGGTCAGTAATAAAAAAAAATATTACGCTGAAATAAATTAATTAGGTAACTATCCGACCAATTGGAAACCTTATAATGTTATCTTTTAATAACATCGCTGCTGGTGAAATCGGGTTTTATTTACGAAGAATGCGGCGCAGTCACGTGCTGGACTGCATTATCGCAATTGGATCGAACAGTTGCACGTAACACCGCATATGTGAGCAAAGCACCATAAACAATAAAACGCAAGTAAAATACGAACCCGGCACTCGTACGCGAAGTCATACTCGTACTCCTCCATTTTTAACGGTTAAACAACACAACACTAAAATCTTTTATTCATAACGTTCACTTAACACAAACATTATTGGTAAACACTGATTTCACATTATAAAAAGTATAAAACGTCTCATCGTTAGTCTATGATTTCCTAGAATAGCAAAACCAGTAAAGAAAAAAGAAAAACAATTCACCAATCAATAGAATAAACAGAGTTTCAAATGTAAAATTCGAAAAAAATAGAATACAGCTAACCGCGAGCCGAGCTGGCTGGAAACTGAATGAAAGCCAAGAAAACCGTAAATCGAATAAAAATACAGCCCGATTCTAAATTTAAACAATTTCGTAATGGCATCCAACGCGTCTAGACGTCCCGTGCCATTGTTGCGTATGTACGGTAATATTAGTTAATTACGTGTTTGTATAAAACGCGATTGCGAAACAGCTGTTCGTTGTTCGATTTTGAGGTTAGGAAAAGTGACTGGCCGATTCGATACTACTACGGAAAATTCGAGGTCGATGCGCGCGCATGCGCCGCCCAGGAGGGACGCCCGAGTAATCTTGACACTGTGACACTCATTGTGGTAACAATATAATGTAACCCTTAATTGTGTGGTTATAAATTGCTTATTTATATAAACTGTTGCGGTTTATACGTAAGGAGAGATACGTGAAATTAATCAGTCTATACTAGCTTTTGTATACGGCTCCGCTCACAAAACCATCGATTTTGCTCTGCACGTCAACCACTAATGCAGAGTCATAGCGTGATTACATTACCCTATCTTCGAGTCGAACTATCGGCTGTCCGTTGTATTTATTCCAGTATTTATTATATGATGGTCTAACCAATAAACACAAAAACCATGGTATAAACATACTAGGTATGTTGAGCTAAGTTAATTTTATTGAAGATGTCAATTAATGGCAGCACTGATCGTGACGTCTTCTTGGGCTATCGTCGAAAGACATTTTCATATCGATATGTCACATCCATTGTTTTATTTATAATGTGATTTTTTTTATTGTGTTTTTGCTATTAATTACCTAACATTGGCAAAATACCCGCTAAGTTGTGGGTGAGGCCGTTTTATTTCATCGCATCTCATTTCGTAAAAAAAGAAGAAGAATACCTAGCATATGTTTATACCGTGACACAGACAAGAGTTCTAGAAGAATCACCTTAGTTTTTTATTACTTATGTTCAATGTACGGTATCACATTATTTATCTTTCTCGCTCTGAAGTTGTGCCAGGACCCTGCATTTTTTTTAGTAAGACTAAAATATTTATTGCGTATAAATGGATGACAGTATGAAAACTAATGTCTACAATCATTTTGAATGGATTATTTCAATATAAAGCAGTAAAAATAAGTTAGTGGGTAATAAGTAGGTGAAGATAATAAATGATTTAATTGTGAAACTAGCGAATGCATTTTCTGTCCAGTTAGTCGGTTAACTAATAGTGCACAACGCATGTCGGCAACCGCTATTTATGCTGCGGGAAATTACTTTTTAAGAGAGCATAGAGTATTAAAACGCACATAGCCTCATTTATGATCGATTTTTTTTTTTAAATTATACAGCCTCGGAATAAAATAAATAAATTATATGATGCGGTTTTTTTTTCAAAGACAAAGAGATAAGTCGCCAGTATTTAGTCACTGAATCTAAATACGTATATTACCTCACGTATTGACAAGTACGGCCTAGATTAATAATTTATATTTATGGAATGTTTACAATGAAATAGTCACGTTTTTCTAGTTGTCTTGTGGTTATTGTGTCATGTCATGATCTCATAACACGTAATTGACACATATATGCTTTTTTTACAATGATTTGGTAAGTACCTCCAACAAGAATAATCACAAATCGAATTTATAAAACTTCGCGTGGGCATTGTCAGTACTGTCATAACCTAAAACATCCTTGTGCCATAGAAATATATATTAATATAAGTACTATGTTTTATTATAAACAAATCATTAAGAATACTGATTGCTACCTAAAATCTTTCAATATATTTACTACATAAACACAAAATGTGTATACTGTTAAAGACTTAAATATAAATATTTATCTGTTACGCCACATCTTAAGACGCTCTATATATAGCAAGTAACGTAACGCCCAAATATAGATGTTACTAAAAATCTATGGTGTCACTCATACTTTTTTAAAAGGTAGAATTTACTCTAGCAACATGTATCGTTGGCTAAGTTATTAACGGTGTGTGTTATTTAAACATTCGTTCAGTTATTTAGTATCGATTAAAACTTGTACATATCGATCTAATTAACACAAGCTACATAAAGTTATTCGCGTTTGTTACAACTGATGGACACACAGACGTACAGTTAACGGAAGCATTTATACCCACTGTATCTATTTCGGTGCGTTTGAACTATTACGAACAAAACCGGTAGATCGCACGTGGGCTAGTAACAGTTAGAAATCGTGTAGGAAGCTTAATTTATTCAATACTAGCTGTTTGAATACACACTGCGGAAAAATCTGGCCATGTCTATGGTAAAAGGATCATCGTCTATGAAACCAACATTCCTATTTCAAAAATAATTCAACCGTCTGGAATATTCAGTTCAACATTTTTAAAATTAGATTAGAATTTAAAAGGGCGGGACGGTGAAGCAAGAATATTTTAAAAAGTAACATAAAAATAAAGGCATTTGAAAGACGATTCAACTGACGTAGCAATTTCGGTAGACGATCAGGTTGAACTACATTTAAGGTAAATATAATAATAAAAGAGACTATAGTTACTCGACTTAAAAACTTGCCTACATCTGTGGGGTTCATTGCTACTCATACACGCGCAATGCATTTAATGATAGACGCGTTATCCCTATTAAAACCATCCTTCCGTTGCTGTATCCTTACGTGGATAAATAAATTCAAATAATTAGTTGTCCTAATCGCAGTACCATCCTTTCCATTTATCGCGGCCCACAAAACGAATGGTGTATAAAATGGATTTAAGAATATTTCAAACAAACAGAGCATAAAGTAATGAAAGCGTGATTAGTTTACGAGATTCCCTCACGAAACCGTCGTTAAGATGGGTCGGATTTCGTTACGATATAAATAAATCGTGAGGAAGTTGTTGTAAGCAAATGCTTTCAATATTTGTTGTAGTTATGGATTTAGAAAATGAATGAAGAAATGTTTATATAATGTTCATTGATTGTAAATACATCAACTGGGTATGAAGAGTTGAGGACCTAATAGTTGACCTAGCGGCACACCTAACATTATTTTTTTGCAATTAACAACCATGTCAAATTGATTCGTTCAAATATTCGTAACATACGTGATATTGAGGGAAACAATTAGAGACGTGCGTTCAAAAACATGATGTTTACCATGTATTAAGATTAGCAACACAATCGAATGCTTGTCTATGTTCGAGAATTTAAATATTAGACTTAATTACTACGAATCAAGGTTATTGAGTGGTAGTCCATTCATCTAATATACTGTTTACGATACGAGCGATTTATGATTATAACTGGTTGTCTAATTATTACGATTAGAAAAGTGCCATAGTAGCAGAGAGGAAACTACACAATTGATAAACAAATCTTATAAGATATAGTCTTAGAAAGCATCAGGAGACTACGTCATATATAATGTTGTGTAAGAGCCTAAATGCCGTAGGTAATAATGATTCAGCCACGTTTAACTCTGAATACGTGCCCCCTTTTCCATCATATCCCATTAACAAAATGTCTAGTCAATATTTCCAAAAGCAAAACCTCTAAAAATAAATCATAAGTAATCTCAACTCATTCAATCACACTCATAACAATTCATATCTTCAATACTGTTTATAATAGTTCGTGTAACGTTTCAGACGATATTGCCACACAGTTCATTGACCTACTTAACTTTTTAATAGTACAAATCCACCCGTTTTCAAAACAATCGCTATAAATCTTGGGCAATAAAGGTTTTGTGTAGCGTCCAACTAAAGATAGAGAAATTAAGAAAACATTTCGAATGGGGAATGTTTAAGAAACACACACCGCACAATTATAAATTACATTCTTAAATAAAATTAATGATATATGCAAGGAAATCTCTGAAATTGTTGAAACAATATTAATATTAACATGAAAATAATAATAATAAAGATTCATCGATTAGAATATGAACCCAGCATGGAAAAACTAAGGCAATCGAATTCAACCAATCTTGGACACTATCCAATGTACTCAATACATTTATTCCTTTCATAAAATTCAGAGAGTGAGTAGATATTATAGAACGAATAAAAGTTACACAGTATATTCAACAAAAAATAAAAAACGTAGCTTTAACTATGTATACTCGTACCTACTATTTGTCAACAATTATAAGACATTGACCTTGGCAAGCGCAGTGCAATCAAAAACAAACTTCTGACTGATATAAATAAACAACATAGCACTCACGTAAAAGAAGCAAAAATAATCCATAATACCACGAGCACTAGCGACGAGGATTGCGCAAACACTGTACAAGGCATAACATTATAATACGATAAAGAAAACCATATCTCTTAATCATGCATTGGAATATCAATTTAATTGGTTCCCGGCAAATGTCGTTGTGCGGGTAAAAATATATCTGGCAACGATTGTGAACCGATTTCGAATGGTGCCAGATGCCAAATAGCATCATGACCGGTGCACACGTTGCACGGATGAGCAGCCACCTCTATGGTGGTGGACAAAAGATTTTATAGTCCATAGAAAGTTTGTTACGTTGTGCTAAATTGGATCAGGGATTGTAAGCGGCCATTTCAATCTATTGGGTGTAGATCACTGGTACATCATTGATGTCGAAACAAATAGGATAATTATGTGTCCAGATTATTTAATTACCTTTGGAGGACATATTGATTTCTTATATTTACGCGAATACAACACATTGAAATAAAACTATTTTTAAGGATAACCACTACCATCCTATGCCATGTTTCCTATTGAAATTAGGATGTTTTTTAACATCAATGGCCTCACGCATCCTCCTTGGTCGGAATCGGTGTTCTTTTGCGAGGATCTGTGGTTTATCAAATCTGATATAATGGCGGGTGCGATCCTGTACACGTTCACAGATTGCAGAATTCGTGGAGCGCCGGTGTTAATTAGTTTTATTTCAATGTGAAGTACCTATTCGCGTAAATATAAGAAATCAACAATTGTATAGTCTTTTATTCTAGCTCTACCTATGTTGATATATTAAATACCGTTGCTATATCAAAGATTATGTCAACACATTTAGCATAAGCTACGTCGAAAGCATTTTTTGTTCCGTCAATCAGGATCAATCAAATGTCACCATGTTGATTTGTAACTGTAAGCTAGCAGTACCTCCATTTTTTGCTGAGCTTAAATCAATTGTATGATTATGAGTTCAATATAATTGTATTGAGTGATACTTAAACGGGTATTATATTGAACTAGAGAGCCTATTTCGTGGCAACAAAAAGTTGACCTTACTGAGACTAGACTTCTAATTATTTTTATTTTTTTTACTAGTACTTTTTTTTATTTAGATAACAATTAGAAAGAAAATAACTGAAATATTTACAAACTAATATAACTTAAAACTAAACTAATTTAACATTTACATAAAGAGGCCCCCATTGTTTTTTTTAATGTCTACAGAATAAGCCGTCGGAGCTGATATTACTTTCATTATCTACTTCTTTAATACACATTAAAGTGATATAAGTACATCAACAACAAAAGTCAAAGCCCTATAAGTAGCAATTTGACCCTATAATCAAATCAGCAAAGCACCTATGTAAGGATTTCTTTAAATATTTATCCTTATTGTCCGGCATTGTAGTTTTTGCATCATCTTCATTAATTCAACGACCTGTCTTTAGCCGCTAAGGTTGTGCCGGTCCGCGCGTGTTTGAAATAAACATTGCTTTTGTATGGAGTTCCGATTCAGGGGATTCATAATAGTGTTTTGTTTTAGTGGTTGTAGTTCGAGAGTGAACAGGTACCTTCTAGGCAAGTATGCTCCATCGTAGATCTCATCGTCACTTACCATCAGGTGAGATCGAGATCAAATACTTGCATATATTGTAATAAAAAAAATAGAAAAAGTTGCAGGCACAAGTGAGTGTAGTAAAAAGTAAATTACTTGTAGTTACGTCTTAGGTAATGAGTAAGGGACAAAAACCACTGTTATAGATAGTCGCATTGGTTATGCTGGGTGTTGCGAAAATACTTAACCAGCTAAGTAGGAATAAACTTAGGTAATGTTTGCAAGTTAGTTATTCTTTGAAACATCCTAAAACGTTGCCCATCTTTTGTTATAATGACATTTTAAAACCAATTTCTGTCAAAAATGTGGTCAGGGCAGAAGGAAACCTCCAATGATTGACGTAACACGATTACCATAGAGACGGAAAAACAGTATCAAATACACGTACAACAATGATGCATAAAGCGAAATAAGGACGAATGTGTGGTGATGTCATTAATGCAATAACGTCGGGTCGTGCATTTAATAAACAGTGTGATAAATAGGGTCAAACTAACAAGTAGGTTGGCTGCAGTAATTAATCCTGTTGATTTTCTCTACAGTTAGGTACTAGCTAACATAGTAAATATCTCAATGGACTGTATTTATTTTTCATTTGTCATTAATGACAGCTGTCATCGTGACATTAAATGCGTTCGGAAATCCGTAAAGTACGGATGCTAATGTCAAGGACAGAAGATGAGTTATCATTTCAGAGAATACACAGTGTAGTGTGTGTGTAGTTTGATCCTCTCGCATTGATGGGAGGCCCGTGCCCAACAGTGGGGCATTGAAAAGGCTGGTATTTTTTATTAATTATTATACTCAGTGTAGGAATGTAAATTAGGAGAGGTAAGTAGGCGCGCAAGAAGATCTGAATGATGAATAAGATCTCCTTACTTTGTCTTTATATTGCTTTATAAGGTTTTATTTCTATGAGGTCAATGGTCATTTTACGTTCATCACTTCTCGGTGTGACCATGTAAGGGATCAGGCCAAATAGAAATAATGGCATGGCATAGTCAAGGCAAACTTGACAGTCGAGACTTTGATTACAGACTTTAGAGTATGCAGTCAGAAGATAGATGATTTCAAACAGCCAACAGATTTTTCGTATTGACGAGGGCAATGACGTAACGTTAACAAATGTCAAGGACAAAGTTTACCTAATACTTGTTAGTTATTCATACGAGTAGGCACAGTTGCGGACTTTATTTAGGGACCCATTTAAAGTTGAATATCGTACAGCAAACGTATACCATAAAACGTACTATATTGACTGACGTTACTAGGAGCAACTGCTTTCAGATAAGAACGATATACGACCTTATTGCATTTTCTGTGACAGGGGAGGGGCTTATATTGATTAACAATGAAATTGCTTGAAAAGTAAAATTCATTCCAGCTTTTTGTAAGCATTATTTGATGTCATAACGTTGAAATGTTAATATAAAAAAAAAAATTGCCCACAAACAGACATTATTGTAATTTTGGCTGGCGACATTTTTGTTATCAATCGACAAATCGATATTCTCACTTCGCATAATGACCAAAAGCGCAGGTTCAAGGATAAGTATACCCTTTATGAGTCACCTGTATAAATTCTACGTTATATTACTATTAAGAGTTCACGTATAGCTCGCAGCTCTTAAAGTGTAGCATTACCATTAGCGAATACCTTTCGTATAACACATTCAGAATACTGAACACTCCTGAAATTAATAGCCTCTGTCAGTTATTGCGTGTGTCGATCGAAATCCTTGATGGTAACATTGCACAGAATATCACTAAAATAAACCGCGATAAAATTCTTAAAATTAGTTTTATTTCAGAATATCACTGTTAAATGTTTTTGAGTTTACTACCTATATATTCGAAGTCAAATCATTTATTTCGTATAGTTCTACGGGGGCACTTACAAATTGTAGGTCCCGTAGGCCTATACGAAATAAACGATTTGACTTTGACTTATCAGATGTTATAAATTATGGTAATTTGACACAGTACAGAGGTAGTGTACAATTGCTATATGGGATCTTTATTAGTTGGATAGAAAATAAGTATGTCCTAATGATATAAGTTTTTCTTTTATCGTATTACGGTATCTTATCTGTAATGAAGTAATCGCTGGACAATTGCAATCTATCAAGTTGTCGATAAATGTATTTATTTTAGATGAGCATTATCGATGTTTGGTATTGCTATTCGCGATATTACCTATTCTAGGTTTTTTTTTGTTAACTTGTACTTTAAGGGTCTCTCGTTGCAGTTAGCCATAGCTTTTCCAAATAGGTATACCTAAGCTCATAGCTTTTGGCTAATTTTCCTTACAGCCACAAATAAAATTTAAACCGATTTTTACTATCGTATTTTTTTCAATACTTCGCCAAAGTACCGAAGTGCTATGAAAATAAATTATTCATTATAAGTATTTTTCTTTAGTAACTAGGTATGTAGACAACCTTGAAGAAAAGTAAAGCTATGATCTCATAAGGTGAATATACCTAAACGAGTACATTAACTACATATCCTACGTGTCAACGAATAAACTTTATTGCACAAGCAATCGTTTTTGCATCTATCTTTGGTGCTGGTTACATTGACATTTTTCTTGTTAACATGAATCACAACAAAGTTGGTTAAGGTCAGCGGTAAACAACCATTTTTATGGCAAATATCACGCTCAATACTGGTACCGATAACATCTTAATCTCACATAAATAGGTAGATAAGGTTATGAAAACACCTAAACCATAATAAAGATATTATTTCAAATTATTATTTGAACATTATTATAAAATCCTTCCACAAAACTAAATTATTTTTACACACAAAACCTTTTGACACAAAAAGCACTGGCACACAAAAAAATGCACTTCGAATTTCGAATTCGTTTCGAAGAAAATAATTTTCGTTCGCGTCAGTTTCCCGCGCCGAGCGTCGATCGCCGGTCGTCGTTCGCGCGCTACTAAAAAACGAACCCGCCAACAGTCATCGTATCATATTATTGCGCTATCACGAATAGGTATTTGCTGCATCGTTCCGACTGACAGCGCTGGTCTCTGTTCTCTACAATACTTATTACATTTTAGTTCCGGCTATCTCAATAAAGAAGACGAAGTCCTAAGCTTTTTGAGTCATCTAAGTAGGTACATTTATGCTAATAATTTACTTCTATATTGAGCTTATAATCACAAACACGTGCGAAGACAAAATGGAGCCTCACGATTCTCTTATAGTCGAAGATTCAGTGTGTTTAATCAGAAAATTTTCAGAGAGGTTGTGCATGTAGTCTTGGTGGAAAATTAAAGAGTTAGAGGTCTTTGCTTAATTTAAACCTAATAGTTTAAATTAAGCAAAGAATATTAAATGTATTTTGGCACTAGGAGTAGTCACTCAAAATGGCAGCATTCACGATGTATAGTATTTTAATTTGCTCCTTGTACCATTATAGACCAATTCGCTTGAAGTCCCTTATCGTGTATTACCTCGTTGCAACACTTGTGACCAAGTATACACTATCGGCCTATTTAGTCAACCTTGTTTTAGCTTAACCTTGAACAAATTGTAGGCTATAAATATTTTAGCCGTAGGGTGAAACCATTAAATGTTTCTAGCGAAGGTCATAGTGGGCATACACGCATGGATAATTCCAATTTACGCAACCTTAGCTCATGGCTTTTTTTTAATTTGACTGACGCTTGCATAAGCATCTAAAGGCATTGAATAATTCAAGGCTCTACCTAGCAAATCCACTAAGTACCGTCTAATGTTTTGTGCGGAGTGAGGTAATCTAGTGGAAGAGAGGAGGGCTATATTGACCAATAGTGTTGCGCTATTTAATATTCTATTGTAACGATACGATTATAAATCGATCTTCTCAATAATCTGTCGTCTCTTTTGTCCCTATCTCATAGAACAGGAGGTACTGATAAATACACGAGTGACCTTAACACCGCGACCATGGCGCCTTGTCGCCGGGCGTTACGTCACTGATGACGTAATCATTATGAATACATAACACAAACATGGGGGCATTGAGGAAACATACGTGGCTGTATCATACTTTTTTACTATTAGCAGCTAGATATTATATACCTATTTGATAAATAAATAATTTACCTATGTACATTTACGTTGGATTAAAAGAGAGCAGGTGTTTTTTAAAATTATACAAGTCATGGTTCAATAATTTTACGATTATTTGACAGTTTTCCGAAGAAGAATACTGACGCCAGTCCATTCGCAGCTGGAAACAAAGACGAATACTCGAACATGTTAACTCGATAGTCGATAAGATCGATATTTTTAGAGATGGATCTCTTGACTAAATCCAAATTTCTATCCATACTCCGCTTTTAATTTGAAGGCTAAAGAATTAATAACGTGAAATTTGTGACCAAAAGTGAGCTGACTCTGTTAATTTATTTTCGCAAAACTGCCCACTGCGTCAAATAAAATTGTTGTTTTAATTGGTTTCGGAGCCATAAAGATTACATCACCGCACCGTAAATGGATTATCGCGGGTAAACGGGAAACATAGCGTTTTATTTGCGAATAATTGTGTAATTTTGATTGTCAGAAGTCAAACGATTTGTATACAAAGGTTAGGGTAGAGTCGAAATTATCAGTCACGAATCCTAGCTTGATTACACGAATCAGCATCTTACTGTAAATCAGTCATAACGGAACATAAAAATAAACGCGATAAAATCCGTATAGTTAGTTTTATTTCATCCCTATATAAGAATATCATAACAAGGCTCAAGGTCGCTCAACGCGCAATGGAGAGAGCTATGCTCGGGGTTTCGCTACGCGATAGAATCAGAAATGAGGAGATTCGTAGACGAACTAGAGTAACCGACATAGGTCAAAGAATTTAAAAGTTGAAGTGGCAATGGGCGGCACATAGCTCGCAGAACCGAATTGGCCGTTGGGGCAGAAAGGTTCTAGAATGGCGATCACGAATCGGACTACGTAGTTTAGGACGGCCCCCCACAAGGTGGACTGATGATATCACACGCGTCGCAGGAAGCCGGTGGATGCGAGTGGCGTAGGACCGTGACGTGTGGAAGTCGTTGGGGGAGGCCTATGTCCAGCTAGGACGTCTATCGGCTGATAGATTAAATAGACTAGATCAACCCTATATAAGTACGTGACATATGTGTGATATGACGTTTTAAGATTCAACGCGGAACTAGATGTTCTTCCCTCACACATTTCCAATCGACAATAGCAATCATCAAAGCGCAGAGCATAACTGATGGCCAATGACGTCACATGTTACTCATACGAACACGAAAAAAGCGAGTTACTGTTTTAAATCGGTCACGTCGACACGCGTTGAGCAATCGCACGATCCAATTAATTGAATTAAGATTACTTTTGTTCCAATTTGATAGTTTTACAATTAGTTGCTTGGGCATCGTTGAGTTTGGTAATTACATTAAATTCATCTAAATATAAGAAATCATTATAAAGGATTATTATGCCCGAGCCTTTACATCTTTATATGTTAATGCTGGTAAGTGATAAAATTACCACAATTGAATATGGAACACTTTTTTTTCTACTATTAAAAACCACAGGCCGAAATGAAATTGTGAGTAGCCAGTGCCGCTGTATATCGGCAGTGTATTCTAGGTATTCTTATTCAATTTTAAAAAGTTTAAACAAATCACTAGGTCAATGCAGTCAAAAAGTTTCCTTTTTAAATATTATTCGGCGCAAATACCACAGATTATTTATATTTACGACCACCCACTTCAACCAGCGACATTTATTACATAATCACGTTCAACTGGTTCAGTAATTTAAGTTGAACTCAATAATTCGCTCCATATGGATCCGATCGCAAGTCCTTGTATGTATATAGAGTGGATCAATAAATAATGTAATGGCTATATTTAGAGCTGTTTACTGCGCTGGTATTACAGCAAGTACTTAATCTATATACAAATAAAAAAAATTGGAGTGTCTGTTTGTAATATTAAAATAACCGCTTTTTACTAAGTGCATTTGGATGTATACACGGTACAAATACCAAAAAAATTTTTTTTACAATTTTTGTCTGTCTGTATGTCTGTTTGTTCCGGCTAATCTCTGAAATGGCTGGACCGATTTTGACGGGACTTTCACTGGCAGACAGCTGATGTAACAAGGAGTAACTTAGGCTACTTTTATTTTAGACTACCTGTTACCCGCGACTTCGTCCGCTGTTTGTTAATACCACGCGGACGAAGTCGCGGGTAACAGCTAGTTACTTATATATTAGGTACTTATTGCTGCAAGTAGGTAAGTATATTATATCTCTCATCACAGGAGCTATACCAGGATCTTTGGAAAGCTTGCGCAGGGACATGGGTCTAACACGTAGAGGCCCTTTGTGGGAATTTTAATGTTAAGTTACCCGCATGCTGGGGTCAACTGCTGAAAACCATAGCATAAACAGCGAATTGACCTCAGCAGGCGGAGGAACTGTTGCAGGAATATGGACAGATAATTGGGAGTATGGATTGAGGATTGGATAGATATAACATTCTCGAAGTCAAATAATATAATTCACGAAAAGCGTACGCAGCATTAGTATTTGATACCATTCACTATAAGAAAACTACATCCATAAAAAAAACTTAAGTTTTCTCACAAACAAATCTATGCATAGCCGAAAAAAAGCTTTAACCCTTAATAGCCTAGAGTTTCAATTTTGATACCAATCTTTTAAACCGAATGTTCACATTACTGTTAGTTTTTTTTTTATAGGTTGGCTGTTCGTATTTTACTGTTGTATATTCTTTTCAACGAAATAAAAAAAAAATCAAATGTCATTATTATTAAACACAGTAACATTAAACACAGTAATCTATACATATAAATAAAATTGGAGTGTCTGTTTGTAATATTAAAATACCCGCTTTTTACTGAGTGCATTTGGATGTATACACGTTACCTATACTGAAACAACATTTTTTACAATTTTTGTCTGTTTGTCTGTCTGTCTGTCTGTCTGTCTGTTTGTTCCGGCTAATCTCTGAAATGGCTGGACCGATTTTGACGGGACTTTCACTGGCAGATAGCTGATGTAACAAGGGGTAACTAAGGCTACTTTTATTTTAGAAAAAAAAATAGGATCTCACGAAAAAAATGAAAACCAATGTTGCAGCGCAGCGCCTGATTAAGTTTGAGAGCAACAACCTGCAATGCGTCCCGCGGGCTCAGAATGGGCGAGCAGGCTGTTGTCAACGGTTGTCTTTGTTAAATACCACGCGGACGAAGTCGCGGGCAACAGCTAGTAAAAAATAAATCACTTTCGTAAATCAGGCTACTAAGGGTTAAAAAGCGTCTATTCCCGAGAATTGTATTACATCACGCTATGATGAGTTCATGAACTGATGACGTTAGGATTGTTAGTCATTTTTAGTTTTAGTTTATACGGATTAACATTTGAGATACAATGTAATTGAATCGATTTGAAGCGTCGAATTGAATTTGATCGAGTCGAATGCAATCTTCCCGTTTTTAATCGGGGCAATGGCCTCCCAGCCGAGTTTATTTGTCTTCGAGTTAATTCGAGGTACTATAGAAGGATAATATACAAATAGTTCTTAACTATGTATATTTCTTATATTGATTTCTTAAATCGGACCGCAAGCAACAACTAAATATGAGGGTACCCCGTTTCAAACTATGACACTAGAACGTCAACCACCTCAGTCTTCCCATGACCATGGTTACTGTAAAGCAGTCGAAACGTCGGGAAGAAACATTTTCAACATCCTTCCAAGAATCCTATCGACACGATTCAAGATACGTCCACTCGTCATAGCATGGTAAATGTAGCTGGATTTTTGTTAGCGACGGGCGCCACTAACCTGTACTACAAGTAGACTTGATTTACAACAACAAAGTGACAATTTTTTGTGCCGAGTTGAAGCGTCTCCTAAATTTGACATTTAACGCAAATTGCCTTCGCGTTGTTTTGGAGCGTCTCCATATTTATCTGTGTATTTTAAGGTAATAAAACACTTAAAGAATATTTTTTTCTAATGAGGTATAAAATGATGTAAGTATTATCATTTTTTAGACATTGTTGTCATTTGTAAAATCTCAATAATTAGTTCCGAGGACGCTTACTACCTGCTGTCACTACTATGAACGACAAAATGGCGAAAATCGAATAGGCACAAAACGACACGCGGCGACAACTATCGCCAGTCCAGCAGTAGTGCAGGTCAGTGGCCTGGCGCCCATCCGAAACGTGGTCGTTGACATCAGTCTTAATGCTTTTATTGCGAATGTCAGTTTCATAGATCGTATAGATGAGCTAAACTTTTTTTAATATTTTAAAGTTATATAACTACACTAGCTGTCCCGGCGAACTTCGTACCGCCTCAGAATCAAATGTATGAGAAAATGAATTTATTGGTACTCTATGGAAAAATTAAAACATATCTATCCCACGGGAACCATACATTTTATCGGGATACAAGGTAGCCTATATGCTATTCCAGACTATAATCTATCTCTGTACCAAATTTCATCCAGATCCGTTCAGCCGTTCCGGCGTGATTGAGTAACAAACATCCATCCATCCAAACATCCACATTGATAATATTAGTGAGAATTAGTGAGATTGTAATTTTGGAACAGGAATTAATTACTCAGGCAGGTGATCTGAATGTCTAATTTGTTTTTATATGTAAGTAGTTAATCTTATGGTCTAACAAAATAACGCCATGGTGCCATCAACGACATAACAAACGTTCTAGTTGCCATACAAATTAAATTTAAAGAGCCCTTACTTTATGTGAGTTTTGACAAAGGTACCACCTTACAGAAAATAATTCATATAAATGCATTATACATCTATTAGAATAATTTTATCTTGCTTGTAGCTTTTACGATACCTACATACTTAATTACCCCCCAATTTATAGATATGTTATAGCTTTATCAAACGTCATATAGTACTGCGCAACGCAAATCTCTTGTGAGCAGTTAAAAAATGAATGATTATGCCAACCAATTTCTTACAATTAAAATCAGTAGAGGTGTTTGTGGTTTTTCTGTAATGTATTTTGCGGGCTTTCAATATTTTAATTAGGTACACGTTCTATGAATAATGCTCTATGATTGCTTTATTTTAAAACTGTACTGCATTTTGTCTTTACAATGAAACTATTATTAAACAAAAAACTGAGTACGCGTTTAACAGCATTTATAGTTAGTCATGAAATCACCAAGGTACAACCTAGGATCATAGTTGCCATATAAGGCCTGTACCACTACCCACGTTATCGCAAGTGGGCAGGCAGTGTGGGTAGACAATAAATGGTACTGCGGTATTATTGCCTAATTATTACCGGTGCAAGACGGTATTTTATTGTTATGGCAATATTTGGCAACATTGTGGGCGGAGGAGATTTGACCTCGCAAAAAAAAACGTATCTTTGGTCCTTGCTATACCAAGGGCCTGTTTAATAATGTGCTAATATTATCCACAATTACTTTTCCCCGATGTTCGAAAACAAACAGACAGAGAGAATAATTATTATCCAACTCTTTTTTTTAAATACTAGCTCGTACCCGCGGCTGCACCTACGGTACATTGATGAAAAGTAGCCTATTATTGCCTTGATCACACGTTACGGGTAAAATGGCGAGTCAGTGCTCTAAGCCGAGTGCTAGGTGTAAATATTACTCGGTACCGATAAACCTGGTTTACTCGGTCAAGAGCACTGCCCGCCATTTTACTCGGTACTTGTAATTAAGCTTTACTTGATTGACTCAGTGGTTAGTGAACCTGCTTTCTGTGCTGCGGGTCCCTTGTCCGAATCCTGGTAGCGACAATCTTTGTGTTATGAGCATGAATGTTAGTATCAAGCCATGGATGTTTATTATCTATATACGTATTATATACTGAGTTCGCCCTCAGTGCTTAGTGCAGTTGCTTAGTGTGGGACCGTATAGTTGGTGTGCTCGTCGGGCGATATTTATTTAAAGTCACCATACATGTATAATTTTATTTAAATAGGTATATAACCAGTATATGGAGGCAAATATCTTCGGGCACGTTAAGCCCATATTCATAGGAATTTGATTCAAACCGCAATTATTTTTTTCTGTATCCATAACATTAAAATTATATAAATAGCGAATGGCCTTGAATGGGGTCCAGTATAGGTACAACAGATGGGTGACATCACTACGCACGTGAATTAACTTAAATTACGTGTTGAGTCGCATTTATTATTTCCATATTGTAATACTATTGCCCCGCGGTGTTACCCGCGATTAAAAAGTATGTCTATCCCACGGGAACCATACATTTTATCGGGATAAAATGCCTATGTGCTATTCCAGACTATAATCTATCTCTGTGCGAAATTTCATCCAGACTCGTTCAGTCGTTCTGGCGTGATTGAGTAACATACATCGATACATCCAAACTTTCATATTTATAATATTAGTGGGATAATTTTAGGTGGGTACGGTCTGAACGATTTGAGCGGTCACGGTACGTACGGTTTATGACATTTATGAAAAAAAAAAATGCTATTTTATTAGTTTGCCGAATGTCATTGCTTCCCAGAACTTGATCCCTATTAGCGGCATTATTGAATGGTGCAATAATACAGTATTTTGGTTTTTTTTCAAACTCAACAGGTTCGGTTTATGGCTAGCGATTTTTTTTTTCATAAATTTAATATTGCAATTTAGTTTCCATCAATCAGTTCTTTTAGGATTTGTCGCTATTTCCTATAGTTCCGGATTTGGCCATCCACGCACACTTGAAAAAATATTTTTGTATTCTATGCGCCTCTATAGATGGCGCTTTATTTGCCATATGATGATATGATGCCATATGATTTGCCATATGAGTCTGAATCGCGCAAGAGAAATTTAAAATCAGAAGGGCAAACAATAAACTGAATAAGTATACACAAATCCCGACATCCTATGTCAGTGCACAGCGGCCCGTCCTTAAGTGTAAATTTTAAACTAATATTTAAGAAAGGAATGAAAAACAAATTTGTTAATACTATGAGCACATTAATACTGTTCTAGGGAACAAAGCAAGCTCGCTTGAATCATTCTTACAATAATGAATTTTAAATGTTTTAAAATAAGCACAATTCATTTGTTTAAATGCAACAAATCAACGCGTGAAGCAATTTGAAATTTTTTTTGCTCTTAATAGATGTTTATGAGGTCAGCTAACGACATTGCCAGTGGAATAATCAAATTGCAAGGACAAATCGTGATGAATTACATACACAAGAGTAGGTACCTATTTTGTAAGATTGCTAATGAGTTCCGGAATTTTAAAGAGGTAAACCTTTTTTTGGTAGAAAATGTATTCTTTTTTAGATAGCCATTACGTAAGTTTTGCTTACAGACGTAATTTATTTAATGTCTATACTAGGTACATAGTTTTGACCGTTGCTTATTATATCACAGTTCACAACGTCAATCAATACGCTTCTAGATTGGCATTCTTAAAAAAATACTACTATAACAAAATCAGTGCTGCCATAATAGTTAAGAAATATCTACCAAAACCATTAAAATATTATAGTGTGACGTTTTGATGTTTATAAATCATAATAAGCCGATGACAGTTCGCAACTACTAATTTTAATGCATAAATGCACAATTCTCACTTATGAACCTATTTATAGAGGTTATATTAATTCCGCGAATAGGATACATTCGAGAAACGTTCAATTGGTTTATTTTTCATGGCGAGTAACGTAATAAATCAACATCTATTAATTACAAACAAGGCTATAAAATGAAATAGCCATATTGAAATTTATGTTTGATCACCACGTCATCGCGATTTATTACTATGTAGGAGTGTAGTAAAAACTGTTAAAACATAAAATGTAATGCCAGCATTTGCTTAGTAGAAGATAATGAGTTCTTATTTTAAAAGTATTTGCTTCATAGAGCACATTTTTTTTTATTAAAGCAAATGGTATTCCACTTTCATATTTGAATAAAGAACACTCACCAACGTCACGATGTCTCCCGGGTTCGCGGCGGCTATCCTCCTCAGCCGCTCGTACAACATGTCCATAAGCCTCTGGTACTTCGCGTTGAACTCGTCCAGTTCTCTTACGACGGACTCGGATCCCGCCGGCACTCGCTCCGGATCCACGCTCCTGCCTCGGGTGCGGATTCGGTCAGCCAGTTCCACGTCAGCCTGTCGCCGGAGCTGACGCATGTCCAGCGACGGGTGGACTTCTTCGCATATCCATTCGGCGTATCGCTGACATCTCGATGAGTATATCTATGTAGTTGTTAGGATCCAAGCAGGTTAGGTTCGCTTTAGTACAACAGACTGGTCTTTTTATGTTTTTTTTTTGCAATTGAAAAAAAACCAATCTGTGTTGTTAAAATTAAGCTTTTACTATTAGAGTTTTCCTTTCACAATACTTTGCACACATACCTATACAATTTAGACATTTATTTGATTGATTTTCTGAGCATACATAAGAATTAATAATTCTACCATTCATTATTCTCGTACACAAAACCATGTGCTTAATTTTTTAAATGTAAGCACAGATTTTTATCCTTCATTCTACCATTCAAAGCATTTTTTTACATACCAGTTTTTTTTTATGAATGGCAACATTGAATGTACCAGTCCAGCTAAAAGGTACCGTAGGAATGAATTCATGCTGGAAGAATTTGGCCTGTACAGTATACAGGTTTATCTAAGCGTGCAACACCAATGATAAGGTAAGTGCAAACACACTAAACCAATTATTCGTGCACATAATCTAAGCAGAAATTTGAAACACCGTTCTATTTTTTAAAAGACAGATAAAATGGTAGTTTTTTTTATGAACTGGCAACATAAACACCCATAGAGTGCATGCAAAGCATTTTTGAAGTGAACAATGAACCTACATACAATTTTATTTGGTATAAAAAAAAAATTGAATTACAAATTCGTGACTAAATATGGTTTGTCTGTAATAAAACAGAGGTTCCGACAAAGCGGATACAATTTTATATTCTAAGAAGAAAGAAACGATTTGTCGGTTTGTCTGCTAGCATAGATCGGAATAAATATGACGTAATGGCGTCAGGCATAGTTGACTTTTTTCTTGCCACTGTCTGATTTTTTAAGGCTGATTCAGAATAAGAATATTTTGTAATTCATGTAAATTTACTACTTATGAATCGTCAAATATCACAATATGTTATGCCACGATAATAGCGCTTGTTCGGAATGCCGTTCACATAGAAAAGAGGTGGCACGAAACTCAATGATTGCTGGTTTTATAAAAACGTTATACCATTTTTTTTGCGTAGTAAATTATGATGGGTATTCGAGAACAATGTAGAAACAGTTTGTCGCTTATCAATTAATTTATAAGTCCTATTATCCAATAAACTTTTTTTTCTTTTATCTGTACTCGTTTTAATCACACAGCAAATATCTCAGAGCAGTAATACAATGCTTTTTACAGCCACACAAACATCACGCAATCAAAATGATTATGATTAGTGAAAGCTAATCGATTCAAATCGATACTAGATACCGCCAAGCATCGATTAGTGGAACACGCAAGCGTTATTGTAAGGACGTAAGCGATCATGCATTTGAATAAGAACACATTTGAGCCTAGAATACCTCTGATATACGAAGAGACAAGACCCAAAAAAAAAAAACAACGACCAAAGCATAGACAAAATGGACGGGATCGAGACGCTGGACCGAACTTGATATCCTTTTAGAAACACTTTCAAAACCTTTCATCAAAATAAAAAAGAATAAAAAACACAGCATTTTGTGTAATATTCTGGGGCAAGTTAAAATAAACAAATTAATTTTCAACGAAAAAAATAAACGATCTTTTCAGTCATAAAACATTTTTATCGCCTTAGGACAATACCGAATATTCCACAAAAATGCCACAGACTAAACGCACGTAGTACATAACAATTAGTACTCTGATAGTTACCTTCGCCTCGCGTATGTATCTGCCACCGTCTACGTTAACTTTTTCGATCTTAGGCGTCCTCTCGACCACGCTCGTGAGTAGGTTCTGTGAATCATGCACATGACAACCCAAAATTAAAAAAAAAATGTTAATACGTTACAAATAAACAAATGGATATACTTTTCAAATCCATTACCATCTCATTAAGATTGAATAAAACAACTGTGCCACCGTAACATTTAATTGGTGTATGTCGGTTAAAGACAAATACGACTTAGTTTTTTTTAAAAAAAAACAACATGCATTTTACCCGTATTTCAATTAAATTATGGTATTTCCATAAAACCAAATGTAAAGTAAATTAATCATTTTGCAATATTAAATCATGCGAAATTCCTAGTTTCAATCAATAAAATATTATCGACGCAGTGACAGAAACAAAATATCAGGTCTAAAAACTCTCAGGCGAAGAAATAATATAGACGGAATATCGTATACACCAAAAGCCAAGCCGATTTGTGTAGAACACGCGAATTCTCGTGAACGTAAGGTTGTTATTCGCGTGTACCCCACAAATCGGCTTGGTTTATATGAGCTTCAATATATCATTTCTTCGTCCGAGACTAGAACTCTAAAAATAAAAAATTAAAAATCATTGTTGTCGCCTGATAAAAAAAGTGTACATCTATCAAAATAAATAAATCACAACTTTTGACGTATGTCACTTTGACAGTTTAACTTTTTTTATTCTAATTTCTCACCCTGGTCGGTTCGAACTGCTCTTTGGGCCTGACTTCGACGGGTGGCTGCGCTTGCAGCCTGTTGTACGCGTCGTCGATCCACTCTGCCTCCTTCTCCAGGCCGGCGTTGTAGTTGCGCAAGAGTTGGTATGCCGCTTCGCAGCTGCGGAGCCTGTGTTGCGATTGGGAGATAAAACTCAATGTTATCCCTTTTTCAAATTGAGAGATGCTGTCATTTACGAATTATTCATCAGACATTATACAAAACAAAATCATTCATAGATCAGTTTCAATGTAAGTAATAATATGAGCGTTATAGCTTTACAGTTAAGGTTTACATTGCAAAATCAAGCTGAATTTTGCCTTAAAATCGGTGTAGCTGTAGCCTATTGTGCACTGCTCTTCTTTCCTTGGTTTTGTTTCTTTTATAATGTCAGTTTCTGTCTATTTCTAGTCTACAATGAAGAGTTACTATACAAACTCACCTCTCAGCCAGCTGCCCGCACACATTGCTCCACCTATTATTCAGCTGCGACACCTCCTTGTCCAGCCTCTCGAGGTCGATATGTTTCCCGGAGCGCGGCAGCGAGGAGTGAGGCAGCGCTGCCCTGGACGTCTCCACCAGCCGGCGGCAGTTCTCCGCGTCGTCGTTCATCTGGTCCACTTGGATCTGCTGCTTGCTCACGGCCACTTGCATGCGAAGGAGATCTTCGTGCATCTGTTGTAGGACGTTAATCACAGTCAATTTTATAATATCAAATTGTGTATAAGATGTATAATCTTTTTTTGGTGTTTTCAAGTCGAGAGTGAACAGGTACCTTCTAGGCAAGTATGCTCCATCGTAAATCTCATCGTCACTTACCATCAGGTGAGATCGAGATCAAATACTTGCCTATAATGTAATAAAAAAAAATAGCAACCATTAAGTTGCTTGCACGTTCGTCTCCATAGGAACGGCATTCCGAAAGGGTAGTAATGTCGCATTTCGTGACATTTTTGACGATTCACAAGTACTATGTTTTGCATGAATAATAAATATTCTGATTCATTCTGATTGGTGGAGGACTTTTTGGTGGGAAGTGGACAATTTTATTTCCCAAAAACATGTTTCTTTGATAAATGAAACAAACTCGGGGACGAGTGAATGAAATTCAAATGAAAGGGTACAATTTCGGTTTTATGGATATAAAGAATTTTTGGTGGAATTTACGATTGTATATTGATCTTACGTCTTTAAGCAGCTCTACATCGTTGGGCAGGTCGTTGAACTGCGCGAGCTTGATCTCGAACTCTGATATGGTCTGGTGGTTCTCCTCCATGCTGTTCACTATGATCTCCACAAACTTCAACCTAGTAAGGAAATTAAAAGTTAATTAAATTTCTAAGTCTTCATACGTTATAGCTCATAGTCATGTCACCAAACAAAATTAATTAAAAGATATAAGGCTGTGTCCCCAGTAGGCAAACTGTTAGCGGCCGACTGAGTTAGCGGCGTATCGGTTTAGTACGCCCTTCCATATATTTGAAATGGAGTGTTCACAGTTTGCTAGTTTGCGCTCACTCTACGCAGTTTGCAGCGTTACGCGCGCCGACTGTTTCAGTGAGCGGCCGACTCACGGCATAAACCGGTTCCAGTCGGCGGCGGCGATATGCTTGTTCGCCGGGCGTAGTGAGTCCGTTTGCCGCAAACTGTCATGTGGACAGTTGATTGTGAAAATTCAGTCGGTTGGTCGACCTAAATAAGCGGCTAACACATAACAGTTTGCACAGCCTAACAGTCACACTAGTAACTAGACGCGAGCCTGTGTGTGTGTGTGTGTGTGCGCGTGTGTATGTGTGTGTGCGCGCGTGTGTATGTGTGTGTGCGCGTGTGTATGTATGTGTGTGTGTTTGTGTGTACGTCGTAATACTCCCGAACGTAAATTCTATGTGAGTTTACCAATGCCCGCGACTTTGTATTTGTGATTATTTTTATTGTTATGACAACAACAGTATGTGTAGTACCTTTCAACAAACAGCTGGCTCTTGGACTGCATGTCGTTCCACTTGCCCATCACTTTGTCGAGGCTCTTCTTCATCGCAGGAGTCTTGAGAGCAATGCCTGCACAAACAAATTAAGGCTTTAATTACTGCTACGTATAGGTCATGATGGGAAAAGTCCTATGATAATGTATGAGGGTAATCGCAGCTTAGAAGTTGGACAACAGTCGCTAGCAACTGTAACTAAATAGGAAGAGTCAACCAAGAAAGTCCTTTATCCCTTTACCACCTTAAGATCGTATATCATTTGCACATAATATGGTCGCAAGGCCTATTTTCGTTTGCATAATCAAAGTGACAATCAGCTGACAATATTTCGCTGTGAAGTCTTTGCTGTATATGTCGTTATATATGTATAAAGTTGGTGTAGATAAACACACGCCATTTTCATATCCTCATGTCACATCCATTATTTTATTTGCAATGTGTATTTTTTGAATGTGTTATTGCCATGAATTACTTGACATTGGCAAAATACCCACTAAGTTGTGGGTGAGGCGATATTCATATCCATTTTATTTTTCGTAAAAAAAGAAAGAAGAAAGTTGGTATAACGGTAGCGGCCATTGTTATTATATCGACCTCAAGTTCCATACCCAAGAAGACGTTAGTACATACCTCTGAACGTAGTCTGTACTTCCTCCACATCGCTGGTGAGCGTATGGAGGCTGTTCTCCCAGTCCTTGTGCTGCAGCACCAGGTGCTCCAGGCTGTCCAGGTCGCGGGGGATGTGGCTCGCCACCCGCTCGTGAAGCTGCCGCTCCAGTATCTCGAGTCGTTCTAGAAGACTCGACGATTGTTCTGTGAATATGCGCGCGGCATTCTTGGAGTCCTCTGCGGAAGATAAAAGATTTTTTATGTATGAAGGATTAATAAAAATAAAATAAGGTTCTAGCTCAATATCAAATTGATCTTGGATTTTGAATTATACATTCTAGAACATGCATTTCCATCTGCTATCGTAAGAACATAAGTTTCGGCGTAAACATACCTATATATCAATACTGGGGTTTTATACCCACTAAATCATACATTCTATAACACACCGTCCACACACATAAACACACCCCCTTAAAAACATGCTTCAACACCTATACTCACACGTGTGAATAACTCAGTTTTAATATACTCGCTAACCCAATCATGTAACTACAACTATTTCAACCGATCACATTTTCTGCGCACCCCCTCGTGTCAACGAACTCTAATGCAACTTACAACTACATTATAATAGCCTTTTCTCTAGTAACCTTTGGTAGGTACAGTCTAAAAAATACCTGTTTAAAAACTGCACGATAATCAAACGACATTAAAACAAATCGGAGATTCACACCAAAACATTAACATCAGATAACCAGACGAATAAGATACGGTTCACTGCATCTTTTACGCAATTACTCGAACAAAAACCACCTGCAAGAATCCGGTACTCGGTTCTCTCCACAGTCCTTTCAATATAAACAAGTATGATCTTCAGTAACATTTAAATGTGTTAAATGAACGAAATAATGCTTATCGGCACGGCAGCGGTTCACTGACTGAGATCAGAATTCAGATCTAGATCACTCGGGATGTAGAGTAGGCGTTGAGGCAGTAGGATCATTCGATATTTCGTGTTCAATTTTAACCAATTTGGGTGATATACCGTGACACCACAGCTCCATTCAACAATGTCTGCATGACACAGGGAAAGTTTTTGATTTGAACAACATAATTAATATTTGACGGCCTGATTAGCGCAGTAGGTAGTGACCGTGCTTTCCGTGCCGCGGTTCCCGGGCTCGTATCCTGGTAGGGACAATCTTTGCGTGATGAGCACAAATATTTGTACCCGTTATATAAGTAATATATACTGGGTTCGCTCCCAGTCCATTGTGCGGTACCCACAAAACAAGCGTTGCTTAGTGTAGGACCGTATAGTTGGTGTGTTCGTATGACGATATATATATTTTCATGAAATATGTTCGAATTGTAAAAATGTTATCGAAATATAAACTTTGCATGATTCAGAACACGGTACCAAATGGATTGTTTAAATGAAGCCAATGACCCGGAAAACTAATTGTAATAGTTCCGGTAAAGTCGTTTTTTTACACAAAACAGTTTTGGTCAGATCAATCTCAACGTCAAGTCAAATCATTTATTTCACATAACCTTATAGGGACCTTACTAATTGCCATTGCTTATTTAACTCAGCATACGATCAGAATGCGACCCCAACTGAGAAGATCTGGCAGAAAACTCAGCGGATTTAGTCTTTTATTCCAGAACATTCGCGATGTTGTAGTTTAATTACTTTTTGTTCCAGTGTGTTGCCTTTGAATGAATTAAGTTTAAAACTTATAAAATCAGTATCCATTCTCCTATGAACTGTCATCAGAACCATTTGCCATTTCATTTAGTTTCCAACGTCATTGGACAAACACACATACATTAATAAACGAGCGAAAGAATTCCATTCTTCTAGAATTGCGCTGAAAAGTTCATCCAATCATCAACATATTTAAACAGTGATTTGACCCAACTGTGCTCAGCTACTCTGTGCGCGCCACCCACTCAGATCTCGACCGAGAATTGCAGAGATAACTGTCACAGCCTGCCCGTATTTCAGAACACACAAGGTCAATCGAATTGAAGTGGACTCGATCGAAAAAAGGCCTTACGTCACACAGACGACTGTTGAGGTAGTCGCTTGTGGTTTACCGCGACGCTTTCATTGGGTTTACTTCCATTCAGATTATTTATTCTTATGTAATCTGCCCAAGCTATTATAACCCGGTTGGTACAAAACGAGAGGCGTAGGATCAAACCCCGGCACCCACCTTTGGGATTTCAGGATTGCATGTGCGAATCTCATTTCCAATCATGATTATCACTTGCTTGTGACTCTGGGAGTACGTAACGCCGCCGGTCCTGCACCCGATCTCTTTCCGATCATGGTGAATTGCATCCCAATCGGAATGTGAGAGTGAGAGCAGAGGGAGTGCACCAGTGCTTGCGCACTACGATATCTCTTGCGTAGTTGGCTAGGAGGGCTTGGGAGGTTAACCGCCGCACCGTGACAGTGAGTTTCGGTCAGGAGTACTATTATCATAACCTGTCCCGTGCTCTGCATCATTTGCACTCTCGCTATTTTTAACAGTGCAGTGGTCATTTTGGTCACAGGATCTAACTTATACTATCCCACGTTTGAGGTTGTATCTCCCCTCTTCATATAATTTTCATTAATTTGATCTCCCTAAAAACAGAGCTCATGCTTTCACGTCAGCGCTTTGAAGAGTTAGTTGATATACCAGTTACATAAGGACCTGTAGCTTGTGGTGTGGTTGAAGTGGTCGCTTTAAACATTACTACTATTGGAATGATCTTTAGTTTTTAACCGACTTCAAAAAGCATGAGGTTCTCAATTCGGTTGTATGTTTGTAACCTCAGACCTCCGTCATTTATGAAGCGATTTGAAGAAATCTTTTTTTATTTGAAAGGATATGCTCACAGATTGTTTAATATAAACTAAGCTAATGGCATAGACGTGGAATTCTACTCTAAAACTCCTTCCAAGTAAACTGTTAGATCCCTATCAATTTTGTAATCCCGTGGTGAGCGACGTCAGGTAATCATCAGCCCGTATATTTGGTCACGCAAGGTCGACCAATTGACGATTCGTTTGAAAAACACAATGACATCATAATGCGGTCGTAAAACCTAATTAGTGCTTGTTGAGTCAATTTTTTTAAAGATTGTATGAATTATATTGGGCGGCACCTACAGCTGTAGGCGCTATCAATAAAATAGTCTTGACTGATCACATGTTAGGTGGTAGGGAAAAAAATAAATAATGTTTTTTTGTGCAGCCATCTTTCAATTACCGTTCGAGTCATGTAATGTTTCCTTACATTTACTAGTGCATCTGCATGAGGCGGTGCTATCAAAACTCGTAGTAAACTCCCAGGAATTTAGGGTGTCCTGTTATAGCGCCATCTATTGTAGCGATAGTAATAAGTTTACTCCATTACCCCCACAACCTTCCCCCCACAACCTTCAAAACTCCTGAACAAAAATGCCTTGCTTTTGCCCAGTCCCAAAGTGCCAAATAGTAATTTCACTCAACGCAACTCATCTTTGCTACCTCGGTCGCAAACAAAATAATTCTCCAATCAACAAACGCTGACGTCACAAACGGTCTGCCCAAGATGACCTGACACTGACGTTCATAATGCTTCCGAAAAGTGGGTGTCTCTGATTCGTTTGAAAATGCCTGGACCTCGTGGCAAGGCCGGCACCTCGGATTGTTGCAGCAATTGGACAAATGGCGTTAGTGACATCATCTGTGATTGACGATGTAGTTCACTGTGCTGTCTACGCAAAAATATCTTTGGGTGAAGTGGGAGGGAAAGAGTAAAAAATGAATATTTGTATTTTTTGTACGAAAGAAAGTCGTCGGTCTTCTGTCAATTATGGCAAGTAATTAAAAGCAATAATAAGTTAAATTATTTAAGTAAAGTAATAAAAACGAAACGATTTCTAGTTAATGACAACGACGTAATTTTGGTCAAATAGCAATGGAATAATTCGTAGATAGCTTGTGAACACTCATAATAAAATCTAATAAAATGTTAGGCTTTGCCAAGATGGGCTGGCTGGCTGGCTGGTCATATAAAATTAATTTAAAAACTTATTTTAAAATAAGTTCAACGAGCATAGAAATTAAAAATCGAATACAAAAACTTACTACCAAATTAATGCAAGATATTTGGCCAATTTTTCACACAAAGTGAAAAAATATTTGGCTCATGCGGTGACTGACGTACCCCTTTTCTTCGCTGAATAGCTAAAGCTATTCGCTGAGCGAGGAATTGCCCGGCCCTTGGGTCGCCGGTTGCGTGGATAATAATAATAATTTATTATTGCAAAACGTCTTACTGGACTTAAAGACTTAAACATGATAGTCAATACTTTACCATCTCTACCGCCTCTTCCAATGGAGAAAATTCTCTTTAGCTTCTTCATTTTCGTCAACTAATTTAACAACACTATTTACACAACTTTACACACATAAAGTCACTAAAACATTGTGAACTAATATATTTATTTCAACAGTTTATAAAACACTTATAAGTGAAGAAATACTGATGTTACTACAGTACTTAGATTTCTGCCTGACCTATGAGGAAATAAATACCTAGCTAATTATCTATTAACTATGGATTTAACTGACAAACAAGCCTTTTACTGCGCAGTGTCTTTGGGATACTCTCACTTTCAATACTAGTTCCGAGTGGCTGAAAATTTGCTGGCTGTTATACGCATTCGGTTTGTCTGTATCAAATGATAATATTCCAACGGTTAAGATCTAATTAAAACAAAACTGCTGCCAACATATACAGCGTCACAATTGGTCACAATGATCAATGAGGTAAAGTTTCAGGGGAAATCGAGGTTATGCTATCATTGAAACAAAGACGTATATAGAAATGTGAGTATGGTTTGAATAGAAAATCCATAAATCCAAATCCAAGCGCACGATTGCAAGACCTCAAGACACCGTGAGCACGTTCTGCGCAGATCAGACCGCAAACAACAACTAAATATGAGGGTACCCTAGTTCAAACTATGACACTAGGACGTCAAACACCTCAGTCCTCCCGTGACCATGGTTGCTGTAAAGCAGCCGAAACGTCGGGAACGTAAAAACATAATATGCACGCGATAAAATCTGTAAAATATGTTTTAATTCGGACTCCAATCTATATTTTTGTGACGTTTTTATTTGACTCCCGGGACGACTTGTGTGTATAACTATACTTTTCGCGTGAAACGAGACACGGCGCGTACGATAAACGCGCATGCGTTGGGCCCGCTAATTACAACTGGCAACTGCTATGGTAGGACGATGATGATCTGTCCTTTGTCGTCGAGATGATTGTAAAACTCGACTTATTGCCTTGATACTTGATTTTTTAAACCATACCACGGATCAATGTAGACATTTTTGTCTTTTTAATTTCGTATATCGATATCGCCCGAAAACATTGAATAATAATTCTTTATGTAAGCTGGTAATTCTTTTTAGAGCGGGTAATGAACTTACTAATCTTATAATAGGCTATTTGACTATGTTTGAAATACCATATTAAAATGGTTCATTATATTAATATGATACAATTTAGTACTTTCATTGTAAATTCCAGTATTTTCCATAAAATTCGATGATAAATTTTAAATATATAAAATGCATCCAAAACGCGGGCTCAGGGTCACGTGACCCTTGTGATTGTTTTTTTACAAAAAAACACATTAAAATGCCAAATATTACCAAGCTCGTATTGACACCCTGACACTGATAACGACGTTGTGACGTCACAAAACATAACCAACAAACCAAAGCGTTTTTTAATCACATAACGAATTATTTTATAGCTTACATCTTCAGTGTATATAAGTAACACATTTTATCCCCGCAATGATTACCATGGGATAATCAGACAGCGATGCAAAATCTATGTTTTGTTAATCAAACTCTTGTTTCGAATAAGACCTGTAGAATAACTTACGTTGGTAAAGTATCAAAACTACTTTCTCAGTGTCAACATACAATCGCAACTAGATACATTGCGTTATCTCTTTGTCCATTAATGCACCAGTACATCTGTATATTAAACGCTACCGTCGTTGGATGCAACGATATGATCAACAATGCAATTCATTCTTTACAAGTTATTTATAGAGGGTTATGTTGATGAGAGGTTTTATAGTGTATCCAGGTATCTATAGCGTACAAAAATTTGTAGACGCCTCGCTAAATAAAAAATGTCTAAATACGTAGACTATGAAGTATACGGTTAGCTTACGAATAATCTCGCACTTGACGTGCAGCACGTCAAGTGCGAGCTAACTGTATACTTTATGGTCTAACGTATTTAGACATTTTGTATGGAGAATTGAAAGTTTTTAATACCGTCCGCTAGAGGCGCTTTTCAATTCTCCATACAAATTATCTAAATACGGTAGACTATAAAGTATACGGTTAGCTTACGAATAATCTCACACTTGACGTAGTGCGTCAAATGCGACATTTTTCGTAAGCTAACTGTATAGTTTACAGTTTATGTATTTAAGGGGGAAGCTCAGGTCAGGGGCGCGAAATTCAAAATGTCAATGGTTCCATTCTGCATTGGATGTCTCGATGTATTAAGTTTGCTTAAAAAAGTACCTAATCCGATACAATACCATACGGTTTGTAAAAACCGCTACTTTTACTAACTTTATGGTGTTGTATCGGATTGGTTACTTTTTTAAGCAAACTTAATACATCTAGACATCCAATGCAGAATGCTAATATCGCAAAACACTAAACTACATCGTAAAGATGTCCAAATTTTTCGTAAAAAAATAAAAACCATTGACATTCTGAATTTCGCGCCCTGACCCTGAGCTTCCCCCTTAAACGCATCGTATAACAAATTGAACAGCGCCTCTAGCGGACAGCATTTAAAACCTTCAGTTCTCGAAACAATGTGTCTCAATACTTAAACTATGAAGTATACGGTTAGCTTACAAATAATCTCGCAATTGAAGTCCAGAACACAAAGTAGGTAAGAACCAAAGACAATTAGGATTGCCCATGGATTTGACCTGCGGGTTAATGGATGTATAATATCTTCCATCCTTTGAGTCATACGGAAACCATTTTGAATTAAACCTCGTTGGCACTGCAATTAGCTTGCTATTGTTTCATGGCGAAGTTCATCAACACTCTAATAGACGACTGCTCGACCACGATTACTTGCACGTAGGTACATATTGGAAACTTATACTCTCCCACTTCATAAATACGAATCAAAATGTGTTTCATGGCTTTTATCAATATCCTACGACGAAACAAAAAGAATTTCTGGTTTATCAATCGCGCCCTAGTACGATTTAAGCGATTCAATGTGCGGTACCAGTCTATACAAATAAATAAAATTGGAGTGTCTGTTTGTAATATTAAAATAACCGCTTTTTACTAAGTGCCTTTGAATGTATACACGGGACATATACCAAAACAACATTTATAAAAAAAATTGTCTGTCTGTCTGTCCGTCTGTTTGTTCCGGCTAATCTCTGAAATGGCTGGACCGATTTTGACGGTACTTTCACTGGCAGATAGCCGATGTAACAAGGACTAACTTAGGCTACTTTTATTTTAGACTAGCTGTTACCCGCGACTTCGTCCGCTTTTTGTTGAATACCACGCGGACGAAGTCGCGGGTAACAGCTAGTAGTAAATACAACCGTTGCTTAAGTTGGGACCGTACGGTAATATTAATTGGATTTTGTTATTAAAGGCTTCTATGATAGAAACGTAAGTTATTAGAACGTACCCTCAGCCCTGGCGCGCCTCTCGAACTCGTCGAAGAGGCGGTTGACGTCGTCGATCTCCCTGCGCAGGCGCCGCAGCTGCGGGTCCGCGGGGTCCCCCTCGGCGAGCAGCTTCTCCGCGTCCTCGTTGAGCGCGCGCCGGATCGCTTGCCGCTGCTCCGCGCCCATCGCCACGAACTGAACCGACCAATGGATTCTTTAAAACAATCTTAAAAGAGCAACTTGATAGTAGTCACATAATAGTCAAGTCAGCCAAACCAACACTTTAAAAGTCTCTAATATTTGCTTTAAATTGAAATAAAACAATTTTTTATGGATTTTATCGCGTTTATTTTTATGTTTTTACGTGGTTGTAAAGCAGCCGAAACGTCGGGTACGTAAAAACATAGAAATAAACGCGATAAAATCCTTAAAAATTGTTTTATTTCAATGTGTAGTATTCGCGTAAATATAAGAAATCAATAATAGGATCAATAAATTTAAGTCCCGTTTAAATTCTCACATCTATCTATCAGCCGAAAGACGTCCACTACTGGACATAGGCCTTCCCAATGATTTCCACACATCACGGTCCACTTGCAAGACGTGTGAAGTCGGCCAACCCGCATTGGGCTAGCGTGTTGGACTATGGCCTAATCCCCCTCGCATTGAGGGGAGGCCCGTGCCCAACAGTCGGACATTAAAAGGGCTGGTATTATTATATGTACTCTCTCTGTCGCTGTTTGTAGCAAGCGAAAGTAATTGACGCCATCTCTTTTCAACTCGCTTGCGCTGCGATGCACAAGCTGGTTCTTAATACGAAAAAACGATCACTTACTTGAGGGAAGTCCCATCCTTTTACCACTTTGATAGTGGCGAATATCATGTTCTGTCTCATTCTCAACTGTTTCCTCTGCCATAGCAGTATCACCTTCAGAAAACAGAAAAATAAAATCATTAATACGATGTACACCGCCACAGTTTAAATATGTAATGCGGACATCGCTCTATCACTGTTGACATACTGGGTGTTCTTGTAAATAATATTATCTGTGATCGGTTAATTAGTTAGTGGTAACATTAGTCTTTCTTTACGAAACAAAATTCGATAAAATAAAATACATATGGCCTCACCCACAACTTAGTGGGCATTTTGCCAATATCAAGTAAATTTATAGCGGGATCGAATTCAATAGATACACTATACAAATAAAAAAATGGATGATGACATGAAAAGATGAAAATGGCGCATTCCGGGTGACTACACTAGCGGCAACGAATAATGACACTGACAGCTGTCAGTTATTTGATTTAATAGATTACTATGAGGACACGCCATTTTAATATCATCATGTCACATCCATTATTTTATTTATAATGTGTTAATGCTATTAATTACTTGACATTGGCAAAATACCCGCTAAGTTGTGGGTGAGGCCATATTCATATCCATTTTATTTCATCGCGTCTCATTTCGTAAAGAAAGATTACTATGACATGTGCCCGATCGTAACTTTAATAAATAGTGAAACAAAACTAATTTTAAGGATGTTATCGCGTTTATATTATGATTTTTACGTTACCGACCCTTAAAATTAGTTTCATTTCAATGTGTAGTATTCGCGTAAATATATGATATCAATATATAAAAAATAGGTTTCTTCATACATAGTTTGACACCCCCCCCCCCCCAAAGCGTTGAATTTCCAAAAAAAATACTTCTTCAAAAAACGATTTTGTATGAGTACATCCTAAGAAACTCAAACACCATGTGAGCAAGCAGCACGATGACACAAAGCAATATTAAAAAGACACTCGTCTCCGTAAGCCGTCAGGCAAGTCACTCACCCTGTCGTAGGCGCCTCGCAGCGCGGCGGCGGCGTCGAGCGCCTCCTGGCAGGGCGGCGGCAGCGCCAGCACCGCGCCCGGCAGCTGCGCCTCCGTGCCGGCGCCGCCCAGCCGCACGCGCCAGCGGCTGCGCCCCGAGTTGTCCAGCACCGTCACCGCCGAGCCCTTCTCTATGGCCACCTGCGCAACAGATACGGTACTTAGTATAGCGTTTAGCGGCAAAGGGAAGGTCTTCCAGCCAGGCGAGTGGTATTCCCCGGTTATTGGTATATTTCATATATATTAGGGTGTAATTGTTTTTTTTTGGCAATATTGAAATAACACATTGTTTTCGGATTCCGAGAATTATGAAGTCCTTTTACTTAAATTAGAGAACTACGGTGTTACGAGATAAAGCTCTTAATCTTGTAAAATCTTATTTAGGAGACAGACAGCAAAGTGTTCTTATAAATAATACTACATTGTTAGGCTCTGCAGTAAAAATGGGTGTTCCGCAAGGATCCATTTTAAGTCCTTTATTGTTTTAGTATATATAAATGACTTACCGCATATAATTCAAAATAGGATGAAAATAGTGTTATTTGCTGACATATAAATAGTTTTGACGACGTAAATGACGCTATTCTTCACATACATAACTGTTTTACTATTAATAACTTAGCGTTAAATAGCAAGAAAACGAAATGTATAAAGTATTCTTTACCAAATGTCAAAAGTAGTGATTGCGATGTAGTACTGAATAATGAGGAGCTTGTTGCTAGTTAACGACACGGTTTTCTTAGGGATAACGCTTGACTCCAAGTTACAGGGGGCCCTCAAATCAGAGTTTTAGTGGGACGACTTAGTTTTGTTTGGCGGGCATAAATAATATAATAATAATAATTCCAGCCCTTTTTTTATGTCCCACTGCTGGGCACGGGCCTCCCCTCAATGCGACGAAGCTTAGGCCATAGTCCACCACGCTGGCCCAGTGCGGGTTGGCAGACTTCACACATCTCTCGAGGGGTTCTCTCAGACATGCAGGTTTCCTCACGATGTTTCCCTTCACCGTTTAGCAAGTGATAATCCCGGTTGAAAATGAGATTCGCACATGAAAAATCCCAGAGGTGCGAGCCGGGGTTTGAACCTGCAATCCTCGTTACCGAGGCAAGCGTTCTACCAGCTTGGCTATCACTGCTGCGGGCGTAAATAAAAAAATATACAGGGTGTTTCAGAAAGGGTATACTAAGCCTGGAACCTGGGCTTCTTCAGCGCATTTATAAACACTATTTGAAGTTAGAATGTGGAGAATGTCCATTTAAAAAAAAAACTATTGTTCTTAATAAATCAGAATTATCATTTTGTTGGGTACAAAACTATTTATTAAAAATAAACATATTACGATTCTGACTGCATAAAGTGTTTACAAATGCACTAAAGAAGTTGAGGTCCAAGGCTTAGTATACCCTTTCTGTAACACCCTGTATATACTGACATTGGCGTGCTTGTACGCGCACACGGTCTCGGCGCGCAGCGGCCTGGCCAGCGGCGCGCGGCGCAGGCGCACGGGGCGCAGGCCGGGCGCGGCGTCGGCCAGGCGCGCCACGGCCCCGCCCTGCGCGTTCAGCTCCTCGCGCAGCTCCTGCATGCCCTTCAGCAGCCGCTCGCCCTGGTCCAGCGTGAACTCCGACTGGGAGAACATCGTGTTCAACGCTTCCTCGCGTCTGCGCAACAAAATATACACGGTTAGTTGACTCTCCACCGCCAGAAGGGAAGCAGAAGTATAAGGAACTACTAAACAGAAGTGTATGGTAGTAGGTAACAACGTTACAGCAACATGAAATGTTTAATTTTTAAACTTAAAAAAAATGGATGTTATAAATATTTCAGTTTCTTTGATTCACTGAAAAAAAATATGGACTTGTTAGGGAATTTAAAACGTCAAGTTTTACATTTCATGTACACACGACATAAAACACACATTTTTTTATACTATAACGCAAATATTAATAAATTTCTCTAGCACATTTCAGAGTTGAACTAATTTGTACGACCAAGGGTATAATTGTGGTAAACGCCATCTGTTTGCGGTGTATCGTAACTAAATTTTAGTTTCAAAACATAGATGTCGCTACTAGTACTTACTTCTGTATCCATTTCTCAGCCTCCTTCACTTCTTCAAAGAAGTTGTGATACTGCGTAGTGTGTTTCAGGTGGGTCTCCAGACATAGAGTCAATTGGAGCACCCATGCCCATTGCGACTGCATCACCTAAGAGAATATTCAACATTCTTATTAATATTCACAGTGAGGGAAAACTTCGCCAGGAAACCTGCTCTCCTGAGAGTTGCCTTAGGACGACGTTTGAAGCCCACAAATCAGTACTGGTATATGGTAGACTATGGCCTTATCCCCCTCGCATTGAGGGGAGGCCCAGCACTGGGATATTACATTATATTTTACGTTTACGTTACGTTTGTATAAATAGTGTAAACAAACGACATTTCTCATATTACGGCCCGAAACTAATTTAAAATAAGAATGGAGTAACGTCATGTAATATCTAAAATCGTCACTTTTTCCAAATTCATAGGGAGTCGAAAAGGATTCATACCAAAAACGAATTGCATTAAGGTCGATATTCCCACTGACCTGCAGATGCGTCTCGATAGTCTTCGTAGCTGGGTGATGCTGCGCTATGAGCGCCTCCCCGCGGTCGATCACGTTACTGAACTGCAGCTCGCGTTTCTCCAACGACGACATTAGTTGCTATAAAAAAACCATCAAAGTGACACACAAGGCATTTTTAAAGGTTGTTACTAATTAGCTTAGGGAGCGTTGAACTATTACGTAACGAATTTGGGGGGGGGGGGGCTCTTCTGAAACGTTACGATGCGTTACATGGGCGGGAGGGGGGTTTGAACTACGCGTTACGTAACATTGTTTTATCCCTTCAGAACGGTCGCGTAGACATTTTACGTTTTACTACGGAGGGGGGGGGGGGGGGCGTTAAGGCGCGTTACATGGGGGGGGGGGGTCAAAAATCTCCAAAAATAGCGTTACGTAATACTTGAACGCACCCTTAGTACAGTTGCCATGAATTAAACAGATAATAAGACATTTGTAGTGTTACAAGAAAGCCTTATTTTAACAAATTGTAATGCGTAATTACTACCAATTAATATTATAATCAAGATTGCGACATCATATAATCATAAAATGTTTTCGCTCAAAAGTGTAAAAGAAGCGTATAAAAAAAACTAAAACGACGCAACGCAAAATAATTGAATAAATTTTACAACTAAAATATCGTGTAAAACAAACCTCCTTATCGTCCCCAAACGAATGCTTGCGTAAACAAACGGAACACATTGAAATAATTGTGAACACAACATGTTATAACAAGTGGTGAAAGTGGGGGGAGAGGTTGTATTTATCAGTGCTCGTGGAAGTACGATGTGTTTAAATTCTTCTATGTACACTATTCTTTACATAAGAAGATTGTAAATGTGGGAACCATGTAGCCATTAACTGTAATTTTATACTTAGTTAGTACTTTTTTTGACCTGCTGCTCAAGTCTGATTAGCCGTTCCTACATTGTTCTCACATACCTATACCAATGTATTGCTCAAAAATGTAAAAGATCTTTTCTAAAAAAAGAGCAACCATGGAGTTTCTCGCCTGTTCTTCTCCATAGGAACGGCATTCCGAACGGGTGGTAAAGTAGTAGCATAATATTTTGTAACTTTTGACGATTCATAAGTACTGTACTTAATGGTCTACGTGAATAAAAATATTCTGATTCTGATTCTGAAAGACTGTAATTCTCTAACAATTTTGGGTCACTACCATTGACGTGGTATGAGTGGTTATAACACAGCAAATCAATTGAAATCTTACAGACTGATGCGAAGTTAATTCCACTAACCATTACAATCTAACACTGATACCCTACAATACTACAACCTACAATACCGAACCGGACGACGTAGTGTAGGACGGCCCCCCACAAGGTGGACCGATGATATTACACGCGTCGCAGGAAGCCGGTGGATGCGAGTGGCGGAGGACCGTGATGTGTGGAAGTCATTGGGGAGGCCTATGTCCAGCAGTGAACGTCTTTCGGCTGATAGCATAGCACCCTACAATTAACTATAAATGCGACTCTATTCAGGATCATAATCGGAATATTGTGTCACCTTAATCAAGTATGTAGGTCAAATTTGCGAATAAGATCAATTGAGGTCCTGATTCAAGAAGCATCAATAGTACATAGCCCCCTGGGGCTTTATGGTAAGTGGGCTGGTATTACTAATAAAAAATATATAATTAAAAACAAACGTTATTGATAACAGATAAGTAAACTCCGTGAGGACCAGGTACCAGGATATCACAAAAACAAAGAGCTTTATAATGATACTAACCTCGTAATAATGCTGTACGGCTGGCAGGTTGATGTGCGGGTCCGCCCAATCCCTGGATAGTTCAACTTGTTCCTTTTCATTCAACCAGTTTAGTTCGGCGGTCGCTGATTGGAGGAAGTCTTGCAGAGCGTCTAAATCTGACATGCTGTTTGAAAGAAAAATAATTTATAATGACATATATTTACTACTAGCTGCGCCTCGCGGTGTTATCCGCGATTAAAAGTATGTCTTTTTCCGGGATAAAAATTAGCCTCATATTCTGACCCCTAAACTACCACTACCCATGCAAAAAATCATGTCAATCCTTTGCTCTATGAAAAATTAAAACTAATCTACCCCACGGCAACCATACATTTTACCGGGATCAAAAGGAGCCTATGTGCTATTCCAGACTATAATCTATATCTGTGCAAAATTTCATCCAAATCCGTTCAGCCGTTGTGGCGTGATTGAGTAACAAACATCCAACCATCCAAACATTCACATTTATAATATTAGTGGGAGGTATTCCAATTACTACTGAAAAAAACGTTATTGCGATAAGCGCCATCTGTGAAATAATTCCGAACACTGTTTATTGTACCGAGTTATAGATGTCGCTACAAAGCGATAATGTTTCTAAGAACAAATAGACTCATGCCAATGAAATATTACTGTTTGTATTTACCGTTTCGTGCTGGTAGAGAGCAGCTCGGCGTACAGCTTCTGCAGCTGGCTCAGATGTTGATTGTATAGGTTTAGCTCCTCACCGTTGAAGTTTGCGCGGTTGTGTACGCATTGCTCCACCTATAACAATATAAAATATATATATATATATACTAGCTGACCCGGCAAACGATGTTTTGCCATATAAAATAAATTGAGATATAAACTATCCTATCTTTCAAGTTGGATAAAACTGCACACAGTGTGCAAACTTTTATTAAAATCGCTTTAGTAGTTTAGGAGTTCATAGCCAAACACCGTGACACTAATTTATAAATATAAAGATATATAAATATTGCCAGACGACCGCACTGATTGTGCGGTGTCAAACTATACAACGCTTTTATTGTGGGTGGGTACCTTACAATGGACTGGGAGCGATCTCAGTATATCACTTATACAACTTGATTGAACCAGCGCTAAATATTTTTGTTCCCTACAAAATGACAATTATGATTATTTTTCTGAGCAAGTCTTTTTTAAATTGTCGTCTTGAAATTCTGTCTTAACATAATGTTTACAAATTCACTAAAGAATCGCGGGTTTAAGGCTAAGTATACCTTTCATGAATCACACTGTATAGATAATCAACGACTTTGCGTCAGGTACAAACATCAAGTTATCACATAAAGTTTGTCTACACCAGGATCCGAAACTGATACCCTCAGTACAGAAAGCAAGGTCATTAACTACGTGTTAAACGGTGAAATACTTACCTTCGAGTGGAACTGATCGATCGTCTTATGCTCCCTTTGGTGCTTGTCCAGTTCGTGTTGGACCGACGGCTGGTCCGAACCGTAGTCGGACTCATGAAGTTTTTTCTGGAAATATAGCAGTTAATAAAAATCTACTTCTATGTCAAGGTCTTCTATGTCAATTGTTTATTTCGTTGAGGCCAACGGGAGCGCTTACAAATTCTCATTACCATTTCTTTTCCTTAACTCTACAACCGGATCGGAACGCGACAACTTCCGAGCGTTCAAGCGTTTCTGCCATACCTAATACTGGAATCAAGTTTAATCAGCTCACAAGTTTAGGACCAACTAGTATTTAAACTCTCCGTGGTGCCTTACACCTGGACTTAGTCCAGCTGTAAGAGTCCTGCTTCCGTGGAAATTTGTCTACCAGATCTTTTTTGTCTCCCGCTTTGCAATGGAGGGAAGTGGATAATTTTCTTTCAACTCCTCCCTTTTTTATCTTTCGATTAAATTCGTGCGGGTTCCATTGTGACTTTATCCCGGGTCTCGCCGAGGGTCAAACCTCGGTGGTCACCACTATAGATCCTGGCTAACAGGAGTAGCAGTAATGGGAGTGTGTGGCGGACCTAGTCCCATAAAAATATCTCTTGAAGGTGATATCATAAGGCTTACCAGTTTCTCTTCATGGTGATATTACAAGGCTTACCAGTTTCTCTACATGGTGATATCACAAGGCTTACCAGTTTCTCCTTGCACCATTTGGTAGCTTCGCTGAGCTGCTGGAACTTGGGGTCGGCGTCGTGGACCCTGGTCTCCAGCACGGTGCGCGTCTCCCGGCGCACGGTGGTCTGCTGCACCGGCATGCGGACTGATGATAATCTTGGCAAAAAGCGGCCTGTGAACGCTTGACGCGCGTTCAGCCAACGGTCGTGTAGTTGTTGCACTCTGAGAACGATCAAGAACTTTTTAAGTAAATAAAAATGTTGGTAATCTCTGGCTTACTTACTGCTAAGTTATAGCCATGCTTCAAAATGTTGTTAAACTTTGCTAGTGGTAAGTTATAGCCCTACTTAAAATGTTGGTAAGCTCTGCTAGGTAAGTTATAGCCTTACTTAAAATGTTGGTAAACTCGTGACTGGTAATTGGTCACATTTAAAAAAAATATATACACTGGCTTGAACTAGTCTCTTAGTAAATATTTATAGACTCTGGACAGAGAGTTATAGTACTGCTTAAAAAGGTAAACTCGGAAAATCGTTTATTTATTTAAATAATCCACGATAAAAAATAAATAGCTCCAAATTTGAACCATAACCGTATAATCATAAACCTCACCGTCGTTGCAGCTCGTTGGCTTGCGGATACCGTCCCTCTCTCAGCGTGTGCGCATCCTGGAACATCTCTTGTATCGTGTGCTCCATGGCCCTGAGGTCTTGTTCAATCTGCTCGGCCGCCGACTTGGCCTCAGCGGGGTGGACCCCGCGCTCCACACGTCGGATCTCACTTTCGATGTGACGCTCTACGCTGTCGAGACCGCCTTCGGTTTGTTTGATGTCTCTGTGGGCAGCAATAATAATAAATAAAACCGCAGGGCAGCTTGTGGCGAGCTGTTGGCGAGTAGCGACACCACGGACCCGAGTGCCCCAGAGAGTCGGTCAGGGCCCCCACCTCAGCGTGTTTTGTCGGCTGAGTGGAAACCAACGGGAGCCCGAAGGACTCTCAGCTCTGTCTTGCCTTAGTTGGCTGTCCAGAGAGGGGTCGTTAGAGATACAAGTACTACAAGTGAAACAATAGAACTTTGACGCAAGAAAATTATTGATCGGTTGCGCCGCCTCGTAGGGCTGTCTAAGGCAGACAGATAACGCGGCGAGGCAAATAACAGTCGACTGAGCCAGGGGGCCTGCCTCCCTCCTGGAGGCAGGCCCTGACTTTTCGAGCCAAAGTAGACTCAACACAAGATTGCTTGGTAGTTCAACACACGGCTTTGGAGTATTAGACATAATAGACCAAAGACAATGTCTGGCCTTCACTCCTGGTTCGTTTGTGTGTATCTGAGTTTATGTGTGTGTATGTATGTGTGTGTGTGTGTGTGTGTGTGTGTGTGTGTGTGTGTGTGTGTGTGTGTACGTACCTGTGCAGTTTCTCTGCCAGTCGCTGCAGGCGCTCGAGCCGGCGGATCTGGTCGGCCAGGTCGCGCTCCCTCTCCTGCTGGGCCATCACCAGCCGCGACCACGCCTGCTCCAGCGCCTCCGGTCGTAGTGTGGGCTCGATATCGCACTCGCCCACGGATTCGAAGTATTTCTGATTTAAATTTTAAAGATAATCACTAAGGATGCCTGTATGAAAAAGCGCCTATTTGGATCCAACTTTCGAATAATTCCATATTCATCGGTGCAGGTTAACATGATCATAGAAATCTGTCCATAATCCGTACCAAGAATCTTTCCTTCTTCTAAGGCTAACCTCAATAGCCGTAAAGATCCGACTGCCTAAGATCGCATTCATTTAATTTGAAGGCTCAAAATAGATACCAATTACTCCTAACACCTGTTGCAACAAGGGCGCGGCCTTATGACATCAAGGTCATCTGAGCCCTGGCCTAATGTAAGCCGATGATACCCCGAAGGCAACGCAGTGGGCATACATTGCCGTGAAATCATATTTCGCAGAGCAAAATTGGTGACAGTGAATAGAGGTCCATCCTATTGCAACTATACCCCGCATCTCCTCAAAGCGAGGGCGATTTGAGCCATAATTCACCACGCCCAGTGCGGATTGGCGAACTTATTCCACGTATTTCAAAAGACAAGCAAGTTTCCTTACAATTTTAACATTCACGTATTAAATCTTACTGAAGTCTTGCCAGTGGTTAACTCTTACAGCAATGGTAGTGCGAACACCTTTACAATGGAATTGCAGCAAGTTCCTACAGCAGAAATTGCCACAAAATCAGCCCGTGTACAAATGCATTCTTCTTTCTCTTCTTTGTTAATGGCGTTCAAACGTATTGAAGACAAACCTCCAGCTCCCTGTAATGGTGGAAGAGCTTCTGCTTCTCCTTCTGCCTGAGCGGCACCTCCTCTTGCCGGAAGCGCGTACTCTCACTCAATAGCTTCTTCATCTCGATCAAAGTTGACGGGAAAGCACGGTCCTGGATCAATGGATACATTTACAACATTGAAGGAGAAACGAGATACGACCGTAGTGGACTTAGCGGACTTAACACCACTTAATAACTCGCGTAATTCACAGATATAAAAAGACCTAATTTTATACAGGTATATACATAATTATATGCATTCGCTGTAACCTCGCCCTTTAATTTTTGTATCTCTGCTACATCTAAGTAGGACGTAGTATACGACTTATAACATACCCACTAGTATTTCAAAGGAGCTTTGACAAACAGTTAATCTAGGTGTTAGGACAGAACTTTATGCGGAAGCTGCATAAAGGCGGAATAAAAGATGATCAGGTTTGGTGGAATGGCTTTGTAAGAACTGCCTGGGCTCTCCACATGAGCCTTAAGTCGGACGGCACGATTTGGCTCACAATTCGTAGGGCCGATCGGACCAGCATATTTGCCTATTGACTTGTTTAGTGAATTGGGCGCTCGTAGAGGTTTTTGAAGCGACATCCAAAGATCTGGGTGAATTCACAGCGGAGCTTGGATAGCTATAGCCAGCTACCGTTTCGCACAGACCCACCAGTCGAAGAAGACCCTTACCTGCATGAGTGCACACTTCTCGTGCAGCCAGGCGCGATGCTGCGCGGCCTGCTCGGTGTAGGCGGCGGCCCGGCGCTGCGACTCCGCGTCGAACAGCGGGTGCACCGCCGGCGGCTCCGGGAATGTCTCGTATAGCGAAGAGATGTAGGTGATGAGGGACTTCTCGTCCGGCTCGTGGGTGTCCACATCTGTGGGAAAGAGATGGGTATTAGCGCCATCGTCGACATGCCCGATAGGGATTTGATACACGGTGAGTCCAATGCGTAAAACTGTTCTCGCTCAATCGGTATTTGTATACCAAAAAATGCCGAATTTATACAATTAGGCATGCGCAGAAGCACCATCATTGCACATTTTACTTGCCTGTGCCTGTTCTCGCCGTTGGCAGTGAGTCTAGCCCCTGGACGGCTTAAGACTATTAATTATATACGCCAAGTCGCGGCGACTTTTTTTTATTTTTTTTTATTACCTTATAGGCAAGTATTTGATCTCAATCTCACCTGATGGTAAGTGACGATGAGATCTACGATGGAGCATACTTGCCTAGGTAGGATGGCGGCAGTAGACAGAGACGCTACATTCACTAGGCACATGCAGCGCAACTGATCTGACCCGCCATCCATGAATGGCAACACTGAACATCATGCCGGAACACGGCTAGGCCGCTTGGCGACATGGCTTTGTTCAGTGGGTGGTGACTAGCCACGGCCGAAGCCTACCACCAGTAGAGTTGTCACCTGGTTGGCACCACCCAGGGTCACGTGTAGGGTATCTCGAGGGTACTTAATTCTCCTACGGACGAAGGTGACTCGACCCCAATGACTATGAAATGTAATTGTTCTTTTGTTCAAACCAACGTTTTACTTAAAGGTTGTTCACTGTCATTATGCAGTAATCAATTGAAATAACGAGGGGAACGGCCTAGGTCTGGTCACTTATAATACCATAATAATAATACCAGCCGTTTTTAATGTCCCACTACTGCCTCGATAACAAGAATCGCAGTTGAAACCCCGGCTCGCACCTCTGGGAATTTCATGTGCGAATCTCATTTTTAACCATGATTATCCCTTGCTAAACGGTGAAGGAAATATCGCCAGGAAACCTGCATGTCTCGGAGAACCCCTCAAAAGACGTGTGAAGTCCGCCTACCCGCACTGGGCCAGCGTGGTGGACTATGGCCTATTCCCCCAAACGTTGAGGGGAGGCCCGTTATATTATTATATTATACAACTGGATCGGAAATATACCTCAACTGAGAAGATTAGGCAAGGAACGGCTTGTTTTTTAACCGACTTCAAAAAGGAGAAGGTTCTCAATTCGGTTGTATTTTTTTTTATGTTTGTTACCTCAGATCTCCGTCATTTATGCACCGTTTTGGTTTTTTTTTCAAAGCTCTATTTCGCTATATATTGGGATCACACCAATTTCATTGCACCGTACCCATAATACAAGCGCTGCTAACTTTGGAACCGTACAATCGGTATCTTCGTCTGGCGATATTTATATATCTAAAAGGCAACTTGATTCATCGTATATCACACACATATAATGGATGACGTCACGTGCGTACCATGAACAATGGCTCGTAAAGCACGACACATTGAATATCAACCTGTGCCCGTGATTTGCAATCAATTATTTAACACCTAGCTAGTGCCCGATCGTAATTTAAAAAAGTTTCTTCATACAAACTCTGAACCTACATTTGACCCTCTTAGGGGTCGAATTACCAAAAATCCCTCCTTAGTGCACCAGAATCAGAATATTGTTTATTCACGTAGACCATACGCTACTTTTTATTGCGGTAAAATGTATGGTTCCCGCGGGATAGATTTGTTTTCATTTTTCATAGAGCAAAGGATCGACATGATTTTTTGCATAGGTAGTGGTAGTTTAGGGATCAGAAAATGACATAGGGACATACTTTTTAATCGCGGGTAACAATGCGGGGCGCAGCTAGCTATTAATAAATATCCACTGGTCAGTTTAAAACACTAATATTACCATCGCCGCAATGGAAAAAAAATAGACCCGCAAACATTATCGGAGTTTATTGCGCGTGACGAAATATTTTTTTATCGTGAGAGAGAAGAGGACGGAAATAGCCATCACGCCATTTTACAGAACGAAGTCACGATATAATGTATTGCTTGGATTCCTTGAAAGCCCTACCCCCTGCTGTTTCCATAGGATATTGCCTGTACTTGTTTTTATGGACTTTTAAAAAGTCTAAGGAACTCGTGATAATAACAGAATATGGCTCAATCATTTTGAAATCAGAATTTTAATAACTAAATCGTTTCTTTGACGATTTGCTTAATGGTCACACCGTTCGTCACAACAGTGTGGCCAACACGAGACCAAAATTATACCGAATCCCTTCATAGCAACACCACGGTATGGATTGAGTCACGCTTAATCAATCTATCGACAAACTATCGACTGTATCTTTTTACAACTACAAAAAATATTGCCCTTTTAATGTCCCGTTGATGGGAACGGAATCTGGAAGACGCCCACATCACCGCCACTTCCATCCATCCGCTTCTTGCGAGGACTATAAGCTGTGAGAATGATCCTGTTCCATTAACAACTCTTTACCTTCGGGGTCCAGTAGTCTGGTTACTCCGTACTCCTTCTCAACCACGTGGAATGCTGTCTCCAAGCGCTCACGGACTTGTCTTGACCTGAAACAAATAATATTTACGGATATAGACAGGTGACAAGAAGAATTAAATTGTGAATTGTATATTAAGCTCACTTTAAAGATAAAAGCTGGGAGTACAGAATACCACTATAAATCCTGGCTTACAGAAGGAATCTTTCATCCATTAGGTGAATAATGTCCACTGCTGAACCAAGGCCTCCTCCAATGGCTTCTACACATCACGGTAATCCGTTAGTCTCATCCACAGGTTTCCTGCGACGCGAGTGATATCTTAGGTCCACTTGTAGGGGGCCTTGATACACTGTTACTTTTGGCTAGTACGTGGTCCCTATTCTATAAGCTTTTTCCCCCAGCGGTCATCGCTTCTGCGAGCTATGTGCCACACATAATTTTTTTGAACGGCCAATTGATGGTTTGGCCATGTTGAGAGGATGCATGAAAGACGACTGACAAAAGAAAATTTACCCAGCAAACGTGATTGGTAGTGTAGGAACCTTTTACGACCAGATAAATGGTCTGTCCCAGAAAGGGCAAGTCCTTAGTACATTCAACCGACGGAAGTGTATGAAAAGATGTATGAATGTGGATGAAGCCAAATAGGTATGCCAGGATGGTAGCATATGGCAATCAGTGATCTTTGCCTACCCCCATGGGATACAGGCGTGAGTATATGTATGTATATATAATCTTTGAAATTCTTAAAGCCATGACGACACAGACTATACATACAGTATAGGTCGTGTATGCACTGTGGCTCCATAATTAAAATAAAAGAGAATATTAAACTAGGATCTAACAGGGAAGGTGATGTTGAAAGTCTGAGCACGGCCACGCCCACCATGATGACGTCAGGACCTATTTACTATTCCATTTGAAATAAACTTTGAGGGTCTCACCTGATATTACGCCAGTCTATCAGATCAGGACGGTTCCTGTGTATGAGCGCATTGAAGGCGAGTCCGTCGCGCCAGGATGACGTGAAGTCCGCCACCCTGACCCCCGGGTACTTGGCGGTGGAACGACGGGCCCAGCTCAGCAGCGCCTCCCTCGCTGTCACGTTCGGCTCCTGGCCAACGACGATGTCAGATATCTGGAAAGAAAATAAATTCGTTAGTATACCAATATACTGCAATATTATTAAACCAAATATTTTTTTGTTAAGGACAGCGCCATTCTGTCTTAATTAGTCTATGAATTTTTTTCTCTATGATTATATGTAATTTTTCCTCTATAGGAATGTAGGCCATAGTCAAGCACGCTTACCCAGTGCGGGTTGGCGCACTTCACTCATATTTCAAGGGGTTCTCTCATACATGCAGGTTTCTTCACTATGTTTTCCATTCAGCAAGTGATAATAATGGTTGAGAATGAGATTCGCACATAAAATCCTAGATGTGCGAGCCGGGGTTTGAGCCTGCGATTCTCGTTACCGAGGCAAGCATTCAACTAACTTGGTATCACTGCTTCAGAAAATGTTATATTTACTACTAATAACCCGATATTAATTAAAGTTTTATTGATATTTCTTGTTATGTTTGTTGTGTTTATATGTCTTGAGATGTTTCTTTTTATATTAGGTAAGTATATTTAAGAACTAGGTCATAAACTAGATCAAGCTGACAATGAACTGCAAGTATAATCATTATAATCTCGATTTTATCGCTAATATTATAATGACGTGGGAATACATCCAATTAAGAAGCTTATTTTAACAATAGGTGGGCGGATTTCGACAAATTTGATGAGATAATGTACTTTAACTTACAGCAAGTAGAGTTTCAACTTGATTGATATCAGAAGACTATTAACTATTAGTGAGGAGTTTCATATCATAAGACTCTTTTTTGATTCCATGATCGTGTATTGTTTAATTATTTAGGAAGTTGTAATTACTGAAAAACTCCGGCATTATTTTTGCTAAAGACGCAAAAAAATATCCGTTAAATAATAAATTCAAAAGGCTCTTTATACTTTAACGAAATGCAATTTCAGTGAAAGTGCAGTGGTCCGGTTCAATGCACAGTCTGGCCAACATTCAGTTCCAATAATAGATGGAAACTATGAGGAAATGCGTCTGCCGCAGGGCTGCCAGCTATATAGGAAATCGGATTATTAAGAAAATTGAATAAAAATTAGCCATTGTATAAAAATTTGCATATTTTTGGACACACATGGATGGACCTTTTCGGTTAGTCTTAATATATAATCTTTATCTCGCCCACAATAGTATCAACTCTAATTTGGATGAAAAACAGATTAGAACTTCTTTGAATAATAAATTAATATATTTTAAGACATCTATCTAGCCATTTGTTTTTTCACAGCGTTTACGTTTTTCCAAATATGAAAGATCAACTACAATACCACGATTCGGTTCGGCCGTATCGAACGCCGGCGTTCTACCTGTGAACTATTCGAATTCGAACAAAAAACAAAGTCCCACAGTCCGTTATACAGAAGCCCGTATTACACGGTAATATAACATTTAAGTCGAGGGCAACGAACTCATTGATGTCAAATCGATTCGATCAGCTAAAATGCAATCGATGTAATATTGTTCTTTAATTAGAACAATAAAAAACAATCGATTTTTCAGAACTGGTAAATGAAAGTTGGTTGGATATATAAGGTATCTAGCTGCGCCCCGCGATGTTACCAGCGATTAAAAAATACCCACGGGCACCATACATTTTACCGGGATGAAAAGTAGTGCTATTTCAGACTATAATTTATCTCTGTGGCAAATTCCATCCAGATCCGTTCAGCCGTTCTGGCGTGATTGAGTAACAAACATCCATCCATCCAAACTTTCACATTTATAATGTTATAAAATAGTGTAAAATATTATAACACATGAATCGGTAAGTTATATACATGTTGATGTTTAAAATAATTGTGTAAATGATGTTTGATTTATTTTTAAACAACGCGAACCAGTAACCGTGCGCTCAATACGGGGTGTTATTTTTTAAATGTCATTTTATAACTTACTGTTGGTCCTGTTAAAACAGTTTACACTATTATTATTACACCTTATACTTGTAGCATTAAAAACTGTGAATAATGCGGCAAGAATTTCAAATTCGATAAAGGATTTAAATTACTGACATTTCAAAGAGAAAAGATAAAGATAGAGAAACTGATAGCAACCAATTCTGCAAATCTAATAAACAGTTTTAAGTTAATACAACATGTCATTTACATGAAGTATCGAAGTGATAAGAGATACATAATCTCATTGACGACATTGATCAGATGATAACAACTAATACTATTTTTGATAAGGGAATAATTTGAGAAGACTTTCTTCCATATCACAATGTCAATATAAACCGAATTTAGGAGCGGAAATGAAGTACATAATACAGGCTTCGTTATCAAAAATATATGGGTACAAGCAATAAATTTTCTCACAAAACAACAAAGCCCGCAATATCCTAGAATAATGAATTCCCAGGTTCCATTCATACAAAGAACATAAGACCTCGTAAAAACCTGCACTCAATAGCAAGCAATACATAAATAACTAAGTGCAGACAGCTCCACTCGTAAAGTTATTCGCATTCAATAAACAAATAACAATTTTGTGACCACAAAAACTGATTACCCCATAAGATGTATTGTCATGTTAAAAACCATGAGATTGTTATAAAAGAAGCCACGGGCAACAGCTATGCGGCCATCAAAGACAGTTTTTTTATCCATTCATGTGTACAATGTTAGTTGTTTTGGTGGACGTGATGAAATTCGCAACACGATACACTATAAGGCCTCAGCCTCGAATTTAGCGTGCAGCGGGGCGGCCACGGCGGCGGCGCCGGAGCGGCGCTCGTTGGCCGCCCCGCGCCGCTTCCACGCCGCTGTTTTCGAGAACCGGTCCATTTGGTTTTACGCATAACATCCTGCCGCCCCCGCGCCGCCGCCGCCGCCGCCCGCTAAATTCGAGGCTGAGGCCTTACGAAGGCATAAAAATAATGTTCTTGCTTGCTATATTTAATGGTTGTAAAGACTTCATGGATGCAGTCAAACGAATTGCTTGAGCAGAGCGTGAGCCTCGCTATTCAGCGCGGAAACGCGGCCGGCCTAGTGGATACTTTAGCATCGACGCCGATGTAGAGGCATTGTTATAATTATAGATACCACTAGCTGTTACCCGCGACTTCGTCCGTGTGGTATGCAAAAATGTGTTTCAAAAATAAAAGTAGCCTAAGTTACTCCTTGTTACATCAGCTATATGCCAGTAAAAATCCCGTCAAAATCGGTACAGCCATTTCAGAGATTAGGTAGACAGACAAACATTGTAAAAATGTTGTTTTGTTATATGTACCGTGTATACATCTAAATGCACTTAGTACAAAGCGGTTATTTTAATATTACAAACATACACTCCAATTTTATTCATTTGTATAGATTATATCCATTTAAAACTACATCTGAAGGTAGAACCTAATAAATAACTGTAGACGCTAATCATATCGAATTGGCTCTCACAACCAATCAGAGTTTCCTTTAAATAACATAGAAGCCTAGCTATGTGGGCTACAACAGTCAACAGTGATTCCCTTTGGCGAAAATGCATCAGTCCCGCCTTCCGACCTTGCGGGTCGTTGGAAGGTGTTAAGTGTGTTACAAACATATTTGTAGGTCTGTTTCTGACCTTGTCATGTTCGGTACCTATTCTATAATTGTGTGTGGAGAATGAGCAATTTAATGGAGTGTATAAAGTTTATGATGATAGTAAAGATTTGTTTGTTTGCATTCAGTTAGCCATGTCAAAAAAGTTGCAATGTTTGTCGACCCTTCAGGCTAAGTAGAGAATATAGACTAACTAGCGATTGGCCGCGACTTTTTCTGCATAGAAAATGAGAACATACACATTTTGACAAATAAATTTAAATAGAGGCATTATACTAAATAAACAAAAAAAGGTTGATAGTGGAAACAAATGACTGTTCGAGAATTCTAAACACAAAATGAGAAACGTTAAATCCACCCAAAGCTTATGAAAGTATAATCATCGTGCTCAATGATTTGGCCCACCGGCGCACGCGCAGCAATCGGTCCATGAATACATGTAAACACATGAAACAACTTTCGCTGTAGAGACGATGGGATTGGCGTATCCAAAGTTAAACAGAATTTGAAATGTTATAATGGGTGACATAGATCATCAAATCTAAATAGGTGGTCTACACAAATACGGGAAGAGGAACCCACCACTGACCCTCGACTTGTCAACTTTTCAATTATAAACCAAACAAGTTTGATCGATAATTAATGAAGCCAGCAACACCGAACTCCTCTATGCTGTTAGTCGAGAAACTATCTATCACGAGTGACGGGACCCCAAATAAAATGCAATTCTCCGCGAAACGAAGCGAATCTAAATAAGTATTCGAAACGTGTTTCGCCTCAAAACGAGGCATCCTCAGAACGGCTGGGGGGCTACGAATGAGGAGGTCTAGTACAAAAAATATATAGTATCTGGAGAGCCTTAAACAAAATAACTGTCTATAATATAGAGATAGAAAACCTCTAAATATAGAAACCGAATCAGTAAGTCATAGATCAGTGTAACACATACCTATATCACAGTAAATATAACAACCAATATATCATAGAACCACACTCAAATACATTTCCAGGCATTTCTCTGCCTTATTCAAAAGACAATAAAGGTCCACACGACTTGGTTAGAAGGTTGATTGGTGTTGGTAGTGCGTAGGCGTGAGTCCGAGGTGAGATCTATGATGTCATGCAGACCATGTCAGGGTCTTCACTTAGTCTACACTTAATGTTTCATTACAAGTTTTCAATGGATAACGGAAGCGCTACATTCACTTAATCTTGGTGTAGATAAAAGTAATATATACAATTTTATATATTTCTTGTGTCCGTTTGACCTACTATTGGAATTACTGCTACCGGTTTATCAAGACATTTGTAAGTGTAGCGAACTCTAAATCGCTTCATAAAAAACACTCCATTTTGAGAACCACCCTCTTTTTGAAATCGGTTAAAAATTGTTACTATGCATCTCAATAGATGGCGCCTAATACACACTCAATACAGTCCCAATCGCGCTAAAGAAGTTACCGTGATGGCTCAGCGGACAGCCCCGGGAGACTTATAGCCCACGCATCTAGCTGAATGGAGCCGCTATAGCATAATTGAACAAAGAAATACTAAGATTTATTTACTCTACTAACTTTTGAGTATTTGAGGTACGAATATATAAGATGTAACAAATATAGTGCAAAATATTTAACAGTTGAATCAGTGTGTTATATGGATCACGTTGGTATATAAAATAATTGTATAAATTATTTTTGACTTTTATAAAACAAGCAAACCAGTATCGTTTGACCATGCCCGCAGGGTGTAATTATTTAATGTCTAATATTTGATTTATTTCTTTGGGAAGTTTTATCTTTATAACCTACTGTTGGCCGTGTTAAAATATTTTACACTATTATTGCTACACCTTATATATCCAGGGCAATATATAAAACCGTAAAAAATATTGACTTTTCGTGACCTAAAATATTGCACACGCACAAAGTTGACGATGTAATTAATAGTACTGAAAAAGACCGATAATAACGAACTATTATTACGATTCATTTGAGGCATCACTAATTACCATGAATGGGTAAATGTTTTTATTCAATTCGGTTTTTGTTTCGCATGACGTCATACCTACGTACCACGTAATATCCTCACTACAATTATTTAATCCAATTTCAATCTATTCGTCTCTTTCTAACATCACAATTGGAAAAATTGTCAAAATGCTGAGAGCAACCTTTATTCCTCATTTCTCTGCTCTGTAGGGTAAGCAGACATTCCTAATGCAATCGTAACATCATCGAGAAAGCAAGCTGTCACTATCCAACTTATTTATGAATTCTGCGGTGTGAGAGGTATGGAAGATATTTCGCTACCAGAACGTAAAAAGGATTGTGCTAGCTGTCACTGTCTTTCTTATAAGTTTGTTATTTAATCGTGTTTATTCTCAGATAGTAATGCTTTCTTTTGCCACTGTGCTTATATCTGTTACTTTCTTTCTCAATCTTGAATAACAATTTTATCTGAGCCTAGATCACCTTCGCCGTGTTCATCTCATGGTAGCGTATCCTCTGAATTAATCAATTCTTCACGAGCGAAGCCTCAACTTAAATCAAGTATATTCCACAGATCTGATCGCTAAAATTCGCGATGAATCTGTTAATTGCTATGAGGAACAAAGGATTACACCTTCCCGTTCGTAAAACAGTGCTACGGTTTGATTCGTGTGCGGACAATGGCGGCTTTCAAGTTGAAAACATTAGTAAGACGTAAGGAATGCGCTTGTTGTGCGAGTATCCTTATAAGGAGAGCTTTAGGTAATGTTGGCTGCAACCAAATGTATGTTGGCATAAGTACAGTAAATGTTCTTTACGACATTGATATAGAATCCCCCATTCACTCCAAAAAAACTTTTATTTTAAAGAATATTAAGAGGAGATATATTTTTAACAACCTGCAAACAAAATCAAAAACTCCAACACAAAAATTGTAATTGACGGCTAATAACACAATACTCGGTATTAGCATGTTTTATAAATATCTATAACTTGATACATATCAATTGCATCGAGCATCCAAAGGAACTGACTTATTGGTAACTTAATGAAATCGTCGAGTCACGCTTCGCGTAATGACCAACTTCGATTTGCAGTTCCAAAAATAACTTGATAAATTGTTATACCAAAACTAGTTGCTATAGGCAACGGGTTAGCTGCATATCAAGATTCCGAAATATGAACAACCAGGTTTGAACAAAATAATGCTATAATTTGTAACTGTCACACAATAAAATGCTATGAAAACACGATATGAGAGTTCAGAAAAAAATATGTAAATACTTGTGCTACATATTGCAAATACCAGCTTTGTAAATTATATTTAGGTTCGTTTTAAATTTAAATTTCTAGCCTTTAAAATCTTAGCTCAAAAAAGATGCCGGATAGATTAGACGTCTAAATGCAAACGCAAAATTAAGTTTGTCAGCGATTTGTAGTTTGGATACAAAAATGAACCAGCATCGTAAAATATGGATCGAGCTAGTTCAAGTTTCTTATTATAAACCATTGTGCATTGTGTTGCTTTAATTTTTAAACTAAATAGTCATAAGTTATCCAAGAGCTTTTGTGCAGATTTAAATAAAGCTTACTCTTATTGAGTTAAATCGAATTTCGAAAGGCATTAATTTCTTCTTCTAAATTAACAATGTTTTTGTTGGCAGCGTCCCGGAACTCAAAGATCATGTTTTTGCGCCGTATATTTGAACTCTTGGCGTTAAATGTAAAAAAAGCTTTGTAAATGCAAAGTTTACAGACAAATAAGATGTTTAATGTAGAGAACATTAATATCTCTACATTCAATTGTGTGTAAGAATCAATCGATAAATACGCCATTCATAATAATGGTCTCAAGCTAAGCAACACTTGCCATAATGATACCACACAATAGGTAGAAGGCGTGGCAAATAACGCACGAACTAAATCGAACATTCAAATTATAATTCAGTGCCGAAGAGCCGAAAATGGATCACAACTATGAACATTCCTTCATCATTTTCAATCACCGATAGATTACGAACAAGAAAATGTAGGCAAAAAGGTAATGGACTAATTTCCGAGAAAGGCAAATCTTTTGACGGAACAAGCAACCGTATCCGTATAAGGCACGGTGCCAGGTCTTGCCGAAGCTATCAAAGTATTTAGAACAGCGTTTAATGTTTCGTAAGCTTACTTAACTACACCTTTAGCAAAACTGCTATTAGATCTGTTAATGTAATGTGAAGCTGTAAACCAACTCACGCCGTCTAATCACGCCGATATCTAAGAGATGAATGAAATACTATAACCTTATCATAAGCATATGACATCCTAGAAACATGTTGGAAAAGAATGATAACTATGTCTTTATGTAGACTTAATATTGGGGAGCAAGCAAAAGTCTTGCTCACGGTCGCGAAGTTATTACGAGTATTATAATCAGCAAATTCATGTCAGAACTAATTAACAATTAGCAAGATAGTGGTAAGACGCAAACCTTTCAACAATAAAAAAAACTATTCAGACCAAAAAGATAAAGAAAGTAAGAGAGGTAAATCCATGTCCAAATACTGAAGCTATCTCGATTCATCTATCACCCGAGATGATTGATCGAAATGTATCGATTTATTTCGGGATCGGCATTGATCTTCGCGTTACGCGGCCGATGAACTTGTTCCAGTCGCTTGTTTTGTTTTCCGAGCTGTAATTATTGGATTTGATCAAACACGCCTAAACAGAGATTGATCCGTTTGATTTTCTCCTTTAATTACAGCTATATTTGCTTGGATTGTAACAGTTAAGCTTTGAAAACTATACGATGTTTTGAACTATGTATGGAAGCCAGTGACAGTACATGTCAACCTGTACATTGTCAAGCAAATAATGCAATACTTCATTGAGGCGTAGAATCTCTTGTTGTTTGACAGTTGTTATGATTGCAATAGCCCAGCCCAACGAGATTTGTACCTTTATTCGTGGCGCCAGATAAATGGGAACAGGCTCTGAAAGGTCGTCCTCGAAACGAGAGTCACATCCATTATTTTATTTATAATGTGTATTTATTGAATTTAATATTGCTATTAATTACTTGACACTGGCAAAATACCCGGTAAGCGGGTGAGGCCATATTCGTATCCATTTTATTTCATAGCATCTCATTTCTTAAAGAAAGAAGGAGAAATAATAATTCACTAGGTATCGTGATTCGAGCTGTCCGTTATAAAAGCTACCAGGAGTGGATAAACAACGAAGAGGTTTGCTCCAAATAATTTTGTATCAAGCGCGGTTCGTGTGTTGCAGGCGCAATCGTGATTGCTCGATAAGTATCTACCCACGACCCACACCGGCTTCACTCACAGCTGCATTGAATTAGAACAGAATTCAAGTATATGAAAGTATTCTTAATAAAATGGAGGAAAGCAAAATAACAATAAGCCACCTTGAAGGTGAAGATCAGTCTTTAAATGGATTCATTTGCAATATCACGTGGTAATACATATAGAACAGTCGTTCAAGTGTAATGAGCACAAAGACTTGAAACTAAACTTGTCTGTGTCGCTATGCATCTCTACGGTACATTTTCCTCAACAGCTGTAAGCCTAGAGCCAAGCCTCCTCAAGAAACTTAAGAAAAATATAGTGCAACAAAAGTTTTACTTGCTCTTTTAATAAAGTACATTCAATCTGACCTATCAACTCGATTAAAATAGAGGTCCTTATAAAGTTGTTTACTACACACACTCCGTAACAATTGACAACATGTTCGTATGAAGCAATATCCTCAGGCCAAGGCCCGCTTCGGTCAGCGTTTAAATATGCGTAGGTGCGCCAAACGTGACGAATTTTCTAAATGCAACTTCGTCTAATGACCTTAACTTTTGTGGACTTGGATATTTGCACGGTGACTTGTACAAAATAAAAATAAAACATATACTGTGTCATCTGAGTACGTATAGACAATCTTAAAAAAATCAGCGACCGCTATATTATGGAAAATACTTATGAACGTATCCATAACATTTGAATTCAACGTACAATGAAAACAATTGACCAATTACAGCGCGGGTAAGTGAAAGAAACTGCGCTCGCGCCGATCGTCGGCGGATAGTCCGCGATCCCGCCATTGTGAGCCTGAAGTCTGGTACGATTGTTAGCTTATCTATCTTGATGTACACGAAATGAATATGGCAATGTATCATTTACCATCAGGTACTAAAGGTAACTTGCTAGTTCACACGGATTAATTAAAAGACTACTGAAAAATAGTTTCTGTGAGCTACAGCCCGTATCGACGTGAATCTCCTTCATCTCACTCTCTATTGCCTTCATGTTCTTCCCTTTCATAACTCTCAGACTGGGGCCTGCAATCCCTAAAGTTTTCTTTTGGTAGTTGGAATCTATACTCGTAAAAGCACAACCGAGGCTGTTACGCTATAAAAGCAATTTCTTGCACCCGATGTTACTACTCAACTCTTCCAAATATTATAAACATACTCTACTAACACCGTCCACATCTGTATAGTTAGTACTGTACCGTATTTGGTAACATGAATTACTCCTACCATGTCAATATTAACTACTAAACTTAACGTACATATAATTGAAAGCCATAAATAATATTATACATCTAAACCAAATCGATATTTAATCGGTAAACATGAGATCATGCAAGATGTAGTTTACATCACGGCTATGTTTAGTCATCTGAAGATCTAAGTAGATGACGGCGGGCCAAACAAGAATTTGATAATTGAAATATTACATTAAGTAGGAGTCAAGATTATAGACGCAGCGAAGGTTCTATTGAGTGGTTTAATAACTTGTGATTAAACCTATTAAAAAATAGAAATGGATCATCTCGATAATTGATCAGCCAAATCAGGATATATTGCTAGTCTCCAAGAAACAATGAAGGATTGTTCAGCAAAGCTACATTGAAACTCGTAAAATTACATGATTTAGAAATATTTTTTTAGCGGTGAATAAACATCGAACAGACCACTCCACTGCAAGGGAATTCACACGTATTTTGTACTTGCCAAAGAAAAGTAAGCCATCTTAATCCTGAAGACGACCAAACTATTCCACTCACGGACGCAGAAAAGCAATAAAAATTGGATTTCGACGACAAAGCATGCAATGATACAGTTATAAATGACGTCACTGATGTGACGATGCGAGATACATGTGGAGCATCGGAAGGTGCGCAGGATTCTGGCTCAACGAGGTAACGGTGAACACCGCACGGGGGAAGATTTACTGCGCACGGTTATAAACGCCTGGTACTTCTAATTGTGTAACGGTACAAGAGTTTAATTAGTATCATTATCTTCATCTTGACATAAACATTTAAATGAAGTTAAGTAATCGTTTCCAAGTTGGGGTAAAAAATATTTAACTAAAGATAGAGTCAATTTTCTCTTCCATGCAAAAGACCTACAAAAATCTATATGTTTTTGTTTCAAGAAAAGAAAGTAGTCTTTCTGCAATAAAGAATTAAAAATAAACAGTTATAATGATAAAATTAATGACAAAGGCTCCTAATATGGAATACGCTAATTAACATATTTAGAAGATAACCCCATTTTAAGTATAATAAATAAGTGGATTACAACGGAAATCTAAATAAACCGTTTTAAAATATAAATACTAGCGCCGTGATGTCACCATAAACGGAAATATCACACGAACATTGTTTTATTATGGGCGAATTTCAAATAACCATCTTTTGATTGTTAAGTGTTTGTAATTCACAAATATTGAACACCTTAGTCTGGGATTTAAACTAAATGATATTATTTGACTACTAAACGCAAACCACCGACTTGGGTTCAAATAATTCATATAATTAAATCCAAAACCAAGCGCACCATTGCAAGACCTCAAGACACTGAGCACTTTCTGCGTAGATTGGACCGCAAGCAACAACTAAATATGAGGGTACCCCAGTACAAACTTTGACACTAGTACGTCTAACACCTCCGTCCTCCCGTGGCCATGGTTTCTGTAAAGCAGCCGAAACGTCGGGAACGTAAAAACATAAAATAAACGCGATAAAATCCGTACGATTAGTTTCATTTCAATACTAAACGAAAATCAAAGTGGATAAAAACAATAATGTTTCATAGATACGATATAACGTCTATGTTTATACCATGATAAACTAAAGAGAATAGAAGGCAGTGGTCAAAATAAAGCAAGCAAGTTTACTTTTGCCACATTCATCATTTGATAAAATCCAGTCCAATGTGAGTGACTTGTTAAGTAGGTTCTGCAGTTTCCAGGAAAATTGCAACGAGCGGTAGCTTTATTGCTATGTGTAGCTTAAAGATAAAAAAGCATGTACCGAGAGTGGTCAAAAAGAGGAAACTAAGTGAGTGACGCACTTAAGCTTCTATGAAATTCATGACTGATGATGGCTTGCGCGAGACATGGGTCTAACACGTAGAGGCCTATTTTTAGAATTGTAATGTTTTGTTAGCCAGCCGCTGAAAATGATAGCATAAAGCATGTTTTATTATAATAATTCTGTGCTCATGGACCGATTAGATAATAACAGAAATATTAAATATCGCCATACGAACACACCATCCATACAAAAGAAAATCACAAGTAGGCTTGCTATTCGATTTTAAGAAGATTCTAGAAACTTATTTGAGTTACGGTTCTGCCGCCGAGAGAATGCGTTCCAAACAGGTCGTGTTGTATCGTATTTCTTTCGTACAACGATGATATTGTAGTATTTTATCATTTACTTATATACACCACGGATACACAATTTAATTAACAATTATATTATTATGTTTACCTACTAGAAACGATTTAAGCGAGCTACATTTTATTTATGTTTGGTACGCATCTCGGCGCCTGAACTGTAACCGAGAAGAATTTTATTTATTTTTGTAAACACTCACAGACCAGATTATGTCATCATTCTGATTATGCTTTAATTTCTTCTTGGTCTTATCTAACTTTTTAATTATCTTGTGTGTTTTTAATGAAGTATTTCGAGAACTGTAACCGAGAAGAATTTTATTTATTTTTTAAACACTCACAGACCAGATTATGTCATCATTCTGATTATGCTTTAATTTCTTCTTGGTCTTATCTAACTTTTTAATTATTTAGTGTGTTTTTAATGAAGTATTTCGCGATGAAAGTAATAGTCATTTCTATTCTACACTTTGATTGATATCTATCTTGTCTATTCTTACTAACATTCTAAATACAAAAGTGAGATTGTTTGTCACGCAAAAACGGTTCAAAGAATTCGATTATTATTTCTTTATATACAGAGTTAGTTTAACCCTTAGTAGCCTGATTTACGAAAGTGATTTATGTTTAATATTACTGTGTTAATTGTTACTGTGTTTAATAATAATGACATTTGATTTTTTTTTATTTCGTTGCAAAGAATATTATACAACCGTAAAAGACGTACAGCCAACCTATAAAAAAAACTAATAATAATGTGAACATTCGGTTTAAAAGATTGGTATCAAAATTGAAACTCTAGGCTATTAAGGGTTAAACTCTGGACTAATTTATAATCTTTCTCCGAGTTAAGGCCAGCTTCACATATACATAATAAGTAAAACCAAGATACATCTGATACCCTGGTATCATGCGTCTGTTTATAGCATTCTCACTTTCCCAATTAGAGTGGAGCTGGCCCTTTGCTTTCTAAGAGCGGCGCCGGCGCACCTCTGCTTATTAGCACGGAACAACCACTTTCAATGTGATGTGCTATAGTTTTTTATGCATAGGCTTTTCCGGGAACTTGCTATTGTTGTTTTAGTCCAAATTGCATATTATTCGATCCAAATATGATAGTATTACAATTTAGAAGCGAGAAAGGCCTAGTAATTTTAGAGTTTGCTCTCCCAACCGTGATGTTCCGGGTTCGAAACCCACTCTGACTTTAATAGTGACCCATGTCACCAATGTCATTGGCCTACTTCTATTTAAAAAAATACCGGACTTCTAGGATGTACTAACAACAGATCGCAGGCTGCGATAGCGATGCTAAAGCGGCATTTATTCCTTTAAGTAGGCATCGAAAAAAAAAATACAACCGAATTGAGAACCTCCTCCTTTTTGAAGTCGGTTAAAAGGGACTACACGCCCCATACTGCACCGGCCGCGTCAAGTTCACAGCGTAACGCACCGCCGCGCATGCGCTAATGTCATGTGCGCATGACCGCACCTGTACGCGCTTCCTGTCGGCCATCTTGGATCGCTACTACGAGTTTGATATCCATATGCTAGTGGCATCATCTGGGGGCTTACTATGAACTACTACTCAAAACTCAAATGAGGACCCTAAACTTCCTCGCAAACATGTACCAAAGGACTTGATTAAAATGAGCGAGGTCCTGATTTGAGTCGCATTCGATATTCATGGTAAGAGGGATAATCATATTTTTGAGATTTGGACAACTTTATAGTAGAGCTATTATAGAGTTATGAGGAGTGGCAGAGGTATGGCCGTAAATGTAGAGTAAATGGTCTAATGACATCTAGTTTTTTTTAATTGTCTCTATCAGAAAATTACACTGTTTCCTTCACATTTGATTATCGATATTTTTTTTATAGGTGTGTTTAGGATGACCTCGAGGAAGTGAGCAAGAATCCTTAGATATGCAGTAAAATTATATAGCATAATTGGTTTTCACCGCGCCATGGTTGGGTTCAAATTACTAATATAACTTTATAATCCAATTTGAAAACATCTTTAAGTCTGGAAGCCGGAGATTTGTTTTCGTTTCCGTGGGGAACTTTAAATACTATATAATAATTCTACATACAATGGTCTTATAATAAGATTATATTGAAATTTTCGACCAAAGAGCGGTGTTTATTGATGAAGCAATGAATGGCAAAAATTATCGTGACGTTGTCTTGGGCCATCGTCAAATGAGAATACCAGGTGTAGCATATGTTTATACCATGCCCAGACCAAGTTCCCGAGGAGACGTAAATGGGAAGCCTTTGTGGACAAAGGTCTAGCACCGGCATTGCCAGCGTTGTAACATAAAATAGGCTATAAAAGCTCAGGACTCGTTTTTACCTTGCCAATCCACGGCGGGCATTGCGATTTCCTTTGTTGAACCTTAGTTGTTTGCCTGTGTTTTTTGGTATTTGTTTATTTTCTATGTTTTTTTAACCGACTTCTTCCGTCATTTATGAACCGATTTGGATTTTTTTTTTATAAGAATCGAGTTCACATTCGTTAAATATTTGATTTAGTTAGACGAGGTAGATTTGAGGATTAGATTCTTTTTTGCTTTTTAGTTTTTTGAAGACGGTTTTTTTTTAAGTTTTTTATCTGTTAATAAAATTACAAGACACTGATGGCATTATTTTGTAGCTGATTGCCAATCTAAAAAAAAGAAGACGTAACCTATTGGACTTTTTGGCGGAAAGTTGAACAGTGAAATGGTTTATTTTGTTAATTTTTTACGAAAAATGTTTACGTTGGATAAGTGAAGGAAGTTTAAACAAAACAATATAAGAAACATGACTCTTAAAGTTCACCCAAGATGTCCGGTAAACACTGGCAAAATTGGGACTATTTTGTAGCCGAAAGTCAGCCTTGAAAAAGAGGAGACAAAGTACCTTATTATAAAAACGGTTTGGACTTGAATTCAACACAATAAAGTTTCTTAACCCCACGTATTCATACGGCTTGGAACAGTCGCATCAAGCCGGAACCGTCGCTGGTGATATATTATGATGTGCTCCGGCGGTCCGACGCGCAAAACTATGACTAATCTTAGAAATCTTCATAATGTAACTCCTAATGATGGATACATAACGTACGAACGAATTCGTCAACAATCACATTGAGATTGGATGCTAGATAGGATGAGATCTGGGCCCCAAGTCTGCTAACACAATCGATAACTAACTGTCACTTTAGACAGATACTGTATGGGATATCTGTCGAAAGTGACAGTTACTATGCGGTTGCTGTTCGATTGTGAATCGATTGTGTTAGCAGACTTGGGGCCCAGCTCAAATTAATGTCGCGATTAGAGAATAATAATTTGTTGGATATCACAGTCACAAGTTGACGAAAAGAGTTACAAGATCAATATGAATATTGAGCCATTTATAACCGCAAGTTTAAGAAAAATTACGGTTCGCTACTCTACTACGCTACGCTACACTCACTGAAGATAGAGCAAGACTAAGCATCATTGCGATCAAATTTAAATAACACTAATATTATAAATGTGAAAGTTTGGATGGATGGATGTTTGTTACTCAATCACGCCAGAACGGCTGAACGGATCTGGATAAAATTTGCCACAGAGATAGATTATAATCTGGAATAGCACATAGGCTACTTTTGATCCCGGTAAAAAGGAAATACTTTTTAATCGCGGGTAACACCGCGGGGCGCAGCTAGTAACATTATAATGAGGAAAGTTTACGATGGACTAGAATTAAGTAATAACTATTTTTTTTCTAGATGTTACTTTGTAATTGTCAAAGGCGGCAGAGCGTATCAGAGCAGACATGCTACAGAAAGCATATAATTTGCATGCCGACGATTACGTTGCTATCATTCATAAGAATGAAGAGCTGATAATGTTTATTATACAGGTTGTAAGTTAATATTTTTATACATAGTCACTAGCACGAGTCGTGTATCGCGCGGAGCATTGTGCTGTAGTCTCGTGGTTCACGATACATTGCGCGCTCAAGAATTACAACATTTGTAACTCATGTCTTTCGACATAAATGACTTTTATAATTTTATTATGGTCATTAAGAGTGACCTTTACCCTAATTTTTCATTACCATATCCTTTACATCGTGTATATATGTCGTATCACTCAGTAGCAAATAATAACTGTTTCCTAGAAGACTGTTTTGAACAGTAAACTTAAAAAAAATACACAGTTAAACAAAATCCATGCAAGCTATTGCTGTGGATAAGTTAATTACTACTTGTTTTGTAGACATGAATAGCTATGATCTTTGCCCTACTGAGGTAGTTAACTATAGCGTTATAACTGACAGTAAAGATTTAGTTACATAAGACTTCTTTAACGACCTATTTGATGCTCAGATTAAAATTTATATAACCCAAATAGTTTTTGACAATATTGATGATGGAGACAGCGTAAAAAAGTAAACTTCAGAAACCACAGATGATATAGACACGAACAATTGTTTATTGGTAGGCAAGTGTGTCGACGAAAGAGGATACCAGTCTAATAGCAGATAGTATACAAGCTTATGGGAGTAAACAGAAATCTATTTTAGCTCAGTCGCTTTATGATACAAAATTGAAGCCTTCAATTTAACTCTACCCTATAAAATCCGAAGCGCTGTAAAAATCCAAAACAAATCTGAGAAGAATGGGACTCGTGTGTGAGTAGCTGATGACTTGTGTATGTTGGTCGTAATGCAAGAAGTTTCATATCCCACGCTCAATTTAACCGCAAATCGGTTGAAGTAAACGGTGAAAAAAATACGGTTTTCAAATGGTAGCGATTGTCTTGAACTGTCATGTAAAACTTTAAGAAAATTCTAGGGCAAGAAATTTAAATGGTAGGCACTTCAAAAACTATTTTAAACTAATGTTAAAATTTCAATAATAATGATCTAGACGGACTAACTATAATTACTTCTGTTTGCCGACTCGGTTGGCGCGATTGGTAGTGACTATTCTTTCTGGGAGGAGGGGGTTCGAATACCAGTAGGGGAAACTTTATGTGATAAACACGAATGTTTGTATTCGAGTCATGGATGTATAATTTCTAGATACAAATAACAGTAAATTATTGAGATTGTCCCCAGTCCATTGTATGGTACTCATAATACAAGCGTTGCTTAGTTTGGGACCGCACAGTGATGTAAATAAATACAAAATCTATCCGATGATGCAACTATCATCTCATAGGTCAATACACTAACATTCTGCATGCATTCGGTCATAAGGCATAATAAAGTGGGTTACTAAAATGCCAACACACACAACCGATTATAGTCTCTGCATCATTGCTGCATGGGCTATATTTCTATGAGCATCATGGAGCCATCGTGACATTATTAAGTTTATTTCCAGAGTTGAACTTTACAGAGCAATCCATTGTTCCTTATCTAATACTTTCTATCGGCTGCGCAATTTAAAGGGCTGGCAAGTCTAGTTTATACATAAGCCTTCTTGCGATTCGCAGATCAAATAGAACGTTTTCCGTATATTACGTATTTATCGTGAGTCTTTTGCTGACTTCCCGAATGAAGAAGGCAACCATCGTGAAGATTCTGCCTGTCTGAGAGAAGTTAACCTGATTTTATAAGGCTTGTGAAGTCCGCCAACTCATACTGAACCAGTTGAAGCAGCTAGACTTCCTCTCGATGAGGGAAGGCCTGTGCCAAGCCGTTGGTAGTTCAAAAATATTGTTAGTTTGCCGAATGTTGTATAAACTATTAGTGAGACCAATTTTAATGAATTTACTGCTTGGTAGATACAGGGTCAACACACAATTTTATTTAATTACACTGGCCTTAGGCGGTGACTCAAAATATTATTAGTTAGTTATGTAAATTTTATACATAAGATGATCAATCACTGTGCCGTTGTTGCTTCATAAACATGATCATACAAGGTTGTACTATTGGTGTCTATCCCAGTTTTGTATAGCAAAGCTATTAGAAACAGATTTTGGTAATTATATAAACAGATTCAAAATTACATCAGTGCTATTGACTCCAAGTTCACTGTTACTATCCGAATCAAAGCCTGATGGAACTAAGGTTATCAATCAAATCGCTGATGACGTCATCGTGGCTCTGCGGGTCACACTCGTGCGCAGTTCGTTATTGTTATTTGCATAGCAAAATGGACGTCGATTAAAGGCGTGCGGGCGAACAAGGATTATCTACGTGATTGCTTTGATATATTTAGTTCTAGAATCTAGATTGAAATATAGTCCCAAACGCCGAATGCTGCTTATAGGCTGCATAATACAAATAAAGCATGTAGAGTTTTTGGTCCTTAAATTAATACAGTTTTATATGATAGGCCGTCATTGCCGAACTATTACATTATGAAGATAGTAGAATTAATATGAATAGTGGAGAGTATTATTTTCATAAAAAAGCTTATTTTAGTCACGGGAAAGTTTGAACTTAAAAGTGAAAATTGTATCTACATTTATTTCGGCCAAATCTTAACACGAACTTTGAACACAAGCTGTGGTTAAATATTAAACTGAAAAATATTACATAAATCCAGACCTCTCCATACGACGCCATATGGCGATGTCGAAATCACGAGCTGAACACAAAGAGCCCAGCTCTCTCCGCACTCAATACACAAGATTAATGTACCACCACATATCGGATACAGATTCCATTCAAAATAGTCAGTACTTGAGATGACTGACAGTGATCTTCAATTAAGAGCAATCAGAGGCTTTTGATGGTCTTATTTTTGGATCGGAATTTGCTCTGAAGCCCTTCCTAAGCACTCTTGAAGGGTATTTCTATATTAAGGATCAAATTAGGATTCAATATGTATGTAAAGATTTTTTAAAGTACCAGGATTGCATATTATACTAGAAGCTCTAGGAGTTAAAGTCCTATGGTAGTGTGTTTTCAAAATGTAAGAATGTACTTGCGTATATTGCTATTAGTCTGGGCAACCGAAGAAAAACCTCCACACATTATCAAAGAAATTATTGTCAAGTTGCTAATATTGTAAAATCTAAGATGTGATAAACTCAAACCGCCTTCTTTAAATGTTTCCCATTCAATTATATCTAGGTTACAAAAAGCGGCCCGAACATAATTGCACTTATTTGTAACTTCTTCATTACTCAAATGTCCGAAGTTAATTACAATGTATCTGGTGCTTTGTAATAAATATTCCAAGATATTACCAAAAGAAAACCTCTTGTAATAAATTTAAAGTTGATAAATTGATTTTAACATCGAATTATCGTTCATCAAGATTCAAACACTGCCTTAATTTAGTACCTTGACTCTCCTGGGAAGCGATGACTCCATCTCCACATGCCGGTAGCGTTCCGCCGATCTGTGCACCCCCCTACCTCCCCTCAGATCCTCCGCCGACGCCCTCTCCTCGCCCCTGCTCAGCGTGGTCACCTTCCGCACAATTCTCGTTGTGATCCTCCGCTGCCCACTGTCGTCTTTCTTCGAGATTTTTGTCGACTCTAAAGAAGAGCCTAGAACCTCGGTCGACAATCTTTTGTTCGTATGAATCGCCTGCAGCTCCGAAACTCCTAGACCACCGGCTGACGTCGGCACAGCCAGCGCACTCTCGCCATCATACTCAAAATGGGTCTGGTTTCCATCATGAAAAATGCGACCATTGTAGCTGTCCTCTCGGTAGGACCCCGAGCGGTAGCTCGACGACCTCTCCATCCCTGGATAGTTCCCATCATAGACTGTCTCGTGTCTCTGCAATCCTTCACGTAGACTCCTGGGTACCGACGCTAGATTCAAGCTGGTCGTTATCGGCGACCCGACAGGTGATGGAGAGGGTTTCTTCAAGCTTGATTTTAAAGGTTTCGAGTCATCGTTTTCGAGCGTCCCCTGAACGAAGAGGCGCTTGCTGCTACCTTCCTTCACAAATCTGTACATGGACATGTTGGCTCCGCGATGGCCTTAAGGCCGCCGTAACATAATACTGTTCGCTGCAATGGGATTCCCACTTGTTAAGGATTCGATACGCGTAGGGCATTTGCTTATAGCGCCGGTAACAGTTTTATGGTGTGACGAGATATTTAAATTCAAGAACGAGGAGAAGTGTACGCGAGGTCGATTTTGTGATCTAGGTGTGGTTTATTGTATGCTTTATATTATACTAGCTGTTGCCCGCGACTTCGTCCGCGTGGTATTTAACAAAGACAACCATTGGCAACAGCCTGCTCGCGTTCTGATCCCGCGGGACGCATTGCAGATTGTTGCTATCAAACTTTAATCAGGCGCAGCGCTGCAACATTGGTTTTAATTTTTTTTCGAGAGATCCAATTTTTTTTTCTAAAATAAAAATAGCCTATGTTACTCCTTGTTACATCAGCTATCTGCCAGTGAAATTCCTGTCAAAATCGGTCCAGCCATTTCAGAGATTACCCGGAACAAACAGACAGACAGACAGACAGACAGACAGACAGACAGACAGACAGACGGACAGACAGACAGACAGACAAATATTGTAAAAAATGTTGTTTCGGTATAGGTAACGTGTATACATCCAAATGCACTTAGTAAAAAGCGGTTATTTTAATATTACAAACAGACACTCCAATTTTATTTATATGTATAGATAGAGTGGTTCAGAAAGGGTATACTAGGCCTTGGACTTGCGGATCTTTGGCACATTTGTAATAAAAAAAACCGTCTTAATTTCTGGAATTGGGAACAACATTTACTTTTAATATCAACATATCGAAATTCTGACATGATATTTGGGTTAAAAACTCGCTAAAGAAGCGCTTGTTCCAGGCTTTCCATTTCTGAATCATCCATATAATATTTGCTTTCAGATCTTATCAACAGGTTGTTTAAAAATGGAATCTTTACAGAGCTAGCCCAAGTTAGGCAGCAGTATATTTACATGGCAACAAATCAAGAAAGTAAATAAGTGTTTGAAACTAAAAGCGGTCGGTATGCTCAACGTGTTACGGATTAGGAATGGTCTGCCGCCAAATATGGGGACCAGTCGTTGTGTATGGAGGGGCCCTTCCGGCGGACGTCACACGGGAAATACCGGATCCAATTTTAAAGTGACGTTTGAAAGCTTCGATACGGCATCTTGATTCTAGTCATAACAAATTCCTAACTGGGACTGTTATCAAATACTTATGTATTTGAACGGGAGACGTCTAAGAGTTGTGGCCGAACTGGTTCATAAAAGAACTATAAATATGGCCAGACGAACACACCAACTATACGGTCCCACACAAAACAACGCTTGTGTTATGGGTACCGTACAATGGCCTGAGGGTGAACCAATTATAAAGATACTAAATATCCATGATTCGAATACAAACATTCGTGCTAATCACACAATGTTTGTCCCTACCAGGAATCGAACCCGGGACCCGGAGCATAGAAAGCACTACCAACTGAGCTAATCAGGTAGTCGATAACTATTTATTTTATAACGCTTTTATGTGGATAAGTTTAAAGTGTCCAACTAAATAATGCTTAATCATCAATGCAGTACCATATTTAGATTGTAAAGTACTTTTTTTTGTCAAATCTATCAGCAGTTGAAATACAATTTCCTCAATAAATGTGAAAAGCTATTCTATAATTATGCAAGAGCTAGCTACAGTGAGAAATCGACGACCTTAGCGACCTTTCGCCTGGCGACACCGCTGTGAGGCTGACTCTACACTCGATAATCCTTTCTAAAATAACCTACCTACTTAACGAAGAATTATACCAAACAGACGGCAACTATGGAATAAGAACAATATAATAATAATAATATAATAATACCAGCCGCTTTCTCGTTACCGAGGCAAGCGTTCTATCACTGCTAACGAACAATATATTTGCAGATATTATTGGTCAGAATTACAGCTTGTATAACCGAGTCAAAGATCTATATCGAGATGATCAAGATGATAAAGTCATATAAAAAGAAAGAAAGACAAGATCTTTATAAAAAAAATAATAATAATTTAATGCTATCTTTCGATGCGAGTAGACCCAATTATTCCAAAAATAAACCAGAATAGTTTAATAATGATTTAACAATATCAAAAGTAGTCTATATAAATTGGAAGATATAAATATTTTTTAAACCGTGACGAAACCTGAATGTCTGAGGGAACCTCTCGAAAGATGTGTGAGTCCGCCAACCCGAACTGGGCCAGCGTGGTGGACTAACTAATCCCCTCGCATTGATGGGAGGCCCGTGCCCAACAGTGGGACATTAAAAGCGCTGGTATTATTTAATTTTATAAAGAATTTCACTGTCAGAGTCATTCTAGTTAAACTTGACCCGAATGAGGCACACACACGCTGACATAACAACTGGTTACACTGATGTCATAATATTTGTTATTGTGAAACGTGAATTAATTGCGATGCCATTGGAAAATGTGAAAAAAATTATGAAGATATTAATCTATAGAGTTCAAAATGGGTATGCAATGAACATATTGCAATTGGAACTCCGAAAACATATGCTTCAAAGGGAGATTACTGGATTGCGAATGTTTTTGATACTAATAATAAGATAAAACGAATTATTTAAATTAAACTAATTTTAAGGATTTTCTCGCGTTTATTTTAGGTGTTTAACGTTCCCGACGGTTCGGCTGCTTTACAACCATGGTCACGGGAGGACTTGGTTGCTGTAAAGCAGCCGAAACGTCGTCGGAATGCCGTTACCATGTCGAAGAACATGGTTTTGCTTTTTTTAAACGGATCTTATACATTTTGGATGGTAATTTTTCTGGGCATCTAGATAAATATTAACCTTAGTAAGTTTAAGGTCACCATAGATACAAAAGTAAAATATTATACATCGATTTGTACTACCTACAAACACCATGTATTGTACCAAGTAAATGTGTTAATTGCTATTGTTAATAAAGTTCTCATCATATGCGCAAAGAACCATAGATAAGCCCTAGCCTAGGAGTTCTCACATGAAAAGATACTATGGAAAAAAATTTTTTTTTAAGGAATATCTAGTCTATATTTTATAACTATCTGTTTCGCAGAATTGTTATTTGAGTGTCTGTTTGTTTGAGAAGCGAAAACCTATTGTATGATTGATGATTGCAACTGCGAGCGGAGCCGCGATGAGGAGTTAGTGCAAAACACATCTCCAAAAATATGTAGATGAGAAAAACTTGTCATATTTTTTATATTTTTTTTTTATACAAGGATAATATCAAGTCTCAATCCATGATATCCTGTGTGGGTGATAATTTTGAGGCGCGGGGGAGGGTACTGGTTCAATGGTGACGCCCACAGCATCGAACCTTGGACCTCTATATATGGGGACGACATTTCAAACGCAATTGTCGGTTCAATTTTAATTGGGCGTTTGGCATTCTTGCATGTTATTAATGAAACTTGTACAAGATTTATAGGAAATCTGGTTCAATACGAAACAAAACAACATCACGCGTGTAATCCCCAAAAGAGTAGGTAGAGTTACACTACAGTACACCTACATGTAGCCGTTCATTTTGGGAAAGGAGGCTCTTGCCCAAAATAGTTTGGGAATCCCTGGTACAGCTGAACCAGTACATATGAATGAAGTGGGACAATCAATTAATACATATAAAGCATATATAATAAAGCAGTGATAGTCAAGTTGGTATAACGCTTGCCTCGGTAACGAGGATCGCAGGTTCAAACCCCCAGGCTCGCACCTGTGGGATTCCTGGATTTCGTGTGCGAATCTCATTTTCAACCGCGTTTATCACTTGCTAAACAGTGAACGAAAATATCGTGAGGAAACCTGCATATCTGAGAGAACCCCTCGAAAGATGTGTGAAGTCCGCCAACCCGCACTGGGCTAGCGTGGTGGACTATAGCCTAATCCCTCTCGAATTGAAGGGAGGCCCGTTCCCTTCAGTGGGACGTTAAAAAGGGCTGGTATTATTATATTTATTATAATCAATTAATAAATTACAAGTACAATCAGTGATCCAAGAAATAGAGTCTAAGACCCCGGTAATATTACCATCTGCTAACACCCTTAACAGATGTCTAACACGCGCTAAATGTGCAATCGTACGGAAATCCGTTTACAAAGAAGTGTCTCGTCTAGACAGGTGAAATCGAGATAGTTTAGTTAATGTTTGCGTTTACAATGCGTCGGTAACTAGTCTGTGAGTCGTTCGGTAAACAACTTCTATTCGTTGCAATAAAAATAATTTATATACTAAGTACCCTAATATTTAGCTAAATATGAGGGTATCTCGGTCAAACTATGACACTAGGACATCAACCACCTAACTCCTCCCATGACCATGGTTGCCTGTAAAGCAGCCGAAACGTCGGGAACGTATCAATCATAAAATAAACGCGATAAAATCCTTAAATTCGTTTTATTTCAATGTGTAGTATTCGCGTAAATATAAGAAATCCATATAAATTCTATTCGTATATAAGCATTTATGTTTATACATATAGTTTAGTTTAGTTTAGTTTAGTATGAAGGTAAGCGATGTGTGGGAATATGCTCCCATAACAGCGACTTGCTCAAACGGGATTCAGAGATACGAAAATGGCGATGTGACGATAACGAAGAACTTCACAAACGGTACTTACACATTTGAGTAACTTACGATTCTAAGGCTTCATTCAATTCTCTAAACTACATGGTTTCAGTTAAGCCTAAATTGTAATTATATACTTAGAGTTAATACTTTTTTGACCAGCTGCTTAAGTCTGCCTAGCCGTTCCTACATTGTTCTCACATACCTATAACACTGTACTACTCAAAAATGTTAAAGATCTTTTTTAAAAAAGCAACCATGGAGTTTCGTGCCCGTTCTTCTATATAGGAGTGAAATTCCGAACGGGTGGTGAAGTTATAGCTTAGCACTATGTAACTTTTTTGACGATTCATAAGTACTTTACTGAATGGTTTACTATAATAAAAATATTCTGATTCATAGACCTAATGTTGTCCCAAACAATAGAGAATTAAAAAAAAAAATAGTGTTGTGTAGTTTTTACAATGACACCTAGTATTATCAGGTTCCAATATAACAGGGAACGAAATCAATGACTTAGCGTAGGTACTTTTATAATATGAGTTGCTACTTAAAATGATTTAATGACACTTTTCAAGGGAGGAGACAAACCAAGGTAGTCATTATTGTCTGAGCTTGGGCATCGCAGTTATAAGACATGTAATGAAGGCATTAAATTGATATTGTTTAAGTTAAATAAGATACTCGTTAACCTTGAGAATATACGTTTACTGGAATGCAGTTAAATGACCAAACCAATAAAAACAATTGAGTATAAGCAACTTAACAAGTTATGGAATTCAAAATAAACTATTACATCTCAAGACCTATCGATTGCGTTCAAACAATTGAAATCAAAGATACTGTTTACTAAGCGAAGTTAATTAGAGGTATCAAAGTAACATACTATGTCGAAAACAATGGCCTTGTTTTAGACACCGGTCTGTCAATTAGCAAAGATTTCGGAATCTGAACATCTTCATTGAACTGATACTCATTGATAAAATGTTAAACCGTTACTGTCACCGGTATCGATAAAAAAAAACAACGGAAAATCGCGTATCGAATCCTCAATAAGTCGCGTCACTATGTAAAGAAAAAAAACACTAGATAAAGGCCGCCACTCACTATACACCACGAGTTCGATTTTCAAAAACACTGTTAGTCGGTTATATTTGTTAGTTGAATTGTTCGATTTGTGTTCGAATTTCGATTTTGTTTTTTTTTTATATATAAACGCGGAGCGCGAGCATCTACGCCGGTCGCTTGCAGGTGACTGGTTGCGCGAGCGCAGATGGACGGTAAGTTACCCATGACGGCTTCTGTTACTAAAAAATAGTATTTTGTAAGTGGGATTTAGCATTTTATTATGAAGTTACACTGAAACATAATTATGATAGGTACAAATTTAACGGCAGTGTTATTTCTAAGGAATGGAAGTGGAATTAGCTTATCAGAACGTTCTGGACGTGGATGGGTTGCCGAATAATCTAGGCCCCAGGACTGGTGACATAATTAACTCGCAATGACAATGACATCTCAATGATGGTCCGGGTTAATTATAAATTCCATACCATTAGTGTATGAAGGCGTAAATGCCACAACACCTGCCACACTGTCAGTCAAGTGCACTAGCTAGCTCTAGGTATGCAAATTTAATGTAAATATGCACAAAAGGTACTTCTGAATATCAATTGCAAATTTCAATAAATAAAACACGTATTCGGTATTATGTGGGACGCATTATGAGAATTATTAAAACTATAATTGCTAGTAATATCGTAAGTGTATACAATATTATGTTAATATTCAATAAGACTATAAATATTAACTCTATAACATTTATTCATAAACCCAACAGTAGTTTGTTATTAGTTATACAGTCGCGAGCGCACAGATTATTTTTTTACATTGTTTACGCTACTATTAACGCCATCTATCGTAGTTTTCCGGAAAGCATTACTAAGCGACTCCGATCTGAACCTCAACACCTGCGCGAACCATACAGCGCCATCTAGTGGTTATAAACAACAAGCAAGCAAGCAAGCTTTTTTATTTCTGCGCATATTACATTTTATTTTGGTTACATGTTTATTACGCTCTGACAACTTACCATTATGGTCTGCCAGAGGTTTGCATGTACAAATAAGGTGTGTGAGTATTAAATAATGTATAATTAAAACATACAGGCTCATTATTATTTTTTTGCCTTAAGACTTTTTTGATCACACACATTTTGTAAGTCCACTTTGCTGAGTAGCTGTTATTTGTGTTTATCAATGAGGGTTAATGTAAGTTGGTATGAAATGAGATCAGTACACACTCATTATTTTTGTCGTTCTGAAATCATAGAACATAATTTCAAATGGGTATGGAAATCAGTTTTAAATATTTCCGATACAAGTATGAACCGATAATTTACGTTTTTTTACGTTCCCGACGTTTCGGCTGTTTTACAGCAACCATAGGAGCAGCAACCATGGTCACGGGAGGACTGGCCCTACCGTGACCATATGTACTATTCGCGTAAATATAAGAAATCAACTATAAATATAGATTTCGTAACATGTTTAAAAACGACGCATAAACTCATAGTAAACAAATCATAACTTCGCTCGTATATGTCAATTACGTAATCAATAAATCACGACCTTCGATGTAAATAGACTTGCTTGTAATAATCCTAATACCTACAAAGGATTTCAATTTATCAAGCAAGTAAAATATTTCGGTAGTTCATTCACTCAAAACTCTGTCAACTGATCAAAGGATAAAGAGTATCGCAAATAAATCATATTTAGTTTTAGTTTAGCAGTGATAGCCAAGTTGGTATAACGCTTGCCTCGGTAACGGGCATTTCTGGATTTCATGTGCGAATCTCATTTTCAACCATGATTATCACTTGCGAAACGGTGAAGGAAAACGTCGCAAGGAAACCTGCATGTCTGAGAGAACCCCTCGAAAGATACGATATATATAGACGGTAACACATTCAATAAATACATTTGCTATTAATTACTTGTCATTGGCAAAATACCCGCTAAGTTGCGGGTGAAGCCATATTCATTTCCATTTTATTTCATCGCATCTCATTTCGTAAAGAAAGAAGAAGACCCAACAGACGGTTGTCCTCTCCAAATGTGCTGTCCCATTTTCCAGACAAGTTTTTCAATTTTTCCTTAGATAAGATCGATCGAGTATTACGTTGTTATAAACGATATAGTAATTAAGACTATTTAAAAAAAGACATAACTAGCCAAATCAGTCCTCAAGTGATTTGCTTACCATCGAGCAGCATTTTTTTTTATTTATCTAATTAAGCCCTAATTACTTCATCCATCACCACATTCAGACCCTTGCTGCGGAATTTCACGATGATCACGTCATACCGAGGATATCCGAATATTATCACGGTGTCGTGTTTCGTAATCAGAGGGTGCGAGGGCGGTGCGTGGGCGCAGCCATCTGGTCCGCGGCCTTCTGGCGACCTACATGCAGGCCCTATGGTCTATAGGTCATCCGGACTGTTGGGCGAGGATGACGTCACGTGACTAGCATTCGCATCGGCAAGCGGAAAACGTTGCTAGTTTATTGATGCAGCAATTAATAGTCCGCTTTTAGATTAAAAGGAAGTGAGCCAGGAAATGTATTACTGACGTTGTTTTTAATGCAAATAATTTATATATGAATTAGTAATATATTTGGGTATTGTTTTTATAGTTATTCTTTTTTTTTTGTTGAAAATTGGCTACAAAATACTGGCATTTTCGCCAGTGTCGAATATTTCTTGATAATGTTATTGAAATATAAGTACCCCTGATAATAATGATGATGATGAAATGAACCCCCTACCCCCATCAGTAAAGCTGTGGACACTTTACTGATAATTTAGCGGACATCTTTGGAGAACTTGAAATGTCAAGTTATACTATTTTATTTGAATTCCCTGTACTCGTGCACGATAGAAACGCAAGCATGTATTTATGTTATCATTTGCGCAATGAATCACATTTTTTACTCCATACAATAAAAATATAAAAACAAAAAAGTCGGCGCGGCAGCGCCACCTTTTCAGTACAATCATTCAAAAATAGATGGCGTTACTTGATCGAATACAAATAGGTTTTACATAGCATAACGAACATGATTTATTTGAATTCTATAGAATTAATTTTATAAGTTATCAAGTGATCATGCTTACAAGGAATATTTTTTTCGTGCTATATTAAAATCTATTATAATAATAAATTGATGAATGAATAAAATAAAGTTCAGGTTTTCGTCGCTAGATGGCATTTACAGTCGATTAAGTAAAGGACCTTGAAAAGCCACGGATGGAAGGACAATGTTACGATCGCCATGACCTTAGCCATCACGTTTTTCCGTTGTTATAAAATAATTATAGTATCTATATATAAGTAAAAAAATAAATGCTGTCCGTCGGTAAGCACGTTACTAGAGAACGGCTGGACCGATTTGTCATTTTTTTTAATGATCGTTATAGTCGAATAAGGTTTTTAGGGAAACAAAAATTAAATTTTTTTAAAAAGTAAACAATTTAAAACTTTGCAGAAAATTTGGGATCAACTAAAAGTGCTTTTTCTATCGGAATTTACAGGACGTTTATAATCTGTGTAACACGACACCCCCAGCTCGGGATGGGGCGGCCCCGAACCCAATATTCCACAGGGTGGGATCCCAGGGTAGGTCCCAGCACCAAGCCCTGTGGAACCCCACGCTCAACTCGACGCGGGCTCAGCCTTTTGTCTCTACCTTCCCACACGACTTGGCGTCTGTCGATCCTACAGATTCGCTGGATGGACGGCTATTTAGAACTTCTGCGTAAAGATTTAAGCGATGGTGCTAACTATGTTATTTATTATCTATGGTTTTGTTTATGAATCTCATGTCCTTTTATTATACTTCCAGTGGTATGCTAAAATAAATAACCGAAGGCTTCCACACTCGTGGTAGTGCCGACAATAACTGGGGGGGCGTTGACCCTCGACCCGCGTAACTGTACGTGCTCTGCGCGCGCGCACTGCCGCGGCTACACCGAAGCCGGTAGTTCCGCCTTGAACCTGCGGCCTTTGAAGATGGACCTATGGGTTTTGGACTTAGAATAATGGAAGATTACCAGTGGAATATCCTTAACTAAGCATTAAATGTGGCATTTTAGACCATTAATCTGATGGCCACACTAATGAAGTCATAATAAGCTATTTAGGGAGTTATTCTTACCGCAATTTCTTATAATTACGCAAATAAAACGAATTTTATCGCGTTTAATTTGGATCGCAAGCATCAACTAAATATGAGGTTACCCCAGTTTAAACTATGACAATAAGACGTCCACCACCTCAGTCCTCCCGTGACTATGGTTGTTGTAAAGCAGCCGAAACGTCGGGAACGTAAAAATATAAATTAAATGCGATAAAAATCAAAACATTAAGTAGTTTTATTTCAATGCATTTACATATCTCATAGGTTATTCATTAAAAAACATGATGAAAGCCAGAATAGGTTCCTATATTGTTATCTCAAAGCCATTAAAGATTTTAATATAATGTCGCGAATCCGAGAAACACTTAATAATCGACCATCAAAGCTGTGAAGAGCCGAAAACCAGTTCATTGCGAATAAAACAGGATTATAAGAAGTAATAAATAAAACTTGACCTCAAATGTTATAAATCTTACATTTAACAAGATTCTTGTTGAATAAAAAAAATAAGGTTGCCACAGTAATAAATAAACTGAGAGAATAAGTGAGCAATGAAAATAAATTAAGAACATCGAATCATTGCTACACACCCATAAACAATTCTTTTTAAATAGGTATTGCACAATGTATAATGCAATTTTTTATTATGGCCTCAACGCCATCTTTTGCGTGAAAAAAGAAACAATGGCTTAATACATTATATTGCTGTCAGAAAGTCAGTAATAAATCCATGACTGCAACAGTTTATGAACTCCTGGTACTTTAATTTAATGGTCTAACTAAAAAGGTACTTAAGCGATTTCGCGGTGCAGGCTATGTCATTAAATACATGGAAGTCTGTACCAGCGCAGAAGCCTGAAAAGTTTGACAACTAGGTGGCTCAAGCACAAACTTATAACGTGGCGTTACGGTAACGTAAGCGTCTACCGTCCAGCTCAAACTGAAGGATTTATAAATAAATGAGTCAGTCAGTTAGTTAGTTAAGAATCGTATTCATGTAATTCAATGATTGTATTAATTAATCGTGACTAAATCTCACTCTTTAACATTAAAATATTGTACACTATTTTTGTAACACCTTGTTTATTGTCCACTACAATTAAATAGAAAGCCAGTGATAAGTATAAAGTCGTGTATGCTTCAAAAGATCAACGAACACAATCAAGCAAGCTTCTACTTCGGCACAATACCGTCACAGATTAAATAAAAAATAAATCGTATGAATAAACATATCGTATATTATTAAGCCGACATGACTTAATAAGGAGCGAGAAGTATGAGAGCTACAGGCTGATTCTTTTTATTTTACCTACAAATTAGGTTCGTATTGAATACTTGTAATAAAGTTGCACTATTATAATAATGTTGTTGATTGGTCAAATTGTTACAAAGTTAAAAGTAATCTAAATGAAATATTTTCATTTTTTTTAGATTTGATAAATAAATCAAACGCAAATCAAACGCAAACGCTACGCTTTAACGCTAATACAAGAATAATTTCTTCGCTATTACAAGAATACTTTCTTGCAGAGCTCAGAGCTCGCAACTTGACGTGCAGAGTAAATATACGAAAAATATATTACTTGTAAATTGGAATCCTTGAGAAAGTCTAAAATTTCCATTACAACTTTTAAATGGTAATACATATATGTTTTATATTTTATTACGTTATAGGCAAGTATTTAATCTCGATCTCACCTGATGGTAAGTGACGATGAGATCTACGATGGAGCATACTTGCCTAGAAGGTACCTGTTCACTCTCAACTTGAAAATTTTTTTTTTTAGATATCTCATAAAGCACACTCATACTAATGTGAAACAGGCTGTATATAAAGCGCCAGACCATATAAGGGTGCGCAAAAGTGTGCCAGCTCGCATGACAGTACCCACCCACACCGCGTCGTCAGAATAGCTATGATAGCCGATCGTTTACTTTTTTATTTATTATCTGTATCTCAACAGGGGCTAGCCAAATACCACTTACGTAATTTCTTCTTATTTTTTAATTGAATACGAAAAATAATACACATTTTGCAAGTGTTGTAGTACCATTATCATCAGGTACCCCTCATGATAATAATAATTTCCATGACGATGATGATGACGATAATGAAATAAATCCCCTACCCCTATCAGTAAAGTTGTGGATACTCCACTGAAAATGTATCAGACATCTTGGGAGAACTACTATATAAAAGTACTAAGTTCAATGACTGATCTACTTTTAGTTTCAGAATAATAATAATAATATCGCCAGACAAACACAGCAACCATACGGTCCCACACTAAACAACGCTTGTACTCGTATTATGGGTAGGTACCGTACAATGGACTGAGGGCAAACTTAGTTATATAGTTAGTATATACTAATATTCAAACCTGTGACCGTCGCCACAAAAAGCAGGGTGACTACTGGCTACGCTAATCACGCCCTCAATTCACCATAAAAATGGTATCTGGATAATGGAGAAAAAAATCGACTGACTTTTTCAGGGAAGAATTCATGACGCATTGAACTACCACCGAAGCAGTTCAAGATTTTGTTGTTCAGGCAGTTCAAGAATTTGTTAGTCAGGCAGTCCAATTTGTTACCTAAGTACAGACTGGGGTTAATCACGAGATGGTGCATGAATCCGCGGTGACGCAACTCATTGTTAGCGGCTGAGCCAGCCAGCTGAATAATTTCACTTTCGCTTCATATTATTGTAATTCTCAACCGCGAGAGGATTACGATACGGTTTTGGAATTTGCAATCGTGGATAGCCGAGTTGGTAGAACGCTTCCCTCGGCAACGAGGGTAGTAGGCTCAAACTTCATGTGCCAAAATATTTTCAACTATGATCATCACTAGATCATCGTGAGGAAGCCTGCATGTCTGAGAGAACCCCTCGAGGGACGTGCTAACTCCGCCAACCCGCACTGGAACAGCGATGTAGACTATGGCCTAAACCCCCTCGTATTGAAGGGAGGCCTCTGCCTAACAGTGGGACATGAGAAAGGGCGAATTATGAGCTACTAAACTTTTTTACAATGAAATATCTCTCTCTGATTCAGCGATCGAATGGTTTTATTAACATACGAGTACTTCCTGCTTATCAGTACGGAAACATTTAAAATGAAAAAGGTATTAATAAAATATGGGCATCGTGTTCAAACAATTTCCTTTTCATTTCGCACGTGACATCCTTCTTGTGGGACAGAGAGGTAAACACAGGACACGTGTTACGTAACAAGGGTGAAAGAGAAAGCGAACACGAAAGTTGTATGCGTCTCATTGAAGAGCCGTTATGTAAGTTGACATTTTAGGTGTTCAATAGGCAGAGCTTACTGTAGGAAGTAAAAGGTGGTATGCCTGAAGATATGGCTATAGAGCTTGTTGCTGCATTATCTTCATTTGAAATTGAATCTTATTTTTACATATAACAAGACTGTAACTTGGTCGTGGACTTATTTATGATGCAGCGGACAAATCCCCAACTTAAGAATTTGCTGTCTGGAAACAACTGGACGGAGTAACGATTATACTTGGCATGGTAATAGCCTATAGCCTGGGTGAACATACATTAAAGTTTTTATCCCGGGTAATGGCTACACCTAGGATTCCTAGGAGTTCCAACATTCATCCCGGAAAATAAATGGCTACAAACCACAGCATGAAAAGGCTAATTGTGCTCATAAGCCGAGTTCATTTACCAGTTAATAGGCTTAACTATTAATTCCAGTAAGTAGCGAAGCCTTGCAGTGCATGGCATGGCGCCACTACTCTTGGCTGGCGTCCACACCCCGACCTCTATTAGGTGTTTCATTATTTAAATAAATTCTCCTTTGAATGCAATGCGGTTAAGAGTGGTAGATACGCGTAGGGTACACCTTGGATAGAATTTGAATGAGGATAATGCAACATTATAATGCGAATGGAAGTGAAAATGTCTTGCGGTCTGCTTCATCTACTAATAAACCCTCTCCACAACTTGCTTGACAGATAGCCCATACTGAATTCTGTATTTATAACCCATCGAGGATTTTAAGAATGAGGCCATTGTAATAAAACTAATCTTACGGATTTTATCGCGTTAATTATACTATTATACGTTCCCGACGTTTCGGCTGTTTTACAGCAACCATGGTCACGGGAGGACTGAGGTGTTTGACGTCCTAGTGTTATAGTTGGAACTGGGGTAACCTCATATTTAGTTGTTGCTTGCGGTCCAATCTACGCAGACAGTGCTCACAGTGTTTTGAGGTCTTGCAATGGCGCGCTTGGTTTTGGAATTAGTAATATTTATGAGGCCATGTCTACCGAAGAGAAATGTTAACAAAAATACCGGTGAACAAAATAACCTTTTGTAGAGACCCTACTTTTTGTACCGAGGGTTCAGGGCCCGAATCTCGGTAGGAGTAAACTTTGTGTGAAAGACACGAATGATTGTACCGTAGTCATAGATATCTATTATCTGAGACGAATTAATAATGCAGACGTGGCATCGCGGACAACACATTGAAGCCCAAAAAACCAAGCCGATTTGTGTTTTACACACGAATTTGCTAGACCTAATGTCTTCCTTTTTCTGAGAACATTAATGAAATACCAAGATCGCCCCCAGTACAATGTAGATTACTCATAATACAAGCGTTACTTTCACCGTACCGATGGTGTGTCTGGCAATATTGGTCGTTAATAGTTCTATAGCAGAGCATACATTCGTTACGCACTGATATCTCAAAGACAACCGTCGTTATCAATATCCACGCGGGGTACTGACGCAAAACTGATGTCACCACTGCGAATACCTTATCGTACGTCTTTCAAATTCAAATGAGATGCTTCGACACTTCGCATTTTATTAACTGTCACAGCACGGAGTATTTGGTTCAGTTGCGGTGTGCCACAGATAATAGCAAAAGCAAACACACATGTTTTTCACGAAGGGACTTATAGAACAACTTTTTCTTGCGGCCGCGCCCGCGCGTCCAACAATTTTGCTCCGAAGCTCGACTACAATGGCTATTACATTTCTTGCTTGGGGTGCGTTTACATCCCCTCTATAAATACAGCCTCTAAATATAAAATAGGAACGCGTATCCTTCCTATTACTTATTCAGATCAGCTGTTGACAAATTACAGGTACATTCGTCATTGGGTTTACGTAAACAATGATGTCATCTATTTCGTGGTATTTATGGTCATTCAGTTTTTTTTCTCGTCGAGTCGTAAGCAAAGGCAGCCATTTTTAAGGTCAAGGTGTACAACGCAAAATTGTAATAAACTTAAAACGATGTAGATAAGTACTTAAATTTCATGTTTTATTTCTCAACACCGATGAAACAATTTACTGAACACAAAATAGTGGCATAAATGGCACTATTTTGTAGCCGATTTCCAACCTAAAAAAAGATCGATATGATACTTTTAAATCATTTTAATTAACTCTTATTATAAGTATATATGTCTCTTGGAAGATAGATTTTAAGTTTCAAACTAGACTACAACATTGTTTAGCTAATGTATTCATTCACATTCACTCAGCAATCACAATGGAGATTAAAAACAGAAATTAATTATCTATGTGCAAACACAACACTTCCGTTATGTAATCGTATTATGTGCTCTGGACAGTCACTCTGCGTTTGCGCACAGATTTGTGTCACTTCCGAGTTGATCTTTTCGACTTTTACATTGTGAAAAAACATATAATATGTAGGCCTTAGAGTATTTAATAAAAGATTTTTTAAGAGCTAGTTTCTTTACTTTTATTTCAGCCAATTCTTAAGCTGAACATTCATATTCAAGAAGAATATTCATTGGGAAACTAGTATCTTACGAACAACGACGAGCTTCAATGAAGACATTTTGATTCGTTCAGAAACCGGTACTATACCGATGACGGATTCTATTAAATCATCAACCTATGACGCATCTGTGCTTCAGAGAAAAGCTTGTAGTATTTCGTCAGAATATAATTAAAAAAAAAAGTTACGTAAGCGACTGGCGTGTATCCAGGAAAAAAATACGATTTGTCTATGTACGATGAGCGTTTTTTTTTACTCTTTATAGTTGGTAATTTACATTTGACTATACGTGTTATTTTTCGTACAATAGTCACAAAACATGATAATACTTATGTATATAATATTTAGTTAAGTTTTTAATTCGTTGTCAAAGTTATATTTTTTTTGTCATTTTATTTATCGAACGAACAGTTAAATTTGGAATACAAAAAGGAAATTTACATAGTGTTTTTGTGCGGTAACGTAGTCTCTCCAATTAAACATTATCTTTGTATTTGTATTCACTTAGTAACCTACTAGAGCCTGATTTGTAATTACCTCATGTAAAAGTCTTCAGGCGTCACAAAATATAAAACATACTTATTGGCAAGAATCTCTTGCCATTCGTCTCGTGTGACAATTTTCCATATCAGCATAATAAAAACGTCACTTACTTGGAAGTGCAATATGATAGTCCATATCAGTCCTAGTGTCAGCTTGGGGTTTCCGTCGACGATGTCCTCAGCCCGGATGTTGACGAGCTTGATCTTCTTGTACCGAAGGAAGTCCAGCGCCATCTGCACGTTCTGCAGCATGTGGAACCGCATCCTGCCTCGCTCTCGCGGCTGGAATAAAAGAGAGAGGATGATTAGACTTGTACTTCCATTATTTCCGAGTCAAGGAAGGCCCCCAACAATGTGGACCGATGATATAACACGCGTCCCAGGATACGGGAGGATACGAGCGGCGGAGGACCTATAGTGTAGGAGTCATTGCGGGAGGCCTATGGCCAGCAGTGGATGTCTTTCGGCTGATGGATGGAATGAAACAAACCAGTAGGTTAAGCAGGAACTTCTGAGTAATACAGTCGTAAACTCATCGAGAAAGCATGCTGACACTTTCACACTTATTTATGAAAGCTGTCGTGTGAGCGGGACTAGAGCACGCTCTACGAAAAAAGCTTGTCATAAATGCACTAGAAGTGATACATTTCTGGTCCAATAAAGCGTAGAGTTCATGTCGACAAGAAAAAAAGAAAAAGGTAGTTAAAAATAATGATATCGCCTGATGAAAACTACAACTGTATGGTCCCAAACTAAGCAAGGCTTGTATTATATGTACCATACGATAGACTGGGAGCTATCGCATTATATACGTAATTACTTATATATGTTAGACATCCAAGACTCGCTCGCTCGTTTCGCGGAGAATTGAATTTTATTTGAGGTCCTATCACTCGTGATATATAGTTTCTCGATTAACATCTTAAAAGGAATTCGGTGTTGCTGGCTTCTTTAATTATCGATCAAACTTGTTTGGTTTATAATTGGAAAAGTTGACAAGCCGAGGGTCAGTGGTAGGTTCCTCTTCCCTCATTTGTTTATCCAAGACTCGTGTAGTAAAAATCGGGATTATCACACAAAGTTTGCTCATATACCAGGTTTTGAAAGCCTGGATACAGAAAGCAGGGTCGCTACTAACCATAGCGATCGAATCGGGTTATCAGGTATCTATTCAAATTGATGAGACTAAAAGGTGGGTGTGTCTGCGGATATGATACCACCCCACCCTATTATACAGCGTGATTCAGAAAGTGTAAACTAAACCTTGAACATGCGCTTCTTTAGCACATTTGTTATCATTATTTGACGAGCTGATTAGCTTAGTGGGTAGTGACACTGTTTTCTGTGCTGTGGGTCTCGGGTTTGAATCCTGGTAGGGACAAACTTTGTGTGATTAGCACGAAGGTTTGTACCAGAGTCATGGATGTTTATTATCTGTATAAGTATTATAAACTGGGTTCACTCTCAGTCCATGGTACGGTACCCATAATACAAGCGCAACCCATAATGCAAAGTGTGGGGCCTATCCCGCTCCCCCCTCGCATTGAGGGGAGGCCCGTGCCCAGCAGTGGGACATTAAAAAGGGCTGGTATTATTATAAGTGTGGGATCGGATAGTTGGTGTGGTCGTCTGGCGATATTTATTATGAACCATCCGTTAATTATTTATTATGTGAATATAGAACTTCAATAAATTTGACAAATTAAAAAAAAGAACGGTATTTTTTTTTACTCTACTCTAGAAATTCTGACTTAACATAATGATAATGTAGCGCAGGTTCTAATGTTAGTATACCCTTTCTGAACCATTCTGTATACTACACTATCGGGATAAGCGGTATTAGGGTTGGCAGTAAGTGATTAATGCGAGCTAGTTATTTACGGTATCATGATCGATTGGGCTTTTGATATCGGTGTTATCGCGAAATAGATTCTTCATAGAATTTGGAATTTGTGCCAGCCCTATATTATAGGGTATGCTGATAATGGGGTCTTATTCATACCCCCTTCAGTCAAGCCTTGTTTTATCGACCGCTTTACAATTGAGGAAGATGGATACGTTTTAACCGACTTCAAAAAAAGGAGGAGGTTCTCAATTCGATTGTATTTTTTTTATGTTTGTTACCTCAGAGCTCCGTCATTTATAAACCGATTTGGAAAATTATTTTTTTATTTGAAAGGCTATACCTACTGCCAGATTGGTCCCATTTTCTTTTTCAAAATTTTATTCTGATGATAGGATCGATGAGGAATTCTCCTTGGCGGACTTCTCTTACTCGCGATGTTTTCCTTCACCGTTTTAAAGTGATAATCATGGTTGAAAATGAGATTCGCACATGAAATTCAGAAATCCCAGAGGTGCGAGCCGGGGTTTGAACCTGCAATCCTCGTTACCGAGGCAAGCGTTCTACCAACTTGGCTATAATGCTACCGATATGAGGATAATGATCAGGGAATACTTACAAGGTGTTCGCCAGAAAGCACCTCCAGCAGAGAGATGAGGTTGAGTCCATCGCGCAGGTCCTCGAACAGGTCGTTCACGTGACGGTTCACCTGGACATACAAAACAACATATAAATCTACTAGCTGCGCCCCGCGGTGTTACCCGCAATTAAGAAGTATGTATGCTACCATATTAATCTATCCCACGGGAACCATACATTTTACCGGGATAAAGTCTATGTTCTATTTCAGACTATAATCTATCTCTGTGCCAAATTTCATCCAGATCCGTTCAGCCGTTCTGGCGTGATTGAGTAACAAACATCCATCCGTCTAATCTTTCACATTTATAATATTAGTGGGATAATGGGATGTATCTACAATATCCTGATACTGTAATTGGACGAAATTGGGCGATTTTTTTAAATTACATTATTAATGGTGAAATTTGTCAGAGGTAACTCGCTCGTTGGATAGATTTATAGTAGAATGTTTATACTGAACAGGCCAATAAATTATTGACCAAAGGTGGCTCCTGTAAAACCAGTCTACTCTCATATTCAAACTAATAAGCATTTCCAAACTAACTAGTTTCTGTAAATGATTATCTAGTACAAATATCAACACACACTCAACAACGAGAAAACAAATCAAAGGGATAAAACCTTCGAGATCTACAATATGATTAAAATTAGTACCTACAACAACGACTACAGCAAACAATATTTATAAAGCCAAAATAAAGTCTACAAAACGATTAAAAAAAAAAGTTATTCGAACGAAAGAAACACAACTTATGACTAAGAAAACAATTATCGAGAAACCATGATCGTAAGAAAACTTAGTGGATCCAAAAAAAAGCAGCATGCTTCAAAATACATAATGACTACAACAACGCTTGGGGAAGGCACCAAATTAAATTGTTCAATTCATAATAATAATATCAGAAATAACATCATATATATCAATAACAAAATCAGTATCTCACTCACATTTGTTTTATGAACTTGATACCATTATTTTTAAATTAGGTGAGATGCATTAATTCAAGGTAACAACAACATTTGTAAGAATAACAAAAACGTTTTACAAAGAACAAGGTTATAAAAAAAGTCTAAAACAAATGCATGCTATGCTCTATCTTCTATTGCCTTCCCCTCTACCCAGCGACGGACACAACGTCAACTTACCTGCTGCGGAGGACAACACGGCTGGTTGTTGATAATCTCGCACACGTGGAGACGTGTATACGTCTGTCCGAGCAGCGTGGGCAAAAGATACTTTAGCACCTGGGAGCACCCATAACATCGTCAATATAGAGCGCATAACAGTTGGAGAGGATGCTATTACTATTCATGAAGCGTGTGATAGAGATGAGATTAAACGGGAGTGACAGTTAATTCATAGAGAATTATAATGTTGGTGGATGTCCACCAAAAATTTCCATGTGAATTAACAACAATATAGGAGATAATCCAGTTAGGTCATCCAAGTTTGCATGTAGTAGTAATGGCTAAAATGTTTAGTGATAATAAAATCGCGATGATCAGAAGCTATGTCACGATATTAAGCAAATGCTTCAGCTATTTATTCAGGATAGCATGATATCTTCCGAATGTTACTCTCAGCTTATTAAATCGCTACAAAATATTCTATGAATCCTTGTCAAAGACAAAATAAACCAACTGAAGTTCAAGAAAGGACAACATTTTGAAATATCTAATTAAAAGAAGATCATCTAAACATTCGAAAAGCATGCAGAACTAAATTTTAAACACGATTAAAATCAATATGTTGATACTGTTCGTCTCTCAACTCATTAATTATTATATTTCCAAGAATGATACTATCGAGGACAGTTAAAAGGTTAATTCAGAGATTTTTCTACGAATTAACCACCTATATAATTTACATATGTTATTATGTTCTCTAGATTTTTTATCACACTATGACCAGACACAAAGTTCATATATTTAGTCAACTTTGTAGGTGATACAATTTCTAACTATAAGATCACATACAAAACACACGACCTATAAACAGTATTCAAACGACCACCTACATCGCGTAATGATGATACTAACATAAGCATTTCTATGACTCTGCCAAATCAAAGAACAAATCTCATCGAGATCTTTGACACCAATTTCACTGTACACGTAACTGTACTTAGAGTTGATAGACTTTATGTAGATGATGTGTAAGCGACTACTGACATAACTCAAACAAACGCAGTGGAAGTGTATTCTACAGACCTTCAGGTACTTCCAGTGCTGCTCCGTGTCCAAATGAAAAGCGATGAAAAATCAAACACAGACATTCATATTAGTGATGACAAAATTTAATTTGGATGGACTTGACGAAATTATAATAAATATTACTAGAATAACATAGTAATCTTATGGTCCTAAATTACATAACGCGAACGATGTTATTGTTAATAAGACAAATAAAATAAAGTTAGTAAAACCTATTTTTTTATAATTATATCAAACCTCAATTATAGCTGTCACAATTTGCCGTATCGCATGCAACAAATGAAACTACTGGAATATAAATGTTTGTTTATAAACTAAAAAAATATTTACACTTGCATCGTTTCCTTTGCTGATAGAATTTTCGTTAAGTCTCAAGGATCGTATGAACAACTTTCAAGGATTTTGCGCAACATTTATTTAAGCTATTTCAATATGTGTTTCATGTATCGTGTATAATATTTTTGAATTTTATTTTTTATGTTTCAGAATGTTATTTGTTTTTCACCAGAAATTAAATATTTGCAGTATCCTCTCTCTCCTAGTTTTAGTGTTAGTGTCTAACTTAAAAATTCAAATCAGACGCATAATAAAAGTCATTATCACATGAAACTGTTATAAACCGCGGATCTAGTATATTAAGCCAGAGCCCTGCGCGAACCTAAATTGCTGAGATAGCGATCTAACCAAGCAAATGAAGCTAGTACCATTAGATACGCAACAATGTAATTCAAGCCTTAATGAAATGCTGGGATCGTTTAATTTGATATCAAACCTGCAGGGTACATCATTTATAGAAAGAAATATAATGAAGATGTATGATATAGCAAGAGGTCTAAATATCGCTAATTGCAAATCCTAAGCACCTGTTTTATCAGCGGACGACACATATTCTACGTATGGTAATACACGACTCAGTACTTTCTTTGGGTGTCATCTAGAGCAACTAAAAATGATTCAACCATGGTCCATCTAATAGGAACTGTATTATTGAGGCGGTTGGCTCATCTCGCACCCAATCATTGTTTAATTGATGTAGGCCGATTTGGAATTTATGGTTATTCTTTAAAAAGTTTGACGTCAAATTTGTGTTGTCATATAATGACATGATGATTACAAATGCAGTAAGGAAGCGCAAGTTCAGACGATAATACTGCTTTCTGAACAGCGCTGTTTGTTTTAGGAAAACGTGGATGATCCAAACTAGAACAACCTTTTAAATGTAAATAGATGATGTACTAAGATAACACAATATAAATACCAACATATAAATAGCTCTCTCTTTAGTGGATCTCATCAAAATTGATTATGCACTAACACCGGTCATCCGATCTGACATAAAACAAATGTGCCCTGAAAGGAACATTCTGTTAGTCATGAGTCATTTAAATGATTAATATATCCATTAGTATGTACCCATTCCCGACTCGTCTGTGCACAGATAGGTACCATTTGGCCTGATGATTAATCCAAGGAATAATTATTGACTCAGTAAATTGATTTAAGTGTGTTTGGAAAAGTTACAGACGGTAATATGACAGAGATGTGAAAATATACATTGAATTAAAATTATTGGAGCAAGGCTCGGACATCTTCGTGAACAATGAAATATCTGGAGTAAAATTAGACTATATATAGACTGATAATTTTGAAAACGAAGGCTTCTGAATCTAAAGCAGTGTTTTAGTTTATTTTCGAATCAATTTTTTTAATAATTCAAACTAATGGAGTAGAGAGTGCGTGTGAACATCAATTAAGTCTCTGGGAAATTTCTTATTTACAACTGGCTGTTACTTGCGACTTTGCATTCTTAAAACACAAATCTCAGTTAGCGAGCCTCTACAAATCAAAAACGAATTTGCGTGCTACAATTCTAGTTGCGGATTCACTATCTCATCATGAATAACTGAGTTGATCAATGAGTGCTATTTGGCTTTTATTAAATCTACCATGACGTATGTATTGGCATGCTATTTCTTTTGTTTATTATGAGGCACGTGCCAAATGCGATCAATTTTTTTATAGAACGATCAACGAAAAAGTATTAATCACAGCTGACGGACGACTTTGCTCATTAAGTACCATATGATAGCTTTCTAAAGTTGGTTGTTCTTCTATTACCTTTGAGGTTAAATTGCCGTGAACATTAAAAGGGAAAACAAAAACGTTGATAACATCTCGACGTCAAGTGCGAGATTATACGTAAGCTAAAGACACTGTATGGAGAATTGAAAGTTTCAAATACTGCCCGCTAGAAGCGCTGTTCAATTTGCAATACAATGTATCTAAATACGTAAACAGTACAGTTACGAATAATCCCACACTTGAAGTACTGATATAGTTGTTGTATTACCACGTATTCGCTTCGATAACGACTGTTTGCTGGGTGACTGAACTGGCTCGACGTTTTTGTTAAAATATTTATTTAAATTTTATGCTACACTGATTCCATATTAGATTTGGAATTTGATATACTTTTTGGAAAGGATGATAATGGCCGTGATTTTAAGACAGGGTTCCAAACAGAGTAATGTATTTTTCATATGTAGCTTAGATTAAAATGTACGTATTTGACTCGTAAATAAAATAAAGGATCGGTGTCATGTCGTACGAGGAGGTGAAAGAAGCGGCTCTTGATAGAGACAGATTGAAAGAGCTTCATCAGCTACAACGACAAGGGTCTAAACCTTAAGTTAGAAGAAGAAAGAGATTTGACTCGTACAAATGGGTAGATAGCTGGATTGAGGAAAACGAATGTTATATCAGTATTGAGAAAATTGTGACTTAAGAAGACTGCTTCAATGGTGACATATGATATGAAGATATCAGTGTTGAAGCTCATGTAACAGTGTGCACATAAATAAAATTCTTAGATATACAGCGGGATTCAGGAAGGGTATACTAAGCTTTAAGCCTGCTATTCTTAAGCGCATTTATAATCATTATGTGAGGTCAGAATGACGATAAATAAATTTTAAAAAATATTTTTTTATCTCAAAATGATAATAATTATGATTTTTTGTTAGCTTTTCGTATTATTTCGGCGCTGTATGTAATACCTAATGTGCGATAGTCTGATTAGCGCAGTTAGTAGTGACCCTGCTTTCTGTGCCAAGGGTCACGGGTTCGAATCCTGGTAGGGTCAAACAGTACGAGATGAGCTTGAATGTACCAGAGTCATGGATGTTTATTATCTATATAAGTAATTTATACTGGGTTCGCCCCCAGCCCATTGTATGGTGTCCATAATACAAGCGTTGCTTAGTGTGGGACCATATAATTGGTGTGTTCGTGTGGAGATATTTTTTTATTTACATTATGAGCTCTCAGGAACTCTTGCAGTAACATAACTCCACCAAACTTGCCATTCGCGAATGGTAGATGCATCACCGCCAAATATGCAAATCCAAGAGCATTGATATTACGACTGTGGGTAGCCGTTGGGCCATAACTCGTAGGTGTCTCACAGGGATATGTTACCCTTTATGGCTTTATGTCAAAAATGACTGGTCAGCTACCATACATTAAAGTTTTAACACCCACAGGCACAGATTATGTCATCTTTGACCATTTTAGTGGATTTCTCGATATTTTTTGTGTGTAGGAAGATGGCGACTGCTCGATAAGGCGGTGAAGGTATGGAGAATGAATAAAATGTATTATCGAGTAACCATTTTGTCGCAGTCATAAACCTGAGTGCTGAGTCAGAATCATATCATCTTATACTCATATAAAATTCTCGTGTCACTATTTTGGTCACCATACTCCTCCGAAACGGCTTGACCGATTTTTATGTGCATATTCAGTAGGTCTGAGAATCGGCTACTATCTATTTTTCGTATCCCTAAGTGATAAACGTTGTCCACCCCTAACAATTTTTTTTTGGTATTTTTTTTATAATGTGGCATTAAAAATACCTACAACCCTAAATGTTCACCCTTCTATCACCAAGCCCTATTTTTTAATAGCCATTTTAGTTATTTAATCCAAGGAGTAACTTAGGCTACTTTTATTTTAGACAAACTTTTTTGTTAAATACCACGCGGACGATGTCGCGGGTAACAGCTAGTGATTATATATATTTTAAGAAGGTTATAAATCAAATAGATCGCACAGAAATGGTAACGAGACTGCATTCGGTTGTAATAAAAATCTAGATGCTCTCAGTCAAGCCAAGTTTGTAGTTGTTGCATTTGCTGTACAAGTAGAATTAGACCACCCAGTGACCAAATTGTTAGCACTGCCAATTTCATGACTCAGAATACACTTAGCGGGCTTGTATTTAATAACTGGTGGATAGCAGTATATCATGTTATAATATTACCAAATTTCACTCTACACTTATAAATTTATAGACATTCTATAACTTTATCAAACGTCACATTGTACTGCGCAAAGCAAAACCCTTGTGCGCAATGCTATACGACGTTTGATAATTTATAGACCGTCTATAAATTTGGGGTAAGAATTTAATCTGCGCTGCTTTTGTTATCATTATGTGTAGTCAAAATTTCAATGTGGATTAAAAAAAATCCCTACCCAAATGACATTTGTGATTTCTCCCGAGCAATTTTTTTTTAAATTTATCAACTGGAATCCTGACTTTTCATAATGATAACAAAAAGACGCACTGGAACAAGGCTTAGTATACCCTTCCTCAAACATACTGTATAAACACCATACCAGGTCTACGAAAATTAATCCCTAATGTTCTCTGTTAAGTACACCGTGCCCACTTTATCTCATAAGGTAGATGACTCAAGTCGGGTCAGCGGGAACCAAACATTGCAGCACATGTATGCGTCAGCTCGATAACATCCTTTGTTATGGTGAACATAATACTATGGCATGTAAACATGGGTATACAAAGAGGTTATTATGTTAAGTTAGTTATAAGTTACTTCTATGCAAATGTATGGTGCAGCTTACTGCAAGTGTGTCATTGTTGTGTTATTCAATTACAGTAGTACTGTTTGAAGTATAAGATTTAACAAGCTGAGTGGGAGGGTCTGGCGGTTTTAAGTGGGCCGCCATGCACTCCCTCCACTGTTGCTCCTCAACAGACAAGACAACAACAGACAGAATCCTCAACAGTGACCAATGAAGACGAGGTTTGACCCTCGGCGAGACCCAAGGACAAGCTAATTGCTTTGGAACCCGCGACGAAATGAATCAAGTAGTTGATGCTAATCTTGTGAGCTGATTATACTTTATTCCAGTTACAAGTACGGCAAAAATATTTTAACGCACAGATGTTGGGCTTGGTTTCAACAAGGTTCGTGTACTCCAGATGGACCGGCCCTTCTAAAATATTCGTGATTTGGACAAAGCTTTGATGATCTATGTATCAACTCATAACCAAAGGCTTTATCTAGTGGAGAGGACTCTCGCACATCTAGAGCATTTCTTTATCTTTCTTGATCATCTTGATCTTTATGTCTGGGATTACCTCCAGAAGATTTTACGGTACCCATAATGCAGACATTACTTCGTTTATTAGCGTAAATATAAGAAATCAATAGCTGATAGAAATATTTGAATAACAACAGTTGACAAGGACTACCATAGAGAACACCAATAAAAATAATTAATCCAACACCTTAGGCATCGCCAGATATTATTTACGGACACAAGGCAACCGACTCTACGTATTTTTTTATCAAGACTGCATCAGGCAAGCTTAACAGACGTACATTCATCATTCATGTTATTACAAGGGCCACTTTCTTAAAAAATAATCTTAATGCACCATACAACCTTGTTGTAACACTTTCATGAATGTTTGTCTGTGTTTCCGAGTCATGAGAACTTTGAACTCTTTGTTCGGACGATAGTTACAGCTTGGTCTGATGATGGCATCGTCCCGATAAATAAACTGCATGCCGGTCATGTTTGGACATTATAATAGTAATAATAATATTCTCCACTAGCTGCGCCCTGCGGTGTTACCCCCGCAAAAAATCTATCCCACGGGAACCATACATTTTACCGGGATAAAAAGTAGCCTATGTGCTATTCCAGACTATAATCTATCTCTGTGCCAAATTTCATTCAGATCCGTTCAGCCGTTCTGGCGTGATTGAGTAACAAACATCCATCCATCCATCTATCCATCCATCCAAACTTTCACATTTATAATATTAGTATAGATTAATGTCCCACTGTTGGGAAAGGGCCTCACATCAAGTTTAGGATTAGGATTAGTCCACCACGCTGTCTCAGTGCGGGTTTGTGGACTTCACATATCTTTTGATCGGTTCTCTTAGACTTGCAGGTTTCCTCACGATGTTTTGACCATCTTACTAATACTACTCTTAGTCTCTTACTCCTACTAATCCCCACGATGAGATTTGCACTTGGAATCCAGAAATCCCGTAGCTGCGAGCCAGGGTTTGAGCCCGCGATCCTCGTTACCGAGGCAAGCGTTCTACCTGGGCTATCATTGGACATTATTCGTACAATTATTATAATGAAGAAAACACGTAACTTATTTATTGATAGGTAAAATATACAGTTGGCAATCTGAGGACCTAATTTCCAAGCATTTGTAATAGACCTGGTTCATTATACGAGGCCCGCTATTTGCACATTGCCTTATATGGTGAGTGCAAATACAAGCCCTTCACTTACTGCGGACAGTGGATTAGGAATATAATGTATTATGCATGGGGGTATTGGCTTGTCAAAGAAAGGAAAGTCGAATGCAGGCCTAAAAAAACGTTATCCAATGCTACTTGTTATTCACCGAAGGTAAGGAAGAATAGGCGGGGGTGCAATGTAGTTAATACACCCAAATTTCATCGATAACTTGAGTGTAATACGAGGCGAGCTTTATTTTTTAAGACCCGGACCCATGAATTAAATGGAATTAAAAGTCATCCTATGTGACTTGGACTCATGAACCAAATGCTTGGAAGTCATGCTATGTCCAGCAGTGGACGTCTTTTGGGTGATGTATGTCGTCACAGCTGGTGATCGATGGGCATAGATCTCAACTACAGCTAGTTTACGTGTGTCACTGTTGGATACGTATACTTAACTGCTCCACATTTTCCTCTCACCCATTAATAATTTGTGCTTGGGACACTGTGTAAGTGTGTGTGTTTAGGGTTGTCTTGGAGTATATGTATCTTGCATTAAAGTGTAGCGTGTGTGCGCCTCGCATGGCAACACACTGCGAGCTTACTCTTTTTTGTAAAAAGAATGGATTTAAAAAAAAAAAGACAAGCCCGCTGAGTTTCTTGCCGGATCTTCTCAGTTGAGGTCGGGTTCCGATCCGGTTGTAGAGTTAAAAAAAAATGAAATGACAATTTGTAAGTGCCCCCGTAGGCCTATACGAAATAAACGATTAGACTTTGACTTTGATATTATTTATGTGTACGTGTAGGGTGTATTTTAGGAGTGCGTTGTTCAGTATGTGTGCGCAAGAGCAGAATGCGTTTCGTTTGCGTTTCGTTCAATTCCACGTTTATTAACCGCCATGTGCAAAATACTGAACAAGTAAATATTTTTCCAAACTCGTAAGCCGTCGATCTCGGCACAAAGGATGGGCAGATCAAATGAAGGATCGCTTTGTCCGTCTGTCTGTAAACAGGCCGAATGTTTGAATGACCCACTCCCTAACCACATATAGGTATAACAATGTTTATACATAATGTATTGGTAAGTCGTATTTTTGGGTACTAACAATAATAAATGAGCTTGGGATAAATATACGAAGATCTTCTTGGTAACATACATTCAGGATGATGAATGTTTCCAAAGTCAGAATTTCAAGGAATCATAGGAGTTCCTTTCAAAATCCAATTCAAGGTTTTACTGAAACCTTGTAAGACAATTTTGCTTTTCTATACACCTTGGCCTGAGCCATATCTCATCACAGGCCAAATTAAAACAAGCTAAATGTTGCTTTATATTATTATATGCTGGTACGCCCTGATTAGCGCAGTTGGTAGAGACCTTGCTAACTGCGACGAGCGTCCCAGGTTCGAATCCCGGTAAGGACAGACGTTGTGTGACGAGCACGAATGTTTGTACCCGAGTCATGGATGTTTAATACCGATATAAGTATTATATACTGAGTTCGCCCTCAGTCCATTGTACGGTACCTATTATACAAGCGTTGCTTAGTGTGGGACCGTATATTTGGTGTGTTCGTCTGGCGATATAATTTCTTTGTTTTATCACGTTACTAATACTATAGAGCTGGAATTATCTCTTTATTTACATACTAGCTGTTGCCCGCGACTTCATCCGCGTGGTATTTAACAAAGACTCAACCGTTGGCAACAGCCTGCTCGCACGTTCTGATCCCGCGGGACGCATTGCAGATTGTTGCTATCAAACTTAATCAGGCGCAGCGCTGCAACATTGGTTTTAATTTTTCTTCGAGAGATCCTATTTTTTTTTTCTAAAATAAAAGTAGCCTAAGTTACTTCTTGTTACATCAGCTATCTGCCAGTGAAATTCCCGTCAAAATCGGTCCAGCCATTTCAGAGATTACCCGGAACAAACAGAGAGACAGACAGACAGACAGACAGACGGACAGACAGACAAAAATTGTAAAAATGTTGTTTCGGTATAGGTAACGTGTATACATCCAAATTCACTTAGTAAAAAGCGGTTATTTTAATATTACAAACAGACACTCCAATTTTATTTATATGTATAGATTTACACAACTCCATTGAACAAGCTTGTAAACTAAACACACCGTGGCAAAGGAAATAAAGATCTTGATAAGAATACTAATCCGACTTCAACGACCGCCGCAAGAACCTAGGTTGTCTATCACGAAAACTGAGTCAAGTACACAATAGATAACATGCGTGCTGTAATCATTATTCAAAACACACTTCGTGATATCACACATTGGCGACACGGTACCATCAAACCCCAAGATCTCGTCGGGGGTCGTCGTCTTCGGGGTCGAGTCACCTTCGTCCGTAGGAGAATTAAATACCCTCGAGATACCCTACACGTGACCCTCGGTGGTGCCAACTAGGTGACAGCTCTACTGGTGGTAGGCTTCGGCCGTGGTTAGTCACCACCCACTGAACAAAGCCATGTCGCCAAGCGGCCTAGCCGTGTTCCGGCATGATGTTCGGTGTTGCTATTCATGGATGGCGGGTCAGATCAGCTGCGCTGCATGTGCCTAGTGAATGTAGCTTCTCGATCTACTGCCGCCTTCCTACCTAAGCATGTATGCTCCATCGTAGATCTCATCGTCACTTACCATCTGGTGAGATCGAGATCAAATACTTGCCTATAATGTAATAAAAAAAAAATCTTTCCATAAAAGCCTTTTAGCGGATAAGGGAAGATCTTCCAGCCAGGCGGGTGGTATGCCTGGCGGGGCGGCCGCTATGCCCCGACGGTTATTGTCGGGGTCTTGCTTGTATATACGTTACGTGCTCCGAAAACTCTCATAGCGCGTTTCAGGATTGTATGGAGAATTGTCAATTGTTCTGAATGCGTGTGCAGCGCCACTTGTGTAGCTTGTGGCGAGGTTGAAGGGGTCGCTACAGCCTCTACGAACGGCCCAACTTGGCTGCCAATCTGTAGGACCAATTTGTAGGGTCCCTACAAATTGGCGTGTGAATAGGCATGCTGGCTAGTTATTTACATGCCAATAGGTAGGAGCACAACATATTGGATGGTAGGTGCCGTCAGAAGAAGCTTTAAGACAGTGAATCAGATACGATCTGTCGCTCACTCTCGCTCTCTACTTTCTTACTGTTCACTCGCTCTCACTCTCTACTTCTCTAACATTCACTCCGCTATCAAGTCCGCCCCCGCGTCGTACCGAAAGCAAGCAAGACTGCTCAGTTTAATTTAAAAAAATATTGGAAACTCTCCTAGTCGCGCCCCGCCACTAATATACGAAATAAATATATGGGCATGTGTTTTTATTGTGATCCTGAGCGTGCTGCAGCCAAGAGACCAACCCAGCGACCTAAGGTGCGTCCTACCTTCACCGCAGCGTCTGCGCTGCGTTTTTTTTTTGCGTCATGTTCATTTTAATAGTATTTCTGGTTTAGCGTAATTGCGCGCTACACCTTATATTTTATAAGCGACTCACGAGCGCTAGTCGCAACTCTATGAATATTGACCGCGTCGAACAAAGTGACAATTTATTGCACACGACTCAGTTGCAAGGTGGGAAATATAGCTCTATGTGTGACTCAATGCAAGATATTCACAGTAGTTTAAATCTGGTAAACCTAGATAATTGATTTTTCTTCAATGTCTAATAATATAATAATAATATCGCGAGAGGAACGCACCATCGATACCGTCCCACACTGAGCAACCTGTTTAGATTTTTTAATAATTTAATTAATAAATAAAAAAATGTGTGTGGTTTAAATAACAGCGTATTTTTTATTTAAAATATCTTCCTATTTGTACTACTTATATTCGTCTGTATACCGGTAATATACCTAATTAGGTATTAGGAGCGTGTACACTATAAAATTGATTAGAAATCACGATTTCGACTACGTAATACCTACTCATTCGTGTTACCAAATTGTGTATCTTTTCACCAGTAAAAATAAAATACTGGTGATATTTTTTCCTTAAAATCCTATTCTATTTTCAAATTTAAAAGAATTTCGAGAATTTTATAAAAAAAAATATACTTATGTAATGAAATTTGATTCACAAGCAATAGGACACGTCGTAATTAAAAAAAAGAACTTTTAAAGTTGATTTTTTGCTCACTGCTTATCGATTGGCATATTGTGACAGCCCGTAAGTAATAGATAATAATTAAAATAAATCTTTACCTTTTTGAGATGTTTGTTGACCCACTTGGTGAAGGTTTTCTTTTGGATCGCGTCACGTTCATCTGGAAAAAAGGAAGAGAAAATTAAGAAAATATTCATGTAGGTACCCCAGTTTGTGTCAAAGTATGAAACCCGTTAAAAAAAAATTTCGAACGTTAGTTAAAGTATTCAAATAATTTCGAACGCATATTTTCGAAATTTTCAAATTATCTAACTATCTTTTCTTTTCACGTTTGAAACACCAATTTGCAAACCATTTCCTTAACTGTGAAAAAATATCATTTTAATGTCCAGTACCTTGTTGAAACGTTCAGGACATTATTATTCAACACGTTCCATTTCTCTTTTTAAATATTTCAGCTAATACCATCATCACCACGACACAGCATATTTTTTTAAAGTTCAAAGGTCATTATCTTGCATTAGGTATAACACGACCAAATTAAAACAGCTGTAGCGGGTGAACGAACTTGGTACGTCACCGATAGCATTCTAATCTAGTCTAATAATAAACGTACTATTTTGGCGCGCAACATGGCGGCTCGTTGCCAAATTATTTGTAGATCGGAAGTACAGATGGGAACTCTGTCTATTGAATTTTTGCCGCGTTCGTTACGCATTTTTTGCGTTATTTTTTAATTAATGCTGTTAATTACTGTCCAAATCTAATTTAGAGGAATGATCAATTTATAAAATGGCGTAAAAATCTATGATCGGATATTTCGTCGCCTGCTGTTTTTGGCCCCGTTATTTATTAGAACATGATTGACGATGCTCGTTTTTGGATTTTGACTTCTATTACTCATGTAGGTAGGTACTGTCTACCTATATAATAGATCATAAGTACCAGATATCTTGCTGTATGTACGATTTGAGTACCTACTTAGTTGATCCACAACATCGCACGTTGTACTTTAGTTTGTCTATGGTTACTTCCAAGCGGGACACCAATACATGTCTCATGACAGCCTGGTACGCTTTATATTTTAATGAGCCATCGCCACAGTTAATTAAGAAGTTTATGCCGTACATCTTTCGTCTCATTCACTCCTGGTATTCCTATTACTAGATACGACCTGGTTCAAATGGCAACACTAATACAATGTTGTACTTTTCGATGGTCAAGAGCAGTCGTCATGTCATTGTTATTTAATCTTATTGTCTCGGTCTGTTTAATCTCGCCGTTTCCGCTATAATAATAACAGCCCTTTTAATATCCCATTGTGGGGCACGGGCCTCCTATCAATGCGAGGGGGATTATGCCATAGTCCACCGCGCTAGCCCAGTGAAAGTTGGCGGACTTCACACGTCTTTCGAGGCATTATCTCAGACGTTTTTCCTTCAACGTTATTTGAGCTATATTTCCTCACAATTCGTCAAATATTTATCTATTAAATCCTGATTCTTGTGTCGAAAAAAAAGTTAAGCACTTTGACAGTTTTACTATAGACAGTAGCGAAACAGTTAAGTTGGTATACGATATCATAATTCGACCGTTTCAAATTCTCAATTTCAACCAGTTAGTTTGTTTAGCACTGTACTGCGAAATACCGTACGACTTGTAGACCGGCTGCACCTATTTTTAACAGTCTTCAAAAGGTCCTGAATTCGTATGAATTTTTTTAATGCGGTGCCTAATAAACAACCGACGAAGAACAATAAAAGTATACTCGCGGACCAATTTGTAGGTATAGTCTTTGGCGCGGACCGGCAATACTCGACTCAGTTGTTTGTTGAGCAAGATTTTTTTTTAATTATTAGTTTTTTGAAGATGTTTTTTTTTTGTTTCGTTCTCAAAAAACTCATTGCATTGTCTATTCCATTAATTCAATAGCGCATTTGTAATCATTATGTGAAGTCATAATTTCGAAATGTCAATATATTTTTTAAATTTTGTTAATAAGCGCGGGTTCAAAGTTTAGTATACACTATCCGAAACATCCCCTGCATGAGCAATAGGTCACAGGGCAAGAGCCTATAACCATTTAAACCACATCCAGACTGAAATGTAACTTGAGCTTAACAAAAGGTCAAACTCAGCTCGGAAATCGTACCTAGCTCGTAATCGGCTGCGCTTGCGCCATAAAAAGCTAATCTAGTCTCGTTATACCATCTAGCCTCGTTTGTAGGTCAGTAGGGGAGAAAAAATACCGAACATTGATCTTATACGCGTGCCAAGTTTTAAAAGAAAAAACAATGCTGTGTAAAAAAAAAACATACAGTATTACCAACGTAATGAATATTGATTTCTTATATTTACGCGAATACATTGAAATAAAACTTATTTTTGCAGATTTTATCGTGCTTATTTTTTGTTTTTACGTTGCCGGCACGCTTCGGCTGCGGCGTCATCAGCAGGCGGAGGAACTATTGTAGGAATATGAAAAGATAATTGGGACTATGAATTGAGCTTACGATGGATATGGGATAGGAATATTGGAAGGGTAGCCGGACACCTGCCATAATCAGCTTTTATCTAATTACTATTGGCAGGCTAAAAAGGCTGTCATATAAGACGATAAGGGGCAACACTGGCGTGAGCGGCTCAGGGGTGTAGAGAGGTGTGCTTCGCTCTCTCCCGTGGTTACTCGCGGCGTTATGCCCTTTAACACTTCCACCCCTGGAGCATATAGCTCTAACGACCCCTCTCTGGACAGACAATTAAGGCAAGACAGAACTGAGAGTCCTGCGGCCCCCGTCGTCGGTTTCCTCTCGGCCGACGAAGACACGCCGAGGTGGGGGCCCTGACCGACTGCCAAATTAATAATAATAATTATTATTAATTTGGCACAGTCCTATATGAATGCATGGAAAGTGTTTCAATCATTCCTTTATCAGTTCCCACATTCATTCTTAAGAGGCAAGATGTTTCACAATCCGTTTGATCGTCGAGTGTTTCAGTGGTTACGCGAATGGGCCGAGCTATCGCTTTGAGTGGCAATTATTTACTTGTGAGTTCATTCCAATCGACTCTCGTTTTATTTATGGCGATGTTGCCATCTTTTGCGGTACATGACATCAGTGTGCGGTAAGTATATTGCCATTTAGTTGTCACTTAAATGTTGATGACCTAATTTGCACATATTACGTACAAGTTATTTGTTGACCCAGTACAAATATTAAGAAGGAAATTGCCAGTCAGTGAAAACATATAGGGAAGATGGGCTTACCAGATTTTGCTGGTAAGAAAATTGAAGTAGGTACCTACACAGGATGAATTTAGGTGGGAGTGGATGGTGAAATCCCAAACTATAGGGATAATCAAAATGCTTAAAAGAGTCTGGAGGTCGATTTTGGTGAAAACTAAAACTGAAAAAATATTTTCCGTATCCAGCAATTAAGCCGTTGATTAAAAAAAACACAATGTATTAATGCACCATCCGATCATGCCAAAGAGGATGCGTTCTAAGAAGTAATTCCATGCAATAGACAAAACAAAAATAAAACTAACGGTCTATAGTTGGTGCAATAAACGGATATTGAAGATACACATATCGGTGGAAAAAGAAAGTAGATCCGTGTGCGTCACTCTATGCCCTTGATGATTAGCGCATGCCAGATAAGCTGTGATAACGCCGAGTCGTGACGTTCAATTGTCGATACTTGCAAAATTGCAATGATATCAGCCAAACGTATAATAGGACGGTCATGTCAGTGCATTGAATATTTAAGAGAAAAATAAAACGTGGGCATATTATTATTTGAGATGCTGATAACGAATCGGGCATTTTTGGGATTTCAGGAAATGGAAGCGCTTTTGCTGAATAGCAAATAATTGAAGCCCTGGTAGGAGCAGACTTTGTGTGATGAGAATTAATGTTTGTTCCAGAGTTATGGACGTTTAATATCCTTGTAAGAAGTCATATACTGTGATCGCCCGCATTCAATTGTACGGTACCTAATATAAGCCTTGGTTAGTTGGGAGCTGTAAAGTTGGTGTCTGTTTGGCGACATTTGTTTATTATTTAACGCCATTATAAATTGAACCGCTAGCAACACCTATACTGCAAGTCGAAGAACAACACTGCATTTACAGAATGCATAGATTACTTATCAGATAAAAAATAATCCGCATCATTTATACCATAGATTTTGTGTATCAATAGATACGATTCTTTCTTTGAATATTTGATTATATTTATTATAGCATCATTGGTCTTTAACAATGTAAGAACGGAACGTCTCCTTGTTCAGTTATGAGTTCCTTGAAAGCTTTATTCTCCTAGTACTCGTAGGGTAATACTTGCCTATCGTGATTTTTTGGATTTTATATCAGGGACTTGCAAAAGACTTTAAAATAAACAGAAGTATGCTCAATGTGTCCGGTAAACTGAAATAGGCTTTATTAACATGAGACCCTATTGTCCAGAGCTGATCATAGGTTCGAGCGAATGAAGAAACTTTACAACGGAGTTACCTAGCATAGCATAAGCTTAAATTCTTGCCTAAAACATTCGCCCCGTGGAACCTTATCTATCTCTAAGTTTAGTGCTTAAACTGGGTCAATGCAGTTGCGATTTGCATTCCCCAAGGCGATAGAGAGTTTGTATAATTGCGCTAGAGTCATAGTAGAGTCACACCCACGAAAGGCTCGTGATGTATTCTATTTCACGCCCATCAGTTCACTTGCGCCATTTTGTATGGTGTAGAGTTGAGTTGCAGTTGAATGGAAGTAGACAATCGTCTCGATGGTGGCTATTTATCTTTGAAAAATTACACACATACACAAGTTCCCACGTTTACAAATTACTAACACCACTTAATTTTAGAACACAACAAATAACATTCATAAATTATGGAAATTAAAGCAAAACTGACAACATAACTCTCCAATTCCCGCCAAGGAGTCCGAAGTCCATAGAATCTCACAAATAGACAAGGCAAACCGGCCCATAGTGACAAATACTCTGCCTAGTTTTAATCGGCTTAAGAATACCTTTCTACGGGGCTTCCTCGCATACCAGCCGAGCCCTGAGTTGTTACTGAGCAAGTTTATATTGTCTAGTACGAAGTACGATGCGAGGTACGCCAACGCCTTTGGGAGATTGCTGTGGAGATAGCTACATACATAGTAATGTTTAAAATAAAACAGCAATAAATTTAGTTCCGTCACAATTTAAAAATAAATCTACACCATGGAATTGATATAAAAGTTATTTAACAGATTTTATCCTCTCCTCCCCTCCCTATCTCCCGTCCTCCCGTGACCATGATTGCTGTAAAGCAGCCGAAACATCGGGAACGTAAAAAAATAAAATAAACGCAGTAAAATCTGTAAAAATATGTTTTATTTCAATGTATAGTATTCGCGTAAATATAACAAATCAATATGTACACCATGGAATATTTTCTTTTCTTATTTACCAAAAACGCGTATACTTTTTAATTGGCACAGGTATAAAACAAATAGAATCTATGGTCCGTCATGTTATCAGCCAGCCACATCAATTGGCGAGTTGATTGCACTAATTAACCGATTTGTTCCGATGACTTCGGGTCAATACAATCAAGGTTTTTAAGGTCGATCACGTTAAGGCCATATTAAAACAGGTTGATTGTAATTTGTATCAATTAAAAGCACTCTCGACTTATTTTGAATTTAGTTACCTACGGCCTTTTCGGCTGGAAGTAGAAGAATACAGTTTTCATATTTGGAAAAAAAAATATGTTAACAGAACAGAATATTAGCAGTTCATACATATATTCGACGGCCTCTTTAGCACAGTTGGTAGTGACTCTGCTTTCTGCGGCGAGGGTCCCGGGTTCCAATCCTGGTAGGGACAAACTTACCGCTAAGCGTTGCTTAGTGTGGGACCGTATAGTCGGTGTGTTCGTTTGGTGATATTGTATTATTATAAATAGGGATGTAGTTCTAAACAAATGCCTACCTCAAAAGATGTTATCGACATCAACTGTAGTGATGTGACTTCCTTATTTTGCATCATTAAGTAGGCAGCGAATTATCGCCTATCTTATCAAGTGCACAAAACAACAGACCCATGTGTGTTTAAACATTTGCAGGTTCATTAGCACGCGGATTGCTTACGCAGAGCAGTATCTAGGCAAAGGTCTGTTCAGATATGAAGTACCTATTGCTAGGTTCTCAACAGATATTGGGCGCTATTGGAACATTAGGCTATAATTCTATGGGCGGGCAATTCTAGGGAAAATACGTACGAACAAGCTATTTAATGTCTTACTAGCTGTCCCGGCGAACTTCGTACCGCCTCATACTCTAATGTATGAGAAATGAAATATCCATGTTTTAATAGTTATTCTGCTATTCGGAATTCGGAATTTTGAATTCAAATTCAAAAAATCAAAGATCGTGAATATCGGACTACCCATTCTTGAGTTATAAATGGTTATAACACGACTTTGTTTCATATATATACCCCCAAATTTATAGACGAAATCTAACTTTATCCAACGTCCTATAGTACTGAGCACAAGAGTTTTGCTTTGCGCAGTACTATATGACGTTCGATAAAGTTATAAAACGTCTATAAATTCGGGGGACAGATTTTAAGGAATATAATTATCTCAGACTTTCGTGAGATTGATATGTCCTAACTACGCTAGAGCCTAACTTATAACTAGCCCATGGTCTGGACAGGCCTAGCAGCTAGTTTATTTTATGTATTACGAGGCTAAACTAAAACGAAAATACCGCCAACATTATCTTATGATGATGAATGCCACGAGAAAAAGAAAAAAAAAATAGTGGATTGGAATAACGATTTTGTTTTTATTGTTTATGCCTGTGGCCAGTATTATTGTATTTCGTTAAGAGACGTAGGTACCTACTTAAATAAAATAGGAAAACGAATTGAGGACCCAAACGTGACAAACACATTTGTTTTTTTTTGTATTCAATTTATTTACCAGGTGGCCAATCATTGTATTTTTGATAGCAAAAGGCTCAGCCATGTTTTGCTAACTTGCTTTTTCTTTTTTTTTTGTTGCAGCAACTCCAACACTTTTAAGGTTGCCTCTTTTTTATTGCTGCACAGATGATAACAGCATGGACTTTTAGCGGGAAGTTGAACCGTGAAGTTGTCATTTCTGTTTTATTTTCCAAGAAAATGCGTTTCTTTGATAAATAATGTGTAATATTAGTGGGATATTAACCATTGCGTGTTCATAAATATGCACAAGTGAAGGAAATTGAAATAAATTGTGTAACTTGACTTTATAAGTTCTCCCAAGATGTCCGGTAAATTTTCCGACCGATTTTTTAATTTACCGAATTTACTGATAGGGGTAGGGGATTCATTTCATCATCATCATCGTCATCAACAATACCATTATCATCAAGGGTACATATATTTCAATAACAATTATCAAGAATTACTCAAAAATGACGCTTAAAAAAAGAAGATAACAGCATGTCGAATTCGAATGATAAAGCCCAGAGTTTAGGCCTCGTTTAGAGCACTTTTTAAGTATTTAAACATTTACCAGATCGTTCTTTCAAAATGAAGAAATGCTGGTGCAGTGAGTCATATTTTCGAAATGTCACGTGGGATTGAAGTACGAAGTACAATCGTTGCGTAGTTCACAGACGGTGTCCCACGCATTATTCAAAAAGGGGTTACAATTTATGAATTTCTAGCTAGCTATTTATGTATGTTAAACCTTTTACAAGGTGATTCAGATACGGTATTCTCAACCTGGAACCTGAGCTTCTTTAGCGCACTGTAAACGTAACAATTTCAATACTTCGATTTTATAAAATACATAAAATTTTTACTCACTAACAACTGTGACATTTTGCGAACATTAAAAAAAATAACATATTGAAATTCTGACTTTGCTAAAGAAAAGCACGGTCAATGATTAGTACACTCTTTCTGAATGGCCTTGTATAAGCACAATATGTAATTCTCCTTATCTAATCACACACACAACGAAAAAACACATCAATATTAGTCCAACAACCAAACACGTTAGACGCCATACGTAACGAATAACACAATTCTCGTTAATATTCAAATTAAATATCAACAGAATAAAGTAAAAACGAACGTTAGCGCAACAGGTTTTTACGAACTTGAATATTGTTGAACGACTTGTTTTAATAACTCGACTGAATTAATTTTGTTCCAGTTCTCTTTCACCCAAGTGTAATCTACACTTTTGCAAGGTTATTTTTATTATAAACTAGCATCTAGTTTGGTAACATGTAAAGTTGCCATACGTATAAAAAAATAAATTGAAGATAATTCAATATTACAATAACAAAAAAAACATTTTTAGTGTGTCTGTTAATAACATTGCGTAATAATACAAAAATTATATTTTTAAACAGCAGTTTAAAATAAAACTGTTTTCAATCGTGATTCTCGATTCATCGCCACGATCTGATGTCACACAATCGTAAGTATACAGTACAACCGGACGGATGGCAACCCTACGTGGAATGCGCAAAGAATGTTAAAACACCGAGCGGTTGCATCAAAACAATCGAATGTTTAAAAAACAAACGCCTCACGCACACACGCGCATTCTCTATAACCCACCACCACGAACCTGACTGCTGTATAAAGAACTCCCAACATGTTGTACCTTTGAATTTCGTGAGGTTCTCCTCGTAAACCTGGTCGTGGGTCTCGGAGAGTTCACCCCGGTGCCGTTTCGACTGGTGCGGCCCCTCGTAGTAAGCGCCACCACCGTTGACGCCATCTTGCGCCGCCTCTTGCGGATCGAAGCCGAGCCGCTCCTTGTAATACGCTTGGTTCGACATTTTCACGCACACACTTTTATCATAGTTCGAATTTAGAACACTTTTAAATTTTGTTTTTTTTTACCATTCCTCAAGAGAGTTTTTAGGTCCGAGCACTGCCGCTTCTCGCGCTATTATGAAAGGATTCGCCAAAATCCATCCACAATAAGCCCGCTTATGGTCAGAGGCCGTGTTTAAACGATTCACCACAATTTTATCACGATCGATGTCATCCAGTAGGCTTGTTCTACAAAAGGAAAGTTGCAGAAATCCCTTGACACACACTCATTGATCTTGACACGATTATTTGTATATTATTCACTTAAATGTCTGCCTTAAGCGATTAAAAAAAGCTTGTTAAATGTTAATATGGCATCACTAGATTGACGTTAGATTTTTTTTTCAAATTTGGAATGTTTGGTTACTTTTTAAATGATTCACTTATTTTTCACATAAAGCTGAGTACACATTCGTGTAAATACTGTCGAAACGGCCTGTGGAACAAAGGGATTGGATGATTTATTTCACGAGGTCTAAATTACCACACACTAATGACTCACACGTTCTTTGGGAGGTGCTTTAATGACGGTATTTACTGTGAGAACGAGGATTTAGGTAGTACATAACCTTGTAAGCGCGGTTCAGGTAAATTACGGCGAATCAAGTATTAAACATAATTTGGCAAGTAACCTTATAGAAAAAGTTACCTAGTCTACGCTCCGAATATTTGAATACAATGTTCTTGTAAAGTTTTTATCTGTGCTTTAAATAGTAATGAAAAAAGTTTAAATACGACAAGATTTTTGATGGTTCACGAAATAAAATTTTACTTTTTTATTACCTAGGTATAGTGATTTAAGATGAATAATGTTCTTCAAAAATAAAAAGGGCAGTGGCCTACACGTATGTGGTTTTACCATTCGAATTTCCGTAGAATCTATTCATTTTTAACCGACTTCAAAAAGGAGGTTTTCATATCGGTTGTATTTTTTTTTATATCGTCATATCAAAAGATCACAATGACAAGCTGGACTGATAGCTCAACGTGGTTTCCCGAGGAGCAACGATGTAATAAATCGGACACCCATCCAAGTCCCGACCGAGCTACGCGCCGTTTGATCAGACATTTTTACCAACTTCGATGTCGTTGTATATTAGCTTGTATATAAAGATAAAAATACGTACGTAATACTTCTAAAAGCAGAAATAAAGTCACAAGATGGTCACATAAGATTAAACTCGTCTCGTTTGCTAAATCATGATACCGATTAGCGACCAAAACTGGACTTGGCCGTGAATAAAGATTTGCCAATTAAACTTGATACATTTCGCGTTTAGACATGTTTAAAGTGTTGCCGAGTACCTTGCGTGGCGCTTTCCTGCGCGTGCACAGAATTTTTATTATTTAAACTAGTTGAGCGAGTTTTGTAATAGTTTTGTTTGGCTATTTTTTTTTGTAGATTGGCTAACATACGCGATAAAGCGGCCTGAGGAATCTTAATTGATCTGCTGTGAATATTACGTCTTAGAGGTATTTATTGGAATTGGAACTATAGGGGCCGACTTTTTTTATCGTATTCCCGGGGGAAGCTTTGCATTTCCCAGGAAAACAGTTAGATATAAGTACCTAGATTGAGCATCTGATTGGCTCAGTGGGTAGTGTCTCTACCTATTGTGCCGAGGGTCCCGAGTGTTACTCCTGGTAGGGACAAACTTTGTGTGATGACCACGAGTGGTTCTACCCCAGTCATGGATGTTTAATATCTATATATGTATTATATACTGAGTTCGCCCCCAGTCCATCGTACGGTACCCATAGTACAGCGTTGCTTAGTGTGGGCCTCATTAGATAGTGACTGACAGGCGAATAAAAAAGAGATAGTGCTGTCCAACATTTGAGATTTTTATTCGACGCGAAAACAGAATATGTCTTCGATTTGATAAAAAAAAAAACTAGCCTCATTTAGTTCAATCAAGACGCACATGAAAATCGAATCAACGATAATTACATTCTAAATATACCGATTTCTACAACACAATGAAAAAAAAAATTATCTTATTCCACCTTCAAAGTTGGCTAAAATTGTTTCACAGACCAAGTACGATGATAGACAGGTTTTTGTTAACAATACGAACAAGTTCCCCAACTGTGTGCAGCATCCCGTAAGGACTGACAAACGGACAAAAATCCAAGGCCAACCTTTGGCACAAAACGCACAAGCCGTGGGAAACAGAGAACAATTGCAATATTAGGGTCTCACTTTGCGCGATTAGCGATTACCAATGTTTATGAGTCTTATTATCGTTGTTTTTTACAAACTTAATACAAAAAAAGCGATCGGCCCTGTAACCATAGACTAGTGGTACTCAACCTTTTTTTCATAGGCGGCCACAAACTCGTGTAAGTCGTGCAGTCGCGGGCCGTAAAAAAAAAGATATCATAGATTTTAGCTATTATTACAAATTGAATTAAACAACTATGAACAGATTCATCGCGGCGCGGTAGTGTTATGTATAACCTACTTACTCAGCGCGCTCTCAAATTATATGGGCGCAAAATTAAAAAAGGTTAAAAATAAGGTAACGCCATATTGGCCAACCTCAACAGCCCAGCGGGCCGCAGGTTGAGTATAGCTACCATAGACTAAAATGATGGATTCAAATGAGGACCAAAGACTTTTGCGTATGTCCAATGTCTGAACCATATCAGAATATTTTTGCTCATGTAACAGTAACAGTTTACAGTAACTTATGTATCGTCGAAATTTTTACGAAATGCTAAGCTTCAACTTTACCACCCGTTCGGAATGCCGTTCCTATGGAGGACGAAGAGCAGGACAAGAAACTCCAAGGTTAAAGTTTTTTTTAAATCATTATCAATCACTTGTTATCAAGTAGGACCTTTCGTGTATTATTTACCTATTAATTAAAGTAAGCATTTAATCAATCAGAATAAGTAGGTAAATATATCTATGGTATTATTAAATACAATTTGGTTTTGGCCTACACGTGAATAGAGCGTTCCTTTCCGTGTATTCATAGATAAAAGTATAGATAAATCATAGATAATAATGCTTAATCAAATGATACGGCTGTTTATCTGAGCTACAGACCAAACACTGTTATAAACATTGTTATTTTTATTCTGCCAACATTTCTTAAGGTAACCAAAACTATTATTTATAGTGTAATAATTATACAAAATTATTTTCTTTCCTCTTTGGTTATGTTCGGGGATGGCGTCATGGAACACAAAATAATATCACACCTTAGTAGTGAACAAATATTATTTTAGGTAAATATGTAATGATGATTTCATTTGTACTCTTATTCGATCGACGATCGATATTAATGCCTGAACCTTAAATTGAATATTGTTAGAAATATACATTTAAGTAAAAGAAAGACTGATAATGTCACAAACTATAATAAAACACCAATTACATTTTTAATCGTTTTCTGTGTTATTCCTATCCCGCCACTTTTTTTAATAACTTCTTTTTTTTCGCCTGTCATTCACCTGCCAGTGTCAATCTCCGAAGATGCCAGTCTCTTACGACATTGTTAACCATTTTCCAATAAGCCTATTTATTTATTTTTACTAACTACAATATACTAAACAAACAAAAATAGTGAAAAATATTGTAAGGGGTTAATAACTAGGTCAAAACGATCACGTATATGTATAAAATACATAATATGTAAGTAGTTATTTAATTTTTGTCTGAGAATGTAATCCAGTACCTTTTCACCGCGCACTTGGTACGTGGTGTTATTTTTTTATTTCAAATAATTTGATTTTTTTTCGGCAATGTGACCTTGATAGCTTACTGATGATGATGGACCTGTTAAAGTATTTTACACTTTTATTGTTGTGCCTAATATAAGTGTCTCCTTAAAGCATAAGCTATATCTAGATCTATCTTTGTGTCTTTGTAAAATATAAATTACGTCTAAAAAGACTTAGATCTTCGCTCGACGCTCGACTCTACCTAGTGTATGACGTTTCCCGCTCTCAAAGGCACCCCAAGCACATGTAAGGTCACTGACAATGATATTGGGGTCCGGATTTCGGCGCATTGTTCGTTTTGTAAATCTAAACCAAACGAGTATGTGGGGCAGGACCTTGTTGCAAGATCTGAGTGTTCGATAGCAATTTTCAAGGATTTAGAAGACGAATTTGAAGAATATTGCAATGTAAGCCAGCTTGATATTGCTTTGAAGGTTATTTTTGTCTTATTATTTTTATTTTCGCTGTAGACAATGATGATGAAATGGATCACCTACCCCTATCAGTTGTAAAGTTGTGGATACTTTACTGAAACATTACCGGACATCTTGGGAGAACTTGAAAAGTCAAGTTATACTATTTTATTTTATTTTCCTTGACTAGTGCACGTTTATTAACAGCACATTACGTATCAAAGAAAAAAAAATAAAAAAAAACTGACAACTTCACGGTACAACTTCCCGCCAAAAAGTCCGTATATTTTGTCTTTCTGTCAATGCAGTAATTACAGTTTGTAGTTAACAGTTCGTCAAATAGTCTGTTAATGTATTTACTGCTTATGTAGCGTTAATAACGAAGGATTCTTTGCGAGGTTTATGTAATTTTTATATTCACTAAGGCGCTGTATTCTATGTTGTATATTACTCATAATATTAATGTCGTACAAACATGCAAAAGCATTTCGCACATTGCTGTATCTAATTATCATTTCAAACTCAATTCGCTACACTTAAGATACACGTCATTTCGCGCTCAACATACATGGGGAACATTTGTTTCAATAAAGTCGGCATACACTCATACACTTAATAAGCTGTGAATACAACACATTCAAATCACTATTGTTGACGAGTTATGTGGAAAATCACAAAATTGTGTCATGGTTGGTCCTTCAACCGTGACACAATTTGCCGTAGATTGAGAATAGCTCCCTAATTTACTGTTTCGTAAAAACAACATTAAATTAATTAAGCTCGGAAGCACCATAACCGATCAAGCAATTTTCTTCGTGTCTTCGCCACTACTTCGACATGGCAGAATCGCGTTGGGCCTAACTCAATGGGAAAGCGCCATCAGGGAAAAATGTACATAATATACGCAATAAGTATATACATTAATCAAGAAAGGCATTTTATAAAAAATGCTCCCAAAAATCACAATTATAATTTAGTTGGGAAACCAGAAATCAGTTTTTTTAAATCGACCGACGGAAATTCTGACTTCACATAATAAATGATTGCATATGCAGCGCCCGTTCAAGGCTTAGGTATACCCTTTATGAATCACCTGTATAATGGCGAATCACAGTAATACTGGTTAATCGGCTTTGTTTTTAATTATTAAGTCTCACAGAATATATCTAATTTCCCGCCATAAACAAGCCACTCTAGGTCGTTTAATTAGGTCAGTGTAACGATTGTCGTGCAAAGGTGACCGGTAATTGAAAAATTGTGTTCGATTCAGTAAACTGGAGTGGGTACTAATCTGCTATCCCGCCCACACCCAGCCCAGTATGGGCAAGAGCGACTGCGAGATGAAATGATTTATTGCAGCATTGCAGTTTTCAGATTTTATTAGTCTATGCTTTTGATTGTGAACAAAAAAACCGGACAATTTTAAATTTAGAATTCTTTTTATTTATAGATGTGACGTGTGATTAAAATTTAGTACCGTATTGTGAAATTCAAATTTAGATTGATATCCGTAATTTGAGACACTGGCTGCAAAGATGCCCTAGTATTGTGCCCTAGTACTTTTAATATTTTTTGTTGGCAACATTTCGTGAAATTATCGGTTCTCGAAAACCTTTTCGATAAAAAATTAAGGCATAAGTGGCTCTGATACGTCGACCAATCGAAATTATTATTTTATTTTTTTTATCCTGATATCCTCGATTTCTCCATACCTATGTACTATTGTGTAATTCCATTGACATGTCGATGCGTGTCTCTGTAATTGTTTTAATTATTTTTAAACAAAATAATGCTTACAAGGCTTTTTCGGTCACGGAAAGTGTCAGTAGGTATTATTATGTCATACGAGATATAGCCATAATCGAAATGAATAGTCGTTAGCCTAATAACAAAACAAGGTTCTTTAAAAAAAGAACATGTTTAAAATGAGAATATGTCGGTTCTTAGTGGAATAAAGTTATAATTCGACTTTTTGGCGGGAAGTTTAACCGCGAAGTTGTAAATTTTATTTCATTTTCCAAAGCATGTGTTTATTTGATATATATTGTTTAATATTAGTAGGATATTAATATTAACCACTGTATTCCTGGTGTTCATACAAAATAATTTAACTTGACTTTTCAAGTTCTCCCAAGATGTCCGATATGTTTTTAGTAAAGTATCCACAGCAGGGATAAGGGATTTCATTCATCATCATCATCATTAATATCAGAGGTACTTATAATTTGATAACAATTACCAAGAAATACTCAACACTGGAAAAAATGACACTATTTTGTACAAGTTCCAATCTAAAAAACAAAGGTAAGATTTAAAAATGGAACCTTATTACCGTTGCCCACGTATGGCGAAAAAAAAACAAAAAAAAATAATAAAAGAACTAAAAACTTCTTAAGAATCAAATCGCGATAAATGTTTTCAAGATTTGAAGTAGTGACGTTTTGAAGTTTTATTTACAACCATCTGGTTATGCTAACCTAACCACGGATATTGTTGTCAAATATTTAAAGATTATTTTGAATGCGTATAAAAAACCAGTTGCCACCGTTTACCCTCACTTTTAGCGGCCGCTTCCTAACAAACCGAATGTTTGCATAACGTATTCATAATTTACTGGAACTGCTCGTCCAAAATATTAACTCGCGTATTCTGGGATATGACAACAACTTCCATCGTGTCATTATCAGCTGTTCTCAGCTGAATTCTAATACAAACAATCTTCGCAGTAACTTACTGCACTATATGTACTCATAGACAAAGTATACTGGATTCTAAAATTGTGCCATCGACATGAAAAGTTGGACTCGCGTTTTTTAAGGAGTATTTTTCTCTATTCTTATTGTTTAGGGTTGTAGCACGTCAAGAGGCGATAAGGCATGCATTGGTCTAAATAAAAATGTGCTACTGACTCGGTATTTGTATATATAATAATATTTGAGGAACAACTATCTGTTCTGAATACTAAGAGTGGTGATACAGGCAAGGTTACACAAATAGGGACGAATGAAGATTTTCAGTGAGATCTCAAGGTGTCTTCGAAGGAGGAACAAGACTGGGCAGTGGTGACAGCCTTGGAGGGAAGCCGGGTATCGATCATATTAAAACTATAACATTTCATTTCATCGTACGTACTCGTATATTAACCCAAGATCAACTGTGAGATAAACCAAATTAGGAACCTGCTTTTCGTCACTGATATCAATGCGCTACTATTACCATCACGATCACTCAGTCAAGAGGGTATTGAGTGAGAAGAAATAGGAACACTACTCATGGATGGCGGGTCAGATCAGTTGCGCTGCATGTGCCTAGTGAATGTAGCGTCTCGATCTACTGCCGCCTTCCTACCTAGGCAAGTATGCTCCATCGTAGATCTCATCGTCACTTACCATCAGGTGAGGTCGAGATCAAATACTTGCCTATAATGTAATAAAAAAAAAAAAAAAAAAAAACTAAAAAAACCAGACCTCTGGTTTGCTGAGCTAAAGTAAGAAGTCGTGGGAAAATATCCAAACACAGACTTAATCCAAACACACTCCAATGAAATTCAGATCAATGTCCTCCAAACAAAAACCAGTCTGCGGAGACCATTAAAAGAAACTTTGATATTAAATTACATGTTTCAAATTAAGCTATTAACATCTTAATTACAATGCAACAAGAGTTACGGCTTTATGCAAACTTTTGCCATATGGATAGGGTTCTGTCAATGATCATTAATATGAAAAGATTGATCATGTCGAGGAAAGAGGATCAGATTTCAGCAATGTTTTAATGATTCAGTATGGTAAGCAGGAACTTGTAAAATCGTAACGTCTTCCATGAAACATGGTGTCACTGTCATTCTTATATACGAAATCAGTGTTGTGAGAGTGATAAAAGACGTTCCGTTACTGAGACACTTTAAAAGTATTGTGCTTCAAGTACTGTAAGTTTAAAAGAAATCGTATTGCAAATGTTTGCAGAAATGTATGTCTTATTGTTTATAAGAATGACACCTAATGCAAGGGCACAATAATATAGAAATGTCGATTATATAATTGCCTTGGTATCTTCGGAATTATTTAATAAATTGTTATTTAGATTTAAATTAGAACGCAATCAGGTTATCATAGCCATTCCAATAAACATAATTATCAATCAGACAAATGTCTTATACAAACGATACATATTATATAGCATTAATGTAGTTCATAATGCATATATACAAAAACAACTTGTTATAATCCAAGACACAAGTGTGTTTCGGGGACAAGGAAAACAAACGAGTGCTGTATCTCGACTAAGTAAAGTCCTGAATGAAGTGTACAAAATATTAATTATAATAAAATTTCCAGCCCTTTTTTAATGTCCTGTACTGCTGGGCACGGACCTCCCCTCAATGCGAGGGGGGACTACGCCATAGTCCACCACGCTGGTCACTGCGGGTTGGTAGACTTCACAATTCTTTCGAGGGGTTCTCTCAGATATGTACGTTTCGTCACGATATTTTCCTTCAACATTTAGCAAGTGATAATCATGTTTGAAAATGAGATACGCACATGAAATCGCAGAGTGTGAGCCAGGGCTTGAACCTGTTATTCTCGTTACCGAGGCAAGCATTCTACCAACTTGGCTATCACTGCTTCTAAGTGTACATTGATTATTATCAATTTAATCAAGAATTTCGTGACACGCTGCATTAGTCAATGATGTAAATACATTTATACCAAGTGCCCGAGATTAAACTAGTCGTCAGAATTCATGGTGGGTAACCCAAAAAAGTATAACAGAAACGGCCGATCTCGTGCGAACTAATTATATTTCTCAAGACGAATCGCCTATTGTGCGTGATTGAGTAGCGTTTGAGTCTCTTGGGAGATACCATTCCATGACCATTGACCGCGCGAACCGTTAACATGACATGAAATCACCTACACGCAGCCATGGAACTTGGGATGCGAATATGTAAATGTAATCTAATTGGATTTAAAACTTTGCAAATACATTGAAGGTTAAAAATGTATGTGACGACAGAGAATATCTGTTGTACCCTTATTTGTCGTGGCATCACAAATGAAAACACACTGGTCTGGTCTTCCTCTAAGATATGTGGTATAAACAAAATATGAGAAGTACTTATAATCGTCACATTCATAAAACCGATCTTAATAAATTTCACTGAAATAGGAAATTGAATCTAGCAACGGAACTCTGCATAAAGATGACTGATTTATTGCATAGAACCAACGCGCGAACTAAAACTACAAACATAACATTTGACACATTTTTGAAACTCTAATGGAAACTCGAAAGGAAATGACACAGTTTTGTTTCTGAAACATATCAAACAGCTACGCGATACCAAAGTAATAAATACTATTACGGCAATATTAAGCTCAAATATTTCTAGGTAACATAATCCAGTGAATGTCTAATACTAAAAGATGTTTTAGATACTGAAGAAGATATCAATAACCATGACAATTACGTTAATAAAGAACCTAAATCTAACTTACCAAATCATGTCTATGTAGTTACAGATGTAGTATAAACGAAAATCAGTAAAGCATTGAACAAAACAATGCGGAGAACGCCTGGCATTCGCTTAGACCGGTTCATAGTAACGGGATAGCATTGAACACCGCTGAAGATGCACGAAAATACAGATTTGATACGGCATTTGGTATATGGTAATGTATGATAATTGTTATGGTATAACCTATTGATGGAACATGGTAGTTAGTGGCACGTGCAAGATAACTGCCCCAAAATTATGGACGGAACATAATTATTATGAAATGTTGACTAGAAATCAGTGAAAGGTTTCCATGCTTCGATGCAGCACTGAAGATTTTGTAAAATACGAAAAAACTACTTCAATAAACATAAATATAACTGCAAATCATTGACATTAACATTAAAATCTTGTTACATCCAAAAAATCATAAATAAACGTAAATATCCAAACGATTAGTTAAATAATCGTTAACGCGATTAATTTAACCGCATGTATAAAGCAATTTGGAGCTGTTCGTCATTGAATTCCATCACTCCTCGCTTGGTACAATCAAATGATTATACTCTTATACCTTTCACCTTTCTACGGTCATCTTGGTGTGGTCACCATTGCACGCTCAATTGCTTTGGGCTATGAAAGTACCAGCACTAACTACGTCACGGACAGCATGTATACCAATACTGCCAACTGTTGTCCTACTTTTGCCTCCACTTAGTACCGTCTCATCGTTATCTACACTGACTACGAGATTTGTCTCGTCAATGGATAAGATTATTTTGTGTAAATATTTTATTTGCGATCATTTAATGGATGTCTCGTTTGTTTTGAAATTGAATGCTTGTATTTTCTCGTCATTAAACTCAACATGCAAGTATATGAATGTGTCTGTAACATTAATTTTGATTGTAACTTAAATAGTGTTAGCATTGTCCCAGCCAATTCCACCACTTCCATTAAAATGTTTTCTATACTTAAGGTTTAAAGATTATGCTTCGTACTTTTGTTCCCATTTCTGTTTACAATGAGTCTATCATAATGAGCGGATAATTGCTTTTGGAGTAACAAAACGGAGTGATGTTAAAAATACGTACATTAGAAAAACATGTAACAGTTATTATTTATTTTTAATTCTCCTTCAGTTTGTTATACTTTAACCAAATGCAACTAAGCATTTAGCATAAAGATGACGAATGAACAATTACTGCTGATTTTGAGGGTCATAGGTTTTAATCTGGAGTCAATGTTATTAAAATTCATCTATTAGTCGGATGACGGCCACAGCTGGACAAATGCCTCTCCCAATGGCTTTCACACAACATGGTCCTCTGCCACAAGTATTCACCGCGACCCAGCGATGCGGGTAATTCCATCGGTCTATCATATAGGGGCCGCCTTACTCTACGTATTCCGGTCGTAATAGCCATATTAATACCGTCTCTATTTTTGCCATTGACATTAAAACCTAAGCCCATCAAAGAGATATTACGGGTGTACTAAAGCGCATCTTTGCCTCTTCCCCTCGCCCTCAGGGCATAGAGACGTTTTATTAGTTTTTTTTATTTGTGAATGTTCGCAACAAGTAGTACTCTATATTTTTAAATATCACGTGTCAAAACTAGAATTGAGTTTATTGTTTAGCTTTCTTCTTTTAAGGCAAGTATGAGTATCGCACGTGCGTGGGAAATTCGCCATAGACTGCCTTACTTTCGTTCAACTACATTGTTGCAGATGGACATGGAATATATACACGGTGTAACAAAAATAGTGTAAAATATCTTAACAGATGAATCTATAAGTTATTTGGATCACGTCGATGTATAAGTTAATTGTGTAAATGATGTTTGACTTTTTTTAAACATGGCGAACCAGTAGCGTTTGGCAATGCGCTCAGTACTGTGTGTAATTTTTTAATGTCTAATAATTCTTTATAGCCAACTCTTGGCCTGTTAAAATATTTTATTACTTATTACTGTTACCCCTTTATAAGCACTCTTATACAAGTTATGTATGTATAAGCTCTTGTCTATCTAGTTTATAAGACCTTTGAAACTATGAATTTAGATTAGAGTCACAGTAGAGTTACGCAAAAGTGAAAGGTAAAGGACTTGCAACCTTATTTTCAAACAGTTTAACTACTATCATTTCGTATTGGTATAGCTTTTTCACAGCTGTTAATTTTCGTATGCAAATCTAGAAATTGAATAGGTTTTCAAAATGTATAAATATTTCACACATACTCTGAGCTAGACGTTTTCTAATATGCTATTGTTTACAATCATTAACATAAGAATTGACGGCCGAAGAGAGAGAACGAACGGAACAGGGTTGCCAAGTCTCAAAAATAATTTGCAAAATACATATCTAATAGCTCATTTCACGCATACAAACTATTTTAACGTATTCAGGAAAGACAACTTTTGACCGAGTTAATTACTTCGTCTTCTTGTGCAAGCCCATAATCATATTATAAGTAGGTTAAATCCGGTCTTATCTTGGAACATCAACAGTTTAGGCTTTCCTGTTATTTCAATTTAATATGAGTAAAAAATAATAAATAAATTCGAGAGAAATCATTCCATTTAAAGTATACGATAAAGAATTATTAATAATAGTTTTAAGAGAGACAACCCTATTAATTTTCTTACTATTCATCTTACTGTCACCTCACTCAACGGTCGTCACGAATTGTCGTATAATTGTACCCTGAGCCAAATCGCAATGATTTTGGTGAAAAGTCTCTATGGCAAATGAATTACTGCTCTATTGCATAATTTTTAACTGAGCCAAATCCTATATGATTTTGCTGAAAAGTGTGTTTGCCAATTTTGGGTAACAAATTCTTCTAACACAATCGACTCGCAATGAAATTAGAATGCTATCGTCATTGTCACAATTGACAAATTAAGTTCACAGAAGTGGCGGGTAGGATGCCGTTGCAGGCTCACTGTTTCAGACGAAGGTAAATAATATAGGAGTTTCGAGACCAAATACTTGCCTATAATGTAATTAAAAAAAAAAACTAAGACGACATGTGTACACGTAAGTTCGAAATTCGTGTGTACTACACGAATCAGCTTAGTTTTTGTTCTTCAATATGTTGTTCGCAATACTCGGTCCGTTTCTTCGCTGAGCTTACTTTATCTTGGGCACTGCAAGAAATGCCTCTGACCAGGCGTATTATTATTTGGAGATTTAGGTGGGAGTGTACTTACGACCCGTCACAGTTGGAGACCCTGCTTTCTGAACCGAGGGTCGCGAATTCGAATCCCGGTAGAGGCAAGCTTTGTGTGATGAGCACGAATGTTTGTACCAGAATCGTAGATGTTAAATATCGATATAAGTAATTTTATAATGGGATTACCCTCAGTCCGTTGTACGATCCCATTACAAGCGTTCCTATGTTTGGGACCGTACAGTTGCTGTGTTCGTCTGGCGATATTATTATGTAAGTATCAAAGTACTAGGAGCACAGAGGCAGTAAAGAGGTCAATTTTAATAAAAAAAATCTCGTCTCTACTCGTTGTCTCGTTTCTTTTCACAATAACTCGGCAAAAACTGTCTTTAACGCGCAGACTAACTATCGGTCAATGCCAAGGTCAATTTGACGATTAAAGTATACGAGTGACAGTTAAAAATGCACTCTAAACGGGTGGCGTAGATAACATTTTCAATTGCACGATAGAGCTGTGAATTTTTATTGTAAACTAAAAACTTGAGTCAGACGCGTTCTGCACTTCAGTTGGATACAGTTGGTTACACACAAAGGTGACATTATTATAATACATTTCAAGATAGTTATAAGTATTTCAAGACTCTATAAGAAGAATTCATTCGTCATCCGAAAGACGTCCACTGCTGGACAAAGGCCACACATCCACCGGCTTCCTGCGACGCGTGTGATATCATCGGTCCACCTTGTGTGGGGCCGCCCCGCCTCCGGCTCGTGGTCGCCATTCTAGAACCTCTCTGCCCCAACGGCCATCGGCTCTTCGAGCTATGTGCCGCCCACTGTCACTTCAGCTAGGCAATTCTTTGAGCTATGTCGGTTGCTTTAGTTCCTCTACGGATTCCTCATTTCTGATTGCGCGTAGCGAAACCCCAAGCATAGCTCTCTTCATTGCGCGTCGAGCGACCTTGAGCTTTCTTATGAGGCCCATAGTAAGCGACCACATTGTTGCCATGACATCACATATTATAAGAGGCATAAGACTTATATGTTTACAGAAGAGGTCTGCCGTAAACTGGACTTAGTCGTGCTCACGATTTCTCAGTCTTCTGACTGCCCGTAGGCTTCTGACTGCCAAAACAAGCATGGAGGTGAGATAGCCAAGCCATACCGAAATAAGTCAGGTCTCAATAAAGCTGACCGGTACGAAAACAGGTTTCGCTACATCAAACTAGATTGGCCAATCGGAAATTATCTGGAAACACCAATCATATTGATTGGAGCGATTTTAGACCGGCTTACGATGGTATAGCGTTCATTTCCATTGACTTATTGATCTTGAAATTAAGATCATCAATGAGATAAAATAAATTAAACTTTAGGGAACACGATAAGTGGGTACTTGCATTCTGGTTAATTATACAACATGTAAATCTTTATCCTTACATGTATATATCTACTTACAAATTTGAAAGACAAGGTTTATTTGAAATAATTATTTACGTTTTTTTTCCTTATTTATTCTAGATATAACAATATCTAGAATATAATAATTGTAGATTTGTATTATGTATTTGTTTTTTAGTACTTGTAGGTACTATGGCCTATAATCTCGTACTGTAACTACACCAACACAAAACCTTCACGATGTCAATGTTTGCGTAACACATCAAACTCCATTACGAAAACGTATTTCCTTATTGCGAAACGAATAAGGTTGAAATTCTTTGAATGTACAGATAGCAGAAGAATGTCTGAAGCATGACAACAGTGTGACGTTATCGGTGAGTCAGTCAGATATTATAAAAAAGACGGGTGTCCTAAAAAAAAAGTAAGAATTCGGATGAGGATACTTTTTAAAAGCATGACGTCAGAAAGCAACGAAGTCATGACCTTACTGCCCCGGGGCTTGGATGCATCGGCAGTGAAGCAAAGATTAAAAAAGTAGTCTTATTTTTTTTTCGTCGACTCGGCAATAGGCTGCAAAATTGCGCCATATTGCCTGTTACCAAAAGGGTATTGATTTAATTTAAAATGGAACTCATCAGGCACTATTGATAGTCTACTATGACATCATTCGCATTGACAAGCATTACAACTTATTTATTAATGTTTACTGAGGAAATTTAAAAAAAAATATTTTTTTTTAATCTGCCGACATCGAGGTAAACCACCTACAATCGAGTAGCATGCATAATCGGATTATGAACGTAGACCAAGCGAAATTCAAGGACTGTATAGGCTATTTTGATCTATCCTTCATAAAACGCTCAAATATTGGTAACTACTACTAAATTTAGTTGTAGCTCTAAGTGATTAAAAAGTATTGGTAAATAATGAGAAAAAGAAATGGACATAGACAACTAAGTCTTTCAAATAAAAACTAAACTAAAAAAAAATATTGTTCGAGTAACTATGATATTTGCAAGTAATATTGTAGGTAGGTGTTGTGTACATCTATCTAAATTAGGACTTAAAAAAAATATTTCAACGATTATATTTTGTTAAAATATGACCGCCCCGTAAACCGTGTGAGGAAAAATATTATCGTTCATTAAGTAACGTTTACACCAACAAAGTTTGTATTATTACAAATATCCTTTTCCTTCCTTCGTTCGATTTTGGTTTATTCCGTACTTATAACATCAGCTAGGTACGTACCTAAGTTATTATAAACATTAAGTGATAATGATTAAGAATTGAATTTAGGTTAAGCCATTTAAATACCAATAAATTAACAAAAAATGCATTTACTAATGACAACATTCAATTAATACGTACCTACTTACCTTGACATAAAAATTAAAAAGCTAATGAGTATGACAATATAATAAAATGCTAGTGAGTAATTACTAAATAGGTAAGTACTTAATTATGTTAATTTGAGATGAATAATGCGGCTAGTTGTTTCCCTCAATCTTATTATTGGATGCACTGCTAAAAATCTCAACCTACATATTCGCGGGACGCCAGATAATTTGACAGTAAAAAAAACAGACGAGCACAGATAAAAACACCTAAGAAAATCCAGTTGAGTCCAACTTACAATACACTCGTGATACCTACTTATGATCAATTTTCCGATACAATTATTTCGCAATTTACATAACACCGGTGTACGCCGCGTTCAAATAAAAAGCTTTTGTTTTTTTTTTCTCAGTAAATACCGAAAACCTCGTTACTGTGTGTATCCGATATTTAAAAAACCTCCACAAGAACGTTGTAGCACTCACTTACAACACAGTTGGACACGGTAAAGTTTATTTTTAATTAAAAAATAGCACGTCGTAAAATTCAAGATGGCGGCGGTGAGCGATCGTACCGCGACGCCGAGCATCGGCCAACTGACTGATCCGGCTGCCGCGAACTGAAAAACTCGATTCGTTTATCAGTGAGCGTGGCGTGTAGTAATTATATTTCCACGCATGTGTGTGTGGAGGCTTGAATGGATAAAGGTTGGATAAAGGCTTCTACAAACTTGGTAGGCGACGACTCTCGTTTATACAGTTGGTGTTGCCAACGTTTTTCCAAGAATTTAATGGAATTTGAAGAGTTTACAACAGGTTTCACTTTTGAAGATACCTATTGCTAGACGTTTTTTCCATCTTGAGCCTCAATTTCGTATTCATTTCCATTACATTTATTCAAGTCAGTTGAGAAGCTGGAAAATGTGAAAACAAAATCGGGTTTATGGGTTTATCCAGTATGGAACAAAACAAACAAAACACGTATGGATTTACAACTGTTGAACACATCAAATTGATGATTGTAATCAAGATAAATATTTATCTCAAAAAACCCAACTCCAAACATCGTTAAAGAAAATAAATGCGGAGAAAGTAAAGATGTGAAAGGAAATAACACAAGTACTCCTCCCAATGCTAAGGACGTTCAAGTATATGTAGTAATTTTTGGCTGGCCAGATATATTCTAAATAGTTTACACGGCCCACGCCTGCTACCAATCTTTAACAGTTATCTAATAAAAAAATCAAAATTGACATTTGCTATTAGGTGTCGATTGTGTTAGCAGCCTCTAAGGTCCAAATCTGGAGCAATCACGTGACACTAAACTAGCATATTTAGTTGTAAAAGAACCGCCATACGTGACAAGTGATAATGCAATGCTACAAAACAAATGAGGTGTTTAAACATTAGCACCTGGCAACTCAGTCCACAAATGACTAAGCCGAGTGGGTTGTTAAAAAAACGCAATTATTCTTCATAGGTGGTATTACATTGGCTGTTCAAGTCTCACTAATGTCAAGGCCGGATCTTTCTCGGGCATTGTTAACCTCGATATTTAGGAAAGCCTGTATGCAGCATAGGTTTACACTTATCTGTTTTGGTAGATGAAATTAGAACTAGACTAGGACTTTAATCGTATTGGATTGATCCAAGAATATCTCTACCTATGAAGTTGCTTTGTTGTAACGTGAAAATGATTTGTGATCAACCTTTTGAATGCAATTGAATCGTTATCAACTTCAATGGCTGATTGTTCATTGTGATCTAATTATCCCACTAATATTATAAATGTGAACGTTTGGATGGATGGATGGATGTTTGTTACTCAATCACACCAGAACGACTGAATTGATGAAATTTGGTACAGAGATAGATAGATAGATCTCGGTAAAATGTATGGTTCCCGTGGGATAGATTTGTTTATATTTTTCATAGAGTACCAATCAATTTTATTTTCTCATACATTTGATTTTGAGGCGGTACGAAGTTCGCCGGGACTGCTAGTAATAAATATTCCTAAAAGCTCCTTAGAATGTAGAGCCTTAAAACTTGTACTTATCGAATTCTGTCATAATATATTACATCATGGTTTGAATGTTAAACTTCGCTGACGGAACATGGTCAACTCAACTGGACCAACCATTTGAATAAGGGGAAAGGCAGTCCACTAGTCTATATTCTAGACGTACGTTTAAACGATGATTGACATTATCTACATTGAGCACTTGTTGCAATTCTGATGGAATTAGTTTAGTGTACCAGTAATAAGATCGTATGAACTAGTGGTCAATTCTGGGGTGACAACCGCGATGGCCAAAGAGAATCTCATAAAGCACTAGCTGTTACCCGCGACTTCGTCCGAGAAGTATATAACAAAAATAGATTTTCTAAAATAAAAGTAGCCAAGTTACTCCTTGTTACATCAGCTATCAGCCAGTGAAAGTCCCGTCAAAATCGATGCAGCCATTTCAGAGATTAACCGAAACAAACAGACAGACAGACAGACGGGCAAAAATTGAAAAAAATGTTGTTTTGGTATATGTACCGTGTATACATCCAAATGCACTTAGTAAAAAGCGGTCATTTTAATATTACAAACAGACACTCCAATTTTATTTATTTGTATGTATGTATAGATTGCAAGTAGTTGAGACGCCCACTCTTCTCCAATATTAATTATGTAAGACTACTAAAGGTGGTGCCAAGTCAATTGCCACAAACTAAGTACCTGTTAATTATGTATGTTCACTTGAGCTAGTGGCCAACTTTGCTGTGGAAGTTATCAGGGCACCAGTGTCTCCAACTCTCTTTGTCAAAATTACGGTGTTGACTGGTCTCAAAATACTGTAGATGGTGGAAAATTACGGCAGACCAGTGTTTGCAGCTAAAATACCCATGCAGTGGGGACGTGTAACGTAAAAAAAAAAGGTCATTCTTCCAAACAAAAGCAGCAGAATGACCTTTTTTTTTTTTTACGTTACGCATATCTCAATGCAATGTAGCAGTAATATTTTGCTAAATCAAGTGTTCATTATAGAAATATGGACACGGACGAAATTACGGTAGAATGTGTCACCGTAATAACATGTCTACGGTAGGTGGTAGATCTAGAAAAATTACGGTAGATCTACCGTAATTACGGTATGGTTGGAGACACTGCAGGGCACCCAAATCCCTTTAACATGGCCTAACAAAGGTAATAGCGGTACACGACAGCTTAACGTGCCCTGCGAACCATGGAAGAGCTCATTTAAAATATCACTAGCGGTTACCCATCCAGATCTCGCCACGTGCGCTTTTGTTTTCGGCTATACCATTTTTGAATTAAAACCTATTCGCACGCGACCAGTACTTGGACTACGACCTTTGAACGTTAGGCTATTCTGACAAGGCTTCCGCAACCACTTGTGTAGTATGCCAGTGGGAATGAATTTGCAAATTCATATATGGATGTTATTGTTATTATTATAGGAGTAATGAGTAGCGATGAAGATGCTTTAGCTGAAAGAGTAGATGGAGTAAAGACAATAGAGTTACGACGATTGGTGTCAGGAATGAACACCACAGATCATCTAATAATATAACAAAAACTGCACATTTAAGGAACAGTTACTTGACTTAATGACTTATATATAATGGGAACTGCATACTTGTGGTACTGGCTGGACTCATCTTTTCATGAACGGTGAGCACCCTGAATCTGTTTAAATGGGCCTCAAATCAGCTCATACAGCAAACCTTGGGGCCCTGTTTGAAATGTCTATGATAGATTGATTACAGGAAGTTCAAACAGGTGAAAATATTTGGCATTTAACATCGAAGGGAGTGGTGAGTGATGTTGGTCCAAAGTTCCATAATACGAGGGTACATATTTCAATGCACAATCCGTGTCCCAGAAGACGTTCCAAGACTACGGATTACATGCGACTTTACCTGCAACAAAACAAAAGATTGATTACTAAAGTGTCTCACAGATGAATCACACCATGGTGCAAGGTATACGCTATACCAGGTGTAAGCGGTGCCGGAGGTCCGCCACGTGATCGGGTGAGAATAAAACGGCAGTAGGGATACAATACTATAGAAATTTTATGAAAATTATATTGAAAAAAAAAAACGTTTCACGTGCAGACATAAGAGGCGAAAACAACAGATATTTCCTTCCCGTGCCAGCTACGTAATCGGCCATTGACAAAAGATGCCAATTAATTGCAGCTGTTACATCTTGGGCCACCATCGGAAGAGAATACCTGGCATATAACTAACGTCCTTAATCTCACATGTTTTAAGGAAACTTTGCCCACCAACAAAACAAATACGTCATCATGTTTAAACAGTATACCTTTTATCATTATATGACCTACAGTAATCTGGGGCAATAACAATAAATATAAAACATCATTTTCCTCGTTTAAGTTATTTCTAATTCATTGGAGCGCTTGTGATGCGCTGGTGATGTCACAGTTCACAGGAACACCAGATGATGTTTACATGACTAAGGAATTTCGCAAATAAGATCTATTAATATACAGTAAATGGAGCAGGTCAATAAATAGTGACAACATGCAAATTGTTATTTACTTGCGACTAAGTTATTTGGGCCTTTTTAGCATGCAATTTTAAGCGACTTATACTGGCAGCGAAATTATGAAATGCATCTAATTTGCGGTATTCTTATTTCTTCCTCTTTCTAACATTTCCTCCCTGTTTTTGTATCATGGTCAGCTACCAGTCTACCCAGATTTAGCTGATATTACGCGGAGCAATTACCATCTGCACTCCGGCACCCAACTAGTGGGGTTACCCGTTACCAACCGGTAGGGCCATTTGTCTCAATTTCTCGCTTCTATCAACCCGTTACGTGTGTCAAAGATGATGACATGACCTCTTCGAATCACAGAGGGGGTCAGATGTTAGAATCAGAATATTTGTTTTTCATGTAAACCGTTAAGTAAAGTACTTTTCTATTCTATTCTATCAGCCGAAAGTCGTCCACTGCTGGACATAGGACTCCCCCAATGACTTCCACACATCGCGGTCCTCCGTGACTCGCATCCACCGGCTTCCTGCTACGCGTGTGTTATCATCGGTCCACCCAGGCCCCCCACAAGGGCTTTCATACACTACGTCTTCTGGTTCGTGGTCGCCTTTTGCCCTAGAACCGTTCCGCCCCAACGGCCATCGGTTCTGCGAGCTATGAGTACTTATGAATCGTCAAAGCTGCTACTTTAAAACCCGTTCCTATGGAGAAGATGTCAGTTGTTATATTAAAAAAAAGAACAAGCAAGGAACTCTATGGTTGCTCTTTATATTTATCGTTATAATTAATCACCTATCACATTTACTGACTCCGCTGCGACGCCCTCATGTATTGTGCGGTCGTATCTATAAAAGGAACAACTGACATAATATATCCAATTTCGATTGAACTCCAAGATGTTTATAACATTGAATCAATCTGCTTAGACCGACCGTGGGGTCGAGTCACCTTCGTCCGTAGGAGAATTAAGTACCCTCGAGATACCCTACACGTGACCCTGGGTGGTGCCAACTAGGTGACAACTCTACTGGTGGTAGGCTTCGGCCGTGGTTAGTCACCACCCACTGAACAAAGCCATGTCGGCAAGCGGCCTAGCCGTGTTCCGGCATGATGTTCGGTGTTGCCATTCATGGATGGCGGGTCAGATCAGTTGCGCTGCATGTGTCTAGTGAATGTAGCGTCTCGATCTACTGCCGCCTTCCTACCTAGGCAAGTATGCTCCATCGTAGATCTCATCGTCACTTACCATCAGGTGAGATCGAGATCAAATACTTGCCTATAATGTATAAAAAAAAGACCTCTAAAAACAGCAAGCTTGCAGAAAAAATACTCAATCCCATAAAAGTAAAAAAAAAAGTAATATATGCAAAAAAGGTTTGAACTAATGAAGTGATTAACGATCATTATTACATGGCAAGTGTTTGTATGGCTGTTTCCCTTGCGCATTCAAATATGGCCGAAGAATTGCGGTCAAGAAACCAATAATACTATGGTATATGGTGATGATAAGCTTATGGGTTCGTCGTATAGAAATAGTCGTATATTAAACGTGTAGCACACGAGTAAGTAATCCCTAGAGAGACCAAACTATATAAAAACGGCCCTAGATCTCTGTTAATCCAAATTAACATGGTTTCTGTCTTTTTTTATTTTGACATTGTTTTATCTGTCATATTTTTTATTGTCTTTTTTGTTTTATTATCTGTTATTCTCTGTTCAAAAAATATGGCAGTCATACGCCACGGTGTGTGTTAAGATCAGATTAAAATTCAGTAAAATTAACCAAGTTTTTTTTTTTTTATTGCAGTATAGGCAAGTATTTGATCTCGATCTCACCTGATGTTAAGTGACGATGAGATCTACGATGTAGCATACTTGCCTAGAAGGTACCTGTTCACTCTCGACTTGAAAACACCCAGATTGTAGTCAACGGGGAACAAAGACGCCGGTATCGTGTTCCATTCCTTGGCAGTACGCACGATGAAAGTAGAAGCAAAACGCTTAGTGCGTACCGCAGGAATGTCCACAGTGTACGGATGACACTTGTCCGTGCGTCTTGTCGACCGACGATAGAATGGAGATGGGGGAATTAACTCGTGTAATTCCGTCGCACACTCTCCGAAATGTATTCTGTAGAAAACTGATAGGCTGGCAACCCTACGTCGGTGTTCCAGGCTCTGTAGCTGTGTAGAAGTGTAGAAGTGATTTCATTCATCATTAAAAGCACGATAACGCCACCCAGTAATGTAATTCAACAATCTCTGTCGATCATACTGCATCAGCCGGAGCGCAAACCTTATCCGGCGGAGCGGAGTGGACTCACAGCTTGATCTCTGTAGCAATAATTGACTCGTGTGTAGCGTGAGGCAGCCACTATTTGATCCTAGCAATCAATTCACGAGAAGTTGACATACACGGTTAAGTTGACAGTGAGGCAGATGGACGACAAGCGAGGCAGTGCAGCATTTACCTTTGGTTTTCTTTTTTGCGTGGGGAAATCCTCATGTATACCCACCCGCAAGCCCCGAGGGAGGCAAGCCGGACTTTTACCGACTAAAACCCCACGGTGGTCCTTCTCCCGGCTTGTTAGGGGGGGGGGGGGCACGGGATGCGCCGCATTTACCAAGGCCGAGTAAAAGAGCTGACTGAGCAAGGCAAAGCAGTACACGACTAATAACATAAAAGGCTAGTAATAGCATTATGCTAATTACTTGCCAATGATCTAACCGAATCAGGCGAACATTTGGTGTAATCGCGAGAGGCGTAGGCGCACGCTTAGCGAAATCAGCAGGAAGTGTGGGCACTGTTTACACTTGCATATTTATGCAGGTTTATTGACTAAGAGGTTCTTTCTCTAACTACGCGGAAAAGGTGGAGTAGGGTTGTCCAAAAAAATTAAAGGGTTTTTGGAAGCCTTGAATTTCAAACGTCAGGCCTGCTGGCAATACAAGCAGTGAGTGACAATAAGACCAACTAGTCAATATATGCTATTTCAGTATTTTTTTCGTAGATGTGATATCAATAAGGTAGTCTTATGAAAAATACAAATAAATATGATTGTTAATTAGTTAGGTGCTAGTTGATTGATTAGTCAGTCAAATCGTCAGATTAGTCAAATTGACAGATTAGTCAAATTGATTTATTTCTTTGGGAATGTTATTTTTATAACCTACTGTTGGCCCTGTTGATATATTTAACGCTATTATTGTTACACCATATATAAATCGTAAAATTAATTTAATTTTAAACCATAACCTCGCAAGTAACTGCATAACTAAATATATAGCATCAGTCAATAGTAATTTGAAATGTGTCATAATTATAAGTCAACATCATTCATATTTCAAGGAAACCCAATCAACACGCAACATAACTCTTAATTATTCCATCTTGTGAGTCATTACATTTGACAACCCTAGAGACGCGAGCTTAGCGGCGTGGGCGAAGCGAGGCGAGCGAGTGGAGCGGACAACCTCGGGGACACGCGAATATTTTGCAACATGTCGAAATACCATAATCTAGTCTAGAGTGGACGAATGATTTGAATAAGCGCGATAAGGCACTACGATTCCTGGATCACGACTCTTAAGTCTGCTAACACAATCGATTCATAATCGATCGGCAACCGCATAGTAACTGTCACTTTTAACAGATATTGTATGGGATATCTTTTTTTTTTCAAAATTGACAGTACTATGCGGTTGCTGTTCGATTATGAATCTATTGTGTTAGCAGACTTCGGGCCTAGGTATGTTGCTATTGCCTTCAATTCATATTATTTGGTTAGACCCTATCTCACATGTGCTAAAAATATAACCGATAGTTGTCTGTGCATGGAAGATATATGAGAAAACCTATCATCTGGGGCCTTTATCAACTCAATAGAACTCAAAACAATGATTGTACGATTTTTTTCGGTTTAACTATTCGTCTGTGCGTTTGTGCGCGCACATCTCACAAACGGATTTACCGATTTGCCTGCGGTTTACACTAATGTATTGTGGGAAGATTCATTTACAATTTAGTGTTTGTTTTACTACAATCAGTTCATAACTATCAAAATTATATCAATTTAAAGATATGGACTAAGTCGCGGGGAACAGCAAGTTTCAAATAAGACCTTATACATATCTAAAAGCACGAAGCGAGACAGGGCGATCCCTATCTGAACTCTCCCTCATGCTCTAAAGCAAGCGTACCTAAATTAACTCACACTTTAAAAAGTAATTCAGGCCATGTTTGAATAGGCAATATACCAATCATAGAAATAATATCATTGGATACATCAATATAGCTCTACTAATAATTGTAAGATAAAAAAACATCCTAATTTGAACGGTAACGAGCCTGATAAAGATCTATAGTACGTTCAAAGTGCCGCTATCTTATCAACACAGCTAATGTGTAGGTGAACGTACTTTGTACACTTTTTTATTAGTTTATAATCGATGCACGCGTGGTGGTATAATGCCAGTATATTTAAGGATATATAATCAACTAGCTGCGCCCGGCGCTGTTACCCGCGATAAAAAGTATGAAAAATTTAAACATCTATCCCACGGGAACCATACATTTTACCTGGATAAAAAGTAGCTTATGTGCTATTCCAGACTATAATCTATATCTGTGCCAAATTTCATCCAAATCCGTTCAGCCGTTCTGGCGTGATTGAGTAAGAAACATCCACCCATCCATCCATCCATCCAAACTTTCACATTTATAATATTAGTATAGATGATAGCATAACACGGACAAACCAGCTGTATAAGAGTTGTAGAGCTAATATGATAATAATATAAATAATAGAGTTCAGTAAACGTTCTGTCTACTTTAATACAGATGATATACGGTAAAGGAGCACAAGCCCTAGCAGTCTTGTAGTTCCAGTATAATAGTTCTTATTCGGAGAAAATTGTGAGTTGAAGCTGCATAAGGGTTGCATAGCTTTTATACAAACCAAATAATAGAGCCAAGTTGGTAGAACGCTTGCCTCGGTAACGAGAATCGCAGGATCAAACCCCGGCTCGCACCTCTGGGATTTCTGCATTTCATGTGCGAATCTCATTTTCAACCATGATCATCACTTGCTAAACGTTAAAGGAAAACATCGTGAGGAAACCTGCATGTCTGAGAGAACTCCTCGATAGATGTGTGAAGTCCGCCAACCCGCACTGGGCCAGGTCGGTGGACTATGGCCTAAGCCCCGTCGCATTGAGGGGAGGCCCGTACCCAGCAGTGGGACATTAAAAAGGGCTGGTATGATGTTCGGTGTTGCCATTCATGGATGGCGGGTCAGATCAGTTGCGCTGCATGTGCCTAGCGAATGTAGCGTCTCGATCTACTGCCGCCTTCCTACCTAGGCAAGTATGCTCCCTCGTAGATCTCATCGTCACTTACCATCAGGTGAGATCGAGATCAAATACTTGCCTATAATGTAATAAAAATAATAATAATAATATGAGCTAGCTGGTGATTTGTTCGCTACTTCGGCTCCAGTCTTGCGTTATCGCGCCAAAACCAAAAATAGTAAATACTTAACAAAACAAATTCCAGAAACAGAAACACTATGTTACAAGTAACATTGTTATACAACATTGTTACCTACAAACGCAACACAACTTACCCAGAATTCAATCAATATAAAGGTTCATTCGCACTGCATTTGTTTCTATTTCTGAAAACATCACAGCTTTACGGTTCTCGTGAAAGTAGCTACATTTGTAAACTTAACTAATCGATTGTTTTAGCAGACGCCCTGAACGGATGTTCAAGGAATACATCCATATACCAGACTATACATATATAAGAAACAGGTAAAGAACTCGGGTACAAACATTTGTGCTCGTCACACAACGATTGTACCTATGGGATTCGAACCCGGGACCATCGGCACAGAAAGCATGGACACTACCAACTGCTCTAATCGGGCCGTGAAATCCAATTTAACTTTAAATGTAAAATCCTTTGATCTATTAAATCAATCTGTGTCCTCCCACCGCTGGCTACCACTATCTTTATATATGGCCTGTTGTGAAATTCGTGAATAATACACTGACCACGAGGACACGTCACAACTAAAATACTTAGAACGACCACACAGACCAATCAGGAGCATATTTTTAACTAACTGTCCCGGCTAACTTCGTACCGCCTCAGAATCAAATGTATGAGAAAATGAATTTATTGGTACTCTATGAAAAATTAAAACAAATCAATCCCACGGGAACCATACATTTTACCGGGATAACAAGAAGCCTATGTGCTAATCCAGACTGTAACCTATCTCTGTGTCAAATTTCATCCAGATCCGTTCAGCCGTGCTGGCGTGATTGAGTAACAAACATCAATCTATCCATCCATCCAAACATTCACATTTATAATATTAGTGGGATGAGATAGACTTCAACGCGCCTCCATAGCACTTAGAACATATGGCGCTCGAAGAATCTAACGTTAATACGTTATGGGAATAGCATACCAAACTGGTATAGTTCTGTTACGATTCGTACACACTGTAATAGCACGGCCAGTCTGGTGACGGCTAATTAGGTAAACCCGTCGTCAATTTAAATACTAACGTCGTTTCAATAATCCTATTTACATGTCAAATCACACATAAATATTCCATAAACAACCTGTATTAGGACATGGAAACTTGTTATTGATAACGTTAGATGGAAAACTCTACCATATCGGGCGAGTTAGATCATGTAGCGCCTACAGTGCGCCCACGCAGCGACAATGCTGCCAACATTCCGAAAGAATTATTATAGTGGATTATGTGATGATCGATTAATGAAAAGATCAACGAAAAGTTCCAACATAGGTGGTTCAGAATCATGAGTTGAATCCATGGCATGAGCCTAGCCCGGGTTTGCTTCAGGGTAGAGCAAAGCAAGTAAACTCGAATTCAAAAAATCTGACACCAAGAATAGAAAGTAGCTTTATCGCTGAAATCGCAGCCCTTATTTTCCAAAATACTATAGACGCTTATATTTTCTTGTCATCAGATCAGAATCTGAATATTTTTTGTACATGCAAACCATTAAGTACAGTGCTTATGAATCGTTAAAACAGTTACAAAATGCTAGGCTACAACTTTACCACCCGTTCGGAATGCTGTTCCTATGGAGAAGAACAGGCAAGCAACTCCATCAGTAGTGATAATCCCACATATAATTTGAAACTATGAGGTAGAGGGGGGCAGCTGCCGCACCCTACTCCCTTGGCTATGCCCATGATCCATGGTATCAGTTTTCGTAACGAAGCTACATCACCGTGTACAGCAAACCATCCAACCATAAGACCTAAATTAGAACTAGGTATAAGCAACTCGCTAACAAATTAGCCAGCTATTGTCAAATGAGCAATCATTTATGAATGATGACGAACGAAGCCCACGGTGTCGCACGAGTGTACCACCTCGTATGAAACAAAGGGCTTATGCAATTAACACGTTAGCCGTGAACGATTGATTTAATATGCTGGTACAGATGAGAAGAAAAATATTTAAATTAAAAAAAATCCAAATCCAAAGTTTTATAGGGAGGATTATATCAGATTTGAGCGGCCACAGATCCTCGCAAAAGAACACCGATTCCGACCAAAGAGTGAGGCCCTAATCGTGATGATATGTGAGGCATCCCACCACCACCACCACCATTGCAATACCTCAAGACAATGTGAGCACTTAGCACTTTCAGTGTAGATCGGACCGCAAACAACAACTAAATATGAGGGTACCCCAGTTCCAACTATGACACTAGGATGTCATCCACCTCAGTCCTCCCGTGACCATGGTTGCTGTAAAACAACATCATGTGTGTCATGTATGGCGGGTCAGATGAGTTGCGCTGCATGTGCCTAGTGAATGTAGCGTCTCGATCTACTGCCGCCTTTCTACCTAGGCAAGTATGCTTCATCGTAGATCTCATCGTCACTTACCATCAGGTGAGATCGAGATCAAATACTTGCCTATAATGTATATAAAAAAAAACAGCTGAAATGTTGGGAACGTAAAAGCATTAAATAAACGCGATAAAATCCGTAAAATTGTTTTATTTCAACAACCAAATAATATTAATTCGTTAACTTCGCCTGACCGGCCCTATTGGCAATTCACCTACATACTTAGTCCATATGTAGGTAGACATTAACATCGGTGACGAACTGGTTTATATTTGAAGTCCACCGTCATTGCTGACTCCGTCATAAGTACTATGATGTGGACTTAAATGGCGCGATAAAATTGACGCAAAAACTCTACATGACTTCAATAGAGGTAACGGTAGAGCATGTATAAGTAAATATCGCCAGACTAACACACCAGGGCCCCAAGTCTGCTAACACAATCGATTCATAATCGATCAGCAACCGCATAGTAACTGTCACTTTTGGCAGATATTATATCGGATATCTGTGAAAAGTGACAGTTACTATGCGGTTGCTGTTCGATTATGAATCGATTGTGTTAGCAGACTTGGGGCCCTGCTGTACGGTCCCAAACTAAGCAACGCTTATATTATGGGTATCGTATAACGGACTGCGGAAACCCAGATTAAATATATTCATAAAGATATTAAGTATCCATTACTCGAGTGCAATCATTCTTGTATATTACGCAAAGTTTCCTCTTACCACGATTCGAATCCGGGACCTTGGGTAGAGAAATCAGGTTTACTAGGAACGGTGCTTATCAGTAGGTGTAATATATATCTTGATTTTTTATATACACGCGAATACTACACATTGAAATAAAATTGATTTTACAGCAACCATCGTCCCGGGAGGACTCTCCCGTGACCATGCTTGCTGTAAAAAAGCCGAAACGACGAAACCCAAAAAAAAAATCTGTAAAAAATCTATAAAATCTGTAAAAAAATGTTTTATTTCAATGTGTAATTTACATAAATATCACTGCGATTTTCGTATACAATAAATTATCCAAAAAAATGTGTATTTAGACTAATTCGTAGGCATACCAGAATGATGAACTCACATGAATCGGTAATGTTTCGATCTGTTTGCCGATGACATCAGCCGGGCATCAAACCTGCGTATTTGGCAATAGGCTGTACCCGCCCCCGTCTCAACCCACGGCGCGAGATTGTCGCTAAGGGCATGAGTGTATACCTAATGAAGGACGAAGTGTGTAAATTATAATTACACTAGCTGCGCCCCGCGGTGTTACCCGCGATTAAAAAGTATGTCCTTTTTACCGGGATAAAAAGTAGCCTATGTGCTATTCCAGACTATAATCTATCTCTGTGCCAAATTTCGTACAGATCCGTTCAGCCGTTCTGGCGTGATTGAGTAGCACACATCCATCCATCCAAACTTTCACATTTATAATATTAGTGGGATCATTGTGCGGGTTCAGTACGTCAAAGGAAAAATAATAATAAAGTCACCAGACGAATACACCAACTATACGGTAACACACTAAGCAACGCTTGTATTATGAGTACCGCACCATGGACTGAGGGCGAAGCCAGTATATAATACTTATATGGATATTAAACATCCATGACTCGGATGTTTATATTCATGCTTACCACACAAAGCATGTCCCTACCACGATTCGAACGCGGGACCCTCGGCGCAGAAAGCAGGGTCACTACCAACTGCCCTAATCAGGTCTTCAAGAAATATAGATAAAGACTAGTATACACGTATAGATATGGGTTATCTACACAAATTTTGTAGAATAATTTGTTGTTGGATATATATAATTAGCTCATTCTGAAAGGGGCTAAAGGTATGGGAAATATATTCATACATTTTTTTTTATTATTTAAGAAACGTCACGCTTGTAATCCCTACAGAGTTAGGTAGAGATACACGGACATTCACCGATGATATGTGAACCTAATGTAATTGGGGGCGAGGCTAATGCCATTAGCCGGGGAACCTCCCCCTCCATGCGAAAGTTTCCCGGGACATAATCCGCAGAAACTTACAATAGTAATCGAATTAGCCGCTTCGCCGCCACTCCGTGTGCGCTGGCCCTAACGGTTATGTGAAAAACCTTTTCCTACCCGCGGAACGACAGAGATAACTAAATAAAAAGAGATGGCAACAGTTTGGTCGGCTATTGTCATGGATTGGTTCTAACAACCTCTATTCCATATTCAAAAATACATTCAAGACCTACCCCCGAATTTATAGACAGTTATAAGGGACTAGCAGTCCCAGCGAACTTCGTACCGCCTCAGAATCAAATGTATGAGAAAATTAATTTATTGGTACTCTATGAAAAATTAAAACAAATCTATCCCACTGGAACCATACATTTTACCGGGATAAAAAGTAGCCTATCTGCTATTCCAGTCTATAATCTATCACTGTGCCAAATTTCATCCAGATCCCTTCAGCTGTTGTGGCGTGATTGAGTAACAAACATCCATCCATCAAGACTTTCACATTTATAATATTAGAGGAATATTAGCTATTAAAACGCACGTTTTCCTCTGAAAAGTTCGTTATAATGCCATTATAATAAATTATAACCGCCTATAAATTTGAGAGATTGACTATAAACCAAAAAGTTGGATATTTCCAACACTAATCATATTGAATACGCTAAAACAATTAATCACATATTAACCTATTTAGTCTATAATATCATCAATGTAACCCTTAAGTATCTATCTTTTGAGATAAGTTATCAGCACATAGTTGGGTAGTCTGTTCTCTTATCGAACGTATAATAACGGGACGTCTTGTGATAACTATGTCACGGGGATAAAAATAGCTCTGCGCGTAACTTAGTTGGTGGCATTAGCAAACTCCTCACATTGCAACACGTGTACCTATTGTTACAGTGATCAGTGAATCTGCTTTCGGTACCAAAGTTCCCGGGTCACCTACCGGGGCTCGTTTCCTACCTAGCAATTGCTTTTTTACAAATTACGCAAAGGACTTGTGACCCCATCCAGGGGGGGCTCATGAAAGCTTTGAACCCACATTAAAGGACTTAAAGGACTTAAAGGCCTATGTTAAAGGACTCGTTTCTAAATCGGAGCAGCACATCACTACTGGACCGAGGCCACTGGACGTATATAGCCTTTGGCTGTACTTTATAGCCTCAACCTTGGTCTCGAGAGGCTCTTAACTTTATAGTTAGTTTGTTTTACTCTAGCAGTTAGATGAACCTAGGAATATCACGTCATCATTACACCAATTACACGAATTAATTCCCCCATCTCCATTCTATCGTCGGTCGACAAGACGCACGGACAAGTGTCATCAGTACACATTCCTTCGGTACGTACTAAGCGTTTTGCTTCTACTTTCATCGTGCGAACTGCCAAGGAATGGAACACGCTGCCGGCGTCTTTGTTCCCCGTTGACTACAATCTGGGTGTTTTCAAGTCGAGAGTGAACAGGTACATTCTAGGCAAGTATGCGCCATCGTAGATCTCATCGTCACTTACCATCAGGTGAGATCGAGATCAAATACTTGCCTATAATGTAATAAAAAAAAAACGATTCCCATAATACTAAACTATACCATAAGACTGCAAGTGTTCACATTGACCCGCACACCGTAAAACATGATGTCACATCAAAAGCAGTGCAAGCCAATTAAATCAATCGGCGCATGCGCATTAGTGCCTTCATATCTCGTGTCGTAATGCTCGAATAAACCACTCCCGACGAGTCCCCGTGACGTATTCCACGAATTGGTTGAATTATTGTGAAGATTAAATTGAAGATAAGAGCATTGAGTTGTTTTGGGATTTCGATTTATTCGCTACAAATAAGAAAAGAAAAAAAAAAGTTTATTCGGCACAGACACAAAGATATACAAATGGGTACATTTACATATAAAAGTAAAGAACACACAAAGATAAACAAATAGGTACATACATGAAAAAATCTTGCAAAAAAAAAAACAAATATTGCTTAATAGTAAAACATGGTAAGGGCCAGACCACTGATTTGGTACGCTCAAACTATATCAATTCAAGAAGTTTACAAACTCTATGCAGATTTCAAACATACTTTTTTACTTTATGGCCCGTCAGGACACATCTCAATGATATTATTTATTACTTCTTTTTGATTTCTTTACATGTTTTACTCCCGTTTTATTTTTATTCTTATTTTTTTAAACGTATTTACAATATGGCTCGGTTTGACCATGCAATAACAGTTTTTTCACCCGACGGCCATCTTATCCAAGTGCAATATGCCCAGGAAGCGGTGCGGCGAGGTTCCCCGGTAGTGGGTGTTAGAGGACCCAACATCGTGGTCCTGGCAGTGGAGAAGAGGGTGGTACCGCTGTTGCAAGATGAGAGGACAGAGAAGAAGATATTGGCGCTCGATCACCATGTCGGGTTGGCCTTTGCAGGGTTGAGGGCTGATGCTAGGGTGCTGGTTTCTAGGTACCATTTTGGCAGTTCTAAAATTGTATATATACGATAGGCAACCGCGAAAGCTTATTATGATTAAATAAATTAGAAAATAGCTCTGACCAGAAGAATCAGTCATGGACTCGAAATGATTTTCTCAAGTTTTATTTTTTTTATTTTTATGTTAGTCCAATGATCTTATCTTCTTAATATACCTACTAGTACGTATATGTGCTAAATTATGTAAAGAAATTCTTGCACATTAAGATATTTGTTTGGGACCCATGTTGTCTTTTGTGGCATAATTTATGTATAAAACAATTACTTTTTTAAACAAATGGGTCCCATCACTGCCCCTCAGCTTGTCAACTTTTCCAATTATAAACCAAACATGTTGATCGATCATTAACGAACCCACCAACACCGAACTCTTCTAAGATGACAATTGAAAATCTGTCTGTGTCGGTACCCTAATTGATATGCAACTCTCCGCGAAAGGAAGCGAATCTCAAAAAGAATTTGACACCGATGAGCCCTTTAGCCCTATTAAGAGTATTTTATATAGTTGGAAAGTCATTCGCATCCTGAGAAGCAAAAACACCTGAATCTCGATTTTTTTCCTCCAGAGCGCAGATCGAATGTCAGTCCCACCGCCTCACAGTGGAGGACCCGGTCACAGTGCAGCACATCACGCGGTACATAGCCGGGATGAAGCAGAACTACACGCAGAGCAACGGGCGAAGGCCCTTCGGCATCGGATGCGTCGTGGGGGGCTTCGACTACGATGGCACACCACATCTGTACCAGACTGAACCGTCGGGGATCTACTATGAGTGGAAGGTAGATTTCGGAGAATGATGGATATGCTCTGATGACGAGTAACGAGTAAAATGGCGAGACCGTGCTCACGGCCCAGTGCTCGGTAGGTGTAAATCTAGCCAATTTACTCGTTATGTGTAAATAGGTGTGATCTTTTGGGGGCTGCCAAAGCCAAGGTCTGTATATGGGTCATATTATAAGTACAATGAGTTGAGCAAATTAGCGCTTATAGGAAAAGGAGGGGGCTGCCAAAATTATGAGCCAAGATTTATTGAGGGAAGACTCTAACTAACTCAAGCTTCTTATACTATTATTGTGCTCTTTTACAGGCTACATCAACAGGTAGAGGCGAAAAAGCCATAAGAGAGTATCTGGAACAGAACTACAACGATAGAGCGGTGGACACGGATAACGGTGCTATAAAACTGGCCATCAGAGCGCTGCTGGAAGTAGTGCAGTCTGGGAATAATAACCTGGATGTGAGTGAACTTGAATTGTCATTGGCTGTGTCCAGACCGGCGCGCGCGCCGCGCTCTGACAGAGAAACAAATTGACAAATGACAGCGCTCGGCCAAGGTACGCTCGGGGCCCCAAGTCTGCTAAGACAATCGATTCATAATCGAACAGCAACCGCAGAGTAACTGTCACTTTTGACACACATCATATATAGGGTTGTCTGGTAATCTCTGCAGTAGGATAGATTTATTCGGTTTAACCAGCGGATTGTGAAAATACACATAACTTAATTTTAACTTCAATTTAAGTTGTAAACATAGAAATATTTGTTTTGACTAATAAGGAGAGAATATACCTATTGAAACATGGTAAAATTCACAAAAAAAATATAATAAAGATAAGTCATTTTCTCATACATTTGATTCTGAGGAGGTACGAAATTCGCCGGGACGGGAGTTAGGGATATAATTATTACTTACTTAGTGTTTTCTACATTTAGGTGGCTGTTATAAAAGTGTCACAGCCATTCAAGTTACTAAATCCTGGTGAAGTTAAGTCGTACGCAGCACAAGTTATCAAAGAGAAAGAACAAGCCAGCAAATAATAGAGAACGTATAAGTCGTCAATATTCTCAATTGTTCACATCTCATTACCTACCTATTTGTTTTATATTATATATTTTTCATAAGTATATCTACTTGTTTATATTTTACTGTTTTTAAATAAAGTATTTATACTGTTATTTCTTGTTTATTTTTAATGCTAGGTTAGACCTATATGATCGGTGTAGAAGTTCTTTCTATATACCAGCTCAGCCATTTTATTCTTGGCCTTCCTTTGTCATACTTTATCTCAAGATGTTCCTTGAGGACATCGACGCGTATGGTCAATACATTTTTGAGACGGTATAATTATACGTAAAATAATAAATATATTTGTTATTCCCATACGCAATATTTTTGTTACTGAACTTTCGCTATTTGGTTTACCTGACACAAAACATTCGTAAAATAAATAAAAATGACAACTTAATATTGCGCCATCTGTTATTCAAGCCGTGAACTGCGTGAATAGCGAGGCCCATTGTTTAGTCTCACGCATTAGTTCGTTTACACTATAAGTACAATAGCGCACGATAGAGTGCGCTAGCTGTCAGTTTAAGCAAGACTCAAATATAAACAAAACTGCGTATGTATCGCGCGCACGGATTAGTGATCGATAATCAGTGTAAGATTTTTGCGATATGATTGCTTAATTTTTTTTAAGTACGTGCTTCACGCGTGACTTTAATCGATAAGGGTAATTGATACTGATATTGAAATGATATAATTAACTACATAAATATAGCCAGATGAATGCACCATGTGTGTGATTCGAAATATAACACGCTACTATTGTGGGTTGGTACCGCACAAGAAACTGCGGACGATCCCTCCTAGTAACCAAGACCTTGAAAATAGAAGAGTTACCCTTCGCTACAGACTAGGGCAAATGGCGAAAATATTATTTACGTATAGGTACTGCCTACTGCTATGCATAGTATGCCTACTGCTAGGTACCTACGTAGTAATATTACCTAGGGTCCTAGCATATTGGTAGCAGCAGTAGGCATATTACCGTAATAAGCCTACTGCCGTGATCCGAGTGGTCAAAATAACCGACTTGTAAAATTTTGCTCACGACCTTCGTTCTATTACATAGGTACTTTTTTTTTCTTAGTCTTGTTTATTAATTATAACTTTAGGTAACAGGTACCTATGCGGTCAGTATGTGGAAGAGATGAGGATCACTAAGGAAAGATACTAAAACCAATAATTAATGATCTAATCTACAATACGGCGAATGCATAAGGAATCCATACTCTTGACCTACATACTAAATAGTGTTACCTGCACTGCTCGCCAGACCGCCATTGCAGTCATAACATTTGGTGCAGAACGTGAGAACGTAATCATTATTGTTATTACATATGTAAACTATTGTTTAAACATACATAACATAAAGACTATTCAATAAAAAGGTATGACAGTGGTAATTAAATATAATACCGCGTCCACGCGGTGGGAACCACCAGGGCCCCAAGAAAAACAGAGACGGCCGGCTACTATAGCTCTGTCTCATTCTGTCAGGGCCCCAAGTCTGCTAAGACAATCGATTCATAATCGAACAGCAACCGCATAGTAACTGTCACTTTTGACAGATATCCCATACAATATCGAGATCAAATACTTGCCTATAATGTAATAAAAAAAAAACAATAATTAATAATTTATCGCGTTCTTCAGTCTCAGCTAAGCGACTTCACAAAACTCATGAATGAATTGAGAGTACCTACGAAACAATACAATAGCTAATGTGTTTGTCGGATAAGTCGATGATTGCGGTTCATTACGGACTATTGTGCTAATTGATTTCATAATTAATTAGGTGGTTACATGATGATTATAGTGGGAACTTAATTATTATATTTACTTGTTGATATATTGACGTTATTAAATCCCACTAATATTATAAATGTGAATGTTTGGATGGATGGATGTTTGTTACTCAATCACGCCAGAACGGCTGAACGGATCTGGATGAAATTTGGCACAGAGATAGATTATAGTCTGGAATAGTAATAGTACTTTTTATAGGTTAAAGGTGGGTTTATCGAGGTACCGCGGGCGGAGACGCTGGAAAAAGCTAGTGTTAAATATCCCTTAAATTTTCAATTTGTAAATGTGGGGACCATGTAGCCATTAACTTGTAATTATATACTTCGAGTTAGTTATTTTTTTTGACCAGCTGCTAAATTCTATGGATCCGACACGACCGGAGAGAGGTCAGGCGCAGGACCGACCGCGACGGCTTCCCGTGCTCTAAATCCAGAAATCCCAAAGTTGCGAGACGGTTTTTGAACCTGCGATTCTGGGCCCCAAGTCTGCTAACACAATCGATTCATAATCGAACAGCAACCGCATAGTAACTGTCACTTTTGACAGATATCAAATACAATATCTATCAAAAGTGACAGTTACTATGCGGTTGCTGTTCGATTATGAATCGATTGTGTTAGCAGACTTGGGGCGCTGGTGCGTTCGACTATCGTTTCTAAGGCGAAAATAGCTCTCGCTGCGTGAACTAATACCACCCTTATTAATGTTGCGTTAAGAGTTAAAAGCATCTCAAATCAATCCCCTGTATAATAATAATAATACCAGCCCTTTTTAACGTCCCACTGCTGGGCACGAGCCTCCCCTCAATGCGAGGGAGATTAGGCCATAGACAACCACTCTGGCCCAGTGCGGGTTGGTGGACTTCACACATCTTTCGAGGGGTTCCCTCAGACATGCAGGTTTCTGACCATGCCGTAACCGTTTAGCAAGTGATAATCATGTTTGAAAATGAGATTCGCACATAAAATCCAGAAATCCTAGAGGTGCCAGCCGGGGTTTGGAATTGCGATCCTCGTTACCGAGGCAAGAGTTCTACCAACTTGGCTATCACTGTATAGCTTCTGTTTAATTCCGATGAGTGCAACAGGAACTGATCTCGCAAATAGCCGACACGCCGCCACACCCGGCGCGGCAAACATTCGCACCGTGTTACTAACTCATTAGCAGCGTGATGCGAACATTACGTCACGTTTGTGTGCTTGTTAGCGTGTTTGAAGATCGTTTTGTTACCGTTTTCGTTTATACAAAGTCTTATAGTAGTGTAAAATAATTGAACATATACACCAGCAGGTTATACAGATAACATTATCTAAGAAATTAATCAAATGATTATAGACATTTTAATGTGGCACAGTTCTCGGTGAGACGCTATTGTTTCGCCTTCTTTAAAAAAAAATAACTTCATTTACTCATTCGAGCTCCTATCGAGCCCTAAAAATAATGATATCACAACACAAAACCTTAGATACGCCCGTAAATCTTCCATGAAACATAGCTTACAAATTATCAATTGGTCTGAGACCGTCTTCGATGTCCGAGTCGCATCCGAACTGCGTATAAATTATCTCCTACAAGTTCTTAGGGCATTTGCTGTTTTAGAACTACGCGTTGCGCAACATCGTTTTAACCCTTTGGAACGGTCCCGTAGAGATTTTACATTTTACTAGGGGGAGGGGGGGGGGGGAAGAAAAACGATACGGCGCGTTACTTAGGGGGGGGGGGGGGGACAAAAATCTCCAAAAAATGCGTTACGTCATACTTGAGCGCTCTCCTAGATGTATATTCAACCGATGGAGGTATCCATTGAGGCACGAGTAGCCCCAAAGGATGATGGCAATTTGGCAGCGACGATCATTAGTTGCGGAAACATAGACTCGCTAGATCCTATTGGTTAACAACGCTCTTCCTATGATGACTAAATGTTGCCAAGTATTCGGAGACAACGGGCAACGCATTAGATTGATGTGTTTACGACGAGGAAGACATTAAAATTACCTCGGACCGTTTTTAGTGTGAATTGGTAGGGAGGCCAGGAAATTACGTATTATTCAGATTGTAGGTACTATCTGTCCAGATAAAGGCAGGGTTTGTGAATTGCGGCTCATCGTTCCCGTATGCAGTATAGATTGTAGTATGATGAGAGAACACCAAGCCGATTACGAAGCCTGTACTCAGTTCCAGTCTGACGTTAGTATATACTATTTTAGCGGAAAAGGGAAGATCTTCCAGCCAGGCGGGTTGTATGCCTGGCGGGGCGGCCGCTATGCCCCGACGGTTATTGTCGGGATCATGTATATATGTTACGTGCTCAGAAAACTCTCATAGCGCGTTTTAATTGTTCTGAATGCGTCTGCAGCGCCACCTGTGTACCATGTTGCGAGGTTAAAGAGGTCGCTCCACTATAATTATTCATGGCGATAATGTAACCGCAACGAAAATCAGAGTTTTTAGAAGGGAAATAAATTTAATTAAAAAAAAATAGTATGTAATAGGTCTTCTTCATCAAGTCATTTCATGTATCATCATCATCATCATGGGTCATGTGTTCTTTATAGTTTATAATTGATAAATCCTATCCTATTCTCCTAGCATTTATAGCTGGGGTAATTACTTTAATTACCTAACTATTGTTACCTACGTCATTGTAGCATGAAGCATCAATGTATCGTATACCTATTTTATAACCAATAAATCATTATCTTATCTTATCTTATCTTAATTCTGAGAAAAAAAAAAATGGTTTCGATTCTAAATCTATGGCAGAGCACACACAAAACCTCGCTTTAGAAGTTCTGACTCGAGCAACTATAAATTTAGCCGTATCTACCTGTAAGTATAAGAACATCTATACATATAAATAAAATTGGAGTGTCTGTTTGTAATATTAAAATAACCGCTTTTTACTAAGTGCATTTGGATGTATACACGTTACCTATACCGAAACAACATTTTTTACAATTTTTGTCTGTCTGTCTGTCTGTCTGTCTGTCTGTCCGTCTGTCTGTCTGTCTGTCCGTCTGTCTGTCCGTCTGTCTGTCTGTCTGTCTGTCTGTCTGTTTGTTCCGGGTAATCTCTGAAATGGCTGGACCGATTTTGACGGGAATTTCACTGGCAGATAGCTGATGTAACAAGGAGTAACTTAGGCTACTTTTATTTTAGAAAAAAAATTGGATCTCTCGAAAAAAAATTAAAACCAATGTTGCAGCGCTGCGCCTGCTTAAAGTTTGATAGCAACAATCTGCAATGCGTCCCGCGGGATCAGAACGCGAGCAGGCTGTTGCCAACGGTTGAGACGTTGTTAAATAACACGCGGACGAAGTCGCGGGCAACAGCTAGTTGTTAATACAACTGAAACCATTCCACACTCCAGAAAGATAAAACAGCTACTTACGTATCTAACTAATAAGAAAACTAATCTTTTTATCTTACAATTTAAACTAGAACTGAAGTACTATTTACATTGAGATAACAAGTGGGAACGGCGTCAATTTGAGAATCTAATTATACACGATACAGTACGCTTTAGGAGAAATGTAATATTACACCACCGTTTGTCAGCAGGCATTGTACTAGTAGATATGTTATATTGACAAATTGTTCGATTTACGAGAGGGAGGTCTCCCTAGGTTGGCGTAATATAAAAAAATGCGGATTCAAGAGCTAATTCTTTGTTCCAGACATACGGCGGGGTTAAGTGTTGCTGAATACCGCAAATACAGCCTACACGATCTACTAGAAGACCCTTGGCGTACAGTCGCGAACAACTCTCGCTTTTAGAGTCAAGTTCATTAAACCGGGAAGCGTTATTTTAGTCCCACGCGTACACTCGCGATGTGTGTGGTTTTAATATAGCAATTACAGTGACCATGTGTTCCGAGATTATCTCAGACTTTCATGCTTTATTTTTGTTACAATTTCCTTGTATTGCGGATTATTTATTTTATTGTTATTGCCATTTGAAGTTATTTAACTGTGACCTGATAGTTCACAATAGTATCATCTGTTGATGCTAAATAAATGGCTGCCATTCATATTTAACTTACTTGCAAAATTCCCTAAACGAAATTTGATCCTAGGTTTACTTACATAAATATATTTATTGTACATTAAGTTGATGTGACGAAAGTTTTATTAAAAAAAAAATGTCGCCAGACGAACACACCGACTATACGGTCCCACACTTAGCGACGCTAAAACTCAGTATATAACTCAGTATATAATACAATATAGATATTAAACATCCATGACTCAAGTACAAACATTCGTGCTCATCACACAAAGTTTGACCGTACCAGGATTCGAACTCGATACTCGCAGCGCAGAAGGCAGGGTCACTACCCACTGAGCTAATCAGGTCGTCAATAAATGAATGTCCATAAATATACTTAAATCATGGCGACCGTTCTCTCAACAATCTGAACGCATTGCGGCGCGTCTTAGCAATACACTTTGATGTAGGTACGTTCGTATCGCATCGTTAAACGGTTAACACTTCGTGAACGCGATAAATAATTGAATGATTTGATTTACTTAGTTATCCATTGAAACACTGAGACTTGTAGCCTCTACGAACAGCACAACTCGGGACCCAATCTGTGGGGCCTATTTCTACGGTCCCTACAAATTTGTATGTGAAGACTCAAGTCGGCCAGCCATTGACATACCAATTAGTAGGAAGTCTACATTTTGGCCCTTCAGATTGGGTGCCTAGTTAGACTTTAGATAGTTCCTTTTGTCGGAAATGGATGATATTCCAGCCAGGTGGGTGGTATGCCTAGCGGGGCTGCCGCTTTGCCCCGACGGTTATTGTCGGGATCTTGTATATATGTTACGTGCTCCGAAAACAGAGAGACAGGCTAAACTTTTAAATGTAACAATTACAACAACAAAAAATAGTTTTATTTCAATGTGTAGTATTCGCGTAAATATAAGAAATCAATAATAACAACACCATTGTCATACGATTGCAAGTTAATAGTGAATCAGACTGAGGGCCAAGGCCGTAGGCTGGGGCGGGTTTTGGGGGTTAAACCCCCCACAATACCTGAGAGAACCCATTGTTTTATTCATGTCTCTGGTACAGAGCTCGACCCACCCCCCCCCCTTCCCGAAGTGAATTCCTGGCTACGACCTTGCAAAGGGCCCTAGTCTAGCGGCTGGTGTTACACGCAGGAATGCGTCTTATTTTGTTATCCAGGACGATAATGTCAAATTACTTATTAGAATATGTTTTATCATTGATAAGCTCATAACAAATACGATACGAACTAATAAAATTACACTTAATTACAACGAAACGAATGTTAAAATCGCAATCTTATCATCTTATTACTTTTTTAAGGTTGGCAAACGGCTTCAAAATATAGCCAGTGTCGAGTGTTTCTTGATAATTGTTATAAAATTATATGTACCCCTGATGATAATGATCATGTCAATGACGACGATGATGACGGATTGAATCCCCTACACCAATCAGTAAAGATGTGGATACTTTACTGAAAATTTACCGGACATCTTGGGCGAACTTGAAAAGTCAAGTCATACTATTTCATTTTAATTCCCCTCACTCATAAATCATCACACAATGGTCCCAATCCATTCATCCATCCCATCCATCCATCCATCCATCCCAATAATATTACACATTTTTTTAACAAAGAAACAATTTTTTTGAAAAATAAAACTTGGCAACTTCCCTGTCAAACTTCCCGCTAAAAGCCCTCACAATCTTATCTGTGATTTGCTAAATTCCTAAAAAAATATATGACGATAATCTATGGGTAATCTTTATTCAAGAAATCTGTCTTATCTATATCCTCATACATCGTATCTAGCAGGTGTCAATGAATTCGCCACAGTAGTATGCCGAGTGCGATCCTGTGGCGCCCCACTCAAAGGCGGTGATGGCGGACCAAGGGGTTTTAGTGGGTATACCGGCACTCTGCCGGGGAGTCCCACATACCCCTCTCGTCCCCCCGGGCGAGAGGGGATGCGTAACGCATTTCCCCTTGTAAAAAAAAAAAAAAAAAAAAGTTGTCAATGAATTCAATAACATTGATAAATAAATAGTTGGAAACGTCATTTTCATATCACTTCCATTATTTTATTTATAACTAGCTGTTGTCAGCGACTTCGTCCGCGTGGTATTTAACAAAGACAACCGTTGACAACAGCCTGGGCCCCAAGTCTGCTAACACAATCGATTCATAATCGAACAGCAACCGCATAGTAACTGTCACTTTTGACAGATATTGCATGGGATATCTGTCAAAAGTGACAGTTACTATGCGGTTGCTGTTCGATAATGAATCGATTGTGTTAGCAGACTTGGGGCCCTGCTCGCGTGTTCTGAGCCCGCGGGACGCTTTGCAGGTTGTTGCTATCAAAGTTAATCAGGCGCTGCGCTGCAACATTGGTTTTAATTTTTTTTCGTGAGATCCTATTTTTTTTTTCTAAAATAAAAGTAGCCTAAGTTACTCCTTGTTACATCAGCTATCTGCCAGTGAAAGTCCCGTGAAAATCGGTCCAGCCATTTCAGAGATTAGCCGGAACAAACAGACAGACAGACAGACAGACAGACAAAAATTGTAAAAAATGTTGTTTCGGTATAGGTATCTTGTGTACATCCAAATGCACTTAGTAAAAAGCGGTTATTTTAATATTACAAACAGACACTCCAATTTTATTTATATGTATATGTATATGTAGATGTATAGATGTGTATTTATTAATGTGTTATTTCTATTAACTACTTGACAATTGCAAAATACCCGCTAATTTGTGATCTAGTGCAAGTTTTCTTTACTTGACTTCGTCGATTGGGTTATGTACTCATAATATTTAATTATGGCTAACTTACTTGGGTTCACAATGCAATACTACTTAACTTATACTCGTGTTTAAGTAGCTATATTTAAACCAATCATCGATGGCCCCGCGAAACTAACAAAAACTAACTTAATAAAGTATGTCAATGGACTTTGAACATAATCAATAAGATCTATAATTAGCTTTATCACGGTGCTACGTAATCTGCGTACGTCAGCCAGCATACGGATTACAACTTTTTTTTAAGGTTTTGTAACGTTATAGATCGTGTTGTAGTTGGGTACGTAGTGTGCCCCCAACCCTCCAACAAAATATGATGGGAATGAGATGGGGGGGACTTTGTCAAGCAACAAAAACAGAAAAAGAAAAATAGATTACGGTATACCTACCACCTTTGGGAGCGTTCAAGTATTACGTACCGAAATTGAGGGGGGGGGGGGGGGCTTCTGACACTTTACGATGCGTTAAAGGAGCGGGAGGGGGGGGTTTGAACTACGCGTTACGTAACATTGTTAAAAATCTCCAAAAATTGCGTTACGTAATACTTGAACGCTCCCATAGATCAAATGCTATAAGTATGTACTAGTATAGTCGTCGTTCAGTGCTATTTCTGTGGTGATCAAATTCAACATTAGTATCTAGTAATCTTCTCATGTCACACGCATCAAATACCTACCGGTATATTACACAAATAATAAAAAAATATACACGATGGCGGAACATTATTTCGGACAAAACATCGCCAAATGTTGTATGTCCAAAATTGATAAAGAAATAAAATAAAAAAGGTAGGTACTTACTACGAAAATAATATCAGAGCACAGGCAATAACAACGCTGTAAAATACATGCAAAATAAGTCATCAAAATGTACACGATCGGGGACGAGACAATTTGCAAGAAATAACATCGCAAGAACAAAATAATCGCCTTTCAACTGTCCTCATAACGTTTGCCTCAGACATATATACAGGATTTCCTGTGCAGGGGAGGGGCGAGGGGGGGCAATTGCAGAGCCCCGCCTGGTTTGCCGTGCCAAGTGATTATCATTATTAAAAATAAAACCAGAGTTGTCAGTTAGCCTTTGCAGGGGTGCACCTTGCTTCAACCAACCAAATTTGTAAATCCTGCTATTATTTATTAACGCCTCGTAAATATAATGTTCTTGATCGGGAGCCGTCAATTGACCTTTTTCGACGTTCGATTGAGATGCGACGCGAGCGATAAGCGCAAGCGGGTATAGAACCACTTCGTTCCTAGGACCGTAAACAGATTTTAACGAATCCTAAGGCGACAATAAAACGATTGTCAGTCTTGAAGGGTGCAGATCTGTTTTCTTATTTAAGATAAGATTATTTTTTTTCTTTAAAAATAATTTAACGCCAACATCGTAGGTATTTTATCAACGTCAAATTATAATAGACAAACGAATATCGCCATACATGGTAAACGCCATTTTCATATCGTCATGTCACATCCATTATTTAATTTATAATGTGTATTTATTAATGTGTTATTGCTATTAATTACTAGACATTGGCAAAATTCCCACTCAGCTGTGGGCGAGGCCATATTCATACCCATTTTATTTCATCGCATTTCATTTCGTAAAGAAGAAAGAAAGATCATACCATGCATACAAACTAACGGCATAGTCCCAAACTAAGAAACACATAAGTATATTATGAGTACTATTAGACGGAATGCAATCCTAGTAACTTCCAAGCCAGGAATTATAGAATAGAGCCTCAAACTATCCGGTGCAGATAGCGGTCTATAATCAAACCACTAGAGCAGGGGTTCCCAAATTGTTTTGCCCACTTGGAGAATGAATGATTTTTTAACGCCCCCATTTTTTCACCTACTTAAAACCACTATAACTTCAAATTAAATTAATTATTGTAAGCCTCTACACAACGCCCCCGTTTTTTTTCTGGGTATCTTACCGCCCCCTGTGGGCCTGCAGCGCCCACAAAGGGGCGTTATCGCCCACTTTAGGAAAGGCTGCACTAGAGTCTAGTGGTTAAAGCGTATAAGCCAGTTCTGAAGATAACTTGGTCAAACTAATGACTCGACCAAGCTGACATTAAAACCAGTGACCACTTGTATTGCATGACTCGGTCCACACTGATCGATCCACTGATAAAATCAACGTGGGTGTTACCGGTTATTTACAATGTGTAACGAACTTGATTGTTGCGCTCACACGACACCATTACATTGTCAAGATATTATGTGTTTATTAGATTTTTAGCGGAAAAGGGAAGATCCGCCAGCCAGGCCAGGGTGGTATGCCTGGCGGGGCGGCCGCTATGCCCCGACGGTTATTGTCAAGATCTTGTATATATGTTACTAACTCCGAAAACTCTTATAGCGCGATTCAGGATTGCGATGAGAATTGTCTGAATGCGTCTGCAGCGCCATCTTTGTAGCTTGTGGTGCGATCGAAGTAGTCGCTACAGATTTTTGGAACCGCTAAGTTGGCAGAACGCTTGGCAAGGAAACGAGTGTCGTAGGTTCCAAACTCACACCTTTTGGACTTTCGTATTTCATGTTCGAATCTCATATTCAACTATGATTTTAACTTACTCATGTCTCGGAGAGTATAGCCGTCTCTCCGGGACCTGCGATTACCCATATAAATACTATGAAGGTAGATAATTATCAACAGTATTCATCTATTAAACTTGCATTTATAATTTCAAACATTGGTACTTTTTGTTGACTACGGAGACGGCATAGCTATATACTACGCATAATTATTTTGACATTCTTAAAAAAATACTTACAGTTGTTTTTTTAATTGCGGAACTAATCCAGATTATAGAAATAGGAATTTAATCATTCTTGTTGATTAATAAATTCAATAAAAAATTACGTGCTTTGTGATTCAGTACAGGTTACAACTGATTCATAGCTTACTTCCTACATTAGAATGACATCATATTTGTTCAATTGCCCTTAGAGGCCTAATCTCATCGCGAGGTCGAGCAAATAACTTCTAGTCAATCAACAGGATTGTGTCATGGCTTCGAAATGTCACGACACGTCCTCGGTGGTCTTAGTACTCGGAAAATATTATAATGTCAATTTATGCAACTCAATTCAAAGGCTTGATAACTTTTACTTACAGCCCCATTCAATATAATGACATGTAACATGGGCATTTTTGTTGTACTATGTTCTACAACGTTGTCCGACACATTTTTACAGGTTCTTTATTGCAGTTTTGGTTTGAATTTCCATTAGTTTCATATATTTTTTTAAGAAATAATTATTGTATGGCGAACCGCCGAACCGATTTATCTATACATATAAATAAAATTGGAGTGTCTGTTTGTAATATTAAAATAACCGCTTTTTACTAAGTGCATTTGGATGTATACACGTTACCTATACCGAAACAACATTTTTTACAATTTTTGTCTGTCTGTCTGTCTGTCCGTCTGTCTGTCTGTCTGTCTGTCTGTCTGTCTGTCTGTCTGTCTGTCTGTCCGTCTGTCTGTCTGTCTGTCTGTCTGTCTGTTTGTTCCGGCTAATCTCTGTAATGGCTGGACCGATTTTGACGGGACTTTCACTGGCAGTTAGCTGATGTAACGAGGAGTAACTTAGGCTACTTTTATTTTAGAAAAAAAATAGGATCTCACGAAAAAAAATTAAAACCAATGTTGTAGCGCAGCGCCTGATTAAGTTTGATAGCAACAACCTGCAATGCGTGCGGCTCAGAATGGCCGAGCAGGCTATTGTCAACGGTTGTCTTTGTTAAATACCACGCGGACGAAGTCGCGGGCAACAGCTAGTATACTATAAGAATCGTTACAATTGAAGAACTACTATTTGTTCGGGTACGATATTACACATAGACCGGCAGACTATTAAGGGTGAAACTTATAACAACCCTTACGCGTTGCGGCGAAGGTTATAAACATACGCCTGGTTTAATATCAACTGCGAAAATCTGGAGAACTTGACCTCAGTACAAGTTTGTTGGTGTCATCACGACTACGATGAAAGTGCAATACGAATGTTGAAATTTGATAGCCCTGCAACCGAATAAAAACCATTTCGTAAGAAATATCTCGACCCATCGTTTCTCAGTACAGCATGAATGGACGCAAGAACCAGTGGAGTGTGACAATAAAAACAATAGCGCCGCGCGAATGCACCGGAAGACGCAGGTGCATTGCATAATGGGGCTGGATATTCCCGCATTACGTATATTAAGAGCTTACCGGTAGCTTATTTAAAGCATGGCGTCAAAATATTGATTATTTTGCCAGTGTCCAGCATGAAGCATCACAAAATTATGATTCAAGCCTTGGGCTTAATAGTCCGAGCGCAAAATCTGAAAATTCTTAGGTATTTACCCAACTACCTGTTGGGTGTACGCTTTACTGATAAATCATATTGTTGCTGGTGGATTGGTTTACCGCTTTATACAAAATATTTGATTGCTTGCAGTAAAAAAAATTCGACACGTGTTTCGCCTCTAAACGAGGCATCCTCAGGACCGCTGGGCTACGAATGAGCTAGAGGCGAAAAACGTGTCGAATACTTTTATAGATTCGCTTAGTGTCGCGGAGAATTGCATTTTATTTGAGGTCCCGTCACTCGTGATAGATAGTTCTCGATTAACATCTTAGAGGAGTTCGGGTGTTGTTGGCTTCTTTTATTATCGATCAAACTTGTTTGGTTTATAATCGAAGAAGTTGATTAGCCGAGGGTCAGTGGTGGGTCCTCTTTCCCCATAAGTATTTAAATAAAAGACAAGGAAGATATTTAATTGTTTTTTTCCGTTTGATTACTTATGAATAAAAGATTTATTTTAATTCTAATAACAACTTGTTAATCTGCATGACAATAAATTATAATCCGTCTATTGTTAACCAATTATCTAACAATATCGCTAGTTAATCTCGACAAAAACGTGACACGTATGTACTGAGCGAAATCACAGTAACAAATAACGTAAGATCCATTTATCTATTCAAATTTCAAATGCATAATCAGGTATATTGCTTTTAATTAAGTTTCTCAATTTGTACGTGGTTCTGGTACACGGTTTAAAAGGTAAGCGGACTACATATTATTTTTGCAAGCGATTAGTGCATATTAAAAAAATAACTGCTCAGTAATACATGGCTCTGAAATCGTTGCAACGTTATTGGCATTCATTATATTAATAACTAGCTGCGCCCGGCGGTGTTACCCGCGATAAAAAGTATGAAAAATTAAAACATCTATCCCACGGGAACCATTCATTTTACCGGGATAAAAAGTAGACTATGTGCTATTCCAGACTATAATATATCTCTGTGCCAAATTTCATCCAGATCCGTTCAGCCGTTCTGGCGTGAAAGAGTAACAAACATCCATTCATCCATCCATCCAAACTTTCACATTTATAATATTAGTATAGATAAACCTTTTCTTCGTAAGCAGTGTAACATTTATTTAAATCATTCCAAAATATATTATGCTATTGTCCCACAGCCCCGGGTACGAATAATTATTCCAATAGATATCATGCCCACAGCCCCGAGCAAGAAGCATTAAAACACTGGCACCAAAAAAAAAAACAATATTTCGGGAAAATTTAGTCACCTATCGGAATTAGGACTTAACTATGCCACCCGCTCCCGCTCATGACTCGAGCCCCGCATAAATTATTGCACAAAAACATCGCGGCTCACGGTACCGTGACGTGCACTTTCTCAGCGTCTCTCTCTCACGCATGTGACGCCACTCGCAATCATCAACTTATTAGTGAACATGTAAACATGCATTATTTCGTTACACCCAACGAAAACGAAATGGAATTAAGTCATTATTAATTTCTAAATATCGTGTAGCGGGATAGAAATTGTATCTTGTATATCGCACCCTCAGAACGATAGGGGCTCAACTCAAAATTATCAATTCAAAATGATGCCTCAAAATTAGGGTTTTAATGTATGTTCCATCCGATGAATATTAAAACAAAGGCGTTTTATGATAGAAAAAGCTTATTATATTTCCGTCTCTTTTACACCGGTACTTTTCGTCCTCCCCGTTCAGTTGGAAAGAGCTTTGAATGCGATTTCCCAAAAAAATGATTTTTGAGTTGAGCCCCTATCGTTCTGAGAGTGCGATATATGTTACGAGCTCCGAAAACTCTCATAGCGCGTTTCAGGATTGTATGGGAAATCGTCAATTGTTCTGAATGCGTGTGCAGCGCCACCTGTTTAGCTAGTGGTAAGGTTGAAGAGGTCGCTTCACATGTAATTATTAGCAATAGCAAGTTAAAGTAATAAAAACACATTGTAGAATAATGGGTGACGATGATGGGATGACATGCAACAGAAAAACGTCATTGATTTTAAATATGTCATCTGTGAAGTCATGTTTGATATTTGTTTTGTTACACACTGCTTATTTCAATGAACTAATCACATTACTTATGCGTATTATCCCACCCACAATCGGAACCTTATCAATCATTATGTATTGTAATTTATGTTATGGGCTTACATACTCGTTTAGGCGTGGCCTGCCAAAGACTACGTATGACGGAGACTCGATACTTGGATTAAAACTAGTCTCAATTTCTTGTAGTCTTTAAACGTCTATTGAAATATGCTTCCAGCATTTTTATTTATGAATACTAAACATTGAGATAACAGTTATTTTTTACAGATTTTATAGCGTTTATTTTATGTTTTTACGTTCCCGACGTTTCTCCTCCAGTCGACCCGTGACCATGGTTGCTGTAAAGTCAATATAATCTGTCAAATAAATTTATTTCAATGGTGTAGTATTCGCGTAAATATAAGTAATCAATATTTAATATCTCACTAAATATTTACAACAGAATAAAAAATAAAACATAAAAATAATATGAAAACAAATTGTATCAAAAGTTTAATTAACAATTATATTATTATGTCAACTTACAAGAAAAAAATTAGGCGAGCTATATTTTATTAATGTTTCGAACGTATTCTCTCGACGGCCGAACTGTAGTCTATTGTACGGTACCCATATTGCCTGTTTATTAGTCTGGGACCGTAAAGTTGGGTGTTCATATGGCGATGTTATTATTAACAAAATACGAAGAGCCTAGGAAAGTAATCCGATAGGTAGGTACATAACATATCAAAAGACTATTCCATCTGTTTAATCTCAGCACATTGTGTCAGGTCAGTGCCGCAAGTGGGCGAACGCTATAGAGTTTTTGCTGTCATGGAGTCACGATTTATTTAAGGTAACGACCGATAACGTTCGTAGGTAGTTATCTTATGTCGGTCAATGACCTAATGATCCCGTATCGGTTCGAGAGTTCATTGATAAGACGGCGCGGCGACTTTGTTTGCCTTAAGATTATTAGGTACTTTTGACAGAATGTCTATAGTGGTAGATAGTAGTCTAAAGCCGTTCCTACATTGTTCTCACATACCTTTAACAATGAACTGCTCAAAAATGTTAAAGATCTTTTTAAAAAAAGAGCAACCATGGAGTTTCTTGCCTGTTCTTCTCCATAGGAACGGCATTCCGAACGGGTGGTAAAGTAGTAGCAACTTTTGACGATTCATAAGTACTGTACTTAATGGTATACGTTAATAAAAAATATTCTGCTTCTGATATACGCACTTCAGGCGAAAATAAGTAGACATATGTTAATGAAACTTGACGTGGTTATAGTATAGGTATAAAGTAGTGATGCGCCGAACATGGATTTTTAAACCGAACCGAATACCGAACATTATTCAGTTCAGCGCTTACCGAACCGAATATTCGGCCGAATTATTCGGTTCAATTTACTACGGTAAAAATTCTTTATATATTAACAAGTATTTGAAAGTTAATATGAGTTCACGTAAAAGATCGCGCATTTGGACTTATTTTGATGAAAATGAAACCGTAAAACCTAAGACCATTAATTTTCTTTAAAAGAGTCTTACGTTAATATTCATTAGTTTAATTATGGTGTGTACGGGATTAAGTTGAATGTTAAGTATTTGGAACTTTAATAAATGTTGATTATATGATTACACATTTTTTTTTTATTTTAAACAAGTTTTTACGTCTTATAAAGATCAAAGTTCAATATTCGGTTAATATTCGGTAATTTAACCGAATATTCGGCCGAATACCGAACATAGAAAAATATGCCGAATATTCGGCATACCGAATAATTGCCGAATATTCGGCGCATCCCTAGTATAAAGATATATGAAATTGGAATGATTCGTACGTTACCCATGAACACTATTATAAAACAGTATATAGTACGCCATAGTGGGTCAGTATGATTGGGACTGTGACCCAAAAGCATCTCACTTAGAAGAGTGTTCCTCTCTCTCTCTCTATTACATTGCGTATACGCATAAATTTGTATTTATTATTTTAACTAGCTGTTGCCCGCGACTTCGTCCGCGTGGTATTTAACCACGTCTCAACCGTTGGCAACAGCCTGCTCGCGTTCTGATCCCGCGGGACGCATTGCAGATTGTTGCTATCAAACTTTAAGCAGGCGCAGCGCTGCAACATTGGTTTTAATTTTTTTTCGAGAGATCCATTTTTTTTTTCTAAAATAAAAGTAGCCTAAGTTACTCCTTGTTACATCAGCTATCTGCCAGTGAAATTCCCGTCAAAATCGGTCCAGCCATTTCAGAGATTACCCGGAACAAACAGACAGACAGACAGACAGACAGACAGACAGACGGACAGACAGACAGACGGACAGACAGACAGACAAAAATTGTAAAAAATGTTGTTTCGGTATAGGTAACGTGTATACATCCAAATGCACTTAGTAAAAAGCGGTTATTTTAATATTACAAACAGACACTCCAATTTTATTTATATGTATAGATGAACAGACCTCAAAGTAGGTCCCATTTATTTCATCATAATTTTCGTCAATAATGTCAGAATAATGTCACGAAGTTTAGTTAAGGGGGAAGCTCAGGGTCAGGGCGCGAAATTCAAAATGTCAATGGTTTTAATTTTTTTACGAAAAATTTGGATTCGTAAAAAAATAAAAACCATTGACATTTTGTATTTCGCACCCTGACCCTGAGCTTCCACCTTAAGGAGTTACTTTATGTAACTGGACTGGGAACCAAGTCTGATAACACAATTGATTCATAATCGAACAGCAACCGCATAGTAACTGTCACTTTTGACAGACATTCCATACAATATCTTAGCAGAATTGGGGCCCTGGCTATTTGGCCGTTTCCGTATCCAAAAAAAGTGGTTTTAGATTTCTTCGTCTATGTGTTTAAGCTTTACGGAAAACTGGATAATTTTAATCTATAAATGGTACAATACATATATTCACGTAATGACCATTATCGGCCGAACTGCAAAACAAAATAGATAGTTACTCGGGCAAAGCCGAAGGGAAACCTAGTAATTATTATAACTACAGACATACAACATCCTGCCCTGTCTTTCCTCACAGACCACCTACATCAGTATAATTACATCTAAGAAATAATTAATTAGCTACCAGGGTACCATAAAACGAACCAGTCTTTATCACCGTAACATAATCATTCTCAGAAACGCTTGACAGCGCGACGTCGCTATAAACTTGAATTCTGACTTCTTATTACCTGTAAAGAGAAAAAAAATGTGTTAAAAGCTAGCTGTCAGGCGCCAGTAGATGTCGTACCAGTAAATGTCGGAGAGTTCCGTAAAATAGCTTTTTAAATAAACCTAAAACATCGTAATAAAGGATCTAAAATCATTATCTTGAATATAGATTTTTTTTCTTTAAAGTCGTGGTTGAACGGTACCTTAATGAGACTTGGCCGAATTTCTACTCATTAAACATTATCAAACGACATATACCTAGTACTGCGCACAAGAGTTTTGCTTTGCGCAGTAGTACCTACAAGATTATAATACTTTACTTATATACTAACTTAGATATGATAGCATCTTAAAACTAACATAAAATCTTGCCAAAGCATAAAACAGATATATTTATTTCACAGAACTTGGCATGAGTTCTCATTTTATCGGAGCAAAGTAAATTAGTCCCTGTCGTAAACTTAGAGCCGTGACCAGGATTAATGTTTTTGATCGTGGAAAACTTAAATAATAAAATGGGAAGGGGACTACAGACGCCATATCTCATGAATGCGGGTTCTATAATAGTGTTGCTAGGTATTGCTTATACAAAGGTTTATAACCAATGTGTGCTGCCAGTGATGACATATGGTGCCGAGACGTGGTCGCTGACTATGGGCTGCATAAGAAGGCTCAAGGTCGCTCAACGCGCAATGGACAGAGCTATGCTCGGGGTTTCGCAACGCGATAAATTCAGAAATGAAGAGATCCGTCGAAGAACTGGAGTAACCGACATAGCTCAAAGAATTTCCAAGTTGAAGTGGCAGTGGGCAGGGCACATAGCTCGCAAAACCGATGGCCGTTGGGGCAGAAAGGTTCTAGAATGGCGACCACGAATCGGAAGACGAAGTGTAGGACGGCCACCCACAAGGTGGTCTGATGACATCACACGCGTCGCAGGAAGCCGGTGGATACGAGCGGCGGAGGACCGTGATGTGTGGAAGTCGTTGGGGGAGGCCTATGTCCAGCAGTGGACGTCTATCGGCTGATAGATAGATAGGTATAGCATTGGCATCATGATATGGAATCTCAACCGGTCCAGATGAAGAATGCCGTCCACGTGCGCACGCGCCCCGTTACCCGCTATCCGCGATGCGATGCATGCTGATGCGATGGTTCAGTTTAAACTGCCTATAACTGTTCTCCGGATAAGGAGACTGTGTGAACGGTGTTACTGAGCAATTGTGTAATATTTCCGTTTCGTTTGATATGTGTCGAAGAAAGGAGTTTGAATGAGTTCATATCGTTTAATGACCTAGTCTTTCAGCCTCAATCCATGAAGATGGACACATAATTTTAACCAAAAATAGTCGGATTCTGATTATTGGAGTCTGTTAAAAACTTTAAAATGCTGTGTTTAGGCCGATGATTTGTAGATTACAAGAAACCTGACTTTGTACACCTGGTAATGTTACCGACAATAACACTTGATCAAGGACATTGTCATGTGTGTTCATTCGATATGCTTGACTGGGTACAAACAAGTGGATGCAGGTGACTTGGCTGCTTATTGGTGTGAGCAGGAACGAAGCATGTGTATGTTGAAGTCACGCTAGGTAAGTATATACTGCACAGTAGTATGCCACGTGCGATCCTGTGGCGCCCCACTCAAAGGCGGTGAAGGCGGACCGTGGGGTTTTAGTGGGTATACCGGCACTCTGCCGGGGAGTCCCACATACCCCTCTCGTCCCCCCGGGCGAGAGGGGATGCGTAACGCAATTCCCCACGTTAAAAAAAAAAGGTAAGTATATACAGAATTATTCAGAACGGTCATACTATGCACGGAACCTGGACTTTTATAGCGAATTGGTAAACGCTGAGTGAAGTTAGATTCTCGATACCTATAAGCACAAAATCTTTTGATGTTTAGAAAAACTTTTGATGTTTAGAAAAACTTTTGACGTTTGGAAAAACTTCTGACGTTTAGAAAAACTTTTGACATTTAGAGAACTTTTTTTTCTTAGTGACGTTTCCGAATTCTCCGCTAAGCTTGTGGGTGAGGCCATTTGCATATCCATTATATGTTATTTCGTAAAAAAAGAAGAAGTTTCCGAATTCGGCCTTCACATAATGATTACACAAGCATTAAAGAAGCCCAGGTTCAAGACTTATTAAGCCCTTTCCGCCTCCTCCTCTCTTTGAGGCCTGTATATTGAGCTTGAGGCACCCTATACTACGGATATTTTTACCTTCTCATGCAATTATCATGCAAAAAAAAAAATGTTCAAGGACCCCATACAATCTGTTTTACGTGTAAAAACTATAAACAGTACTAATTAAAGGCATGGCATCTAAAATAGCCACCGGAACACAATTATTCCGAGAACTTATTTATCACGTTCACAGCTGTACGGGGAACGTGTCAGATTTCCAATCATAATAGAGGAAGTCGTGATGTGGTAAGCGCTATTAGAGCTATTTAATGCGGTTATGTTTCTGAACGCAACAAACGTGACGTGTTAACGCAGATATAATTGTTATAAGCCGTCATAATAGTATACACAGTGAAAAATAAATAAAACTTTGGGTAAAAGTTACACTTACTGCCTATAATAAAATGTATGTCGAAAGTCATGAGTTAGAAATGTTGATTTACATACATTTTTGAGCCCGCAATGTATCGTAAATAACGCGATCACAACACAACGCTCTGCGCAATGCACAATGCGTGCGAGTGACGAGAGGGCGCTCGAGCGTATTTATTATCACGTTAAGATGGACTCCTATTATGATTTCTCGATAAATCAATTTAAAATAAAATTGATCACTTCCTTCTAAATCAATGCGAAAAATTCATCTAAAGATCCACCGAAAATTCCAACTCTGGGGGTTCAAAATCACGAGTTGAATCCAGGGTATGGGATGGGTTTTGGTTACGAAGCAAACACTTAAGTACTTACACTGTATAAACACACGATCAAACTAGACAAGAACGGACCGGACCACAGATTTGGTTTGCTTCGTACCAACCAACAGTCCGTACCCTATTGTCCTCAGACTACTCTCGACGAACAGATTTGGTACGGAGCAGACTAAATACGACTGATACCCAGTATAGATAATCAGTCTGCGCTTTCGAGTGCAAGACCAAGAAGGAAGAAAAAACATAAAAAAAAACTAGAAACGACTTCTAAAAATAAGTAATTTCCGCGCTTAATACCAGGAGCTCATAAATCGAAGGTGATAAACGAGTCATCCATAACGAGCTCTCGCAATTACTCTCCTAGCGGCTGTCGGGAATTTATTGGTAAGCGATCTTCGGGTAGCAGGGCTACACCTATGCGTTTTATAAAAAAATATGCTTAGGTATTTTACTGAGGATATAGAAAAACTTCTGCGCGCCTAATAAACCAATGGCAATTTCATAGTTGAGATTTTTTATTTTTTTTATTGCAGTATAGGCAAGTATCTGATCTCGATCTCACCTGATGGTAAGTGACGATGAGATCTACGATGTAGCATACTTGCCTAGAAGGTACCTGTTCTGTTCACTCTCGACTTGAAAACACCCAGATTGTAGTCAACGGGGAACAAAGACGCCGGTAGCGTGTTCCATTCCTTGGCAGTACGCACGATGAAAGTAGAAGCAAAACGCTTAGTGCGTACCGCAGGAATGTCCACAGTGTACGGATGACACTTGTCCGTGCGTCTTGTCGACCGACGATAGAATGGAGATGGGGGAATTAATTCGTGTTATTCCGTCGCACACTCTCCGAAATGTATTCTGTAGAAGACTGATAGGCTGGCAACCCTACGTCGGTGTTCCGTAGATGTACCTTTTAATATTGAATAGTCAGAGTAAAATTCCCTTATTAGTTAATAAGGTTTTTTAAAGAACCAGGTAATCGCATTATATCTTTTTATAGCTCCGATCAAAATACTACAATTTCATCATCGTACGAAAGAAATACGATAAAACACGACCTGTGGTTCTCTCGGTGGCCGAATAAGTTGTTGCAAAAATTACGCCAAGTTCTTTGAGAAAAGGGTAGCACCGTTTTTAGTTCGACTTGGCGGAGCACTCCTCGCATCTGCCTCCGACCTCTAGATTGTTAAAGAAATAAATTACAAACAGACGAACTAACTACCGAACTCTATTTATGAGTCGCCAAATCGGTAAGATTATTTATAAACACTTGCAATCATAACAAGATCGCAATTGCTATCGCCTCTAAGTCATTCTATAATCTACGTAATGGCTTGCCTATTGCGTTCAGTTTAATGGCGTCGCCTTTAGACTTGCCATTGGCAAGCTTTGAATGTGCATGTGCACGCGCAAGTCGACATTAGTCGATGTTATGGTGCACGGAACTACGTCGACGGCGCATCACTAGCCATTGACCCTACCATGACGCCGGAAGAGGCGGACGTGTAATTTTATCGATAAATATTATAATTCCAGCCCTTTTTTTAATGTCCCACTGCTGGGCACGGGCGTCCCCTCAATGCGAGGGGGGATTAGGCCATAGTCCACTACGCTGGCCCAGTGCGGATTGGCGGACTTCACACATCTTTCGAGGGGTTCTCTCAGACATACAGGTTTCCTCACGATGTTTTTCCTTCACCGTTTAGCAAGTGATAATCATGGTTGAAAATGAGATTCGCACATGAAAAATCCCAGAGGTGCGAGCCGGGGTTTGAACCTGCCATCCTCGTTACCGAGGCAAACGTTCTACCAACTTGGCTATCACTGCTAGATCTGATAAATATTGTAAACATTGATTAAAAACTCATCATAACGTGCATGTGTGCCTACATCGCTAAATACTACGCAAATCAGCAAGGTTTATATTCAGTCAGAGTCGTTGACAAAAACTGGTGTTCAACAAAAGCACGGGGTCGAGTCACCTTCGTCCGTAGGAGAATTAAGTACCCTCGAGATACCCTACACGTGACCCTGGGTGGTGCCAACCAGGTGACAACTCTACTGGTGGTAGGCTTCGGCCGTGGCTAGTCACCACCCACTGAACAAAGCCATGTCGCCAAGCGGCCTAGCCGTGTTCCGGCATGATGTTCGGTGTTGCCATTCATGGATGGCAGGTCAGATCAGTTGCGCTGCATGTGCCTAGTGAATGTAGCGTCTCTTATCTACTGCCGCCTTCCTACCTAGGCAAGTATGCTCCATCGTAGATCTCATCGTCACTTACCATCAGGTGAGATCGAGATCAAAAACTTGCCTATAATGTAATAAAAAAAAAAAAAAAAAAGCACCGGTGACTTGCAGTACACGAGTAACTGTTAGAATAGTATTGTAAATAAAGGTTCAATTTAACGGTAACGGCGTTTCATGGTCAAATTGTTTGGTGAGTACCTAAAAATTAGTTCACTGTTATTGGTAATATCATTCACGAACGGAGTAACAGCACTTCTGATTGAATAAGATTTCTTCGCTATGCAAGCAATGACTTTTTAACTCACTCACCGTTAAGGGCCATATGTCATTTACTCGTATGTTTACTTTCCCGACATTTCGGCTGCTTGACAGCAACCATGGTCACGGGAGGACGACGTGTTTGACGTCCTAGTGTCATAGTTTGAAACGGGGTACCCTCATATTTAGTTGTTGCTTGCGGTCCGATCTATGCAGAAAGTGCTCACAGTGTCTTGAGGTCTCGCAATGGTGCGCTTGGTTTTGGATTTAATTACTGGATCGCAAGTCCAGTCCCCCAATAGTTTATTTTACCTATACTATCGCAAAGTTAATAAAAGCCTTTGGCGGAAACCTATGCCCAGCAGTGACAAAATAGATTATAAAAATAAATGTTATTATAACATGACACAATTACATTACGCTTCGTTTGCGTACATTCGCCATCAATTAAGCTAAATAGAACATACTCAAGGACAGACTAGACGGGCGACAAAATTTCAATTGTCCTGTCTTTATCGTCATCGCATTAATTGATCTATTTTCTTAAACAAGTCAATATGGGTATTTGGTCACAATACCACTTGTAGCCATGTTTAAAATACCGAGGACCCCGAGGGTAAGATTATAATCTTGTTTCAATTCTCCAATTGTTTATTTAATTAAAATACTTAGCAATTTTTTAAATGGACGTTTACAACAAGACGCCATAGAGGAATGAGAAAAGAACACAGAGAACCTTATATATAGAGCGAATGTTGCCCAGATTGTATTCCAGCCGGGATTCTGTTAGCTAGGATCTACCAACAAGAGGCTCAAATGATTATTCTTATCACTAGAGACGTCTCTAATTCGTTTATATTAGTCGTGGTACTCTCCGTTAAATGTAAGATAACTTCAGTAGCAACTCTAATTGAATAAACAACACTAGCAGCCTCATCTGTTCCATAGAGAACATTGTCTTAAAAAGTTTAATGTGCTTTTTCAATTGGTCTCAACGAGGAAACGTTAACTGTTGTCCTATTTTAGGACAATGCGAGACGTTCCCTTGGTTGTAAAACGTGTATAACGAACAAAGGAATCGTCGCTTCTCTTTGTAAAAAGTTTTTCGGAGCTTAGAAATCAATTTCGGTGTAAGTATTTTTATGTCTAGAACAATATTTTATGGTGGAACGGAGGAAAAAACTTGAGATGGATTTTATTTTAAAAATGTTGTCTGCATTTTTATCTCAAGCACATCATATTATTATAATGTTTATAAGACATGACGATCACAAATCGTGTGAGACACCGACACCGACCATTTGTCTGCGCAGGCGTCTCGAGTCGCGTCTTGTGATTGGTCACAGTTATCATACATTTGGTACAGAGATTAAGTCATTTCGCAGTTTACTCGACAGCTTTGATTCACTTACAGAATCGCACGGTTCATTTGTGTGGGAATTTATGAAAATTTTAGGTTTAATATTATTATAGGTTGTTCACTATTATTAAGTTTAGAATTTCATATAATTTCATTGGGCCACTTAATTAGTTCAATGCACTGTTCTTAACCGTATTTTATCTCAATATTAAAGTAGTAAAATTGTGGAGTTCAATGAACGTTACCATGGCTACAGCATAGAAAAAAACATATGACGATCGGGAGCGTAATTCGACGGTGACAACTGTCACTTAGAAGCGTTAAATTGGACTATCTAATTGGGAGTTATGTCTTCCTCCACACAATGCCATCATTATACTGTACCGTACCACTTACGTCCTTCTAAAGATTCCCATTTTCTTGCATCCCAAAATCAGCTGGTGGTGGCGGTCCTGGCTGTCATTCTGATACTTTACAAAAGTAAAAAAAGGTCTGATCAGTCAGAAAATGTAAATAACATCAGGCTGCCTTAGTTGGATCACGGTCAGCAGATATCAGTCCCTTCGGGTGAATATCAGTTATCCGTCAAACGAGGGACTGAAAGCCTATCCTAATACAAATTATTGGGAGAGCGGCTATGGGGTTATTTATTTCATCATTCAGATGCATTGCAAATCACAATAATCTACCTGCTTTGTTTCGAATTTCTTCGCGTATAGCAGCAATGTCAGTAAGCTCATTCATGTTAACACGGAATATATTGCGGAGTGTCTTAGCATCATTAAGGCTGTTCGTTCTTAATACAAGGATAAAGGAAGAACTTAGAAGAGTTTTTTGAGGTCCCAGTACCTCGCACTGATCTAATAAAGTGTGCCCCAATTTCAAGAGGTTATACATAAGTAAGACTCTTGAAAAGGTGGATTTAGAAATGTCTCTTGCATTTTCATTAGCTGCTAGTATACACTCAACAGCATCTGACGATGGCTCCATAATTCTACATTGGTGAACATTAAAGTCACAATTAAATATTTGCCATGCATGTAACTGTGTAACTGCATTGTCGCGATGGGTATCAAAATCTATAATATTAATAGCATATTAAAAATAAATATTGTTAAACCAGAATCAGAATATTTTTTATTCACGTAGACAATTAAGTACAGTACTTATGAATCGTCCAAAGTTACAAAATATTATGCTAATACTTTACCACCCGTTCGGAATGCCGTTCCTATGGAGAAGAACGGGCAAGAAACTCCATGGTTAAACCATTGATAACAATTTTAAAAAATGCCCGTCTGCACTGCCAACCTCACCTGGATCATTAATATGTTACCTATGACAGGTGGCGGGTTGGTAACAAGTGGACCACGCCCGGTGACATCATTATACCGCAACTATTGTCAACTGGGGCGCTACGTCGATCAGCAATAGTTGTGATCGTTCAACTGTGAAGAAAATTACCCCTTTATCCTACTATGTGTGCATGGAGGCTAGCTTTGAGGCTATATTATTTATAATTGATAGAACTAAGCGATACTTGGCGGAAATCCAAGGAAAGTTAACCTAATGGGGAAAGAAGAACTTTTCCAATTATAAACCAAACAAGTTTGATCGATAATTAAAGAAGCCAGCAACACCGAACTCCTCTAAAATGTTAATCGAGAAACTATCTATCACGAGTGACAGGATCTCAAATAAAATGAAATTCTCCGCAACACTAAGCGAATCTAAAAAATTATTCGACACGTGTTTCTCCTCTAAACGAGGCATCCTCAGGACTGCTGGGCTACGAATGAGCCATATTATTTGTTACGCATGCGATTAGGTTATAAGAAACGTCGTAGCTATGCGTGATAATGTCGACTGTTTCATTGAAGAAATTAGTTGAAATAATTTCTTCATCACCCACTTAAAACGATTAATACATGATATATTTTATATTAAGTGGCGGTCGGCGCGGCGATATTGGCAAACAAGATATCTACTTTTGTAAATCGAGTAAGGTATAAATTTATATTACCCAAACAGATGCATAATGGCAAAATTTTCTGGTAAATACTTAATGAGAGCAGAATTATAGAAAACTCTCTCAGGACTTGGCTCCAATAGCTTGCATACGTATTTACAATTCAAAAAAATCTCGAGACTTGGTGTATTTTATATCTTTACAAGATCGTTTTTAGTAGGGTTGGGATACATTATTTAAAAGTTATCGCGATCTACAAAAGCCTTGGCTTACTCTTATTTCTGTTTGATATCCTTTTCTATATACCTAAGTACGATTAAGTAGGAACTTACCTAAAGTAATAAAATATTTTTTATGTCAAGATCACACCAAATGTCGACTTATTTATTTTTATAACCACCTACCATTTTTATTTAGGGCAATAATTTTAAATATTCGTTGCTACAATATAACTTATGTTAATCTTAAAAGTAAAGGTCCTCTGGGGCGCCAACTGGTTTCTGGCAGTGATGTGCCATGATTAAGTCGAGTCTAGTCCAGTTTAATTCGTTATTCCTTGATACTCGAGTAGTTTATACACCATTTATTTAAAATGTAATATTTAAAACAATCAAACCACGAATATATTTGGTCTAAGTTATTACAAATAATTAAATGCGACCTCTGTACTAAAAGCTTCTAAAATAAGGAGTTAGATTGATTTAAATCAATGATTTATTTCGTCATTCTTTTTTTAATCATGTTTTTTTTTAATCATAATTTTTATCAACCCTGGTTAAAGGTACAGGACTTTTTAGGGGAACATTGAACAGTGAAGTTGTCAATTTTGTTTTATTTGCCAAAAAAAAAAAATTGTGGGATATTAACCATTGTAAGTTCATAAACGTGCACGAGTGCAAGAAAGTTAAATAAAATAGTAAACATGACTTTTCAAGTTCTCCCAAGATTGTCGGTAAAGTATTCATAGCTTTATTGATATGGGATTCATTTCACCATCATCATCGTCACCGAAATCATCATTAGCATCAAGGGTACTTCTCATTTTATCATAATTATGATAAAAAATACTCGACATTGACAAAATTGCTCTATTTTGTAAAAAAATAAGAAGAAGGATACTCGAGTACCAGACGATTCAGCACATCACTAATACACACTTACGCAATACTGTAGACTAGTTCTAGTCCACGGTTTCTATTACGACAAGATATTATCAAGTTTTGTATGTTTTCCTTCAACAAATGTGTCATGTAGTAGAAGGATAAATTCTTGGGCGTGTTTTGTGAATGAGTTAAGATGTTTATCTCTATGTTGAAGAGCAGATTTTATCGTTTCAATGTTTTTTCCCAAGCAAGTTGTTTTTCTATGACACTGATATAACTTTATGTTCTAAAGACAATATTCATATCGGATTCGTAGGTTTTCAGATAATTTCGTATCTGCAATTTCTTGTGAATAATAGCTGGTACCATTCGAATGAATTCAACTTAACTGCTTAGTTAGATAAAACAATACTGAATAACATCCGTTGCCCTTCGCCTTCTTATCCACTCACTAAGAAATCCTTGAATTAATTCCTGCCAGGCTAAAAATAATTGCTTACTAACTTACTTTTAAACTAAAATATTTTATTTCGTAACCGGCATTGAGTTAAGTATTTTCATGAGTCTTTATTACTTCAAATGACGTTATTAATATTCACAATTTTTTTTGTAATTTTTGCTCTAAATGTCGTGTAAGTAAGATATTGATCAGGCTAATGGCTCGGAAAGACTTTGGTATCCTTGTGTAAGCATCTTACATTAAAATTTTCATAGGCAAAAAAAAAAGAAACAGCACATCAGCGCATCGGGAGTTCGGAGTCTGTGGAGAAAAAAAGGCGGGAATTTGGAAAAGGAGAAAAGTGGTTGTACTGGTGGCTTGTAAACAAAACTGATTCAATTACTTATCTTAATACATTTTATATTCTTTGAATCTGTGGTGCATTTTATTGTATTGGAAGTCTAACCTCAGTATATTTATTATACTTGCATCGTGCAGCACTTGTCATGTTGTATGAGTAACAAGTAACATTTTATTATATAAGGTGTAACACAAGTTGTGTAAAATATTTGAACAGACATTCAGTAAGTTAAGTATATGGATCAAGTTGATATATAAAATATTTTTTTTAGCAAGGCGATCAATTACCTTTTTGGTCGTGCGCTCAGAGTGTATTTTTATCGTGTCCGTACGACACGTACGGCACGACGTGTCTTCGATATGAAATCATTGGCATAGCAGATTCAAAAATATTCCCGTAAAAAAAAATCCAAAATAAAAATCATTGATAAAAATTAGGAAACGTTTAGTCTGACAATGGCGCCAATCTTAATCATAGTTCCGTTCGAAACTTTTTAAGCAATCGGAACACGCTCCTCGCGCATTTCGACGCATGCGCGTAATCCACCAATCTATGGTCGTGATCGCGGGTCGACGGCCGCCCGCGGCCCATCTGACCAATGTCCGGTCACGGTCCAGTCTTGACATTGCAGGTTCCTTTTATGAAAATGACATTTGAAATGGATAAGCAGCCATTATTGCTTGACACGGGCTTCACATACTTTTAGTTGCTTAATCAATTTTCTAAGTAAAGAAAAAGGGTAAAATCATTTATGGCACTATATAGTTACTTAAGCACCTAGTGAGTTCTCAGTTTCTAAGTTCGATAAATAACAAGTTTACTTACTGAAGAATAGTACCTAGGTACCTACTAAGTTTTTTAATAGGTACAAACAAACCTATTTTTTTTCATGATTATGCAATGATCATAATTTAATAACACAACGGTCTCTGAAATATCGTTACGCACAGTGAATCCGGGCACAAACACTTAGAAAGTGATGTTTGTATGTGCACGGAGTACACATCTACAGAGAGTTGTATGCGTCACACATTCGTGAATTAATACGATATTCTAGTTTATCGACAAGTTCAGCGGCATATTTTTATTATCTACTTATTAATTTGATTAAATAATCAGTGTTCGTAAATATGGATAATTAGGATTATATCTACATTCCTACCTATTTAAACTTGGAAAAAATAAAAACACCTTTTTGCGCGAAATTAAAGAGTAACGTTGTCAATATTGGTTTAATATTCCAATAAATATGTTTCATTGAATTACATTAATGTAAGTATAATATATTTGAAGTTCTCCCAAGATGGCGGGCCTCCATATCTGTACTATGTACTACTCCATATCTTTTTTGTACAGATTACACCAGTTTTTTTTTACAATTTTTTTTCTACTAGGAGTTTTTTAAGCTACTATATTGAGCTACTACCATCCAGTGCCTACGCTGAATGGTAAATAATTTTGTAGCCTATCGCTAAGAAAAAAAAAGGAAAAAAACATTTTATTCATTATGGCAATCGATTTCGGCATTATAACTTCATTTTGATGTGTGTGCCACGTTTAGTCGATTCTCAAATAATTTTGTAACTAAACTGTGAATGCAACTATTGAACCGAGAAATAAGGTGCAATGAATTTATTAAGTTCATTTTAACCCGTTTGAGTCACTGTCCATTTCTAATTATTTACTGAATAGGTGTAAAGGTAATAGACTATAATGGTGTATGTTTCAGTGATTTGTGAACCGCGTCGCTGAAGTAACGTGGACATTTGAAATCAGTTTAAAATCGGCAGAAAAATAATGTGTTGCTTTAGATGCCATTTGACTCGAAATAGCGGGGGCACGGCGGCAGTGCCTCCGCCATGTCGAGTATTAACAACTCGGGCACGGCCGTACCATCCCTTTCCCAATGTAACTCATTGCAAGTTTTTTACGACAAGAATTTATTTGGCGGGCTGTCATTCTAATATTAAAAAAAATATTTTAATATCATCATGTCTTCTTTTACGAAATGAAATGCGATGAAATAAAATGGAGATGCAAATGGCTTCACACACAACTTAGCGGGTATTTTGCCAATGTCAAGTAATATAATAATCATTCCAGCCCTTTCTTAATGTCCCACTGCTGGACACAGGCCTACCCTCAATGCGAGGGGAGATTAGTAGTTTGGGGGGGGGGGGGGGGGGGGTTAGGAAGTAATATAATATACACATTATAAATAAAATAATGGATGTCACATGATGATATGAAAAATGGCGTGTATCATCCCAATACTCTCTTCATCTTTCTTTACGAAAAGAAACGCAATGAAATACAGTTGTAGACGGCGTCGGATAGGCAGACGTGACGTCACCAGGATCGATTTGTTAGGCAACGGAATAACCCCGAACGATTCTACTTGTCCAGACGGCCATGACATGTTAGAAACATAGAATATAGCCAAGATATTTACGTCTAAACTTTCATTACTTGTGTCCATTCTAAATCAATACTCGTGTACAATAATCAGTGAAACAGAGTATGTTATTTTGTCTCTTTGTTATATGCCATCTTGTAACTCGATTATGTCATTCGCTCTATCCTTTTTCTCTTCTCTATGGAAACATATCGAAACCGTGTTCTTTAAGGTTATAATAATACCGGCCCTTCTTAATTTCCCACTGTTGGGCACGGGCCTCCCCTCAATGCGAGGGGATTAGGGTATAGTCCACCACGCCGGCCCAGTACGGGTTGGCGCACTTCACACATCTTTCGAAGGGTTCTCTCAGACATGCAGGTTTCCTCACGATGTTTTCCTTCACCAAGTGATAATCGTGGTTGAAAATGAGATTCGCACATGAAATCCAGAAATCCCAGAGGTGCGAGCCGGCGTTTGAACCTGCAATCCTCGTTGCCAAGGCACTGGCAAAATGAAAAAAAACGAAGAATAAACGGAGCATTGATAATAATTAAGTTTTACGCAATTTCAACAGCCTGTGATTACACTTCTGTCTAGTTTTCATATAATATTTTGATCTGGCAATTATTATAACTATCACAATACCTGGAATCGAAAATACCGTTCCATTGCCAAGCTTTCTTGGCAGGACGACAAGTTATCTAAGCCTTCTGATGTCATCCTCTTTTGTGCATTTACTCAAATGGGTAAAACCATCGATTACTAACCTTATTTTTATTTGAAACTAGCAAACCCAGCGAACTCCGTTTCGCCACCAGATGGCTTCGTTTTATTTAACATTTCGTTTAGTTTTTCCTGAATTTTCTTTGCTATAAACCTCACGGAGCCCGAGACCTTTCCAACGAATGCAAAACCGTGGAAATCGGTTCGTGCGTTCTGGAGTTATAGCGTCAGGAAGGAAAACCCGACTTATTTTTATAAAATGACCTAAGGCTTTTGGCGGTTTGGCATGGACCTTAATAGCAGCTCAGTTAACATTGGAAGTGTGTGAAAAAAACAGCATGTTGGGTTTTCAGACTTATTAATTAATATTCCTTCATCAATGATTGTATCTTTCTGAAGGTCGTCGCTAATCTATAAACGGACATAAAACATACATGTTTCGGCTCAAGGCGACAATAATCTTTTTTCACCTTATCTCAAACATCACGTAGATGATTTATTAATTATTATATTACCTACATATTTCAGCATATTTTTAATTCATGTAAACCATTAAGTATAGTACTTTTGCATCGTCTAGGCAATAGTTACAAAATGCTAAGCAATAACTTTAGCACCCGTTCGAAATGTCGTTCCTATGGAGAAGAACGGGCAAGAAACTCCATGGTTGCTCTTTTTTTTAAAAGATCCGGTACATTTTGGAGCAGTATATTATTTATGGGTATGTGAGAACAATGTAGGAACGGCTAGGCAGGCTTTAGCAGCTGGTCAAAAAATAGTACTAACTAAGTATATAATTACAAGTTAATGGCTACATGGTTCCCACATTTACAAATTACATACTTACTCCAAGTAGGTAAGGTATGGCATTTTCCCACATAAACGAAATAATCCAAGTCTTCTCTTATTTCATCCATAATCTAACATGAACGCCACGTTTTCGTAATGAACGAAATAACGTTTTCGTAGTTCAATTTTCCAAGTAACTTTTTTCCAACAGAAAATCCCAAAAGACCTAATTTCGATACAATCCCGCCGATTAAAGAAGACGCGCTACATAGTTCTTTAAACTGAGAAAGCATAGTCATACTTATCGATTATACTAGACATGTCCGATGCTTACAAACTCGAGACCTGACTCTATGACGTCAGAGGTCGGTCGGCGCCAGGCGTTCAGACGCCGTCTCCAAATCTGGGGCATGCTTGCACATCCATGGGGAATATGTTATCTGTCGCCATTGGCATTTAACCAAGCCTTTGACGTTCGTGCAGTTTTCCTTAATCTTTATTATTTTAAACCATTCGAAATCGATATCGGAAGCGTAATCGAAAACTTCCGAACTGGATTACTGCAATCGTTGTTAAAATGTCCCAAATTGATTATCTTCGATGCATCTTGATGACAATACCAAATCGTTGTTAAAAAAAATCTCCACCGGAAAGCTCGTCGGGAGCTACACCAACATCGGAAAGTTTCAAATCCGTTTCCGATGTCAATTCCGAATTATTTAAAATAACCCACTTGATAATAATGTTGTACCTACATATAAAAGGTTCGCGGTGGCACCAATATGAGTATTATATGTGGATATACTAAAAAGCTGAACAGTTAACACAATAAAATAAGCTAGGACCTGCTTTTCATTCAATGACGTTACCCTATGACCCAATAGAATTTGCCTTTAAATATAGCATTTAAACATTCCCATACAGTTATTAAGGATATAGGTACAATTTGTATTCAACACATTGCAAGGCACGTATTAGATGACGCCATGCCAAAATCAACATTATTAGAGAGAATTACTTAAAACATCGCTATGTGTACCTAACTAATGCAAAAACTTGAGTGAGCTCTGGATATGTCATTTTGGAAAACGGCATGTTATAAATGCACTTAAAAGATCGCGCTAAGAGTTGAGATTGGATTACTAGTAACATAAACAGACCTAAGGGTCGTTCCTCTTTGTATGCACTGTATGGATTACATAACTCTTACCTATTAAAGAATACGGAACGCAGAAGTCGGAACGCGAGCCCTGGGCCCCAAATCTGCTAACACAATCGATTCATAATCGAACAACAACCGAATAGTAACTGTCACTTTTGACAGATATCCCATACAATAGCTGTCAAAGTGACAGTTACTATCCGGTTGCTATTCGATTGTGTTAGCAGACTTGGGGCCCTGAACGATCCTATCTGTCTTGGCTTTTAAGTGTCCTATTTCCTATATGTCAAACTAAAAGCTAAAACAACCCAGGCCATATTACTTAGCTCCATTTGTGAAACTGTTCTTCGGAAATGGATGCTCTCCTTGTCGGGTCACTGACCTCTCATACTCATCCACGGTACTTTCGCACTGAACGATATTAATAAGGTATTGTGTTAATTCTCCGACGACGGTACCGGAGCTTATTTACTTACATTATACATGCAAATAAGGTAGACGAATTGTTCCTAAAGTATATTTCCATAGAGTTTTCAGTGTTTGTAAAATAACGGCAGCGGCGAGACGACTTCAAACATGGCAGATTGATATTACTGTTGTACGTACCTACTTGTAGCTTTGAATTAAAATCAATAGTTTCTTAAAGCCTCTACGCACGGCTTAACTTGGCCGGCACCCAATCTGTACCAACTTCTGACTGATTTGTAGGGTCCGATTCTGATTTGTAGTATGTCAAGTGGCAAGTTTACTAGCCATTGCAAAGTAGCCATTGGGATGCCAATTGGTAAGGACCTTTGGCGGAAAAGGGAAGATCTTCAAGCCAGGCGGGGCGGCCGGTATGCTCCGACGGTTATTGTCTGGATCGTGTATATATTTTACGTGCTCCGAAAACTCTCATAGCGCGTTTCAGGATTGTAAATTGTTCTGAATTCGTCTGCAGCGCCATCTGTGTAGCTTGTGGCGCGGTTGAAGAGGTCACTACAGACCCAACTTATCTGGCCTACAGATTGATTGGCAAGTTGTGTCGTTCATGGGCTTTTACTGCATCAACTACAAGCAAGGTACGCGAACGCTAAGTTTTCAATAAATATTATGTTGTGTCATTACTATTTTATTACTTTTAACTGTGGCCTCGTGTTTATATAACTGTTACCTGTATACTTAATGTAGAATTCAATGTCGATAGCTCATTATGCAAATAGGTTACCAGAATAATGTATACCAGTTAGGATACAAATATAAAGAGCATTCTATGAAACGGCCTTCGTTAGAATCATCTTCTTTTACGAGGACTCATTAACTTAATTATTGACTGAGTATTTTACCAAAAAGTTACTCTGAAATAAACTTCTTTAGGTACATTTAAATATGAACCTTTAAATATCACACTACTGGACACGAGGTCTGGCCCTCTCAATGCGAGGGGTATTCCACCACGGTTTGCGGTCTACACACGTCTTTCTAGAACTGGGTTAGGTGCTCTCAGATATGCAGGTTTCCTGACGACATTTTCCTTTACCGCTTAGTATTCCAGAAATCCCAGAGGAGCGAGGCAGGATTAGATCACGCGACCCTTGATTCCAGGGCGAGGGTTCTATCAACTAGGCTATCACTGTAAAAGAAATTAATGACAATTATTCAGAACCGGATGCTTTTTTATGACTCTATCAACGCATATAGATTTATATAGATAATCCGGGATCTACTTATGGATGCGTTGCAGTATATTCGTGTAAGCAATTCCTGAATAATAATTGTGTGCTTAGACTTTTGTTTGTTTACTCTATTTTAGTCAGTAAAAATAAATAAATAGACTCATTAGAAAAGAGTTCACAATGTCGTAAGAGACTGGCATCACCGAAGTTTGACACTGGCAGGTGGATGACAGGCGAAGAAAAAGAGAAGTTATTGGAAGAAAAAGGCGGGATAAAGGAATAACATAAAAAAGGAATATAATTACTGATAGTTGGTTTTAATATAGTATTGTGAAATTATCAGTGTTATCTTTCAAACCTAAAAATCAAATTATATTAGTGAATATTTCCCATGTTTTAATAGTTATTCTACTATTCAGGACGGGGATAAATAAGTCCAAAAACATCATAGATGATACAAATTGGCCTACCCGCTCCTGAGTGGTGTAACTAACACGACATAGTATAATATATATAGATGTCAACATTGATTCGGTATATGTTTAGTTATTACATTGCCGAGTATTAAACAAATAAATTATCATGATTCACATTTAACCATTAATCTTTCATGTTCACATGACGTTTTATCAACCATTACTTCATCCATATCCTTTCGCGATATATTATTATAGGCACTAAAACATTACTAATGTACTTTTGAGTATAGCGTGTGCAAAGTGGTGCATTGCGGAGAAATGGGGAACTGGGAGGTCAGTCTGGGGTCTGAGTTCATCAGTCTCAGTGAGTAAGACGGTCAGGCTTTTTTTTTTTATTACATTATAGGCAATATGATCTCGATCTCACCTGATGGTAAGTGATGATGAGATCTACGATGGAGCATACTTGCCTAGGTAGGAAGGCGGCAGTAAGGCGGCACATGCAGCGCAACTGATATCACCCGCCATCCATGAACGGCAACACCGAACATCATGCCGGAACACGGCTAGGCCGCTTGGCGACATGGCTTTGTTCAGTGGGTGGTGACTAACCACGGCCGAAGCCTACCACCAGTAAATCTGTCATCATCATCAGTCTGACATCAGTATAACCACACTGATTGACCGGGCTGACCCAAGACCCAGCGTATCACACCTAACGTAGACGCATGCATATAACCAGACGTATGGACTGACCTTGAACTTATAACCTCAAGAATTACCTCACTCACTCACGTTCAAACCTACGCAGTGCCGATTTCAAAAACTGCAATTATAAACAACTTTAATCGTTAACTGAATGTGTTTCGTTTACTTTACGCTAATGGAGCTAGCGAAATATTTGGTTGATCGTCATAAAGTTTGGTACGTCTACAAGCAATTCGAATAGAATCTACGATAAACTTTAAATGCTTAATTATGTTTAGACATGCAAGCTTCAATTTATGTTAGGTTTATTTAACTTAGCTATTTTGATCCAATGGTTTACTGAGAGTTATCCTTTTATTCGAACAGCATCATATTGAAATACATTAGGTATATTCAATAACTCTTGATTGTTTATCCTTCTTTGACACTACAACAAGATATACTTCTTTGGCAGATTGAAATCAAGCTAATTTTGCGTTTTTTTTTACGTTCCCGACTTCTAGATTCAATGCTTCGCACGTCGGGAACGTAAAAAGCATAAAATAAACGCGATAAAATACGCAACATTAGTTTTATTTCAATGTGTAGTATTCTTCGGCGGAAATTGAATCACCTAAAGAGGCTTTACGAGTCTAGATTTCTCGTCGTTGTGTGGCAGCTATGTCTCGTCGCTAACGATTTCATCGCATATAGCATTAGGTACGTGTATTGATTTTAGGCTGAAAATAAATGCGGGAGATATCTGGGGCGCCAGGACAGGATTGGCCGCTTATGGATATTTTACCTTGTAAAAGAAACTCTACATGGGGTTTTTATTGTAACTTACGAAAATATAGAGAGGAAACCGAAGGCTTAACTCATGTAATTATTTAGGAGAAATAGAAACGTTATTTACTTAAAAAAAAAAAGGATTATGTATGAGCTGTGTACTGTCCAATTTACATAAACTGATTGAGTGATCGTGCAGGCAACTGCGTAGGTTTCGCAAAATAAATAAGCACTTATAACATTAATAAGGCTACGATAAATGGCTGAGGCAACTTTGCGAGGCTGTTAGTCAGTACACGGCCATTGATATTTCTAGTAATATTTGAACTGTATAAAACCTCTTAAAGCTAACACTAGGCTTTAGGTACATGTAAATAAGGCCCCTGTATTTAAAACACAACCGAACTGAGAACCTCCTCGTTTAAGTCAGTAAAAACACATACATTTATTCAGTGCCTTATTTGAGTATTCGTATTGTTACTGAGCCAATATTTACTCTCACAAACGTATTGTTTTTTGTATCTTGATACACATGAACTCGCGTATGAGGCGGTGCTTACGTAAACGCGAGATTTTTAAATACAATGCTGGCTTTATTAGAATTCGTGAGATACGATTGAATTGCTAAATTTGTGAACCTTGTGATATTGGAATTATATATCATGTTCGATTGTACTTTTCTCAACCTTATTGATTGTTTAATAATATAATTCCAGCCCATTTTAATGTCCCACTGCTGCGCACGGGCCTCCCCTCAATGCGAGGGGGATTAGGCCATAGTCCACCACGATGGCCCAGTGCAAGTTGGCAGACTTCACTTAGACATGCAGGTTTCCTCACGATGTTCCTTTACCGTTTAGCAAGTGATAATCATGGTTGAAAATGAGATTCGCACATGAAATCCAGAAATCCCAGAGGTTCGAGCCGGGGTTTTGAACATACGATCCTCGTTACCGAGGCAAGCGTTCTACCAACTTGGCTATCACTGCTCTGCCATAAAATTACCAGAATATTTTCCAGGTAATACTATTCAGACGAGAATACTGCCAACTGCTATCTAATTTGTATTTTTGCCACCAGTTCCCGTAGACTTTACAATTACCGTGCGAAACCTAATTGCATATAATGTTCAAGGTACGCACCATGTTACATTGACCTTAGTGGGCACTAACACTATTCATCTTGTAGTAATACAGAACATATTTACAGGAAATTCTCAGCGCATGACTCAGTATGCAAAGCGCAGAACACCTGAACAATAGTAGCCGGGTTCACTTATTTATTTAGCACGCCGCGCCGTCTTGTTTCGAATGATGAACAATGTACACATGAGGTAGGGAGTGGGATAGCGGTGTGTTTGTTGGTGCTTGTTAATGAGTCTTGAGGATAGGATACATGCAGGAATGTCTGAAACAAAGGTGTCACATTAGGAGATGATAAAATGAAGTGTCTACATAAGGAAGGCCGGAAAAGAAAGGAGAATCGTCAGTCACCAGAAGTACGATACATACATTAATCTAGCAAGACGGGTAAGTATTCTCATGTAGCATGCTCAGCGTACAATGGATGTAGCACCGCCAAGAACGCTGACAAAAACAATGCTGGTAATTAATGAAAGTAAATTTCCATGTACCCTCTTCCAATTGGAGAGACCTAATGAATTTTAAGTGTATTTCATCTGCAAAGGTATGTCGGTGCGGTCATTGAACTCCAAAATTGGTGGCATCCTCTTTATAGTGTTGTAAAATTTGAGCAGGTTCCGAGACCTGTCAGCATTTGTTTTATGATACTCAAAGAAGTTTTGTGTTTCTGACCAAGATTGACCGTAGCGGGTTCATGATTCATGAGTTACGTTGGAATGTTTCATCGAACCCATTATTACGGCTTTATAAACTACATTGAACCCAGCCCGTATCAATCACAATAGGATTTGAACTGTTGATTAAACGATCGTGAGTCGTGAATTTAATTTAATCTGATATCTGAACTTGGAATATAACGAGCCACACCTCTATTTATGGTTCAATTTGAGTTCAATGTAACGACTTTTAGATCGCAAATATCAAATGGTAAGAGCAGGGTTGATTGATTTAAAAAACAAACTTGTTTGTGTTATAATAAAATATTTTTCTTCGCAATGGTAACATAACAAAAAACATGAAGGAAATAAAAAAAAAAACATAATTCACACTGGCCGCAAAGAAATTGTACTGCACATTTTAACACACAATATATTCTCCTAATTTTATTAAGACACTCAAAATTATTTAAATGAAAAAAAAAAAGACAAAGAAAAGGAACAAACCTTTCACTCGATCGAAATTCAATAAATCATGATTTGTATCAACCCTGGAAGATGTTTATTAAATTCAAAAGGATGAAGAAGGCAGGGGACACTATCTACCTATCAGCCGAAAGACGTCTACTGCTGGACATAGGCCTCCCCCAATGACTTCCACACATCATGGTCCTCCGCCACTCGCATCCACCGGCTTCCTGCTACGCGTGTGATATCATCGGTCCACCTTGTGGGGGGCCGTCCTACACTACGTCTTCCGGTTCGTGTTCGCCATTCTAGAACCTTTCTCAGGAGACACAAGAAGTACAAACCTGATCTTGACGTCCTATTTCATAGCCAATGCAACCTACACAGAAAAGGAGGGAATACAAGGGTATAACAAGTACACGGCAATAATTCTTATCCAATGGATTGCTTAATTAAAATAGAAATATCTATGAATATAATCGCAATCGAAACGCCATGCAACACTCTTCGTCGGTAGCTATTAATTAGTACGGCGCTCTTTACACTCCATCGATGAACGTGTTAGATAACTCACAATGATTTATTGATAATATCTGGTCGGTGTTATTGATAAAATTAATTAGCCGCGCACAGATCTAATGCCTATCGCGACTGACCACGAGCTTGAGACTGAAGGTCAGCGGTGATCACGCAGTTTTTGCAGATCAGACATCCGGCCGGTTATAGGCATAAGATGATTATCGTAAAAACTGATCGAGAAGTTGTATGAAAAATATCTAAACTATTAACACTTGTAAGTTCTACCAACTTGGCCAACACTGCTCTGAATAAAATAAAATTACATAATTTCAATTTAAACCAAATATAAAATCTATAGCTGGTATTGTTAGAGTACGAACCGGTACCAAAACCAGTCCGAATCATTCGATATTATTCAAATAAATGACTTTCTCACGTTTAGACGTTTGATCTGTGGCTCTAACTGGCGACGTGTTTTTATTTTTAAGTTATTGCGATGGACTAGATAGATATCGCATTTGTAATAAAACTTTTGAACCAGTCGTGTTCTTGGAATAGTGCTATGTACCGTTCAAATCGAGGAAGAACATGCAATAACCCGATGTTTGTCATTAAGAACGGGACTAAAGTTAAACATTATGTTACATCGCAAAATGCGTGAACAAAAATGGAGTCGTGTTATATCGAGGAGGCCATTGCTTCTGAAGTCAGTCGAGTTAGGACAACCTTAACGGGCAATTAAAATTGCCCAGTTGTGACTTGTGGGTAACATTAGGCGATTTGGACGTCACTATCATATCAAGTAATTTAAATTAGTGCCCCCTAAGTGTTGCTCCATATTCTCTGCCAACCATATACGAACGATATGGGATAACTAAGCGATCAACATATAAACATAGAGGTAGAAAAAAAAACGAATGAAATTCTTTCAGATTGCTCCATTAGCACTGACTTGTATTGACTTTACAGTTTATCGTATATAGTTTTTATTAGTTTTCTATCTAAACGTGTCCCGGTCAGCTGATTACGTCGAAACATTTGTGTCAGACGCCGGAGTCGCGAAGCGTAAACATTACTTACCTCCGAAGAAATCGAAAGTATTGCAGCGTGGAGCGTATTAAAAAAATATTATTCACGGTACTGTGTGTTCAGTTGTTATATGTTTTTTTAGGTAAGTAGCTAACTCTTACTGCAACGGTTAGGGCAGTACACCTGCCCTATTAGCTCCTCAAGGATGGAAATCTGTCTACACTGGAATAAAACTGTAAAACATTGGTATAACTACGAAAATCTGAATAATTCCGACAGTTTGTCACTAAAGTGTCTAGGTCAGGGATAGCTACTTAAACGTCTTGATGCTTTTCAGCAAACTGAAATAAGTTCCCTTTGACTCGGGTTAAAACATTCATGCTCGTTTGCCCCTACTGGAATTCAAGCGCAGGACCCTTGGGTACATAAAGCAGGGTCACTACAAATTGAGACTGCAAATAAATAAGACACACTCCAGAACCGATTAGTTACTTCATCGTTCTCAATGTTCTCGTTGGACCTTGATGGAATAGACTGTCACAATTTTAATGAAACATCAGTCACAATGGTGAAAGTTAACGATTGCTTAAGTCAAAAGAAGAAAAAAAAACTAGCAACAAATTAGGAGCGAACTGAGGTAAACGATCTCTCTGATTATCAAGCGATTGTCTTTGATGTGGCGATACTTAGCAGTGCGTTATTTATTGCAGATTCGATCTGCCCTCCGGACAAAGATGGCTTTCTACAAACTATGAGATATGCTACGTTGTGCGAGAATCATATAGATTTCAATCGCTTGGTAGGGATATAGATAGAAAAAAGGACATACCAATCTCTATGTGATATATTTTTTTACAAAGACTAGGTTCAGGTTATAAAGAAAAGACAATTTTAAAAAAGTTCCACTTTTCTTATTCATTATTCTTTTGTTTCTATGCGTCAACACGTTTTGGATCTCAAACTAGATAGTAAGCAATTAATGTAATATAGGATACGTAGTTTAATTGCTTGTTATCTCTGTGTTGTCTGACGAAAAAAACAAACCAGCTCTTTGTTATCTTATCTCTCGCTAATAAGCACGGGAGACCCGTTTCCGCCGTGTATATTAAGAGATAATTAATTAACTTGCCCAACTTTATCTAGCAAGGTGTAACATGGCACTTCATTAGGTACTTTTATGGGGCACCCTTTTTTTTAGGTTGGCAATCAGCTACAAAATAGTGCACTTCTTGCCAGTGTCGAGTAATTCTTGATAATTGTTATTGAATTATATATACCCCTGATGATAATGATAATGGTGATGACGATGATGATGATGAAATTAATCCCCTACCCCTACCCAGTAAATCTGTGGATACTTTACTGAAAATTTACCGGACATCTTGGGAGAACTGGAAAAGACAAGTTATACTATTTTATTTAAATTCCCTTCACTCGTGCACGTTTATGAACACACGATGGTTAATATCTAATGTTACACATTATTTATCAAAGAAACATATATTTTTGAAAAAAAACAAGCTTGACAACTTCACGGTTCAACTTCCCGCAATAAAAAAACCTCTGTGAACGCGACTTCTAATATTCTACACAAAAGTGCAAGGTGAATGCATCGAAAGTGGGAGTATGATTCAAATTTCGAATCATACGGAAATATGAATAGTGACATTAAAAAATATAGGTAACATTTTTAGCATCTTATTTTATGCATAAACCGCAAACCGTGTTTTGTCTATGACACCTTATAACACGAAAGTGGACCGTGGAGTGGAAAAGGGTGTTATAAATAGTGTAACGTAATTCCGTTTAGCAGGAATGATTATCAGGCCATCTCTTGCAATATTTTTAGGTAGAGATGACTATGAAGACACGATTAGCTCAGTGTGGTCACGCAACGAAATATTGATCAAGGGGAAACGACAATATATGCAACTATAGACAATGCGCGGGAGTTTAAATAAGATCCTACTATTATGCTCTAAAGATCTCATCTGCGCTAGGATCCTAGGGCTGACAGGGTCAGCACAAGCGAGGTTCTAAAAATCAGCGCTCGATTTGCTAAGGCTAAGTCACAAAACCGAAGTACGACGAATGTTTGACATTTTATTACCACTATTGCCAACATCCTAAACAATGAAATAAACAAACCTCTTTGTCTGACGACCTTTAAATTGTTCAAAGGATTTAAATTTAGAACATTGCAAGATGCATTCCGTAACAATAGTCAGGCGATCCTTGCTAGAAAGAGAAAAGGATACACTTATTGTGTGTAAGTAAGTAGGTAGGAAGGTAAGGTACCTATGCGGAATGAATAGGGTTTAGTTATTATTCTTCGACGCAGTACATCGAACACCTGCCCTTGCGCATGCAATGTTATTGTAACGGTTAAATGGGCTCGCTCAGTTCTTAGTGTTAGTACTTTTTTGACCAGCTGCTAAAGTCTGCCTAGACGTTCCTATATTGTTCTCACATACCCATAACAATGTACTACTCAAAAATGTAAAAGATCATTTTAAAAGGAACAACCATGGAGTTTCCTGCCCGTTCTTTTCCTTAGGAACGGCATTCCGAACGGGTGGTAATGTTGTAGCTTAGCATTTTGAACTATTTTAACGATTCATAAGTACTCAATGGTTTATATGAATACAATATTTATTTATAGATAATCGCTGTGAGCAATGTAGGTAGGTACTAGCTGGCGAGGATCGAAAGCATATTATGTGGGGCAGTTGTGGAATTAATTACTTAATGGATTAGTGAGAGTGTGGATGACTGATAGGTAGGTACTCACCTATCTAACTTCTGGTTCTTTATAAAAATAATTAACGTAGGTAGGTACGGCTCTTTCTATGGTACATAAAACGTAGGTAGCTTCGGTATGTTTATCGAAAGCAAATAATGTAGGTATCTAGTATCTACCTAGCTAGGTACCTATTTTTTAGCCACGATAGTACGTGTAGCGACAAAAACAGTTGACCGACGACAAACTATGAAAATCGAATACCTACCTAATAAATTTCATGGGAATCTCGCCGTAGTTGGCCACACTGGTGGGATAATAATACTTACCATGAATTTATCGCTCAATGTGCCACCCAGCCATGGGAAACTCACACGATGTAGGTACCTAGCCACGGGGACGGGAATCAAACGAGTCTAACGAACTTTTATACATCATAAGTGGGTAGCCAAAGAACTTTATCGGTTGAAATAGTTTGTGTACCTACATACAGAAACTAAATGTCAATTGTGTCCAATTCTGTCTACCAATTTTTTTATGACTAAGCGTAATCTGGAATCGGACGAAAGTGAGAATCCAGGTAAGTAAATAGTATGCGAGGCCGTTGAGTCCTGAGCGCGCAAAAAATGTAACAGCTGAAACACGGTGCCGCGCGAGTAAACAACTAGATAATGTAATTATAATTAACAGAACACCCATTTTATCGGGTTCACACTGCAAAACATTAATCTTAAAACTGTCGTCACTATCGCAATGCACGATAACGTGGACCAATTAAACCCATGTAAATGTTTAAAAAAAATATCAAATATTTTACACCATGGTCCATCACAGATTTTGAAGGTTTACAGGAATAGAAACTAACCTGCTATCCTTAAAACAGCACGGTCGGCCGGGTCTAACTGCAGAATGGACAAAGGCTTGTCCTTCGCCCATTCTTTCAAGCTGAAATCGTTCTCGAATTCCATTTTTCTGTCATCCAAAACACGAAGTCTCACGCGAACTCTCGCACATACTTGAATCGATCACAATTCACAACACTAACGTTGAATTACGCACTCAATCAACATATTAATGACAGTATTACACGATATTTAAAAAGTAAACAAAACTTGTACGTTCATCGTAGAATGAAAATCGATAAACGCCAGCAAGGATACAGCGGCAAGTGCGTACCGACCGAGCGATCAACTCGTCAACAGATACACCGTGATATCTCACTATTATGCAACACTTAAACAATAATAACTAATCAGTTACTAAAACAAATGCAAAATTAAATATAAAGTCACTTCAGTGGGGAGGACGGAGTAACAACAAACTAATTTATAGGTTATCAACACCGACGAGCATCATACACCGAGCCGGCGGCCAGACATGATGCGACTGCCTAGTTCGCTCTGCCACCGCACAACGGCGCTGCTGTCGCTCAGCTGTTTTCGCGCATGCTCACGCTGGTTATAAGACGACTAAATTTAAGAGAATAATCTCTGAACTGGAGATCAAGGCTATCGTAACTTTTTTCACTAGTCGCGGAATCTGTTTTTGCTGCTGCTAGTGCCATCTATAGAAATTATTTGATGATTAATTAAGAATTTGTAAAAGTAACGCATTATGTTGCCATAAAACAGGTATTTTAAATGATGGTCAGTTGCGCTACCTTACATACATCTTTTTCGTAATTGAGTAGCATATGGTCTACTGTCTAACTCTGAAACAGATTCAGAATCAGAATATTTTTTATTCATGTAAACCATTATTGTACAGTACTTATGAATCGTGAACAGCAATGATTATAGTGATACTGAAATGCACTAGGAGCCATGGAAACTGAAGGTAGAAAATCCATAGTACAGTGGAATACACCACAAAGAGCTATAGATTATCTGTCTTACGAGCTGTAGCTACAATAAAAAAAGATGCATCTGCCTCGAGTAAAAAATAAACAATAATACTTTTTTTTACAGTAGCAACCCTATTACCGTAGATTAAACACACCGATGCGATGCGGTCTGTATTCTATACATGTCTTCATTCAGCTGTACTGTAACCATGGTAACAGGAGTGTCAAACTACCGGTGTAAACATTTTACGAAAAATTATGAGAAAAATATTACAATTGATCTATAAGACACAGTTTAATGTAATAAAGTACGTCAAATATGTAAAACAAAACTATTCTCTTCATTTGCTTAATGAAACTATAAGTATTTATTCAAAATGTTTGCCATAAATGTGTTCAAAGTTTTATCAATAACTTTATATAATTTGGTTTGTATCTTATTGAATCGACCTACTAACCTAATTTTGTTGGTTTGTCTTTGTATTATGATGGACACTATCAGCAGACGGGAATAAGTTACTGTGAAACCTTCTTGTGTAAAATATTGCTGTGATTCAAATATGGCTAAGACAGCGAATAATACTTCTGTTGACGATGGATGAACCCCCAAAGGTACCTACTTACAACTATGTCTTCCTAAATTCATTTCTAAAAAGTACTTACCTATAGGTAAGTAATTTTTTTTTATTTATACTTTAAATCCCATCATCACCATATTATATTCCTTAAAAGCATAGAGAAAGTATGTATGTTCACATTTTACTGATGGTATTTCGATCCCAATGTATATTACATTGGAGCAAAACTTTTACCATGATGCCTGGCAAACTCCCTTAATGAGTAAGAAAGAAAAATTCATGAATGCTATACGCCGTTTCATTGGCGTACTGTGGATGGAGCCGCGGATAGAAGCTAGTCCTATATATTTGTGTAAATGGTAGTTGTAATTCTCATAAATGTCACATCCCAAACGTTTGTGTTTTCCAAGTTATTACAATACCTTTGCTGTTCCAGTCAGTGATATTTTACTTGGTAATATAAGTATTCCATCTGTCAACTCTGAAAAATAATTATTTGAAACTAACTACTACACATTGGCACTCTTGTGTTCATAATATGTTCTGGAAAAAAAAAATTATCTTCAAAGAATCTTCATCATTGTTACGTTCACAGCACACATCTTAAATGTTCCAGAGATCAATCCGCACAGCATCAAAGCATTGCACAGCATCCATATCACCAGAGAAATTGTCCCTATCTGGTAACTTCACACAGCGGCACAGACTATTCAACATATCGGAGCCGTTAAGGAGAGCTAGCATGAGACAGGATATCTTGGAGACAGTGATGAAGAGGACAGAATCTAAGATGATTGGGGAGAATGATGTTGATGAGAACCCAATGTATGAGGATCCAAGGGATATTATTGGTATGATTTCCAAGTGTTACTATGAATTCCTGAATGATGCCCCATGGATGACACTTAGGATGTTTAGATGCTCTCAGTACAAAAACATTTAGGACTCGACTGCTCGTCTTAACTGACCATGTCAGGAAGTAATTCCATTCGCCCTAGTCCCAGAGTACATATAATAAAAAACAGTTTAGATACAAAAAATTGTAGTATAATGTTAGATCAATGCATAAAGTAGACAAATTCTATATTTGATTTGTAATTGTATTTTTTTTTTTTTTGATACATTATAGGCAAGTATATGATCTCGATCTCACCTGATGGTAAGTGACGATGAGATCTACGATGGAGCATACTTGCCTAGGTAGGAAGGCGGCAGTAGATCGAGACGCTACATTCACTAGGCACATGCAGCGCAATTGATCTGACCCAATTATAGTTAGTAGCTGCTGTTGCACTCTGAGGCACTGCTCCATTGTGTGTTTGTGTGTGTGTGTGCGTGCGTGCGTGCGTGCGTATGTGTGTGTGTGTATGTGTGCTAGCTATGCGTCTATACAACTACCCTCAGAGAAAATGTTGAGGATTATCGCCGTATAGTATCGCCTTACCAGTCCTTATAATCGTAGTAATATAGGTTTAAAATTACAGTACTAAGATTTCCTTTCTTAATCAGGAGACAAACCAGCCAAGCCACCCAGAAAACGGAACATCCAAGCTATAGCAGTAACATCCCCGCGACCCTCGAAAGAGGGCAGGTCACTGCTGAAGGAGCAAAAACGAAAGCTGACAAAAAAATATGAACATTTGATCACATCACTCATGGATAGATGTGAAGAAAATGTTGTTTTGGTAAATAGTTTGTCCTTTCATTTTCATTGTACATTTCAGTCCATTGTACGGTACCCATAATACAAGTGTTGCTTAGTCTGGGGACCGTACAGTTGTTTTGTTCGTCTAGCGATATTGGAGAGTGTCGGAACAACATAAGGAAACACCAACATCCAAGGCGATTTGTGCAGAATTTGCGTGTACGTTAGGACGTAATTCGCGTGTACCACACAAATCTACTTGATTTTTGTTCTTCAATTCGTTGTTCACGATACTCCGTTTGCATTATTTCTTTATCTAAGCCTGCTAACCTATTGACACTTTAGCTTCTATGACGGAAAAATGAAATTCTAAGAACACTACCGAATCATTCATCATTGATTTTGTTTTCATTAGATATCAGAAAAAGACTCCCACATTGTCAAATTGAAAGAGAAATTAAAATCAGTGTTAGAATACAACAAACTGTTTGCGGAGGAGAACGATCAGCTCCGGAATCAACACGGAACTCTTGTTAAATACGTGGAAGAGTGCAAGGGAGTTATCAAAGAAGAGAAGGAGAGAAATAGAGAGTTGGAAGCGAGAGGGAGGGAGTTGGAGGAGAGAGTTAAGCGTTTTGAAATGCCCGATAGAGGTAATTTACAGTAACTAAGTACCAGTCGCTTCGGTAACGAGGCTCGCAGGTTTAAACCCCGGCTCGCACATCTGAAGTTTCTGGATTTCATGTGCGAATCTCATTTTCAATCATGATTATCACTTGCTAAACGGTGAAGGAAACATCGCGTGGAAACCTGCATGTCTGAGAGAACCCCTCAAAAGACGTGTGAAGTCCGCCAACCCGCACTGGGCCAGCGTGGTGGACTATGGCCCAATCCCCCTCGCATTGAGGGGAGGCCTGTGCCCAACAGTGGGACATTAAAAGGGCTGGTATTATTATTATAAATACAGTAGCGGAATGAAAAAGTTCGTCAGTTTTCAAATTGATTTATTTAACGTACACAGAACAGACTTTTACATGGAAAGTTATGTTTAGCTATTCGATAACAATGTTCAAAATTACTTAAATCGAAGTTGCTTATTTTTTGTCTTGTCTTATGGTTTGACCTTCCATTCATATTTTATATAAATGTAGTAATTATAGCTCCGTATTTTTGATAATGATTCTTGAACTCTTGCAAGCCAAAGTCGACTTTAAGACGACGAACTTTCATTTCGAAATTCCGATTTCACTGCGCTAAAGCGAAGGTTCAAAATGTAGTATACCCTTTCTGAATCACGCTGTTGACTTACTATTTCTAGATCATTGTGAGCCTTCAACCGCCATCCCTCTGGTGGAGGTTTGCATGAGTTGCAGCAGTCGGCAGATCATATTGAACCAGGCTCGCGATCTGAACGCCAGACTGCAGAAGGACATGCAGGCCCTCAAAGATGTGCTTTATAGGTACGCTAACGTATATAACTAAGTAAATGGGGGAAGAGGAACCCACCACTGACCCTCGGCTTGTCAACTTTTCCAATTATAAACCAAACAAGTGTTCGGTGTGTCTCGGTGTTGCTAGCTTCTTTAACTATCGATCAATAGTTAAAGAAGCTAGCAACACCGATGATTGACGTTGACGATTGATGATTTTTTTTTAACAAGGCGTCGTAGCGCTTTTCCGTGCTCTCAGTACTGGGTGTCATTTTTTAAATGTCTAACATTTTGATTTATTTCTTTGGGAATGTTATATTACCCAAAGGTGGGTGAAAAATATTATCTTATTCCAGACTTAACGTCCAACTCTCTCGGTACCAAGAGAAGCTGCGTAGCAACATTCAGACGATGGCGACAGAAGGCCAAGCGGAACAAGTGTATAAACACGGAGATAAACATGAAGCCTTGGACTCTCTCATCACAGCCAGCTTGGGCTATAAAGGTATTAACTTGATTGAGATTTGATATAACTACAATTATCAGGTTAGGTTAGACGATTATCACTTGCTAAACGGTGAAGGAAAACATCGTGAGGAACCTGCATGTCTGAGAGAACCCCTCGAAAGATGTGTGAAGTCCGCCAACCCGCACTGGGCCAGCGTGGTTGACTATGGCCTAATCCCTCTCGCATTGAGGGGAGGCCCGCACCCAGCAGTGGGACATTAATAAAGGGCCGGTGTTATATTATCAGGTTAGTAGTGCTTGAGTATTTATTACTTAGTACGACTTGATTAGCTTAGTTGGTAGTGACCCTACCTTCTGCGTCAAGAGTCCCGGGCTCAAATCCTGGTTGAGACAAACTTTGTGTGATGAGCACGAATGTTTGTATCCGAGTCACACAAACTGTACAGTCCCAAACTAAGCAACGCTTGTATTATGGGTACCGTACAATAGACTGCTCTTCTACTTGACTTGCTCATCTCACAAAGTTTGGTCAAATTTAGGTACAGAAAGAAGAGCCATTATCCATAAATCTGACTTTAAAAAATCAAGTCTTTCTAGAACCTGGTAATACAGAAGAAGGAGTCTCCAACAGAAGTAGAGTAGAAGAGCAGCCACAGACTCCAAGAGTAGTCGATTTATCCGGGCTATTGAGTGCACAAGCACTAGGTAAGTAAATCAATCTAGAAGTTTTAAATACTGGTGTTTCTGAAACAGAATTCCTTCCGGGCAATTTAAGTCTTACTTACTTTAGTTGTATTTACTCTGGCGCGTTAAAATTAGGCAGCTCTCAAATTTGAGTTGCATTTGAGTATTCGCCGGTCAGATATGCTTGCACATTATAAGCACAAGCTTTACCTGATGACTGCGAATGTTTGTATCCAAGTCATGGATGTTTAATATCTATATAAGTATTATATACTGGATTCGCCCTCAGTCCATTGTACGCTACCAATAATTCAAGCGTTGCTTAATGTGGGACCGTATAGTTGGTGTGTTCGTCTCGCGATATTATTATTATTGGTATCTTTAACAGCGCCTCTATTCGACGCCTATCAAGAAAATCTTCAAGAGAAAGACAACCTTATATTAGACTACGAGAAACAGTTCGAAAATATAAACAAGAAATCCAAACAAATCGTCTCCGAGAACAAAACGTTGACGGATAAGGTCAAAACGTTGGAGGACGAGTTGGGGCAAGTGAGACAGTGTTATAAGAAGTTAGTGGTAGAGAGGGAGACGGGGGATATTGAGAGGGTGACATTGGTGGAGCGCGCTGAGAAGGCGGAGTCCAAGTTGAAGGAAGTGTATGAGCTGTATGAAGATAAGAGTAAGTGATCATGAAATGATGTCTGTTTAGTAGTGGTCTGTCTATGTATAGTATAAAATTTGTATGGGTCACCTGTCAAATATGTTGTGGATAAGTATTATCAGCACATTCTAAACAGACATGTTGACATCTTTTTATTGAATAATGTTTAGTTTAAAATGACCATCATCAAAACCATTTTTATGTTTAATATGGTTACTACAGAGCTTGGATTAAAAAGTTTGGCACTGAACTGATATATCAAGATATTTCAGCCCCAAACAATTTTCAGTCATCAATAAGCATGTCGATGTTATAGCATCGGTGCTTTTGGTACTGCATTTCATTTTTAACCGACTTCAAAAAGGAGGAGGTTCTCAATTCGGTTGTATTTTTAACAATATTTAAACTGTAGAAAACAATTCAGTTGTATCAAAGACAAAACCGAGCTTGTTATAATAATTCCAGCCCTTTTTTATGTCCCACTGCTGGGCACGGGCCTCCCCTCAATGCGAGGGGAGTTTAGGCCATAGTCCACCACGCAGGCCCAGTGCGGGTTGGCGGACTTCACACATCTTTCGAGGGGTACTCTCAGACATGCAGGTTTCCTCACGATGTTTACCTTCACCGTTTAGCAAATGATAATCTTGGTTGAAAATGAGATTCGCACATGAAAAATCCCAGAGGTGCGAGCCGGGGTTTGAACCTGCAATCCTCGTTACCGAGGCAAGCGTTCTACCAACTTGGCTATCACTGCTTGCGAGCTTATTCAATCTTATCTAAATCTGAGACCGTTTGTAGATATAATCAGTCAACATTATTGGGTTACACAAAAACTAGCTAAAGGTATCACAGAAACATTTGATCAGCGTTTGAGTATTCGACCATAAAACCTAGCGTCCACTAGGCGCGTGAGTCGATTCACCTCAACCATGCCTTAAATGGACTCTAGGACTTATTCCTACTGATTATCTTCAGTGGCAGCGATGATGCGGGACTACGAGACAGTCCATCGAGAATATTTTACAGTCAAGAACGCTTTAGAGGCGGCCCAGGGTAAAATTGGACAATTGGATGAACTACGTACCAGAACTGTACCAGCCGACCTTCATGAGAGGAGACTGGATCATTGCAAGCGGTGAGTCGTTTTGTACTTCATTATCATTCAGCTATTTATATCCCACTGTTGGGCAGACAATTTTCCCCACTCCTCCGTATCATGGGGTATTGAGGACCAGCCCCTCGCGAAGGTGTTCTTCCGTTTGTGGTATCTACATTTATTATTTTAGGAGCTGGTTCCCGTTGACTTTAGTTTTCTTCCCGTCCCGTGTTATCCCATTCGTATACTGTTATAATAAGTATACTGTTATAATAAGTATATAGCATTGTCAGCAGTTGACCCCAACGCTAAAATTTGTGTTGGACCCATGTCCCCGCGCAAGCCTCCCAAAGATCCGGGTATAGCCCTTGTAGAGGGAGAGTAAATGGTTATTAATGTTAACCCGCGCTATATAGAAACTATCACCGTGTCAAGTTTCATTAAAATCTGTCAACTAGTTGTCCTCTGATTTGCGTACAGACGGACGAAAATTTCAAAAACGTTGTAGATTTGGCTTCTGCTTTGAAATCTTAGAAACAAGGGAGTGCGGGTACAGTTCCCAGGTCTACAAACACGACTAGCACCTCTGGAATTTTAAGATTTCATGTGGGAATCTCATTATTAGCGCAGTGGTAGTGACTCTGCTTTCTGCGCCGAGGGTCCCGGGTTCGAATCCTGGTAGGGACACAAGCTTAGTGTGATGAGCACGAATGTTTGGACCCGAGTCATGGATGTTTAATATGTATAGAAGTATTATATACTGAGTTCGCCCTCAGTCCATTGTACGGTACCCATGACACAAGCGTTGCTTAAAGTGGGACCGTATAGTTGGTGTGATCGTATGGAAAAAAAAGGTCAATTATGATTGGCCTGATCCTCTCCGCTCATGTCGTATTACCGTCCCATTCGACTATGAGTGTGCGGAGAGAGTGCATCTGCGCTGGCGCACACACTTGTACACTATAATATCTCCTGCGTGATTGGCTAGTCTCCGTCAAGTATCGTCGCTGTGACCGAAAATTCGGTCTCAACGACTATTATTATGTGTGACTATCTGTTACCTACGACTTCGTCAGCGTGGTATTTAACAAAAAGCGGACGAAAACGCGGGTAACAGCTAGTCTAAAAAAAGTGGCCTAAGTTACTCCTTGTTTCATCAGCGGCCTTAACAGAATAGCTTCGGCAAAAGTGTCACGGCACTTTCAAACTTATAATATGATAGCTGTTACCCGCGACTTCGTTCACGCGATATTTAACAAAGACTCAGCCGTTGGCAACAGCCTGCTCGCGCGTTCTGATCCCGCGGGCCGCATTGTATATTGTTGCTATCAAACTTTAATCAGGCGCAGCGCTGCAACATTGTTTTTATTTTTTTTTCGAGAGATCCTATTTTTTTTTTCTAAAGAAAAGTAGCCAAGTTACTCCTTGCTACATCAGCTATCTGCCAGTGAAAGTCCCGTCAAAATCGGTCCAGCCATTTCAGAGATTAGCCGGAACAAACAGACAGACAGATAGACAGACAGACAAAAAATTAAAAAAATGTTGTTTTGGTATAAGATGTACCGTGTATCCAAATGCACTTAGTAAAAAGCGGTTATTTTAATATTACAAACAGACACTCCAATTTTATTTATATGTATAGATGTCATTATATTAAGGTTACTAGAGGAACTCAAGCACCAGTATAGCATGGAGACAGAGAAACGCACGGATCAGGTGACCAAGCTACAGGAACGGTTGCGAGCCGCCGAAGAGAAGTGCATCAAAGTCTTGCACGAGCACGAGACACTTAAGGAGGAACACGAGAAAGCTTTGAAGAACGTCAGGTATGTATAGAGAACTAGCTGTTACTCGTGACTTCGTCCGCGTAGTACTTAACAAAAAAGTTTTTCTAAAATACAAGTAGCCTAAGTTACTCCTTGTTACATCAGTTTTCTGCCAGTGAAAGTCCCGTCAAAATCGGTCCAGCTATTTCAGAGATTAGCGGAAACAAACAGAATGATAAAAATGTTGTTTTGGTATATGTACCGTGTATACATCCAAATGCATTTAGTAAAAAGCAGTTATTTTAATATTACAAACAGACACTCCAATTTTATTTATATGTATAGATAATTGAAAGCGATCATTGAATAAATTCTTAGATTGTATCGCAAAGCGGCTGTGATATTTCGTCAGCGCTTGAAGTCCGCGTCGGCTCGCGTGGTGCGCGCGCGCACGACAGCCGCGCGCGCGCGCCGCGCCGGCGAGCCGCTCAAACAAGCCATCACCGCGCTCCACAACATCAAGCAGGAAATCAAGGTAAGGATCGTGTTATTAAGGGGGAAGCTCAGGGTCAGGGCGCGAAATTCAAAATGTCAATTTAGTAACATATGTTAATGACAATACTAAATAGTTTTTTTTTAAAAGTCTCCGTCGGAAACGACATCAACATCGGAAAGTTTGAAACCCGTTTCCGATTTCGATTCCGATTTTTTTTTTAATTATTTTTTTTATATCCAACTTAGGCAAGTATTTGATCTCGATCTCGCCTGATGGTAAGTGACGATGAGATCTACGATGTAGCATACTTGCCTAGAAGGTAGCTGTTCACTCTCGAATGATTTAAGGTGGAAGCTCAGGTCAGGGCGCGAAATTCAAAATATTAATGGTTTTTATTTTTTACGAGAAATTTGGACATATTTACGATGTAATGTAGTTTTTTGCGATATTAGCATTCTGAATTGGATGTCTCGATGTATTAAGTTTGCTTAAAAAAACACCTAAAGCGATACAACACCATAAAGTTAGTAAAAACCGCTACTTTTACTAACTTTATGGTGTTGTATCGCTTAAAATAACCGTGCAGGTGGTAAGATCCCGCGCCTACACGTCGCTGGAGGAGCTGGAGCGTCGGATCGTGGAGCAGGAGCGCCGGGCTGCGCTCGCGCACGCCGAGTACCGGCGCGAGCTGGAGCGCGCGTCGCTGGCGCTGGAGCACAAGGAGGCCATCATACGCAGCCTCATCGACAAGGTGGCCGACGTCGAGGAAGTCAGGTAACTGTCGTTCAACACTTGTAGTATATCGCCTTTATCTATACATCTATACATATAAATAAAATTGGAGTGTCTGTTTGTAATATTAAAATAACCGCTTTTTACTAAGTGCATTTGGATGTATACACGGTACATATACCAAAACAATATTTTTTACAATTTTTGTCTGTCTGTCTGTCTGTCTGTTTGTTCAGGCTAATCTCTGAAATGGTTGGACCGATTTTGACGGGGCTTTCACTGGTAGACAGCTGATGTAACAAGGAGTAACTTAGGCTACTTTTATTTTAGAAAGCCCCCCCCCAACGACTTAATATCACATACCACGCGGACGAAGTCGCGGGGTCGCGGGTAACAGCTAGTGGTTAATATTGTGTATGCTATGCCATGATGCCTTTTGTGGCTGACATTGTTGATTTGACATCGATTTTAACATGTTTCCTACTCGTAAAATATTTTTTTTTGCCAGCAAAATAACAGTTGTGTTTTTTTTTATTGACTCATCGAAGTTCTGACGACACATAATGGTCGCAAATGCGGTCTTGGTCTTGGACTCTCGTCTTGCAGTAACGTCGCAATTAAGCCTTTTAAACCGGCCTCAAAAATGGAGATTCTCAACCCAATGATTTTGTTTTTGTACTACAGAACATAATCATATGACAGTCTACTATAATTTATAATTAGTTGATCTTGGCCTTGGTGTGCAAGACAAGGTCCAAGACGGCAAGACCAAGACCGCAGGACCAAGAAATATTGTGTGCAAAACTACTATCAAGGGACGGGACAAGTCCCAATTTTTTGCCGTGTGTACCTCCTATGAAACTGCGTCGATCAGCGATCTTCCAAATTAAAGAAAAAAAGACTTACCAATGCATTATTCCAACTTAAACTTTCGGTACCATTCGCCGTGTTTTTTTTATGGGACAAGTCGCCACACACTCCCACCACTGCTACTCCTATAAGCCAGGATTCGCCTTGTCTGTAAATAGACCCCAACTAGTAATGATTTTCCACAGGTTGAGCCAAACCAACGCACACCGCCTCCAAGGTATAGTCACCGACTCCTCCTCAGAGCAGTCCCCCTCCCCGAAGCCGGAGGACAAGAAGCCCAGGGACACGAAGCCCTCGGTCAAGCTGGTGCCGGGACACGGCGGCTACTTCCAGGATAAAGAGGGGAAGAGGAAGAAATAGTGAGGAGGACCCGTATCTGATAATAGGATGTTGAAATTTCTTTATGCCTATTGGTCATCTGAAGATTATCTGCACGAAATATCTATTGCGTTGCCATTATGTTTGATAAAGTTTATTTTATGTTCGTAATAGTCGTAATAGGCATAATGTTTTTAGCCGCATGGAAAAAATAAATATTATTTTGTTCCGGAAAATTGGAAAAACCGGCAAACGTCTAAACAAAATATAAAATTAAACGGCCAGCCGCATATCACCCTCGCACAGTTCAACGATCTTAAGGTGGAAGTTCAGGGTCAGGGCGCGAAATTCAAAATGTCAATGTTTTTTAAGGTTTGTAAAAACCGCTACTTTTACTAACTTTATGGTGTTGTATCAGTTAAGGTATTTTTTTAAGCAAACTTAATACATCGAGACATCCAATGCAGAATGCTAATATCGCAAAACACTAAATTTCATCGTAAAAATGTCCAAATTTTTCGTAAAAAAATAAAAAACATTGACATTTTGAATTTCGCGCCCTGACCCTGAACATCCACCTTAATCAATATGAATGTTTATATCGATCGAGTGATAGTATATTTTGGATTCAACAGTATAGCTACGCATTTCCATAGCTTGATCGGTAATAATTGATGCTATAAAAACTCGTGCTAAGCCCCCATCTAGTCGGTGCGAGCAAAGGACAAGGTTGAATGTCAATTTCATTTCGATTCTATTCTTATTCGGTGCGGGTATTACGCACGAGCAATGATTGATATTATTATATTTACTAGTGTTACACCGAACACTGCAAGTAGGTATGTATATTATGTAGTATGCCGATCGTTAGGTATATAACATGGTTTTTCAACACACTAGCTCGTAAAGTGGCTCTTATTGTAATTGATTTTGGGTTCAAAACACAGCTTGTTATACAAGCGTGCTATGCACTTTATATAACGGCACTCGGACTATAAACCACAAATTTAAGGGGGAAGCTCAGGGTCAGGGCGCGAAATTCAAAATGTCAATGGTTTTTATTTTTTTACGAAAAATTTGGACATCTTTACGATGTAATTTAGTGTTTTGCGATATTAACATTCTGCATTGGATGTCTTGATGTATCAAGTTTGCTTAAAAAAGTACCTAATTCGATACAATACCATAAGGTTTGTAAAAACCGCTACTTTTACTAACTTTATGGTGTTGTATCGCTGACCCTGAGCTTCCACCTTAAGAAAAAATGTTGTCATAGAGGATTCACGTCAAAAAAAATGGTTGTGATTAAATAAACTGTGCTCGTTAAAATATGATAAATAGTTTTATTTCTAATATCATTTTATTTTATTGATTTCTTATATTTACGCGAATACTACACATTGAAATAAAACTATTTTTCAATCATTTTATTTTGTCATTAAATTAATATTAATTGATGTTATAATTACAAAAATATCCAATTAATTATATGTTTAATATTGGGCTGTTCTGTGACTTTGTTATCTGTGCCTCGTTTTCAACTGAGGCGCGAAAAAAAGAACGGGCGCCATTATTGTTCTGTGGCCATGTATCATAAATATAGTGTTTTGATGATATATTTTTTTCCTCCCAAGTGTGTTGAAAAACGTCGTATAACATGAGTGTAAGCATTTGGTAATTACACTCTCGGCTTCATTGCGCCCTCGATATCGGGCTCGGGCTGCAATCCCACCAGGGCCCCAAGTCTGCTAACACAATCGATTCATAATCGAACAGCAACCGCATAGTAACTGTCACTTTTGACTTATATCCCATACAATATCTGTCAAAAGTGACAGTTACTATGCGGATGCTGTTCGATTATGAACCGATTGTGTTAGCAGACTTGGGGCCCAGGACTGTAATTACCATCTCAGCTCACTTGTATCAAAATGTACTATTATGTAACTATGTAATCATTACTAGGAATTTAATAAAATGATGTAGTTAAAATGTTGGTTTTATTGTTAGTAGAGACCCAGAAAGCCGTGGCGGTTTGACTTCGACTTCGTACGATTGAGTCAGGATCCTTCATGGAAGTATTTAGGGGAGACTTTTGCCCAGCAGTGGGCACAATAAGTTAAGAAAAATGTAGTATACGAGTTTGGCAGTAACCCCTTGCGTCTTGGTCTTGAGAAAATGCAAGACCAAGACGGGACAATACTAATGCCAGTCTGTTTTTCTCTTAAATAAATTCTTTGAAGCCTTTTTGACATTTCTGAATTTTATTTTGGTTGCCTTCTCAACTTCTCAGAGGTTCCAGGCTAAGTACACTCTTTTGAATCAATCTGTACAAGGAAAACAACTCTAATATTAAACGGTATTTTATACGTAACTCGTACTGAAGCCACAAGGTTCGTTAATTAAGTCAAGGGCTGTTGAAATCTCTGAAAACACTGCTATGGGCACAAGCTTGGTGTTTATTTATTCACGTGCAAGGTTGACAATTATATTTGATACTAGCCGTTGCCGGCGACTTCGTGCGCGTCTTTCATTAATATCACTTTTTTTTATTGACGCACTGATTGAAATTAAACAAACACTATATTTCATGTGAAGCTTGCCACAATATATTTGTGAAAAATGCACCCAAATCGGTTAAGCCGTTTCTGAGATTAGCGCCCACTAACGCACAGACAACAAAGCCAACAATAATTGTATTGGGCTCTATTGCGTTGATAAAGGCCCCCTAATAATTGTTATAGAACCCCTCGAAAGATGTGTGAAGTCCACCAACCCGCACTGGGCCATTGTGGTGGATTATAGCCTAATCCCCTCGCATTGATGGGAGGCCCGTGTCCAACAGTGGGACATTAAAAGTGCTGGTTTTATTATTATATACTGGGATCGCCACTACAGTGTCTGAAGACAAAGGTTTACAACCAATGTGTGTTGCCAGTGATGACATATAGTACCGAGACGTGGTCGCTTACTATGGGCCTCATAAGAAGGCTCAAGGTTGCTCAACGCGTAATGGAGAGAGCTATGCTCGGGGTTTAGCTATGCGATAGAATCAGGAATAAGGAGATCCGTAGACGAACTAAAGTAACCGACATAGCTCGAAGAATTTCAAAGTTGAAGTCGCAGTGGGCGGCACATAGCTCGCAGAACCGATGGCCGTTGGGGCAGAAAGGTTCTAGAATGGCGTCCACGAACCGGAAGACGTAGTGTAGGACGGCCCCCCACAAGGTGGACCGATGATATTACTCGCGTAGCAGGAAGCCGGTGGATGTGAGTGGCGGAGGACCGTGATGTGTGGAAGTCGTTCGGGGAGGCCTATGTCCAGCAGTGGACGTCTTTCAGCTGATAGAATAGAATAGAAAAACATCCGGGATCGCCCCTAGTACATTGTACGGTACCCATAATATGACTTTTGACTAAAGATTCCCAGCCTCGATAGTTAGTATATTTTACCCTTTCTGAATCATTATGAATACCTAACTGCATTACACACAATTATCTTCTAAGCAAGAACGTTTTAAGATAAAGTCATTGAGTAACATGTTTTCCATTGACCTTATTACAGACATACCTACTATTTAAATACATGAAATAAAATTACCTTATCAGTGCTGAAGGCTTCTATAATACTACAGTTCTGCTTCAGCTGTTATCAGTGCGAAACATAGTCTCATGGAGACTACAGCTAATTATTAAAATTTACTTAAAGGCAAAGTCAATGAAGTAGGCAGGTACGTACTTAATTAAATTCGTCTACGTAATAATTTTAAAAGTGTGGATAAATAAAGGGTTAGTACCTGGTTTGTGAAAAAAGTTTTTAAGTAGGTAAGTACGTTCGCCTTAATTTTGTAATATATTTAAAATAAAAGCTTATTTTATCGGTACTTTATGGTTCGGTACCTACCCCATAATCCCAAAAAAAATAATTCAATTTAGCATTGTGCTGTTAAAATATGTAATAGGAATAATTACATTAATATACAAATCAAATATAAATTTAAAAGAGAATAGAAAAGCTTACCTAATTGATATTTGGCCCATGCGGTAGCGTACCCAAGATGCTGGCCGCATTTCATCGCTGTTATATTTTTATTATTATGTATATATATATTTATGTATATATATATATATATATATATACATACTAATAAAAATATAACAGCGTATGTATATATATATATATATACATACGGCCTGCCCCACACAAAGCAACGCTTGTATTATGGTTGTATTGTGAGTAGGTACCGTACAATGGACTGGGGGCGATTCCAGTATATAATACTTATATAGATATTAAACATGTCTCGGGCACAAACTGTCATACTCACCACACAGAGATTGTCCCTACCAGGATTCGGACCCGGGACCCGCCGCGCAGAAAACAGGGTCACTATCCACTGAGCTAATCAGGTCGTCAACTACTGAGTAGTATACTGAGTAGGTACATGATCAGCTGACTCCTTTTCACATGGCAACTCAGTAGCCAGTGGATAGTTAATTTAAATAATATTTCTTTCAGCAATGAATCCTATGGTGGTATTGTTCTTATATTTCCTACACACAGCGTCTGCTCAAGATTCAAACTGTGACTTCTATCAAACTGTGAGTATGAAGTCCCTTTTTCTGTGTTGGGCTCTTAGTAGGTATGTTGTTTTGATGATGTTACAATTGATAGAACAAGCTGATACTGGGCTGACATCCATTGTTAAAAAAATAGGGGAAGAGGGACCCACTACTGAGCTTCGGCTTGTCAACTTGAATTACGGTTACGAATACTTTCGGAGTCAGTTAAAAAAAACAGCTACTTGCTGTATAGGTTTACCCATTTTTTTCCTAGAAGATACGTCAATTCAAAACACCAGTTCCTCCCCCCTCCCACGAACGTAATTGCACTCGTCCCTAAATTAAATCCCGTGTCCGCCGGATTTAGTGAGTAACAGTTATAGGTTGAATAACAAAAAAAGATAGGATGAAATATCATAGGATGAAAACGGAACAACCTGCTTCCAAGCTATTTACATACGGCGACAGCTTTGCTTATAATCATTCGGTCGCTGTATTGTGCAAGCTAATGTACCAGTCGGCGGTTTTATGTAGCCGTATTTGCTTCGTAGGTGGCCGCCAACAGGTCCTACTACATCTACAGTCCCGGGTATCCGAAAAGGTACACAGGCGGGATTCAGTGCAGGTGGATAGCAGACTGTCCGCCTGGATACAACTGTCGCCTGGAATGCCCTGACGTGCGAATACCGCAGGTTAGATTCACCAATAATACTTACACAGAGCGACTCAAAAAAGGTATATGATCATTGTTATGGGTATGTGAAAACAATGTAGGAACGGCTAGGCAGACTTTAGCAGCTGGTCAAAAAAAAATTCTAACTCTTAGTATCAGAATCGGAATCAGAATATTGTTTATTCATGTAAACCTAAAACATAAAATTATGAACGGTCAAAAGTTACAAAATGCTAAGCAACAACTTTACCACCCCTTCGGTATCATTACAAGTGAATGGCTACACGGTTCCCAGTCCCACATTTACAAGCAGGGTTGCCATATGTGTTTTTTTTATTTCTACCCAAACTTTGTATTTTTTTACTTTTCTCCAAGGATTTCATTACTCCAAAATTTCTCCAAGAGCCAAATTTTTACCCAGAATAGCGAAAAAAATATCCAATCTGTTTACAAGTCACTTTTGTAAAATGTAATATATCTATATAATTATTATATTGGACGGTACTCCTACAAGCGTTCCTTAGTTTTAGACAATGCAGTTGTACCTATTAATTTCCAGACGCCATCATGCACCATGGATCGTTTGCTGATATCCAAAACTGGAGATTCGCAACTGGCTGACGCTGAATTCTATTGCGGTAGAGGGTCGATAACTGCAGTTTCTACTGGACAGAGAATAAGCCTGGGTAACGTTGAAATTAATCAATCCTGGATTCGTGTGTAGAATAACTCACCAGTCGTGAGTCATTTTCAAAGTTAAATTATCGCAGGAGCTTGGGCACTCGTTGAAATAACGGAAAAGGAAGAATTTCTAAGGGAAGAAGCTAGGTGGGTTGTATGCCCCCAACGGTTATTGTCGGGATCTAGTATATATGTTACATGCTCCGAAAACTCTCATAGCGCGTTTCAGGATTGTGTTGATGACGGGGGAACCCTCATATTTAGTTGTTTCTTGCTTAAAAATAGTTTTATTTCAATGTGTAGTATTCGCGTAAATATAAGAAGTCAATACAGATAAATGATTTAATATGACTAAAATATTGGCGTGAATTCTTTGATTTCATAGACTTATCATATTTGCCAGGTCTTATTACAAGCAGAGCTAGTCCCGGAGGTCGATTTCAATGTCAGCTGACCTCACAACGAGCTACGCCGGTACACACAAAATGTTCATGCGGGGAGAAAAATCAGGTTGGTGGTAACCCTGCTTTCTGTGCCGAAGGTCCCGGGTTCGAATCCTGGTGGAGGTAAACTTTGTGTGATGAGCAGGAATATTAGTAAATGGGTCATGGATGTTTAATCTGTATATAAGTATTGCACAGAGTGATTCAGAGAGGGTTTACTTGACTTCACATTGTACATACAATGTGAAGTCAGAATTTCCATATGTCGAAATAAAAAATAATAATGTTCCTAACAAAATAATAATTGTGATTTTTAGTTAGTCGAATGTTTTTTTTTTTAATGTGTTTTTAAACTAACAAATACCTATGCTAAAGAAGACCGGATTTCACGCTTAGTATACTCGCTCTGAATCAGTACAGTACCCATAATACAAGCCTTGCTTACTTCAGGACCGTGCATTTTTTGTGTTTGTCTGGCGACATTATTATTATCGTCATCGTTCCCATAATTCACAGAAGCGTATAGTGGGCGGTCAAGAGACGGGTGCTAATGAGTACAAGATGATGGTGGGCATCGAGGACGTGACGATTTCGCAGATCAAGTGTGGCGCAGTCATCATATCGAACCGGCATGTCCTGACGGCGGCACACTGCGTAGCGGGCCGGTCGGTTGATGATCATGCCGTCATCGTTGGAGAACATAATGTTACTGTTGGTGAGTTTAAAGATAACTGTAAATGGACGAGGCCCGCCACACACTCCAGCCACTGTTACTCCTGTTAGTCAGGATACACAGCTGTGACCAATGGAGGGAGTAATTCTACGAGCTATACTTAGATACAATTTACCACACTGTTTCTAGACGAAAAGTGTGTTTTAAAGCAGCATGTTGTTCATGTAATTACAGCTAAATTATGGTTTTCCTTTTTTATATTTCAGATAATTCAACAACCGCAAAGGCTTACAAAATACGGAGTTTTACTATACATCCACAATTTACAAAGTAAGTGTATAGGTACCTATCTAACGAAAGAAAGCACTTTTAATTGATGATAAAGCATTAGTAAAGAATACACCCTAGATGAATGAAATCGGAGAATGTTCTAGATGAACATCTCATTTCATCGTTTCTCCCTGTTGTATCTAATGTTGAGTCCTGACCACTCATATATACTTGGCCTTATGTCAAGAACTCATGGCGTATTAGCCAAAGGGACTGTTCCATAATAAACCCTAGCCACGACATATTTGGCGGAATATGCATGGGTGATCTTCAAGGTCGTACCCAGGAATTGTCTTCGGGGCGCAGTTGAGTTATTGAGCTCTGAATCTCGCTCTGAAAAGAGACAATAAGCGACAACAAAACGTTTAGACGTAAGCTGTAAACCACATTGTTTATGATTAAATAAACAAACATACATGGGGGGGGGGGGGGGGGGTGGCCAAGCTCCGGCTGAACCAAGACAGTAACCAACAATAACAATCCGAAGAGTCGAAAATATTTTATAAGTACCCATCTATAAAACGTTGGATAAGGTATTTCAGAGGGTGTTTGAACCCCCTTGACTATACCCCTGGACATCCTTCAAATAAGTTGTGGATAGCTTTATCTGCTATATTTTTGTGTTCCAGTACCAACTACGATTACGACATCGCGATTATAAAGGTCAAAGGCATGATTAAGTTCAACGAGCGCGTGGGACCCGTCTGCCTTCCGTTCAAGTTCACGAGGAATGACTTTTCACGAGACAACGTTACTATATTAGGTAAGACAGGTCCAGCTCAAGGACTGGGACCCTTACAGGCATTCAGAATTTCTTTAATAAATAAATATGTAGTTATAACTAGTGTAGTAATAATAATAATACTTTACACTTGCCGTCTCACACGCAAGTTTCTACAAAATTCATCATCATCTTCATAGTTCCCAACACGCAAAAGCTGGCACACTTGGCCAAGGCCCGTGTGTCAGTTATTTTACCCCTAAAACAGGGAGATGAAAAACAATAAAAAAACATAATAAAATAAATAAGCAGTGATAGCCAAGTTGGTGGAGCGTTTGCCTCCGTAACGAGGATCGCAGGTTCAAACCCCGGTTCGCATCTCTGGGATTACTGGATTTCATGTGCGAATCTTATTTTCAATCACGATTATCACTTGCTAAACGGTGAAGGAAAACATCGCGAGGAAACCTGCATATCTGAGAGAACCCCTCGAAAGATGTGTGAAGTCCGCCAACCCGCACTGGGCCAGCGAGGTGGACTATGGCCTAATCCCCTCGAATTGAGGGGAGGCTCGTGCCCAGCAGTGGGACATTAAAAAAGGGCTGGTATTATTGTATATTATTATTATTATAACTAGTGGGTATTTATTACAGAAATGTAATCATTGGCCCTCACCCAACTAAGCTAAATATTGTACTAGAAGTAGGGCCTCTATGTGGTTCAATGTTGCAACACTCGCAAAATAACCAATACTGGTTTCAAAACAATCATGTTTTTCAGGTTGGGGCACATTATTTCCGGGTGGTCCGACATCCAAGGTGCTCCGCAAGGTGGATGTAGACGTGATCAGTCAGGATGCCTGCCGGATGAAGGAGCCGAATGTTACCAGTAGGCAGTTGTGCACTTATTCTCCTGGGAAGGACGCTTGTCAGGTAAGGGAGATGTACATGCTTCCAAAATAGGTCTAGGTAATGAGTTCAGTACATATGAAAGCTACACTCTGCTCCACTCGCCTCTGCTCCGCTTCAACCTATCCCGCCACGCTCAAAACCGCTCCGCCCAATACCGCTCCATTCCACCCCACTCCACCCTACTCCGCTCTGTACCGATCCGTTCTGCTTTGCTCCGCTCCACCCCGCTCCGCTCCGTACCGTTCTATTCCGCCCCACTCCTCCCCGGCTCTGCTCTCCTCCACAATCTAATCAGTGTTGATTCAAGGTTTTCATTATAATAAATAATTTTCAACTTAGCATTATATAAAGTGTAACAAAAATAGTATACAAAATTTTAACAGAGCTAACAGCAGGTTATAATGATAACATTCCCGAAGAATTACATCAAATTATGTATTAGAAATTTAAAATATGACAAACTGTACCGAGCACACGGCCAAAGAAGTCACCTCGTTTTAAAAAAAAAACATTATTTACACAATTATTTTATACATAAACGTGATCCATATAACTTACTCATTCATCTGATAAAATATTTTACACTATTTTTGTTATACCTCATATAGTCGTAATGTTTACTATGTTCAGGATGACTCCGGCGGCCCTCTTCTCTACACCGACCCGGCGACAGGGTTGCTCTTCAGCGTCGGGATCGTCAGCTTCGGCCGCTCTTGCGCGACCGAATACCCTGGCGTTAACACGAGAGTGACAGCCCTATTGAACTGGATAGTGCAGAATACAAGAGTCAATTATTGTGTGAAGTAGCTGAAGTACCTAACTATTATGCAGGCATATTGATTTCTTATATTTACGCGAATACTACACAATGAAATAAAACTAATCTTACGGATTTAAATTAAATAAAACATCCTAATTTCAATAGGGAAGATGGCTGGGTGCTACCATCGACTTGGGGTCCAGTAATGAATATAATTATTAAGGTGGAAACTCAGGGTCAGGGCGCGAAATTCAAAATGTCAATGGTTTTTGTATGTTTTGGTTTTTTAAAATTTGGTCATCTTTACGATGTAATTTAGTGTTTTGCGATATGTGCATTCTTCATTGGATGTCTCGATGTATTAAGTTTGCTTAAAAAAGTATCAAATCCCATACAATACCATAAGGTTTATAAAAACCGCTACTTTTACAAACTTCTTCACAAACTTCATAACTCGCCGGAACACTAGTTTTAGAAATTAAATCAGAATTGACGCCATGACTTTTCAGTTTCCCGTCAAAAAGTCCCCGAATTCCTAAAATACTTCAGTTTTAAGATATCTGTGATATTACATGATTATATATTTTTTTTCTAACACACATATTTTTTTTTCTTACTGGAATGTAGTTTTTATGTTTTGGCGGGAATTATTATTCTGTGGGGATGGCTAGGAGAAAAAGCATAAGCAATGTTTTGTTTGGGTTTAAGAAAATGTTTATTTAATTCCATAAACCAATTTTAAATTGTATAAATCCTATAATCTGTAAATCTTTCATTTTCGATGGTCATAAGTTATCTATGTTTACCTTTTTATTTATTTTGACATTATGTGTAGTTATTATATTCGGAATAAGTTAAATCAATGAGATGTTTTATTTCCACTGATCCAGTTGACTATGATCTAAACTAAATAAATAAATATCGCCAGACGAACACACCAACTAAGTATACGGTCCCACACTAAGCAACGCTTGTATTATGGGTGCCGTACAATGGACTGGGGGCGAACCCAGTATATATTACTCATATTCGCTTTTTGGCGGGTGCTTGAAGAGTGGGTTGTTAATCATTTTTTTTTAAAGTCTAAATTAGTGGATATTGTGTGTTCATAAAATGCAGACTTGATTCGTGTGAACCGGACATAGGCTTACTCGATGCTAAGCTTCGCATGTAAGGCATGTCTGGCTCTCATTTTTTTTTCCCAAAGTCATAGATACCTCTCGAAACATAGCTGCTCATAGATGCCGCTCATAGCTGCGAAAAAACTACGTGAAAGGAAAATAGCTTAGGACTTTTCCTAGTTCTTCACACCTATAAATAGATGGCGCTAGTCACGCTGCAGCCTGCGCGGCACTTATTAGAAACAGGGTCTGTGAATTTAGCCGCGCAAATATTGATTTACTCACAAACCTTCCCTGATCCGAGAAAACTTCACTCCTTCAATATACAACACTTCATCAGACAATCGTATAATTATTTTTATCAAATACCGCCCATTCTTAACAGATACAATGTAAATTAAACAGTAACATTCAATAAATCATGTACGCAAACCAAATGATCAGTTTGAAAATTATTTGATACAGTGTTTTGTTTTTAAGTTAATTTACTGTATATTTTTGGTTAACAATGACAGTGGAGTTTAATTTCAAATTAAAAATAAAAAGGTGGTTTTTTTAAAATGCCAAAGCGCATTCCGTTTCACGTCGTTTACGCTACAAGTAAGTAATTTTATCGTAATCAATTAAGTTATTACTTTTTTTTTGTGTGTGTCTTGTTTTAAAAACAATGTACTATAGTATCGCCCTAAGCTCATAACTTGGCTATAGCAGCTTTGACCATATTTATTTTCTTATGCTCAACTTATTTTTTTTACAATAAAACTTAGTCCACAAATTTTAGTACGCTTAACAACCTATGTAAAGGACTATACCTAGCATTTGACTAGAAGCCCAATCCGTAACAAAGTTATTCGAATAAAACTATTTCTAAGGATTTATTTTTTGTTTTAACGTTCCCGAAGTTTCGGCTGCTTTGCAGCAACCATGGTCACGGGAGGACCTCCCTTAAAAATAGCTTTATTTCAATGTGTAGTATTCGCGTAAATATAAGAGATCAAAGTTATCCGACTGAAAACCATAGTAGACAGTAATGGACAAAGCTCGAATGATGAGTAGGCTAATGTGGCTGTGGGCAAAGAAATAGCAACTGCTGTAGTAGACAAGTTCCCGAGTGGCAACCACGACTAGGTAATCGCGTGATGATCAGTAGAAAGTTGGTGACGGAAACTGGACGCTGATTGCTGAGGACTGAGCCCAGTGGAGTGCGTGAGGGGAGGCCTATGTCCAGCTGTGGACTTTGTCACAAACCTTCTTACAACACTTTTCCTATATTAATTGTGGTCACCTTGTAGTCCGCGTTAGGTTCGATGCAGAAGTTATCGATAAAGTCTGTCGACACAATTAATTCATTATTGATTGGCAAATGATTGGTATTTCACTGTTAGGTACTTACATAAGATTTCCCATACTGTAATTGGTCAATAGTGACAACAAAGGGTAGTAGGAGTCGCTGTTATGGGTTGCCATTTTTTTATTTCATTTCATAAAAAAGAAGACAATCAATTCGATTAGATTTTTTATCTCGTGTCAAAGATATATTGCAGGGGCATTTATTCTGAATTTGACGGCCTCATTAGCGCAGTTGGTAGTGACCCTGCTTGTCGTGCCGAGGGTCCCGGGTTCGAATCCTTGTAGGTACAATGTTTATGTGACGAGCACGAATCCGAGTCATGGATGCTTATCTGTATAAGTATTATATACTGGGTTCGCCTCCAGTCCATTGTACGGTACCCACAATACAAGCGTTGCTTAGTGTGGGACCGTATAGTTGGTGTGTTCGTCTGGCGATATTTATTTATTAATTAGTTACAACCGAAATCTGTAGCTGGGTCTGGGTGTAACCGGGAACTCCCGCAGTCCATTATGCAGTACCAATAGTTCAAGCGTTGCTTAGTACGGAACCATACAGCTTGTATGTTCGTCTACCAATATATGACTTAAAATCTATTTATAAGCTCGAAAGTAAATTCAATGAGTTCTTCATTAATTCTCCCAAGCATGTTATTTTCTACGCCATTTACTAATTCCATCAAATATTCAGTTGGGTTCGAGCGGAATCGATATATGCTCTAGATACTGAAAATTTAGAATTAAAAATATACTATCACACCTACTATAATAACTTGAATGTAGGCAGAGGCTCTCTTAAATCCACAGTGAGCCGATGATATTAGATCATCAACATAAACATGTGAAAAATTCACAATCCACAAAGTGTACGACTGATTGGATTGTTTTTACTGAATGTTAGTGTATTAGTAAGGAATCTATGCCTTCATGCCGACTTTCAAAGGTCCCATTATCAGGGCATTAACAAAACATGTCACGATATAGGGCGACGTTAATTAAAATACTTACTAGCTACGTAGAGTGTGGTGTGTTCCCATTCCGAAAATACTTGAGTCAACACACATTGGAACTGGCTGGTATTTTTCAAATCTTGGCCAATTTAAAAATAAAGTAGAAGGCTACTTTTTGGCATATAGGAATCTCTCTATACTGTATGGGCTTCAAGAAGTCAGTTAAAGAGGCTTTAAAGGACATACAGACAGTCCGATAGCCTGAATATCTTTACCTACCGTTTGACGGATGGGTAGGGATCTCTGTCTTCTTTATAAGCTTCAAGAATGCAGTCAAAGGGTAAGTCCCTTTAACTGCATTCTTGAAGCTTATATCGGACATAACCATTATTTCCAGTAAAGTGGTGCAAAGTATTTTATCGTCTCCTCAAAGTCTTTACCCCCAAACCTGTTCCACCAGGTGAGGACAGCTCGTACCCAGCATGCGAGCTGAATGCGCAGGGGCCGGCGGCGCGCGGCTGGCGCAGCGAGGGTGCGCCGGCGCACGAGTTACTCCTTCGTCTCACGCGGCTCACCAGCGTGCACAAGCTCCAGCTATTAGCTCACCACCAGCTCATACGTAAGCAGGACTTACTTGTTCTTTATAGGGTACATACCTCAAAAACGGAAACCCACTTTTTTCCATCTAGGCCAGCACACACTCCCACCACTGCTACGAGTCGTAAGCCGGAATCTACAGTGGTGTCCAATGATGACATATACAACCCACCGTTTGGACACTGATCCAAAATAACATCAGCCTTTTTCTTATCCACATTCAATCTCCTCTTAAGACGAAATATATTAAGGCCAGAGTCCCCTGGTAAAAGTCTTATCGTTTGAAGACTGCATACGTTATTTCAAGTATTTAAACGAATTCTTTTGCGATGTTTTCCTTGACCTTAAATCTAAAAACCCTTCCACACGTGCACCTCTTGTTTCCTTCTCAGCGGCGTGCGTGGAAGTCCTGGTGTCTGGTGGGCTGTTGTCCGAAGGAGCCGCAACACCATGTGGCGCAACATACACCAGCGTTGGACGCGTGACCCTCGCCAGACCAGCGCCGCAAGCCAGAACCAGAGAACTAAGGTAACATCGGTAGTTTAAACTTTTTTTTTACGCTACGGTAGCGTAAGTGTCGTCTGACCCGCTCACACCATAGATTTTGTGATAATGATGATAGCGAGTGAATGAGATGATAGCTCTCTACAGTATGATGTAGGAGCTTTAATACATTACGCTTGTGACTGATTTCTTGTGGTCGTCCTAGGTATAAAGGTGCGCTGAGTGATACGGCGCGCCAACATTCCTTCTTTGCCGATTTCCTGGCGGACTGATATAAAGGATACCTACGGCTGTCGTGATTTAATAGGTACTACCTACGGTGTACTCTGGTTCTTCGAGGCTCGCACCAACAACAAGGTGCTTAATGGGAAACTATTGTTTATAATATTTTTTGACCCCTAAATTGTTATAGATCTGCCGCACTCCCGGAGCCAACTATAGCACGTTTCGTAAAACTTCGATTATCTGGACCTCATCCACCAGCCAAAGAAGATGATCAGGTATGGACCTACGAAGCTGTTTTGCCCTCCATTCTTTTGCCCTCGCTCATTACGGTTCGACGGTTTAATCTTAAATAAGTTCACACATTACTCTCTGCTTTGATTATAGTATGCTAAGCTAAGGTGCTTAACACGGTGACAGCAATGATCTTGAAGAACCCTGTATATCTTAGAGTAAATCAGTTTTCATGAGCTGTGTGAATTCCACCAATCTGCACTGTGCCAGCGTGGTGGACTATGGCCAGAGCAATCTCTATCAGTCTTAATCTCAGGCTCGAACTAAACAGTGGGTCCCTATTATTTTGGATTCCTTCTCTTTTCTGCAGGTAGCACTGATGGCAGTCAACGTCTTAGGCGAAGAAGTCGAAGAAGATGAACAAGCCCCGCCTCCAGCAGTGAACAAGGCAGAGCCCCGCTACTCTCCGTACGATGACCTCGCCTTCATCATGTATGTGGATAACGATATAGCAGACTTGGTGAGGAGTTTGGATGAAAAGAAGAGGATCGCTGTTGCTGGTAAGAGAACTTGCTATAGATAAATATACTACAGAGCCTATATCAAATAGGACTCAGGACCATTGAATAGCTGCCTCCAATTGTCTTGGCTACTTTCAGAGGAGCGCTTCGAATACGCCCGAAGACTGAAATCTGCGGGTGCTGCACTAGCATCTGCCGGGATCCGCATCGGTCGCTGGAGGCTGCGGAAACGGACGGCGGCTGCGAGAGACGACTTTGAACTTGCGAGGCGGATGAGAGACAGGATAGCGGATGCGCTGTGCGGAGTTAAGGAAGATACCCAACTGTGTAGATTGTTTGAAGAAGATGGGGTGAGTGAAGATTGACATAAAATACTTTAGTGCCGTATCATTCTATGCACTAAACATCCAAATGATAATACCAGTATTAGTCCCCCCATTCCCGTAGTTTTGGGCAGGAGTCACGTAGGGGAGAACGGAAAAATACTATAACGCCTTTTTAACTAATGTGTAGTCAAAGGTGCGCATCGGTTCGGCTTATCTCACCAATTATTTTAGGTCCCAATGTGAAGGGACAAGTTTGAAGTACACCGACTATTAGCCCTTCAGCGGTTGGCTTGGTTTGTTGACAAAAAACCCAGTAGGTATGACTTAGAAATTGAATCCAGGACCCCACGATTTACAGTTCCCTAGACTGTCCACCCAGTCAAGCTTTTATCAACAATCTAATTTATCAAACAAATCTGTCCTTTTGCAGCCGGACCCTCGCAATGACTCCTCCATGCCTCAGGAATACGATTTTTCCCACCATCTCTCCCCCTCCGTAGTGGCTGGTTCCTTAAGCATGGACATCCCTTCGCCCGTGCCCCCAATAGAAGCCGAACGGGAGGAAGAGGAACAGGAGTATGCAAATGAAGAAGACGAGGTTCAGAATAGAGTAGAAGTAAGTGGTTTTATTATCTAACTCACAAAATTCCATTAACTGCGGTGCTGCCTGTTAACATAGCGTTGCTGTTCCTGGGAATGTTTAACAATTTTCATTTTTAGTTGAACCATTGCAAACCAGTTGTACCTGCATGAATAAAATAATAGCTTAATTTAGGCGCAGTAAGGATATCTTTTCTTGACTTACTTGGCGTCGAGAAGGATCTCATCGTCAAGTCATTATGTTGGATTCACAGTATCTCATGAGTCAAATTAGGCGGGATGAAATTATGTAGTGAACTTACTGTGTAAATGATGATCTACTGACTCTCTAGACTTCATCTTATCATCGATATATCGATCATCTTAAATATTATGGAAATAAATATTATTAAATGCGCCTTAGAAAACGGAGATGAAAATATATATTATCTACTTCCTGCGTTTAAATTAAGCCATTTGTTTTATTCATGTACATTGTTACAAATGATATGCAATGATTCAACTGAGAAGAACGGCAAGAAAGTCAAATTTTTCTGTGTATATTATGATGATATGCTTTTTTTTTTATTACGATATATTTATGGTAAGTGACGATTAGATCAACGATGTAGCATACTTGCCTAGAAAGTACCTGTTTACTCTCGACTTGAAAACACCCAGATTATAGTCGACGGGGAACAAAGACGCCGGTAGCGTGTTCCATTCTTTGGCAGTTCAGTGAAAGTAGAAGCAAACCGCTTAGTACGTACCGAAGGAATGTCCACAGTGTACGGATGACACTTGTCCGTGCGTCTTGTCGACCGATGATAGAATGGAGATGGGGGAATTAACTCGTGTAAATGCTTATTACCTAAACAGTTATATTTTTAAAACAATTTCAGTCACCAGAACCAACACTGCATGAAGAAATCCCACCATCTTACCTTGAGCCGATCCAGAAAATCCAACCGATCCATCCACAACCTATTCAACTGCAGTCAATCCAACCCACCCAACATGTACAAGACGAGAAAGAAATCCAGAAGAAAGTAGAAGAAGATGAATTGAGAAAAGACACAGATAGTCCTCGCAGGAGTGTGACACCTAATGCTGCCAATGGTGAGAGATCTTTATCCATGTCTTCTAATCACTAGCGCTCACTCACCTTTTTTTTATCGTCAGGAAACCCTTCATGGGTACCAGTCTGCCACAGGGAGACAGACTGGTGATGTAAGACTCCTACTCACTAAAACCTGACGGTGTTCCACCACACCGCTAGTTGGTGGGACACGGGAACGCAAAAGCATACTTCCGCGAAGCTTTAAGTTCCATTTGGCTACTGGATAATTAAGACTTAGGCATACGTAGTCACATGAAATCATGCTATGCTATCAGCTGAAAGACGTCCACTGCTGGACATAGGCCTCCCCCAATGACTTCCACACATCACAGTCCTGCGCCACTCTCATACACCGGCTTCGGCATGATCATATCATACCTTTTTTCAGGGTCAGTTGTGCGTAGAAGAAACAAAAGCGCTGGTCCGAGATCTACGTTTGAGGCTTATGAGGAGCGGCTGTTACCAGCTTTAAGACAGTAAGTGTAACTCAATTTTATGAGCAGATGATAGGAGAAGACGTTCGATGGAGACGACAGGAGATGATAGAAGGAGACGATAGGAGGAGACGATAGAAGCAGACTATAGGAGGAGATGGTAGGAGCAGGTACTTCGTCGTGGGTAGGAGAGCAGGAATTACAGTTATTGCTCCTCCCTATCCGCACCTGTGTTTCAGTTCCCACACGAACGAGTACCTCCGCGAGGGCCGGGAGGAGGAGTGCAGCGGAGGCAGCGCGGCCACCTCGCACTCGCGCTCCTCCCAGCAGCCGCATAAGCTGAACGAGCGGGAGAGGAAGCACGCTGCACTCCCTATACTCATCTTCGGGTACCCACTGGTAAGTCAATGTGTTGCGATAAGTTTGTCAATATGTTTGGCAACTTATCGCCCAATTTAAAGATTCACACTAGCAGTTCCTCCGAGATGTTCAAATGTCATGTGTGTAGGGTGTAAGCAGGTATTAAGTTGGTGGACGTGTGCCTGGACTGAATGTTGGATGGGTGACCGAATCTGTGCCCTACTCGCGGTCTCGGTTTACATTCAAGCTCCAATTACCTTAGGGATAAAATACCTTCGGTGAGACTTAGGTGCGCTGCAGTGTACTTCCGCCATTCATTACTGAAATCAACTACAAAAAACGGCTTCTTGTTCACCCTCTCAGCTTTCAGATATAAACCTTTTATGCACACAGGTTGAGAAATTCTTCTCCAAGAACTACCTGGACAAGGAGGAGGGTCTGTCCCGGCTGCGCGCGGAGCTGACAAGTCCGTCCCGGGACAGTTCCAAGACCTCGCCGAACAAGACCGCCCGCGCCGCCGCCGCGCTGCTGCAGCGGGCGCTGAGAGACAAGGTGTTCTCGGTGTACAGCCAGGCCAATGAGGTGGTGCGGGTTCTGTTTCAAGAGTTCGTGCCGGATAGGTGAGACTTTTTTTATTGATATGGGATGGGAATATTGGAAGGGTTGCAGGCAAGTGGCGACCCGCCGCCCATGGGGGGGGCGCAGGGTACGGTCCGCACCGGGCGGCACTTTGCCGGGGGCGGCATTTCACAGGTGGCGGTTAGAGAAAAAAAAATAAGATATGAAAAAAATAAGTAAAAAATAAACAAAAAATCTTTCAGTGTTTTTTTCGTATTTTTTTTTTGTCGTTACTTTATACTATTTCACTTTTCATGTTGGCGTTATTGAATAAAAGTACCCTTTTTTCCATTCCCCAATTTTTTTATAATGAATAGCAAAATTAAGAGGGCGGCAAACTTGAAATCCGCACCGGGTGCTAATGGCCTATGCTACGCCACTGGGTGGACCCCCTAAAAAGGCCGACGTACAATGCTTTATTATTACGTATGAGTGTTGGTATCAATACGTGGGTAAGTGGGCATGGTCTGGTGTGGGCAGGGTGTGCGCGGCGGAGGTGGGGCGCTGCGTGGAGAAGCTGCTGCCGGAGCTGCTGCGCGCGTGCGGCGACCCCGCGCCGCGCGTGCACTCCACCGCGCAGCACACCGTGCTCACCGTCGCCGACTGCCCCCATGTCAGGCGAGTCTACCCTTCCAACTCCTCCTATCTAATCTATCAGCCGATAGACGTCCGCTGCTGGACATAGGCCTCCCCCAACGACTTCCACACATCACAGTCCTCCGCCACTCGCATCCACCGGCTTCCTGCGACGCGTGTGATATCAGCGGTCAATTTTGTTGCGATTCGTTTTGCCACTTGTCCGTTGAAGTTTCACGTCTACTATGTGTCGCAGCACACATTTAGATTTTGTTCCTCCACTTTAAATATTTGTGGGTTCCAAGACAATTGGTCTTTCCCCAGAACTGGGAGGATCAAACCTCGACGTCTTCGTTGGTAACTGCTGTAGATCCTAGCTCACAGAGTAACAGTGACGTGGGAGTGTGTGGCGATCGTAACCCCATTTAAAGTCATGTGAGACTATACTTCCAGAACTAGGATTGTAAAAATAAGGACAGCTACCGCATTTAGAGTAAAGTACCAAGTGACTACAAAAGTATGTTTTGTGACGCTCCAGGCTTCAAGTTATCACCATACCAAGTTTCATGAAAATCCCTCAATAGTTTTGAGACAGATACCATTTTTAAAGATGACAGAATATATTTTTTTCCCGGCATTTTTGTTCATTTTGTATTTACTGTAGGAACTTCTGATTTTTTTGACATCTTAAGGGATCCATAATACTCGTTTTGTTCGACGCAGGAGTGTCCACATGATCCCCCAGCAGCTGGTGAGACCGGTGGCAGCGTCGATGCATCCACGCCTTGCTCTCTCGCGACTGCAGATGCTGGAGCAGCTTATACTCAGTCACGGCATCTCTACTGATAAGAACAGGTCGGTAACATACGCTTTAGTCACTTGCATGTTGTAATTGATAGAACTAGGCGATAATAATAAAACTAACCCTTTTTTTATCCCCCACTGTAGGGTATGGGACTCCCTTCAATGCGGGATTAGGCCATAGTTTATTATGGTAGGCACTTTCTTTGGAATTATAGAATTGCTTGGTTTGATCATATAAAGGCACTAGGGGCAGTCAAAACGAAAATGATTTTCTCATGTATTACTGTGAATGAAAATTCCGGTGACAAAAAATCTTGATTTAAAAGAAGCCACGCCTCTTGAAAAAACTTTGAATTATCATAGACATCATTTAGGTAATATCCAAAAAAGTTGGCGCTCGCAATTAGGGGACACCCGGACTTGAACCGGGGACCTATCGATCTGCAGTCGATTGCTCTACCACTGAGCTATATCCCCGATGTTAGACTAGTCAAAATATTGTATTATATACAGTATGAAACTGTCATTTGTTTAGAATAATTCCATATTTGAGTGGGCACGTTGAAAGTCGCGTAGGCGCGATAGGCCACGCACAGTTCTGATAAGCGCTCATTGAATATTTTTTAGTGTTACAATGAAAAATTTAATTAAATAAATAATATTATGCATTTATAATGACCCATTGTTGCTCACGGGTATTGACCTTGGCACGTGACATCCGTAAATGCGAGGGGGATGAAGCCATAGTCCACCACGCGGGCCCAGTGCAGGTTGGTGGACTTCACACATCTGTTGAATGGTCTCTCAGACGTGGTTTACTATATGTTCCTTCACCGTTTAGCAAGTGCTACCTAATCATGATTTAAAATTAAATCCAGGAATCCCATAGTTGCGAGCTGGGATTTGATCCTGCGATCCTGGTAATCAAGGCAAGCGTGCTACCAATTTCGTTAACACTGTTAATTCATAGTTATAATAGCGGCGTTTTACCTACCAATAAAACGCTTATTAATTTACTTACCTTATTCGAAGCTTATTTAATTGAGATAGGCACTACGTTTCCCGCCTTCTTTTGTCTTCTTTTCTGTCCTACATCCGCTCCTCGTTGTGACGTCACTTCCGCTCGGCAGTGGGGGGGGCACTCGATATATCGAGGCCCGCCATCTTAGATCTTCATTGAGTCTTGATTAAGTACCAGGCAGGGGTTATTTATAAGCTTCGAATAAGGTAAGTAAATTAATAAGCGTTTTATTGGTAGGTAAAACGCCGCTATTAATTTGACTTGACCGTTATTCGAAGCTTATTTAATTGAGACGTGTTTGTTATCGCCTGGTGGAAGTGACGAGATGCCAATGTGACTGTGTATGGGTATACTGATATTAGAACAATCACTATTCGCTTGGTAAATAGGAGTGTTTCGATTCACCCAAGAATTAAAATAATGAAGTTGTAAACGATGAAATATGTATTAATCCAAAAAACAAAAAAACTATGTATATTAAGGAGCGATTGAGTGCAAAATAAGTATCTTCTATCTAATTAACTGGATTAAACAACATGGTTACTGAAGAAATATTACGAGTGGGTTTGACCTCACGTTTATAAAAATTACAAAAAGTATTTTGCGATCGCCAATTACCCCTAGCAAGTACCTCCTCAAGGGGACAACTATCAAGCCAATTCTTAGAGGCTACTGCCGACCTAACACTACCGGGAGTGGCAGTTATGCCAGCGTGTAACAATAAGGACTTAAACCATCCTGCTATTAGGGTTCGCGATGCACCATAATATTAATGAATAATTGTTAGAGTTAGCAGTGCTCCTTCGATGTTGAAGAAGAGATATTGTGCCTTGAATCCAGTAAACTGGATCCAACCTTTCATTACCCTGATTAGCATATAATCTCCAGCCAGACGGTCTATAATTAGCAGAGTCCAGTTTTGATCCAAAAGCGGGCCAGAAAACTATAGAAATATCCTGAAACAATTATCTGAATCTACTGTAAGTAATGTCAAATCATGGATTCTCCTCCCGGAGCATATAAGCAATAAGGCTGCAGTGTGTCTCTGTACTTGAAATATATTGTTTTTATCAACCAAGTACGTCTCTAAATGTGAGGTCAAATCGTCAAGGTCCCAAATTGGGGATTTGGTATGGGTAACTGGTTTTCGTAATGATATAGACTTAAGAATATGTTTCACTAGTACATGTGAACTTATATCACCGGACATATCCGGGTCGCACAAAGTTGAAATTACAGATTTGTGTAGCAAAATAGAGTTGTACGATAATTTATGAACTAGGTAGAGATCAGATAAAAATCTAGCCAGCTCGTTTGCTTTGGGTGTTGAGGGTATAACCTCATGAATATCGCAACAGACGAGCCATTCCATGCAACGCTATAAACTTTTTTGTGTTGATGGCCGCCATGGTGAATGGGGCTGCTAGAGCACGCACCTTGACGTCTGGGCGCCAAAATACCCGCTCCCACCGAGGGACTACTAACAGATAAGTCCCCTGAGACTGATTGGGATGACTGAGCACCTTGGGTATCAGGCATGGGGGAGGAAATAACCAAGCTAGACTGTATTTCCAAATTTGGGAGAAGGCGTCGTGAAACAGACCTTGTTCGTCGTTCAGATCCAGGGATGCGTAATTTACTATCACATGCGCTTGGCGAGACGCAAAAAGGTCGATTATCGGAATCCGTAATTTGGAAAAGATTTTGTTCGTGCACTCTATTGAGATATGCCATTCCGGGATTGCACGTAGCCTTGACAGGTGGTCGGCATGGCTGTTGTAAATTCCGGGGATGTGAAAAACATTTACATGAATGTAACTTGATAGGTCAAATCCATGAGGGGAGCCGATTTGGTTCCTCCTTCGTGTCAGAGATATGCTATTACAGATTTGTTGTCGCTCTGAATCAACACTGTACTGTGTCGCAGGTGCCGACAATGACCTTGTAAGACTTTTAGGATAGCTAATAATTCGTTTTGATTGCAATGGAGATGCTTCTCGGCTTGTGACCAACAGCCGGTTAGTGACAGATCGTCCAACCGTGCTCCCCACGCAATGTCCGACGCATCGGTCGTGAGAAAATGAGATGGAGGTGGTATATGAATAGCCGACGGGTGATTGCAATTGTGATGCAAAACTGGCAAAATTGAGAAAACCTACAAGGCTCTGGAGATCTTTGAGCGTTGTGTGCTGTTTCCTCAACATATATATATATAACATAGTTTTTGTCGGAATCAGGAGCGATTTTTTGTAATTGACCAGCCAGCCTTATTTCTCTAGGAGATCTACTACCGTGCTCACATGGGCCCGAAGCATATTTTGGTCTTGGTGGGCTAATAAAAAAAAAAATCGTCCAAGTATACCACTATCCTGATCTCTTTGCGCCTGAGCACTTGGGCTATCCAATTTGTGAGCGATGCAAAGGTTTTTGGAGCTGTGCTTAGTCCAAATGGTAGACAAGTCATTTCCAACAACTCCCCGCGATAGACTAGGCGCAGAAACCTTCTGTGGCTGCGGGCCACAAGAAGATGGAAGTAGGCTTGTGACAAGTCTATTTTGCAAAGCCAATCCTTCGGTTGCAAAAAGTCTGGTATGCGATGTACATTTATGAGCTTGAAGTGGTCTGTTATAATGTACTGGTTCAGAGCCTTCAAGTTGAAAATTGGACGAACAGATCCGTCGCTTATGGGAACAAGAAACATGGGACGAAAGGTAACTTGGTGAGGCCACAGCACGTTCTAAAACTATCTGAGCTTTCATTTTGCCTATAACCGCTGTCATTTGGACAGATTCTGGTACATAAAAGCTGGGGCCGAGGGCACTGGGAAGAACAAGCTGTGGCTTTTCGGAAAAGGGTATGCGATACCCTGTAATTATTTTCAGAATGTAAGCCGGCGCTTCCAGTTGTTCCCATTGGTCTTGAGATTGGCTCTGAATCGGTATTAAGTCAATACTTACGGCGTTTGTTGTCTTTATATTGGCGGGGCGGGGACGAAGGGCGCTTCCGTCCCTGGTTCGCCTGGTTATGCTGTTTCGCATTTCGTCGTGAGGAATTCCCTCGAAATGTATTTTGACCAATGCGATTATTCGGTGCGACCGAATGACTATGGGCATTGCACCCACCTTGCGGAGGTGGGTTATGGCCATGAGCGTTGCAGCCACCCTGCGGAGGTGGATAGTTGTTGGTGCAATAATAATAACCCTGCGAGGGTTTTAAGTGTAACGTTGACCCCTGCGAGGGGCCTAGAGGTTTTTTGTTATTATGGTCTGCCTGCGAGACAGAATTATTACTAGACCTTTGTGTTGTCCAAAAACATTTTCGTACGCCGCCAGCTTTCTCTACTGCTGCAGTAAACTTCTCGGCGTTAAAAAGGTTGGTAGCTGTCGGCGGAATCTTTCTTAGATTGGCCTTGATCAGTGGGTCCTTTGCCTGTTTTGTCACGTAATCCCTTCGTGTCTGGATAATCTCTGCACGGTGGCCACAGATAATCTGTAACAAATCTGAGGAAGTCTTGTGAAATTCCCCTGTGGAAAAAAGATCGATAACCTTTTGATACAAAATGTCAACATTTACAGAGTCAACTTCTCGTGCCCATGCCAAGAGATCACGTAATATTTGTTGCAAGGCATCATTTTGCTTGAGAACGCACATAGTCAAGGCAGCATAAGCTTTGTCCGCATGAATTAGGTGACGAGAAGATTCATAAGCTTTAACTTCTTCATTCATCTCGATATCAGTGAAGCCCGGCGCATGATTATACGACTTTTGAGTCTCAGCGTATGTTATTTCATTCCAGTCACTCTTGTCCAAATGCTGTAGTTCACTAAGCAAATTTAAAAATGATTCCGAAGTTTTAGGTATTGATGGTTGCTTTAATTTAGTCGCAAATGCAAGTGTAAATTCATTGTCATATTGTACCGATTTGTCAGACTTATCATCGGGTAATTGTTCATAAAAATTTCTGCTTACTCCAGATGTAAGCGATATCGCATCGTTATCAAGATTGGTACTCACGTGAGAATAACCGGTTTGGCAAGCGATTTGATCTCGGAGATTGCGTATCTCCCTGGTTAGATTTCTATGATTACGCCTGGAGTGGCGTTTTCGTTTGCCCCCCCTTTTCTTTTTACGATGTCTTCTTTTTGGGGCGCTTGAACTGGACGTAGAGCTTGAACTGCTGCCGCTAGAGCTCGAGCTACTACTTGATCGTGACCTTCCCTTCGGTAATGAAGGAGGCCCCGGCAAAACTTCAACTGTATTAGCACTATTTCTATTGATTTCATCCATACTAGAATAAATTTAAAGTTATTTTCCAATCGACAATTAATAACTAAAAATGCGGGTAGACAGAAAACAAATAATAATTCACTCTTATACGAACGGAAAACCGTTAAATTTATAACAATTACGATTATTAAAACAGCCTTTAATAATAATTGTTTAGCCAGCACTTTTTAGCAACGGCAAATGTGTAACAAAAAGTATTAGTTACTTACGCGATGACAGGTTACAATATCTAACCTTTATCCGATCACAATTTTCTTAAAACACTTTCACAGAATAATATACTTTAATTATTTAATTTTAAAACTATTTTAGTTATAGTTAGGTCTTGTAGCAAGTCTCGGTAGGTCCGAGCGCGGCGGGAAACAAGACGCCAATGAAGATCTAAGATGGCGGGCCTCGATATATCGAGTGCCCCCCCCACTGCCGAGCGGAAGTGACGTCACAACGAGGAGCGGATGTAGGACAGAAAAGAAGACAAAAGAAGGCGGGAAACGTAGTGCCTATCTCAATTAAATAAGCTTCGAATAACGGTCAAGTCAAATTAATGAATCAAATTTACATTATGAAGCGTGGTGATTAGGTGCCTAAGGCCTGAAATCTGAATCCCTCACCGCCTGCATCAAATACGACCTGCTGAGTTGGTACCCCTGCTTTCTGTACCAAGGTCCTGAATAGAGTTGCATTGATGCATGACCATAATAGCATAATGAGAGCATGGTAAGGGGGCAGAATTACACACTTGGTATTAAACCTGCTTTCTACAAAGACTCCTGGGATCCAATACTGGTGGAGCCAATCAGTGTGTGATGAGCAGGTCGTCAATAGGAAGAATCTGGTGATGGTTTCTTCATGTGTTGACCAGTGGGCTCACAGTCCGGCGCTTAGCGGAGTGCGGCGCGGCGGGAGCACAGCACGCGGCCGGCTCGGTGCGCGCGGCCGCCGAGCGCATCCTGCTGGCCGCGTACGCGCGCTCGCCGAGGGTCGTGCGAGCACAGCTGCCTCCCGACGACGCAGTCACCAGGCGGAACCTGATCTATAGGCACCTGTTCCAGCAGTTTGATCGAATTGATATGCAGGTACGTTTAGGTACTTACCATTTGCTAAATCCTTCATCAATATAGCTGCACTAATTAGTGAACTGAAATATCCTGGAAATTGGGGCTAGTAATCCTCAAATTGTAAGTGTGGTGTTTTTGGGTGGAAGATAATATATGGGCTGGATTCGTTTCATACGTAGGCTGATGATACTATCGTCTAGAAAAGGAGATGGATTAGCGCATGACTTGACTTGTGTGTGTAAGGATCGTAATTCTTATAAGGGCCTAATAATCCTGAGACGTCATCAGATCAAGTCCTGAACCGTGGCAGCACTAGTCGTATGCATAATCAATCTCATGGCAAATCCAGACAACCCACAGGTGCGAGCCGTGGTTTGAACCTGCGAACCTTCTTACCGATGCGAGCGTTCTACCAACTTGGCTATCACTGCTAAAATCAACATTCAAAAAGGTTGTTGTAGGTATTTCTGCTGTCGAAGATTTAACAGGTCATAGGTATATTGTGTATTTCCTTATCTTTCTGTGTCCAGAAAATGCTTAACCAAGCACCAACCGAAGAACAGCTTCTAAACAGCATTGACCAATCGGCTGACACCGCTCATGAAACTGCAAGCGTCACCCAATCAATCCGAAGCGGTACCACCACAAGCGGCATGACAGCTTCCCTTGGTATGACTTCATCAATAGGAGCTACGTCATCATACAGCCTGAAGTCGATGACGTCAAATACTAGTGGAGGAACATTAGCCCCATCAAGTTTAAGTGGGAGTTATACCACTTCGAAATCGAAGAGTAGCTTGAAGAAGTCTCCCACGAAGCGATATACTCCCAGCAGGGCTGTGAAAGACTTCTCGAATTATCCGGGTTATAACAAGCTGAGGTTGGACAGTGCTGTCAGTCCGAAGCACTCGCCAAGGTCAGCTGCCTCCGGAGTTGAGAAGGTAACTCTTCATTCTGAATGCCTGTGATAATAGCTGTTCCAAAAATGAAGATTAAAAGTCTTTGTCTCCAAAGGTGTTATTAAAACGGTATACATTGCGTGTTTATCTATGAATATCTTTCATCCGCCAGCCAACTTAAATGTGTCTCTTTCTTTCCTCAAATAACCTCTTATCCTCTCTAGGTACACTTCGAGGAAGCCCAAAGCTCAAGCGATCAAGTTATCTACCGTCGTACAAACCGCAACACCGACAACCGGCATTCCATGATCCACTATGACCACGAAACAGCAAAACCAGAGCTTAAAGAACGCCCCGTGACCGTCTACGAACCTTTACACTTGGACTACCGCGACTCACCCACTTTGGGGTCTCCGAAAACGTCTAAAAATGACGTCAGAAGCATGGATTCCTTACCCATGGATTCCCCTCAGATGTCGAGGAACGATATGAGGTGTGACTCGGATTGCAGGAGTTTGGACTCCCCGAAGGTCAAAGCGGAGTATTTTAGGGAGGGTGTTCTGGAGTCTCCAAAGCTGGTCGCTGGGCTGAGGAATATGCACCTTGAAGAGCATAGTCAGATGGATGAGAGTGGATATTATAGCCCAGGTAAGTTAATCAAAAATTCTCCACATAAAAGGCAACTTAGAATTCATTCTCGTAGAAAATTATATCTTAGAATTGCACTGAAGATCGCTTTCAGAGTTCAAACTGATCTATTAACATCAGCCAGTATTATAGCAATAATGATTAAGGATTTTTAAAACGATACGTCAACTTCAGATCATTTCCTCATACCTACCATGTTTAGCTTATGTACATACACTACAACATTGAAGTAGAAATCTAGCTAACATACCAATTTTAGGTCGGCGACAACAAGCGGCGAACAGCGAACACCACTACGAAAGTTACGACGTCGGCGTGATGGATGCTAGCGATAACATACCAGAAACTATTAGCTTACAGTAAGTGATTTGAGTATAGGCTCTGTTCGAAATTATATTTTGCATAATGAGCACTGGTTTGAGAGTCATAAATCGCGTTAAGAAGCTCTTGAACCTTTTCAAGTTTTATCGTTTCAATAACATTCCATCTTGGCGTAGGTAAATCAATTCGTGCACTCCACTCCTTGACGTGGCAAACACTTGTATCAATCTTTATTAATTTATTTCTGTTAATAGTATCACCATATAAATAATCTTCCTCAAATATCACGAATCAAATTTCTTCATATTATTAAAATTCAATAGCTTTTTATTTACGATCATCTTCTCTATCAATTTCTTTTGTAGTTTCATCTGTAATTAGTTCTTCAATGAAACCATAACTGACATAGTTTAAATGAATCCGGGCGAGTTTTAATTTAACTTAATGATGATGACTGAATGACTTATTTTGAATATGAGTTGAGTACTGCTTGCGCCTTGTTGTTTACGGTGCTGACTGCTCACATGACGTTGATGTTACTGAGACTGTACCAAGCCCTTTATTAAATGAGTAACCATTGAGCTTCTTGCCGGCTCTTCTCAGTGGTACCAACATTCCAGCCCGGTGGTAACTTCCAAATATTCATAAGTGCTTTTCATGAATACAAGTAATTCGTTGACTTGATTTTGTGTAAAACGTGGCCACAGCACGCCCTAGACAGGGCCCTGTGGAGAAAGAAAAGAGAGACCCTTGCTCGGTAGTGCGACATACAAGTGGCTTTTAAAAACTGGATGTCATGCAATGTCTCAACGAATTTTTTTTTTGTTTTTTAATGGGACTAGGCCCGCCACACATTCCCACCACGGCTACTCCTGTAAGCCAGGATCTACAGTGGTGTCCAATGAAGACACCGTGGTTTGACCCTCGGCGAGTCCCGGGATAAAGTTATTTGTCTTGGAACCCGCACGAAATTAATCGAAAGATAAAAATTGGAAGAAAACTATCCACTTCCCTCCATTGCAAAGCGGGAGACAAAAAAGATCTGGTAGACCAGATTCCACAGAAGCAAGACTCTGTGGAAACTTGTCTACCAGATCTTTTTTGTCTCCCGCTTACTGATTGAATGTCTCAAAGAATACTGATTGAAACTTGACTGGTCCAGCACGACATGCACGTGGTGCGGTCGTCGCGTGCGCGCCGATGCGCTGGAGTCGCACTACTGGCGGCGCTGCGTGCTGCTGGCACGCTGCCCCCACTGCCGCGTCGCGCTCGAGGCCAGGATGCTGCACTCGCACCTTCTGGGTATACCCTATTATTTAGACTGCTTTTATTAGTAAAAGCTGTGATAACCAAGTTGGTAGAACGCTGACCGCGAGAACGAGGGTCGCAGATTCAAACCACGGCCCGTACCTATGGGGTTTCTAGTTTTACATGCGAATCTAATTTTCAACCAAGATTATCTCTTGCTAAACGGTAAAGTAAAACATCGTAAGGACACCTGCATGTTTGAGGGAACCTGAGCAGTTCTTGAAAGATGTGTGTAGTCCACAGTAGCCCACCAATCGGCTCTGAACCAGGGTGATGGAATACATAGTCAAATCCTCCTCTCAATACGAAGGGGAATTCCGAACATTCTGGATTCCCCTTCGCATTGAGGGAAGGCCGTGCCCAGCTGAGTTATTAAAGGGCTAATTTTTATTATTTTATTAGTACCCTCTCTTTTAATTTGTTATCATCTAATTCCCTTCCCAGAATATAGTGATACTACTAATTTAAATTTGACAACTATGGAACCTAATAAATGCCTCATGTCCTCAGAGGAGTGCACGATGAGCACGGGCTGCTGGAAGTCGTGCCACAAGTGTGGCGCTGCACTGCGAACGGACGAGAGTGATTACCACGTCAATTGCTTACGTAAGCCACATAAATATATATTATAATCCCTATAGCAATTATAAATCTTATGGTCTTTCGATTTTCCTCAAGCATTTGATAGCCTAAACTAGACAGAATTGGCTTATGCTTCTGGCAAATAAATGGTATATTCATTTATTCACGTACAATACTAATAGACAACAAGCTTGTAGAATAAGGAGCCATGTATTGATGTTTATGTGGGTGTACCACAGGGATATGTCATTGGTCCTTTTCTAGTTATAGTGTTGCAGTGAACATATTGAGTTATATATTAAAATAACAACAACCAAATACGGACACCATCTATTATATTAATTACTTTAGCAGATACAAAGACATCATAGAGTTTACAAAATAGGGATGTGTATGTGAGACTCACATACCACAGTCTTCACACCACAATTCTCAATAGAACATAGCTGCCTGCTTGATTTTGATAAATTAATGTTCAACGAACTTGCTTCTACTATGTTTTTTTTTCTTTTATGTCCAGCACTGGGCATGGATGAGTGGAAATGTCCGTACTGTTTCACGAATGTGCTGGCGCGTGACCTGCCTTGGCAGCGGCACCTCATGCAGTGCCCACGGAATCCAAGACTAACGCAATCCTCGTAGTGAACACGTCGGATAACTTTGACTAATTTCGAATTCATTTCAGGTATCTGAACAATTGAAAATAAGATGAAAGAAAGTGATTATATGGATACTATTATACAGATATCTATGTTCTGTATAAGACGACGATATCGTTGCAGTCGCGGATATATAACAGTTACAAATATAATTTTATTTATAATATTCTTTCTATAAATTGCTCAAAGATTGGCAGTTATTTTTTGAAAATTGTAATAAAATTTGAATTTGATCGCTCAATGAAAATTAGTCTATTATCTAAAGATATACGAGTACATAGTAGACAGCTTTACCTATGCAATGGCATTAATAAAATTGTATAAAAATCATATAAACACTTTCTTAAAATAAAATCTATATAACCTGCACAGACTAATTACAATATTCAGACAACACACAGCTTACGCTAAAAGTGAAGCCTAAAAAAACTCTTTTTCTAGCATGTTGTCTAAATGGTAGACCAGAGTCTAGCCTTCCCTTTAAGCGTACTACGCCGTGTTATGTCTGAATATTCTAACTAGTCTGTGATAACCTCATAAATATTATGGTTACAGAACCATACTAAACATTCAATTAAATCAATACAGGAATATCTTAGATAACCAAGCTTAATCTTTTTTAGTTATAGTGTTTTCTTAATAATGGAACTGCTTAGCAGTATTGATCTCAACAGTTAAACGTAGATAGTATATAGAAATATTCATAATTTTATTTCAGTCTTCATAATTAGATTAGGTTCGTTGAATTATTTACTTTATTTCGTCGGCTAACGGTTTGATGTGCTCCGACAATTTCTCAAAAGTATTCTACCCACTAATGTTAAGATAAGCACGGCTTTTTAGTCCATATCTACCGTCCACCAAAATGGATTCCGTCTTACAACTGTGAACATTTATTTTACTGTTTTAGTGCTATATAATATCATTGCCCGGATTTCGTTAGTTGATTCGAGTAATGGCTTTGATTTTGGTTATACGAGTAGTATAATAAGTCACCAAACAAATAATTATTTATAATTCATTAATTATATATACATATTTAAAATTAACTAAATACTTACAACATAATACACTAAATCGCATGAGAGGGAGAAACTATAAAAAAGGGAGAGTAGATCCGCCATAGTCATACAGAAAATTTGCTCCAAAAACATCGATAATTTTTTTATTTTTTTCAATAATTCATAATTATTATTTATTCATATAGGCAGATTTAATTGATGAATAGCTAATTATTTTCATTCATTATATTTTTACTAGTTACGTTGGTTAAATAGAAAATTTAGCATTAATAGAGAATTGTAGAGTCAAATGGATTTGTATGTTGGTTTGTAAGTAGTTTTAGTGGATATAATGTTTAGTAAGCATAGATGTAATTTAGCGTAGATTATACCTAAATACGTAAGGCATTAGATTCAGTTATTACACCTTGTAGATCTGTTTCTTTCTATCCCTCTTTCCTCCTGCTCTAACACTCATATAGGTATCGTGTTTCACTTACATTGATTAGCCAATTCAAAAAGTATTTAAAATAAGAATCATAATACTATTTAAAAAAAGACTGAATTTGACTCAAATAAACCAAAGAGTATGTATTAAAGAAAGACGAATTTGAGCGTATTAGAAATAACTCAAAACATATATATATAATATCAAAATAATATGGGTGGTGGGAGATGCGTGTCTGAATCAGGGAGTCTTGGTTTCGGACACGCTATTTCCATATCATCATGTCACATCCATTATTTTATTTATAATGTGTATTTATTGAATGTGTTATTGCTATTAATTACTTGACATTGGCAAAATACCCGCGTGAGTTGTGGGTGAGGCCATATTTATATTCATTTTATTTCATTCTCATTTCGTAAAGAAAGAAGAAGAGAGAATGGAGTCTTATATCTACAAGAACTACATATTCTTCCTAAAAATACCTCATATTTCAAATTATACCAAGAAATAAATCCAGTCCACTAGTAACGCTAACTCGATCTGAATATAAAAGTAAATATAAATGTTGAAATGAATCTAAATTTTAAGGATTTTATCGCGATTTTATTTCTATTTTACGTTCCCGACGTTTCGGCTGCTTTACAGCAACCATGGTCACGGGAGGACTGAGGAGGAGGAGGAGGAACGTAAAATCGCGATAAAATTCTTAAAATTTAGTTTCATTTCAATGTGTAATATTCGCGTAAATATAAGAAATCAATAAATATAAATGATTGAAAGGAGAAATTTCAGATAAAACAAGTCTAATAATGATTAGTTTGTCATTTTTTTAAATAAAGACACAGTCGCGACATTGATTTCTTATATTTACGCGAATACTACACATTGAATGAAAACTAAGTTTACGGATTTTATTTCATTTATTATATATATTTAGTTTTAGAGTGGTTTCATAACTAAAGGAAAGCTTTGTAAGGAAATTTGGATCTGTGGGTCAACTTATAATTTACGAGAAAGAAATACGCCAACTGGCACTTGGCAAGCAAGCTGGGACCCGGGAAAAGACGAGGGCCCAAGTCTGCTAACACAATCAATTCATAATCAAACAGCAACCGCATAGTAACTGTCACTTTTGACAGATATCCCAAACAATATCTGTCTGAATCGATTGTGTTAGCAGACTTGGGGCCCTGTGATCAGCAAAAGATGCGAATCCAACAGTGGGACATGCAACATATTGTTTGTTATTATTATTATCGTCTCGCTTGACGACTTGATTAGCTCACTTGATAGTGACCTTGCTTTCTGTCCCGGGCTCGTTTCCTAGTAGGTACAATCTTTGTGACATGAGTATGTTTGAACCCGAGTCATGTTTAATATCTCTATAAGTATTATATACTGGGTTAATCCCCATTGTAAGGTACCCATAATACAAGTGTTTCTTAGTGTGGGATCGTATAGTTGATGTGCTAATCTGGTGTTATAAAAAATACAATCCAACGTTATTCCTTTCAACCGTCTATATTTCATTATTATTTTTAACTCTCTCCTATTTTTCATAAAGCTGTGGCTATCCTAGCCGTTCCTATTTCCGAATTAGTAATAATTAGTTTTATAATTAGCTTTAGCTTCGATAAACCACATCACATACTGTGATAACGGATCGAGTTACATTGAATACGGTATAAAGGGTGTGTTTAAAAGTTGACGGTAGATGTGTAATTAATAGTAAGATACTAGGGCTATAAGTTGAATAATATTAATAAATTAATGTCCAAGTATCATTTAAAAAATATTTATTAGCAAAATATAGATAAGTATAAGTATATAGATTGCGTTTGTTCATATTTTTTTTTATATTCAACAACTTGTGTTTGTAATAAGTAAACTCTGAAGTAATTTTTTAAGAGTTCTAGAGACATCTCATCTTTACATAGTGACTATACCTCGTTATAATATCATCAACATAATATACAGATATTTTTTTTTATTAAGTTTATACACGGTTTTCTAATGATTTTAATTCCGGGGCGTTATTCAATCCAAAATTTTGTCACACACACACAATCATAAGTTTATTTAATGCATATATAAATATAGGTTTTAATGTTAAATATAATATGCATTTGACAGAATCCACGAGCTTAGTCAAAAATTCAAAAGTTAAAACGCATATATAATTTCATTTGTGATATATTTACCAAGACTATTTTAACTTTTGTTATTAATAAAGTAGTAAGTAGATATGTATCTTAAATCATTTGAGTGCAATGTTCTTTAAAATATTTAATAAGCAGATTAATATTACCTTATAAATAAACATATTGATAGTTGCCCTAATTATTTTGGTCCACATACTAAACTAGTCTTGCTGAATGCTTGCCGTCTTTATCGTGGGATGATGAAGATTATGTATACATAAGTAAGATAGAAATATTTTTAGTAGTGTTAAATTAAATTGTCGTTTTTTTTTCAAAGGAAACGGATTCTACGAATATGTACACTACCTTTGTGCTACAGGGAGCTTGTAAATTATCTAATTGTGTAGTTCCTATACATTTTCTAAAATTGTATATAATTTTTACAAATCCATTTGACTCATAACAATATTTATATGTCATTTTGAGACACATATAAGTTACGCTATTGACTCTAGTTACACCTATTGAAGCCATCAAACTAATCCAAGTGTTATTTTTTTATTTTATTTCTATTTTTATAACAATTCATTGTTACCACCCGAAGGTAACAGCTGTATTTTGTTAAAGTTTTTTTTTTGCATGATACTCTCGAATTATTGTCCCATAAGGCCCTCCAACGATACCAAAGAATATGCCAAGAGTCGGTCTGAGACAATTGTTAGATGGCCAATATTTTTGGCAATAACTCATTCCTATAAGACCTACACACATCATTAACTATATTTATTAGTATTTAAGCAAATCTATGTTACATTTAAAGTGTACCGTGTTGCTATTTATTAATTTATGATTTATTTCCGCGCATTCTAAAATAAAAAAAGTGCTTTTTAGCGGGAGGTTGAACAGTGAAGTTATCAATTTTGTTTTATTTTCCGAAAATTGTGTTTTTTTATATATATGTAATGTGTTATACTTCGTAGCCGATTGCCAACATAACAGAATAAATAAAAGGGTTTGCCAATATTCCAAAAAAAAAAAATGTATTCCTAAGTATTATTGTAACTAATTGGACTGATTGTAAAATTCTCGATAAAAATGATCGCCTTCTATCTTTTCAATGTTATTGCGTGAATATTTGACTATAATTGATTGAAACAGTTTTATTGAGGTGATATAAGACAATTTTTAGGTTAGAAGCAAATACTATAGATTAGGTACATTTTTTTTTACCGAACAGACCTATATAAATCGACTTATGCTCAAGCATAACTTGTGTCAAGACCGGTATCCGTATAAATTACAAACTGGGCCCCAAGTCTGCTATTATCACAAGCGATTCATAATCGAACAGCAACCGCATAGTAACTGACACTATTGACAGATATCCCATACAATATCTGTCAAAAGTGACACTTACTATGCGGTTGCTGTTCGATTATGAATCGATTGTGTTAGCAGACTTGGGGCCCAGTATAATTGTTCACCTGTATATAATTGTAACGGGTGAGTATCTGTATAATTGTCATCGTTCCAACTGACTACACCATCCCACAATCTTAATAAAACTATTTCTACAACATCTCGATTGGATAACGAATATACTAGAACGATTACGAGGGGGAAGGACCGCCAGATAGCCCATAATATAACCCCCAAATATACAGAAGTTCGTTATAGCATTTATCAAAAGAGCTTTGTAACGCTATTGTAAATTGACTAAAACTATCTATAAGTTTGGGGGAGGTAAGTATTATAGCACTATTAGCGCAATATTTTCTTATGGATTTTACCTGTAATGATTTATGTTTTGTTTTATAAGTTTTAAGTGCCTGAAATAGGTGTCTAATTTAAATTTCATATTGGTATATTTTTTTGTATTTAACAAATGTATTCCTGGAAGAAATTGAACTGTAGGTGCAATGTGAACCCTATTCTAAGGGCACGAGAAGATTCTATTCAGCTTGCATCATATTATTAATTAGACACCGAATTTCTAAAGTTTTGTTAAGTATCTACTACTAATTACGAATTAATATTGTTTTAAACATATTTTAATTCCATTGTGTTACACATTATGGGCTTTAATGCGAAGATAAAAAAAGGTTGTTATCGCTAGCAATGCGAATGTATCGAAGCGAAAGAATAAATAAAGGGTTTCTAAACGAAGTGAGTATTTTTTTTAACAGATAACATAAATGTTATAAAGATGTAACCGACTTTTAGGCGGGAAGTTGAACCGTGAAGTTGTCAATTTTGTTTAATTTTCCAAATTTGTAATATTAGTGGGAACCATTGTGTAAATACTGAAAACACGTTAAAATCCAAAATATTACTAAACTAGTATTGACAACCTGACGCTGAATGCGACGTTGTGACGTCATAACGCATCAACCAACAATCCAAACTGATTTTGATCACGTGACCAAAATAAAACATTATTTTATTTTAAAGAAAATAATCCATGTGTTTGTAGAAAAATGAAGACAAATAGATATAAAAAGGTATATTTTAGGATGGCTACAATGTAAAGCTTATTTTTCATTCAAACAGCCTATTGGTAAAACCTTGTAGGCGAATATAAATCTTGCAATAATAAAACTCAATATTAATAATAAGAAATATATTTCGTCACATAATACAAAAACATCCTCTTACAGAATCATTTATTATCTTATCTTTGTCGTGATTGGTGCGTCGGCGCCATTTTGGGCGCCATCTTCGCTCGTCTCCATTACTTCCTGAACTTCAGTGACTTCACTGACATCTACATCCGCTGCAGCGACCTCGGATGCTTTCTTGAATTTATTCACATCTGCAATCAAATTAGCTACGTCAGAAATTATACAGATTTTTTGTTTTTTGCAATTATTATTTATTTTAATTTAAAATTCACGCCGAGACCGAAGACTATTTTTTGTGATTGCATGTTAAAATAAATTAAAAAAATACTGAAAAAGGTTAAGTTTATGAAAAGATCGACGGAAATCGACGGTCCGACCTGTATACTGGGATCGCCCCTAGTCCACTGTACAGTACCCATAATACAAGCGCTACTTAGTTTGGGACCGTATAGTGGGTGTGTTCGCCTGGCGATATTACTATGGGTACATTCATGCCTTAAAATATTATTTCAAGTTTTCACACCTGTATAACATTATAGTATATATAAAAAAAGAGCAACCATGGAGTTTCTTGCCCGTTCTTCTCCATAGGAACGGCATTCCGAACGGGCGGTAAAGTTGTAGCATAACATTTTGTAACTTTTGACCTTTCATAAGTATGTACTGTACTTATAAATAAATATCGCCATACGAACACACTAACTATACGGTCCCACTTTAAGCTTAACGCTTGTGTTATGGGTACCGTGCAATGGACTGAGGGCGAGCTCAGTATATAATACTTATATACATATTAAACATCCACTACTCGGGTACAAACATTCGTGCTCATCACACAAAGCTTGTGTCCCTACCAGGATTCGAACCCGGGACCCTCGGCGCAGAAAGCAGAGTCACTACCACTGCACTAATCAGGCTGGCGAACTTAATGGTCTACGTGAATAAAAATAGATTCTTTTTTTTTTTTTTTTTATTACATTATAGGCAAGTATTTGATCTCGATCTCACCTGATGGTAAGTGACGATGAGATCTACGATGGAGCATACTTGCCTATGTAGGAAGGCGGCAGTAGATAGAGACGCTACATTCACTAGGCACATGCAGCGCAGCTGATCTGACCCGCCATCCATGAATGGCAACACCGAACATCATGCCGGAACACGGCTAGGCCGCTTGGCGACATGGCTTTGTTCAGTGGGTGGTGACTAGCCACGGCCGAAGCCTACCACCAGTAACTTAGCTCACCGTATTTGCTATAGTCGGCTCCCAGCAGCCGCAGGTAGTGCACGGTGTCGGGCGTGGCGGTGTAGGCGCGCAGCGAGTGCACTCCACGCCATCCCACTAACGTCAGCTCCAGGTTCGACTCCTCGTCTTTGTACTCTAGCACACAGCTGCCGGTCGCTGAGGAGGATACAACACGGTTTAATTTTATGCTAATGATAATTGATACCTATACATTTTATTTTTTTGTATACAGCGTGATTTAGAAAGGAGATACTAGGATTTGAACCTGATCGTATTTAGTGCATTTGTAATCATAATATGAAGTACCATACATTAATTTAAAAAAAAAACAACTCATTTTCTTGGATTTTTTTAATCGACCAAACAATATTGTATCTTTACACGATTAAATTTTTTTTTTAATAAATAAAAATATTTTTTAAGGATTTTAACGCGTTTATTTTTCGTTTTTACGTTCTTTACATAATGATTAAAATCTGCCAAAGAAGCACCGTTCAAAGATAGTATACCTGACTGAATCACGTTGTATAAACATTGTTTTGGTATTTTATTAAAATTTAACAAAAAAACTATTTTTAGGTCTTAAAAACATTACTCCAATAGCACTAAGGGTAGCAAATCATAGACAATATCTTACCGAAGTCTTTGACTAAGTTCTGCGTGTGCTCCGAGAACAGCTTGACGTCGGGCGGGTTGTTGGGGTCGTCGTTCTGCAGCACCAGCACCAAGTCCTGCTTCAGTATGCGCAGGCGCCGCTTGCTGCCGATGAACTGGGTCACACTTTGGAGACCTTCTTGCGATAACCTGAGGTCCAAAAAAAATGTTTTAAAGCACGGAGACGAGGAGGAATAATTGATTAACTAATATTTAACAGCAGTGATAGCCAAGTTGGTAGAACGCTTGCCTCGGAAACGAGGATTGCAGGTTCAAACCCCGGCTCGCGCCTCTGCGATTTCTGGATTTCATTTGCGAATGTCATCATTCAACCACGATTATCACTTGCTAAACGGTGAAGGAAAACATCGCGAGGAAAGCTGCATGTCTGAGAGAACCCCTCGAAAGATATGTGAAGTCCGCCAACCCGCACTGGGCCCAGCGTGGTGGACTACGGCCTAATCCCCCTCGCATTGGGAGGAGGCGCTTGCCCAACAGTGGGACATTAAAAAGGGCTGGTATTATATTATACTTATTCCTCATTTTTTATGTATTTTTTTTTTAGTAAGTTTTTTTTTTAAAGTTTTTTTTTTTTTTTAAAAAAAACGTTACTCACCTAAACGGGCACGTCATATTCTTATTATCACACCGGACGAAAGTCTTAACTCCCGTATTGATGATCTTGATGCTCGCTTCGTTGTTCTTAACGACGTCTCTGACGACCGGCGAGACGAGGTATATATTCTTCTTCTTACCAATATGGCATCGGGTCAGTAAACATTTGGGATCGAACTCGGACTGCAAGTCGTAGAAGTCTCTTATCGATGGGAACACGTCTTCCGATTCACCTGGGGAGAGAGGTATGGATCAATATCATCACGCCAGTAGCACCCGAAGGGGTAAATAAATATCGCCATACGAACACACCAACTATACGGTCCCACATTAAGCAACTAAGCTTGTGTTATGGGCACCGTACAATGGACAGAGGGCGAACTCAGTATATAATACTTATATACATATTAAACATCCATGACTCGGGTACAAACAGGGTTTGAATCCGGCACCCTCATCGCAGAAGGCAGAATCACTATCAACTTTTTAATTCTTTTTTTTAAAGAAAGTCTCAAATTACTTTGCATAATTACCAGTGAAAAACACGAAAGGGTCTTCCCTATACCCGCCCATTCTTCTCTTCTTCTTGGGCGGCTCCCTCTTCTCTTCCGCGGACGTGTTCCCTTCCGTCTCCTTCTCGGTCTTCTGTTCCTTCTCCCACGGGAGAGGGGCTGTCTTCTCGAACACGGCCACGAAGAAACCTCCTGTGTCTTGATGATGGGGTAATATTCTTATACTGGAAGTAAATAGATCCTGTTACCCATAATATTATCGTGCCATATCGCCAGACGACCACACAAACTATACGGTGCCACACTAAACAATGCATGTATTATGGATACCGTAAAATGGCCTAGGAGCTAACCCAGTAAATAATACTTATATAGATAATTATTATAAAAATAAATAAATATCCCCAGACGAACACACCAAGTATACGGTCCTACACTTAGCAACGCTTGTATTATGAGTGCGGTACAATGGACTGAGGGCGAACCCAGTATACTTGGGACAGGCAGACTTGGGTACAAACATTCGTGCTAATCACACAAAGTTTGTCCCTATCAAGATTCGAACCGGGACCCTCGGCACAGAAAGCAGGGTCACTACCAACTGCGCTAATCACGCCGGCCAATTAATAACTATAATAATATTTCCAGCCCTTTTTTTTTAATGTCCCACTGCTGGGCACGGGCCTCCCCTCAATGTGAGGGGGGATTGCGCTACAAACCACCACGCTGGCCCAGTGCGGGTTGGCGGACTCCACACATCTATCGAGGGGTTCTTCTCTCAGACATGCAGGTTTCCTCGCGACGTTTTCCTTCACCGTTTAGCAAGTGATAATCACGGTTGAAAATGAGATTTGCACATGAAATCCCAGAGATGCGAGCCGGGGTTTGAACCTGCAATCCTCGTTACCGAGGCAAGCGTTCTACCAACTTGGCTATTACTGCTTTCCACGGCCGGCCAAATAATGAAAATTAGAATATTTTTTGAATTGGCCTTCTCGTCTTGTACTTACCACCTGTCTAAGTGGTATTTATCCAGGTCCTCAGGGCTGGGCGGGAACATCTGGGGCCTCACCACAGTCTGCCACTTCTCCGGCACATCCTCATACTTCTCGTAGAACACCATGTCCTTGGACGCCGGACGCCAGTACGTCATACCTAACATATTAAACCATTGAAATAAAACTAATCTTACGGATTTTATCGCGTTTATTTTATGTTGCAAAGTTCCCGACGTTTCGGCTGCTTTACAGCAACCATGGTCACGGGAGGACTGAGGTGGTTGACGTCCTAGTGTCACAGTTTGAACCGGGGTACCCTCATATTTGGTTGTTGTTTGCAGTTCAAATCCGAAATGTTTTGGATATTTTCAGAGTTTGCAATGCTGCGACAGTCTGGAACTAAATATATGGACGACTAGCTGCGCCCCGCGATTAAAAAGTATGTCCTTTTACCGGGATAAAAAGTAGCCTATGTGCTATTCCAGACTATAATCTATCTCTGTGCTAAATTCCATCCAGATCCGTTCAGCCGTTCTGGTGTGATTAACAATCATCCATCCATCCTGAGTAACAATCATCCATCCATCCAAACTTTCACATTTATAATATTAGTGTGATAGCGTGATTATATAAGGGTTACTTTGCTACCACAGACCCTGGAAACCATGACATACCCTTATGGAACTTGAGTCCTGGCAGCATGTCCGCCACGTCCACCAGCTGGACACTCCCCCCAGTCTCCTGGAGCACCCTGTGAACCACCGCCTCATTCTCCACGGGGTTGAAGGAACAGGTGGAGTACACCAGCCGACCACCGATCGCGAGGAGTTCGCATCCACGTTTCAAAACTCGGTATTGTATGCTGTTGGGGAAGAGGATGGTTTGATTATCGCCAGACGAACGACAACTGTATGGTTCCAGACTCAACAACGCTTGTATGATGTGTTTACCTATGCTACCTTTAACAATACTAATATTATAAAGAGGTAAGGTTCATTAGTTTGTAAGTTCGGAGTAATCTCCAGGGCCCCAAGTCTACTAACACAATCGATTCATAATCGATTAGCAACCGCATAGTAAGTGTCACTTTTGAGAGATGTCCCATACGATATCTGTCAAAAGTGACAGTTACTATGCGGTTGCTGTTCGATTATGAATCGATTGTGTTAGTAGACTTGGGGCCCTGGTATACTGAACATTCTTTCACTGATTGGAAGCTACATTATCCCAGAGACCTATAGGTCTATGTTTCATCGAGGTAGCGCAAGCGCACCCGCGGGTGGAAACTAGTTACTCATTTAGGTATTGACCATCAATGACTCGGGTACAAGCATTCGTACTTATCATACAAAGTATGCTCCAAACCAGGATTCGAACCCGGGCGGAACAGAAAGCGTTGTCACTATCAACTGCGCTTATCAGGGCGTCATGGTTTGCTGGCAAGGGTGTATTACATTAATGTTGCTCCTTTTTTTAATGGCCCACTGTTGGGCACGGGCCTCCCCTCAATGCAAGGGGGATTAAGCCATAGCCCGCCACGCTGGCCCAATACAGGTTAGCGGACTTCACACGTCTTTCGAGGGGTTCTCACAGACATGCAGGTTTTATTCACCGTTTAGCAAGTGATAATCATGGTTGAAAATGAGCAGCGAACCGGGGTTTGAACCTGCGAGGCTCGTTATCGAGGCAAGCGTTCTAACAACCTGGCTATCACTGCTAATAGGTTTGTCACCAGAGTGTAATGACTCACCCATGCAGATTGTTCCCATTGCCGGTGGACCATTTGAGCCAAATATCCGGGTTCTTACGGAGCGTCGCGTCGCCCGAGCACGGCACGTCGCACAGGATGCGATCGAACTTGAGAGGTTTCGTGGTGCCCGGGTTCTGTATTAAAAAAGCAGTTTGGTAAACCGCCGATATTTTTAAAATCCTTAAAAAAAAACCTTAAAGAATTACTCTATTGACTTAAAAATGTCCCTGTATTTCGATTCAGAAAAGGTAAAAGTAAAATTAAAAAGTTGTTTATCCGGCAAACTTCAAGTAACCGGCTTACTTATGTGCAAGTAACAGAGTCTAATATATACACGAATACCACACATTGGAAAACATATTTTTTCGGTTTTTATCGCGTTTATTTTATATTTTTACGTTCCCGACGTTTCGGCTGGTTTACAGCGACCATGGTCACGGAAGGACTGAGGTGTTTGACGTCCTAGTGTCATAGTTTGAACCGGGGTACCCTCATATTTAATTGGTGTTTCATCATCATCACTAACTTGCTCATCAGCTACCACCAGCGCTGGCATCACAGCCGAGTCGTGGTTGGTGATCAGTATACAAGGTGAGTTCAGCCGCTTGGCCTGGTGAACCAGCATGTAGCATCTACTGTTGTCCACGTCATTTGCCATCACGAACCCTGGATCACAATTATAATTATAACTTCTCAGTTGAGGTCGCGTTCCGATCCGGTTGTAGAGTTAAGGAAAAAATGTAATGACAATTTGTAAGTGCCCCCGTAGGCCTATACGAAATAAATGAATCGACTTTGACATTGACTTTATCAGAATCAGAATCAGAATATTTTTCATTCACGTAGACCGTTAAGTACAGTACTTATGAATGGTCAAAAGTTACAAAATATTATGCTACTACTTTACCACCCGTTCGGAATGCCGTTCCTATGGAGAAGAACGGGCAAGAAACTCCATGGTTGCTAATTTTTTTAAAAAGATCTTTTACATTTTTGTGCAATACATTGTTATAGGTATGTGAGAACAATGTAGTATACTCGTCAATATCGCCAGACGAGCACACACAAGCAACGCTTGTATTATGGGTACCGTGCAATGGACTAGCGGCGATCTATATACAGCGTGATAAAGAAAGGGTGTTCTAACATGTGAACCTGAGCTTCTTTAGCGCATGTGTAATCATTATGTGATACCAATTTAAAAAAAATGCACACAAAAAAATAAAATTGTCATTTTGTTAAGTTTTTTTTTTACAATCGACATTAACATTCTGACTGTACATAATGATAATAAATGCGCTAAAGAAAAGCAGGTTCCAGGCTTTGTATACCCTTTCTGAATCACATTGTATAGATATTAACCATCCATAACAAACAATCGGGAACTAACTCTATGAAGTAGTAGATGGCAAAACGGATACCCCGTCCCCCCATTTTTTGAGATTCCGTATCTTTACAATGTCAAAGTCAAATCATTTATTTCGTATAGGCCTACGGGGGCACTAACAAATTGGCATTTTTTTTTTCTGAACTCTACAACCGGATCGGAACGCGACCTCATCTGGGAAAAACCGGCGAGAAACTCAGCGGGCTTGCCTTTTTTTCACATTCTTTTTATTTGTTATATCCATGTTTATTACATTTTCTGTTATATTACATTATTAATGGAATTATATATCACTTATCTGTTAGAACTTCCATAAATCTGAGAGATAGTTTACCTGAAGGCACTTTGTCTTCATCGGCGTGAAGGAACTCAATCAGTTGAGCAGTTTTCGATCCTGGTGCCGCACACATGTCCAACACCTATACATAAAAAAAATATAAAAAATGTTACATGTACCTACTGAATTCTTGAAAAAAATTATACTGGAGTTGTCAATCATTTGTCCTCTCGCTGAAGTCAAATAATCAATAGCACAGAATATATTAATAACTGGAAAGGCCATGGCCATTCGTCCCCTCACATATAGGCAGGCTCACAGAAAAAAAAGGGTAAAAGCTGACATAGTACAAGAAAGAAAGAAAGAAAGAAATATATTTATTTGTGCAAACACATTTGAACATAAATAATCTACATTTGAACATAGGTTCCATATTGGACTACAAGTTTGGGTAATATCCAAATGATTGACACAAATTGGCCCCAACTCAGCATGTGCTGATTGTAGAACAACCAGCGCAAGAGCCACGTAACTGTGTGAAATGAGACTATCAGGTGTGACAGACATACAGGGTACATACGAACAGTGCCCCAAGTCTGCAAACACAATCAATTCATAATCAAACAGCAACCGCATAGTATCTGTCACTTTGACAGATATTGTATGGGATATATGTCAAACGTGACAAACAAATTAACAAATGTCAAAAGTGACAGTTACTATGCGGTTGCTGTTCGATTATGAATTGATGGTGTTAGCAGACTTGGGGCCCAGTGTTTATAGATGTCGGTGACAACCTTGTGATGAGGCTGAACATCCAGCACTACAGGGGGTATCATGGACACCGCCTCCTGTCTGGACACGCCGCCGGCCGCGGTCTCGGCCACCAGGAAGTTGTGGAGCCGATACAGCGGCTCGCTGCGACGAATGTCGGTGCGAGAGAAGCGCAGTTGCCACGCGAAGCCGCCGGGGTACCTGGTAGTGACGTCATAAATATACTACTTATACACTTAAAGTGTAGCGTGTGTGCGCCTCGCATGGCAACACACTGGAGCTTACTTTTTATAATTATTTTTTTTGTAAATATAATGGATAAAAAAAAAAGACAAGCCCGCTGAGTTTCTTGCCGGATCTTCTCAGTTGAGGTCGCGTTCCGATCCGGTTGTAGTATTAAGGAAAAAATGTAATGACAATTTGTAAGTGCCCCCGTAGGCCTATACGAAATAAATGATTTGACTTTGACTTTGACTTTGACTTGATTTGTTTATTAATAGTATATCATGTTCATGAATCACAGGTTTTGTACAACGTTTTCTAGGCCAAGTTATAGTAGGTAAATAGCCAGATGACATAAAAAAGTTGACTCATATACAATTGGAGACTTAATTGAGTAGGTGCATAATTTTATTAATGGTATTTGTTGTATCCTCTTTCACCTATTTTTATTTCATTATATTAATACTTGATTTATTTTTGACATTTGTATTATCTATATATTTACATATAAAAAAAGTTGTGTCAGTTACACCATTTACAAGTCAAGAACGGGTGACCTGATTTCTATGATCTTTGTTTTTGTTTTTTTTTTTTCAATTTGTCTCTGCCCTGGCTGAACAGCAGAATAACTATTACAACATGTGAAAAAATTACAAAAAAATAATAATTAAGACAATAAATTTTGATCATAGATTTGTTTCTCGGGCGGTACTTAGCTTTCCCGATGAATCAACATTCATATGGAAAGCTAGGTATTTATACCTATATTAAAGACTTTCTTTTTATAGATATTATCTCGTCGAAATTGATATGAGTTGCTTATACTCACCACGGCAGTTTAATAGGTTTGATTTCCTCACTCTCTTCATCTCCCTCTTTTGCCGCAACCTGGAGTTTCAAGTTCAGTATCTCGGAGAAATATTCACTCTGCACAATCTTCATCAGTGCGGCTGCCTCAGATTTGGAGCCGGTAACTCGGAATGCGGTCGGTAAGTTCTCTTTGAGGGCTTTCATGAATGTTGCCCATTCTTCTTCAGGACATACTTTTTGGGTCTGAAAAAAGACAATAGTTAGCTTATGGACTTTCACAATGGCCCTCTTTTGGGTTTAAAGTTTGCTGGTGTATGTTATCCATGAACAGGCAGTCAGACGTGCACCCCAACTGCTTAATTTAGTGACGCATTGGAATTGTAAACAGAAAAAATCTAACCTTATAATATTCTTCAAACGCAGCATTTTCTCTAACGATATCCTCATAATGCTTACGGGTGTCTGCAGCAAGCTTCTCTGGAGGATTTTTCTCCTATAAATGTAGATATAACCTTGTTAAATATTGTAAAAATATCGAAAGAAAATAATGTTGGTTTTTATTTTTTTACTAACTTGTTCTCTACGATCTCTTTTTCTTTGTGCGAATTTATTGACGCCACGATTCTTTCGTCCCATTTTTTTTATTTAGACACTGTGCTTAATTGAAAAATAAAGATAAAAGCATTGAATGAACCCGCAATGTTTTGGTTATTGCATTGACGTTGCCAAAAAAGTAAGGTTAGGAGAGCGAGCATACAGGTGCGTTCAGTCAGTATTTGGATAAATATTCTATGTTATTAAAAAAAAGTTACGTATAATAAAAAAACCTTTCCACGCATATGCATTTTTTGTACATTTAAAGGTTTAATTTAATTACTTAACTAATTAAAATAAATACTATTATTATTTTGGTATAATTTAACATTTTGAACAGATTGACATTTTTATCAGCTGATTAAAGTTTATTCACTGCATTCAAACAAATGTCAAAGAAATATTACTAGAATAATAAGACGATGATTCTTTCTATCTTTGCTTAAAATAAATACAATAGGAATACCGAAGATATATCGTGTGTGTGTGTGAGAGAGAAGAAAATACTAACACAATCATTTTACTAATCAATTCCTATTTTTCGTATATTTGTATCTTTGGTTGTTGATAACAGTTTGTTGTGAAAGAGACAAGTATCATTCTGTGAGCATTTTGTAAAAAAAAAACATCGGAAATAAGTGAATACAAGCCAAGACTAAGTCATCACCATCAAGTAAGTATCTACATTTTATGAATAATTTCATAATAAGTGATAAAATTTATAAGTTTAGCGCCCAACGGTTATGGCGCAATGATACAAAGGTTAATTGGATCAAATCAGCTAGCTAGCTCAAATATCCTACTGATTAGTAGCTATACACTTTTTTACCTGACTGTAACCTATTGTGAACTGTTTCTTTGAGGAAACTTTTGTTTTAGTACATATCTAATATGCTTCTTTTGATCTGAGCAAAGAAAGGGTTCCTATGGTAAAGAAAAAACTGCCAATCTCAAAATCCACAAAAATAATTTAAATAAAAGTTGCCATGTCAAGAGCTTATATTGTCTAGGAACATTTGTAGCCCAGGAATTGGATGGGTTTCCTGGGATATCAAAAAACCTGAAATCCATGCATACAGAGCTGTGGCTACAGCTAGTAAGAAAAATAATTTATTACAATTCAAATTTGATCACACAATGCTTCTGTTATTGTAAAATCAATTCTATATTGTTTTTAATTGTTTTATGGTTATTTTTTACATAACAATTTGTAATTTAATCAAAATTTCACCTTATTACTGTATAATAGAGTAAATTTTCCTGTGTCCAGTTTTATTTTATCAGTTAACAAATAGCATCTAATTCATCTCTTATCTATGACATGTTAATACTAAAGTTAATACAGTCTGTAGTCATTGAAAACAATGGTTTCTTATTAAGAATATAGTTAATCATCTGTGTCCCAATGCCATAACTTGTTGCCGAGTAAGTGCCTAATTATAAATTGAAATAAATCATTTTTAGGCGTTTATTTTATGTTTTTTTACGTTCTCAACGTTTCGTTACCACCAACTTGTGATCAAGTCATTAATATAATTTAATCCAAAATCCAGCGCACCCCACTCTCCCATGACCATGGTTGCTGTAAAGCAGCAGAAACGTCAGGAACATAAAAACATTAAATAAATGCGATAAAATCTGAAATATTAATTTTGTTTCAATGGGTAGTATTTGCGTAAATATAAGAAATCAATACCAAATTATAAAGCTAACTAACGTAGTGTGTCAGTAACATTTTTTACCAACTGCGAAAGAAAAGAAGGAGGTTCTCAATGTAATGATATTTATTATTTCTGGTATATATTAGTGGTTTATCAACACATTGCAAAACAGGTGCTTAAACTTAATAAGCGTCTACGTAGAATTTTGAACACAATCTATAACATATTGATTTTATTTCCAGTTAAAAACCAAAATGGCGCCTCCGACGGGCTTCCAATTCGCCATCGACCGCGGCGGTACGTTCACGGACGTGTACGCGCGCTGCCCGGACGGAAGGGTGCGTGTAATGAAGCTGTTGTCCGTGGACCCGCAGAATTACGACGACGCGCCGAGAGAGGCCATTCGCAGAATATTGCAAGAGGTAACATTTAGGAGTCTAATCTAAACTATCAGCCGATAGACGTCCACTGCTGGACACAGGCCTCCCCCAACGACTTCCACACATCACGGTCCTCCGCCACTCGCATCCACCGGCTTCCTGCGACGCGTGTGATGTCATCAGTCCACCTTGTGGGGGGCCGTCCTACACTTCGTCTTCCAATTCGTGGTCGTTATTATAGAACCTTTCTGCCCCAATGGCCATTGGTTCTGCGAGCTATGTGCCCTGCCCTGAGTTCGCCTTCAGTTCATTGTACGGTACCCATAATACAAACGTTGTTTAGTGTAGGACCATATAGTTGGCGTGTTCGTCTGGCGATATTATATTATTTGACAACCCTATCAGCTCAGTTGGTCCAGTCGTGTTCTCTTTCTATCGCACTCGCGCTGTCTTATGGCCGTGACGTCACAACCCTGTACCTTTGTGCTGTTTTAATTTTTTAAATATAGCGTCACCATTCTTTATAGGAAACAGGTAACGCCCTAGACAAAGACGGCAAGGTGAACTCGGCCCTGATCGAGTCCATTCGTATGGGGACCACGGTCGCCACGAACGCGCTGCTCGAGCGAAAAGGCGCTAAAATGGCGCTGATCATAAACAAGGGCTTCAAAGACCTGCTGTACATCGGGAATCAGGCCAGGCCGAATATATTCCACTTGGTAAGTACTATTAGGTATAGGAAGCTTAGCCGCGGACGAGTGCGAAAGCGTTCCCGTGGTCCCCTTACCACAGAAGGACCAAAGTGGGGTTTTAGTCGGTAGAAGTCCGACATAACCCGCTTGTCTCTCCCGAGGCTTCCTGGTATCTATGAGGATTTCCCCATGAAAAAAAAAACAGGTATAAGAAGCTCTACATATGGTTGAAGAATTTTCATTATTAATTCTAAGCTTTTGCTTCTGGGTGCGTTTCTATGCCTGGATTACACGTAACCAGTAATATGGCGAGACATTGCTGCTAATTCGCTTGACACCAACTAGCCTAAACTAGACCAAATTATAGTTTACTCCTGTCAAACGGCGTTCGCTATTCTGTTAACAGCAGATTAGACTAATTTTGGTTTGACAGCTCCTAAAATTGGTTTAGTTACTCAACTTAGCTTAGTTGGTCATTTTTGTATTCTGTTGTACACACTTTACGTCAAATTGCGTCTAAAATTAGAAACGTCAAACTATAATCCGCCTTATTTGGTCGGCATCTAATTTGGTGCCACCTAAATTTAGTTCGTAGTTTTTCAGGTGTTTTTATTATTAAGATAAGTTGTGAAAAACTATTTTATCAAACACGATGGAGGAATATGTGGTTGCGGCTCTTGTGGATTCATCCGAAAGTGCTAATTTTACCAAAATAATAATAAAACAGAGCCTACTTCAAAGTACTTACTTTAAACACAAAATTAAGGCATTTTCTTTCTAACCGTAGAAACTATGAAGAAAGAATACGCCTCGAAGGTTTCCAATCCCTTCGAATTAGCAGAGAAGTTAAAAAAAACTTTTTTGGCTTCCCAAATTTGCAGCAATTCATTTACTGAATACTCTAGATGATCCGCTCTTAGTGGAGGGGCAAATCCCAAAACATATAAAGGTTTGCGATTTAATATTTTATACAGATACATACCTACTTTTTACTTGTTTATAAATGTTTATAAATACATCAACATGACACTGCAGATTTTAACAGCACTGCAATTTTACGCTCATGGGAGCTATCAGGCTGCTGTAGGCCAAGATAGTTGGCCAGGAATGAGCCAACCAGCAGTGAGTAGATGTTTGGGAATAGTGTTGAACATAATTGTGCAACAATTGACACCCCATAATATAAAGTTCCCTACCACACGGAGAAAGAATCTGCAAAAACTGAGTAAGTTTCATTTCATATCCACTAAAGTGGTTTAGTAATTTTTGAGCTCATACATTATAAACAAATAAATAAATAAATATCGCCATACGAATACATAACCAAACGGTCCCACTTTAAGCTTAACACTTGTGTTGTGGGTACTGTACAATAGACTGCGGGTGAACTCAGTTTATAATATTTATATACATATTAAACATCCATGACTCGGGTACAAACATTCGTGCTCATCACACAAAGCTTGTGTCCCTACCAGGATTGAAACCCAGGACTCTCAGCGCAGAAAGCAGAGTCATTACCACTAGGTTAATCAGGCCGTCGAACCAATATATCTTTTGTCTTTATAATATTAGCATAAAAATATATCTTGACATCAAGTTATAACATGTAAATGTTTCTACTTTTGCAGATACAAATGAGAATTATACCATTGATTTAGATCATACTGATAAGCTATCTATGGTGGAAGAGTACATTGAAACAGATTTCCTTGCTGAAGCAAGACACATTTGGCAAGTGTTAATAAACACTATTTTACTCAAAATTAATAAAAGTATGGCAAATCATAAACAAGACTTTAATTTCTGAATTATTATAATAAAGCTTTTTACTTATTACTATGTTATCAATAATCAATAATAAACCTCAACATTAAAAATAATTAACAATCAAAATAATAAACAAATTTGTAAGTAATAGAATTTGAAAGGCTTAAACAACAAGCTTCTGCACATGGGGGCCATTTGTTGCCCACACTCAATGAAAATGGCACTACCGAAGATAACAACTATGCAATAAATGCTTAGTATTACTAACTTATTACATAGTATTATGGTACACTTCCAGGCGGCAAAATCCATCCACATAGGCATGCCCAACAATATCCAAAATTTTGGATTCTATGTCTGTCGGGGCTCCTCCTGCCGGACCGCCACCTGTGGCGCTTATTGAAGTTCGCACCTTGCGAGCCTTGGTCTATAACTTCGCCACCCACACACTCCAAACCTGTTGATAAAAAAAAACATATAAAAACCATTTAGACGAAAAAAATGCATAATATTCAGAACACAAAACTTACATGCTCTCACTGCTGTGCAGTTCTTCTGCAGCCGAGTTGGTTGAGCTCGTCGTGGTTGGTAGGGCCCCCTAAAAATCTACCTCGCCAGAATCTGCTTGGTTTCCTGAAAATATAATTGATTTTTAGATAGATGTCCTCGCGCGTCGATGTAACTATAACCATTGATTGATTTTAAGTAAAACAAAACTTTCAATCCTTTAAAATGCTTACCCCTCGCTATTTTGATGTTGTTGCGGAGTCGCTCCACAAGCAACTCCTGTTGTCTCTTATTAGACCGTTTCCTATCGTTTTCCATATTAGATTCAAGCCACTAGATAACTTATTACAACAATTACAATGTAGCACACCCGTCTGATCTGAAAACGGTGTTTTGTTTACCTACTGTCAACAGATACAAAATAGAATTCACCACAGAACAATAGATATGGAACACTTAACCACAGACGATATAGAACAACTTTCTATAATTTATAATTGTAAATATCATAAAAAAATTACAATAAAAATATTTAGACGCCGACATATGTTTTAAATTAAACTTTTATATATTTTAAAGTTATTTTAAAATAATTTAATCATGTTATTTCGATTTTCTTTTCCATTCACCTTATTTTCATTCATTCTTCAGATATATTTTTTAAATACTGGCAACATACCTCAATTCAATTTAGGTGCTGTCAAAATCAAATTAGTCCTGTCAATTACGATATTTAAATTAAGTTCGATGTGACAACAGAATTGATTTTAATGATTTCTAAACTATACTTAAAATTTTAGCTAGTTAAGTTAAGTTTAGAGAGTGTGCAAGCGAATTAGCACCAATGGCTTGGTTAGAGTGCTCAGCCGAGTAAACAAAGTTTATACATACCGGGCACTCAGAAATCATTGTGTGAAGATTACTCGATTATGTTTATCGATTTTATAAAAAAAAAATGCTTTATTTTTTTGTTTTAAATGGACATATCCACATGCTGACTTCACATAATCTATACATATAAATAAAATTGGAGTGTCTGTTTGTAATATTAAAATAACCGCTTTTTACTAAGTGCATTTGGATGTATACACATTACCTATACCGAAACAACATTTTTTACAATTTTGTCTGTCTGTCTGTCTGTCCGTCTGTCTGTCCGTCTGTCTGTCTGTCTGTCTGTCTGTCTGTTCCGGGTAATCTCTGAAATGGCTGGACCGATTTTGACGGGTCTTTCACTGGCAGATAGCTGATGTAACAAGGAGTAACTTAGGCTACTTTTATTTTAGAAAAAAAATATAGGATCTCACGAAAAAAAATTAAAACCAATGTTGCAGCGCAGCGCCTGATTAACTTTGATAGCAACAATCTGCAATGCGTCCCGCGGGCTCAGAATGGGCGAGCAGGCTGTTGTCAACGGTTGTCTTTGTTAAATACCACGCGTACGAAGTCGCGGGCAACAGCTAGTCAGAAATAAATAATGAATCGCAGGTTCAAGTCTTAGTATAACCTTTTTGTATCACCCTGATAACCTAGAACATCAAACGCCCCGGGGTTCTCTACTCGGAAGTGGTAGAAGTCGATTGTCGCGTCATTCCAGCGATGGAAGACCGCTGTCAGATGGAGAAGTCAGAACACTGGAAGCAAGTCACCGGCACCACGGGGGAGAAGATGCTGGTGATCCAAGACTTGGACGAGGAGGCTGTAAGGAAAGACCTTATAGGTCTCAGGGACAAAGGGATTGAAAGTGTGGCTGTGGTGCTAGCTCACAGTTACACATACCATGACCATGAAGTCAGGATTGGGAAGATTGCTGATGATCTCGGTAAGGTTTTTAATAGTATTCAATGACTTGATGCACGCTTGACTTTGAATCACTGGACGTGGGGGATCAGACTCAAAATCAGAATAATTTTGATTTATGTAAACCAGCGCTTCCCAAAGTGGGTGATAACGCCCCCTTGTGGGCGCTGCAGGCCTAAGGGGGCGGTAAGAGACCTAGAAAAAAAATTGACTTACAATAATTAATTTAATTTGAAGTTATAGTGGTTTTTAAGTAGGTGAAAAAATGGGGGCGCTAAAAAATAATTCATTCTCAAAGTGGGCAGTAGACAAAATAAGTTTGGGAACCCCTGATGTAAACCATTGAGTACGGTACTTATGAATCGTCAAATTAGTTACAAAATGCTAAGCTATAACTTTACCACCCGTTCGGAATGCCGTTCCTATGGAGAAGAACTGGCAAGAAACTCCATGGTTGCTCTTTTTAAAAAGATCTTATACATTTTTGAGCAGTACATTGTTATGGGTGTGTGAGAACGATGTAGGAACGGCTAGGCAGACTTTAGCAGCTGGTAAAAAAAGGACTAACTCTAAGTACTTCACTACAATGGCTACATGGTGCCCACATTTACAAACTACTTTTGTACGACCTGATTAGCGCAGTGGTAGTGACTCTGCTTTCTGCGCCGAGGGTCCCGGGTTCGAATCATGGTAGGGACACAAGCTTTGTGTGATGAGCACGAATGTTTGTACCCGAGTCATGGATGTTTTACTATGTATATAAGTATTATATACTGAGTTCGCCCTCAGTCCATTGTACGGTACCCATAACACAAGTGTTAAGCTTAAAGTGGGACCGTATAGTTGGTGTGTTCGTATGGCGATATTTATTTATTTATTTATTCAATTCAATATAATTTATGCAAAAAAATATGGATACGTTTTTAGTTACAAATAGAGGCCAGTAATTCTTCGTTTGTTTTTACATTTATATTATCATATGTATGATATATTTTCATGTTTTCTTTTCGAAGCAAGCATTCGTCAAAATTAGCTGTCACTGGTTTTTTTTAAATATAATATTGAAAAGAATTTCCGTTGGTATGCTTGCTGGTCACTCTCAGTAGAACCATCGCTCTGAGCCGGTGCTACAATATTTTTTGCCCTACATGAACAAAAAAAAATGTTTTGATAGAAAAAAAAACAAATTGTCAGGTTTCAAGCAAGTCTCCCTCTCCCACTGCGTGGCCCCCATGGTCCGCATGGTACCGCGGGGGTACACGGCGTCAGCGGACGCGTACCTCACTCCCCACATACGGGAGTACGTGCGGGGCTTCGCTGACGGCTTCACGGACGGATTGAGGGGGGGTAATGTGCTGTTCATGCAGTCTGATGGAGGGTTGACCCCTATGAATATGTAAGTGACAGACAAACAAACAAACAGACATCGTCTTTTACAAAGCAACGCTTGTATGATGGGTACGGTACAATCGAGACGAGGGCAAATTATGAAAAGATCATTTTCAAAATATGACCCGGGAGAATTGAACCCGCAGTCATTTGGTGCAGACAGGTGAACGGCTTACGATCGAACCACTAGACCGAGATGATGTAACAACATACCATTAAGCCTGTACCTATTTCCCAAAGGGGTAGGCAGAGGTGTATAGCAGTGCATCTACATATCGCCGATGGTATTAAGTCCCAATGTAAAACGGGGTGAGCCCTAAGCTTCAACCCCTTTTATTTATTTTAAACATAAACATAACGGTAATGACTTAGTTATGAGCCCGATAGTAACTTAAAAAATATATATTTTTCATGCATACTACAGACGGCCTGGGCCCCAAGTCTGCTAACACAACCGATTCGTAATCGAACAGAAACCGCATACTAACTGTCACTTTTGACACATATTCCATGGGATATCTGTCAAAAGTGACAGTTACTATGCGGCTGCTGTTCGATTATGAATCGTTTGTGTTAGCAGACTTGGGGCCCTGATTAGCGCAGTCAGTAGTTACTCTGCTTTCTGTGCCGAGGTCGCCGGGTTGGAATCCTAGTAGGGACAAGCTTTGATGAGCACGAATGTTTGTAGCAGAGTCATGGATGTTTAATATGTATATAAGTATTATATACTGAGCTCGCCCTCAGTCCATTGTACGGTAGCCATAACACAAGCGTTGCTTAATGTGGGACCGTATAGTTGGTGTGTTCGTATGGCGATATTTATTTATTTATACTTTGACACATTATATGACCCCCTTCCATAGCATTTTCAAGTAATAGTTCGTATGTAGTCATCTATTGGGTTCATTTTACTCCATCACACTTACTCTGTCCTGCTCTACTTTAGGTTCAATGGCTCAAGAGCGATATTGTCTGGTCCCGCGGGTGGTGTTATCGGGTACGCAATGACGTCATATCAAAAGGAAACCGGGCTGCCAGTCATAGGTAATAAATATATTTTTTCTTATAATCTATACTAATATTATAAATGTGAAAGTTTGGATGGATAGTTAGATGGATGGAAGGACGTTTGTTACTCAATCACGCCAGAATGGCTGAACGGATTTGGCACAGAGATAGATTATAGTCTGGAGTAGCACATAGGCCAAGGTTTAAGGTTCCCGTGGGATAGTTTTGTTTTAATTTTTCATAGCGCAAAGGATCGACATGATTTTGCGCGGATAACACCGCAGGGCGCAGCTAGTATGGGAATAAATCTAAAGCAACCATTTTTGTTTAAAAATAAATTCCTACTATCCTAAAACTATGAAAACTATTTCGATATTTAATTAGAGTAAGATGAAAGTCGATGGTAAAATGGGTATTTCACCGTAGGTTTTGACATGGGCGGTACATCAACGGACGTGTCTAGGTACGCAGGCACGTTGGAGCATGTCCACGAGGCCACGACTGCCGGCGTGACGATACAGGCCCCGCAACTAGGTAAGTACACGAGATTAACCATTATAAGTTGACATAAGCCTACATAAGGATCGTCGTAAGTAAATATAAGCCGACATAAGGAACATTAAGTTTACATAAGCCGATTTAAGGATCAGACTAGCTCTACATAAGGGCATATAAGCTGAAATAAGCTTCCCTCAAAGACTTCCTTAACCTACTTACTTTCTTAAAAGTTATTATTCTTTTAAACTTTCAAATAACACTTTTTTTTGGTGGTATATGTTTAAAGCCTAACCCCTAAATTTATAATGCACTAGCTGTTAATCGCGACTTCGTCCGCGTGGTATGTAACAAAAGGCGGACAAAGTCGCGGGTAACGGCTAGTCTAAAATAAAAGTAGCCTAAGTTACTCCTTGTTACATCAGCTATCTGCCAGTGAAAGTCCCGTCAAAATCGGTCCAGCCATTTCAGAGATTAGCCGAAACACACAGACAGACAGACAAAAATGTTGTTTTGGTATATGTTCCGTGTATACATCCAAATGCACTTAGTAAAAAGCGGTTATTTGAATACTACAAACACACACTCCAATTTTATTTATTTGTATGTATAGATTATAATGCCATTATAACGCACTTTTTCCTCTAAAAAGTTCGTTGTAATGCCATTATAATCCATTATAGCTGTCAATAAATTTGGCGGTTTGTCTGTGTGTCCGTCGTATGATGCCGTAGCTCCTCGTATTCGCCAGATATCAACACAGTGGCGGCGGGGGGCGGGTCTATGTTGATGTTCCGATCCGGCCTGCTGGTGGCCGGGCCCGAGTCCGCCGGCGCGGAGCCCGGCCCGGCCTGCTACAGGAAAGGAGGGCCTTTGACTGTCACCGACGCTAACCTGCTGCTAGGTGAGTACAATCTACCTTCCACATTTATAGATTTTTGTTATCTATTTACAATGGTATTACAAAGTGTTTGTATGCTTATCTTTGCCTTGTCATGTCTAGGTATACGCATAACAATGTATCAAACAATAATAGATAACGTTGTTTAGAAAAAAAAAAAAAAACTTCTAAACCAATCTTTATGAAATTTAAACGGGCCCCATTTTGAGTTCATCATACACTCTTAAATCTTCACCCTCTTTCTCATGCAGTCGGGTAAAAAGATATGATTGTACATCTAGCACGGAAGTCACTTGATATTTTATTATTAAGTTAAGCATCGTGGCAGCGTTTAATCCCGGATAAAAATACACGGTACATTTTATCCCGGGAAACGTGACCGGGGAATAGCGAAAAAGTGAACAAGGCACTGGTACGGCTAGTATATCATATTACCGGTCTTGCAGGTCGCCTACTGCCCGAGTACTTCCCGAAGATATTCGGTCCGACTGAGAAAGAGGCATTAGACAGAGACGCAACAGTGACAGCCTTCAGTAAGATGACCAATGAGATCAATAGCTTCTTAAAACAAGATGGCAGCAAAGAGGTACAGACAAAATAATAATTAGCAACACTTGTATTATGCATAGAATGGACCGAGGACGAACCCATACAATGATTACATATCTATACATCTATACATATAAATAAAATTGGAGTGTCTGTTTGTAATATTAAAATAACCGCTTTTTACTAAGTGCATTTGGATGTATACACGGTACATATACCGAAAAAACATTTTTTACAATTTTTGTCTGTCTGTCTTTCTGTTTGTTCCGGCTAATCTCTGAAATGGCTGTACCGATTTTGACGGGACTTTCACTGGCAGATAGCTGATGTAACAAGGAGTAACTTAGGCTACTTTTATTTTAGACTAGCTGTTACCCGCGACTTCGTCCGCTTTTTGTTAAATACCACGCGGACGAAGTCGCGGGTAACAGCTAGATAGATATTAAATATCCATGACTCAGGTACAAATATTCCTGGTCATTTCATATAGTTCGTCCCTACTAGAACCCGGGATCCTCGGCGCAAAAGGCCGCCTCACTACCAACTGAGCTAGTCAGATCATCATAATACTAACCCTTTTTATGTCCCACTGTTAGGCACGGGCCTCCCCTCAATGCAAGGGGGATTAGGCCATAGTCCAACACGCTGGCCCAGAGCGGGTTGGTGGACGTCAGGTCATCAATTAGGCCTTTAATATGCCACTGCTATGTACGGGCCTCCCCTTAATGCGAGGGGGATTTGGGTCATATTCCACCACCCTAGCCCAGTGCCAGGCTGGCGAATTTCGCACGTATTTGGAGAACTAGTCCGGTATTCTCAGACATGCAGGTTTTGTCACGATGTTCTCCTTCACCCTTTAGTGTGTAACAACTGTGGTAGAAAATGAGATTCGCACATGTATTCTGGAAATCACAAAGGTTGAGCGGGGGTTTGAACCTACGATCATTGATTCAGACCCGGAGATTCAACCTACTATCTTCGACTACAAGGATATCACATGTAATTTTAAAGAGGTCTATTTTACACAAAATAGATGTCTCAAAGTGTCTTATTTTGGTAATATGTAAAAAAGGTTTAATTTGTGACAGATGAGTATGGAAGAAGTTGCGATGGGATTCCTGAACGTCGCTAACGAAGCAATGTGTAGACCTATCAGGTAAGTAATTATTGGAACGAAGTTCCTTATCGCGCGTTGCGAAAGGGGGCTAGACGGAAAAAATTAAGACGAAAAGTTGTAACGACACTTTTTGTAAGCCGTGCGGCGTGCGCATGTTTCTCTGTCTGTCTCTCTCTCTCTTATAGAAAGCAAGCCAGATATTTTCGTTTCGTCTTTCTATTTCGCATTGAACAGTGTGGTGTCGCGACGATTATTTTTGTTGAGTGTATACAGGTTTTTTGTACATAATAAATAATAAAAAATAATAAAGGAACTTCGTTCCATCCGGGTGTCCCTTGACACCTCTCAAGTTTTTTTTATTATTATTATTTTGTCTGTGTGTTTGAACGCGACAACTACTGGTTGGATTTAAATTAAATATTGTCATGTAATAGCTGTGGTCCTGGTTCAATGGGGAAGATTATAAGCTGATTCTGGTTCATAATGTATGGAATAGTTGAATTAATAAAAGTTTTTATCCGGAGTATACACTTGTTTCAAATCATTTGTAAATATTAACTGTAATAAACACAAATATAAACATTTTCATGGTTCATTTTAATTGTAATATTAATTTATAATAGTTATTATATCATGTTGCCATTTTAAAACCATTTTTTTTTGGTTGTAAAATAGCCGAAACGTCGGGAACGTAAAAACATAGAATTAACTACTTCGGGTGGGTTGGTGGACGGAAATTGAATCGATGGTTGCGCACGCGCAGACGGACTAAAAAGTAATAGTAGGGGAGCCCACGAGGCTAAATGGGGATTTACTCGAGCGTCGTAGAGACCTATTGGGATGCAAAGCTTAGATGATAAGAAGAAAAAAATGTTATATGATATATACCTTTACATCGGTGGGGGAAGCGGCTATAGATTTTTAAATATGTAAAAAAAAACTGTTGCATGGACATCTTCGAGCGCGTCAGATATTGATAGCATCAATGTCCTACGTATTTTTAATAATGTACGTATGTTAATCTGATCGTTTGCATGATGGGGTTTAAGGGTTGAAAATGAAAAAAAAAAAAAATTAATCGAGCGCGTCAGATTTTCTAAGGGAGTGTTAAGTGCACCAAAAAAAAGCTCTCATTCACTAATCTGACGATTTCGATGGGACGCAAACTCGCGGCCATTTTCATAATGTGCAAAAAAAATTCGCCATTTTGAAATACTCAAGCGCGTCAGATTAAGATATATATGGTTCATCTTTATGTTCTAAACGTACTGTCTCATAATCTGACGATTATCTAGAGGGATTTGCCTGATCTGACAAAAAAAAATTAGAAAAACGGTTCACCTTAAAGGCCATCCCTGCAACTTCCCGCTAATTCCATTCCTGGGTGCTTAAAATTGTACTTATGACATTTCTGAGCTCAAAATATAATTTATGTGATATTTTGAGCTCGCTGAGTTCAAAGAAATAATATGTCTATGCATTTGAGCTCTCCCAGCTCGAAAGTCTGATAGAAGTTTCATAGAACACTATTTTTGGAATTTTCAAACCGCAATAACTTTTGAATGGATCAACCAATTTTCACGCGGTTGGCGCAATTCGACGCAGTTTTATCATCCTCATAAGTAATTTTGCAATTTTAATTGATCGAGCCACAAATTTCGGAGTAATCCCGAAAAAACACTTTTTCGGGTTTCTTTCGTTCACGATATCTCTCGAACGAATCAACCGCTTTTGACCAGCTTGGTGGCGATCGACGTGGTTTTTCAAGCTCAAAGGCGGATTAGTTTTTGAAGTTGATCGATAAAGCCGGTTAAAAGTTATTCCAAAAAAACCACTTTCAAGCTCAGGAAATAGCATGCAAATAAATAAGTGTATGCTTTTTTAGTAGAATACATGTATTTATAAAAAAATTACTTAAAAAAAAGCTTAAAACAATTTAATGTTTTATAATTAATTGATTAATGATTAATTACGTAATCATCATCTTCATCCGTAGAATCATCTTCCTCTTCTGGCTCAATTTCATCCTCAGATTGCGTATCTGTAACAAAAAATTATTAAAATATTTAACAATATTTTTTTTTATGAACAACGTGTTTTTTAATTATTGAAGAAAAGAAATACCTGATTCTGGAGTATCTTCAAGAATATCAGGTGTTATGACTACATCTTCGTACGCTTTCGGCAATTGGTCACCTGCAAACCAGTTCATTTTAAGCTTCTCGTCGACAATTTTCCATCCATAGTCCGTTGGTAAAAGATCAGTAATTTTTGCATTATGGGCATTACTCCATAAGCATGCAATGAATTTTGTGCGTAACACTTGCTGGAGTAACTCCGATTCACAGGGTGGCAAGTTGCACGCATCGTAATTCCGGACACTCAAGGAGAAGGGTTGCGACTTGTCTTTTACTTTGTATGTCCTATTGAAGATGACAATCCTGGCTTGATTGACATCGTCTAACTTTTTTAACCCATACAAGTGGCAAGTAAAAGACTGTACAATGTTAAAAGAATCCTGCACATTATGCTCCTTTGATCCCAAATCCAGCCTACTGGTGGTAGGCTTCGGCCGTGGCTAGTCACCACCCACTGAACAAAGCCATGTCGCCAAGCGGCCTAGCCGTGTTCCGGCATGATGTTCGGTGTTGCCATTCATGGATGGCGGGTCAGATCAGTCGCGCTGCATGTGCCTAGTGAATGTAGCGTCTCTATCTACTGCCGCCTTCCTACCTAGGCAAGTACGCTCCATCGTAGATCTCATCGTCACTTACCATCAGGTGAGATCGAGATCAAATACTTGCCTATAATGTAATAAAAAAAAAAAAAAAAAAAAAAAAAAGAAATGCGTCTTGGAAAATTTCTGAATTCATTAATAGTTGCAAAGGTTTCTTTTTCCCTCGTCGGTACAATGCTGGGTTGAAATCGCAACCGGTGAATGCATGCAAAGCTGGAAGCGCTTTCGAAATTTTTGAACCTAATTTTTTGTAGAGAGCGGATACGTCGATGCATCGGCGGGCATTGCCAACTCCAAGATCCATCCAAACTTCTACTCTTGCTTGCAGGTGTTCCATATTTGCTAACATGATGACCACTATATCAGTATCAGAAGTTCTGACAGTAATGGTAGAATCTTCATTTTGTTGGCAAGCAACAAATGCTATCTTCGTATCCGCTTCTTCGTGATCAGGGCATGACAACTCATTATTAATGATGCGTGTTACTTTATTATCAGTAACAGAATATTCATAACACAAATCATGTATTATGTAAATTACCTTACTACCGATAATCGTTGCCATCTCCTGAGCAGCCCAATGATCGATCAAAAACTTGACAATAGCTTCTTTAAACTTTATATTTTTTAAGTCTTTCGTAAATTCTGCTGTTCGTGTTTGTTGAGGACCGGAAATGTGGAATTCCTTGTCATCTACACTACCTCGAAGAGAATGCTCATAATCCTTGATAGAGGGTGTGAAGTAGCGATCGAATACAATGGCAACTTTACTTGCAGCGTTATTGACAAGGCATTGTAATATTTTCTTTGACACACCTCCAAAACTACGGGGCATTTCTTTAAAAGTATTTAAAAAAAAGAAGCCATCTATAATTACAAGGTCAACTTGGGGTGGCGGTTGCTCCATATCTTCAACTTGTTTCTCTAGCTCGTGAATTAGTACTGACTTATCAGTCTTGTTTAAAGAACCATCTATATGGCACAGTGATAACGGCATAGGAGTTATGGGAAAACAAAGTACTTTCTCCAAGTCTATACTCGTGTCAAGAGATAGAGCTAATAACCGTCCGAATAAATCCAGCTGCAATGTAACTTCGTGCACTTTTTCACCAATTTTCATTTTTTTTTTCTTCTTGAGGCTTGCAAAACTTAGCACCTTATTTTTTTTTATTGGCTGGTGAAACCTGTCTGACTTTAAATTACATTCCATTATGAATTGATCGCGCAGAAATGTTCCTCCAGACACTGTGTTTAGTAAACAGTTTGTAATTTCTAGAGAAGCAGCTTGCCCCGTTGAAATGTTAAACAACAGATCCTTATCAATTGAAGAAGAGAATGGATTGATGGTCTGCAGGACACTGTTCGAAAAAGCTTCAATTTGGATGTGTTGTTTTTTCATTCGATCTGGGTGTAGATCGGCAGCAATATCATGGTAGTTTCTGTCAAGCCCTGCACGAGTAAGCACATGAGATATGATTCTTGTTCGCGCTCCATGATTTTTAGCCCAACGTTGTCTAGCAGAAATTGAATTTGTGAGGTTAACAATTCCAGTAAGACGACGAGCAGCATCACCATTTATCGTCTGCTCTAGCGTTAAATCCACAGGAATTCGTGAGAAAGGCTTGCTGGTTCTTCTGATTCCAAACGAACCCTTAGCCATTTCAGATCGGAGGCCTGGATGTGTGTTATCTACATGTTGCAGTAAATTTATGTAGTACACTAGCCATCGACTATAGTTTGGTTGATTGTAATAGAAGAATAAGCTGACGATTTTCGCAATGGTATATATGTACAATTCTAAATCTCCAACTCTAATACTTTTAATGAATAAGTGGTAAAGATTTATAAAATCGATGTACATTGCGTAAAATTGCGCCGTTCTTCCGTGCTTGCCGTCTAATGTGTCTTCTGTGTATTCTTCATAAGATTGAATGAGACGTTGTGTTTCTGCATGCTGAACTTGAGGAGAGACATCTTCATGAGCCAAAAATGTGGTGAGATATTCGAACACTGATTCGTCAACTGTCAATTGTTTGTTTTCCAAAAATGCTTCGAAATGTAATTGTTGCAATGCCAACGCCACGAGAGAATGCAACCGTTTACATCTGTTATATTTTTTTCCGCTAATAAAACCTGACACTGAACCATTAGCGATCAATTCACATTCAGTCATGATATTGCTCAGTCCACAATCTTCAATAAAAGTACCAACTGCATTAAAAAAAGCCAATTCAATATGAAAGGCCCCTAAATGAATAAAAATGTTATCAAATCTTGGAGATTCTTGTGCTTGAATACAATAACTAGTGCGAGCAATAGCTAGATCATAGGTGATCTGGATGTAGGGAGCTTGACACTCATTTGCAATATCCTGACTCAATTCTAGAGTTTTCAAAACAGTTGAATGGTTGGTGGGAGATTCATTAATTGGAGTAAGATATGAAACTTTTTGAACTCGTGAATCGTCAATCAAAATCTTACTGTGAAATCCTACCCACATTGGAACATTCGATATTTTATACTTATGTAATAACATCCACGTAACGTCCAGCTGTTTCGACATACTCAAATTGCCTGGAGCTTTATTAAGCTCTGAGATGTCTAGCTGACTCCAGTTGGTAATTTTTAACTTCTTAGTAAATGGATGCATTTCAAAAGTAACTTCTTCAAAAGCCCTGCGTTTTCTTTTTTTTGTTTTTGGAGTAGTAATGGAAAATTCTGGAAAACTACCATGCACAATCTCATCGATTGTTGAATTTTCATTTGCAGAAGGGCTAGAAGATTCCAATGACACCGGATCCGGATTCTGCACGATATCCTGAAAAATTATTCCCACCGTATCATGCAAAGTATCTTTGCCGTTGAGGGTTTCTACGAAGCGGTCGAAATTGTCGAATGCGACACCAGTATTCAAGTCCGGGCGACGTTGAATATCTTCAGGACATACGTGATCACTATTTACCGTTGAAAATGTCAGCTCAGTCTCTAGCTCTTCCAAAGTTGTGTAAGAGCAACAGTGCCCATATTTTGAAAGTATATTAACAACTTTCTTACTGTTGCATAAGCTCTTCACTGCTAGACCTAGGGTAATTTGCTTCGAAGTTTTAATTTCGTGACCAAAAGCTGCATAAATCAGATCTTGCCCAATGGAAAAAATAGAAAGTTCTTTTTTTTTTCTATTTTCCCGTGCTTTTTGGGATAGATGAGAAACATCACCACAAATGAAAGATTCCAAAAAACAATGAAGAAGCTCTGGCACGTAATCGCACTCTCCCAATATCAAATCTTCAGCTGTACAATTTTCAGGCAATTCTCTTCTGGTTGAGTTAAGAATTTCTTCACGAAGTTGTGTTGTAACTGAACGGATGGTTTCTTTTACTGCCATCGTTTTAAATAAATCCGTGTAAGTTAAAACAGAGGCGGAGAATGGAGCAAGAAACTTTTTTTTTTCAGCGTAAATTATTTTTATCTTATTGTCAAAAGTTTCCATCAATTTTCTTTCCAAGTGACGGTCTGAGAACGAAGAAATATTGATGGAATTAGATAGTAAACTGCATTGCTGCTCTAACAATTTTTGATATTCTTTTTTTACGAAATCAAAAAATAAACATTCACTATTCTTGACCACTGTTTCTTCTAACATTTCACAAAGAATAGTATACGCAGTATTGGTAACTTTTTTTTTCCTCAGAAATTCGCTATTATCATCCTTATAAATATCGCGTAAATATTGATCCTTGCAACATTTATGGTAGGGAATTTTGGTATCATCAGAGAAAGAACTGAGCTTTTCCAACATTTTTACATCATTTTGTTCCGTGGCCGCGCTTTTCAAATTATCAATAGTTTTTAATCTATTGACAGCTAAACGAACTTCACGACCATGATGCCGTTTACGCTGTTTTTGGCAAATGAAGCACGTTTGTGATGCTGAATCCTCATGAGCGACAGGCTCATCTGTACTGAATGAATTATTGGAATCCTGAAAGCCTTCCTGAACGTTGCTCGACTCTCCCGCTCTGAAAATTTTATAACAATAATTTAAGTATAACATAAAATAAAAATATTGGTTAAAAAATTTCAAATTCGATAGAAATACCATTTAATATGAAATAAATTATTTATATTAATAATCAACTGTAAAAAATGGTCAATTAAATATTTTAGTTTTTATGCAACTTGATAATAATTTTTTTTAAATTAATATTTTCTCAAAAATAATAGTAATTTCATGAATTAAAATATTTGAACAAAAATATAAATATTGTAGTACCTATATAATATTATATTTAGGTATCTATTTATTGAGTTCATAATTTTTTAATACAGACTTAATCATATTGTTTATGGAACATAGTAATTCTATCCATATTTTTTTTAATTTATATTATAGAAGATTTTAATAATTTTCCGGAACTTTGTTGGAAGCAATATCTAGTTTCGTACTACAATATTTGTCTTTTAATTCATGTAATTAACATTATTTTAAAATAGATATTAATTAAAAAGATATTATCATTAAGTTAAATAATAAATAGTGAACTATTTTATAAGAAACATATATGTTAAATAAATAATTAATGATACTAAAGTTAGCCGACGTTTTTAATTTTTTGATTTTATTTTTAATAATTAAATAATAACAAAAAAATATTTTTTAAAAATTGCACTTACAGTTTTTGAAGTTTTTTTACAAGTGAATTTTTTTTTTATTTTTTTGTAATCATTTTTTCAATAAAAAAAAATTCTAAAAATTTTTATATGTCAGCTAACTTAATTTTCATATTAATTTAAATATTTTATAATTATCGATTATAAACTATTGATACTTTGCAGCTCCAAAATTAGTTGATTTAGAAAAATCTTAAATAATATTGAATTAAATTCATATGATAATTAATAATTTTATATGTGCCAATATTTTATTATGTGCCAAAGAAGTACAACTTCTAACGCGTGTACATGAGTACACACACCATTTTTTTTTTGTATAAAAGTTTATCTAAATAATTTTTTTCAATGAAAAAAATTTTCTATAAATACTTATGAGACTGAAGTTAACAGACACTTGACAAATGTTTGATTTTTCTTTAAAAATAAACTAGACATAGAAAATTATTTATAAAAATCTCATTTATAATTTTTCAGAGCTTCTAAAAATGAAGTTTTTAAATAAAATTATCTTCCTAAAATTTTTTTGTTAAGAAAATTCTAAAAATTATCAGATGTCTCTCAATTTCAGTATTATAAATATTTAATAAATGAAGTCATATTAGCACTTACTCGTCTGTCGATGTACCAGCAACCTCAGTAGACAAGGAATCAACAGTACCATGTGCTTCGGAACACTCTCCAGAATCAGGAGTATGTGTTTCGGAGCTATTTCCCGAAACTTCCGGTGTATTGTCATGTTCCACTACACTTTGATCTTGTAAATACTGAAAGTCTCGCGGTATTTTAATTGCAGTAAATAATTTATAGCACTGTGCGTGATATAAATCATTTAATGATGATTCCATCGATAATTGGAGGTTATCATATGTTCCTCGAGACTTTCGGATAACCGGCTTGCTCCGACGATATTCCAAAATATTTACACATTTCTTTAATGTTTCTACCGTAAATTTGATTGTTTTTTTGTAAGGTACTTTCACCACAAAATACACATTTTCAATTAATATCACTCATATTAAATATTTATAAACTTTAATTCACACAAATAATATTAAAATAGCAAAAAAAGCCAAAACGTTGGAAACACGTTGTAAACAGTATGCCACGAACGAGTCTTTATGATCAGCTGTGATGGCGTCATGGCATCAGAAACCAGAGTGGGGACGGAGTGAGAGAGTAATAGATAGAGAAAGAGTGAGAGAGGAATAGAAACGCGGAGAACGCAGCTGCACGCATTTAACTTTATCGACGAATTTTTGTTATTTCGGCTTGCGGAAATCGTCAGATTATATATTTTTCATTATTCTTGAATTATTTCCTTCAAAATAAAAAAAAAATTAGCTACGCTCGAGAATGTCGAGATGACGTTTTTTTTTTACAACTTTGTTGCCCTCCCCTTTTTTTACGTCACTCTCAAATTGTCAGATTAGTGGAATATACACTTTTGAGGATGTAATTAACTCACCCTACCTTAATCTGACGCGCTCGAGAATTTCTGATGGTCAATTTTTTTTTACTAATCTGATCCTGTATCCTTCACGGGCGGCCTTATATATGGGCCTCATGTTTTGTGGAGGTACTTAACCGGGTACAAGGTATCCCCCTGTATATTAATCTGCCGCGCTTTAGTAAATCCCGAAATCCCCGCTTGGGCTCCCCTACTATAATATTTAAAACATAATGGCATGAAATATTGCTTAGGGGCCATCCATTAATTACGTCACACGTTAAGGGGGAGGGAGGGGGTCAACGAAGTGTGACATTGTGTGACAAGGGGTGGGGAGGAGTCCCAAATTTTGTGACATCACATTTTTTCAAAATATAATATTTTGTATCAAGTATTAAAACTATTGATTTTGTTGAAAAATAATTTAAATGGAAATAAAAACAATTTCGGAACACTGCTGTTTTAATTTCATAAATTTCTAAATGTAAAATTGCAAAATAGGTAACATCACACTAGGTTGGGGGGGTCTCACAAATGTGACCAGTTGTGACAAGGACGGGGGAGGTGTAAAAAATTCATGAAATTCGTGTGACGTAATCTATGGATGGCCCCTTAGGGATCCGACAAAAGATATCTTTACTAATTTTATAAAGAGGTAGGTTAAGTGTGAGTTTGGATGTAGGGCAATATCTCCGGAACTACAGATCCGATTCTGAAAATTCTTTCACAAATACGAAGCTACATTATCCCCGAGTGCTATAAGCTATGTTTCACTAGGGTGCTGGGGGAAGAAGCTAGTTGTTGATAAGTTGTTAAAGGGGAAGCTCAGGGTCAGGGCGCGAAAGTTAGTAAAAGTAGCGGTTTTTACAAACCATATGGTATTGTATCGGATTAGGTACTTTTTTAAGCAAACTTAATACATCGAGACATCCAAAGCAGAATGCTAATATCGCAAAACACTAAATTACATCGTAAAGATGTCCAAATTTTTCGTAAAAAAATAAAAACCCTTGATATTTTGAATTTCGCGGCCTGACCCTGAGCTTCCCCTTAAGATGAACTGTGGTCAGGGCTCTGACGACTGCGCGTGGGCACGACGCGTCGCAGCACGCGCTGGCGTGCTTCGGCGGCGCGGGCGGCCAGCACGCCTGCGCCGTGGCGCGCGCGCTGGGCATCGCCACCGTGCTCGTGCACAAGTATGCCGGTGAGTCCACTATACGATCACGTACTCGCATTCCATATTAGACCTTTAGCGGAAAAGGGAAGATCTTCCAGCCAGGCGGGTGGTATGCCTGGCGGGGCGGCCGCTATGCCCCGACGGATATTGTCGGGATCTTGTATATATGTTACTTGCTCCGAAAACTCTTATAGCGCGTTTCAGGATTGTGATGAACATTGTCCATTGTTCGGAATGCGTCTGCAGTGCCATCTGTGTAGCTTGTGGCAAGGTCGAAGTCGTCGCTACAGTAACGCCATCTCTTACCAACCTCGAAAGTTACGGTTACTTCACAATCTAACCGATAGATGTCGCTACCCAGGTATACTGTCAGCTTACGGTATGGCACTGGCGCACATAGTGCACGAAGCGCAGCAGGCCAGCGCCTGCGTGTACTGCCCCGACCAGTTCGCGGAGTTGGACCAGAAACTAGACGTGTTGGCGGCCGTGTGCAGAGACAAACTGCGGGCACAGGTTTTTTTTTTTTATTACGTTATAGGCAAGTATTTGATCTCGATCTCACCTGATGGTAAGTGACGATGAGATCTACGATGGAACATATTTGCCTAGGTAGGAAGGCGGCAGTAGATCGAGACGCTACATTCACTAGGCACATGCAGCGCAACTGATCTGACCCGCCATCCATGAATGGCAACACCGAACATCATGCCGGAACACGGCTAGGCCGCTTGGCGACATGGCTTTGTTCAGTGGGTGGTGACTAGCCACGGCCGAAGCCTACCACCAGTAAGGTGAGAGACAGGTGAGAGATTACAAATCTGAGCGAGAGATGTCGCTACTTGCTGCGGTATTGACACTGACCTGTACTACTACTGGGCCCCAAGGCCCCAAAAACACTATGGGGTAGCTATAGGGCCCCAAGTCTGCTAACACAATCGATTCATAATCGAACAGCAACCGCATAGTAACTGTCACTTTTGACAGATATTGTATGGGATATCTGTCAAAAGTGACAGTTACTATGCGGTTGCTGTTCGATTCAATTGTGTTAGCAGACTTGGGGCCCTGGACTGGCGATGGAAATGATCGTTTTTGTGGTAACTTGTTGTTTGGTTGTGGTTAAGTTAAACACACATTAATTCTCGTGCCTTCGTATATTGTATAATAGGTTCTTATACCAAGTTACACCATTATTTATACGCAATAATTGCTTACTCATACCCATTAGTCACTATGTCGTAGCGCGTAACAATATGTTGCCATTATATATAATAAAATAATAATAATTCCAGCCCTTTTTAATGTCCCACTGCTGGGCACGTGTTCTGTACTGTTGTTCTTATTTGATATTCGCCAGTAAAAAAAATTATTTCAGTTTTTTTTCGTATTTTTTTTGTCGTTACCATGTCCCAATTTTTTTATAATGAATAGCAAAAATAAGAGGGCGGCAAATTTAAAATCCGCACCGGGTGCTAATGACCTATGCTACGCCACTGGTTTTAGGTATAAGAAAATACAATTAGGCAATCCCTATTTGTATTTTCCCTGTGATTAATATCGATGTTGGATTTGTTTTTAATCCAAACAGGGTGTGGACGACTCGCAAATAGTCACGGAGCCGTACTTGCATCTCCGCTACGCCGGTACCGACTGCGCATTGATGGTGTCACCGGCTCCCAGCGACGCGCCCACTGCGACACGACACGGGGACTTTTATACTTCCTTCGTTAATAGGTACGCTATCGTGTACATACAAAATTTGTCAGAATCAAAATATATTTAATATAAATATTAAGTATTATTTTTGAACTGTATTACATTATATGAATATTACATTTTCACCCTACTTGTGCTATTCCAGACTATAATGTATCTCTGTGCCAAATTTCATCCAGATCCGTTCAGCCGTTCTGGCGTGATTGAGTAACAAACATCCATCCATCCATCAACATTTTCACATTTATAATATTAGTGGGATACTCGATACTGGCAAAATGGCACTATTTTGTATCAAGTAGCCAACCTTAAAAAAAAAGATGCCGATGAGGTCTGTGCGTGTAGTATGAAGTGTGATCGGTGTGTGTCAGGTATAAGAGCGAGTTCGGGTTCACGCTGAGCGCGCGTGACGTCATCGTGGACGACGTGCGCGTGCGCGGCGTCGGGCTCAGCGCAGTGCGCGCCGACCCGGCGCCGCCCGCCGCCGCCGCCGCCGCGCCCGCGCAGCAACAACCGCTCGCCGAGAAGGTAGGCTATATTATATTGTTGAAACTGTAGCGACTACTTCAACCGCACCACGAGCTACGCAGATGGCACTACAGACGCATTCAGAACAATAGACAAGTGACGTCACAATCCTGAATCGCGCTATCAGAGTTTTCGGAGCAAGTAGCATATATACAAGATCCCGACAATAACCGTAAATAATTAAATAAAGATAATAAAGCAATTTTTTCGGATTTTGTCGCGTTTATTTTATGTTTTTACGTTTCCGGCGTTTCGGCTGCTTTACAGCGACCATGGTCACGGGAGGAAAGGAAGATCCAGTAATTAACGTGACCATGGTTGCTGTCAAGCAGCCGAAGCGTCGGAAAAAAATAAAAACATAAAATAAACTCGATAAAATCCAAAATATTAGGTCTTTGTGGATACCGTGTAAGAATTATCGGACCTGGGGCCCAGGTGATTCAGAAAGGTACCTCTTTACAGTCAGCGAAGGTATATTTCGATGGAGGGTACCAGGACACGTTTATATATCTGCTGGAGAGACTCCAGCCGGGACACGTGATCCCCGGACCTGCCATCATCATGGACAGCCTGTCCACTATCCTGGTGGAACCTGGTGAGTTAGAGAACATTTTAAGTAGGTAAGTACTGTACGGCTACAATTGACGAAGAAGAGATAGACATTTTGTCTATGATATGTTTACTAGCTGCGCCCCGCGGTGTTACCCGCGTTAACATTTTACCGGGATAAAAAGCCTATGTGCTATTCCAGACTATAATCTATCTCTGTGCCAAATTTCATCCAGATCCGTTCAGCCGTTCTGGCGTGATTGAGTAACGAACATCCATCCATCCAAACTTTCACATTTATAATATTAGTGGGATGGTATAGTTAAAGTATTATGTTCTGTGATTTACTAATGGTGAATACATTATTGAAATAACTGTTTGAAATAATAATCTATACATACAAATAAATAAAATTGGAGTGTCTGTTTGTAATATTAAAATAACCGCTTATTACAAAGTGCATTTGGATGTATACACGGTACATATACCAAAACAACATTTTTAACCATTTTTGTCTGTCTGTCTGTTGGTTCCGGCTAATCTCTGAAATGGCTGGACCGATTTTGACGGGACTTCACTGGCAGATAGCTGATGTAACAAGGCGAAATTTATATATATTTTCCGTTGCACAGATTGTAGCGCGGAAATAACGGAAATGGGTGACATTCGCATCACCATCGGCTCCGGCCAGCGCAGGCGGGTCACCACCCAGCTGGACTCCATCCAGCTCAGCATATTCAGCCACCGGTTCATGTCCATAGCGGAGCAGATGGGCAGGTGAGTCGCAATGCTTATTGCCAAAGTCAAATCATTTATTTCGTACTAGCTGCGCCCCGCGGTGTTACCCGCGATTAAAAAGTATGTCCTTTTTACCGGGATAAAAAGTAGCCTATGTGCTATTCCAGACTATAATCCATCTCTGTGCCAAATTTCATCCAGATCCGTTCAGCCGTTCTGGCGTGATTGAGTAACAAACATCCATCCATCCAAACTTTCACATTTATAATATTAGTGTGATAGGCCTACGGGGCGTTTACAATTTGTATCTTTTTTTTGTTTTCTTAACTCTACAAACGGATCGGAACGCGATCTCAACTGAGAAGATCCTTGGCAAAACCCGTATCAAACCGCGGGGAATACTAATGCTGGCCTCAAATTATACATCATCAAATAAAATATATAACATTGTATACTCTTGCGATTTGACCTCAGTCCATTGTGCGGTACCCATTATACATGCGTTGCGCGGTGTGGGACCGTACAGGGGCCCAAGTCGGCTAACACAATCGATTCATAATCGAACGCCAACGGTATATCAACTGTCACTTGACAGATAATGTATGGGATATCTGTCAAAAGTGACAGTTACTACGCCGTTGCCGTTCGATTATGAATCGATTGTGTTAGCCGACTTGGGGTCCGGTTGGCGTGGCCCGGACGAACGTCTGGCGATATTGGTATATGAGTCAGTGGAATGTGGGCAGGGTTCTCCAGCGTACGTCCATATCCGTGAACATCAAGGAGCGTTTAGACTTCTCGTGCGCGTTGTTCGGCGCGCGCGGCGGGCTGGTGTCCAACGCGCCGCACATCCCCGTGCACCTGGGCGCCATGCAGGAGGCCGTGCAGCACCAGGTACCCGCTGCTGCCACACGGACCTTAACACCATCTACCCTCGTTGCCACTCCACTTATATTATAAACTAGCTGTTGCCCGCGACTTCGTTCGCGTGGTATTTAACAAAGACACAATCGTTGGCAACAGCCTGCTCGCGCTTTCTGAGCCCGCGGGACGCATTTCAGGTAGTTACTATCAAACTTAATCAGGCGCAACATTGGTTTTAATTTTTTTTCGTGAGATCCTATGTTTTTTTCTAGAATGAAAGTAGCCTAAGTTACTCCTTGTTACATCAGCTATCTGCCAGTGAAAGTCCCATCAAAAATTAAAAAGATTTTCATGGATGGCGGGTCAGATCAGTTGCGCTGCATGTGCCTAGCGAATGTAGCGTCTCGATCTACTGCCGCCTTCCTACCTAGGCAAGTATGCTCCATCGTAGATCTCATCGTCACTTACCATCAGGTGAGATCGAGATCAAATACTTGCCTATAATGTAATAAAAAAAAAGTATGTCCTTTTCTTCTATGTCCTTTTCTGACCCCTAAACTACCACCACCTATGCAAAAAATTATGTCGATCCTTTGCTCTATGACAGATTAAAACAAATCTATCCCACGGGAACCATACATTTTACCGTGATAAATAGTAGCCTATGTGCTATTCCAGACGTTAATCTATTTCTGTGCCAAATTTCATCTAGATCTGTTCAGCTGTTCTGGCGTGATTGAGTAACAAACATCCATCCATACAATCTTTAACATTTATAATATTAGTGGGAGATAGATTAACGTCTGGAATAGCACATAGGCTACTTTTTATCCCGGTAAAATGTATGGTACCGCCGGGGTACAGCGCGCTTTGCGGTAGTATCCACGAATGACGGATCCCTGCTGCCTTTGTGAAAATAACCGGTGATGCAGAAAGGTTATACTAAGCCGTCGCTACTATAGCAACGAGCAATATAAGTGTGTCTCTTTCATTCTTGTAGTTGAAAGTCCGCGGCGACTCGCTAAAGCCGGGCGACGTTCTGTTGGCGAATCATCCGAAAGCTGGCGGTTCACATTTACCCGACTTCACTGTCATCACGCCCGTCTTTGACAAGTATTTTTTTTTATATTTTTTTTTTATGATTCTAGAAAAAAAAGTCTTTATCGCCAGCCAAGAATATTCTGCAAATTAATGAATACTTTTCTGGGCCCCAAGTCTGCTAACACAATCGATTCATAATCGAAAATCAACCGTATAGTAACGTAACACTTTTGACAGATATCCCATACAATATCTGTCAAAAGTGACAGTTACTATGCGGTTGCTGTTCGATTCTAAATCGATTGTGTTAGCAGACTTGGGGCCCAGATTTCGTGTGTCAATCTGGATTCCTATAATGATTATCATTCAACCGGCATTTTATTTGGTTTGGTTGGTTTATTTTAATTTCAAGTTATAGTGGTTTTTACATTGGTGAAAAAATGGGGGCGCTAAAAACTAACTCATTGTTAAAGTGGGCAGTAGACAAACTATGTTTGGGAACTCTAGATCGTCCCCGCGGCCGATATTCTTCGTGGCGTCGCGCGGCCACCACGCCGACATCGGCGGGCTGACACCGGGCTCCATGCCGCCCCACTCCACCCACCTGGCGCAGGAGGGGGCCGCCTTCAGGTCCATGCTGCTGGTGGACGGGGGGGAGTTCAAGGAGAAGGAGCTCACGGAAGGTTAATACACCGACAGTTGAATATTGATCTCATGTATTTTGTGTATCTCATGTTATATGCAGGACTCCCGCCCTTTTACCTTGGGACCAAAGCCCATCGGTGCAATTTGGGTGAAATGCATTCCCATTTTTTGAGGGAGGTTAAAAGCTATGAAGATCTATATGTAGCTGTCTGTTGTTACAGAGCTGATGAAGCCGGGTGAGGTGCCAGGATGTTCCGGCACTAGGAACCTGGCGGACAACCTGTCGGACTTGAAAGCGCAAGTCGCTGCCAACCAGAGGGTAAGTGGAACGTTACCTGAAAAGTGTGGGAAAAGACACAGCCATAAAAAATGGCAAGAGTTGGAAGATTAGAGTTATCCACTTTCCTCCATAATAATACCAGCCCTTTTTAATGTCCCACTGCTGGGCATGGGCCTCTCCTCAATGCGAGGGGGGATTAGGCCATAGTCCACCACGCTGGCCCAATGCGGGTTGGCGGGCTTCACACATCTTTCGAGGGGTTCTCTCAGACATGCAGGTTTCCTCACGATGTTTTTCCTTCACCGTTTAGCAAGTGATAATCATGGTTGAAAATGAGATTCGCACATGAAATCCAAAAATCCCAGAGATGCGAGCCAGGGGGTTTGAACCTGCGATCCTCGTTACCGAGGCAAGCGTTCTACCAACTTGGCTATCACTGCTATCCTATGCCATCCTCCATAGCAAAACTTATTTAATAAGCTCATTTGATCGGTGCTGATTTGTTGGGCTTATTAAGTGGCTTGTGCAGGGCATACAGCTGGTCGGTGAGCTGATACAAGAGTACGGGCTGGATGTGGTGCAGGCGTACATGACGCATATACAGAAGAACGCAGAGCTGGCTGTCAGGGATATGCTCAAGGTATTTTATTATTTTTGCACCCACTCGATCTCACACTCATACACGCCCAAACACACTTAAAAACTCACAAACACACTCAATTACACACTCAATCGCACATATACACACACACACACAAACTCACTCACTCACATACAGACACTCACTCACTCACATACATACACTTAAACACACACATATGCGACACACACACTTCCAATCACACTCAAACACACGGAAAGCATATGGAAAGATAACTGGGACTATGGATTGAGGATTGGATGGATATGGGATGGGAATATTGGAAGGGTTGCGGACACCTGCCATAATCAGCTTTTATCTAATAACTATTGGCAAGTGGTGACTCGCCGCTCTTTAGGTGGGCCCCTCAAAAAGGCTGTCATATAAGACGATGAGGGGCAACACTGACATGACCGACTCAGGGGTGTAGAGAGGTGTGCTGCGTTTTCTCACGTGGTTACTCGCGGCTTTATGTCCTTTGGCACTTCCACCCCTGGAGCATATAGCTCTAACGACCCCTCTCTGGACAGCCAATTAAGGCAAGACAGAGCTGAGAGTCCTGCGGGCCCCAGTCGGTTTCCACTCGACCGACGAAGACATGCTGAGGTGGGGGCCCTGACCGACTCTCTGGGGCACTGGGGTCTTTTATTATTTTTTTATTTTTCTTCTCCCTGTTTTAGGGGTAAAATAACTGACTCAAGGGCCTTGGCCAAGTGTGCCAGCTTTTGCGTGTTGGGAACTATGGAGATGATGATGTATTTTGTAGAAACTTGCGTGTGAGACGGCAAGTGTTAAGTATAACTGCTTTTTGTATGAGTGTGAGTGTGGATTTAGGCATTTGAAGTACATTGAGATTAGTCTGGAGGGTTCTCGGAATGACGCCTGTGCTGTGGTAGAAATAAGTATGGGTAAAATTCTAACGGTATTATATTATTACTATGTCTCTAACCATACGGGCTATACCCGGATCATTGGAAGGCAGGAACATTTTACTGGTGGTAGGCTTCGGCCGTGGCTAGTCACCACCCACTGAACAAAGCCATGTCGCCAAGCGGCCTAGCCGTGTTCCGGCATGATGTTCGGTGTACGTGTGTATAAGGCTCAGTTTTGCTTGTAGGGTAATTATTATAAGAAAACGCTGTACGTCCACACTCTAATGCTGTTTAATTACGACTGTCTTTCAAGGTGCGGGGTATCGATCTTATATTAGTAAAAACATAAGGAATGACATAACATACCGCCCACCAAAAGGGACTAACAGGTCCTTTTCAAAACAATGATTCTAAATAAAAAACTACTTGATTTTAATTGACATAAAATGGAAGGCAGTGTATTACGTGTACATGCAAAATTTGGAACAATAGGTATGAGACAAAATAGTTAAACATATCACACAGTATCAATAGGTAAATAACACAATTTAGCTATAGATCTTTTCACAATGGTATCACCACTCCTTACACTGTATACTCGGGTACATCCATCATCTCCAGGATGCTTGTCTGTTATTCGACCGAGTGACCATTTTCCGGGTGGTAAGCCATCAGACTTGATCAGTACTATATCGCCCACTTTAAATTCTTCAACTTTATTTAGCCAAGTCAGACGTTGCTGTAACCTCGACAGATATTCTTGCTGCCATCGTCGCCAGATGTCGCCTAGAAGCTTCTGGGTATATTGCCAACGTGATAGCCTGTTCGTCTGTATGTCTCTGAAATCTGGCGATGGGACAACAATTGGTGCTTCTCCTATTAAAAAGTGTCCTGGCGTGAGCGGTTCTATACAATCTGGGTCAGCGTCATCGATGGGACATAAAGGCCGTGAGTTGAGACATGCCTCAACTTGACATAACACGGTTGTCATCTCTTCGAAGGTGAGGTTTGTAGTCAGTACACGTTTCAGGTGGTGTTTCAAGGATTTTACCCCAGCCTCCCATAGGCCTCCAAAGTTAGGGCTGTAGGCGGGTATAAAATGCCACTGTGTGCCGTCCAGTGCCAGTACGTTTGCAATTTCACCTTCAAAACTTAAGTTGGCCTCCTTCCAGGCTGTCCTCAATTCTTTGTCTGCGCCGAGGAAGTTCCTCCCCTGATCACTCCAGATGTGGTTGCATATGCCTCTACGAGCAACAAAACGTTTAAATGCAGCTATAAAAGCTTCTGAGGTAAGGTCTCCTACTAACTCGAGGTGTATAGCCTTTGTAGACATACATACAAATATAGATATGTATGCCTTTTGTGTCCGAACGCCTCGTCCCTTTGACATTAAAATTTGGAATGGACCGGCGTAATCTACACCACTATGTAAAAAGGCTCTGGTAAGAGTCACTCTTGGTTTTGGCAGGTCTCCCATAATTTGTGTTCTAGATATGGCTCTTTGTCTGGCACATACTAAGCACTTGCGTACGTACAATTTCACCAGTCCTTTGGCTCTTATAATCCAAAATCTAGAGCGCAGATAGCACAACATTAGTTGGACTCCTCCATGGAGGGTTTTTGCATGAGCATCAGCGATTATCAGTGCAACTAAGCTGTTCTTATGTCCCAAAATTATGGGATGTTTGCTTCGTTCCTCCAAATCAGCGTGTCGAAGACGACCGCCCACCCTGAGCGTACCATCCTCATCTAAATAGGGAGTAAGTGATTTTATATTACTGTTTCCTTTCACAGGTTTGTTTGTCCTTAATCTCTCTATTTCCTCTTTGTATTCTTCCTGTTGTACTAATTGAATGCATTTTATCAAAGTTCCTTCTAATTCTTCCGTGGTTAAATTTTGTTTGCTTTCAGTATTTATTGATCTATTTTTAAAATTTAAGAATCTTCTGCAAAATGTAACAACCTTTAGTAATTCTTTTAGATTATCAAATTGTTCAAATTGTGATGTTAAACTCTTGTATTCTTGATTTTGTATGGTTAGATTGGTTTGTATTTTGTCCTTTTTCTTTTCTAGATCTGTTTGTACTATTTTAGGTTGATTAAATTTTATTTCTTTTTCAGATAGCCATACTGGGCCCTTCCACCACAGCTCACTTTGTTCCAGATCAGCAAGTAACATGCCCCTGGATGCAATATCTGCGGGGTTGTTTTGTGACGTAACATGATACCACCGGTTGTTGTTGAGGTTCTCTATAATTTCTACAACTCGGTTGGCCACGAACGGTTTCCATCTGTGTGGTTCGCCAGACAACCATGCAATCACAATCGAAGAATCAGACCATGCATACATTTGTGTAGTAGGTATTCTCATGGCTTGTCCTATTTGAGTCAGTAATCTTGATAGCAACAGCGCCCCACAAAGCTCTAAACGTGGCAGGGACACAGTTCGCAGAGGTGCAAGTCTTGTCCTCGCAGCTAGGAGTTTTGTGGTTACAGATCCGTCATCTGTCTCAGCTCTTATGTACGCCACAGCTGCGTAAGCTTGCATCGATGCGTCGCTAAAGCCATGAATTTGTATAGATTTGGTATCAGTACTTAATGTTCCTAGCCATCGATCAATTCGTATATTGCTTACATTCTTAAAATCTGCACGAACAGTCTTCCATTCTTCCTCCAGTTGAGGGCTAATGGGGTCATCCCATCCTACCTTGTTTAGCCACAACTTCTGTATCAACATTTTACCTATTACCAGACTTGGTGCAATCCATCCCAAGGGATCAAATAATTTTTGGATGTCTGATAATATTGTTCTCTTGCTAATGATAGACGAAGTTTTAGGCATCGTTAACTGGTATTGAAATTGATCTGTACCTAGGTTCCACACTAATCCTAATGCCTTAACAATACCATCAATATTGATATCTAAGTGTACATGTGTGGTTCTCTCATTTGGTTCAATAAATCTCATAAATTGCGGGCAATTGGATGACCACTTGGAAAGTTTGAAGCCACCCTTTTCCAATATTCTGGATATTTCTCGAGCCGTAACTATAGCCTGATCTGCAGTGTCATCACCAGACATTAGATCGTCCATAAAGAAGTCTTCTTTGATAGTTTTTGTAGCTATTAGATATCCTTGGCCTTCATCCTCAGCAACCTGATGAAGTGTTTTGACGGCGAGATAAGGTGCTGATGCAGTACCAAATGTAACTCGAAGTAAGCGGTACTCTTTGATTATATCTGCTTCGTTTTCACGCCATAGAATACGCTGATAGTTGTTGGCGTCTTCTTTGTATACCAGTATCTGTCGATACATCTTTTGTATGTCGCTAGCATAACCAACACGTTTCATCCGCCACCTCATTATAATGTTTCGGAGATCTTCTTGCAGTTGTGGTCCTACAAGTAACTCATCGTTCAGAGAAACCTGGTTGGCCCCTTTGGCGGAGGCATCGAATACGACGCGTGTTTTCGATGTTTCTTTGTCATCACGGACTACGGCATGATGTGGTAGGTATATGGCCTTTTCTTGATTAATGTCTTGTTCGGGTATTTCTTCCATGTGTTCTAATAATGTGTATTCTTTCATAACTTCTGTGTACATTTCTTTCAGGTCTGGCGATCTTCGAAATCTTTTCTCCAGCTGCAGAAGTCGGTGACGTGCTACATCTTTTGTTTTCCCTTCAAGTGATTTTGGATTCTCCGTGTTTAAAGGCAACTTGACTATATATCTACCTTCATCTGTTCTTGAATGTGTTTTGTCATATATTTGTTCACATGTCTTTTCTTCTTTTGTAAGTGTTCTTTTATTATCTGTGTCTATTTCCCACAGTGATTTTAGCATAGCATCCATGTCTATTTGATGATGAAGTACAAGAAAAGAATTGAATTGTTGCGTTGTGTCTACTTCTCCAAACAAAATCCAGCCCAGGGTTGTATTTTGTGCGCAGGGTGTGCCCGGTGGACCTCTGATTAATTCTTGTTGTATAATTTGTGAATATTCTTTTACTCCTAGAAGCAAGTCTATGGGACCTGGTGTATTGTAACTCGGATCAGCCAGGGTGAGTCCTTCTAGGTGTGGCCAGTAATTGACAGTGACAGCCTTGGCGGGGATCATAGTGGTAAGTTGTTTAGATATTACGTATGCTTGTATATTCATCTCGAAACTCGTATCCCAGCGGGAACCAATTTGCATCTGTACCACTTGATTGACATTTGTTCTAGTAGACCCCACTCCAATGATACTTCCTCTCGCTGACTGCCTGGTAAGTTTGAGCATTTGAGTCGCTTTCTCACTAATAAATGATGCCTGCGAACCTTGATCTACTAGTGCGCGCAGTACAACAGTGTGATTGTGCTCGTTACGTACTGTCACTGTTGCTGTCGCTAGTAGTGCAACTCCATGTCTAGTGTGATGCGACGCGATCATTGTATTGACGTATAACTCCTCGTGCTCTTCTACACTGTGATGTACTGACTTCGGTTGCGTGTGGTTCTCTTGGGCCGAAGTATCAGACTGCGGGTTCAGGTGTAGAAGGCTATGATGGCGCCGTTTGCATATACGACAGGACATTGGTACTCTGCATCTTGCTACTGAATGTCCTGGTGTTAGACAATTAAAACATAAGTTGTTTTTCTTAACGTAATCCGCTCGTTCGACAGGTTGTAGTTTAGAAAATTCTTTACAGTGGCATAAAGTGTGGTCGCTTTTACATAATACGCATGTTTTCTCCGACGACGACGTTGCAGAGACATGAAACGAACCTCTTACAGGTCTGTCTCGTGTATTGAGGCTCGACGTGACGAGTTCTAGTGTACGGTACTTTGATTGTAAAAATTTCTCGAAGTCTTTCCAGGTAGGTACTACATCGGAGTCTTCTTTGTAGGCAACTTGTTCCCAGTCTTTATGTGACTCAGGGTCCAATTTCTGCACGACCAGAAAAATAATTATAGGATCCCATGAGGCCGTAGATATATTAAGATTTTTTAGGTTGTTCAAACAATCGATAGTAACATCTAATAAATTCTTTATCTGATTTGGTGACTCAGAAGTTATTTTCTTTTGATTGAACAATTTCTTTAAAACTGAGTTGATAATTAACCTTTTATTTCCATAGCGCGACTTCAATAGACTCCACGCTTGTGTATAATTCTTTTGTGTTACCTGGATGTATTTTAATAATGTTTCGGCTTCTCCAGTGACACTAGACTTCAAGTAATGTAACTTTTGCACGTCACTAATCGTCGTATTGGAATGTACAAGGGCTATAAACATATCCTGGAACGTAGTCCATTCTTCATAATTACCACAAAATGTCGGCAATTGAATACTCGGCAGCTTTACGAGCGCATTTTGTGTATCCACTTCCATACTACTATTTTGCTGCGGCGGCGGTCCCGATGAAGATGACAGATTAATCAACATATCACGTAAATCTCCAACCATTAATAGATACAAGTCTTCGTGTAGGCAGAATTCTTCGTTAACGAAATATGATAACAAAGCCTTTTGTTCCTTCGGTGTTATTTTCACTAAGTCTTGGTGGGCATGCTTGAATGTAACCCAGTACTCTTCAATAACTTTCAATCGTGCTTCCAAGTAACCCTTTGTTAATCTTGCTTTCGGACATTTTTTCAAATTAATTTGGGCTTTTTTCAATAAAGCAGCAGTATCTTCCAATATATTCATTATTTCCGTCGCAGTAGTCATCGTTGCAAATCCTTATCGCTCAGGAATGCGGCGCCTATTGTTCTCGCAAGCCGGCCGGGTGACCCTTTCCTTCGGTAGCTTCGTTCGAATCCGGCTAACTCTCGACCATATGTACGTGTGTATAAGGCTCAGTTTTGCTTGTAGGGTAATTATTATAAGAAAACGCTGTACGTCCACACTCTAATGCTGTTTAATTACGACTGTCTTTCAAGGTGCGGGGTATCGATCTTATATTAGTAAAAACATAAGGAATGACATAACATTCGGTGTTGCCATTCATGGATGGCGGGTCAGATCAGCTGCGCTGCATGTGCTTATTGAATGTAGCGTCTCGATCTACTGCCGCCTGCCTACCTAGGCAAGTATGCTCCATCGTAGATCTCATCGTCACTTACCATCAGGTGAGATCGAGAACAAATACTTGCCTATAATGTATAAAAAAAAAAAACTATTATAGTAAGAGGCATTGTTATCGTAGGAGATAGCCAACAACGCTCTCGCCAAGGCAGGGTCGACGGTGCTCAGAGCGACGGACTACATGGACAATGGCACTCCCATAGTCCTGACGGTCACCCTGGACAAGGACCAAGGCGGCGCTATATGCGATTTCACGTGAGTCAATGCAATTTCGACAATAATCCTTTCATAATACGGCTCTTATTTGATTGTTTTTTGCATAACGTTCTTGGCTATACAATGGGGAATAAAATATATGATTAATATTAATCCTGTTATAAGCTATAACCATGCCAAGTTACATTTTAATCCGTGGAGTAATTTTCCCGTGATGAATAGCCCGGATATGAATGGATATGATTATGACAATTAAAAATAAACGCTCCCCACTTTTTGTCAGCATTTTTTTCTTTATGTATGTTTATGTAACTTCACATAATGGTGGTGGCTTCGTAACGAAAACTGATACCATGGATTCAACTCATGATTCTGGACCCTGGACTCTGAGGAGTTGCAATTCTACGTCGATATTTTCATGAAGGATTTTATTCATTATTTTTAAATTGATTATAGGATAAAATCATAACAGAAGTTTATTTCAACATGATATTAAAAAAGAAAAAAAAAACATAATTAGACCAAGAAATGCAATGTAAATTAAAACTCGATACGCTCGAGCGCGTTCGTCACTCGCACGAGTCGGGATATCGCGCGGAGCGGTGCGTTCTGATCGAGTTGTTTGCAAATACATTGCGTGCTCAAAAATTACAAAATAATCCATGACTTTCGACATAAATTATTTGTATAATATTATTATGGGCATTAACTGCAATCTTTACCCAAACTTTTCGTATACCATTTCCCCTACACCCTTTATATATAAATAAATAATTTTCTAGTGGTACCGGTGTGGAAGTGTGGGGCAACTTGAACGCACCACGCGCCATCACGCTATCAGCTCTGATATACTGTTTGCGGTGCATGGTGGGCCACGACGTGCCTCTCAACCAGGTAAATCTACACCAGCATTCGAGGGTCTGACTGCCACCGTTGGTAACCCTGCTTTCTGTACCCAGGGGGACCGTGGGTACTAATCCCGGAGCACACTTTAAGCCTTAGTCATAGACGTTTAATATCTATATAAATAGTTATATAATAATAATAATATATGTATGTAAAGCAATGAAAAAAAAATCTTCCAACTCCTCCTATTTTTATCTTTCTATTAAATTCTTACGGGTTCCAAGACATTTAACTTTATCCCGGGACTCGCCGAGGGTCGAAGCTCGGTGTCTTCATGGGACACCACTGTAGATCCTGGCTTACAGGAGTAGCAGTGGTGGGAGTGTGTGGCGGGACTAGTCCCAAAAAAAAAATGCTGAGATCGCCCACAGTCCATTGTACAGTACTTATAATACAAGCGTTCCTTAGTTAAGACCATACAGTTGGTAGGTTCGTCTGGTGATATTTATTTATGTATTTTGCATGTTTTGTACATGGACGTCCAAAGTGGACTTCTGTATATCTTTGACTGTTTTGACGATTCATAAGTACTTGACTTAATGGTTTACAACAGGGATTCCCAAACTATTGTGGGCAAGAAACCCCTTTTCCAAAATGAACTGACCTCAGACCCCCATAGCCAAATTACTTTGAAAATCCTACCTCTAGTTTTTTTTCCTATTGATACAAAATAATAATTTCATCTTGTACGAAATTGTGCATGCTTATCGACTTGTTGAGTTTTTTAAAAGTACAACAATGATACTTCCTATTAAAATATTAGTCATTCTTATGACAAGTTGGTACACGTAACACATTTTATACAGTATCTTGATAGTTTCAAATAAGAAGTTGTGTTAATTAGGGTTCGATTTTTGACCTCGTCGCTCCCAAAATCAGTTTTCGTTTATGCCAACCCTGGGAAACCGATATCGACCACATTGGGATTGCCTGGTTAACATGAATAAAAAATATTCTAATGTCAAAATCTTATTAAGTAGTTTTTTTTAAATCTCAGGGTTGTCAAAATCTTATAGTTTTTATTTTTTATTTTAGGGTTGTCTCAACCCGGTAACCGTGATAATACCGCCAGGGTCCATATTGGACCCGTCGGAGAGCGCCGCCGTCGTCGGCGGCAACGTGCTGACGTCACAACGTATCGTAGATGTCGTGCTGAAGGCGTTTCAGGTAAAATAAATTATTAATAAGCGGTTTGCTTCTACTTTCATCGTGCGAACTGCCAAGGAATGGAACACGCTACCGGCGTCTTTGTTCCCCGTCGACTATAATCTGGGTGTTTTCAAGTCGAGAGTGAACAGGTACCTTCTAGGCAAGTATGCTCCATCGTAGATCTCATCGTCACTTACCATCAGGTGAGATCGAGATCAAATACTTGCCTATATCGTAATAAAAAAATATTTTATTAAAAATAAAATAAATTCAATAAATTTAATAATAAAGAATAAAATTAAACAAGGTGAAAATTCAAGTATGTGTGAGTGCGTGTATGTGTGTGAGTGTGTAGATACGTGTGTGTGTGTGTCTGTTGTGCGAGACGAGTTTCTGCGCAGATAGGTACTTATATGAATTAATCAGACCGCAAAGGTGACTTAGCACTAACTTCTATCATTTTATTATAGGCATTTATTAGTGTAACTTTTACCCAAAGTTTCTTTACTATGCCTCTTACATAATGTATGTTATTTATTATACGTTTTACGTTGCATGTTTATTTATCAGGTGTGTGCAGCGTCCCAGGGTTGCATGAACAACCTGACGCTGGGCGAAGCGGACTGGGGGTATTATGAGACTGTCGCTGGTGGCAGCGGCGCTGTGAGTGTTAACACGGCTTTATTCTTTTATTTTTAACTAGCTGTTACCCGCGACTTCGTCCGCGTAGTATTTAAAAAAAGCGGACGAAGTCGCGGGTAACAGCTAGTCTAAAATAAAAGTAGCCTAAGTTACTCCTTGTTACATCAGCTATCTGCCAGTGAAAGTCCCGTCAAAATCGGTCCAGCCATTTCAGAGATTAGCCGGAACAAACAGACAGGCAGACAAAAAATTTAAAAAATGTTGTTTCGGTATAGGTAACATGTATACATCCAAATGCACTTAGTAAAAAGCGGTTATTTTAATATTACAAACAGACACTCCTATTTTATTTATTTGTGTGTATAGATATACAGGCTGATCTTTTTCAAGTGTGCTTGGATGTCCAAACCCGAATCTATAGGGAATAGCGATAAATACTTAAAGGACTCTCGAGAACGATTTTGATGAAAACTAAAACTGCATTACGAAATTTAAAAAAAAAATCTCTAGGCAGCAATTGAACAAGTTCCTTGCTTGTTATTTTAAGTGTAGTACCCTTGATGATAATGATCATACCGGTGACGATGATGATAAGGAAATGGACGCGTTCAAATCCCGGCACGCACCTTTGAGGTTTCTGGAGTTCATGCTCCAATCTCATTGTCAACCATGATTATCTCTAAACGTCGAAAGAAAACATCGTGAGGAGACATGCATTACTGAGAGAACTCGAAAGACGCCTGAATTCTGCCAACTCGCACTGGGCCTGATTAGTGAACTATGGCCTAATTCCCCGTGCGTTGAGGGGAGGCTCTTGCCCAACAGTGGGCTAGGCCTCGCATTTATTTCTATAACCTGGTTGTGCCAGGGTCCCGGCTGGCACGGTTCAGGAGGTGTGCATACACACATGACCAACACTCGCATCACGGACGTCGAGATCGTGGAGCGGCGCTACCCTTTGCTGGTCACGAGGTTCTCGCTCAGACCGCACTCCGGGGGGACAGGTAACATACCAAACACCACGTACCACACACCACACACCACACATATATACCACACATACATACCACCTACCACACACACATATATACTACATTCCACCCGCCACATACCACACATACATATCACATACCACACACCACACTATAATCTGAGTGTTTTCAAGTAGAGAGTGAACAGGTACCTTCTAGGCAAGTATGCTCCATCGTAGATCTCATCGTCACTTACCATCAGGTGAGATCGAGATCAAATACTAGCCTATATCGTAATAAAAAATTAAAAAAACACATACATACCACACCACATACCACTCACCACATACTAAACATACATACCACACACCACACACAATAGATAGTTATATCGCCACAGTCATCCAGTTGCCCGGTCTCTTTGTTACCCTAATCAGTTTGTTAATATTAACGCTGGACGGTCATATGACGCCACTCTCGCGCCCACTTGCGGCACCTTTTATATTTTTGTTGATGTTACGAACAATGAACAAACCCCATAGTCATAAGCCCTAGAGTTAGTTAGTCAGTAAGCAGTCTTTAACACGATCAGACGATTTGTATTAAAATATTCCAAAATAAATATTTTACAAATAAATTAATCGTTGTTTTAAAAATAAAAGCTAGCTATTACAAACACAATCACATAGCTTATTTAGCGTCATTTTATTTTGATTATCAATGTTTTTTCATGGTTATTGTTACAGGTCGCTGGACCGGAGGCGAGGGCGTGACCAGGGAACTAGTGATGCGCCGGAGCATACAACTCTCCGTGCTGACCGAGCGGCGAGCCTTCCAACCGTATGGAATGAATGGTATACTTCCTCATTGATAATTGGCACACCTGTATTTTATTTTTTAGCGGAAAAGGGAAGAACTTCAAGGCAGGCGGGTGGTATGCCTGGCGGGGCGGCCGCTATGCCCCGACGGTTATTGTCGGGACCTTGTATATATGTTACTAGCTCCGAACACTCTTATAGCGCGATTCAGGATTGTGACGTGCGGTTGAAGTGGTCGCTACACTTTTAATACCTATGTTCCAAAAATGTAAATTTAGTGCCTAAATCATAATGGCCATCCTTCTAAAATATCAATTGCCGTAAGATAAAAATATTAAGTTGGCTATCATAGCCAAATTTACATTTTTTTAATTAATTTTCCTAAATCCTGTCTGGCCCTGAGCTTTTGTATGCAAATTGCATATACTCATATTATTTCACTAGCTGCGCCCCGCGGTGTTACCCGCGATTAAAAAGTATGTATGCTACCATATTAATCTATTCCACGGGAACGATAAATTTTACCGGGATGAAAACTATAATATATCTCTGTGCCAAATTACATCCAGATCCGTTCAGCCGTTCTGGCGTGATTGAGTAACAAACATCCAAACTTTCACATCTATAATATTAGTGGGATATCCTTTCAAATACCCCGGGAGGCGGTGGATACGGTTGTCCAGAATCGGACACCAAACCAGGCCAAAAGCACAACAAGACTGTTGTGGTTTGTTGTCGCGAGAAGTTTTAAACCCAGAATTTTTGTTTTTATTTTTGTATGCAGCTGTTAATTATTATTCATATTACTCACATTAGAAGTGTTGCTTGTTTTGGGACCATACATTTGGCATATGAATGTAGCGTCTCGATCTACTGCCGCCTTCCTACCTAGGCAAGTATGCTCCATCGTAGATCTCATCGTCACTTACCATCAGGTGAGATCGAGATCAAATACTTGTCAATAATGCATAAAAAAATATGTATTAGCTTGGCGATATATAAGTGGGCTCTTGTTGATTCTCCGCAGGCGGTTCACCCGGAGAGAGGGGTTTGAATATGCTGCAAAGGACAGACGGACGTCTCATCAATCTCGGAGGAAAAGCGTCCATAGAAGCTTATCCAGGGGTGAGTTGATCATATGTCTTCAGATCTATCAGTGTTATGAATTTTATTAGAAGACTAGGCCGGTCCTACCTAAAAACGTCTTATCATACAAACTTCTACCCCCTTGGGGCATGTGTGCTGTCTGTCACACAAACGCACAGACAGACAGAGACAGTGTTAATAATTTTATTAAATATAAGATAACAAGCAAATTGAAATAAACTAATCTTACGGATTTTATCGCGTTTATTATACGTTTTTTACGTTCCTGACGTTTAGGCTGCTTTACAGCAACCATGGTCACGGGAGGACTGAGGTGGTTGACGTCCTAGTGTCATAGTTTAAACTGGGGCACCTTCATATTTAGTTGATGCTTGCGGTCCGATCTACGCAGAACGTGCTCAGTGTCTTGAGGTCTTGCAATGGTGCGCTTGGTTTTGGATTTAATTATATGAATTACTGGATCCCAAGTCGGTGGTAGCACTCATCTCCGCTATTGAAATTAGGATGGTTTTAATTTTAATAAAATAAACGCGATAAAATCCGTAATATTAGTTCTATTTCAAGATTGTCTATTGTTTGTTTATCGACATTCCTCGTATACTAAACGTTGAATAGCATATAGTAATCAGTTAATAAGGTTTAGTAATATCGATAGTGACGGTCAGTCTATTCAATCATTATTTTCCCAGGACAAATCCATAATGTATACCCCGGGAGGCGGTGGATACGGTTGTCCAGAATCGGACCCAAAAATAGGCCAAACGCACAGCAAGAGTGGTGTGGTTTGTTGTCGCGAGAAGCTTTGAACTCAGATATTTTTTTATTTATTTGTTAATTAGTTTATAACAGAGAAATATATTGCTATTATACATATTGTTTTGTAATATTTACGGGAATACTACACATTTAAATAAAACTAATTAAAACTTTTGTTAAAAATAAAAAATAAAATTAATCTTGAATAGATGTATACCATAATCTCATTCCTATGTGTACCAAGATATCTGCTAAGAAGAGCATACAAGGAAGCGTTAAGATCCTATACCAGGCTATTAAAAAGTTACCACGTCTGATGATTCATCAAACGCGTTCCGATCTACGTAACATCAGCCAGCAACCACGATAAAATCCATAAAATTAGTTTTATTTCAATGCTTTTATACAGTTTAAAAATAATGTCATTCGTTGAACACCAACTCAGTACACATATTTTTTTATTAAAAGAAACAGTTTTCAAAGACTATGGCAATCACTTTATTATATACCCTCAAATTTACAGAAAGTTATAATGGATTATAAAGCTATCATAACGCACTTTTTCCTCTGAAAAGTCGGTATAATACCACTATAAGGGGTATAATCCCTTAATAACTTTCTATAAATTTGGGGGATAAGATATAATTGCGGTTATAATTTAAATTGCAGTTTTAGGTCGAAATTTGTAACTTTGGCCGTTTTATTTATAATCACGTTGAGATAGACTTCCATTATGATTTCATGCTAGAATCAATTCAAAATCGATTGAAAAAAATCCGTGAAATTCATGAAAAGACCGACGGAAAATACCAAGTCTGAGGGGTTCAGTATCGTGTTAGGTTCAGTAACTAATCTTCGACTTTACCTACTCACATTTATGGTGTAGTGTCATATCATATCTGTTTCCAGGACAAATACATTATGAACTCCCCGGGAGGGGGTGGTTACGGTCGCCCGGATTCCTCAGTAACGGACACACAGACAGACACACAGCGCAGCGAGTTTCTAGAGAGGGGCAGCGTTTATGAGTACCGCAGTGCGCAAGAGTCGGTGTGACGGTAGCGACATCTAGTGGCGGCGCTGCGGAACTAGTTTTAAGTTAAATCATTTAGAAAGAGTAAGCACATACCCTACAGTCGGTTTTTCCTTGCTTGTCCTAAATGGTAAATAATTTTGATAAGTCTGTTATTAAAATATAATACCTTGTTACACACAGGTAATAAACTAGGTTATTTTTTACATAAATAATGTAAAATTATTAATCATAATGGATCACTATTACTTCAAAGACAAATTGCATTACAATATTGTTGTAACTTTTTAGACCAAGTAAAGAAAAACAGACCTTATTTTATAACACTGTGATTTTTTTTTTCAGATTTCGTTTTAATCTTGTTTTTTTAATATCACAGCTACATATAATAAGTACAAGCTGTTCAAATAATAAATAGGTATAAAATTAAAGTACAATATAACGCGTAATATTTTTTATATATTTACAATTATTTACATTTAATTTTATATAGTTATTGTTGTTATAATCATGTATTGTTGAGATATAATTAAATGTTAATCCATTTATGGTAGTTTTACTATACATTTTGAAAGCAATGTTATATTTTACTACCTCTCCCGGTGAACTTCGCACCGCCTCAGAATGAATTGTACAAGAAAATGAGTCAACTTTATTATCTTTTGTGTGAATTTCTCCTATATTTTAATAGTTATTCTGCTATACGGGGCGGAGACAACATTAAAAAATCAAAGAATATAACAATCGGCCCATCCGTTCTCGAGTTATAAATGGCGTTACTAACACGACTTTGTTTCATAAATATAGATGGCTACATAGTTTTATATACATTCATAAGCTTTATAACATATACTCTGAAACACTCCCGTAATCATAGATTCAATACATTTACAAGAGCGTTACAAAGCACTATACAGCTGAAATATGCTAATTTGGGTTAATAAATATTACTATGCTATAATAATACTGTTGGCTTTATATTAGGATTGCGACATTTGCCGAGTCGAAGCGAACATTGCCGAGTCGAAGCGAACATTAACGAGTGGACAGCTCGTCTAAGCTCGCCAACTCATCGTAGACGGCTTGCCTATGACGTATAATCATCATATATCTAGGATAGTATATGTGATCGTTAACAAAATTCATGAATCTATTTACATTTTACTGGTGGTAGCCAACAACCTGCAATGCGTCCCGCGGGCTCAGAACGCGCGAGCAGGCTGTTGCCAACGGTTGTCTTTGTTAAATACCACGCGGACGAAGTCGCGGGTAACAGCTAGTTACTAATATTTATGTACAAATACCGCTATATACGAGTAGTTATATTCACGAAATCGATGTGTTTATATGGAGATATACTCTTGTTGATTGAGTATACTGCAGCGGAGGCTCCCCCTACAAAAGGGGGGCCCCGGATCACATCTGCAGCCGCTCCATAGTGACCATCATCTCGTACAGTCAGGCGGAGTGGTCGGCGGCCGCCAGCGCCTCTCTATTCTCGTACGCCCAGAAGCCGTGCAGCTCTAGTAAGATAGAGACGGCGGTGTGGCCGTGTCCGCTACGGATCAGGTCCTGGACCGTGATCCGGGACGGGTGCTCCGGCCGGATCATGTCGAATATCTCGTCTTTGACGTCGTCGAAGTTGACCGGATCTGCGCCGTGGGCTATCATTTGCTCTTGGATCGCCTGGAATAGATAATTAAATGTGTTTAGCCAATTTGACCTGATTGGAAGTGACCCTGCTTTTTGTACCGAGTGTCCTGCGCTAGAGCGTAATTCGGTACAGAAACCTTAACGGGATTTTAATCCCGGTAGGGACAAACTTTGACCGTTTGTATCCGAGTCGTGGACTTTTAATATGTATACGAGTAATTATTATCTATACATATAAATAAAATTGGAGTGTCTGTTTGTAATATTAAAATAACCGCTTTTTACTAAGTTCATTTGGATGTATACACGTTACCTATACCGAAACAAATTTTTTTAAAATTTTTGTCTGTCTGTCTGTCCGTCTGTCTGTCTGTCTGTCTGTCTGTTTGTTCCGCCTAATCTCTGAAATGGCTGGACCGATTTCGACGGGACTTTCACTGGCAGATAGCTGATGTAACAAGGAGTAACTTAGGTTACTTTTATTTTAGAAAAAAAAAATAGGATCTCACGAAAAAAAATTAAAACCAATGTTACAGCGCAGCGCCTGATTAAGTTTGATAGCAATAACCTGCAATGCATCCCGCGGGCTCAGAATGGGCGAGCAGGCTGTTGTCAACGGTTGTCTTTGTTAAATACCACGCGGACGAAGTCGCGGGCAATAGCTAGTATATTATATAGCAGTTATAGCCAAGTTGGTAGAACGCTTTCCTCGGTAGCGAGGATCGCAGGTTCAAACCCCGGCTCGCACCTCTGGGATTTCTAAATATCATGTGCGAATCTCATTTTCAACTTTGATTAACGCTATACGGTGAAGGGAAACATCGCGAGGAAACCTGCATGTCTGAGAGAACCCCCCGAAAAGTCCACCAACCCGCACTGGGCCAGCGAGGTGGACTGTGGCCCAATCCCACTCGCATTGAGGGGAGGCCCGTGCCCAGCAGTGGGACATTCAAAAGGGCTGGTATTATTGTAGGGTATATTTTTATTTTTATTTTTTTTTATTGCAGTATAGGCAAGTATTTGATCTCGATCTCACCTGATGTTAAGTGACGATGAGATCTACGATGTAGCATTCTTGCCTAGAAGGTACCTGTTCACTCTCGACTTGAAAACACCCAGATTGTAGTCAACGGGGAACAAAGACGCCGGTAGCGTGTTATATAATTGGAAAAGGTGACACGACGAGGGTAAGAGGTGGGTTCCTCTTCCCCCATTTGTTTGTGCTATTTTGGGATCAACAACCAAAGAATAAGGTTATAGAACTTACCTTGAAGAAATAGTTCAGCGTGAATGCGTCTAAATAGCCAACTGAGTTGATGTCGAGTACTCGGAACAGGTAGGCCAGCGCCGCCGGCTGCTTGCGGTTCTCCAGCGCCAGCACCAGGTCCAGATAGGTCTTGTAATCCATCTCGCCGTCGTACGTGAGGCATTGCTGGAACACGCGCTGAAGAAATGCGCGAGTCAGCGTGCCCGAACCGTACCTGAGGATATAAGGCTCATTTTACCATGTTTAAGCCATTAATTTATTAGCCAGTGTTGTGGTATCGTTAGACAAAATTATGAATTTTCTTGGTGCAAACATTCGCCAATATTGAAGTAATCTATACATATAAATAAAATTGGAGTGTCTGTTTGTAATATTAAAATAACCGCTTTTTATTTGTTTTATTGGCAGCTATACCAAAACACCATTTTTAAAAAAATGTGTCTGTCTGTCTGTCTGTTTGTTCCGGGTAATCTCTGAAATGGCTGGACCGATTTTGACGGGACTTTCACTGGCAGATAGCTGATGTAACAAGGAGTAACTTAGGATACTTTTATTTTAGAAAAAAACATAGGATCTCAAGAAAAAAAATTAAAACCATTGTTACAGCGTTGCGCCTGATTAAGTTTGATAGCAACAACCTGAAATGCGTCCCGCGGGCTGAGAAAGCGCGAGCAGGCTGTTGCCAACGGTCGTGTCTTTGTTAAATACCACGCGAACGAAGTCGCAGGTAACAGCTAGTAAATAAATATCGCCATACGAACACACCAACTATACGGTCCCACTTTAAGCTTAACGCTTGTGATATGGGTACCGTACAATGGACTGAGGGCGAGCTCAGTATATAATACTTATATACATCACACAAAGCTTGTGTCCCTACCAGGATTCGAGCCCGGGACCCTCTTCGCAGAAAGCAGAGTCACTACCACTGCGCTAATCCGGCCGTCAAGTAAGGGTAATTTTACCACTATTTAGCAATTCATTAGTCAGTGTTGTTATCGTTAGATAAAACTATGAATATTGTTGGTGTAAACATTGGCTGTGCAACTACATCTGGCAACACTGCGCGCACAACGTACAACAGCGCGCAGTGTTGCCAATACCTAGATATGATTATTGTCGTTATGATATATTTTAAGCCCACAACTGTTGCTTTAAGTGGGAAGCTAAGGTTCAGGGCGCGAAATTCAAAATGTCAATGGTTTTTATTTTTTTACGAAAAATTTGGACATCTTTATTATGTAATTTAGTGTTTTGCGATATAAGCATCCGCATTGAATGTCTCGATGTATTAAGTTTGCTTAAAAAAATACCTAAAGCGACATAACACCATAAAGTTAGTAAAAGTAGCGGTTTTTACAAACCTTATGGTATTGTATCGGATTAGGTACTTTTTTGAGCAAACTTAATACATCGAGACATCCAATGCAGAATGCTAATATCGCAAAACACTAAATTACACCGTAAATTTTTCGTAAAAAAAATAAAAACCATTGACATTTTGAATTTCGCGCCCTGACCCCGAGCTTCCCCCTTAAAGTTGACAAATTTTATATGTAAGTACTTACATAAGTTTTACGATATCAATAATTGTTGTAGTAAATTAGTTCTAAATTGTGCTAACATTATAATGTATTCGGCTGAAGGACTCTGTATCCATGAAAAAAAGTAAAAAAAAATATGCAAGATTGCCATATAATAATAATTATTATTACCCGGCCAACTCGTTGATGCTGAGCATGCCATTATGGTCTCTATCCAGATTGAGATACTGGCCGTAAACGCGCAGCGCGGACGCGGCGCTGAACCAGTTCTGTTCCTGCAACTCCATCGGCAGGTCTTCTTCGCGAAGCTGCAATCATTACTCCTCTCAATGTGTGACAGTCTGATCATAATCTTGGCTACTTCCAAACATCATCTTTATGTTTATTAACGGCATATACAGCGTGACTCAGAAGTGGTGTACAACACTTTGAGCCTGCACTTCTAATGCGCAATCGCAAATATGAGAATATTCCCACAGGTACTAGCCGGGGTTCGAACATGGACACCTTGTTTTGAAGGCGAGCATTCTACCAATCTGGCTATCACTACTTATTTCTCTTTAACATACTCCTCAATTTGTTACAACACCACCAAAACTATCCCCTACCCTCTCTCACCTCTAATAAATCGTCCAGGAATGAGCAGGACAGAACGTCCCGTATCCTGACACGGCCGACCCTCAGCGGGTCCAGGAAGAAGAGGAACTTCCTCGCAGCGGTGCAAACGTAGAAGGAGCTGAACGAGGAGTCGAGGCCGTCGAGAGCCGCGAGCGAAGGCACCAGCTCTGCTATGTAGCTCTCCAGATCCTGAAAGTATAATATATTGGTGTATTGAATTGACATAATCAATTTCCAATAGATCCCTCTATCTAGATCAGGAGCAGGAGGATTTTTGGGGTCGAGTCACCTTCGTCCGTAGGAGAATTAAGTACCCTCAAGATACCCTACACGTGACCCTGGGTGGTGCCAACCAGGTGACAACTCTACTGGTGGTAGGAGATCGAGATCAAATACTTGCCTATAATGTAATAAAAAAAAAACTTATTTAGTCTACTGCCCCCTTTGAGAATGAATTATTTTTAGCGCCCCCATTTTTTCACGTACTTAAAAACCAGTATAATTTCAAATTAAATTAATTATTGTAAGCCTCTACACAACGTCTTCATTTTTTCTGGGTCCTTACCGCCACCTTTAGGCCTGCAGCGCCCACAAGAGCGTGTTATCGCCCACTTCGGGAAAGGATGATCTAGATGGCATCTTGGGCGTCGCAACAAGTCAGCTAGTATCTCAATATTTAACTATCTAAATATATATTAAACATCCAAACTCAGGTAAAAAATAAAAATAGGTTTATTGGTGAACAGCTACGCAGGCAACATAATTAAAAATATACATGAGTACTTAATGTAGATATCAAGGTAGAAATAAATTAATAAAACAAAATAAAATGCTAGTTTCCCGCCGTACGTAGCTGCAACCAACAAGGTCTGCTCTCAGCACTAAGTTGGGGCATCCGAGGGATGCCTCAACGCTGGTTTTCAGAGCAAGGCCTTACAAACATACATGCTTATCATACAAAGATTGCACCTTGAAAAGACCGGATTGAAACCCGGGACCCTCGGTACAGGACGCAGGGTCACCACCAACTATACTAATCAGGGAATCAAAATACACTTTTGTTTCTGCTATGTGTACTAACATGTTCGGTGAGGTATCCCTGCCCCGTGACGTCATACAGCGACAGCCCGATCCTGGTCTGCTGAAGCCACACGCGACGCATGACGTAATTGAACATGGAGACCGCCCGCACGCGACCCACGCCGCCCTCGGCCGCCTGCAGCCGCCCAAACACTTCAGCTGTGAAGTAGGGTCTGAAAAATTATGATAAGTACTTAAAATAATAATAGGTACTCATTGAAAATCCCACTAATATTATAAATGTGAAAGTTTGTATGGATGGATGTTTGTTATTCAATCACACCAGAACGGCTGAACAGATCTGGATGAAATTTGGCACAGAGATAGATTATAGTCTGGAATAGCACATAGGCTACTATTTATACCGGTAAAATGTATGGTTGCCATGGGATAGATTTGTTTTAATTTTTCATAGAGCAAAGGATCAATATAATTTTTTGCATAGGTAGTGGTAGTTTAGAGGTTAAAAAATGACATAGGGACATACTTTTCAATCGTGGTTAACACCACAAGGCGCAGCAAGTGTATATTATTTATAAAAACTATAACCGGGAAATAAGACAATAAATAAATGCCAAAATGCTTGTAGGTTTAAAATTTTTCAAACAGGGTTTTCCGTAAGTATTACATAGACTAATGTGGACTGATAGATAGTGGCAGGATATAGAGGTTACATTGGTAATATCTTTACTATATTATATACTAGGTTCACCCCCAGTCTAGAATACTGACATTGCTTAGTTTGGGACCAAACAATTAGTGTACTTATTCCTGGATATTTACATAGGCAGATATAACACAACATACTTATACTTAGGCCCAGCCTCTTCACGAATCTTCTTGAACTGAAAGTAATCAATAATCAACTCGTCATTGTTCGCCCCATAATTTCCATTTATCTTCTCGAGCAGACTCCATAAATGCTTCAGCTCACTGTTGTCCAACAATTCTTTGCTTTTCTTCTGTAAAAACTGTGCTCTCGTCTCTTCTCTTAGTTTCTGTGCCAGAAGGTCGTCAGGTTTTGGTAATTTGAAATAGAATTTTGGTATTTTCTTGTAAGACTCCTCTTCGCCGGCTAACTTTGGTTTGTAAAGCTGTTTGAATGTGTCCATCTCTATTTTCTCACTTTCCTCTTTGGTTATGCTTGTATTTGTGTCTGTTGGGATTATTTTTATATAATTATAATGCATTGAATAACATAGATAAAATACAAAAAAAAGATCTTTTTAAAAAAGAGTAACCATGGAGTTTCTTGCCTGTTCTTCTCCATAGTAACGGCATTCTGAATGGGTGGTAAAGGAGTAGCTTAGCATTTTGTATTTTTTGACGATTCATAAGTACTGAACATAATGGTTTACATGTATAAAAAATATGGTTTTTTAATGTTCTTAATAGTCCAAATAAGGTTTTTAGGGATGAATGGAATTTAATTTGTCTGGATAATTGGCTAAATCAGGAAAAAGTTTACAGGGCTTTGTTCTATAGGATAGCTGACTAGTCTGACTGGTCTGCCAGGTCAGCTAGTGTTAGAATAAAAATAAATAACTTTTTAAGAACCTACATTTGTATTGCTGTGTGTGTGTTTAAAAAGAGAACAACTTAATTACTTCTGCATATAGTAAAAAAATACTAAATATGCTTGCACATTTAGAGTGTCATACCAAATCAAGTAATAGTAATTTACAAAAAAAATAATATTATTTCTCAAAATCGAAAAAAAACACCCAAAATGAGCAGAGGAAGCCACTTTACTGTCTGACATAACCACCACTTATTTTTTAAAATTTAATTTTTATTATTTAAATTATAATCAAATAGCATCTCAGTAAATAATTTTCTGTTTTACATCTTATAGTCAAAATCGGCATTCAGTATCGTCTAAAAGCACATCAATTCTACCTGCTACTATTATGTCACAGTAAGTTACTAATTAGGTAATAAAATATTACTCAAATATAGCTTTATTTTAAAAAAAGGAAGTACCTTTCAGTAATTATTATTTCTATCAGAAATTATGTCTTTACGATTGTAGAATAGCACAATGCACTTACCATCTAACTTCATAATGTACTTCCTGAGTCGATCTTTCAGCATGTTATTGATTTTCAACTGGTTCTCGTCCACGGGTTTGGTGTCAGCTCCGGAGTTGTTGTTGGCTGTATCGTCGATAGTATCCTCATTTTTGCTATCGGTCATGATTTTTAATTTATAATCCGCGTAAATTATCAGCGTAAAGCATGTAAAATTACGCAAAATTCGTGTGCACCAGCCCGCTGGCTGTCATAACAACTATTGACAGTCGATGGGTGTGATTAATTTCACGCAAGAGATAGTTTAAAAAAAACTTAAAAACTACGAGTAAAATAAGCAAAAAAATAGCTTATGTTGATAATTCTGTTTATAAAATATTATGCTTAAGAAAGTGTTCTTCATGAAACTATTTATAAGAAACTTCATTTTTATCTAAGTATTCCATAATACTATAAATTACATAAAGATAATATCCATGAAATTTCATAAAACGGAACGTTTCAACCTGGTTATTATTACTCCATAACAGATGTCGCTACTTAGTTACATGTGTATTCAATTAGTTCACGCTACTCGCCGCTAGGGAAAAATAAGTTAATGTAAAGAGACGCGTTGATGTCTTCTCTATGAAGTATTATTTTTTAACCTTTGGTTCAAATAACTTATGTTTATTTCCCTAGTTAGGGCAAGATCAACTACATTTTATATTAATAGCGTAGCAAGCTGATTTCTAACCATAATTATTACACGTGCGTGGCTCGGAGACCACGTAAAGCCGACGGTCCTGCGCCTGATCCCTCTCTGATCGTATCGGACTATGAGAGTGAGGGAAGAGAGAGTGCACTGTGCATGGTCACTATAATATCTCCCGCGTAGTTGGCTAGTCTCAGTCGAGATTGACCGCCGTGACCGAAATTAGGTCAGACAATTATTAATTTAACATTCCGTTGTTTTTCGATCGAACCTAAACAATGCTGACACAAAAGCCACAAGCTGTGGTTTATTTTATGATTCGCAATCTTATGTTACACCTCGAGCCATCGCGACGCGCTTGCCAGTGAAACCTACACATTAACTGTGATACCGACTTAGACATGACAAGATAATAAACACGAACTATATGTACCTAAACCTTAATAATAATCTTTCCTTAATTATGGCAGGTGTCCGCAACCCTTCCAATATTCCCATCCCATATCCATCCAAACCTCAATCCATAGTCCCAATTATCTTTCCATATTCCTGCAATAATAATAAGTGATTATTACATGACTATTAATCAAAATAAAAAGCATGTTTATATAAAAACATATTTAACATAGCTGTTACCCGCGACTTCGCCCGCGTGGTATTTAACAAAAAAGTTTTTCTAAAATAAAAGTAGCCTAAGTTACTCCTTGTTACATCAGCTATCTGCCAGTGAAAGTCCCGTCAAAATCGGTCCACCAATTTCAGAGATTAGCCGAAACAAACAGACAGACAGACAGACAGACAAAAATTTAAAAAAAAAAATGTTTTGGTATATGTACCGTATATACATCTATATGCACTTATTAAAAAGCGGTTATTTTAATATTACAAACAGACACTCCAATTTTATTTAATTGTATAGATTTTTCAATGGTATTTTTTGTGTTGTAAGTTTAGCTATCATATCTAGCGCTCAATACATGAATAATGAACAATTCTTAAAAGATAAACAAACACTTTCTGTAGCACCCTGTGTTTTACTTCGGGTTTTGTTTTCTCCTCTCGCTACGTCTTTTGATTGGAAGAAAGCATCTCTCAATTACTATACTTACAGCCTGGTGACAGGTAGGTTAGGTATTCGTGGTTAGCTTACTATGGAATACTCAAATGTTACTCAAATTTACCTACCCTACCTAAAATGTTTACTTATATTTTTGATCGATCGAGAGTTTATTCAATCGTTTCATAGCTCGATTCGTCGATTCATTGCTCGCTTTGTTTTTAGTAACCCTTCGGGATTCCGATCTTTGCCGAAGAAGTACTGTACTAAATTTGTTTCAGGCACAGAATACTCAATACATACATTACAGGTAAATAATGATCACTCTGCAACAACATTTAAACAAAATTGTGACTCTTGTTACCACGCAAAAAAGTTCAATTCGGCTTGCACAGAGCTTCATACATACAGTCCTCGTTCTATCGCGTATCTTTTCTCACGCGTGGAAACTCAATGGCCCGCCAAAGCGGACCCACCGATGTATTTGGTAGCTTCGCACTAGTGCGGAGAGCCTGGTTCGGCCTGTATCAGCCTTGCTCAAATTACAGCCTCCGTGGTTACGTAGGTACGTAAACTATATTGTCTATACATACATATAAATAAAATTGGAGTGTCTGTTTGTAATATTAAAATAACCGCTGTTTACTAAGTGCATTTGGATGTATACACGTTACCTATACCAAAACAACATTTTTTACAATTTTTGTCTGTCTGTCTGTCTGTCCGTCTGTCTGTCTGTCTATCTGTCTGTCTGTCTGTTTGTTCCGGCTAATCTCTGAAATGGCTGGACCGATTTTGACGGGACTTTCACTGGCAGATAGCTGATGTAACAAGGAGTAACTTAGGCTACGTTTATTTTAGAAAAAAAATAGGATCTCACGAAAAAAAATTAAAACCAATGTTGCAGCGCAGCGCCTGATTAGTTTTGATAGCAACAACCTGCAATGCGTCCCGCGGGCTCAGAATGGGCGAGCAGGCTGTTGTCAACGATTATCTTTGTTAAATACCACGCGGACGAAGTCGCGGGCAACAGCTAGTTATTACATATATGCGTTACCTCGTTTATAAACACGAGTTAAATTAATTAAGTTCGAAAAAAAATACAGACTTTCTTTGCTTATAAAACGTAATAATTCACAGCTCCTACCGTCAAAGCAATTACGTCAACACAATACTGGTTTTTCATTAATATTCTTCGTATTTTTTCGCCGCCGTGTTATCCAACGCGTGTTACATATAACCGACAATATACAACGCTTATATAATAAGTGTAACGCACTCCGTTTTAATTATTAATTGTGAGGAATTTGCGGGACACGGTCACCATTTTTTTTTCGGGTTCATGGATATATCTTAATTCGTACGGTGAATTTAATTTAATGCGTTGACAGGGTCGTACCCAAATCTGCGATCCTCGTTATCGAGGCAAACGTTCTACCAACCTAAGCTAAGGGTTTCTTAAAAAATCACATTAATGTTTTCAAGATAAACAATCACACGTTATTTTCCTTCAGTATTAGTATTCAGTATTTTTAGTTACATCTGTGACCACACTGGATATGTTTTTTTAAATAGATGCAATGATACGTAGGTATCTAGTTCTCCTCCCATCTATACATATAAATAAAATTGGAGTGTCTGTTTGTAATATTAAAATAACCGCTTTTTACTAAGTGCATTTGGATGTATACACGTTACCTATACCGAAACAACATTTTTTACAATTTTTGTCTGTCTGTCTGTCTGTCTGTCTGTCTGTCTGTCTGTCCGTCTGTCTGTCTGTCTGTCTGTTTGTTCCCGGTAATCTCTGAAATGGCTGGACCGATTTTGACGGGACTTTCACTGGCAGATAGCTGATATAACAAGGAGTAACGTAGGCTACTTTAATTTTAGAAAAAAAAATAGGATCTCACTAAAAAAAATTAAAACCAATGTTGCAGCGCTGCGCCTGATTAAAGTTTGATAGCAACAATCTGCAATGCGTCCTGCGGGATCAGAATGCGAGCAGGATGTTGTCAACGGTTGTCTTTGTTAAATACCACGCGGACGAAGTCGCGGGCAACAGCTAGTTTATAATAAGCTCGCATGTATCAACATGTTCAATCAAAGAGGGGGGGCGGGGCGGGACACAGCCGATAAAATTAGCTGTGTGTGTAGCATCAGATCATTGAAGCACGATTTTTGATTCGTTTTTGTTTTTCCTTTTCGTACACTTCTTAGTTGTGTGCCCCATATATATTAGCGAGTCCCGATCATTTCTTTTGAATCTTGGGCACCCTAGCCGTGGGTTATAAAATTGCATACGAACCGTGACGTAGAGTTTTTCATTGAATCATGTTAATTAAAATTAGAAAGGAAATCACTTTGTACGTAAATCTATCACAACTGTTATAATTATTGAAATAAAACTATTGTTAAGGATACTTTCGCGTTTATTTTTTGTTTTTACGTTCCCGACGTTTCGGCTGCTTTACAGCAACCATGGTCACGACACAGTGAGCTCTTTCTGCGTAGATCGGACCGCAAGTAACAACTAAATATGAGGGTACCCCCATCAAACTATGACACTAGGACGTCAACCACCTCAGTCCTCCCGTGACCATGGTTGCTGTAGAGCAGCCGAAACGTCGGGAACGTAAAAACAAAAAATAAACGCGATAGAATCCTTAAAAATTGTTTTATTTCAGTGTGTAGTATTCGCGTAAATATAAGAAATCAATATGTTATAATAATGTTTCGTTTTTACAAAGGTACACGTGTTTTTTTTTAATCTCAGTGAATAATATTATTTTTACAACAGTTACCTAATTGACTACCGTCTGCGTCTCCGGCCTCATGCTAATATGGTACCAGACCATAATACAGCTACCTACTCGAATAGCGTCTGCGTCTCCAAGCTCATAATATAGTATGTAGTATGTACTAGACTAGGAATTCCCAACCGGTGAGGCGTGCCCCCCAGGGGGGCGTAGAGAGATCTTAGGGGGGCATGAAGTGTATCATTTGATGAGAGCTCTGTCAAAAACGGAACCTGATATCGACCAACTGTTCCAAAAAATACAGGCGCAAACATCCTATTAATAAATCGTGTGAAATAAATATCGTATCGTATTCAATAAAAAACAGAAATTATTGAAGCAATGAAGAAAAATATAGGGGGGCACCATGCAAAAAAGGTTGGGAAACCCTGTACTAGACCATAATATAGCTACTTACTTGGCTAGCTTCTGCGTCTCTAACCTCATGTTAATAGGGAACCAGATAAATTTAGCTTAAGACAAGCTTTACTTGACCAATCATTTACATACAACCGTCAAATAAAAGTCAAAGTTAACCCTCTCAACAAATAACACCGCTAATGCAAAACATGTTAATTCACTCATCACGCAAAAAATTACATAACTTTATTTATCCGATACGATTTATTCGTACGACAAAAGGCTCGCAACGAGCGTGAACCGGACCATCCGTTGGGTGCGCGCGCGCAGACCCGCCGAGCAAGTTTCCGCTCTCAAGCCGTCAGTTATGCGTAAGACGTCGCGGGGTGCGGACGTCTCGTCCCAATGAACATTGCGAAATTAAATCGCCGTCCGTTCGGAAACAAGTGTGACACAGTTGTGCCCAACGTTATTTTGGCGTGTTAATTGAGTTCTTAATATAAATAAGTGTACTAACAACTTGGATAAATGCGAGCTCGTCTTATCGCTGATATTGTAAAGGTAAGATTATTATAATGCGGCCAAGTTGAGAAGGGTCTCTATTACTACAAAGCTATTTTAGCTGTGCAACTTCTTTTCGAAAGGGTTAGGCGGGTCTGAAGGTGGATAGCATTCTGTGGGCCTGGACACCATTCGTCAGCTATTGTGCAATGTGAATTTGAATATTTATAGAACGGGACTCCCATGTTTTGTGGGCAATGGTCCTACCTTTGGCCAATCTCTCCGGCCTTGTGTCGCGGAATGCCGATTGTAAGTGGAACAACCCTGCTCATTGTTAATGTTCCGTGATAATTGAATTTTTTAATGAACATCCATTGTTTGATTATAATGGTGAATGCATTTTTTTGCATTATCTACACGTTTTTGTAAGTTGCTTGAACCCGTTAGGAACTTTAACAATTTTATTTACAGTCGGCCTTTTAGTGAAAGAGTATTGTAACGTCTAGTATGAACTTTCGGTTGCACATTGGACAATTTATTTAATTCTTTTACAGCTTATTACTTTATAGATTTTTAAGTTAATATTTTTTATAGACTTGCTGTTTGGGTTGTGTCTTGGTACTGATATGAATGTCAAATTGATTGTTTTATGAAACCTACCTATTCCATTATCTGGCCTTGGGTTACCGACCTAATAGTCTTTTAATGACTTAACTGTAAGTTAGGTAGAAAAGTTTAAAATAAATTTCTACTGTTTTTAACTTCTCGTTAAAAATAAACTTATAGCAAAAGGTGTTTGCATTTTAGGCCCTCTAACAATGTCAATTAATATTTATGTATAACTGAATTTAGGATGGTTAAGTGCGGAGCTTAGCGAGATTGCATCATCACCACATTAGATTAATGGTAGGGATGTTTTTTAATCGTCATACAAATAGGATAAGTTGCACAAAAGCAGTATTATATCAGGCTTTACGCCCGATAATTCAGCAGTAATTAATTAATACACTGTATTGATTATTAACGTCTTTTATTTTTCACCCACACACACTATCCTGAATCCAGATATGTCAAAACAAAACCACAGAATAAAAATAACATATGTCAGATATGACACTCTCCCTCGCATTAGAAAAACAACAAAACTATCAACTTCAAGACATAACATAAAATAAAATAACAAAAATAACATATAACCTATACCTATAAATAATAATTATCCTAAAGCTTGAGCACACTTAAGTAACTGGTTAGAGTGTCGTTTCCATTGGATACCTTCCACCTCTACCATATAAGTTACCCCAGGCACTAACACTTTTATAATCTTTCCACAAGACCATTTCTTCTGCCTCCTATGGTCTTTGGCCATCACCTTCTCTCCTGGCACAAATGTTTTAAAAATATTTTTACTTTTTATTACTTGTTTAACATGTTCCGTATCTATTTTGTCACTAACTGGATTGGGTCTCAGCAATGAAAAACGACACCTTAACTCTCTCCCTAGCATCAACTTGGCTGGGCTTTGTCCCGTAGTTTTATGTATGGTACTTCTATAATCAAAAAGGAATAAATTACAAGCATATTCCACCGTGTACCCGCTTTGTACAATTTTTGTTACATGTGTTTTGAAAGAATCAACAAAACGTTCAGCTAAACCATTTGTAGCAGGGTAATAGGTTGGTGTAAAACTTTGATTTACTCCTACCATTTTGCAAAATTTAGTGAAATCCCCACTGGTCCAAGTAGGGCCATTATCAGTTACCAGATGTAAAGGATATCCATAACGTATAAAAATGCTTTTAAAAATATAAATAGTCTTTTGTGCTGTAATATTAGTCATAACAAAAGCCTCTGGCCATTTAGAGTATGCATCTACAATCACAAGATACATTTTATTATACAATGGTCCTAGAAAATCGGCATGTAATCTATGCCATACTGTTGGTGGCTGTGGCCATACTGTCAACTTTGTTTTCTCTGGGTTCTTACGATTCTGTAAGCAAATAATGCAATTTTCAGTTATACCCTCTATTTCTTTATCCATACCCGGCCACCAAAAATATGATCTTGATGTTTCTTTCATTCTAGTAATACCTAAATGACTAGCATGTAATTCATGCATAACTTCGTCCCTCAGATTATATGGTATTATAACCCTATATCCCCATAACAAACAATCCTTCTCAATTGTTATTTCAGCTTGCCTTGAAAAATATGGTCCAAATTCTTCACCTAAATTATTTTTATTAGGCCAGCCATCTCTACAAAATCTTAATATAACACATAAAGTCCTATCTTTTTTTGTATCATTTTGAATAGTTTGCCAATTTAATATGTTCAAACTTGACTTATTTATATAATTAATTGTAACTAATTCAAAACTTTTTTCACAAATTTCCGAGTGTTTAAAATCATCATTCTTATAAACTCTAGCAACCCGTGACAGATAGTCCGCTGGATTGTTTTCAGACTTTATATGTTGAATATCATAATCAAAAGCACTTAGGAATATTGACCAATATTGCAATCTTTTTGCTGCCATTTTTGGTATTCCATACTTTGGACCTAATATTTTAGCCAACGCCTCATTATCTGTTTGTAAAATAAATTTGTTACCAAATAAATATTCATAGAATTTACTCACTCCATAAATAATTGCATATGCTTCTTTTTCCAAAATTGGATATTTCATTTGAGTATCATTTAGTTTTTTGCTGGCAAATGCTACTGGCTTTATTACATTATTACTATCTCTTATAGATAATATAGCCGCTACACCACTATTAGAAGCATCACATGTTAACATAATAGCTGCATTCTGATCAAAATGGGAGAGAGAAGTGGTATTTGCTAAACAATTCTTTATTTCACTGAATGCCTTCTCACATTCTCTCGTCCATTCAAATCTGTTTTTTTTTAGGCAATCATACAATGGTTTCAATGTTATTGCCATATTCTGTAAAAATCGATTGTAATAGTTAACCTTGCCTAGAAATGATCTAAGCTGTTTTACATTTTCTGGTCGTGGCAATGACAATAATGGTTCAATTTTACTCTTAATAACCTTAACCCCAGTTTTATTTACTTCCAAACCAAAAACATTTAAACTCTCTTCAAAAAATTTGCATTTGTTTAACTTCAATCTTAATCCTGACTCTTTTAATCTCTGTAATACCAGTTTTAATTTATCATTTGTTTCTGATAATGTTTTTCCAAAAATATAAATATTATCGATATAAATAATAATATCTAGTCCATTTAATTGTTGGGACATAAGCCGCTGAAATGAACCGGGACCTGTACTAACACCAAAAGGTAAAAATAAATATTTGAAATTACCTTCTTCAGTGACAATTGTGACCAACATTTGCGACTCTTTGTCCAGCGGAGCCTGTAAATAGGCTTCTTGCAAGTCTAATTCACAAAAATAACTGTTCCCCTGCAACTTCATCATGATGTTATCAATCGTTGGTAAAGGGTAACGGTCAATCTTCAAATATTTATTTATTGTAATACGATAATCACCGCATAGCCGAACTGTCCCATCTGGCTTTAGGACCGGCACCACGGGAGTGCCCCAGTCAGAGTAATTTACTGATTCAATACGCTTGTTCTCCACTAATCTTTTTATTTCATTTTTCACTTTATCTTTTAAAGCATATGGAACAGTTCTAACTGGCATAAATATTGGTTTAGTATCAGGCTCAATTGTTAAATGGATTGGCTCTCCGGTATAGACTCCCATTCCAGATTTGAATACTTCATCAAATTCTTTTTTTATATCTTCGATTAATTTATCTTTGTTTATTTCTACACACACATTTTGTTCAAATCTGGGTGGCCAGAATTGTAAAACTGAAAGCCAATCCCTTCCAATTATTTTTGGTAACCCATCTTTTACAATAAATATTCTTTGATTGTTTACTTTAACTGATTTATACATGAGATTTAAATTATCCATTACCCCTAGAGGTGTTGAAGTTGACTGGTCGAAATTGGTAAATACAACCTTTTTCTTTTTAATCTGCAAATCTGGGAAATATTGTAGTTTATCAGCCAATGTAATTGTACTCACATCGGCTCCGGTGTCCACTTCAAACTCCAGTACCTTACCATTTACACTGATGTCCAGGGTAGCTGGTTGAATTCTTTGCTTGTCACTAACACAGAAAATCCCAAAAACTTCAGTGTCCTTAGTCGTATCTTCGTCTTCTGTTACCATTACACAGCTATCAGACTCCTGACTTGCCTCCATGCTCACATTTTTCATTTTGATATGCTTATTCTTGTCACATACTTTGAATATGTGGCCTTTGACACCACATTCACTACAAAACTTTCCCCGCAATGTGCACTCTGCCTTCATGTGCCCATCCTTCCCGCAACAAAAACAAGTCATGTTTTTCTTGTTCCATTTGCTTGCATTTTGTCTGGTATTATTCTTGTTTTTAGTAAAATTATTTCCTTGCAATTTAAACATTTGAGATTGTTCTTTTGACTGCTCTTGATTAAAAACTAAATTATAGGCTGCTTCCACCGTCTTTCCTATGGTAGTTAATTGCTCCAATGATTGATCAGCCTGTTTTAACAATTCAAATCTCACGGAATCACGATAAGTACCATTTAAAATTCTTTCTTTAATTTCGTCTTCCAATTTACTGAAATTACAATTTTTTGACAGCTTTTTCAAATCTAAAATATATTCTTCAATTGTCTCATGAGGTTTTTGACACCTATTACGGAATTTAGCTTGGTGTAACGCATAATTTTTCACGGGATGATAGTGCTTCCTCAGCTTTTCACAAAGTATTTCATAGCCCTCTTTCATGGGCGATATAGGCGTACATAATGTAATCAACAAATCGTAAACATTTGTACTAAGTTTTGTAATCAGTACCGGTACTTTCTTGTCAGTAGAAATGTTGTTCAAAAGAATGTAACATTCCAATTGCTGTTCATAAGCATTCCAATTTCCTCCAGAAAACACTTCTAAATTTGATATGGAAGTCATACCTGCTATATTTTCCTTGTTCTTGTCAATGTAATTACGTAGATATGATCTGATCACATCAATGCTATGTGTGTTTGAAAATATCGCTTCACTGGCTAATTCATTAGCTATTTCAATTAATTCTTCTTTAGTTCTATTTTGTATCCACGATTTTTTTCCTTGTCGAATGTATTGTTTTAGTAAATCCATAAATGACTCACAAAATGGCGCCCACCAAGGCTGGGATGATACTTTTACGAAAATGTTCAGCAAAAACTTCTTTACCAAACAATGCGTTAGGTTCGTTTCGAAATCGTCGCCAATATTATATCAGGCTTTACGCCCGATAATTCAGCAGTAATTAATTAATACACTGTATTGATTATTAACGTCTTTTATTTTTCACCCACACACACTATCCTGAATCCAGATATGTCAAAACAAAACCACAGAATAAAAATAACATATGTCAGATATGACAGCAGTGCACCCTATTCTTTGTAGTAATAGCTACTTACCATAAGTACCACTTATCTAAGATGCGAAATATTGGCACTCCAATTACGTTTTAAATTTCGCTGGTTCATCGAAACCCTGTAGACTGCATTTAGTATAGAGGTCTTAATCGGCAAGTTTAGACATTATATTATCTATGTGGTAGTAAATGGCGTATACTGCCTACGCCAATTGGCATAGTATTATGGGTAAATTTTTTTTTTAAAAGACGTAATCTGCAATGTTTAGATTTGTATCTAATCTATGTGCTTGTAATTGGCGAATACTACCTCTGCCAATTGGCATTGACTTTAGGCTTCAAATATATATTTTTTAAATACCTGGTCGACAAGGTTTTGATGTGTATCGAATCTATATGTTAGTAATTGGCGTATACTGCGTACACAAATTGGCATGGTCTTTTGGTTTTTTTTTTGTGAAATTTAATTTTCATTTTTTTTCATATCCTGCAGCACAGAGTAGTTCTGTAAGCTCCCGTGCTTATTCTCAACTTTACAGAAGATTCTTTTCCACGCTTTTATTATTATAAAGTGTTACTTTTTATACACAACCCAATTAGTATTGGCACTTGGATTATTCGTAGGCACTCGTATTGTGAAGGAATTTACTAATGAGGTTGAATTGAAGACAAACATGTGTTTCGCGCGATAATGTTATGTTACTCTCGAACGCTGCGAGTTAATGCGTCTTTTAAACACTTATTGACAACCCTAGATTGATTGATTGTGCATCCAAAAGATTTCTAGGGCTGCAGAAGATATCTAAATGTGTTCTAAATATTAGCAATATTTTAAATAACGCTTCTACTCGCATTTAATTCAGATTATTCTATTCGGAATAAATAATTTAATTTGATTAATTTCATCTACGCGAATATTACACATTGAAATAAAACGTTTTTATTTGGCTTTTATCAAAACTAAAAACATAAAATAAACGCGACAAAATCCGTTATGTTTTTATATAAATTTGATTTATTATTTTCAAATTTAGCAAATCTGGATCCTTGACACCAATACTACCAGGAGATTATAAAACATGAAGAACAATAATTTGCCAATGAACACGCGAGGTGCTTCTGTTCACATTAATAGTCGTTTCAACTGATATTTTGTTAATATCGCGTGCATAAAGGACATTAAGTAGCTCCTACTAATCTATACATGCCTGGTGGCTGTCGCTTCGAAGAATCAATTATTACTCATTGGTTGGACTTCAATTATATAAATAAACCTGCAGCTGAAATTCTTTGTACAGACAAAAAGCTTTACCATAAAAAAAACTGTGTTATACCGGTTTTTATAGGCCCTAAAGATTCCCCTGGTGCTTGACAACTGGGTGTCGTAAAATCAGAATCGGAATATATTTTATTCATGTACACCATTAAGTACAGTACTTATAAATCGTCGAAATAGTTACAAAATGCTAAGCTACAACTCTACCACCCGTTCGGAATGCCGTTTCTATGGAGAAGAACGGGCAAGAAAATCCATGGTTGCTCTTTTTAAAAAGATCACTTGCTTTTTTGAGCAGTATATTGTTACGGGTATGTGAGAACAATGTAGCAACGGCTAGGCAGACTTTAGCAGCTGGTCAAAAAAAAAGTACAAACTCTAAGTATCTCATTAAATTTTAATGGCTACATGGTTCCCACATTTGTAATTTACTTTTGTCATTAAATTAAAGTTGTATAACTAGATTTCTGTGGCAATCTGCCTTATACAGTATCTACCTCCCACTTTGCAATAGATGGAAGTGGATAATTTTCTTCCAACTCCTCCTATTTTCCTTTTGGTTCATATTTTTGTGGGTTACCAGACAATTATCTTATCCCCGGGACTCGCCGTGGGTCAAACCTCTCTTCGTTGGTCACCGCCGTGGAACGTAGCTTGCTGGAATAACAGTGGCGGAGTGTGTGACGGGCTTCGTCACAAAAAATACCCTATAAATAACCCTTTAGGGCAAGCAGGTAATGTAATCCTACCGCCACCGAGATAGCGTGCTGTCACAGTCATTCTAATTTATTAAGTACGTGGTGTGAGAGAGAGGAAGGCGATTGCGTTACCGCAATCATCCGTCTAATTATGACAAAATCAATACTGCTATTAACCCCATTATTTTGTTGAACGTGTGAATTTATATTACGATTCGCAATTACGTGTTTTCCTGTCTGCGTCTAATCATCAAATGTTCCGACATCGGCCTTACTTGCATCCTGCTGGGGCGTAGGGTTGCTATTATATACAGGTTGGTTTAGAAAGGGTATACTAAGTCTTGAACATGCGCTTCTTTAATGTGTAATCGAGATATGAGAGTAATCAAAAACGAGCTTACCAATCGTCTGGTGGAGACATCAGGTGACCAGAACGCTGGCACATATTTTCGCCAACACATCAGCATTGCCATTCAACGTGGCAATGCTGCCAGCGTCCTGGGCACCTTGCCGGCCTATGGTGGTGGGGATGTGGAAGGCTGAGTGCATTCTCAAACATGCCTAATTTTAATTTAAATTTTTATCTTATTTTAATTTTAATTTATTAATATGTTGTTAGATATAAAATAATTTCTTGTTTAATCAAAATTGAATATGGCGATAACCAGACGCCATATGCTAAAAAAGAAAAAAAAAATGTCGACGAACTATATTCAATAGATACTTGAAAATCATGTTTACGGTTCTCTTACGGTTTTTCATTTCGAATGATCTATAACGATTTTAAGTTGGTTAATTATTATTCTCACTTCAGTCTTCAATACTTATAATAAAGCTCCGATAATGTAAAGTATTGTCTTATTAACGTAAAACTGAGAACTAAAAAGCATTAAACAAAAAGGATATTAAAAAAAACAACTGCCTAATAAAAGAAGTTTAGCTAAAAACAAGCCCAGTAGTGACTTTAACAGTCTAGACCCGCTCAAATTTTCCCAGTCAGCTCCTGACTGTTAAAGTCGCTACTGGACTTGATTTTTTCTTTTTAGTTTTTAATTCTATTTAATTATTTACGCAGTACGATATTCGATTTTTGAATTAACATTTTTGAAAAGTATAACACTAAACATTGCGATATCAGCCAAGACTTGCTGTTATATAAAATACAAAATACTATAATATAAAATACATATAGCAAATTTATTTAAAATATATGATTAATGCAATTATTCATATAACACTCGACCGATATGCGCTTTCTCGTGTCGGTGGCATCTGGGGCACATAAGGATATGCGTTTCTAAGCCACTCCATAAATTAATTCATATTACCGCATACAAATAAAATTTTAATATATTTTATTGCCAGCTGCACCCGCGACTTCGATCGCGGATATTAGTTTGTTTTTCTATCCCAGGGCAACCATATATTTCTCGGGATTAAATATTCACCTATAGTTTGTTAATAATATCAGCCCTTTTAATGTCCCACTGCTGGGCACGGGCCTCCCCTCAATTCGAGCGGGATTAGGCGATAGTCCATCACGCTAGCCTAGTGCGTGTTGGCGGACTTCAGACATCTTTCGAGGGGTTCTCTCAGACATGCAGGTTTCCTCACGATTTCCTTCACCGTTTAGTATGTAATAATCAGGGTTGAAAATGAAATTCGCACATGAAATCTATCTAAATCGTATTTTGTTATATGTGAGCTATCTTCATCCAAGTTCTAATATAATCCGTCGAGTAGTTTTCTGCTGACGCGCGAATAGGTTGACAGACAGACAGCAATATCGAAAATAATATCCCTTAAACGAACAGTGTTAACGATTTTATAGATTTTTTTATTTTTTATAGAAATTTTAATTTTTCTCTTTTGACTTTTTCTTTTTATTTTTCGACTCCTATATCCGCACGATATTTTTCCTTTGATACATAATTTTCTTCTCCAATTTAAATTAAAACGAAAATAGAAACGCTCACCTGCCTAATATCTACGAAAAGTGTAAAAAAATTGGCCCATGCGGTAGCGTGCCCAAGATGCTGGCCGCATTTCCTCGCTGAATAGCCGAAGCTACTCGCTGAGCGAGGAAATGCCCGGCCCTTGGGTCGCCGGTTGCGTCGACCAATCTCCTTTATCCTAAACCTTCCTTTTTAAATTTCCCCCCGGCATGCAATGGACTGCGGCCACCGCTAACAAGTTGTTACTTGTTAATTATATCGCATAGACTTTGTTAATAAAACTTTTATGCAAAATAAAGCGGTCTATGCTATTTTGCTAAAACGCATAAAATTATACGGTATAATTGAATATTATGAGACGGATTATAAGTATTACATAGGTATTATGTTATTGATGTTTTTATATTTTTTTTTTATTGTTCAGTAATAAAAATACGGAGCCCATATTAATAAATACGCGCCTATGCAAAAATATGTATATGTTTAGTATATTATGGTATAAGTGAGCTAACTCGGTCATTACAGTAGAGGCTGGATTGCATTGCAGTCCAAGCCGAGAGTTTTTCAACACACTTGTGAGATAAAAAAGTGTCATAAAAACGATTATTCGACACATTTTATGGCCCCTGGTATTTCTTTTTGCGCGCCTGTTGTAAAGCCGCACAACAGCCTAATATTGAAATTGTAATTTATTGAATACTAGCTGTTACCCGCGCCTTAGTCCGCGTGGTATTTAACAAAGACACAACCGTTGGCAACAGCCTGCTCGCGCGTTCTGAGCCCGCGGGTCGCATTGCAGGTTGTTGCTATCAAACTTAATCAGGCGCTGCGCTGCAACATTGGTTTTAATTTTTTTTCGTGAGATCCTATTTTTTTTTCTAAAATAAAAGTAGCCTAAGTTACTCCTTGTTACATCAGCTATCTGCCAGTGAAATTCCCGTCAAAATCGGTCCAGCCATTTCAGAGATTAGCCGGAACAAACAGACAGACAGACAGAAATTGTAAAAAATCTTGTTTCGGTATAGGTAACGTGTATACATCCAAATGCACTTAGTAAAAAGCGGTTATTTTAATATTACAAACAGACACTCCAATTTTATTTATATGTATAGATGTATAGATTATTTTCAATTGAACACACCCGCTCTGCCCCGCTCCGCTCCGTCCTGCCCCGCTCCGCCCCGCTGCGCTTCACCCGGCTCCGCTCCTCTTCGCTTCACACCGATCCACTCCGCTCTGCCCCATACCGCTCTACCTCGCTCCACTATTGTAGAGTATTATCTAAAAGGATTTGATATTTCACCTCAAATTGAGCGTTGAAAATTATAACGTTATCATACAGTATAACACTACTCACGAATGAAAATGTTATGAAACGAAATATTTGCATTTTTTAAACAGTCTGATCCATATTTTTCTGTGCACAGATTCGCATGACGTAACTAACAGGAAATGACAGATACACAAGATGTCCACAATAATATGACAAGCGAATCTCCTCGCCGCGGCTAGTGTAGGCAAATAAAGCAATGTTATTTATTGTTATTGGGGGAAATATAAAAGTCCGGTTTTTCGTTGCCCCGGGTCGACGACCTGCCCCCGCGCCGGTGTGACAAGTGTCAAGTCGCGAGCGATGCGTGCGCATCGGTAATTAGTTAAATGACTAGATAATAGCACACGCATACTATATATTAACGTGCATACTCGTAAACATTAGTGTACCATTTTGGGGTCGAGTCACCTTCGTCCGTAGGAGAATTAAGTACCCTCGAGATACCCTACACGTGACCCTGGGTGGTGCCAACCAGGTGACAACTCTACTGGTGGTAGGCTTCGGCCGTGGCTAGTCAGCACCCACTGAACAAAGCCATGTCGCCAAGCGGCCTAGCCGTGTTCCGGCATGATGTTCGGTGTTGCCATTCACGGATGGCGGGTCAGATCAGTTGCGCTGCATGTGCCTAGTGAATGTAGCGTCTCGATCTACTGCCGCCTTCCTACCTAGGCAAGTATGCTCCATCGTAGATCTCATCGTCACTTACCATCAGGTGAGATCGAGATCAAATATTTGCCTATAATGTATAAAAAAAAAACCCAAGTGTGACTTTCTCGGTAATATCGAAATATCGTTTATTTTTCGAATTTGTTCACTTAAAATGGATCGGTTTAGTCGGGGTGCGCAATATACAAATTAAGACTTTTTTTTTATAAAAAAACACAATCTTCGAAACGTAATATTCGCGAATTGTTGTCGATACTGCCATATTGCATTGAATAGGTTGATAAGTGAATACTCACTTTAAAATAATAAAAAAAAAACTCTTTACTTTTCGATTACGAATACCTTAGACTATTTTATTACTGAACTGTATATGTAAATGAAACATAATACAGCACGTCAAGTAAACTAACCGTATGCTTTATAGTGTACGTATTTAGACACATTGTATGGAGAATGGAACAGCGCCTCTAGTGGATGGTATTTAAAACTTTCAATTCTCCATTCGAAATGTCCTAATATGTAGGCTGTAGAGTATACGATTAGTTTACGAATAATCTCGTACTCTACGTACTGTGCTGTACTGTCTTATTGACGAAGTGCAGTCAGCAAGATCTCAAGGTTAAGATCAGCGAAGTCCCGTGTTCGACTCCTATCCAGCAAGCAATGTTATTAACTTCATATTTCACTATACTTCAAACAATATACGGAAAACATTTTTTAAAGAATAGAGACTTAAATTGAGGCGTTTTTTTATGATTTCCTGGATCTTTTTTTAAATAATTGGTATGTAACAACGCCTACCTACCTACCGATTAAGTTTATTACGTATTTTGATGTGATTGTATTATCGTACGCAGAATTTATCGATAGCCATCGCGTGTGGTCATGGCGCGCGAATTAATATCTATAAACGATTTGAATGTTTGTAAAATTTCACGCTTACAGTTCGTATTATCAAGTTATCGTAAATAATATGTAGCACTAGCTGTAACCCGCGACTTCATCCGCGTGGTATTTAACAAAGCCACAACCGTTGGCAACAGCCTGCTCGCGCGTTCTGAGCCCGCGGGACGCATTGCAGGTTGTTGCTATCAAACTTAATCAGGCGCAGCGCTGCAAATTTGTTTTATTTTTTTTCGTGAGATCCTATTTTTTTGTTCTAAAAAAAAGTAGCCTAAGTTACTCCTTGTTACAACAGCTATCTGCCAGTGAAAGTCCCGTCAAATTCGGTCCAGCCATTACAGAGATTAGCCGGAACAAACAGACAGATAGACAGACAGACGGACAGACAGACAAAAAAAATGTTGTTTTGGTATCATTACCGTGTATACATCCAAATGCACTTAGTAAAAAGTGGTTATTTTAATATTACAAACAGACACTCCAATATTATTTATTTGTATGTATAGAATGAAGAATGAATTGAATCATAGACGGACGAATGAGCAGAGCGTCGATTGCAAGATTTTTCGTAAGATAACTTTACATACACTTTATAGTTTTCGTATTTTAACACATCGTATGGCAAATTGAACTGCCTTTGAAGCAGTAATTGTTAAATTCCCTTATCAACTTGCTATTACGGCCCTCCATTTCAATACATCTATTTCTGTACCATAATTTATTATTTATTAACAAAACATGTATGTACGTCGGCTCATAAATAAAATATTATAATCTAAGGACTCTTTTATTTACTCATAACATTATAATGTTTGGTTAATGCAAATAGACCCTGCGAAGTTTTTTTTGTTTAGCCCGTACACGTTAAGTATGTAAATTACGTCGTACCATGGTAACTCGATAGCGATGTAATTAAAACGAATTTCGATCGAGAAAGAAAAAAAAATCCAGTTTCTGATCTTGCTTAACGGGGAAGCTCAGGGTCGGGGCGCGAAATTCAAAATGTCAATGGTTTTTTTTTTTTTACGAAAAATTTGGACATATTTACGATGTAATTTAGTGTTTTGCGATATTAACATTCTGCATTGGATGTCTCGATGTATTAAGTTTGCTTAAAAAAGTACGTAATCCAAATTTTTCGTAAAAAAAAAACCATTGACATTTTGAATTTCGCTCCCTGACCCTGAGCTTCCCCCTTAATCGATTCATGTTCGAATTGCAATGGCAATGACAATTACGATACAATTGATCATATAGGAATCAGGAATCTGGGCCTCCAACTAGTGGCTCAGTAGTGCTAGCCATAGCATACCCACTGAAAAACTCTCAGTATTCCTGTAGATGTCTTTAAGAAACAAAATTGAGAAATGTTGGTACATAGCGGATGTTCCAATTTAAAAAAAAATCTTCTAAACGGATAAATTTAAAGTAAATAAATAAACATTTACTGTCACAAGCTTAAGATCGAATTAGTTGGAATTTTTAAATCGAAATATTCTCACACGATTCTCGATCGTATCTCGATTCCGTGATACGACACTCATAGTAACTCCTTCGATTTTCACAACCATTTTAAGTATCTTCAGGTACTGGGTAAGAATATTTTAATGACTACTCAACAAAACAATGTAGCGAAGCAGCGAGGATAATAACTAGCTGACTTCGATACAGCTAAAGCACATTAATAGTCTTAAAATAGCTAGAAAAGCACGTCGTAAAAATAAAACCAAAGATGCTTTTGTATGTAGGGGATAAAATAGAATTATGTAGGAAATTAATTGCTGGAAAAAAAACTCAAGTCCTAGTGGTATGAAAGGTCACTTCTTTGAATACGAGTGGGGTGGATTCCGCGAATGTCATTGCAGTGTCATTTGGCACATTCCGAAGATTCATTCAGAACGCAAGTGCGAGCTAACTGTATACTTTATAGTCTACCGTATCTAGACATTTTGTATGGAAAATTGGAAACAACGTCTAGCGGGCGGTATTTGAAACTTTCAATTCTTCAAACAAAATGTCTAAATACGGTAGAATATAAAGTATACGGTTAGCTTACGAATAATCTCGCACTTGACGTACAGTTGTTGTTTATTCACAGTATTCTCTGTGTATATCATATCAGCATCCTTATTTTTGTGATCTGTGTTTATTAAGTACCTTTAATAAATAACTCGCTAACGCGTCTTATTCTTTGAACTTTTATTTGAACTCTTTTTTTATAAAATTATAGGCAAGTATTTGATCTCGATCTCACCTGATGGTAAGTGACGATGAGATCTACGATGGACTTGTCTAGAAGGTACATGTTCACTCTCGACTTGAAAACACCCAGATTGTAGTCAACTCCTACACTAAAATGGCACTAAAGTACGCTGTATAGTTAGACTGTCGCTTTATCGGTGCCTTACGATCATTTCAAGTGCCCATCATGGCGTTAAGTATCAACTGTTTATACAAGCGGTCCCAGTACAGTGCCTTGCGGCACTCCAACATTCCTTCCTCTTTTTAATGCTAAATAGATTCATTATACTTACACGTTGAAGGCAGAACTATAAATGTATTTGAGACTACAGCGTGGTTCAGAAAGGGGATACTAACCTTTAAACCCACGCGCTTGTTTAGCAAAATTCTATTAATTATGTGAAATCAATATTTTTTTCTTAAAGTTGGCAAGAAGCCACAATTTTCATTTCGTTGAGTTTCAAGTTCGACGGCCGACATACTTATCGAAATTCTGACATCACATAATGATTAATAATATCAGCCCTTTTAATGACCCACTGTTGGGCACGAGCCTCCCCTCAATGCGAGGGGATTAGGCCATAGTCCACCACGCTGGCCGAGTGCGGGTTGGCGGACTTCACACATTTTTCGAGGGGTTCTCTTAGACATGCAGGTTTCCTCGCGATGTTTTCCTTCACCGTTAAGAAAGTGATAATCGTGGTTGAAAATGAGATTCGCACATGAAATCCAGAAATCCCAGAGGTGCGTACCGGCGTTTGAACCTGTGATCCTCTATACCGAGCCAAGCGTTCTACCATCTTAGCAATCACTGCTAACACCGCATAGATAATTCAACATTTCTTCATCGAACAATTGCTTAGATCTCCGTAACTTACATGCGTAAGACCATAATCAATCATATGTTTAATCAGGTCAAGAGTGACCCCATCTTAACTGTTACGTAGGATTCTGTCTTTAAAATGTGTATCAAGTGCGATTGTATAACTATCGCTTAGGGCGGTGCGACATTCCTTGCTGCGCAGGCGCCGCCTGAGTGCGGCGCGAGCGCCACTTTCCTCTTCAGATTTTATTCGCCCAATAGATTATTGCGCAGGATGTGTTTATGCATTATGTCAAGGCTTAAAAATTCTACTTTTAAAAACTCTCACGGTAACCGTTAGCGCAGTTGGTGATGACTCTGCTTTCTGCGCCGAGGGTCCTGGGTTCGAGTCCTGGGCCCCAAGTCTGCTAACACAATCGATTCATAATCTAACACGCATCGTAACTGTCACGTTTGACAGATATCCTATACAATATCTGTCAAAAGGGACAGTTACTATGTGGTTGCTGTTCGATTATGAATCGATTGTGTTAGCAGACTTGGGGCCCTGGTAGGGATAAACTTTGTGTGATGAGCACGAATGTTTGTACCCGAGTCATGGATAGTTAATATCTACATTATTATTATATACTGAGTTCGCCCTAGGTCCATTATGCAAGCGTTGTTCAGTGTGAGACCGTATAGTTGGTCTGTTCGTCTGGCGTCTGGACAGACCCTAATAGATTTTCTTTTTAATACAAAGCAACTCTAAAAAAAGAAAACAAAGCTGTACTGGCATGGTGGCCATTATTCATTGCCGTGCCATTATATGACGTACTGACAGCTAATGTGTTGCCAGGGAAAGTGGTCTCATTGAACTTTTTGGGGGTTGTCGAAGAGAAAGGTTATAGAATTTGTTTTATTTTGTGAAAAATGTGTTTCTTTAAAATAGATTGTGTAATTTTGGTGGACCATTAACCATTATGTGCTCATAAACGTGCTCGAGTATAGGAAAATAAAACTAAATAGTAAAACACGACTCGCCCAGTTCTCCCATAAAATTCGGTAATTTGTCACTAAAGTACATCCACAGCTTTACTGATAGGGTTTTTTTTTTTTTTTTTTTTGTTTGCGGCCTCTATCTATGATTATAGCTAGAGGGGTTTAGAGTTGAATATTTATCGCCTTCTGATTTCGCTATTGGGATATTACTGATAGGGTTAGGGGGGGTTTATTAGGCCTAGTCTACGGATTAGGCCTGTATAGAATCTCTCATATTTGATATGAAAAATAATCAGTCCACTTGACGTTGGCAAAATACCTAACCAAAGGTGTGGACGCCATTTTATAAAAAAAAAATTGGTCTCACGATCTGCACTGACGACCTCCACAAACATGTAATTAAAAAGAATAATTAACTCAAATGTAATTTTCTTTTTTCGTTCCTCTGCCCTTTATACAAGTCAGTGCAAAATAAAATGCACCCCCATGAACGTTAAACTCGAGTGCAGAATAAAGTGTACACCTGCAGCCATCGGTACACACGCGATCACGCGAACTGCTCACTACGAACTTATTGATTTATTTTTACGAACTGAAAGGTTAAGTTTAAATTATACTATACTAGCTTTTTCCAGCGGCTCCGCCTGCGGTACCTCAATAAACCCACATATAACCAATAAAAAGCCTATGTGCTATTCCAGACTATTATCTATCTCTGTGCCAAATTTCATCCAGATCCGTTCAGGCGTTCTGGCGTTATTGAGTAACAAATATCCATCCATCCAAATTCCGCCAGATAATCCGCGATTTTGTACTGAAACAACGGATGCAATAAAATTATAATTAAACACAAATCGTTTTATAATTTCATAAGTCAAGTTAAATATAACTCAAATCACTCCGTTATTTTACCGGTAACGTAATGTAGGTAACTGTTATCTGATGAGAACATCCTGTATACGTTTAAGTATCAGTATCGTCGTAAAGACAGCGTGATGTCAATTTCATGCGGTCAAGTAAAATCTGTAGTGTGAGCGAGACAGAACGCGGTTACTCAAACTCGTTTTGCACATAGAGCATTTTATAATAAATAATAATAATTCCAGCCCCTTTTAGTGTCCCACTGCTGGGCACGGGCCTCCCCTCAATGCGAGGGGGATTAGGCCATAGAGAATTATGTGTAATATTTATTATGTCATTTTGAGGGGTAAGTATATCTATACAAATAAATAAAATTGGAGTGTCTGTTTGTAATATTAAAATTGTTGTGTGTCAGAATGTGTTTATTTGAAGAATAATATATATTAATCTATACTAATATTATAAATGTGAAAGTTTGGATGGATGGATGGATGGATGTTTGTTCCTCTTTCACGCCCGAACGGCTGAACGGATCTGGATGAAATTTGGCACAGAGTTAGATTATAGTCTGGAATCACACATAGGCTACTTTTTATCCCGGTAAAATGTATGGTTCCCGTGGGATAGATTTTTTATTTTTTCATACTTTCTATCGCGGGTAACACCGCCGGGCGCAGCTAGTAATAATAATATATTATTGGGATATTAACCATTGTGTGTTCATAAACGTGCCCGAGAGAAAGGCAATTGAAATAAAATATTATGACAGGACTTTTGAAGTTCTCCCAAGATGTCCGGTAATTTTTGCAGTAAAGTATCCATAGCTTTACTGATAGGGGTAGGGGGGGGGGGGGGGGAATTCATTTCATCATGATCACGGTCTCACCATTACAAACAGGAGTATTTATAATTCGAAAATACATTGTAAAGAATTACTAGACACTGGAAAAAATGGCCTGAATATTTTGTAGCCGATTCCCAACCTAAAACAAAGACGAATTATTATACATTTAAAAAACTATTTTTTTTTTTCGTATTTTATCGCGTTTATCTTATGTTTTTACATTCCCGACGTTGCGGCTGCTTTACAGCAACTATTGTCACGGGAGGACTGAGGTGTTTGACGTCCTAGTGTCAAAGTTTGAACCGGGGTACCCTCATATTTAGTTGTTGCTCGCGGTCCGATCTACGAAGAAAGTGCTCACAGTGTCTTGAGGTCTTGCAACGGTGCGCTTGGTTTTGGATTTAATTATCTATACATATAAATAAAATTGGAGTGTCTGTTTGTAATATTAAAATAACCGCTTTTTACTAAGTGCATTTGGATGTATACACGGCACCTATACCAAAACAACATTTTTTACAATTTTGTCTGTCTGTCTGTCTGTTTGTTCCGGGTAATCTCTGAAATGGCTGGACCGATTTTGACGGGAATTTCACTGGCAGATAGCTGATGTAACAAGGTGTAACTTAGGCTACTTTTATTATAGAAAAAAAAATTGGATCTCTCGAAAAAAAATTAAAACCAATGTTGCAGCGCTGCGCCTGATTAAAGGTTGATAGCAACAATCTGCAATGCGTCCCGCGATCCCGCGGGAATCAGAACGCGAGCAGGCTGTTGCCAACGGCTGAGTCTTTGTTAAATACCACGCGGACGAAGTCGCGGGTAACAGCTAGTTATATTAATATAAAACGCCATAAAATCTGAAAAAAAAAAATGTTTTATTACAATGTGTAGTATTCGCGTAAATATAAGGAATCAATTATACATTTTATGATTCATGTTAAAGCCTATGGTTCGCTCCCTTGTAGGGATGTATAAAAAAATGTTTAAAAGAAAACTTTGAACCATATTTCACAGTGTATACATTCTATTATTACTTCACTCATTGTGTCTATTGTGTACCCTCCTTAACGCTCCTTTAGCACGTGCTGCAGCTGTGTGACATATGCCTTACACAAATTTAAGACACCCACGGCAATATCTACTTTGTTGCACCAAGTTTAGAGTTAATTTTCCATTACATCAGTTCAGCAGATGACCACGATCAGCTGGCTAGGTTCTCATAACAAATATCAACTTAATTATAAGCATATACGGTGTATTTTTGATAATTTGTTGGTCAAATACGGTGTTAGATTTGTGTACATTGATCCTAGCATCTGCGTTGACCTTTTAACAGATGGTATTTTTTTTTTAATAATGCTTTCACGCGTGGCGTAACAGCCGTAGAGAGTGGCAACGAAAAAAAAAATTGGTAGCAAAGTAAAACAGTAACCATAAAGCTTAAAAAGCATTACTATACCTTCAGGCTTCGTACCCATGACCTATTAATGCGACTCACAATTAATACATTATGTGACTTAAATCAAAGCCGTTATAGTACAAATTTGCGATGTAGATCAATTTGCGGCCCCGATACGAATCTCATTAAAATCCTTGTTTTTGGTAAGCCCACGTTTTTTTTAAAATCTCAAACAAAATGTTAAACAAAGAACCCTATTATCCAAATAGAGTGGTAGCTGCTGTGTTGTTGTCCCGGTACGGTCCGCGGCGCTTTTGAACGCCTAATGAAATTGGAATTCCGTGGGGAGATAGTTAAAACCTTTTATAAGGCGCTGCTTATTTGGATAACGATATGTAATGTTACCTATTTGGTATATTTAATTTATATATTACTAGCCGCGCCGCGCGGTGTTACCCGCGATTAAAAAGTTAAGTCTAAAAAACACGGTTCCTGTATGCTATCCCATAGGAACCGTGCATTTTTCCGGGATGAAAAGTAGACTATGTGCTATTCCAGACTATAATCTATCTCTGTGCCAAATTTCATCCGGATCCGTTCAGCCGTTCTGTGGTGAAAGAGTAACAAACATCCATCCATCCATCCAAACTTTCACATTTATAATATTGGTATAGTTTAGTAGTATAGATGTATATTGGAATTGGTTACTTAACGGATAGTAATTATGCCTAAAGAGACTATTGATATTAAAATATTTTTTAGGATTTTATCGCGTTTATTTAGTTTTTTATGTTCCCGAAGTTTCGGCTGCTGGTCTCGGAAGGATTGAGGTATTAGAAGTCGTACAGTCATAGTTTGAACTAAGGTACCCTAGTTCAAACTATGACTGTACGACTCATATGTAGTTGTTGTTTGCGATCTGATCTACGCAGAATGTGCTCGCAGTGTCTTGAGGTCTTGCAATGGTGGTTTGCAATGTTAAGGTTTTGAATTTAATTATATTAATTACTGGATCCCAAGTCGGTGGTAGCACCCAGCCATCTTCGTCAGTCAGTTATTCTGCTATTTGGGACAGTGATAAATAAAAAAAACAAATGTCATAAAAATCGGCCCACCCGTTCTTGAGTTATAAATGGTGCAACTAACACGATTTGTTTTACATATATAGATTACGTACCCATATTAATATTTAAACTGCTACCCACTAGTTACGTAACTCTATGAATGAAAAGCTACCTGAAATTAACATCCTATAGAGAATCAATATAGTAAAACGTCAAAACATCGATAAAAAATGACATTGATTCAATTGTTTTTTTTTTATTTATTTACATAGCAAAAACACGTTTCAATATCTGCTCATTGTATTTATTCAACGTCTTGTTCTTTATCCGTAGTCCTACCGTCTATTCATTATGCTGTGGTTCCGCTGTTACAACATTTTACTCGGAAATTGTACAGTCACTGACCAACTATGTCAAAGTCGTAGGGAATGCGAAGTGGTTTACGCAATTTCGGCTGTAAATCACTGATTTTCTCAATGAAATCATTGAACGCTGTTGGTTATGTTTTCTCGTCAGAGATTAGCTGGTTAGGCTGTGGCATATTGATTGGCATTCTGTTTTTTTATCGTATCGTCATTTAAAAAAGTTTTTAGTTTGAGCTAAGGATCTTAAACCTGGTTTGTGGCCTGAAAAATACAATTTTAACGGGGATTAAATGACCTGATACCGAACGTTTCGACATGTATCCGAATCGATTCGATAAGACGTTTTCTCGTTTCGACGACGATCTATCAGAGCCATTCTTCATGACCGAATCGGAGATTCGATACGACTACGCAACCGAATGGGTCGATTCGATCACTCGCTGTTTGCTTAGTACATTTCTTAATTCAATGAATAACCGAATCGGTCGGTACTAGACTTGTACAAGGTTGTGAATCGGGGGCTGAATGAATTCCGGCACCAGTCAAGTTAATTTACAATTGGATTTATCCAGTGAATGCGTTCGGATTTCCGTTACTATGCAGGCTTAAAAATATTGAACCTGTAAAAACAAATACACACACAGCGAATATACAGGATGATACAGAAAGGGTATACTAAACGTGAAACCTGGGCTTCTTTAGCGCATTTGAAAACACTATGTGAAGTCAGAATGACGAATTAAAAAAAATATCCAACAAAAATACATAATGATTACAAATGTGGCAACGAAGTGCAGGTTCAAGGTTAGTTACTCTTTCTGATTCACCTGTATATGAGGTTAAACAATAATAGCGTAAAGCATTTTAATGCGTCCATCAGTAGGATATAAAAATAAAATCATTTTAAATATAAAAATAACATTACATATTAAGTCCGCGATGCAACGGTACTGTCTCGCTTTCTCACATACATATTAAACACTGTACACGCATATATTATTTACATAAAATGATCGTTATCACCTACATGTTAACCCTTTAAAATATTTTACACAATTTTTGTTACACCTTTTATACGTTTTGCTTGCAAGGCCATGACCTTATGACACAGTAAGGCTGTGTCCCCAGTCGGCAAACTGTCAGCGGCCGACTGAGTGAGCCACAAATTTGTTGCGAACTGAAATTCGAGTTAGCTGCAAACTCAGATCAATTTGCGTGCGTCGCAAGCAAACTGTTATGTGTTAGCCGCTTATTTAGGTCGACCAACCGACTGAATTTTCACTGTCAACTGTCAGAACTGACAGTTTGCGGCAAACGGACCCACTACGCTCGGCGAACAAGCATATCGCCGCCGCCGACTGGAACCGGTTTTGCTGTGAGTCGGCCGCTCACTGAATCAATCGGCGCGCGCAATACAGCAAACTGCGTAGAGTGAGCGCAAACTAGCAAATTGTCAACACTCCATTTCAAATATATGGAAGGGCGCGCTAAACCGATACGCCGCTAACTCAGTCGGCCGCTGACAGTTTGCCGACTGGGGACACAGCCTAAAACTAATAGTTCTTAGGATAAACTTATCTTCCCCGAAAAAAGGGAAGGGATGAAATGTTTACTATCCCCCAAATTTATAGACGTTCTATATAATAATTATAATACCAGCCCTTTTAATGTTCCACTGTTGGGCCCGGGCCTCCTGTCAATGCGAGGGTGATTAAGCCATAGTCCACCACGCTGACCCAGTGCTGGTTGGCGGACTGCACACATCTATCGAGAGATTCTCTCAGACATGCAGGTTTCCTCGCGATGTTTTCCTTCGCCATTTAGCAAGTGATAATCATGGTTGAAAATGAGATTTGCACATGAAATCCAGAATTCCGGAGGTCCGAGCCGGTGTTTGAACCGGCAAGCGTTCTACCAACTTGGCTATCACTGCTTACTCTGACGACGTACGACGTTCTATAACTTTTTTAAACGTCATACAGTACCTGGCACAAGAGTATTGCTTTGCGTAGTACTAGTTTAATAACGTCTATAAATTTAGGGGTATAGGTTTAAAGAGTTGGATCATGTTTACAATGGAATACCAAATAATTAAAGAACATTGACATTTTACCGTTCCCAATAATCGATTCGTTTTTGTTTCAATCGTAACACTTCTGTAACAAGCGCGTAAATAACTTTTCAGAATTCGTGATTCGGTTGTAATGTTGACTTTGCGCGCATTTTCAATTGCGAACGACACGTCGAGGCGTATTGAACTCTATTCGGATCGTGGTTAAGTTAGTTTTCGTTGAGGCAGCGGTAGTTCAAGTTGTTTTGGGTTCAATGAACGAGCTAAGTAAATAAATAGGTGCCAACACGATTCAGGTGTGAGGGGGAAAAAAGTGTAGTTCAATTGCGGTACCGGCCATTTCGTTAGATAATGTAACTGTTAGCGTGGAGCAACGAGGCCATTGCATTGCATATCTGGCAAATATGTTGCGAATATCTTTCTGTATTTCAAAGTCGAAGTGGCTGTGGGCGGCACATAGCTCGCAGAACCGATGGCCGTTGGGGCAGAAAGGTTCTAGAATAGAGACCACGAAACGGAAGACGTAGTGTAGGACGGCTCCCCACAAGGTGGACCGATGGTATCACACGCGTAGCAGGAAGCCGGTGGATGCGAGTGGCGTAGGACCGTGATGTGTGGAATTCATTGGGGGAGGCCAATGTCCAGCAGTGGACGACTTTCGGCTGATAGAAAAAAAATCTTCCTGTACGACTATTTGGTCCTAATGTATTGGGGAGTGGAGCCTTTTGAGATAATACCGCGCACACTCTCCTTAGTATGAGGGGAGTTCAGGCCAAGCGGCTATAGTCTATTATCTCTTGCAATGCGTGTTAGCGAACTTATCACGGCTTTCGACAGCCTTTTGCCTCCGTACATTTAGTCATAATCATGAGATTTAAAAAAAAAAAAAACGCAAATCTTGGACGAGCGATTCGGGTTTTGAACTTGCAGGCCCTGTTATCCTAAGAGCAGGGATTCCCAAACAATTTTGGACAAGTGACCCCTATTCCAAGATGAACTGATACCTCAGAATAGCTAAATTACTTTAAAAATCTTATCTCTAGTTTTTTTTCCTACTGATACAAAATAATAATTTCATCTTGTACGAACTTGTGCACGCTTATCGATTTGTTGAGATTTTAAAAGTACTAACAATAATACTTTAAATACTTCCTACTATAATATGAGTCATTCTTAACAAGTTAGTACACGTAACACAACTTATACAGTATCTTGAACGTTTCAAATAAGAACTTGTGTTAATGAATATGGGCCCACTTTTATACCTCGTCGACCCCCAAAATAAGTTTTCGTTTATGTCGAACCCTGGGAAACCGATATCGTTTTAAATGGTTCGTCCGATCCAAAGCGCTGCCGTGATGATCACGATCCTCAGTCATGAGGGAACGACCGAAGAGAGTCAAACCTGTGATGTGATCCCTAGGGGCCGGCGATCAATTTTGGTCACGTGCTAGCCCCTACGGCAAATTCAACCGTGACCCCTATAATTTTCTAACATGATTACGCGAAATTACGGTACATCCGATAGTGTTTTTTTTTATGAACACACTCACACGTCATTGACATGGATAACAGTACCGGCGCGGTTGAACCACTTCCTTTAACTGCGATGGGTACTTGACCGGAAAGATTGAGATTAACTAAAGTATAGTCATGGCTAGAACTATGATGATTAGCATGCTGAAATTGGTATCTAGCTGTGCATAATTAGATTTTTTTCTATATTCAAATTAGTACCTACTTACGTATAAAAGTTAATTTAAAAGTAAATTAAGCTTAGCTACATTTGTGTAGCTTTCATAGATTCTAAATGGACTATCATATTTTTTTATTTTAATGTGATTGCGCACTGAGGCATATAGCAGTGATAGCCAACTTGGTAGAACGCTTGCCTCGATAACTAGGCTCGTAGGTTCAAACCCCGGCACGCACCTCTGGGATTTCTGGATTTCATGTGCGAATACCATTTGCCACCACGATTATCACTTGCTAAACGGTGAAGGAAAACATCGTGAGGAAACCTGCATGTCTGAGAGAAGCTCTCGAAAGATGTGTGAAGTCCACCAACCCGCACTGTATATGTTGTGTTACGTGTACCAACTTGTTATAAGAATGACTAATATTTTAGTAGGAAGTATCATTGTTGTACTTTAAAAAAACTCAACAAGTCGATAAGCGTGCACAAGTTCATACAAGAAGAAATGATTATTTAATATCAATAGGAAACAAAACTACAGATAGGATTTTCAAAGTAATTTTGCTATGGGGGGTCTGAGGTATCAGTTCATTTTGGAAAAGGTGTCTCTTGCCCAACATTGTTTGGAAATCCCTAGTTTAAACAAATAAGGGAGACTGACAATTACCGTACTTGATCGTTTATCTATACATATAAATAAAATTGGAGTGTCTGTTTGTAATATTAAAATAACCGCTTTTTACTAAGTGCATTTGGATGTATACACGTTACCTATACCGAAACAACATTTTTTACAATTTTTGTCTGTCTGTCTGTCTGTCTGTCTGTCCGTCTGTCTGTCTGTCCGTCTGTCTGTCTGTCTGTCTGTCTGTCTGTCTGTCTGTCTGTCTGTTTGTTCCGGGTAATCTCTGAAATGGCTGGACCGATTTTGACGGGAATTTCACTGGCAGATAGCTGATGTAACAGGGAGTAACTTAGGCTACTTTTATTTTAGAAAAAAAAAATTGGATCTCTCGAAAAAAAATTAAAACCAATGTTGCAGCGCTGCGCCTGCTTAAAGTTTGATAGCAACAATCTGCAATGCGTCCCGCGGGATCAGAACGCGAGCAGGCTGTTGCCAACGGTTGAGACGTTGTTAAATACCACGCGGACGAAGTCGCGGGCAACAGCTAGTTGTGAATATGTATGATTATAGTGAGTACGTATGACGTAATTCACATGGGAAATGTGGCAAAAGTTGTTATTCGCAGTACAAACGAGATTTGCACCGATTGCGAATTATTGCGATCGGTCGCGCGACAGGCCGGCCTGTTGAAAATAAAGAACTTTAAAATAAACGAAAGTTTTATGCTCGTGGTGCCGCGCATATTTAGCTTACGCTCCGTGGACGGAATGACGTAGGAAACAGTACCTTAACACGTAGCAATTCATACTATATTGCTTGGTTAAAATAAATATTAGGTGTAGCAAAAATAGTGTAAATTATTTTACCGATGAATCAGTAAGTTATATGGATCTTATTGATATTAAAAATAAGTGTGAAAATGATGGTTAATATTTTGTTTTCAACAAGGCGCCCCAGTAGCGTTTGGCCGTGCGCTCCGTACAGAGTGCCATTTTTTTAAGTAAATGTTATCTTTATAACCTACTGTTGGCCCTGTTAACATATTTTACACTATTATTGTTATACCTTATATACTTACCGCAGATCCCGTAGACGAGTATAAGCGATTTTAGTCTACTATATTATGAATAATATGCGACACAAGGTAACAAATTGAAGAAACATATTTCGTATGGGAGCTCTGATATTTTTATACTATCGCCCTCACATTTCATACACACTACTTGATCGGACATTCAAATAGCTGAGATGTATGTATACGAAAATTATGTTAGCAGACAATATCTCGTTTCTTCACATAGCTCTGTCCCGCTCAGTTGGAACTAAGGTCGCGTAATGTATCGTAAGCTAGACATATACATGTCTATGCGCTATACGCCGTACACTTAACTGCTATAGAGAAGGTAAAATCAATGGAAAAACGCCATTAGGGAAATAAATAAAATATTTCATGTATCGTAAATTTTTACGAGCTCCGAAGATACGAACTATATTTCGTGTGAACTCGTTCGATTCTAATCTAAAGGTAAACGTATCGACACAGCTTAGCGAATAAAATTTTATTCGCTGTCGTATCGATAAAACCGATTTATATTGCCACTGTTTTTATTTTTATTAGATTGGTTTACGTTCGAAATTGAGTTGCATAAAAGGCTTAATATTATACAGCTTATATACAACTTACCTTACTGCCTTTTGTGTTTTCAAGTGATTTGGAATTATCAAAAAAAAATGTGTAGAAAAAAGAAGCCAAGTCCATTCGATGATAACAATTAAAGTAGACACAAGAATATTTGTGCATACCAAACATGTAGATAGCATTATTAGCATATGACGTATGTTCCTATAGGTAGGTAGATGCTACATATTATACTCCTTCACCCTTTTCTCCGAAAACTTGGCCTCACTAAACACTCAAAATATTTTGTTACAGGTAACGCTTTCAACTGGACTCAATAAGTCAATGTATGTCATTTATAAATAGCTATAATGAAAACAATCTGTCCGTACAAAATGCCACAGTTACCCACGCTCTTGCGCAACTGCGCACAATGGAGTGTGTTGACGACAGTGAAGTAACAAGCTCGAAGTGATCTTATGTCTCGATATAATTATTCTGCATTGTGTACTAGGTACGTATATGCCTAGTATGCCACTCCTTGGGCCATACCCATACTACTTTAAAAGCTTCTTTATGATTTTTCAACTCTCATTCCAACAATTCAAATTTCGAAGGCACTTCATAAAGTGCCTTCGAAATTTAAATTGTTGGAATTTTGATACAAAAAAAAATCTAGGGATTCTTTTATTTATACGTAAATTGGGAATTATTAAAGGATTATTTTTATAGATGTCTCTTTTTACGACGCGTCTTGGCTTAGCGCACATTTAAGTTCTAACAAAATTAGTGTAAAATAAATTAAGCGGCTAACAAGTAGGTGATAATGATCACGTTTATGTATACAATATATGTGTATACAGTGTTTGATTTTTCTGTGAGAAAGTCAGTCAGTACCGTTTCACCGCGCGCTTAGTATGGAGTTTTATTTTTAAAAGTTCTAAGAGTTTTATATTTTTGTTCGAGAATGTGACTTTTATAGCCTGCCAATGTAACCCTTAAAAAATATTGCACAATTATTGTTAAGCCTTAAATAAATAAATATCGCCAGACGAACACACCGACTATACGGGAACATTAAGCAACGCTTGTGTTGTGGGTACCGTACAATGAAACTGAAGGCGAACTGAGTATATAATACTTATAAACATATTAAACATCCATGACTCGGGTACAAACATTCGTGCTCATCACACAAAGATTGTTCCCTACCAGGATTCGAACCATCGGCCCTCGGCACTGAAAGCAGGGTCTCTACCAACTGCGCTAATCAGGGCCCCCAAGTCTGTTAACACAATCAATTCATAATCGAACAGCAACCGCATAGTTACTGTCTCTTTTGACAGATATTGTATGGGATATCTGTTAAAAGTATCGCCATGTCGCCAAGCGGCCGAGCCGTGTTCCGGCATGATGTTCGGTGTTGCCATTCATGGATGGCGGGTCAAATCAGCTGCGCTGCACGTGCCTAGGGAATGTAGCGTCTCGATCTACTGCCGCCTTCCTACCTAGGCAAGTATGCTCCATCGTAGATCTCATCATCACTTACCATCAGGGGAGATAGAGATCAAATACTTGCCTATAATGTAATAAAAAAAAGGGACAATTAATATGCGGTTGCTGTTCGATTATAAATCGATTGTGTTAGCAGACTTGGGGCCCACGTCTTATGACGTATACGTTACCTGAGTGGATAGTTAGTTTACTCTGAACAATGATTACCGCAAGATTCACGCAATAATTTCAATTCAACATTTTTGAATGAAATCCAAACATTGCCATGCAAGCTACTCCCACGGATTCCGCCAACTGCCTATTTCTCTCTTGTGACAGCATAGGTATTATCTCGTTTTATTATAGCTTATTTCATAATAGAGACAAGATTCTGGGTATGTTTAGTCATCTATTTAGTGCTCGCATGTTATATTTATTGTGTGTGTTAGTATGTACGTCATATGAATAGCTGGATTATTACGTATGGCTAGTTTATTTTCAGTGGAATAGGTTATGACCAGTGTTAAAGATTGGGAAAGTATATTTTTTTTATTACATTATAGGCCCGTATTTGACCTCGATCTCACCTGATGGTAAGTGACGATGAGATCTACGATGGAGCATACTTGCCTAGGTAGGAAGGCGGCAGTAGATCGAGACGCTACATTCACTAGGCACATGCAGCGCAACTGATCTGACCCGCCATCCATGAATGGCAGCACCGAATATCATGCCGGAACACGGCTAGGCCGCTTGGCGACATGGCTTTGTTCAGTGGGTGGTGACTAGCCACTTATATTGATTTATATTTATATTGATTTCTTATATTCACGCGAATACTACACATTGAACTAAAACTTATTTTACAGATTTTATCGCATTTATTTTATATGTTTACGTTCCCGACGTTTTGGCTGCTTTACAGCAACCATTATCACGGGAAGACCATAAATATGACACTAGGACGGCAGACACCTCAGTCATCCCGGACGAACACACTCAACTATACGATCCCACACTAAGCAACGCTTGTATTCTGCGTATCGTCCAATGGACTGGAGGGAACTCAGTATATAATACTTACATAGATATTAAACATCCGTGTCTCCGGTACTAACATGCTCATCCTACAAAGCTTGTCCCTACTAGGATTCGAACCTTGGACCCCCGGCACAGAACGTAAGGTCACTACCAACTGCACTAATTAGCCCTTTTATTCAAGACAGTCCTTAATTTTTCCTATTAAAAAAATCAAAGATCATAAAAATCGGCCCACCCGTTTTTGAGTTATAAATGGTGTAAACTAATACACATGTCTACTAATTCAGTATTATTGGACAATACATCATGAGTTTAACATACCCCTTTGTATTATACAAATCCCGTTATTCTAAACAAAATATGAGGACACCCACATCACAATGGAGAAAATTGCGAATAGATTTGTATAGGCATTGTTGTGTACTGCAGCTCGAAGGTCGACATAACAGATTGCAGTCATTCGCAAGAGTTATGTGAACATTTATTACATAAGTGCTGCTATTTACATGGCTCTCTGTATTACTTATATTCACGCGAATACTACACATTTAAATTGTGGGAGGCTGTGGCTCCCAAGTCTTGAAGGTGCGACGAATTAAAAGTGTCCAGTGAGAAATTACCAATGTTTTATTACAGAAAAAAAACTATATACATATAAAACTTATGGGTCACAACTAGTAGAGTATTAACGCAGTGATAAAAATTACAAGAGCGAATCAAAATAAATAATATACATAATTAAAACTTGCGGGTCACAGATAGTAGCGTATAAAAGCAGTGGTAAAAATTAATAGTGTAGCGAGGTAGGTACGCTACAAAGTAAAACTATATTCTGCAATCTGTGAACATGTACATGATCGCACCCGCCATTATATCAGATTTGATCAACCACAGATCCTGGCAAAAGAACACCGATTCCGACTAAAGATGATACGTGAGGCCATTGAACTTAGAAAACATTATAATTTCAATAGGGAAGATGGCTGGGTGCTACCACCGACTTGGGATGCAGTAATTAATATAATTACATCCAAAACTATGCGCAACATTGCAAGACCTAAAGCACTGTGAGCACTTTCTGCGTAGATCGGACCGCAAGCAACAACTAAATATGAGGGTACCCCAGTTCAAGGTATGACACTAGGACGTCTAACACCTCAGTCCTCCCGTGACCATGGTTGCTGTAAAGCAGCCGAAATGTCGGGAACGTAAAAACATAAAATAAACGCGATAAAATCCGTAAGATTAGTTTTATTTCAATTTGTAGTATTCGCGTCAATATAAGAAATCAATATAATTTACACTATTATTGTTACACCTTATATGTATATTGATACATGTCACGTAATTTAAGAATCATATAAATCAATATAGACTTACATTATGAATGATGTATGAACATGTTTAAGATGATCTAATCAATCTAAATTGACTTTGGGGTCAGATTGATCAAATTATGTAAATAAGCCACAGCATCTCCAGCCAAGGTGTCGACTAGAATTTTTTTTTTCTTACTTGCCATAATACAATAATATGTGTCGGTATTTTCGTTCCGTGTCAGCTGGGTCATGATTGGCTCAAAACTACGTCACCGGCCATCTTTGACCAATAAGCGGTGTGCGTTCTTTTTAATATGTCAATTATGGCAACACTGATCGTGACGTAATCTTGTGACATCGCCGGAATAGGTTACCTGGAGTAGCATATATACTGTACCATTGTCGTTGCCATGGTAACGCTATTTATAAACAGCGCATAAATTTAAAAATAATTATTCAATTATTTTCGGTTGGGATTTGCGTTCGATTTACTTTAACTTGATTGATTGGCATTTAATTGATAGAACTAGGCGATACTTGGCAAAAATCCATTGTTAAACAAATGGGGGAACTGACACTGACCCTCGGCTTGTCAACTTTCCAATTTTTTTATTTTTTTTTATTACATTATAGGCAAGTATTTGATCTCGACCTCACCTGATGGTAAGTGACGATGAGATCTACGATGGAGCATACTTGCCTAGATAGGAAGGCGGCAGTAGATCGAGACGCTACATTCACTAGGCATATGCCACGCAGCTGATCTGAGCCGCCATCCATGAATGGCAACACCGAACATCATGCCGGAACACGGCTAGGCCGCATGGCGACATGGATTTGTTCAGTGGGTGGTGACTAGCCACGGCCGAAGCCTACCACCAGTAAAATAAACCAAACAAGTTTGATCGATAATTAAAGAAGCCAGCAACACCGAACTCCTCTAAGATGTTAGTCGAGCTATCTATCACGAGTGTCGGGACCCCAAATAAAATGCAATTCTCCGCGAAGCGAAGCGAATCTAAAAAGTATTCGACACGTGTTTCGCCTCTAAACGAGGCATCCTCAGGACGGCTGCACTCGCTACGAATAAGTTAATGGCATGTGTAACTAGTTAAATCACTAATAGGATGAACAATAATAAAAAAAAAATGTGAGCATTATCTCATTCTATTAATAAAAGATTATGTTATCTCATAACGTTATGGGCCGTATAACTCATAACTGAATGATAATTAAGTTATGTTTAAAACATTGATGTATCGATTGATCGGTACTCGAGTATCGATAAAAAGCATCGCATCAATCATGTAATATCAGGAATTGATTGTGGAATTACAAAACAACGGAGCTGCACTAAATCAACTTTCGTTCTCATCGCGTATGACAGCGATGCACAACAAAAACTGGAGTTAGGGCCGGTTCAGACTATCGTGGGTAGCGGGCGCGACAACAACAAAGTATGTTTCAAATGGACTTGGTGGATGCACACCCGTGCCACCGCCAAGAGCCTTCTTCTTTTTGAAGTTGGCAATCAACAAAACTAGCTATAAAATAGTGCCATTTTTGCGAGTGTTGAGTAATTTAGGATAATTGTTAATCCAACTAATATTATAAATGTGAAAGTTTGGATGGATGGATGGATGTTTGTAACTCAAGCACGCCAGAACGGCTGAACGGATCGGGATGAAATTTGACACAGAGATAGATTATAGTCTGGAATAGCATATAGGCTACTTTTTATATCGGTAAAATATATAGTTCCCGTGGGATAGATTTGTTTTAATTTTTCATAGAGCAAAAGATCGTCATGATTTTTTGCATAGGTAGTGGTAGTTTATGGGTCAAAAAATTACATATGCTAATTTTTATCCCGAAAAAATGCACGGTTCCCATGGGACAGCATACAGGAAACAGGAGACGTAGAGGAAAAGGACATACTTTTTAATCGCGGGTAACACCGCGGGGCGCAGCTAGTGAATTATATGTACTCCTGATGAAACGTCAGGAACGTATAAACGCGCGATACGCGATAAAATCCGTAAGATTATCCGTTTTACTTTAATCACTAGTACGCAACTACGCAACGCAATGGACTGAGGATACTTATGTATACAGTCTAAGCGAGCCTTTACCCATAACACAATAGAAGTTCACGTGGTGTGAGCGAAGAGGAACAGTATATGATGCCATTTTCACACGCATTTAGTAACCGATGATATCTTAGTTATGGCATATTTACGCACCCTAATAATTGGGTCAAATTTGTAACGTAACCACGGAATTTGATTATAATTATGTATGTGCAAGAATAGTTATTTTCACACGAACGATTTCTATGCGAAATTGGATTTCCAATGGAGTTTTGGGGTGCTTGGACGGATATTTTAATGTTAGTTTGTTTATTTTGTGAAACGTGTAACCGGTTGTTTTGGAAAGGTATTTATCCACAGAGTTCCAAAAAAAAATTAAAAAAAAAGATAATTCCGCTGAGTTTGTCGCCGGATCTTCTTAGTTGAGGTCGCGTTGCCATCCGATTTTTGACTAAAGAAAAAAATATATAAAATGTTAATTTGTAAGTGCCCCTGTAGGCTCATACAAAATCAATGTTTTGACTTTGATAAAAATTATTTTAAGATAGGAATGCTTTCTGTAATAGCAATAGGTTCGCCTCTTATTACGTTGGGACAAAATATAATCGGCGGAATTCGGATGCATGGTCGTGCTCCTCTGCCTACACCTTCGTGGATGTCAGCCGTGATGATGCTGTTGAATAACTTAATAAAATTTATTGATCAAGAACATACCTTCATAAAGAACTTCATAGAGGGAAAGATCGAAAGAAAGCGTTTTTTTTTTTTTTTTTTATACCTTATAGGCAAGTATTTGATCTCGACCTCACCTGATGGTAAGTGACGATGAGATCTACGATGGAGCATACTTGCCTAGGTAGGAAGGCGGCAGTAGATCGAGACGCTACATTCACTAGGCACATGCAGCGCAACTGATCTGACCCGCCATCCATGAATGGCAACACCGAGGCGTGGACGAGGAAGACCAAGAATAAGCTACATGAGTCACATAAAAGAAAGGATCGGTGTCAGGTCGTACAAGGAGGTGAAAAAAGCTGCTCTTGATAGAGACAGATGGAAAGAGCTTCATTAGCTACACCGACAAGGGTCTAACCCTTAAATTAGTAGAAGAATATTGATCAACTTTTGGCTGCGTCTTATTTCTTCATATTTTTAGGTTGGCGATCAGCTACAAAATATTGCAATATTTGCCAGTATCGAGTAATCCTTTTTAATTGTTATTGAATTATATATACCCCGGATGATAATGATAATGTCGATGACGATGATGATGATGAAATGAATCCCCTCCCCTACCCCTATCAGTAAAGCTGTGGATACTTTCCTGAACATTTACCGGACATCTTGGGAGAAGTTGAAAAGTCAAGTTATTCTATTTTATTCCAATTCCCTTCACTCGCGCACATTTATGAACACACAAAAGTTAATATCCTACTAATATTACACGTTATTTATCAAAGAAACACATTTATGGAAAATAAAACCAAATTTGACATCTTCACAGTTCAACTTCCCGCCAAAAAGTCCTGTGTCTTACTTATTTTTTCATTAAAGCTTTTTTTTCTTGTTTATGGTAATGGCTATATCGTTTCGGGTCGGTTCACAAATATTTCGATTATATATCCACGTATGACGTAATTTTATTTAAGTATCCCGTATAAGGACCATTTTATGTAAGTATGAACGGGCCTTACGAAATATTTTTGTAACGGTGTCTTAGGTAGGTACTTTGAAATATGTATGTAAAGTTTATTTTATGATTTTTACGTTTCCGACGTTTCGGCTGCTTTACATCGACCATGGTCACAGGAGGACTGAGGTGTTTGACGTCCTAGTGTCAGTTTGAACCGGGGTACCCTCATATTTAGTTGTTGCTTGTGGTCCGATCTACGCAGAAAGTGCTCAGTGTCTTGAGGTCTGGCAACGGTGCGCTTGGTTTTGGATTTAATTATATTAATTACCATTCTCAGGTCGGTGGAAGCACCCAGCCATCTATCACTTTTATGATACGTAGGTAATGATAGGCTCTAGATCAAATGTTCAGCTGTATCTTGCAATCTGCGCTTGCGCATCGATCTGCGTATAACGAGATGCGAGTAGTGTTACCAAATTATATGTACGATCCAAGATAACAATAAAAAAATCTATTCTAATATTATAATGACGGCCTGATTAGCGCAGTGGTAGTGACTCTGCTTTCGGCGCCGAGGGTCCCGGGTTCGAATCCTGGTAGGGACACAGGTTTTGTGTGATGAGCACGAATGTTTGTACCCGAGTCATGGATGCTTAATATGTATATAAGTATTATATACTGAGTTCGCCCTCAGTCCATTGTAGTACGGTATCCATAACACAAGCGTTAAGCTTAAAGTGGGACCGTATATGTTCGTATGGCGATATTTATTTATTTATTTAATCAGTTCTTATTGTGAAGGGAATTTAAGTTATCATGTTATAGTTATCACAAACATGCAGGTTTCCTTACGATGTTTTCCTGTTTAACAAGTGATAATCAATGTTGAAAATGAGATTCGCATATGAAATCCAGAAATCCCAGAGGTGCGTGTCGGGGTTTGAACCAGCGACTTTTGTGTTCACGACAAACGATCTATCAACTTAGCTATTATAGCTTTTATAATTTAGCTTCTCTAAGATTTTTTTTAAAACAATGGCTAGGTGTATTGCCCAGAATAACCTGACCTAAGGACTTATCCCTTCTTACTTCAATAACTGGCGACCCCACCCACTTAGCAACAAGGAAGTACGGCGCCTGCGCGTAACCCGATAGCCGTTGCTATCCAACGTAACTTTGCACTCACAATAACTCCTATTACCTAGACTTCAAGAATGATATTGGATTGTACTAGGTTCCTACTGAAATCGGTTTATACGTGTGTACCAAGTAGCATTTGCGATTGTAAAGTATCTTAATTTGTAGGTGATAAGGTTGACTATTGTGTGTGTTTGTGTGTGACGATGATGGTGTTAAGGGCTCGCGCCAGGAACGACGCGACCCCGGCACACGTCATGTAGTCCTAGATAAGGTTTAAACACTAATATTAGGAATACAATTATTGCACGCGGCTCTGCTTATTGATATTGAAGCAGTGATAGCCAAGTTGGTAGACCGTTGCCTCGGTAACGAGGATTGCAGGCTCAAACCCCGGCTCGCACCTCTGGGATTTCATGTGCGAATCTCATTTTCAACCATGATTATGACTTGCTAAACGGTGAAGGAAAACATCGTGAGGAAACCTGCATGACTGAGAGAACCCCTCGAAAGATATGTGAAGTCCGCCAATCCGCACTGGGGCAGCGCGGTGGACTTTGGCCTAATTCCCCTCGCATTGGGCACGGGCCTCCCGCCCGTGCCCAGCAGTGAAACATTAAAAAGGGCTGGAATTTTAACACAGTATTAATCAGAAAAGGTACACTAACCTTTGAACCTGTACTTCTTTACCTATATTCAAAATATTCTCGCCAAAAAGTCATCAAGAATGTTTTAGGGTCACCAATCGTTTCCTACTCCGCAACAAAAACAATTGTTTTTAACAAACAATAAACAATTATGAGCGTAGTGTGTGGTTCCCACACAACACGGTAAGGTTTGTACGAAAAACCTTGGGGTTCTAAACTAAAGGCTACTCGATACCGATCTAAGATTATGACATAATATAACAAGAAGAATCACATTCGGAAACATAATATTTTTTATTCAAATAAACCATTAAGTACAGTACTTATGAATCGTCAAAATAGTTAAGAAATGCTAAGCTACAACTTTACCACCCGTTCGGAATGCTGATCATATGGAGAAGAAAGGGCGAGAAACTCCAAGGATGCTCTTTTTAAATAGCTCTTTTACATTTTGGAGCAGTACATTGTTATATATTATACTAGCTGTTGCCCGCGACTTCGTCCGCGTGGTATTTAACAAAGACAACCGTTGACAACAGCCTGCTCGCCCATTCTGAGCCCGCGGGACGCATTGCAGGTTGTTGCTATCAAACTTAATCAGGCGCTACGCTGCAACATTGGTTTTAATTTTTTTTCGTGAGATCCTATTTTTTTTTCTAAAATAAAAGTAGCCTAAGTTACTCCTTGTTACATCAGCTATCTGCCAGTGAAAGTCCCGTCAAAATCGGTCCAGCCATTTCAGAGATTAGCCGGAACACACAGACAGACAGACAGACAGACAGACAGACGGACGGACAGATAGACAGACGGACAGACAGACAGACAGACAGACAGACAAAAATTGTAAAAAAATTTGCTTCGGTATAGGTAACGTGTATACATCCAAATGCACTTAGTAAAAAGCGGTTATTTTAATATTACAAACAGACACTCCAATTTTATTTATATGTATAGATATAACAAGAAGAATCACATTCGGAAACATAATATTTTTTATTCATATAAACTATTAACTACAGTACTTATGAATCGTCAAAATATTTACAAAATGCTAAACAACAACTTTACCACCCGTTCAGAATGCTGATCCTATGGAGAAGAACGGGCGAGAAACTCCAAGGTTGCACTTTTTAAAAAGATCTTTTACATTTTGGAGCAGTACATTGTTATATATTATACTAGCTGCACCCCGCGGTGTTACCCGCGATTGAAAAGCATTTAGATAACTATGTCATTTTCTGCCCCTAAACTCCTTATGCAAAAATCATGTCGATCCGTAAAAAATAAAAATATCTATCCCACGGGAACCATACATTTTACCGGGATACAAAGTAGCCTATGTGCTATTCCAGACAATAATCTATCTCTATGCCAAAATTAATCCAGATCCCTTTAGCCGTTCTCGCGTGATTGAGTAACAAACCATTCATGGATGGCGGGTCAGATCAGCTGCGCTGCATGTGCCTAGTGAATGTACCGTCTCGATCTACTACCGCCTTCCTACCTAGGCAAGTATGCTCCATCGTAGATCTCATCGTCACTTCATACCACACCATCAGGTGAGATCGAGATCAAATACTTGCCTATAATGTTTATAAAAAAAAACAAACATCCATCCATCCATCCATCTATCCAAACTTTTACATTTTTTATATTAGTGGGATTAGTGGGATTATTAATTTATTTATATGATTTACATGCTTACCAAAAAATCATGACAGCTAATAATAAACAGTCATGACTACTTAATATGCACAACTGATTCGCAAACGTCGTTGGGAGCCCTTTGTTGATGTCTCGCCTTATTGTGGCAACCCTGAGGCACCGGGGCGACCTTAATATAAGGTATGGAACAGATTATAACCGCTAGAGATAGCGATTTAAAAGAATTCTTTGTATTGTTTTTTACGTGAAGACTACACATTGAAATAAAACCAATTTTACGAATGTTATCGAGTTTATTTTATGTTTTCTACGTTCCCAACTGAAGACGTTGTGAGCATTTTGTGCGTTGACCGCAAACAACAACTAAACATAATTCTCATCGTCACTTACTATCAGGTGAAATCGAGGTCTAATACTTGGCTATAATGTAATAAAAAAAGGTACCCTAGTTCTAATTATGACTATAGGACGTCTAACACCTCAGTCCCGTGACCAGGAGTTTGATAATCATTATCATGCTCTTTTTTACAACTCCTCATATTTCCTTCCGATTAATGTCGTTGTGGGTTCCAAGACAACTACAATTTTCCCGACTCGCCGAGGGTTAACCATGGCGGTCTTCGTTGGTCACCGCTGTGGATTCTACCTGTTGACCAAGCTGTCGGAATTTTCAGCTCGCTGCAGCTCTCAACTTGTGGCACCAACCATGAAGCCTGCTGACCTCAGCCGGCCATACTCGTAACGATGACACTCGGCGCGCGCGCAGTCAGGAATAGCAATGATCATTTTAAATGGCCCACCAGTTTTGAGGAACTAACCGTGATGATTTGTATTGTGGTTCATAGGAATGCTACCATTGATAAGCAGTTTTATGGCCGTGGCAACCCATCCATTTTCCGGGTTAAAAAGTCTTATAAATTATCACCATGCGACAATTATTGAAAAAAAAAACGGATAACAATAAAAAACCAAAGTACCTATCAGAATTGTCCCTAACGGCATTATTTTTGTGTCCAAAAATATTCACCGTAATATACGACCAAGTTAAAATTTAATTCCAGATTTTTTGTGCTTCCAAGTTTTATTTGGTACTAGCTGTTGCCCGCGACTTCGTCCGCGTGGTATTTAACAAAGACTCAGCCGTTGGCAACAGCCTGCTCGCGTTCTGATCCCGCGGGACGCATTGCAGATTGTTGCTATCAAACTTTAATCAGGCGCAGCGCTGCAACATTGGTTTTAATTTTTTTTCGAGAGATCCATTTTTTTTTTCTAAAATAAAAGTAGCCTATGTTACTCCTTGTTACATCAGCTATCTGCCAGTGAAATTTCCGTCAAAATCGGTCCAGCCATTTCAGAGATTACCCGGAACAAACAGACAGACAGACAGACAGACAGACAGACAGACAGACAGACAGACAGACAGACAGACAGACAGACAGACAGACAAAAATTGTAAAAAATGTTATTTCGGTGTAGGTAACGTGTATACATCCAAATGCACTTAGTAAAAAGCGGTTATTTTAATATTACAAACAGACACTCCAATTTTATTTATATGTATAGATAATAAGTTATTTCATTACCAATCATTATATTGACAAAATTAATTTAAAAAGTAACATGCATTTTTGTATGGAAAATTACAATAATAGAAAATCTTTCTAGAAGATTGGTCGACGCAACCGGTGACCCAAAGGCTGGGTATTTCCTCGCTCAGCGAGTAGGTTTGGCTATTCAGCGAGGAAATGCGGCCAGCATCTTGGGCACGCTACTCCACGGGCCAATTTTTTTACAATTTTTGTAGCTTTTCTATTACTCTTTTTAATTGATATTAGTTTGTAAAAAAAACTAAATCAGCATTGTTAGTCTTTTTACAAAAAAAAATTTACTGCCCTTTTCAAATTCACCCTGAATACTTACATAATTCGAATAAATACTCTGCATTTATGTAGTCTAGACTTTATTCACGCCATTTTCCTTGTCCAGGCAGGGACTTTTAGTGACAATAATTCTCCCACGTTGATGCTTGGACACAAGTTATTGGATAGCTTGTCCTGCCCAAGTTTTTTGACCACTAAACTACACTTGCAATATTGCTTTAACCTTTTCAAAAAGTATATATGAATTTGAACTTTATGTTGTTAAAGTAAAGCTTGGAATTGTTATGTAGAGTTGAAAGAACTTGGCGTATTTTTGCATTTTATATTCGGTTGCGCCAAGGCCAGTCGGATGTTCGGAGTTTTTGTCGCGTTAGATTGTACCGTTATCAAAACAAGTTGTGTACAAATTGCTGTGCTAAGAAACATGTATGTAACAATGTTTTAAATTCCATACGAGGTAAGTAACTATTATCTACTAGCTGTGCCCCGCGGTGTTACCCGCATTTACATTTTACCGGGATAAAAAGTAGCCTATGTGCTATTCCAGACTATAATCTATCTCTGTGCCAAATTTCATCCAGATCCGTTCAGCCGTTCTGGCGTGATTGAGTAACAAACATCCATCCATCCATCTATCCATCCATCCATCCAATTTTTCACATTTATAATATTAGTGGGATTCTAAGATGAAAATGCGCATTGGCTCGACTTGGCCGGAGAACTGCCGTTCTCTTTTTGCCTCAATACTTACAGACGTATTGGTATAATGATTTGAATTACTTGTGTTATAAATACTATTGAATGTTTTTTTCTCTTGCCTTTGTTCATCTTATATTATTGCTGACGTTACTCTGCAAATTGAACTCATATATTTCTCGCAATCGAACAAAGCATCCGTTTCACCGTCTCAAAAAAAAAGTAATTTATGGACTATGATAAAAATAGCTTGGGTTTAAAAAGGGTTGATGGGTGACAGCTTATTGGGCCAATGAACGCATGCGCGGCCGGTTAATCTGAAGGTTCTAGGTTTAAATCCTAGGCCTTGCGACGTGATTCGGGTAACAGCACAGACTACCTACATTGTTCTCACACACCTATAACAATGTATAAGATCTTTTTAAAAAAAGAGCAACCATGGAGTTTCTTGCCCGTGTTTCTCCATAGGAACGGCATTCCGAACGGTTGGTAAAGTAGTATCATAGTATTTTGTAACTTTTGACTATTCATAAGCACTGTACTTAATGGTCTACGTGAATAAAAAATATTCTGATTCTGATTCTGACACATCATGAATTGATACGAAAATGACATGAAAATGACAGACCATCACGCCTGATATCCCGAAAGGGCTAGGCAGAAGTGAACTGCAGTGCATCCACATTTGTATCATGAAGGCCGGGTTCACAACCCCTCAATACATGGAGATGTGGGACTTCACCCGGCTTTCCAAAAACGCGCAGTGACTATTCTCAACTTTGTATAAGGTGTACCAAAAATGCTGTAAAATATTTTAACAGATGAATCAGTAAGTTATATGGGTCACGTTAATGTATAAAGTAATTGTCTAAATTATGTTTTTTTTTTTTAAATGCGACGTAGTAGCGTGTGGCCGTGCGCTCAGTACAGGGTGTCAATTTTTAAATCTATACTTCATACTAATATTATAAACTAGCTGTAACCCGCGACTTCGTCCGCGTGGTATTTAACAAAGACACAATAGCCTGCTCGCGCGTTCTGAGCCCGCGAGATGCATTGCAGGTTGTTGCTATCAAACTTAATCAGGCGCAGCGCTGCAACATTGGTTTTAATTTTTTTTCAGGAGAACCTATTTTTTTCTAAAATAAAAGTAGCCTAAGTTACTCCTTGTTACCTCAGCTATCTACCAGTGAAAGTCCCGTCAAAATCGGTTCAGCCATTTCAGAGATTAGCCGGAACAAACAGACAGACAGACAGACAAAAATTATAAAAAAAGTTGTTTTGGTATAGGTACCGTGTATACATTCAAATGGATTTAGTAAAAGGCGGTTATTTTACTATTACAAACAGACACTCCAATTTTATTTATTTGTATAGATGTCAAAGTTTGGATGGATGTTTGTTATTCAATCACGCCAGAACGGCTGAACGGATCTGGATGAAATTTGGCACGGAGATAGATTATAGTCTGGAATAGCACATAGGCTACTTTTTATCCCGGTAAAAAGGACACTTACTTTTTAATCGCGGGTAACATCGCGGGGCGCAGCTAGTGTCTAATAATTTGATTTATTTCTTTTGGGTATGTCATCTTTATAACCTACTGTTAGCCGTGTTAACATATTTTACAATATTATTTTTACATCTTATATTTTGAATCTAAATACCTAACTCTGCATTTAATCGTATACAAGAGTAATATTAACATGTAAATAACATGTATTATGACAATCGAACTAACTTCAAAGCGAAAATCTCAATACATCAGATTTAATCGGCAAAAAGTTGTATGGTACAAAAAACTAAATTCAATGTCAACCTGATGTAATATGAATCACTGTGAACTTATTTATAAGAGGCCTTTGGATATAATAGCAGCCGCGGCGATCCTACATGGAATATACTTACCACAAAATGTACAGCATTATTCAGAGAGGGTACACTAAGACTTAGCATAGCAGTGATAGCCAAGTTGGTAGAACGCTTGCCTCGGTAAAGAGGATCGCAGGTTAAACCCCGGCTTGCACCTCTGGGATTTCTGGATTTCATGTGCGAATCTCATTTTCAACCACGATTATCACTTGATAAACGGTGAAGGAAAACATCGCGAGGAAACCTGCATGTCTGAGAGAACCCCACGAAAGATGTCTGAAGTCCGCCAACCCGCACTGGGCCAGGATGGTGGACTATGGTCTAATCGCCCTCGCATTGAGAGGAGGCCCGTGCCCGGCAGTGGGACATTAAAAAGGGCTGCTATTATAATTATTATTATTCTTTTTTTAAATAAAACTAAATTGACAATTTCAGTGTTCAACTTCCCGCCAAAAAGTTTTAGACTTAATCGTTGTCCAGACGGTTATTCTCGATAGTACCCAACATATAACAAATAGAATATCTACCAACTAACGCATAGATAAATACAATGCATTTAAATATGAATTTCTTTTCTTTGAACTCGAGTCGTGAGAATATGCATTATAATATTTTTTATACCCGCACGTCACAGATAAACTAAAAAATATTCCCCATACAACCACAGATAATACAGGGTCACGTATTATCTATCTTGGATTCTTTTTGACGCACGTGTTCTAGATGTTCACGTGTTAGATTCTTTATAATGTAGACCATGAATAAATTTCCTGTTTTATTATGAATGGTTTGGTAACACGAGCACGGTCTTGGGAGCTTATAAATTGTTTTTTGTTTAGAATAAAAATGCCAATCAAAATGGAGACGTGGATTTGAATTGGATGTTGGTAATTAAAGGATTATGGTAACATAGTGCCATTGTATATACCTACTTCGTTTACAACAAAGTAACAGCTGTAGGTACCTATTTTTTTCAAATTAACAGAAGACAGAAATTCGATTTTGTTGGGAACCGATTCTGTTTTTTTAAATAGACATTATATCGCAATTATTCTGACTTCACACAATAATTACATATGCTCTTAATAAGCTCAGATTCGAGGCTTAGTATACTCTTTCGGGATCACTCTGTATATAATATTTACCCACATATAATTGATAGAACTAGACGATACTTGGCGGCAAACGGGCGAAGAGGAACCCACCACTGACCCTCGGCGTGTCAACTTTTCCAAATATAAACCAAACAAGTTTGATCGATAAATAAAAAAGCCAGCAACACCGAACTCCTCTAAGATGTCAGTCGAGAAACTCTATCACGAGTGTCGGGACCCCAAATAAAATGCAATTCTCCGCGAAACGAAGTGAACCTAAAAAGTATTCGACACGTGTTTCGCCTCTAAACGAGGCATCCTCAGGACGGCTGGGCTACGAATGAACGATCACACACAATTAACATACAACAATAATATAAATATTATTATGCATTGATTATATAATTATGTATAGTTTTTATTTTACCTATTGTTATGACACACGGCATATTTAGTGGAACTAACATTAAAAAAAACTAAAACTTAGTTACCTTGAAAATTCAAGAATGTAAATTTATGCATCAAGTATTTTTTGTACTGAGCTCATTAAACTTTTATTACTTCATCTTTTTTGATGATTGCAATCGGCTACAAAATTTTCAGCCATTTCAGAGATTAGCCGAAACAAAACAGACAGACAGGCGGACAAAAATTTTAAAAAAAGTTGTTTTGGTATATGTACCGTGTATACATCCAAATGCACTTAGTAAAAAGTGGTCATTTTAATATAACAAACAGACACTCCAATTTTATTTATTTGTATGTATAGAATACGGCGCATGCGCATTAATGAAATCGAATTCGATGACGGCATTTCCATTTTTATTTTTCTTTGTGCCCCCTTTTTTACAGTTAAAAAAGTATAAACGAACTTTAACTGTCAGAAGATAAAGTTGTTTTTGTAATAACTCATTGAGGTGTTTATAGTATGAACAGGTGGTCGGGTTATTCATCGAATTTTAATTATTGAGGACTTGGTCTTGTTTTGAGGCCCCATATTAAATGGCCCGTATTGACTGAGACCCGGACTTGTCAAGGGACTTTCATTCGATGTTATTAAATGTGTTTAATATTAGAAGAGTCATTTTTCAATGCACGAGTCAACATTTCCATTGTAAGCCAATATATCAAGGCAAGCTTTTTGTTAGCAGTGTACCCGATAGTTACTCTAAAAAGAAAAAGTCTTCATAATATTAACTTTGACAATAAACTAACCACAATGTAAGCTGTAAAGTGGAAGCAAGAAGCCGATGGACGCGAGTGGCGGAGGACCGTGACGTGTGGAAATCATTGGGGGAGACCTATGTCCAGCAGTGGACGTCTTGCGGCTTATTAATTTCTTATATTTACGCGAATACTGCACATTGAAATAAAACTATTTTTAAGGAACGTCGGGAACGTAAAAACCAAAAAATAAAAGCGATAAAATCCTTAAAAATATTTAAATAAAACTAATTTTACCGATTTTATCGCGTTTATTTTTTGTTTTTTTACGTTCCCGACGTTTCGGCTGCTTTACAGCAACCATGGTCACGGGAGGACTGATGTGGTTGACGTCCTGGTGTAGTTACTAAATACATCGATAAAATCCGTAAAATCCGTTTTATTTAAATGTGTGGTATTCGCGTAAATATAAGAAATCAATATCCTTAAAAATAGTTTTATTTCAGAGGTAGATAAGCTGTAAAGTTAGATGATAATTCCGGCTGGACTGTTGATTTATGGCTATCTACCCAACTGCGCAGGAGATATTATAGTGCACAGGCGCGTGCGCAGACACGGGTGCACTCTCTCTGCTCTCACTCTCGTGGTCCGACGGGATACGACGGGAGAGAGATGAGGACCAATAGCCATACCCGTTCTCCGCAGCACGAGGCTGCCACTTATACCAGTGTTGCAACAACCTCCAGTCTATGTTGGCATAGACCGGGTTCAACACACGGGGTCTCTGTTGTACAGACGAGAAAATTGTAAACGAACACTGCAAATCAACTCATTACTTTTTATAGCCAATGGCGAGACTTGGCTGTTTTTTTTTTGTTACATAATTACTTTTGTTGGAATCGAAAAAAGGAACTATTCCTAGCTCACTATATTCGAGATTTCTTTTACACCTCAGTTTATGAGCAGCAATAGTAAATTGTTAATGGCGCCCTCAAATGAGCGAAGATGAGGTTCTATTAAGATGGGTTTTATTTAAATAGCTTTCCTCGGATTCTTATTACAATTCTATTGTGATGTGAGGGTTATAAGAATGGCGTTGTTAAACCGTTGTTATAGCGCTTGGGTAGCATATTTCATTTTACAGTTTAGTTCTATTTATTTATTCGGTAATAAATAAATGGTAGTACTGAATAAACGTCAAGGAATAATTGTCGATAGTACGAGCGAAGTTCTAGGCATTCGGGAACGTAAAAAAAAATTAATATACACGCGATAAAATCTGTAAAATTCAGAATCAGAATCGTTGTTCTTATGCGATCGTGTTTATTTTCTGTTATTACGTCGGAAACGTAGAAAACAGAAAAAATAACGCGATAAAATCCTTAAAATAGGTTTCATTTCAACATCTGCAAAACTAATGTTCGTTATTACTTTTGTGTAAGACACGGCTATCGTCAGAGCAGTGACGTGGTACATGTACCGTACCGTGAGTGGGAATAACGCTTGTATGGAGATTGGTGTGTGGACTGCTCGTTTGCTTAGACGGTAGTGGAATGTATACTATAACTGAAGGCCTGATTAGCGCAGTGGTAGTGACTCTGCTTTCTGCGCCGAGGGTCCCGGGTTCGAATCCTGGTAGGGACACAAGTTTTGTGTGATGAACACGAATGTTTGTACCCGAGTCATGGATGTTTAATATGTATATAAGTATTATATACTGAGTGCGCCCTCAGTCCATTGTACGGTACCCATAACACAAGCGTTAAGCTTAATGTGGGACCGTATAGTTGGTGTGTTCGTATGGCGATATTTATTTATTTAACTATGTAATGCTATGCCATGTATAGCTAGCTTTCAGATATTTTTGGCATCGCGAGATCCCAAACTAATGCCTACGTCCGTTTTATAAGCAGTTTTCCATAAGGGTGTTTATAAATGTTCTTATTAATTACTAGCTGTTGCCCGCGACTTCGTCCGCGTGGTATTTAACAAAGACACAACCGTTGGCAACAGCCTGCTCGTGCGTTATGAGCCCGCGGGACGCATTTCAGGTTGTTGCTATCAAACTTAATCAGGCGCAACGCTGCAACATTGGTTTTAATTTTTTTTCGTGAGATCCTATGTTTTTTTTTCTAAAGTAAAAGTAGTCTAGTCTAGTCTAGTAGTACTCCTTGTTGCATCAGCTATCTGCCAGTGAAAGTCCCGTCAAAATCGGTCCAGCCATTTCAGAGATTAGCCGGAACAAACATACAGACAGACAGATATTTTTTTTTAAAAAGGTTGTTTAGGTATAGGTACCGTGTATACATCCAAATGCACTTAGTAAAAAGCGGTTATTTTAATATTCCAAACAGACACTCCAATTTTATTTATATGTATAGATGCAATAACCCGTGTTTAACCTATATTGCAGGCCCTGGGCACTTAAAGATAATGGGGCATCCATAACGACTACAGAGGATATTATCAAAAAGAAGTAGTTCAGTAAAATTGGTAGAATTTAGATTTTTAACTAGGGGGCGCCTTGGCTCGCGGGGCCCCTGGGGCCCTGGGTACTTGTCCAGTGTGGAGTGGACAAGGGGGGCCTACTTATACATGTAATATTATAGCTAATCTAGCGACACCAAATTGGCTGCAGCACTATTTACTTTGTGAACCTCACGTATCACAAAAATATATATAATCTATACTTTATACATTTATTGTGTGTATCTGCTATTGCGTCTGAGTTTGGTTACCAAGCGATATGATTAATGTCCTACTGAGGAGGCTTTGGCTGAAAATCAGCGCTGGAGGAGAATCCGTTCCCCACCAGCTCATGCTGAGCCAAACACCTTTCGGCACAGCTCACACTGAGACCCACAACACCTACTTTATGTTCCTCACTTTTTAATGTATGTGCCTATTTGTGTATCTTTGTGTGTTCTTTACTTCTACTTTTTCATGTAAATGTACCCATTTGTGTATCTTCGTGTCTGTGTCGAATAAACTTTTTTCATTTCATTTCATATAAAAAAAATACTATGTTAACTACGACAATGGTATACACGTTTTTATAAACATCATTGTTGGATATATCTATTTGATTGATTTAAATATATTCGATCATAAAACTACCAGACAGCTGGTTTCTTTTTTTACCGGATCGCGTTCGCTCACCAATTTTACAGTTATTAACAAATGATATAATATATCATTGGAATGTTATTTATGTAATAAACATCTCGTTAGTGTATCAGGTCTTGGGTTCAAGCAATGCTGGCGATATTAAATTTGCGAATTAAGTAATATTTGTAAATGTTTACGAGTGGGTTGTAGCCATAAGGCAATTGAGCTTCTGTAGAATGAAAATACCACAGGTAAAATAAATAACTAACGAACGAACACACCAACTATACGGTCCCACACTAAGCAACGCTTGTATTATGGGTACCGTACAAAGGACTGAGGGTGAACTCGGTATATAATTCTTATATAGATATTAAACATCCATGACTCGGGTACAAACATTCGTGCTCATCGCTGAAAGATTGATCCCTACCAGGATTCGAACCCGGGACCATTGGTACTGAAAGCAGGGTCACTACCAACTGCGCTAATCAGATCGTATAAATTATTTTCAATGTTATATGCAACTTGCCGATTTTTGAACTGCGGTGCAGAAAGCATTGGGAAACTCCCATAAATATAGCTGATGAAATCTTCATCAGCTTCACCCACGAGGGTCTAACCCTAAAATTAGAAGAAGAAGAAGGTATGAGAGTATAATAGTTTGAAGAAGTTGTGTTTTTTTTTTTTGTAAAGGTTTACATCTACCTTAACTGAGGATTGTCACTAAAAGTCCACTCAGGATTTTTAAGGTACGAACCCAAGTGTATTACACTTTTTATAAAGCTTTACTGTGATCAAAATCTTAAATATAATAATAATTTTATTTCTCTTATCACTGGCCCACTGCTGGGCAGACGCGTGCCCTCAATGGGAATGGAATTTAGGCAATAGTCCACCACCCAGGTAATGAGCGCATTCTGGGGTACAAGGGGTTTCTTCCAGGTTTCTTGGCGACGTATCCCTTCACCATTTATCAAATTATCGTCATTCACACATAAAATCTAGAAATTTCAGAGCTGCGAGCTGGGATTTGAACCTGGCACACTCGATTTTAATGCGAACGTTCAATCAAATTGGCTATCAGGCCCTAGAGTCGACTACAGAGCTCTTATTATGACTACTTCTTCAAATCAATAAGCTTATTTTTTTGTTCCAGGTGGTGGGAGCAGCATCAATGGCTTGACAATATGTTCAGAACGGCGTCAGTCGAGGGCTCTGGGCCGAGGACGCCGCCCGCCTACGCCCCGCACCCGCCATACGTCCCGCCCCGATTCTTCCCCCCCAGAATCCGTCCACCGCCCCCTCAATACTGCTTCGACGCAGCGCGCTTCGCCTGTGACGCCTCCAAGCCAAGATACTTGGACGTAGAAAGAGAACGCTTAGTGACAAGATGGCTGGCAGAAGCGAACGAAGCGTTAGTGCGACGAGACCGTCCCCCGAGATATAAGCCTCGGAGCAGCGAGAGAAGGCCGGACTTTCTCGAACGGAGGCCGAACGCTCCCGAATGGGCGGACAACTTCTTGCTAGGCAGAAGAAACGGCTCCGTGGAACCTGAAGATGATACCAGTGAAGTGTTGAGTCTTAAAGAGTTTGTGGATAAGTTCTCCTTGCCCCGTGTTGTGAAGTTCGAAGGGGAGGATAGGCCAGTGCTTTTGTATAGGGTACTAGAGGCGCATAGGCGAGTGGAGGCAGTTCCACTGTCCGGGAAGAAAGGGAAGCTGGTTGGCAAACCGTTGTACATACCGGATTCTTATGATGGTGAGTGGGCAAATTTAGTTTTTTTTTACTACGCTAAGTATGTGCCTGGTCTTATGTATTTGTAGATTTTTTTTTATATCCCGTTTACTATTTATAAGTAAAAGCTGTTATAGTAAGAACGCCGAATTCTGAGGTCATATTGATTTTATTAAGAGTGTATATATATAAGGGATTTTTCGCAAATCAACCCCTAATGGGGGAAATAGGGTGGCTAAGTTTACAGTTAAAATAATAGAAGTGATCAGATTTGCTTAACATTAGATATTTTTGCTTCCGGTCATAATTATTGTGGCATATATTTTCGTTATTTTTGTCCCTTATTAATGGGGAGGCAAGGTTAGTATGGAAGTCTAAATAAAAAAAAACATATATTCTACGCTAATGAAGCCGAAGGCATAAACAAATTATAAAGTTCTAATTTGAGTAGTATCTACTCTATCATAGAATTCTCCTTTATACCATAAGTAAGAATTTGGAGCTCTGAAGACGCCCAACGGGCAACATGAAAGTCAGATATGTATCAGAACCGTTGAATAACAAGTCAAATCATTCCGAAGTCACTGATTACGTCATTTGCCAGCTAACCAATCAGTTCCAATCATTGAGACTGATCGCTCAGATTTCGAGTATTCTCGATTTACTATTGTTAGGTAAGTGGACACTCCTCACACTTTGATTTTGGAGTTCCTTCGACCGTTCAATTTTGTGTTGTACCCATTGTTCTATCATTCAAAGTTAGAGTTAAAAGACACTGTATAAGGATGTTTATTATGAGATTATTTAGCGCAGACATCGATTTTGTTGATTTTGAACTAGAATCCGTGATAAATTCAGATTCAGATTCAGATTCAGAGATTTTTTTATCATGTAAACCATTAAGTACAGTACTTATGAATCGTCAAAATGGTACAAAATGCTAAGCTACAACTTTACCACCCGTTTTGAATGCCGTTCCTATGGAGAAGAACGGGCAAGAAACTCCATGGTTGCTCTTTTTAAAACATCTTTTACATTTTTGAGCAGTATATTGTTATGAGTATGTGAGAAAGAAGAAGATACAAATACACGTAAGATCACATATGCCCCACATATGATTTCTTAAAAAGATCTATCTATCAGCCGAAAGGCGTCCACTATACTGGTGGTAGGCTTCGGCCGTGGCTAGTCACCACCCACTGAACAAAGCCATGTCGCCAAGCGGCCTAGCCGTGTTCCGGCATGATGTTCGGTGTTGCCATTCATGGATGGCGGGTCAGATCAGTTGCGCTGCATGTGCCTAGTGAATGTAGCGTCTCGATCTACTGCCGCCTTCCTACCTAGGCAAGTATACTCCATCGTATATCTCATCGTCACTTACCATCAGGTGAGATCAAGATCAAATACTTGCCTATATCGTATTAAAAAAATAAAAAAATAAAAACTACTGGACATATACCTCCCCCAATGATTTCCACACATCACGGTCCTCCGCCACGTTAAAAGATAACTAAGACAAATTTATAACTAAACTGAAGACACACAGGGTTGAATGTGTGGCTGGACCAAAAAGGCCATGGTACAATAGTCCCATGTTTTAAACCTTCTGTAAGTCAGGCAAGGACATACTAAGCCAATATGACATATCGAAATTAATCAAGCACCAAGATATCTTAACCTACAACTATGAATTAACTAGATCAATTAAATAAATAATAAAACGAACAAATTATTGAATCTCGAACCGAATTAAGTTTAAAGACAGGATTTATAAGGTCACTTGTAGCTCTGCTCGACCAACTAAGATGATTCTAATTGGACACTCTATTAAGTCTTGTCAGAAAAAAATATGATTGACAAAAGTTGACTAAGAATTTAGTTCGCATCAAGGAGCTGTGCCGCGGCCACATCTGTTGTCTTGCAGTTGGTTGGGATATTTTTAATATAGTAATGTGCGTGGGCATGACAGAATACGAACCTTTTCTTGCTGCGCAAGCGGCTACATGTTGCGTAAAATGAGTATCAATTTGTTTAAGGGTTTTGTGACTCTATTATGTATAGGTCTATACATCTTGATTTGGAAAAGGGAGAATAAGCCTTGAACCTGTATCCTCCGTATAAAAGTAGTAAGCATTTGTAGGACCAAATATGACAAACAAACAAACCTACAACACATAATAACATCTATTTATATATAACGATTAAAATGTAACATAAGTACTACAATCAAGAAAACCATGACTTTATTATTTAATTAGATTTTAAATGATCAAATATGCGGAAATAATTCCAGCATACAAGTGGACCAATAATTATGGTTCTGTAGAACAAATTGGTAAGTGTTTTATTTGTTTATTTATCGGTATGACGTCATTATTATTATACCTACCTACTATAACGTCATATAGCTATCTGTACATCTATAAAAATAAAATTTGAGTGTCTGTTTGTAATATTAAAATAACCGCTTTTACTATGTGCATTTGGATGTATACACGGTACATATACCGAAGCAACATTTTTTGCATATTTTGTCGGTATGTCTGTCTGTTTGCTTCGGCTAATCTCTGAAATGGCTGGACCGATTTTGACGGGACTTTCACTGGTAGATAGCTGATGTAACAAGGAGTAACTTAGGCTACTTTTATTTTACAAAAACTTATTCGTTAAGTACCACGCGGAGAAGGTCGCGGGTAACAGCTAGTATAAAGCAAAGTCGGGTTAGTTACACCGCATATAACTCAAGAATGGATGCGCTGAATTTTATAATATTTGTTTTTTTTTATTTATCTCCGCGGAATGACTAAGTGCAAACTTTACTAAAAAAAATCGCTTCTAAGGCAATTTAAAGTTCTCCGGGACTGCTAGTTAGCAGCGGGCCTCTCCTTTAGTTACCTACGGGTCCATTTAATTCAATATTTCTCTCAATTTTTTTTTACAAGTTTATTTTCATGACTAGGTAAGCATGCCTACCACGGTATGATAACATGGTCTGCGCGGGAGCAACGTCCCATTAGACAGACGGACCGTACAGGGCTAAGGTCGCCTCGTCTCGCAGCCACTGTGTAAAGCCAACGATAGACTGACGACCGTGAACATTTTAAGAAATTTTATTGATTCTCCGTAATATTATTTTGACTACAATCTGGGTGTTTTCAAGTCGAGAGTGAACAGGTACCTTCTAGGCAAGTATGCTCCATCGTAGATCTCATCGTCACTTACCATCAGGTGAGATCGAGATCAAATACTTGCCTATAACATAATATTTTTTTTAAAATCTTGTTTCAATCTTAACGTAAGTACCTACCTATGATCTGTCTCTTTTCTACATTCTACACCATCCTTAAAAACTTTTGTGGTATCTTAAATAGAATGATACTGTAATTGCGTTTTAATTTTGTCCTACCTTCACTTGTTAATCCTTAATTCAACGCCACCAAGTTGTCTACAATTCTGGACCCCATTAATAAAATAGGTTGACATTTTTGCCCTATACAATTTGTCCACGATTTCGCTTCTCCAAACTAATTTACAATTTGAACCTACTATTTAATCCATAATTTCGCTCCCAAAAAATGGATTACCATTTTAAGCCCACAAAATAAATTCAAGTTTTACCCCAACAAATTAAATTACAATTTCGACCCCACAAAATAATTTCCAGTTTGACTCCCATACATTAATTGATAATTTGACTCCCACAAAATAGTTTGCAATTTCAACCCTCATATATAAATTTGCGATGTTAAGTCAACAAATTAATTTGCAATTAACCCACAAATTAATTTGCGATGTTAGTCCACAAACTAATTTGAAACTTGACCTCCGCAAATTAATTTGCAAATTCAAATAACTAAGCGTTTATAGTGTATTATGTACCTTATACGGAGTGCGTCTTAAAATAGACGCCGGTGTATCCATGGCTTTAGCAATCAAAGCATCTGCGTCGTATACAACATGAACGACCTATTGTCCCTTGGAACGGATAAATCAATAGATCTCGTCAATAAAATTGTGGGAGGCTGCTTTACTTATGTAGTTATCGTATCGTATGCGTAGACGCCAAACTAGATAGCCTATAAAGGCAGTTTGAGCCTGCCTTGAGCTGTATAAATGACGTTCCACACTCGTACCAAGGATCCATATTTATCAGCTATCCGATCACGTTATCTTTACGTATCGTAAAATTAAGTTCAAAACAAGCGCACCATTGCAAGACCTCAAGACACTGTGAGTACTTTCTGCGTAGATCGGACCGCAAACAAGAACTAAATATGATGTTACCCCAGTTCAAACTATGACACTAGAACGTCTAACACCTCAGTCCTGACGTTTGGGCTACTTTACAGTAACCTTGGTTGCTGTAAAGTAGCCCAAACGTCGGGAACGTAAAAACATAAAATAAACGCGATAATATCCTTGAAATTAGTTTTATTTTAATTATGCACATTCTTACCAATGTATGAAACAATAGGCAACACCGATGCTGGTAGGCATTTCTATTTTAGTTCAGATTTCTGTGGTCATTTGGACAATCCCAACCATCAATCCTACCTCCTAGATTTTCTATAACTCCGATACCTCAAAGGGCTGAAACGGCATTTAATTGCCTTAATACAGTAGCGTATTAAATAGCCTTCGAGAGTTCCTGTTGCGTGGGACACTGGGCCCATTAGATGTATACCATATATGGAATTGTACCGACAAGGTTACGACCTCAAAGATGTACTCGCTTTGTATTCGCTTATAATTAATTACTGTGATTAGTATGCGAAATTAAATGTAGATGGCGTTCTAGCTCTTTCGGATTGTATGTGTGAATTATAATCAAAATATCGACAGACGCATAGACCAACTATACGGTCCCACACTAAGCAGCGCTTGTATTATGGGTACCGTACAATGGACTGAGGGCAAACTCAGTGTAATAATTATACCAGCACTTTTAATGTCCCGCTGCTGGGCACGGGCCTCCCCTCAATGCGAGGGGGACCTCATTAGCGCAGTTGGTAGTGACACTGCTTTCGGCGCCGAGGAACCCGGCTTCCAATCCTGGTAGGGACAAACTTTGTGTATGCTTAACATGAATGTATGTACCCGAGTTATGGATGTTTAATATCTATATAATTAACATATACTGGGTTCGCCCTCAGTCCATTGTACGGTACGCATAATACAAGCGTTGCTTAGTGTGGGACCTTATAGTTGGTGTGTTCGTCTGGCGATATTTATTTATTTATTTACATTATACCTACTTAGTTGATTGAAGAATATTAAAATGACCATCTATTACATATTGTGGAATGAATAATATAATTATTATTTTCTTTTTTCATTCTTTTTCTTTTCTTTTTTTCTTAATATGATAGTTAGATCTAAATACTTTTCCAAAGGGCCGTTCAAAAGCTAGCTCGTCAACCAAAAATAATTTTCCTATTCATAGTTACCGATAACAATCTAAATCACTTCACTTAAACCACTATTCATTTTATACCGAAGAAATTTAACTGCACATCTTGGGAATTGAACCCGCGACCCCAGACCACAATTCCGCCGGCCGACCGTTAAGTCCATTGCTCTATGGTCATATTTTGAGACGGGCGTGGTGCAGTTTTGTCGCAAAGATTTACGAATAAAATTATATACCGAAGGGGTAGGCAGAGGTGCATTGCGGCACACCCACAATTTGCTGATGCTATTTTGGTCCCACGAACCCGATTAGCGCAGTTTGTACTGACCCTCCTGATGGTTAGGTTAGGTTAGGGGCAAACCTTGTGTTGGGAGGCGGTAGTCTCCTTCTGCGAGCAAGTTATTTCGCAGAAGGAGACAGCTGAGCGGGCCAGGGAAATTGATACCATGGCTAACCCAAATCGCCGAAGAAGGCCTGGACGAAGGAGGCGGGCGGCGGCGGATCTTATGCCGCCGTAGAAGGGCGTGCGGGTGGCAGTAAAGGACAACTGGCACTTGCGCACGATCGAGGAGTCGCGCGTATGCGCAATAGGTGCAATAGGCTACCTAAGCCTAATTCCCCTCGCCATACCATCTGGTGGGGGACCCCTGGGTTCGTGGACGCAAAGGGCGGGGGCCCTGCGCGTCAGCCAAGCGAACTCGAGGAGGACGGCGGCGTGGTGTGGTCCACGCCGCCGGGCAGAGGAGGAGTCCACTCGTATGGACTACCGCTGGTGGGGTCACGGATGTGTGCGAAAGCGTTCCCGTGACCCCCCCAACAAGGCGGGAGAAGGACCACCGTGGGGTTTTAGTCGGTAAAAGTCCGGCATAACCCGCTTGCCTCCCTCGGGGCTTGCGGGTATCCATGAGGATTTCCCCACGCAAAAAAAAAAAAAAAAAAAAAAAAGGCGCAAACCTTGTGTGATGTGATCTTGAGCGTGATACAGAAAGGGTGTACTGCACATGAAATCCAGAAATTCCAGAGGTGCGAGCCGGGGTTTGGACCTGCGATCTTCGATACCGAGGCAAGCGTTCTACCAACTTGGCTATCACTGCGTAAAGTTATATTACGTCTACAAATTCGGGGATTGGTATGCCATATCGACGCGCCGAATCGAGTGAATCATCAGAACAATTGTTATAAAGTATTCCAAGCACGCCATTTGCAAGCGGTTCATGCTGCCACCACAATTGTTTGACAAGTAACCGCAACGTGTATCGATAAAGTAAACATTTGTACTTTATCGATACACGCGATTTTAAATCGATCGAGTGACAGATCGTAAATCCCCAAGTTGGTATTAGAGGTGATTGGAATATTGAGTTCTAATAAAAAGAGTGATATGGAAATGTCTGGGGTCGAGTCCCCTTCGTCCGACACGTCACCCTGGGTGGTGCCAACTAGGTGACAACTCTACTGGTGGTAGGCTTCGGCCGTGGTTATTCACCACCCACTGAACAAAGCCATGTCGCCAAGCGGCCTAGCCGAGTTCCGGCATGATGTTCGGTGTTGCCATTCATGGATGGCGGGTCAGAACAGCTGCGCTGCATGTGCCTAGTGAATGTAGCGTCTCGATCTACTGTCGCCTTCCTACCTAGGCAAGTACGCTCCATCGTAGATCTCATCGTCACTTACGATCAGGTGAGATCGAGATCAAATACCTGCCTATAATGTAATAAAAAAAAAGTTGTATTCAACGCACTCGTGTTTGTACGTTCAAAGATAGATTTCATAAGTAAACTGCCAATAACATACTCAATTGATTACAATATATTATGTTCTTTACGTTCCCGACGTTTCGGCTGATTTACAGCAACCATGGTCACGGGAGGACTGAGGTGGTTGACGTCCCAGTGTCACAAAACATAATATGAACGATAAAATTCGAAAAAATAGTTTTATATCAATTTGTAGTATTCGCGTAAATTTAAGAAATCAAGATCTTTTATAATATAAGTATGTGTGTGAGATATAAGTATGTGAGAACTATGTACGAACGGCTAGAACAAAAAAGGACTAACTCTAATTAATAGTCGTCGTAACTTGTAGTACCATATGGGACCTATGTTCAAATGTACATAACCTACGTTCAAATGTATTTGCACAAATAAATATATTTCTTTCTTTCTTTCTTTCTAACACATTGTTTCACAAGCTAGCAGTTCCACCGTCGGTCAACATCAGAGGGCACCAGTTAATCAGTGGTTCTAAGAAGCGATCGGTTCTCATTAAACGTAACCTTAGCGTCGCACGTGAGATGGGTCGGGAATAACCCGCAGTCAACGAGCTATAGTTAACGCTTAGTTTGGTGTATTTTCGAATACTTTGGCTACTTTCGTTAGTTCGTTTCGGGTATTTTCGGTTGGTTTCGTCCGTTGTTCTTGAAAGTGAATAAGGTGTTGGTAATGTAAGGGAAGATTTGGGGTTGCCCCATGGGCTCTAATATCTGTATTTAGATTCTGCCTGCGCTCGTTGCTACAGGCTAAATCAGGAAGGGTATATTAAGCTTTACATACATTAACCGCCAAATTTATAGATAGAAAGTTAGATAGATAACTCTTTATTGTGCCACCACATAAAATTAATACAAAATTACACAAACCTACTTAACTTATACAGCAAGTGTCACAATGGGCGGCCTTATCACTAAAAGCGATCTCTACCAGGCAACCTTTGGATGGAGAGGATTTTACAGAGATGTTATAATATGTGTTATAGACATTTTATAACTTTATCAATCGTCATATAGTACTGCGCACAAGAGTACTATATAACGTTTGATCAATTTACAAAACGTCTATAAATTCGGGGGTGAGTATGTTAAATCCATATTTCGATAAGTCGATTTTATATAAAATAATTTTTGTTTCCAACAAAAATTGACACTTTTGTTTTTAAAATCACGTTATGAAGTTCTGACTTCATACGTATAATTATTACAAAGAGGCACCGAGCACCGGTTCAAAGGTACTAATCTTTCATAATCATTCTGTATATATATTTTTCGATCTACATGTGGTTTTAATTTATATAGACCCCGGAAATATTTCTTAAAAAAAATTGGTTACTTATTTACAATGGCATTTATGATCACTTTATTCTAACTTCTATAAATTCGAAAATTTCAATCAAATTACATTTGGACTGTTAAGGAGAATCTATCTATAAAGGTTCCTAGTTTGCGTAATCGTGGAACTCAAAAAAAAACAATAAATAGTTAAGGTAAAAAATACCTAAAGCGATACAACACAATAAAGTTAGTAAAAGTAGCGGTTTTTACAAACCTTATCGGATTAGGTACTTTTTTAAGCAAACTTAATACGTCGAGACATCCAATGCAGAATGCTAATATCGCAAAACACTAAATTACATCGTAAAGATGTCCAAATTTTTCGAAAAAAAATAAAAACCATTGACATTTTGAATTTCGCGCCCTGACCCTGAGCTTCCCCCTTAATCGCAATCGCGTATTGAGGGTTCAAAATATCAACCAATTTGAAAGTATGGTGGATTGATTTAAGACTGACGAACTAAGTTACCTACTTACTTTACCTACATTTGTGATTCCTTATGTTGAAATATTTAAAATAGCATTCCATGTGTTGATGACCGTACTGAATAATAGCGTTCCCTGACCTATCTCTGGCCGATCTCAGTCACGTGTAAACTATGCCAAATTATTTTGAACCTTATAGTAGTGTAGTGTATAACCGAAATGTTTAATTATTATTGTCAACAACATCGCAAATTTAATTCAACAGTTGTAACGAGTGTCAGTCAACTCTATTGTGTGAGGAATAAAGAAGGTTATTGTGTTTTGATAATGTAAATGTATGTTTGTATAAAAATCGTCACGTAAAGTTCTACCTGGGTGGATGTTCTTATTTTGAATTTGAAAAAAAAACAAAAGTACGTTCGAGAAATGCGCTCGGCCTCTGTGGTTGTAAATGTAACTGGAGTGTATAAATTATATATTAGGTAACATTCGATTAGTGATATTCGAATCGGTGCTCTAACTGGAATGCTTCTTTTTTAGGGCTTGGGTAGATCCTTGACTGTCACATATCTATTGAATATTAAGTAGGGTTTATTTTTTCGATTTGTCAACACGACAATCAAAATTCAAATTGAGCATTGTAAATCGAAATTACACAAGTAAGAATTGACATGCCCCATTGTTTGTCGAATTATAACCGAAGCTAAGTCTACCTATCTATACATCTATACATATTAATAAAATTGGAGTGTCTGTTTATAATATTAAAATAACCGCTTTTTACTAAATGCATTTGGATGTACCTATACACGGTACCTTTACCAAAACAACCTTTTTTAAAATTTTTGTCTGTCTGTCAGTCAGTCTGTCTGTCTGTCTGTCTGTTCCGGGTAATCTCTGAAATGGCTGGACCGATTTTGACAGGACTTTCACTGGCAGATAGCTGATGTAACAAGGAGTAACTTAGGCTACTTTTATTTTAGAAAAACAAAATAGGATCTCACGAAATAAAATAAAAACCAATGTTGCAGCGCAGAGCCTGATTAAGTTTGAGACCAGCAACCTGCAATGCGTCCCGCGGGCTCAGAATGGGCGAGCAGGCTGTTGTCAACGGTTCTCTTTGTTAAATACCACGCGGACGAAGTCGCGGGCAACAGCTAGTTTTTAATATAATATATCGTATCGTAAGAAATCTGTCAAAAATGCAAAGGTTTGTATTCACATCGACTTTGCCGTCGAAGAGCAGCGTTTTGGAATTAGAATAGTTCGAACAACTTGGCTCGCTACTTTTTTATAACCACTTTTTTACAAGTCACGGCAACGGCAAGAAGCCGCGCAGTCTAGCCTGGCATTATACTTATCTCATTTGAAATGGAATTAAAAGAAAAAAACAAATGTTAAATCGTACCCGAGTCAAGCAACAATGTAGCTGGGATCCCGCCACCTTATAATGATGGGATGTTTAAAAATACTTAACAGCCTCCTGGGATCCCATAAATGGTATCTTGAACTACTATAATTCGATTACATTTTTAATGGACGGGTGTAAATAATTATTGTAAAACTAGCTGTTACCCGCGACTTTGTCCGCGTGGTATTTACAAAAAGCGGACGAAGTCGCGGGTAATAGCTAGTCTGAAATAAAAGTAGCCTAAGTTACTCCTTGTTACATCAGCTATCTGCCAGTGAAAGTCCCGTCAAAATCGGTCCAGCCGTTTCAGAGATTAGCCAGAACTAACAGACAGACAGACATTGTAAAACATGTTGTTTTGGTATATGTACCGTGTATGCCTACATCCAAATGCACTTAGTAAAAAGCGGTTATTTTTATATTACAAACAGACAGTCCAATTTTATTTATATGTATAGATTTAGAATTAATTTATGTATTTTAGAATGTTTAGCTATACTTATTACGTATTAAATACGAGATTCGACCGTTTCGAGTGCTCGAATCGATTCATCCATTTCACAGTAGCCTTCAGAAACAAGCAGCTTTAGTAGTTGTATGAAATGATTCGGTCACTCGATCGGTATTTACATACGTTCAGGACTCGTATTAAGGGCATGTCGTATACACAATCTAGTCGTAGTTGCATTTGCCAGTGCTTTATACGCAAGTAGGTGCTTACCTCATAATCGCATTCCACTAACAGACGCACACGGGATGTGGCAACATTGTTGGAAACGCCTCTAGGAAACATGGTACTTACTAAGCCGTTTTTGCATTCACAAACCTTAACCCTAATGCCCGTAGTTCCTTCTAAGGGTCAGCGCTCGCCGACGGAGTGGCGGAAAAGCGACTAATCAAAGTTACTTAGTAAGTTGGGCGAAGCGACGCTTGTTATTTGGCACCTAGATGCTTATTATTGGGCGTTGGAACGCTTGTTATTTGGCACCTAGACGCTTGTTTTTGGGCGTTGCGACGTTTGATATTAGGCATTGCGGCGCTTGTTATTGGGCTTTGCGACACTTGATATCTGGCGTCGCGACGCTTGTTATTTGCCACCTAGACGCTTCTTATTGGGTATTGCGACACTTGTTATTGGGCATCGTGAGCCTTGTTATTGGATGTCACGGCGCTTGTTATTTGGCGTCGCGACGCTTGATATTAGGCGTTGTGATGCTTGTTATTGGGCGTCGCAACACCTGTTTTTTGGCATCGCGACGCTTGTTATTAGGCGTTATGATGCTCCGCATTTACTCCACCAGGGTGGCATTTCAAAGTTCGTAAGAAGATTATTTTATAACATAGCTAATAGGTACTTAACGGAAAAAAAATTGTGTAGGCTCAATAGTATCCTTTCTAATATTGCCAGTCCGTTACGAACTGCCCATCTTGCTGGACTCGCTATTTTCGTGGTCACAATTGAAAGTGTGCGCGGGACCCTAATGTATGTTATAATGTACAGTTACCCTAATAATGGCGTGACGTAACGCGGCGAACATTACGCGCGCGTGAGCAACGCTTTTAGAACGATTTAGAAAAAGAAAGTTAAGCTTTTTCTCATTATACGAGTATATGACATCGTTAAAGTTTTAAACCTTTTTTTTTATTACATTATAGGCAAGTATTTGATCTCGATCTCACCTGATGGTAAGTGACGATGAGATCTATGATGGAGCATACTTGCCTAGAAGGTACATGGTCACTCTCGACTTGACATATTGTGTGAGTGTGAACAGGTAGGAAGGCGGCAGTAGATCGAGACGCTACATTCACTAGGCACATGCAGCGCAACTGATCTGACCCGCCATCCATAAATGGCAACACCGAACATCATGCCGGAACACGGCTAGGCCGCTTGGCGACATGGCTATGTTCAGTGGGTGGTGACTAACCCCGGCGGAAGCCTACCACCTGTAAAACCTTCTAGTACTTTGTATGTAATAATGAAAACGAAATTCGTATTTGTGTGTATTTAATTAGAACTGTTTTAAATAAATCATGTCTAGTAGGTACTTACATAATTTAAAAACATATTAAGGGCTGGTCAAAGAAATTTGCATAAAATAGTTAAACAGATTGATATTGTTTATTGATTGTGTGTGTGTGCTTTCCGTGCACACGTGGTCCCGAGTTTGAATCCTGGTAGGGACAAACATTGTGTGATAAGCACGGACGTTTGTACCTTTTGATGTTTAATATCTATATAAGTAATACTAGCTGTTGCCCGCGACTTCGTCCGCGTGGTATTTAACAAAGACACAACCGTTGGCAACAGCCTGTTCGTGGGTTCTGATCCCGCAGGACGCATTGCAGATGCTATCAAACTTAATCAGGTGCAGCGCTGCAACATTGGTTTGAATTTTTTTTCGAGAGATCTTATTTCTTTTTCTAAAATAAAAGTAGCCTATGTTACCCCTTGTTACATCAGCTATCTGCCAGTGAAATTCCCGTCAAAATCGGTCCAGCCATTTCAGAGATTACCCGGAACAAACAGACAGACAGACAGACAAAAATTTTAAAAAAGGTTGTTTTGGTATAGGTACCTTGTATACATCCAAATGCATTTAGTAAAAAGCGGTTATTTTTTTATTACAAACAGACACTCCAATTTTATTTATATGTATAGATATACTGGGTTCGCACCCAGTCCATTGTACGGTACCCATAATACAAGCGTTGCTTAGTGTGGAACCGTATAGTTGGTGTGTTCGTCTGGCGATATTTATTTATTTATTTCCATCGAATTACCATTACACACTAACGTAACAACATAACCATGGGAAAATATACAACTGATAAGTACCTCTAAAACCACAAACACCATAGATTTTATATAATAAAGGACATACCATAGAGTAGCTGCCATGAGCCATTGTTGTTGGTGTCGTAAGGGAACTTGTCGCATAGACCACTATTGTCTGTGGTTTCGCAACCTTGCCAGTGGCTTGCCACTGTGATTAACTACGATGACAGTTCTTAGGGTTCCGCGGGAAAAACCGTAAAAAAGTATTTGATCTCGATCTCACCTGATGGTAAGTGACGATGAGATCTTCGATGGAGCATACTTGCCTAGGTAGGAAGGCGGCAGTAGATCGAGACGCTACATTCACTAGGCACTTGCAGCGCAACTGATCTGACCCGCTATCCATGAATGGCAGCACCGAACATCATGCCGGAACACGGCTAGGCCGCTTGGAGACATGGCTTTGCTCAGTGGGTGGTGACTAGCCACGGCCGAAGCCTACCACCAGTGAAAAATATTTTTATGGTACGACGGAACCCATGGTGTTTAAAAAAAAGTGACAAATTGTTCTTTTTTTAAACATTTGCTACTGGGTTCTTGTTCGTGTCAAGGTATGACAGACGAAGTTAAATGCGAGAAAGTTTTGTTTGTATCAAAGTACCTTCATGATTTGAAATTGAAATAGAGTAAGTGAATATTTTATTTTGAAGGTTGTAAAAATTTATAGATACAGCTTTTGATAGGAAGCCCTATATACTGTAACTTCATACTAACTTTAATTATTTTTTTGTTTGCAAAAACCGACAGGAATATTTGTTATTTTCTAGACAAAAATTCTATTATTTTTAACGAGACATGAGAGGGTGAGAGAGGGAGAGACCCCTTTGAGTATTAGGTTTTTTTTGAGTTTTTTATGCACTCATTTATGCGTTCTTTTTCGGGTTCCCTCATAATAAATTGAGCTTTCGCCAGTCCAGTTACATTTTATAATATTGTATAGGTCAACCTACCACTGCAGTCCAGTTACATTATAGAGGTTAATTATCGATGAACTATTGAGCTCTCACTATTATAGGTAATCTGTAGGACTTTTAGCCGGTAAACAAACACTGAAAGCTAGTGTTTATGCGAGTTATAGTGAGTGATATAAGTGGAATATTAACCATTATGTGTTCGGTAAAGTGCACGAGTGTATGTAATTGAAACAGAGTGACGAAACTTAGCTTTTAAGTTTCTCACAAAAACTCCATAAAAATCATTCAGTAAATAGTAGTATCCATCACTTTACTGATTGTGGGATGGGGGGTATTTTATTGGACCTAGCCTTTGGCCCTTTGCATATGCTCGAAATCTGAAAAAATATATATTACTTGACACTGGCAAGATACCTATATGTGTTGATGCCAAATAAAAAAAATAAAATAATAGGTAATCTGTGCTCTTGTCTAAACAATTTTGAATCTACAATGCCTTAACTTAACGATCGTAAAACGGTAACCAAGCAACCGTGGCGACCTCACGCGGGTTTCACTCGGCCTTATACAATCATTATCTTTGCCTAATTGATGTGCATGTGTTTAAGCTAAGTTCTTGCAATGTAGGTACTGCGTTTTTACACATATTTTGAAATTATAGTACTTGACATCAAGGGCGAGAGTATTCGTAAACATCGATTCGATTTATCATCTATACCAGTGATTCCCAAAGTGGTCTATATCGACCCCCTAGGGGTCTATGACAACCTGCAAGGGGTCTACGTCAGCGAAAAAAAATTTGGGGGTCCATGAAATGAAAATGGGGGCCCACGATAGTGGATCTCAACACATACACTGATAGTACCTATTTACTTACATCATAATATCTTATAATATCAAAACATATATATTATTTATAAAAGTACCTATGAAGTAAAAAAAATATTTTATATGTTTATAAAATTGTGTAAGTTGTAGGATGTTGGTATTCGCTTTGTGGTCGCAATACATTTTGAACTTGTAAAAACCTGAGAGTCGCAGTCTCAGAGCTTCGCTACCTTGCACTGACTTGTTCAATTCGTCACTCTATAAAGGACGGAAATCAATATCAGGTAAGTAGGGGGGGTCTACCCAACACGGAAAAACATGGCAAGGGGTCTACGACACAAAAAAGTTTGGGGAACTCTGATCTATACTAATATTATAAATGTGAAAGTTTGGATGTTTGTTCCTCTTTCACGCCCGAACGGCTGAACGGATCTGGATGAAATTTGGCACAGAGTTGAAAATTGAAAATTGAAAATTGAAAATAGTTTATTTTGCAAAGAGTACATAATCTTAAACCATTGTTGGGACATCCTTTTAAGTAAATATATACCTGTGCCAGGATGCCCCGCTCTTCCATATCTTAAGAGGGTATTTACAAAATAAACGAGATAATATAAAAAAGAAAACTAAAAAAAAAAAACTTAAAGCTAAACAGTAAAATATTTTAGAGGTACAAACAAAAAAGTGTATGTGTGTGGTATGCATGCATTGTGTGCATGTGTGTGTGTGTGTGTGTGTGTGTGTGTGTACGTGTGTGTGTACGTGTGTACGTGTGTAAATGAGGAGGTGTGTATTCCCACACTTATTTGCACGTGTGGTATTATAGGGTGTGATATATATGTTGTCTATTGTAATCTTTATTTTTATTTCATAATTAATCCGTGTGTGCATCAAATACAAAAGGTTGTGTTATCAATTCAGTGTGTTTAAGTGCCTTAAATTATAGGATGTAGAAGAATCTCTGTTTCTTCATAATTTAGAGTTTTTAGCCAAGCAGATAGTATTTTCTTAATCTCGTAATGCGTTTTTTGGTAAAGTTCTAATTTTCTGTTAACTGTATTATAGAGAAACGTAGTTTGAGCGACGTATTGGCGACTTGCAAATGCGGTTCTTACTTGGTCCTTAGTTAATACAATATCTTTGCGCCTTTTTGATAAGATATTTGAGTTAAAAACTATAGTTTTATGCATTTTCAGAATGGAATTTCGAATATAAAGCTTTCTGACAGTTAATAAATCATATAGTTTGTATAATTCATCAGTAGAGAAGCGATATGGTTTAAAATACATAGTTTTCACTAAAACACGTTGTGCCCTTTCTACCTCCAAGAACTTTATTTTTGAGGCACCACCCCAAATAGGAATACAATAGGTTAAAATTGATTGAACTAGAGCAATGTATACTTGTTTAAGTAGGTTATCGGAAGCTACATGTCTTAATATTTTAAAGATCCAAACTAATTTTCTCGTGCGGTCACTTACTAATTCGACGTGATTGTGCCAGGAGAGCCGCTGGTCAAGAATAATACCCAGGTACTTAATTTTTTCTACCTTTTCAATAATCGGACATCCACAATAATTATTATCAATACTATCACATTGATGAATTTTTACAGTGAAGTTTTTATCTGGTTGAGTTTTATTGGTTATTGACAAACACATGTAATTGGTTTTTTGTGTATTCAGCGTGAGTAAGTTCGTTTTTAACCAGGATGCAATCTTAGACATTCCTAGTTCCGTGTCTCTACGCACCGATTCCCAGTTATTACCGGTAAAAACTATTGCGGTGTCATCGGCATATGACAAGACCCGAGCACCATTTGCTGCCAATTTACACAGATCATTTATGTAGATTAGAAACAGGGTGGGACCAAGCACGCTCCCTTGTGGTACTCCGAAAGTGATATTTAAGTCCTCGCTAATATGTTGACCAATTTTAACCTTTTGCGTTCGATCTGACAGGTAACTTTTAAATAATGTTAGGGCTGTACCTCTTATTCCCATATATTCCAATTTGCGTACGAGAATGGGGACAGAGACAGTGTCAAAGGCCTTTTTTAGATCAAGGAAAACTGTGAGACATTTTTTCCACTGTCAAGTTGTTTAACGATGTGAGAGGTTATAGCTGTTATTGCATCTTCTGTGGATTTGCCTTGTCTGAAACCAAACTGTGCGTTTGATAGTAGTTTATATTTATTTAAGTAGTTCGTTAATCTTTTGTTTAAAATCTTTTCTAATATTTTCGATATACACGGTAGTACCGATATCGGCCTGTAGTTACTAACATCATCTCTAGCCCCACCCTTGTGCACGGGGGTAATAATGGATTTCTTTAGAAGTGTAGGGAATACGCCACGATCAAAGCACAGGTTAGTTAGATGAACAATAATAGGAATGACTTCATCTTTAGCCATTTTGAGAAAATTTGTGGGAATAGAATCCCAGCCTGGTGCACTACTGGACTTTAACTTCATAAGAATATCGTGTATTTCGTCGATATTCGTATCAAGGAGTACAAATGACGTTAGATGTGCATCGACCGTAACGGATCCCCTCTCATCATCCATTCTCGAGTTTGTTGAAATATTCTCAGCAAGCTTTTTACCTATTTCCACAAAATAATTATTTACAAAATTTATTGCTTCGGCTGGAGAAGACTTTACTTCTAGAAGTTTAGTATTGTCTGTTTTAGTTTGTGTAATATGAGTGATATTTTTAATATTATGCCAGAGGCTTTTCGTGTTTCTCGTAGAACTTTCTAATAGTTTTCTTTCATATGTACGTTTGAGTTTTTTAATTAATTGATTACAGTAGTTTCGATATCTTTTATAACTGATTTTTAAGACTTCATTATGGGGTTCCCCTTTTACTTTTTTTTGCATTTTATTCCTGTTTTTGATGCATTTTAATATACCAGGCGTTATCCAAGGTTTGATAGTCCGATTACGTTTAGGTATGTATATTGTAGTTGTATTTTCCTGTAAAGCGTCTGTTATTTTATTTATTAAGAGTTCGGTTAAAACGTTAGGGTCATTTAAGAACAATAGTTGGCCTAATTCTTTATCTATTAAAGATTTAAGTGCTTTGTTGAAATCTGTAGTTATTTTTGTTTTGTGGCATCTATACACTATTTTAATCTTAGATAATTTTAAAAATAGCAGAGAATGATCAGTTATAGATGTATTTAAAACCGCAATATGAGCAGAGGCTTTTTCCTTATTTAATTTTATCATAATATGATCTAGGCAATTATTTAGTCTTGTGGGAAAAGTGTGCCCTGGCAGCAGCCCATGCGTAGTCAACATAGATGTATAATTTTGTCTGTTCTTACTCTCATGGGTTTGCTCAGTATGTGTTGGCGTAAGGTTAATATTGATGTCTCCTACTAAAATTATACAGTTAGAAGATTTTACGGTTTCCAGATATGTATTGAGAGAATTAATAAACATGTCCGCATTGGTGTTTGAAGGAGATCGATATATACCTAAAATAATATTATTATTCACTTTAATTTCTAAAGTAGAGGCATGCATTAATTTAATTAACTTCACAGAGGCTTTAATATTATTTGTTACGTAAACTACTACTCCATCGTTTTTGTTTAAATGATTTGTTGTTTGAAACGCTGAATAATTCGGAATAGTAGGTATGGGTTTGTTAGGATTAAGGTGACTTTCAGTAAGTATTAGGATATCTGGATCAAATTTTAAACAAGCTAAAGTCAGTTGTAAGTCATCAAAATTGCTGTATATGCTTCTTATATTTTGACAAAATATTTTTAGGTCGTTTTTTTGTACGTGGATATATTTAGATAAATTTTCTATATCACAATGAAAAGCCTTCGCAATGTCTATGTTGTCTATCTCTTTCAGAGTATTAAGCGAGCTATCCATTTGATGTTATGGCCTCGAGGTTGTGGGTGAGCTTTAAATTGTATTTATTTTTAGTAAATTTGTAAGAAAACTTTGAATTGTATAAAATATAATATTTGGTATGTACAGTTTTATCGTATATAACGATGGGAGGGTTTGTAAGTGTACTGGTAATTTTAGAGATGCAAGTGTATGTCAATATGTGACTATAAGTTGTGGTATGATTGGTGAGGGTATGATAGTGTGTAGGGGAGCTTTTATAAGTGTGTTTTGTGTGTATTTGTGAAACATGTTTAACAAAGATGATTAAGTGGGACATAATCCATATTAAAACTAATGAATTATCTACTGCATACGCAATTTTATAAGACATATTATGGTTAAGACTGCTAAGATTTTCCTGGTGTAGTCATGTGTCTTGTGAAAGCTGGTTAATCTGCGCTTCAGACTTAATTGTTATAATTTTTGAAATTTCATCTTTTCGTAGATATACTTTGCCGTAAGCCGTCCAGCAGAATTTATATTTATTAGCTTTGACAAGGTCACGTGCTAGAAAGTGGAGGCGTGAGCCTTTTGCAGTCAGCTGTTCCGAAATAAAGATAGGGACATCTGGGTTTGTGCGGCATCCTACGTGTTTGGCTGCAAGCTTAGTTTTATGTTTAATGTTATATGCTTTACAGGACTTTATGATTTCTGTCTTCAAGATCGTTGAGGACGTTTCTACAATAATAGGGGTGTTGTGGTCTTCTTCCCTCCTGCTCCTCACTCTAAATATATCTTTAATGTCTTTTTTCTCTATAGTGCAATCTATATTACGTGATAGACAGATTACCATCTCGATCAAATCTTCTTTCGTCTCTCCACTCATCTTTGGTACGTTTTTTAATTCAAAATTTGATTTACGATTTGAAATTTGCATATCTTCTATTTTATTTTCTAAAATTGTTATGTATTCTCTGTCCTTTTCAGCTTGTTTTTCCAACATTTCCATTTTATTCTTAAGGTCCTCATTTTGTGCCGAAAGAAAGGCAACAGCACTCTCAATGTTCGTGTTAGTCTGTTGTATCTCTGACAACACACAGCTAATCTTTTTAATTTCCTTTTGCTGTTCTGTCATAAGAGACGATATGAAGCTCTTCATATCGGAGTTATCATCATCGTCCCGTCTTCTCTTAACTCGAGAACAAACATAATTTGGTGGGGTTCTATCCTTAAGCAATTGTTTTAGGTCCGATTCTGAGAGTGATTTATCCATTTGGTTGACTTCCATTTTACTAGGGTGTACAATTGCGCAGTTTGAATCAGTTAATGTCCACTATGTCAGAACAAGCGTCAAAACTAAATCACTCCTGCAGTAAATTAGTTCTTGAGGTACCAGGGTGCCAGAGGTATGTCAGGGGTATTACTTATATAACAAAATGCAGATTCAGAAAGTCTTCCACTATTTTATTTGTATTGTCAGTGAATTTGAAAAGTAATCGTTTGCTGAGTGTACTAGGCGTACAGAGAACACGATCAGTAGAATTCCATATATGTGGTGTGCGGGTAGTTAAAAATGCACACACGCACGTAATGAAGATCCGTCACGGGTCTTGTTAAATCGGTGGCGATCGAGGATTTCATACAAATAACTTTTCCGTCCAATATAAGCAGACCCCCATGAGTTCGGTATTGCTTGTCTGTTTTCGCATAGGTGGTGATGGGGAGTATTATAAAGACAGTAGCGATTGTGTTTTTGTTTGCGTCTCGCCTTATTGTAATTAGGTTGTGAATATTGAGTTAGATTATAGTCTGGAATAGCACATAGGCTACTTTTTATCCCGGTAAAATGCATGGGTCCCGTGGGATAGATGTTTAAATTTTTCATACTTTTTATCGCGGGTAACAACGCCGGGCGCAGCTAGTATCTTATATTTGCGCGAATACTACACATTGAAATAAAACAATTTTTTGCGAATCATATCGCGTTTATTTTATATTTTTTACGTCCTAGTATCATTGTTTGAACTGGGGTACCCTCATATTTATTTGTTTTCGATTTTATTTTTATTTTTATTCTGAATATTAAAAAAAAATACAAACGAATTGAGAACCTCCTCCTTTTTGAAATCGGTTAAAAAATAAAGCCAAATCGGTCCAGCCGTTCTCAAGTGATGCGCTAACCAACGGACAACATTTGATTGTTATTTAATATTATTGACTATATTTATTTACTTACTATGTTACGAGCGTTCGTGGCCTTTCAGTTACTGAAGTCACGTTAACTCGCGAATTATCGTTTATTTATTAACTTTTAACTGGCAGTAACAATTAACTCTAGTTAATGCGTTACGGCGTATGCAGATGATGTCTATAATCACACTTTCTACTTTGCCGTGCGCACGCGCAACCGACCGTTAAACCCTCGACGCGGTTAATGAACACTTGTTACAATTATTGAGACATTATAGTAATTTAACAAGTATAGCAGTGATAGCCAAGTTGGTAGAACGCTTGCCTCGGTAACGAGGATTGCAGGTTCAAACCCCGGCTCGCACCTCCGAGATTTCATGTGCGAATCTCATTTTCAACCATGATTATCACTTGCTAACCGGTGAAGGAAAAATATCGTGAGGAAACCTGCATGTCTGAGAGAACCCCTCGAAAGATGTGAGAAGTCCGCCAACCCAAACTGGGCCAGCGTGGTGGACTATGGCCTAATCCCCCTCCCATTGAGGCATTGAGGGCGGGCCGGGCCCAGCAGTGGGACATTAAAAAAGGTCTGGAATTATTTTATGTATTGAGCCTGTATAAATAAATAAATAATTAAATATCGCCAAACTAACACACCAACTGTACAGTCCCACACTAAGCAACGCTTGTATTATGGGTACCGTACAATGGACTGAGAGCGAACCCAGTATATAATATATATATAGATACTAAACATCCATGACTCGGGTACAAACATTCGTGGCCATCACACAAAGTTTGGCCCTACCAGGATTGGAACTCGGGACCCTCGGCACAGAAGGAAGGTCACTACCAACTGCGCTAATCAGGTCGTCTCCATGGTCCCATATTAAGTCTCTTCCTAATACAAAATGTATTAAGAACACAAATAACGCATTGAGTTAATATCTAATTACCCCCGAATGTATAGCCGTTTTAAAATTTCGTTAAAGAGGTTTGCTTTGCGCAGTACTATATGACGTTTGATACAGTTATAAAACGTCTATAAATTCGGGGGTAAGCCTTTATGTCAGCTTCGCGTTAACGATAGCCCAGATTAAAACTAAGGTAGGTACCTCGTGTAATACGTGCTCAAGCCGACTTCGTGACTTTGCCCGATCAGTCAATACACTGCTAATGAAACAAAAGATAGGTTCGGACCGATGGGCCAACAGGCCCTTCAGGTCAAGCGAAGAGGTTTGTCGTGTTCGCGCAACCTTTGGAATGATTTGTAATTGTTCGAAAGTGTGAAATCGGGCAGATTTTTTTTTTGGGGCAATGTTTACCCGACCTTACACTGTCGTCATATTATGTGCCATGCTAGCCATAAAAGAGTATATCAGATAGCTACTTTGTCTCAGTCTGGATGTCAAGTGTTATTCGTAAACTAACCGTATACTTAATAGTCTAAAGGACACGCCATTTTCATATCATCATATCACATCCATTATTTTATTTATAATGTGTATTTATTGAATTTAATATTGCTATTAATTACCTGACACTGGCAAAATACCCGCTAAGTTGCGGGTGAGGCCATATTCATATCCATTTTATTTCATCGCATTTCATTTCGTAAAGAAAGAAGGAGAAGAATATTCTACAGTATTTAGACATTTTGTATGGAGAATTGAATGTTTCAAATACTGTCCGCTCGAGGCGCTTTTCAATTCTCCATAAAATATGTCTAAATACGGTAGACTATAAAGTAGACTGTTAGCTCGCACTTGACGTGCTGTATTATAGTTTTGTTCGACAACGTTTACCCATTCGGATATGTTTTTTTTTTTATTACATTATAGGCAAGTATTTGATCTCGATCTCACCTGATGGTAAGTGACGATGAGATCTACGATGGAGCATACTTGCCTAGGTAGGAAGGCGGCAGTAGATCGAGACGCTACATTCACTAGGCACATGCAGCGCAACTGATCTGACCCACCATCCATGAATGGCAACACCGAACATCATGCCGGAACACGGCTAGGCCGCTTGGCGACATGGCTTTGTTCAGTGGGTGGTGACTAGCCACGGCCGAAGCCTACCACCAGTAGAGTTGTCACCTGGTTGGCACCACCCAGGGTCACGTGTAGGGTATCTCTAGGGTACTTAATTCTCCTACGGACGAAGGTGACTCGACCCAAATGTTCCTAACTAAGTATGATCTTTGAGTATAAATATAATTTATAACAAATATAGTGTTATATATTTAAACCGATGATTCAGTAAGTTATATAGATCACGTTGATGTAGACTTTTCAGCGGGAAGTGAACAGTGAATTTTAATTTTTTTTTTCATCAATCCTGATTTTTTTAAAATGAAAAACATTCAAATGCGATGAAAAAACCACGCTTATCAATAAACAAATTACTCATTTTGAAAAAGAATTCCATTGTTTTTAAAATAAAACTAATTTGAAATTAGAATTCTAAGTCGAACAAAAAATATTTTGATTTGAAATGGCCAGTACTGCAAAACGGCAATTTCATAGGTGAATACAGTAAATATAATATGTTATATTGGTGGGTTATTAACGATTGTGTGTTGATATATGTGCGCAAGTGAAGGTAATGAGATGAAAATAATAGATAATAACTTAACTTTTTCATAAACCCAAGATCTCCGGTGAATTTTCAGTAGATAATCCACTTTGCTTGATTTTTTTTTTTGCTTTGCTTTGCTTCACTGATAGAGGTTGGGGATTCATTTCATCACCATCATCACCAGGTGCACTTCTCAATTTATAACAATTATCCAGAAATACTCGACACTGGCAAATATCGCTGTATTTTGAAGCCGATTGCCAACCGTAAAAAAAGTAGAACAAGAATATACCCCTACACAGTCCTAAGTTCCTAGTAATCCCACCTCAAAAAGTACCAGGCGATCATAAACGAAAAGAAATAAAAATATTCCAAATACGAATTCAGTACTCCACAGTGCCGTACCCCAGTTTGTGTTATCGCACGGCGCGGTTCGCGAACGGGACACCGTTATTCGAAACTGGCGACATTCAGAAGTGGGCCGGCAGGAAGCGAGAAACGATCTGTAATTGTGGATAGGGCGATCGATTTATTGTTGCGATAATGATGTGTGTGGAGTCATGTTGGGGACCTGGCCGCGTGAATGACCATTCTAGACCTTATACACAATCGCATAAAACTAGAACTTGCTGTTAAGATGACCGTTTAGACCTTATAAACAATCGCATAAAACTCTAACTTGCTGTAAAGATGACCGTTTTAGACCTTATAAACAATCGTAGAAAACTCATTGATGACTATTTTGACCTTATAAACAACTAGCTGCGCCCAGCGGTGTTACCCGCGATTAAAAAGTACGTCCTTCCTCTATGACCTTTTCTGTAAATCATGTTGATCCTTTGATCTATGAAAAATTAAAACAAATCTATCCCACGGGAACCATACATTTTACCGGGATAAAAAGTAGCCTATGTGCTATTCCAGACTATAATCTATCTCTGTGACAAATTTCATCCAGATCCGTTCAGCCGTTCTGGCGTGATTGAGTAACAAACATCCATCCATCCAAACTTTCACATTTATAATATTAGTTTTGAATAAAATTGTATTCCGGTAAAATGTATGGTTTCCGAGGGATAGATTTGTTTTGATTTTTCATAGAGTAAAGGATCGACATGATTTTTTGCATAAGTAGTGGTAGTAGTTGGGTACAGAAAAGGGCATAGAGGAAAAGGAGATTCTTTTTGCTCTGAAAACCAGCGTTGAGGCATCCCTCGGATGCCCCAACTTAGTCCTGTAGTGCTATTCTGTAACGACAATCTTACAACTCACGCGTGAGTCCTAGAGTAAAGTGTAAAATTTCAATACAAATTTTACATTTTACCCCCGGAATCACGCGTGAAATATGAGATTAAAAGACAAGCTCACATCGCACGCGTGAATTTTCAGGTAAAATGTAAAATTTATATTGAAATTCCACAATTCACTTTTGGACACACGCGTGAGATATGAGCTTGTCGTTACAGAATAACACTACTGAGAGCAGACCTTGTTGGTTGCAGCTACGTACGGCGGGAAACTAACTAACATTTTATTTTTATTTTATTAATATATTTCTACTTCTATCTAATTAATATCTGCATTAAGTACTCATGTATATTTTTAATAATGTTGCCTAGCTGTTTCACCAATAAACCAATTTTTTTTTATATATATTCTTTTTAATCGCGGGTCACACCGCGGAGCGCAGCTAGTTATACTATAATGCTAGAACTATGACATAGATATATGACAATTTAACTACACAGTACTAGTACACATTCACTTGTCCATTTGTTGCAGTAGCTTCTAAGCTCTGTGCTAATCTCACATCGGGCCAAACTGGTCGTCGGACGACCGCCCGCATTATTTTACTGTCGAATGACGCAATATCGCGAATCCTTAGTTACGCTCGATTACGTGATCGTTAAAGTACGGTGCAGTCGAATAGCGTGCGTTACTATTATTTTATTATTAAAACACTGTGACTAAATGTGAAATAAATAACAAAAATATAAGGACTATACAAATTTGATGATTGATGATTACAACGAAAGCAGTACGTAGATACAGATTATGTGTATGTAGTTGTGTTAATTAATAGGGGTCGATTTTTAGGCCTCGTCAACCCCCAAAATCAGTTTTCGTTTATGACGACCCCTGGGAAACCAAAGACCACATTGGGAATCCCTGGTCTGCACCAATATACCTAGTAAACTTGAGTCACTGCTTTTCAAAAATATTCACTGAACACCTAACATCTTACCTGTTTGGAAATGCATAAACCCATGTTCCGAATTTGTGTTAGATCGCGTGTCAGATCGCTTCGACCTTGAATCCGTCACACAATTCGCGTGTTATGCATTGGATACGGTTATAGCCGTGTATACACTGACCGCGTAGCCTCGCGAGGCCAACCCGGACACATGCTGGGTGAGGCAGCCTTTTTTACAAAATGGTGTCACATAATTGAGCCAGTATTTTGCCGATATCAATAAGAACTTTTCAAATGTGACAGATATTCTAAGCAGCCCTGATCCGTAAACTAGGTCTCAAAACTACCCCCAGACAACATACATAGTGGAGGATACTTAACAGACAAATTATCGGAGTTCTTGGAAGAAATTGAGGAGTCAAGTTTAACTATTTGATTTTGAAATTTCTGAATTTACGCATGTTTATGAACAAAATATAATCTCTACTATATAAAAATAAGTCGGGTTTTCCTTCCTGACGCTATAACTCCAGAACGCACGAACCGATTTCCACGGTTTTGCATTTGTTGGAAAGGTCTCGGGCTCCGTGAGGTTTATAGCAAAGAAAATTCATTCATCTGGTGGCGAAACGGAGTTCGCCGGGTTTGCTAGTGCTTAATATAACGCTATAATATAGGTACATTAACACCTACACATATTTTCGAAAAAAAAAAATAAACTGACATTGTCAGCCTTTCTCACCGAGTACCTCCAAAAGTACCTAATTATTTCACGAGCGATCAATTCACGCGAAATTGACATAAACAGTTGCGATGACAGCGAGGCAATGGACAGATGACAGCGCTCGCGGGCGAGCTACGCACTGACTAAACGACACAACACCTGCGAGGCTAAGCGCTAAGTCAGTACACAGCTATTGCTTATCGATGATGGTTTAATAACCTACGTATTGGTTTTTGTAGCTATGAATGGAGTTAGCTAGTGGTTTGCTTATAATTGTCTGTGTTTTTTAATTCGCCAGACGAACACACCAACTATACGGTCCCACAATAAGCAACGCCTGTATTATTGTTCAAAGGACTGAAGCCGAACTCAGTATATAATACTTATATACATATGAAACATCCATGACTCGGGTACAAACATTCATGCTCATCACACAAAGCCTAATAAGCGACCAACTAAAGAAATTAGGATTTAAACCAAGTGGCAACAAGATTAATATACGCCTTATATTATGTCCTATGACATTACAATTAGCAATTAGCATAGAATGGCGACAGTTGCTTTATACGTACACAGCGACTGCGCGTGAGTTTCATAATTGAATTCCTGTGCACAGATGCTATGGAATTAAATGCAATCGCTAAATAGATAGGTACTTAATACCCAATTAACGTAATAAATGGCCTTAGGAAGCTTGGATACTATACTTCTGATGAGATTTTTTCGAGAAGTTGATGATTTTAGTACTGCAAGTGCGAGATTAATCGTAGGTTTTTTTTTTTTTTACATTATAGGCAAGTATTTGATCTCGATCTCACCTGATGGTAAGTGACGATGAGATCTACGATGGAGCATACTTGCCTAGGTAGGAAGGCGGCAGTAGATCGAGACGCTACATTCACTAGGCACATGCAGCGCAGCTGATCTGACCCGCCATCCATGAAAACGAATGAACGAATGAATGAATGAGGTTAACCGTATACTTTATAGTCTACGTATTTAGACGTGTTGTATGGAGAATTGAAAGTTTTAATTACCACCCGCCAGAGACGCTGTTCAATTCTACATACAAAGTGACTAAATACATAGACTATAAAGTATACGGTTAGCTTACGAATAATGTCGCACTTGACGTACTATACGTCAAGCACAATCCTATTTACGTTCCGTTACGGTAACGTAACGTCTTCCATCTCTCTCACACTACAGAATTTATTAATAAGTTTGACAGTGAAAGCATGTTTTCTCGATGACGTGGTGATTAAAATAGAAGTTCGTGCTTACGCTACAATATTTTTTTGAGAAAAATGAAGATTTTTAAATGTGTAATTGTTTGTTTCAGGTACGTGATACTGAATTAACACAATCGTAAGCATATATCGTTCGTATTCAACCTAAATAATCATAGAGCAAATCTCCTAACAGAATATGTTTATCATAAATAATTGTGGGTAGGAAAGAATCGGAATTACGCGAGAGTTCCGTAGATATATATGGTGTACGTTGCTTCGTAACTATACTAGGATACCATGGATTCAGCTCATGACTCTGGACCCCACAGAGTTTGAATCTTCCGTCGACCTTTTCATTAATATACACATTATTTCAGTATTTTTTAGCATTAAATCATAGTAGAAATCTATCTCAACGTCATTTGAAATAAAAAAAAAGATAATTAATAATTTAGGCTTAAAACTCGAATGTATATTAAAACACGATACTCTCGAGCGCGCGCGACTCGCACGAGTCGGGTAACGCGCGAAGGGTTGTGTTGTAATCGCGTGATGTACGATACATTGCGTGCTCAAAAATAACTACATTTGTAACCAATGATATTCGACATTAATGATTTCTTTAATATTATTATAGACATTAGGTGTTTACCCTTTACTCAAAGTTTTCATTGCCGCACCGCAGTCGTCCCGCAGTCCTCCCGTGACCATAGTGGCTGTATAGCAGCCGAAACGTCGGGAACGTAAAAACATAATTATAAACGCAACGAAATCCGTTAAAACAGTTTTATTTCAAAGTTATCGTGAAATGAACCCTATAAACAAATTATTTTACTTCGTGTTAAATGGTCTACTTTAGTAAAATGTACGGAACCCTACCGGCGTTTTCTACAATTTTGAAATCAGGAAACTGAATAACGCACAGAATGATTATCTACAACATCTATTTCCTTTAATTTTTATAAATCATTTTTATTTTATTAGTCAAGCAAAATACTGTTTTATTTAGCTAGCAATAAGATTTTAAACGTTGCAGGAAATCTATGCCGCTTCGCCTGCATTGCAATAACCGTCAAAAAATAAAATAAAACATGATCTAAAATCGTGTTAATAAAGTCTAGATTCTAATGTATCACATGCGCTATGTATGTAAGTACTAAATAATGAATTAATTTCTTGGTAATTTATGATTGCCTGGTACTTGGTTCGTTACGTTTTTACCTGCCTAACAAGATGTTACGTGCTAATTGGGCTTGATTTACTTTAAAGTATTGCCTATATTAAGTAACAAACTAGATATCCCACTTCCCACTAATATTATAAATGTGAAAGTTTGGATGGATGGATGGATGTTTGTTACTCAATCACGCCAGAACGGCTGAACGGATCAGGATGAAATTTGGCACAGAGATAGATTATAGTCTGGAATAGCAAATAGGCAACTTTTTATCCCGGTAAAATGTATGGTTCCCGTGGGATAGATTTTTTTCATTTTTCATAGAGCAAAGGATCGACATTATTTTTGGCATAGGTAGTTTAGGGGTCAGAAAATGACATAGGCATCGAAATACTTTTTAATCACTTTTTTTTCAAGATTGTGTGTGTGCGCGAACGAACAGTAAAAATCATGGAATTTGCTATATCATGTCTATTTGGTCAGCAGTTTTCGATATCATCACAAACAACCTAACTCTCTAACACTAAAGTCTGGAACTAATTTCCATGACGGACGATCCATTATACGTTAAGTAATCAACTGCTTATTAACTTTTTGTACTGAACTCGGGTATAATAGGATTTCACGGATTAACTTTAATCTACGTTTAAACTCAGGTTAAGAATGACATCATCGATATCTAGAATTTTGGGATTATAGCGAGCCAAGGTGACTGACACGGCCTTGAAGGTTTTTAAGGCAGGTTGGTAGGCGAAGATGCTATATAGTATACCTACATTTCGACGATGGAATTAAGTAACCATGCTGTGCTCGCGCATGTGGTCCGATTTGGCTGCGCAGGCGTCACCGCGCAATGGATAACGATATTATAATTGTTATGACACTGATACAATTGGCGCTTTTTACTTTCACAATAAAATACAGTTATTTATACCCTTATTTTTTTTTAATGTGTATTACCCATGAGTTTTAAAAATACTAATATTGATTATTTTATAAAAAAATAGCCTAAATAATGACGAAAATACGTGCAGTGACGTCAGCGCCTTAAATCAGCGTTATGTGACAGAGAGATCGCACGACTTTTTTTTTATTTTATTATATTATAGGCATGTTTTTGATCTCGATCTCACCTGATAGTAAGTGACGATGAGATCTACGATGGAGCATACTTGCCTAGAAGGTACCTGTTCACTCTCGACTTGAAAACACCCAGATTATAGTCAACGGGGAACAAAGACGCCGCGCCGGTAGCGTGTTCCATTCCTTGGAATGGAATCCAATCCAGTCCCTCAACACTACCAACGATGAAGAATAAGTAATACACTTTTTTTTTGTTAGTTACATCCCTTGATAGTTTTATTTTTCAAAACGGATGACGTCATTCGTCTCGCGGCCATGATGGTTTCGGTCTGTTTAGTGCGACATTGAGCCCGGCCCGATGTCACTGTCTCGGCACTTGAGCTAATGCATCCGTTACTTACAAGACTGCGCTCTTACGTCCTTGGAGAGCTATGGTAAAGCCGCGTTTAACAAAACAATGTCAGTGTGTCACCGGGCTTTTTGTATACCACCGCATTTATGTCACCCTAGTAGTTTGAATTAAGATCGCTCACAGAAAACATGATCTTAGGCGTGAAAGAGAGCGATTTCTCCCTTTCATTCGGGTGTTCCCAAGTATGGGTAACACAATCGACTGAGAATTGAATAGCGATTGCAACTTAGCGGACTTGGAGCCAATCCTTGTCTTATTTCTATGTATAGCTCTGTCCCGCTCTGATGATAAGACCTCTTGGACCTCTTAACAATGTTATAATGGCAACTGTTTTAACTCCTCCCATTTTCCTTTCTATTAATTTCGACAATTGCTTTTCTCCGGGACTCTCCGAGGGTCAAACCTCAGCGTCTTCGCTCACAGTAGATCCTGGCTTACTGGAGTTACAGTGGCTGGAGTGTGTGGTGAGCCTAGTCCCTTAAAGAAACGATCACATCGTCTATAAGGGCTACATTGATTTGATCTTTGAGTTCTATCTTTAAGTGCTATGCTATGTACCGTCCGTAGTAAATATCTACGAAATTAGGTCGTTATGCTATTGAGAGTATTAACAAACTTGACTAGATTTATTTGTCATGCATTCCTAGTAAGTGTCTAATCTTTTGGTAGTAAAGAACAGTGCATCGAACCTGCGTCCAGTAGAACTCGATCGAGATAATACGACAATTGAATCCGTAGAGATATTTATCTTTGAAAAGATGGAAGCGCAAGTTCTGTTATGTTATTATACCCTGGTACGAACAATGCACAAGTCAGCACGAATTTGGTGTATCGGGCCAAGTTTATTTATTGCAAAGTCAACAAACTATCAGAGAACCGTTGGCAAACCTGACACAATAAACCCCAACTTCATAAATAACGTGAGATCAAATTTTGCCGATAGGACGACCAGTTTTTGACAAATAATAAGGAAATGTATGAGCTAATGGAGAAAACCCCACTAATATCATAAATGTGAAAGTTTGGATGCATGGATGGATGTTTGTTACTCGATTGAGTAGTTAGGTGTGATTACACCAGAACTGCTGAACGTATCTGGATGAAATTTGGCACAGTGATAGATTAGAGTCTGGAATAGCACATAGACTTTTTATCCCGGTAAAATGTATGGTTCCCGTGGGATAGATTTGTTTTAATTTTTCATAGAGCAACGGATCGACATTATTTTTGCATAGGTAGTGGTAGTTTAGGGTTCAGAAAATGACATAGGCTAATTTTTATCCCGGATAAATGCACAGTTCTTCAATCGGCTTATCAGTTTATTTTAAGTAAGTACCCCGAGTTTTCTTGCTGACGGTACTACGATCCAATTGAGATTGGTTGTGACGCAACATGTTGAGACAATAATGCTGTTTGGTTAACGGTTAATAACCGTTCTTAAGCCCTTTATACCGGTTCAGTGTTAGGACGGATGACGACGCGATTTTTTTCAAGATTAGAAACCGTTAAAATCGGTGTACTCACGGAAACGTACCGGTTTTACTGATACCGTGTTATATCTGTGGTCGGAGACGGAGACTAACTTGTATTTTAATTTTAACTGTGTAAATTAACGGCTGCAACAAATTACTTGGTTTAGATATTAACTTAAAATTAAATTAATTTTTTTTAACTTATTTCTGTTTATTTTACTGATCGATACGATGTATACCTACGTAACAAAAACTCTTTTAGTCTATGCGTATACAATTTTTTTTTTCTATTTAAACCATAAACTAGTACCTATTAAGCTTATCTTAAAAAAAATAACTAGAACAAAACACCGGCCAGCGTACCAGGCTAGCATAAAAACGTGCCATATAGATAAAAACATTATCGCCGTACATCCGGGTTTTCACTCATCGGGGAACTGAAGCAACAATTACTATCAACGTGTGAACGTCCCACAGTGTTATGCTTTCCTGGTAGCACGCGAACACTTTCTATAGTGGGCGTTGACTTTCCCTATGGGGGTTAGGAATTGAATATGGATGGGTTGCCCATTGCGGGATAAGGAATTGAAGGTTTTCAATAGAATTATTATATTTTAAGGGGAATATTTTTTTTGAAAAATATTCATTTGTATGAGATTTAAATTCCAGGAACTACGTTTACTAAGTTTGTCCTCGATTTGATAGTCTATGGATATATAGTTATCATAGATGAATGCGCCGGGGCGGAGCCGCGGGCAAAAATAAACTTATACGCAACGTAAGTCGTCTAAAATTGTTTGTTTTGTAATGCGGAGCAGACAAATAAATCCTTTATTTAATTATAAAACTCAACACGGTTAGTTATGAAAGCGTTCATCAATCAATCATTTATGTGTTATAGCGAATTAACTGCAGTTCGCGTAGTCCGGGAGGTGGAAGCATTGTATTTATGAACTACAACTTGTACTAGCCTTTGCATGCGGCTACGTCGCCGGTACATCGATGAAATATATCCTACTAGCTGCGCCCCGCGGAGTTACCCGCGATTAAAAAGTATGTCCTTTTCTGTAAGTCATGATGATCCTTTGCTCTATGAAAAATTTAAACTAATCTATCCCACGGGAACCATACATGTTACCGGGATAAAAAGTACCCTGTGTGCTGTTCCAGATTATAATCTATATCTGTGCCAAATTTCATCCAGATCCGTTCAGCCGTTCTGGCGTGATTGAGTAACAAACATCCATCCACCTAACTCTCACATTTATAATATTACTATAGATTATGACAGTGACAACATGCTTTTTTGGTGACGTTACGATTACACTAGGAGTTCCAATTTTAAATAGCTGTATATACTTTATCTACAGTTCCCTCTTCAAATTTTTGAGCGCGTCTGCGCGGGCTTCCAATAAACATTTTTAAGATACCAACCAAATGTGCAGCCACCTCCTCGCCTAGCCGAAGATTATTATGGCCACTGAACTACTATTAGATATTCAAAGCACACAGTGAAAGGCGCAAACAGTTCAAGGCAGATAAGTCAAGTTTGTAATCTGTGTACCTATTCGTACTGGCTAACTGGACATTGAATATCCGGAATGTATCTTTTCTTGTGTTCTAGTGTATCTACTAGAACACAAGAAAAGATCTTTCTCTTTGACTGATCAATCTATCGATTAAAAGAAAGTTTCTTCTTCTTTTTTATGTTGGCAATCTGCTACAATGTGGTGCCATTTTGCCAGTAACACGTTTCTTTGGTATTTTCTTTATAAGTTGATGATGAAATGTAACCCTAGCCCTATCAGTAAAGCTATGGATCCATACCGAATCGATGCATACCGAATGGTTAATATCGCACTAATATTACACATTATTTATCAAAGGATACACAATTTTGGAATATAAATTGACAAATCTACTGTTTAATTTCCCGCCAAAAAGTGACAAAAGCAGATTATCGGCAGACTGTATTAAAAAAATAGTTTCAAAGTTTTTTTTTATGGCCACTGGCACCATTTACAATTATTTTTTTATTCATGCCGTTTCATTTTAACTTGTGAATCTCTGAATTGAAATGAGTACCTAATATTATCCATTATGTCTTCATAAATATGCATAAGTGGCAAATTAATTAAAATTGGTGAAACTGACGTTTCAATTTTCCCTATTAAAGTATTAGGGTCTAGCGAGAGTTGCAAATGCATAAAGCATTCATTGCAAAAATTTATTACTTGATTCTGAACACTGGCATAATACCTAAAATGGTGACACCATATAATTTTTTTTTAAATTGTACTTATTTTGAAAATCGGAAGGAATAACCAAGTGTATAATAGGAACAACACAACCCAATGACAAGTACATAAGGTACCTGTCACTGATTGTAGGTAGGCATTCGTTGTTCGATCTACGATCGGCGCGTGCGCCGCTAGTTGCGAAACCCATGCGCAGTATGTGCAACAGTTGGCTGTGATCGCAAGTTATAATGATATATTTATAATTTTCCTTGATGGTCTGGTTGTAACTAGCATCACCTTCAGTCCATTGTACAGTATCCATAAGGCCTCAGCCTCGAATTTAGCTATAATAATAATAATATAAATCCAGCCCTTTTTTTAATGTCCCACTGCTGGGCACGGGCCCCCCTCAATGCGAAGTGGATTAGGCCATAGTCCACCACGCTGGCCCAGTGCGGGTTGGCGGACTTCACACATCTTTCGAGGGGCTCTCTCAGACATGCAGGTTTCCTCACGATGTTTTCCTTCACCGGTTAGCGAGTGATAATCATAGTTGAAAATGCGATTCGCACATGAAATCCCAGAGGTGCGAGCCGGGGTTTGAACCTGCAATCCTCGTTACCGAACTGGCTATCACTACGTCATAAATCCCATAGATATATGTAATTACGATAAAAATCATACCTAGTCAATTTGTGCCACTAAACCTACTCGTGACCCCTTTCATTAGGCGGATCATTATCGGCGCGGGCGCAGACGAATTCGGTGATCATACCGAACTGACATCCGGCTTACATAAGCGTGGAGGTACCTTTATTTAAATTGTTGCGAAGCGCCCGCGCAGATTGGGGCTATTGTTTAATAGATCGATATCTCAGCAAAGTGTGGTGTTGATCATGTAATTGTAGCGTTTCTTGTGGCAGAGTTTTGATTTATAAGTTTTGTTTTTTTGTTATATACAGCGTGTTGCAGATAGGGTGTCTTTAGCGCATTTATAATCATAACTAGATGTTACCCGCGACATCGTCCACGTGGTATTTAACGAAAAAATTATAAAATAAACGTCTAGCCTAAGTTACTCCTTGTTACATCAGCTATCTGCCAGTGAAAGTCCCGTCAAAATCGGTGCAGCCATTTCAGAGATTAGCCGAAACGAACAGACTTTTTTTTTTTTTTTTTTTATTACATTATAGGCAAGTATTTGATCTCGATTTCACCTGATGGTAAGTGACGATGAGATCTACGATGGAGCATACTTGCCTAGGTAGGAAGGCGGCAGTAGATAGAGACGCTACATTCACTAGGCACATGCAGCGCAACTGATCTGACCCGCCATCCATGAATGGCAGCACCGAACATCATGCCGGAACACGGCTAGGCCGCTTGGCGACATGGCTTTGTTCAGTGGGTGGTGACTAGCCACGTCCGAAGCCTACCACCAGTAGAGTTGTCACCTGGTTGGCACCACCCAGGGTCACGTGTAGGGTATCTTGAGGGTACTTAATTCTCCTACGGACGAAGGCGACTCGACCCCTAAGAGTCACACAAAAATTGTAAAAAATGTTGTTTTGGTATATGTACCGTGTATACTTACATCCAAATGCACTTAGTAAAAAGCGGTTATTTTAAGATTACAAACCGACACTCCAATTTAATTTATTTGTAAAGTCATAATTTCGATTTTAAACAAAATAATATCGTTCCCAACAAAATGACAATGCTGATGTTTTGAGATTATATTTAAGAATATTTTTTTTATTTAAACGAAGGATGTTTACACGTCGGTCAAGCAGATGTCATGGTGGACACTTGGGTATTCGACATCAGATAAAACGCAAGTATAAAAATAATATTTGCACAGGATACATAAATATAGATATGGAATATAAATATTAAGATAAAAATATATGTTATGGCGCAAAACCGGTTCCTATTAGATAGTATTTCATATTGATTCCATATGTTTACGGGAATACAATAAAACGAATTTTACAGATGTCATCGCGTTTTTTTTTTTACGTTACCGACGTTTCGGCTGCGAGCAACCACTAAATACGAGGGTACCCCAGTTCTAACTATGACACTAGGACGTCAAACACCTCAGTCCTCCCGTGACGGTTGTTGCTGTAAAGTATTCGAAACGTCGGGAACGTAAAAACATAAAATAAACGCGATAAAATCTGTAAAATAAGGTTTATAAATGTGAAAGTTTGGATGGATGGATGTTTGTTACTCAATCACGCCAGAACGGCACAACGGATCTGGATGAAATTTGGCACAGGGAGATTATAGTCTGGAATAGCACATAGGCTATTTTATTCCGGTAAAATGTATGGTTCCCGTGGGATAGATTTGTTTAAATTTTTCATAGAGCAAAGGATCAACATGATTTTTTGCATGGGTAGTGGTAGTTTAGGGATCAGAAAATGATAAAATGGGAATGCAACCCTATTTTAGTAATTAGTAACACATCACTATAGTATGATTTGTATTGTCTGTGCTCTTACTCTCTGGTCTTTATATACGTCACATATATTCTTCATTATTCAATATAACGATCGTTGCTTATGTATTCCGGGGGTTTTATTTGCATTAATCCACCTATCAAAACTATTATGGTAGCAGTACCTCAAGTGTGAGATTTTTCGTTAGCTAACTTTATAGTTTACAAACTACCGTATTTGGACATTTTGTATAGAGACTTAAAAAACGCCCCTAGCGGGCGATATCTAAAACATTTGTGCCGAGTGTGAGTTTTTTTCGTTACTATATGTAGTAAACATTCGATCGTTTGCTCACGGAAACTTTGAAAGTTAACGATTTTGTACGACATGCGCGAGTGTGAGTCACAAGTTTACTTAGGTATAATTTCGTACCATAGAGAAACCTAAACCTACTTTTATAGTACGCATAGACATTTTGGGAGATTTTTCATAAGTTAACCGAATACTTTTAGACGTACGAATTGCACGAGTGCGAGTCATAAATTTGAAAGATTTTACGATACGTATCGTACGGAAACGTTCACTTTTATAGTTCGCGTTGTCACTTATGATTTTGTTGGTGAAACCGTGAAACGACAAAAAGTTAACGAAAAAAATGTATTAAGTTATTGATATATCATGTTTAATTAACACCTACGCAACACAGCCATTTCTCTGAATAGATTGTCGGATAAAATAGTTGGTTGTTACCTACTAATACACCATCACGCCTGCAATCTCCGAAGGGGTAGGCAGAGGTGCACTCCTGTACACCCACATTTCGCCAATGGTATTTGGTCCCAATGAAATAGGGGGCGAGCCTATTGTCATTATACCGGGCACATTCCTCAGGCTATAGTCCACCACGCTGGCCCAGGGCCATTTGGTAAATTTCACATAAATTTTGAGGAACGTGCAAGTTTCCTTACGATGTTTGCTTTACCGTCGGTACAGCCAATGATTCATGATTGAAAACGTGATGCGCACGTAAAAATCTGAAAGTCCTAGCGGGAGCCGCGTTTGAATCTGCGCAACTTGTCTCCAAAGCGAGTATTCTACCAAGATGGCCATCACTACTATCGAATGTTCACACTATATCAAGGGTGGAGCTAGGGCATAACCTCGTTGGATGTCGCAGTGCATGCTAGTGCTATCCCACAGCGCCCCAACAAAGGTAGACGATGGTATACCGTGGGGTTTAAGTCGGTAGCAGTCCGACATAACCCGCTCGTCTCCCGCAGAGCTTGCGGGTATCCATAAGGATTTCTCTACGTCAAAAAACGGCATAACCTCATACTAAGGCTCTTGTTTGCAATTAAACTCAATCTAAATTAGGTAAATATATATTACAAATCAGTAAAATCATCATCATCTGCCTCACCTTTTCCCATTATTTGGGATCGCCGCAGTATGTCTTTTTCATACATTAATCTCCTTCATATCACTTTTTATACAAACTTCTACCACTTCGTGGGTCTTCCTCTCACTCTATCTATGCATATTCATACTAATAGCCCTTTTAGGCGCTCAAAATGCTTCTCGTCTCCTTTGATAACGTAACCAAACTAGCCTCCTGCTTTTTACTTTCTCTGCTACAGGCGCTACTTTTAAACTACCTTTTATATACACACACTCCACATATCCATTATCACATTAGGTCAATGAAAATAAAACACAATGTGAAATGTTTAAGGCATCTTTATTTAGTGGTTTGAGCGCAGGCCGCTCAACTCATTGCACCGGGTGGCGGTGGGTTCGATTTCTATTCAGCCAACAATGAAAATTATAGTGGATTTTTGAATTGGAATGGTGGCAGGATTATTGTCCTGACAGTTTGAATCTACAGTTCTTCCATCCTCCTGAAAATACAATATTTGATTACTTAAGCTATTAGGTAAAGAGAGAAACACCATCACGCCTGGAATCTCCTAAGTAGTAGGCAGAGGTGCAGTTCATTGAAGTGCACCCAATTTTATCGATAGTACACTACACACACTTCTCGTTAATATGAGGTTAATTCAGCTTATATTCCACCACGCTGGCCCATGACATGCAGGTTTCCTCACATTTTTTTTTAGATTTCAGAATTGAGATTTACGCATGAGTATTATTTACGTTAAAGAGAAATATGGGTACTACCTGTACATAAAATAAAGTATCTGGATAATCAACTGTCGCGGCCCGACTGGTGCCGATGGCCCCACTGACCGCCTGCAGATAGGCACCGGTGCAGTACCGGTATACCTAGAACTGGGACTTGACGAATGCAACCACGCATTTTACGGCTTTTAGCTTTTACTTACCGTAGTATACATTTTACCAAGAACTCAAATTGTGGGACATTTGATTTCATTTCAGAAATACTTAGGCTAGCAAATAATAAGTCCGCTTGTTAGTTCTTGCTCGTGTTCTTTACTTTCAAAACTGAATGGCTTCCATCAATTTATAAACAATGATGGCAAATTGAAATATGAATATTGTTTTAACCAGAATAAAAATTGTCAGTAATTTGACAACCGACTTGGCTTGATCTCTGTTACTCATATGGTTGAAAACGAAATAGCTATACAAGAAATATTATTCCTCTAGATTATGTGGTGGATTTATGGTTTTACAGAAAACGTAAAAGCCAACATAACGGCCATAACTTACGTTTCAGTCAATCGAGCATACTTTTGTATAGTATGGGAGCTTACACTCGCACGGTTTAGGTATACTAACAGTAAACTAACAGTTAAGACGTGTTCACTACAATCAATCTGTCAATGGAATTTTGAAGTAAACTGTGAAACGTGGAAAGTCATTGTGAAAACAATATTGATATTAAATCATGTTTAAATTACATAATAACGTACCCAATGCGTAATTTTCTTGGCTAGAGGATGCTGGCTAGTGCTCATAATCAAGATAAGCGAGACAAACACTTCTGTGCAGAGTTTTAATCCTTTACGGACCTCAGCGAAAAATAATTGTGGAACCGATTGGAAACAGCGAAAAAGAATAGAACCCAGAATTAGCTGGAAGAGGAAAAGTGGCTACCTGTAATACTGATTATTTCTTAGTTTGGTTTCTTGTTGGAACATTTAGTGATGTATTTTTATTTTCCAATACTTGTGTTTCTGTGAATTATCATGTGTAATGTTTAGAATATTTCAATTAAAGATTAAGGATTTATCCTTCTATATTAATTATAAGCATCACCATGGAGAGAAGATATCAAGAACATCCCTGGATAGTACCTAATAATATAGTTAGTAAACGTGGCATGCCTATTAAGTTTTGTCGTTTGAGAAAAGAATAAACAACTAGAACGTTATATACATTTTATTGTTTAAAAAGTATTCCCCACGGTATTTCATGCACTTTTCCATACGCTCAAACCAGTCGTTATAATATTTGTTCCACGCCGAAGTATGGTACTCCAAATTGCCGATAAAAAATATTCGACTGCTTCTTCACTATACACCGGAACCGTTGATGTACGGGCTTGCGTTGTCCTGGTGCAGGATGATGCACTTCTATGGGTTGGTTTTCCGAAACTCGATGATAGTTTGTGGTAAACAGACTGTGGTCTACCTACCGCTCTGCATTAATTGTCCTACGAACCCCTTGTTCAATCGTCACAATGGGACCTATTTTCGCTACGTACGTGGCTACCATTTTCTTTTAAGTGTTTTGTGAGCGAACAACTCTTGTCGGTTTTGGCTCATCCTGAATGTCCCAAACTATTTTCTATAAAATGATATTGTTCCTAGAAATACAATCTTGACATATTCAAGCCTTGACAGTTCTATGTCTACGATTTTATGCGCTAGTGTGAGGTAGATCGAAGTAGGTAGCATATGCCACCTCCTCTGTCTAATCTGTTATTATGAGCTGAAAACCTTTTTAGCGTCCATCGTACTAATAAAGAAAATTTAAATATAGATAGGTACCTTATAACCATTAAATAAGCTCACACCAATATAAAAAATATCAACGAAAATAAAATTAAGTTATTCAACACTTTTAGCCTGGCTAACTCACCTTTCTCTGTGTTACTCATGTGGTTGAAAAGGAAATAATATCGGATGAGAATTCTTAGTCTTATCTAGACATGCATCGCGCGGATCGCGTGTGACCGATTTTTTGTTCGTCCTTTCAACTTGTATTGTTGGTCCGAAAAACCAGTCACAACGATAAGGACATAAAACAAAATATATGTATCTTGTCTCATTTAGTCGTATTGTGATACCCAAACGTAATCAGAAAACGTTAAAGCCAACATAACGGGCCTAATTGTGGTTTCACTCATCGAGCAAACTTTTTGTTTACCAATGGAATACGATTGGTATTTAGACGCGAACGTTTTGGGTATACTGTCAGTTCAGACGTATTCACGTCGGACTATATAGTTAACTACCGGAAAGTTAACTATGAATCTCGCACTTGAGGTACAGTACCTCAAGTGTGAGATTTTTCGTTAGCTAACTTTATAGTTTACAAACTACCGTATTTGGACATTTTGTATAGAGACTTAAAAAACGCCCCTAGCGGGCGATATCTAAAACATTTGTGCCGAGTGTGAGTTTTTTTCGTTACTATATGTAGTAAACATTCGATCGTTTGCTCACGGAAACTTTGAAAGTTAACGATTTTGTACGACATGCGCGAGTGTGAGTCACAAGTTTACTTAGGTATAATTTCGTACCATAGAGAAACCTAAACCTACTTTCATAGTACGCATAGACATTTTGGGAGATTTTTCATAAGTTAACCGAATACTTTTAGACGTACGAATTGCACGAGTGCGAGTCATAAATTTGAAAGATTTTACGATACGTATCGTACGGAAACGTTCACTTTTATAGTTCGCGTCGTCACTTATGATTTTGTTGGTGAAACCGTGAAACGACAAAAAGTTAACGAAAAAAATGTATTAAGTTATTGATATATCATGTTTAATTAACACCTACGCAACACAGCCATTTCTCTGAATAGATTGTCGGATAAAATAGTTGGTTGTTACCTACTAATACACCATCACGCCTGCAATCTCCGAAGGGGTAGGCAGAGGTGCACTCCTGTACACCCACATTTCGCCAATGGTATTTGGTCCCAATGAAATAGGGGGCGAGCCTATTGTCATTATACCGGGCACATTCCTCAGGCTATAGTCCACCACGCTGGCCCAGGGCCATTTGGTAAATTTCACATAAATTTTGAGGAACGTGCAAGTTTCCTTACGATGTTTGCTTTACCGTTCGGTACAGCCAATGATTCATGATTGAAAACGTGATGCGCACGTAAAAATCTGAAAGTCCTAGCGGGAGCCGCGTTTGAATCTGCGCAATTTGTCTCCAAAGCGAGTATTCTACCAAGATGGCCATCACTACTATCGAATGTTCACACTATATCAAGGGTGGAGCTAGGGCATAACCTCGTTGGATGTCGCAGTGCATGCTAGTGCTATCCCACAGCGCCCCAACAAAGGTAGACGATGGTATACCGTGGGGTTTAAGTCGGTAGCAGTCCGACATAACCCCGCTCGTCTCCCGCAGAGCTTGCGGGTATCCATAAGGATTTCTCTACGTCAAAAAACGGCATAACCTCATACTAAGGCTCTTGTTTGCAATTAAACTCAATCTAAATTAGGTAAATATATATTAGAAATCAGTAAAATCATCATCATCTGCCTCACCTTTTCCCATTATTTGGGATCGCCGCAGTATGTCTTTTTCATACATTAATCTCCTTCATATCACTTTTTATACAAACTTCTACCACTTCGTGGGTCTTCCTCTCACTCTATCTATGCATATTCATACTAATAGCCCTTTTAGGCGCTCAAAATGCTTCTCGTCTCCTTTGATAACGTGACCAAACTAGCCTCCTGCTTTTTACTTTCTCTGCTACAGGCGCTACTTTTAAACTACCTTTTATATACACACACTCCACATATCCATTATCACATTAGGTCAATGAAAATAAAACACAATGTGAAATGTTTAAGGCATCTTTATTTAGTGGTTTGAGCGCAGGCCGCTCAACTCATTGCACCGGGTGGCGGTGGGTTCGATTTCTATTCAGCCAACAATGAAAATTATAGTGGATTTTTGAATTGGAATGGTGGCAGGATTATTGTCCTGACAGTTTGAATCTACAGTTCTTCCATCCTCCTGAAAATACAATATTTGATTACTTAAGCTATTAGGTAAAGAGAGAAACACCATCACGCCTGGAATCTCCTAAGTAGTAGGCAGAGGTGCAGTTCATTGAAGTGCACCCAATTTTATCGATAGTACACTACGCACACTTCTCGTTAATATGAGGTTCATTCAGCTTATATTCCACCACGCTGGCCCAGGTTGCAGGTTGCAGGTTTCCTCACATTTTTTTTTAGATTTCAGAATTGAGATTTACGCATGAGTATTATTTACGTTAAAGAGAAATATGGGTACTACCTGTACATAAAATAAAGTATCTGGATAATCAACTGTCGCGGCCCGACTGGTGCCGATGGCCCCACTGACCGCCTGCAGATAGGCACCGGTGCAGTACCGGTATACCTAGAACTGGGACTTGACGAATGCAACCACGCATTTTACGGCTTTTAGCTTTTACTTACCGTAGTATACATTTTACCAAGAACTCAAATTGTGGGACATTTGATTTCATTTCAGAAATACTTAGGCTAGCAAATAATAAGTCCGCTTGTTAGTTCTTGCTCGTGTTCTTTACTTTCAAAACTGAATGGCTTCCATCGAATTAATATAATAATAAAAAATGATGGCAAATTGAAATATGAATATTGTTTTAACCAGAATAAAAATTGTCAGTCATTTGACAACCGACTTGGCTTGATCTCTGTTACTCATATGGTTGAAAAAGAAATAGCTATACAAGAAATATTATTCCTCTAGATTATGTGGTGGATTTATGGTTTTACAGAAAACGTAAAAGCCAACATAACGGCCATAACTTACGTTTCAGTCAATCGAGCATACTTTTGTATAGTATGGGAGCTTACACTCGCACGGTTTAGGTATACTAACAGTAAACTAACAGTTAAGACGTGTTCACGACAATCAATCTGTCAATGGAATTTTGAAGTAAACTGTGAAACGTGGAAAGTCATTGTGAAAACAATATTGATATTAAATCATGTTTAAATTACATAATAACGTACCCAATGCGTAATTTTCTTGGCTAGAGGATGCTGGCTAGTGCTCATAATCAAGATAAGCGAGACAAACACTTCTGTGCAGAGTTTTAATCCTTTACGGACCTCAGCGAAAAATAATTGTGGAACCGATTGGAAACAGCGAAAAAGAATAGAACCCAGAATTAGCTGGAAGAGGAAAAGTGGCTACCTGTAATACTGATTACTTCTTAGTTTGGTTTCTTGTTGGAACATTTAGTGATGTATTTTTATTTTCCAATACTTGTGTTTCTGTGAATTATCATGTGTAATGTTTAGAATATTTCAATTAAAGATTAAGGATTTATCCTTCTATATTAATTATAAGCATCACCATGGAGAGAAGATATCAAGAACATCCCTGGATAGTACCTAATAATATAGTTAGTAAACGTGGCATGCCTATTAAGTTTTGTCGTTTGAGAAAAGAATAAACAACTAGAACGTTATATACATTTTATTGTTTAAAAAGTATTCCCCACGGTATTTCATGCACTTTTCCATACGCTCAAACCAGTCGTTATAATATTTGTTCCACGCCGAAGTATGGTACTCCAAATTGCCGATAAAAAATATTCGACTGCTTCTTCACTATACACCGGAACCGTTGATGTACGGGCTTGCGTTGTCCTGGTGCAGGATGATGCACTTCTATGGGTTGGTTTTCCGAAACTCGATGATAGTTTGTGGTAAACAGACTGTGGTATACCTACCACTCTGCATTAATTGTCCTACGAACCCCTTGTTCAATCGTCACAATGGGACCTATTTTCGCTACGAACGTGGCTACCATTTTCTTTTAAGTGTTTTGTGAGCGAACAACTCTTGTCGGTTTTGGCTCATCCTGAATGTCCCAAACTATTTTCTATAAAATGATATTGTTCCTAGAAATACAATCTTGACATATTCAAGCCTTGACAGTTCTCTGTCTACGATTTTATGCGCTAGTGTGAGGTAGATCGAAGTAGGTAGCATATGCCACCTCCTCTGTCTAATCTGTTATTATGAGCTGCAAACCTTTTTAGCGTCCATCGTACTAATAAAGAAAATTTAAATATAGATACCTTATAACCATTAAATAAGCTCACACCAATATAAAAAATATCAACGAAAATAAAATCAAGTTATTCAACACTTTTAGCCTGGCTAACTCACCTTTCTCTGTGTTACTCATGTGGTTGAAAAGGAAATAATATCGGATGAGAATTCTTAGTCTTATCTAGACATGCATCGCGCGGATCGCGTGTGACCGATTTTTTGTTCGTCCTTTCAACTTGTATTGTTGGTCCGAAAAACCACTCACAACGATAAGGACATAAAACAAAATATATGTATCTTGTCTCATTTAGTCGTATTGTGATACCCAAACGTAATCAGAAAACGTAAAAGCCAACATAACGGGCCTAATTGTGGTTTCACTCATCGAGCAAACTTTTTGTTTACCAATAGAATACGATTGGTATTTAGACGCGAACGTTTTGGGTATACTGTCAGTTCAGACGTATTCACGTCGGACTATATAGTTAACTACCGGAAAGTTAACTATGAATCTCGCACTTGAGGTACAGAGCGTGGTTAGTAAACTGAAGAAAATACCATAATACGTAAACGACGACGGGATTATTCGAGATTGCTACCGGGGATACGATTCTGTTCAATCGTACAATAGCACCGCTCGTGCGAGAAGAAAATTGAAAATATGTCTGCTAATACATTCAACCTGGACAAACTTACAAGCCGAGAAAACTTTGCGACTTGGAAATTTGCAGTTAAAACGTATCTAGAACATGAGGACTTGTGGCAATGTATCGACCCAAGCGGGGCGAAACCAGTCGATCCCAGCAAAGACATCAAAGCTAAGTCAAAACTTATTTTATTACTTGATCCCATTAACTACGTCCATGTGCAAGACTGCACGACCGCTAAAGAGGTATGGACGAACTTAGAAAAGGCTTTTGATGACAATGGCTTGACTAGAAGAGTGGGGCTACTTAAGGATCTCATAAATACATCTTTAGAATCGAGCAGTAGTATAGAAGATTATGTCAATAAGATAATGATGACAGCTCACAAGCTAAGAAACATAGGATTCAATGTAGAAGACGAATGGCTGGGCACACTAATGTTGGCAGGTCTGCCCGATGTTTACAAGCCCATGATTATAGGGCTGGAGAGTTCAGGTCTTAAAATAAGTGCAGACAATGTGAAAACAAAGTTGCTTCAGGAGGTTCAAGTGGAATCAAATAGCGCTTTTTATTCCAAGGATAATAGACGGCCACATATGAACCACCATCCAATGAAAAATAAGGGACCAAGATGTTTTAATTGTAACAAATATGGTCATCTGGCCAAATATTGTAAGACTTCAAAGAAAGCAGATAATACAGGTTTTGTTGCAGCATTTTCAGCAATAACTGGTGAGGAATGCAGAAAATGGTACATAGACTCCGGGGCATCAATGCACATGACAAGCAGGAGGGATTTGATGTACAATGTCACTGAGCCACCCATTCCGAAGATCACAGTTGCCAATGGGGAGGTGCTCATGGTTAGGGGTGTTGGATGCATAAACATAAATCTGACTGGCAGAGACAAGATTCAGATAAAAGATGTTTTGTATGTTCCGGGTATTGCAGCAAACTTACTGTCAGTGAGTGCTATGAGCAAAAGGGGTATTAAATTGAACTTTAACAGTACAGGCTGTGACATATATGACAAAAATGATAAGCCGATATGCTCCGCAACACTCAGCAACAATTTATATTGTCTGAACACACAAGATGATGTGATAGCTAACTTAACCTCAACCAACAAGATGGCAAACAATTCAGTATTATGGCACCAACGCATGGGGCATCTAAATTTTTCAGATGTGAGTAAGCTGCCTGGTTGTGCTGATGGAGTGACTCCGGCTCCAGTGAGGGGTGATGTCTCCGCCACCTGCACCAGCTGTCTCGAAGGAAAACAGGCAAGATTACCATTCAACCATGAGGGTACCCGTGCCAAGAAACCACTTGAACTTATACACTCTGATCTGTGTGGACCAATGGAAAGTACTTCATTTGGAGGTATGAGATATTTTATTACTTTTATCGACGACTATACCCGATTAGTTCATGTTTACTTTCTAAAGGATAAACTGAGTGTGTTGGATACATTTAAAGATTACAAAAAGCGAGTTGAAAATGAGCATGATCTGAAGTTGAAAACTATTCGAACAGATAATGGTACGGAATATTGTAATACAGCTTTTGAAAGGTTCCTACATGACCATGGCATATGTCATCAGACCACCACTCCTTACACACCTCAGCATAATGGCATGGCTGAACGCATGAACAGGACTTTGGTGGAACGTGCTAGATGCATGATTTTTCACGCTAACTTAGATAAACCTTATTGGGCTGAAGCTATTGCCACTGCTGCTTATATAGTAAATCGCTCTCCAACAAAGTCATTAGATGGAATAACGCCTTTTGAATTGTGGCATGGCAGAAAACCTAATTTATCCAATATGAAAGTGTTTGGTTCAGCAGCAATGGTGCACACACCAAAAGAAAAGCGACAAAAATGGGACAAGAAGTCCACAAAAATGATATTTGTTGGCTACTGTGATAATTCGAAGGGCTATAGGTTAATGGACCCAAAAAGTCATAAAATATTAAAAAGCAGAGATGTCATATTTCTAGAAAATTCTGATATAAACAATAATGAACAAATTTCTCCACCGAATATTATTTCAGACAATTTGAGTGATACAGTTAATAATGAGGATATCTGTGCAGGTGATGAAGTGTCTCCGCATCACTCTGACGAGTCTACCGATTCCCTTACTATCTCAACGGACAAGTATGAGTCTGGTAGGACAGAAAATTCAGACTCAAGTGAATATGAGACAGACTCAGATCCCGATGATACATACTATCCTCCGAAAAATATCACACCAGATAAGACAGAACATGTGACATTGAGACCTCGGCGCAAGACGAGTTCACATCCTTCTAAACAGGCAGGTGCTAACAAACGTATTTATTATTGTCTACTTACCAATTTAACTGACCCGCAGACAGTAGAAGAAGCACTGGCATCGCAGTATGCTAAAGAGTGGAAACATGCCATGAATGAAGAATATGATTCTCTAATTAAAAATAAAACATGGAGTTTAAGAGAACTTCCTGTGCATAAGAAGGCTTTACCATGCAAATGGGTCTTTAAATCAAAAACCGACCAGAAAGGAGAAATTGTACGCTTCAAAGCACGATTGGTAATCAAAGGCTATGCTCAGAAAAGAGGAATAGACTTCAATGAGGTATACTCTCCTGTAGTCAGGTACACATCAGTACGCTATCTACTTGCTTTGACAGTTAAATACAACCTGAGTGTGGACCAGATGGATGCTGTCTCAGCGTTCTTACAAGGTGAAATTGACACAGAAATGTATATGTCACAGCCACAAATGTACGAGCAGGATGAACAAATGGTGTGCTACCTGCACAAGTCTATATACGGATTGAGACAAGCAAGCAGGCTGTGGAACATAAAATTGGATAACGCCCTACAGGAAATTGGTCTCAAGAGATCTAGAATAGATCCATGTGTATACTATAACACTGATAACAATGAGGACATGATATTTGTAGCTGTGTGGGTGGATGATCTCATACTATTTACTTCCAAACAAGCTACTAAGGATACACTGAAACAGCAGCTTAAACAGCGCTTTTACATGAAGGACTTGGGTGAAGCTCAGCACTGCATCGGCTTGAACATAGCAAGAGTTGGAAATAAAATACTACTAGATCAAGAAAAATACATTTCAGATGTTTTAAAGAGATTTGGTATGTCGGACTGCAAACCTGTGAGAACACCAATAGAAGTTGGTGCCAAATTTAATCAGACAGATGATGAAAGCGAGTCTAACATAGATGTCCCTTATCAAGAGGCTATTGGCTGCCTACTGTATATCGCACAAGGCACTAGACCTGATATCTCATATACTGTTAACACATTGAGCCGTTATAACAAGAATCCTAGAAGTGAACACTGGGCGGCTGTCAAGAGACTGTTGCGATATATGCAAGGCACTAAGGATTTGAAATTAGTTTATACCAAAGAAGGTTCAGCAGAGATGACTGGATATTGTGACGCCGACTGGGCAAGTGATCCACAGGACAGAAAGTCCTGCACCGGCTATATTTTTTTGTTACAGGGCGGAGCCATCTCATGGTGCTCACGGAAGCAACAAACCGTGGCACTCTCTACGGCGGAGGCCGAGTATATGTCTATGGCGTCGGCCACACAAGAAGCTCTGTGGCTCCGACAGTTACAGGAGGAGCTCGGTCAGAAGATGGACAGCGCACTGTACATCCACAGTGATAATCAGAGTGCAATCAGGATAACAAATAGTGACTGTTACTTACCTCGGACAAAACATATAGACATTCGATTTCATTTTCTTAAAGATCATGTGAATAATATGTTAATTAAGTTTTCATTTTGTAAGGGTAGTGATATGATAGCTGATATCTTAACAAAAGGTACCTCTCTTGATAAGCATCTGTTTTGTATTTCCAATATGGGCTTGCATTCAAGTGAGGGTGATAAAATGGGAATGCAACCCTATTTTAGTAATTAGTAACACATCACTATAGTATGATTTGTATTGTCTGTGCTCTTACTCTCTGGTCTTTATATACGTCACATATATTCTTCATTATTCAATATAACGATCGTTGCTTATGTATTCCGGGGGTTTTATTTGCATTAATCCACCTATCAAAACTATTAGAAAATGACATAGGCAATTTTTTATCCCGGAAATTGCACGGTTCCTATGGGATAGCATACAGGAACCGTACATTTGCAAAAGGACATAGAGGAGAAGGACATAATTCTTAATCGCGGCTCACACCGCCGGGCGCGGCTATTTTCAAATACAGTAAGTAATTCCTTTAGTCATCTTTTACGTCATCAAGAGATATACTGTGGCTACTGGTTACACACGAGTCATTACAACAAAACATTAATCTGTGACAAACACGTTTAAACATTAAAACAAATGTGTAACGTAACCATTCCGTGCATGTTGTTAGTTTTATAATGTTGCCTCACGCAATAAACATCATTTATCATAAACTGTTTATCCAAGCTATTAACATTCATAGATGAAGCATGATTTGAAACGGATTAGTCAATATAGTATTGATTAATCGTACTCATATGCTCAGCAGTGATAGCCAAGTTGGTAGAACGTTTGCCTAGGTAACGAGGATTGCAGATTCAAACTCCAGCTCGAACCTCTGTGATTTCTGGATTTCATGTGCGAATCTCAGTTTTCAAGTCGAGAGTGAACAGGTACCTTCTAGGCAAGTATGCTTCATCGTAGATCTCATCGTCACTTACCATCAGTTGAGATCGAGATCAAATACTTGCCTATAATGTAAAAAAAAACAACAAATAATAATAATTTCTCGCTCGCTTTCCACTCGGTAGTACCTCTAAGACATTTGTATTCGCCCCTGGCGCGTGCGCACAGATTTAAACAGTTTAACGTTCGCTTTCTAAGAAATCTCGCGATACATTACTTTTACGAGAATGTTTTATAAGTCCTATATTCTTTCCGATTAATAATTATTCGTATCCCGAAAAATATGAGGCCATCAAAATAGGGTAATTTTTACCCTTTTATTTTTACAAGAGGGTAAATAATACCGAGCAGGTTTATGTATAAAAACATGTGTAAATAGTGGTTTTCTTTTTACAATAGTGTACCCGTTCCAGCTATTTTAATTTACCGCTTTATTTTCGTGACCATTTATTTTTCGGGAAATATTTCACTTACCTACTCCACTGATTTCAATACCGTTTCCATGGTTCGTTCGTATTCCTTGGTTTATATATAAAAAAGTGTTAATAGATTAATTTTTTTCGAAAGTTCATCTATTTTGATTTATTTCCATGTGAAATTTTATCTATACAGCGGAAAACCGAAAGGATATTTTGTAATTTACTAGCAAGTGTATTTTTATCAATATTTCGAAATTGTAACCTCAAGCAATGGCTACAAATACGCCTAACAAGCGCCGGTTCAAATAGTGGTGCACCATTTCTGAATCGCATTGTACTATTGCGTTGTAACCGTCGTGGGTCTATGTTAAAAGCTTAACTCGGGAATGTTCGTGTAAGTTCGTTAAATTGTAAATCAGCCCAGCCCGGGGAGAAAGCTTGATGTTTGCTCTCTGTAGGTTGATAAGCGAGCTTCCCGGTCCCGCCATGCAAATTATTATCACCGCTGTGACCTGCGCGCGCGCAGGGTACGGTGGGCGGGCCGAGTTGTGTAATACTTATTTATTGTTTGTCATATCTGTGCCGAGTTTTGTATAATTTCTGTGTATTTTGTATAGGTGAGGTTAGAAGGTCTTGTCATGTTTGGATTAAAGACAATTCTGTTGCGTTTATATTCTCCTGGTCATATGTTTTGTAAGAGAAAATGGTAATTTAATAAATCTAATTTTAAGGATTTTATCGCGTTTATGTTATGTTCTCACGTTCTGCTGTAAAGTAGACAAACGTCGGGAACATAATACTTATTCTTATGTGTATTATTCGCGTAAATAATTAGTTTGACTGAACGTCTTTTTTTTTTTTTTTTTATTACATTATAGGCAAGTATTTGATCTCGATCTCAACTGATGGTAAGTGACGATGAGATCTACGATGGAGCATACTTGCCTAGGTAGGAAGGCGGCAGTAGATCGAGACGCTACATTCACTAGGCACATGCAGCGCAGCTGATCTGACCCGCCATCCATGAATGGCAACACCGAACATCATGCCGATCATGTCTATGATTAAGTTAAAATAATAATAATATTACCAGCCCTTTTAATGTGTCACTGTTGGGCACGGGCCTCCCCTCAAAGTATGGGGGATTAGGCCATAGTCCACCACGCTGGCCCAGTGCCAGTTAACAGTTCGTAAGACGCCCGGAGCTTTCCCATGGTGCGTTCTTGTCGGCTCAATATTTTTTTCATTTCATAACCACTGCTGCTATGAGTGCTTTCATGTGTGTGGACCCATACGACCGGGCGCCCACACATCGTAGCTCATAAAGAGTTGTGCCAACAATGTTGTGATTGGGTAATATTCAGTTATTAACATAATATGCGTGTCGAAACATACCGAACGGGGAATTAACGCGCTCACATTCAAACAAATAGATGGGCACGGTAGATTCTTTTGCCCTTCTGTCAATATATAATACCAGCCCTTTTTAATGTCCCTCTATTGGGCACGGGCCTCCCCTCAATGCGATTAGGCCATAGTCCACCACGCTGTCCTAGAGCAGGTTGGCAAAGTTCACACATCTTTTAAGGGGCTCCCCGACATGCATGTTTCAATGATGCATTGTCAGAAGGCCATGCTTGATGCATTGATAGCAGTGATAGCCAAGTTGGTAGAACGCTTGCCTCGCACTGGGCCAGCGTGGTGGACTATGGCCTAATCACCCTCGATAAGGGGAGGCCCGTGCCCAGCAGTGTGACATTAAAAAGAGCTGGTTCTATTATTATATTATTGAGTTAAAATATAGTTCTACCTACCTAACTACCTAGTTAATCGTAATAGGCCCCCAGGACAAGTAATAAATGTATAAGTAAAAGAGGCTAGGGTTAGCTTTAGGATGGGGCAAAGCAAGGAAACTCGAATTAAAGAATCATATTATTTTCTTTGTAAAAAAACGACGACGTATAGAAAGGTTTTTCTGAATCAACCTGTATAGTTACTTATAGAAATAGACATTGCGCGTGCGTGACCATCACACAAAGTTTACCCCCACTGGCACTCGAACCTGGGACCTTCGCAACATAAAGCTGGGAGGTATTATTGTATTCTCAAGAAGAGAAATGATTTATTTCCTTCAAAGCAAACTACTTTATACACAAATAGAGATACTCTCCTATTTTACAATGTAGCGTCGCATAGATCAGCGCGGCGCTTGATAAGGCTGCGCGCGCGCAATCCGCCCGATCTCGCACAAAAGCGGGTCATTCACCCGCCCGGGAACCGGATATCGGTGGATTGTTCGCGTTACCTAGCATTTTGAAGGAATTCCGTTGATGTTTACGACACTTGGAAAATGGATTAATGATGAGATTAAATAAAAAATAGTTACCTATTACATATACCTCACTTATACTACACATGTTGTCTCGGCGTACCTCGTACCGCTTCAGAATCTAATGTATAAGAAAATGAATTATGTATTATTTATTTTTTTGTGATTTTTTCCCATGTTTGAATGTTATTCTGCTACGGGACGGAGACAAATTGATGATTGAAAAATCAAAGATCACATAAATCGGCCCAACCGTTCTTGAGTTGTCAATTGGTGTAGCTAACACGACTTTGTTTTATATATATCGATTTAGGGTTGCCAACCCAACTATAATAATATTACTATTTTCTCATTGGATTTTTCTATGCACCTTTGAGTCGTGAACAGTAGACATTATGTACTAAATACTGAGTATATAAATGAGCCCACTACTATTTTTTTTTTTGGGACAGAGTTAGATTACAGTCTGGAATAGCACATAGGCTACTTTTTATCCCGGTAAAATGTATGGTTCCCGTGGCATAAAGGACATACTTATTAATCGCGGGTAGCACCGCGGGGCGCAGCTAGTAATAAATAAACACAGCAAGTGAAAGAACAACCTATATATCTGGGAATTGGAATAAGACCTTATTATATTCGGATATGATAATCAGATTTGTTTTTTTTTTATTCATGCCAACCACCATGTACAGTACTTATAAATCGTCAAAGTAGTCACAAAATGCTAAGCTACAACTTTACCACCCGTTCGGAATGCCGTTCCTATGGAGAAGAACGGGCAAGAAACTCCATGGTTGCTCTTTTTAAAAATATATTTTGAAGAGAATAATGCAACATAGTTTTGTTTCAAGATACTTTGATTTTAAAACGGAACTGAACTTGATAAATAGCTTTGAATTCCAAAAAATGCTAGTGTGACGTGTTGTAGAAATGATTTTCGACCTTATCGTGTTCAAAGGTCCAGATTCTTATAATGAAATTAGCTTGGCGATTGTAACAGACATGACTCTATGCCAGGGGCTCCCAAAAAACCACTATAACTTCGAATTAAATTATGGTAAGCCTCTACACAACGCCCCCATTTTTATCTGGGTGTCTTTCCGCCCCCCTTTAGGCCTGCAGTGCGCACAAGGGGGCGTTATCACCCACTTTGGGAAAGGCTGCTCTATGCGAATGCTTGTTCCGTGTGTCGCATTGCGAATAGTTACATTATTGTAGTGACATCTATTAACGGAAAGCCAACTATCAAATTGCAATTCCCTCCAACGAGATAATGCAAGGAGTGAAGCAATTATTCATTCCCCTAGCGACATCTATTATCGGTTAGAAATAACTGCTTATCAACTAACAAACTGCGCGCGCTGTCGTAACCAGCATGAGACTATGCAAGAGAAGTGCAAGCATTTATTAAAGTAGGTAGGTAGGTACTTATTTATATCCAACATCGAGACAATCGTGTTGCACCAATTCCAACTATCAGCTGACATTCTCGGTGGAGTAATAGCACTAGTGAATGCTGATCAGCTGTTTGTTATAACATACATTATGAATGCACATAACTTGATCAATATTAATAATGTCTCGTATGAGAAACCGTCTCTACATTTCTGTTGTGTATTTACATCTTAGTTTGTGAAAAAGTAACAGAATTCTGCACATTTACTCATTCACGTAAAAAACTCAAACGAAATAAGATCGGTACGGTACGGTACGGTAAAACTTACATTAAATACTTGATACTTTTCTAATGTTAGTTTGAAATAAAACTAATTTGTCGGATTTTATCGCGTTTATTTTATGTGCATGAAATAAACGCTACAAAATCCAAAAATGGTTTTATTTCAACGTGTAGTATTCGCGTAAATATAAGAAATCAATATGTTGTAGTTTATTACACGCTGCCGACAGATGGCGTGGAACAGAAACTTCTATGAAATCTACGATTCTTCATATAAGCGTGAAACGCGGTATCAAAGTTTACGCACAAAGTTACATATTACAAGGCGTAACAAATACAGTGTAAAATAGTTTAATAGTTTTTTAAGAGATTAATAATATGTAGGTCATTCCGATCACGTTAATGTTGGAATAAAAATAAAGCATTTTTTTTAAAGGTTATGGATAGTGTCAATGTTTTTTTTATTTTTAAATATTACTCACTATTATTTACCCAACAGCGCAGACCGTACTATATTAAAAGATCACTTGTTAAGGAAATCTCACTGACCTTGTTCTTTGTGCGAAAGAACTCCAATTGGCTGCTTTTTATGTATACACTTTATAGCAACTTTACCGCGGGAATTGGCGTCTTGAAAAACCTTTTTTAATAATAAATAAGTATCTTGGGTAACCTAGATAATTCTGTTGCTGATACACTTAAATATTCCCGTGGGAATATATAATAACTATACGTTCAAATCACATACCTCCGGATTCAGAATTTTTAGATATTAAGTGACTTATGTTAAGTCATGTAGGGTAGGACTCCATTTTTTTACTATTCATTAATACTTATAGATAATGTTCTTCCAACTCCTATTTTATTCTTCGATGAAATTTCAGGTTCAAATAAACTTTACTTCAGTACTCGCTGAGAGTCAAGTCACGGCGTTTACGTTGGACACCACTGTAGATTCTGGCTTACAAGACCACGAAAGAGGGGCTGTATGTTAAAAAAACTTATGTTAAATCCTTACACATCAAGATTGTAATTAAAAAAAAAACATTTAGGTCACAAACTGTACTAAAGTTTCTTTACAATCATGCCATAATGATTTAACAGTTTCACAATTTTACGTAACGCTCAACAAAGATACGTTTAGGGCCCGAAGCCCGTTGACCTTGGCCGAAGGACGGCCCCAGCCCGCCTGCCCATGTTTTATTTCTCTTTTCAACCCATAAAAATTGCCCATAAAACGGTGAGTGATCCTCGTGCCAGATTACTTAATAATTTAAGAGACTTTAAAATATTAAATATACATTTATATTGCATATTAAATACGTAAGTACTCGTAACGAGCGCTTACCAGTTGTTTTGCCTAGTTGATCATTTTGATTATAAAATGCTTTTATAGTAATGGTTATTGCTTGTTAATATACTTCTTCAATGAAATATTTAATGGAGAAATAATATTTTTTTAAGATATCAATATACTTGAGAATGTTCCAGTATTTTTTAATACTTTATCGTACGTATTACTACAGAATTTTATCACATAGATAATACCAGCGAGCGAGCGACTCCCTCGGGCTTCCAAATGCGTCCAGATCCCATTGGATGTGTTTTGGGACGATTAGAAAGAAAATTATATGTATCTATTATTATCGTTTTATCTTTAAAAAACAAGACCGGTACCCGATGAATGGGTTTTTGATTGAGTTTTTGCACGGCTTAACTGCTGTCAGATTTGACTTAATAGTTATAAGTTAAACATAAAAGCCGATAATATCCATTCGAAAGAGTCTCTCATATAAAACACACCTGTCTTTCATAGAAAAAGTACTTTTATTTTTTTTATTTCGATTGACACCCCAGGAAACGATTGAGAAACCCCTTCATAAAGGAAAGATACCTTATTTAGCCAATCATTCGATAGGTAAGTAATATTTTCAGGAATCCGACTTATGGCCTGCCGCCTCCACTACAGCTCATTAAACGACTTGTCTTGATACTGTTTAAAACAGGTTCAAGATTTGTCAGTATAATTAACAGCCTTTAATTATGCAGTCTCTGTTATGTTACGGTGTTCTGTGGATGTGAAAACGCCCTTCAGATCGGAACGCTTTTGTACTCTCTCTCGCGTTGGATATTTACTTAACTTCCAGAGTACTTTTTTTGTATATATTTTATATTAAGTACATAATAAATGTTAAATATTATTCCTACACTTTAAATTCTCCAATGGAAACTATTGAATTGTTTTACTTACTGTTTTACTTATTTTTAGGAGGATAAAGCAGCCTGGGACTGATCGCTCAAATATCTAGCGTCAATTAAGATTTAAGATGTCAAAGTGTAGCGTGTGTGCGCCTCGCATGGCAATACACTCTAGCTTATTTTTTGTTGTAGACAAGGCTATTAGAAAATGAGTTAAATAAATTAATTTTGTAAAAAAAGACAATCCCGCTTAGTTCCTCGCCGAATCATCTCGCGTTCCGATCCGATATGTAGAGTTAGAAAACAAATATTTAATGACAATTTGTGAGCGCCCCCGTAGGCCTATACGAAATAAATGATTTGGCTTAGACTTTGACTTAAGAATTTTTTTTGAACTGTGTTATAGAGAGCCGTAGTAGACCGTAGCATAGCTACAGCGATTGCCACACGAATATGTACTTAAAAGTGTCCTGACAGTAATGACTCTGATAGTCAATAAGTCTTGAAGCTCGCCAACAAGTCTTGCCAACAAATTCGTTTTATATACATTAATATTGCTACTTGACAAGCTGTTTATTAAAGAATTATATGGTCTCACAACATTTTGCAGAATCACACAAAATAATTGCTAGTTAATCAAGATATGTTAATCAATTTGTTACCCTGACTTCTTTTTGTGACATGAATAAATCGCAACGCATCGCTTGTATGACCACTTTGCAAACACACTACGCTATTTAGCACAGAATCGCTAATGTATTCCACATGACTGCGCAATTTGTCGCATCGTGTACACAGGGCCTTAAAATAGATATAATTACACATCGATTAATCGCGATATAAATATCGCAAGTTATATACTGGATTTGTTTCGAGATTTCTCGTGTTCGATGTTAATTAACCATTCGTTTCCCGTGGGAATACTGATATTTTTTTATTAAGTGGTTATTAAAATGCAACTTAACAAAACTGAATCATTATTTGGTGCGTGTTCGTCAGCTGTCATTTAAATCCAAAGCATGTTACTATTTGTGTGCTTAAAACGAAAACCCGGTATCCGCTAAAAGTGCGACGTCTTCAATTTTATCTTTTGTTTTTTATTTTGAGCCACAAGCAAGAAATTCCCGCGGTAAACTATAACATAACATAACACAAAAACGGATAAAAAGTTTAGTTTTTGCGATTGTAAACGATCCGTGCGTCGCAAACCGAACGCGGTCTATCGTGAATAATTTTTTTTCCCGTGGTAATAAAAAATATAGCACGCGCGGGTTAACGCAATGACCTTTAATTACATCAGCATTGCAAGGGTTTATAGGTTAATGACATTCGTAAAAAGTTTTTTAAAACGTTTTGTTGATGAAATTGAGAGCATTTAGAAGTGAATCAATTTCTATAATATATTAGTAGTACGAGTATATAGGTCATCTCCCGAGAGGTGCGAGGTTTCCAATGCAGAGCTTAACAATAGTTATAGTTACTTACAAGCACACAATTGCAAGACCTCATGACACTGTAAGCACTTTCTGCGTAGATTGGACCGCAAGCAACAAATAAATATGAGGGTACCCCAGTTCTAACTATGACACTAGGACGTGAACCATCTCAGTCCTCCCGTGATCATGGTTACTGTGAAGCCCGAAACGTCGGGCACGTAAAAACATAAGATAATCGCGATAGAGTCTGTAAAATTAGTTTTATTTCAATGTGTAGTATTCGCGTAAATATGAAATTTAAATATTGTAGTTATTACCTAAAATAAATGTTTTGATACCAAAATTAAATTAGTTTTCGGAATTCAAAAATATATAAAGTTTTTTTTCCGAACGCTAGTGACATCTATTGTGGATAAATGTAACCAACGCTTAATTTTAATTTAATTTATTTATTCCTTGATAATACATAAGGATGGTAGGAAAATAGAAGTAGGTACCTAAAGATAAGATTGGAAACATGACTACAAGGATATTCGTTCACCGTCGTAGCTTATAAACGATTATCAGTCCATTAATAAAACTAATTAATTCCTTAGGGAATCAGCCAACTGTGTATATTTTAGTTGCATTAGCTGCATATTACTTCGTGACATCGGAGCTTCATTTAAAATTAAAATAATATTTGTAAGATATCATTTAAAATGCACATATGCATAGTAAAACAAACAAGTAATTCCTATATTTTAATGTTATTATTTTATACTGGTGCTGCCATCTATTGCCGAGTAGCTGTTTCACTGTAATATTTTAATATGTATTGTATAATTACATTCCATCCACAGGTTGGTTCTCAGCTTGCGGCTGCCGCGGAGGGCCCCTGGCGTCAGCGCGGGGCTCCATCGCGGCGCTACTGAGGGCGCGGGCCTTCGCCCTCGTGTCCCCAAGAGCCATCTCGGCATATCGAGCGCGGCCTACCTCAGGTTAGAAACCTACACCTACTATCTCAACCTCTTAACAAGATCTACTCTCCTGGTCACTACTTACCCGGAATCTGAGCTGAATATTTTAAAAATGTAATTGCTTGCTGACGTACTCGATGCAGTTGTCTAGTAGACAAGTAGCGAGTTGACTTGACGCAGCTCAGGTTAATATCTCGACAAGTACGAGTATGCAAGTTGCAGGAGTAGTTGACAGGCGGACAAGGTATATCTCATCAACGATCCACAAACTTCGTTCTATTACACATTTTTTTTTTATAAGAATACCTAAGTACCTACCGTGGGGTGCAAGCAAAGCAAGGGAGACGTTCTTCTTTCCTCTTCTTTCTCCTTTTGCAAATAGATAAAGTAGAAATACGTTGAGAATCAAACATGAATAATTAAACCGGTCAGAGAGAGACAGATATTTGTTTAGTAACAACATTCTTTATTCAATAACAAACGAATGGTACATGTTTCCAGATATTTAGCAATCTTCTTAGAACTCATAATCTCCTGGTATTCCAGAGAGCGGGCGCGTGGGGGCGCAGTACGAGCGGGCGGCGGCGCGGCCCGGCACGCCGCTGCGTCTCGCTGGCGTGTTCGCGGACGGCAGCAAGGCGAAGGCGCCTAAATACGCGCAGCTTCTAGATCCGCAGGGGAACGTGAGTATACATATCCTCTAATCTCCTGGTACTAATTGGGAGTTTACATTAATAAAAATATACTACTTTTTTTTATTATATTAATAAAATAATACTAAATTATATTAATAAAATAATGTTCCACTGTTGGGCACCGGCCTCCCCTCAATGGGAGGAGGATAAGGTCATAGTCCACCACGCTGACCTAGTTCTGTCTGGCGACGTCTTTTGAGGGTTTCCCTCACACATACAGATTGCCTCTAACGTAAAAGTTAGTTTCGCAAATAAAATCCAAAAATCCGAGAGGTCAAGCCGGGGTGTGTAATCGGTCCATCGGTCCACCTTGTTGGGGGCCGTCTTACACTACGTGTTCCGGCTCGGTGTCGCCATTCTAGAACCTTTCTGCCCCAACGGCCATCGGTTCTGCGAGCTATGTGCCACCCACCGCCACTTCAACTTTGAAATTCTTTGAGCTATGTCGGTTATTTTAGTTCGTCTACGAATCTCCTCCGAAACCCTGAGCATAGCTCTCTCCATTGCGCGTTGAGCGACCTTGAGCTTTCTTACGAGGCCCATAGTAAGCGACCACGTCTCAGTTCCATATGTCATCACTATTCAATTTACAAACAGTTTAATCTCTGGTCTAGGAATAAGTTCCTAATGTAGAATAACCGTACATATAACTATGAATTATGGCATGACAATCCAATTGTTAACAATTAACAATTGTACCTTACATAAAGGTAATACTCTCCAGTAACATACGCGATATGGGCTTGCTCGGTATGCAACAACACGTTTCATTGTGACCCCATTCTTGAGATTAACATGCAATTAGACTACGATTTATTTAAACCTGCAGATTATCCAATTATGAACGCTTTCAAAATTGTACAATGCCATCTAGTGACATTATTAGTGACTTACTTAAGGCTTTGCTATTTCTCACTCATTATTTGAGTAAGCAACATCTATGATAGTAAGTAAGTAAATGACGGCCTGATTAGCGCAGTTGGTAGTGACTCTGCTTTCTACGCCGAGGATCCCGGGTTCGAATTCTGTTAGGGACAAGCTTTGTGTGATGAGCATATTGTTTTTATCCGAGTCATGGATGTTTAGTATCTATATAAGTATTAAATAGTTCGCCCTCAATCCATTGTACGGTACCTATAATACAAGCGTGGCTTAGTGTGGGACCGTATAGTTGGTGTGTTCATCTGTCGATATTATTATAATACTAGTTGCGCCCGGCGGTGTTACCCGCGAAAAAAGTATGAAAAATTAAAACATCTATCCCACGGGAACCATACATTTTACCGGGATAAAAAGTAGCCTATGTGCTATTCTAGACTATAATCTATCTCTGTGCCAAATTTCATCTAGATCCGTTCAGCCGTTCTGGCGTGAAAGAGTAACAAACATCTATCCATCCAAACTTTCACATTTATAATACTAGTATAGATTCAAAATTACAGTATATTCGTATTACCCATATTATAGTTACCACACAATAGGGTATTAGTTATTTACGGCGTACTCACAGCGGGTACCAGGTACCCAAGACTGCCGCATTAATGCGGATAGACAGAAGGCTCCTTCAGTTTTATAGTTCGGCCTGTAATGATGCGTGTGGTGCGAGTGACGAGCGAGAGCGGGTCTCCCATAGTACGCTATCCGCTCCGCTTTTAAAGAAATGCGCTAGAATCAGAAATAGGAATTTTCGAGACATAGTATGCATAGTAAGGTATATGACTATTATTTACTGAATTATCGTGTTTGTTGACATATGAAATATTTTTTTAATAATGATCGCTGTTGAAGTTTCGTAAAAGCTAGTAGTGGGGATAGAGTGGGTAGATCTGAAATGTACCTAGGCTTATTTTTTTTGGATACGACACTTTGAATGTCTATATTTTAGTATATTTTTCAGTTATTTCCAAAATGATTTCACTCTTATTAATCATAAATTACCCAGATTGAGCCCTAGATTGAGTGTTAGTAGAATCGTAAATTGCTTAATTTTAATATTGTAGGCCAAAATATTTTACCGATCGACGCCTACAGCGAATCAGCAGCTTTTGGCACTTGGTACAGGGTGTCATTATATAAAATGTCTAATTAGATTTATTCCTTCGGAAATATTATATTTATAACCTACTGTTACAAAATAAAAAAATAAAAAGGCCTTTAATCCTCCTACTTCACTTACATATCGTGAATTTATAATTAAAATGGAATGAAAGTTTAATTAATATTTGTAGAAGTCACCTACTGTTACCTCTGTTAAAATATTCAACACGCTATCCTGTTCTCCCTTGGACCACCGCCATTCACCATACGTCAGCGATCCCCGCACTGTTTTATAACTAGCTCATACCGATTAATCAAGTCCTTCGTGGGGCAGGTCTGCAAAACGTAAAAGTCAAGCTAACTGAGCTAGCCTGATTACGACGAGAAATGTTCTAGCAAATTGACTGAATATTGTGGCCCGTTGTCTATTAGGGTTTATCGACATTATTATTTAAGTACTAACCGACGTAATAAAATAGGGGAGGTTCTTAATTCAACGTGTATATTTTTTTACTAGCTGTTGCCCGCGACTTCGTCCGCGTGGTATTTAACAAAAACTCAGCCGTTGGCAACAGCCTGCTCGCGTTCTGATCCCGCGGGACGCATTGCAGATTGTTGCTATCAAACTTTAATCAGGCGCAGCGCTGCAACATTGGTTTTAATTTTTTTTCGAGAGATCCAATTTGTTTTTTCTAAAATAAAAGTAGCCTATGTTACTCCTTGTTACATCAGCTATCTGCCAGTGCAATTCCCGTCAAAATCGGTACAGCCATTTCAGAGATTACCCGGAACAAACAGACAGACAGACAGACAGACAGACAGACTGACGGACAGACAGACAGACAGACAGACAGACAGACAGACAAAAATTGTAAAAAATGTTGTTTCGGTATAGGTAACGTGTATACATCCAAATGCACTTAGTAAAAAGCGGTTATTTTAATATTACAAACAGACACTCCAATTTTATTTATATGTATAGATGTTTGACCATGCGTATCTTTTAACTGGATATTCTGATTGAAATTAATCTAATTTTAAGGATTTTATTGCGATTTTTATTTCGATTTTACGTTCCCGATGGAAATAAAAATCGCGATAAAATCCTTTAAATTAGTTTCATTTCAATGTATAATATTCGCGTAAATATAAGAAATCAATATGGATATTCTGATTTTAATGATTCAATACAATGACGTAGCTGTGTCCGTCCCGCTCAGACTTTGGAATTCATTAATGAGTATAAAAGTGACAGCATGCTTATTCAATTACGTAATGATTAGATAAGCCTTATTTATCGGCGCAGATCGAAGAAGAAGATCCTTCTCCTACTACTCCCTCTGATCCTACATTGTTCCTAGAGCAACGTGTGGAGCCTGCTTTAAAAAAAATATTAATGCATATTTTATAATTTCCAAGAAAAAAGGCCCTACTAATGTACCTGGAAGGTTTTCAACGTGAAATTATATTCCAATCACGGCCCCGCGATTATACTGTGAGAAATAGTACAAAAAGGTTTTTACACTCGAAGGAACATTAAATTCTTTGTCTATTTTTGTTCGACAACCCATGGTAACACGTTGCAGGATCTTAGCAGTAAAGATCTCACTTTAATATCATATATTACACACCAAAATCAACCTTAACCGCAACGGGATACGGTCTATAGAAACTGCATTTCGATTCAGTGGAATGCATAGATCCGACACATCTAAATACCTAACTTGTTTGAGGGAAAATAAACTCTAGGTACCTGCATATAAAGTTTAAAATGCAAGTATAATGTATTTGCGAAGTTCTGCATAGCAGGGGCAGTGTCCTCTATGAACCGCGCGGCTACGGCATAGGGTTGTCACGATTTTGAAATGAAACTTTTGTTTGATTTTTATTGGTCGGGTAAAATTATTGTTTGACGTTTTGTTGTGCTCAGCAGGATTGTTTTCTATATAAAAGTGATATATTGGCATTTTGTGACAAGATAATCTGCTTTACAGTCTAGCTTTTGCATGGAGCTTATTTAATATGGCTATTGGACGGAAGGTTTAGCGTTTTACTTTGAATGTGCTACCGTGAAATCTTGTCTAGTTTTTTGAGCGCGAAAATATTTATTGGGTTTTTAAACAAATAAAACTATCTCTTCGACATGTTGTCTCAGCTAGCTGAAGCTGTAGTGGTAAACCTAATAATTCCATATGCTAGAACGATACCGAGCTATTAAAAAAGTAGTTCTAACCTATCATAATATTTTAAACTAGCTACTGAAAAAATAAGCATATATATTTTTTATTCTTAATAATAATTGTGCTGTGCCAACCCTATAACAAAGGCCCTGTGCGAAAAATGACGCGCGTCGTCTTTTGTTTATGGTATAATGAGGACCTTAATTATGTATAGTGGCGGGCGCGCCCGCGCAGGCCGCGAGACGGCTGCGGGAAATAAAAAAATAAGTTGGCGACTATCAGCGATACTCGCGATAATTGAGCTATATATAGGTCTGGGTGTTACTGGGATTCCCCCAGTCCATTGTATGGTACCCATAATAGAAGCGGGCCAAATAATTGGTGTGTTTGTCTGGTGATGTTTATATACATTTTATCGAAAGCTTGGCCTGGGATGAATAGAATAGACCTTCAGGAGATGTTATAAACCCACAGGGGCTCTGATGGGAGTTGCCACCTGTGTGCCTACACCTAAGTCGTTGTGATATGCAAATTCTTCTGAATTCTACAAAGAACTGGGTACGCTATATTCGAACGCTTATACCAGGGATTCCCAAACTATTTTGGCCAAAAGACCCCTTTTCCAAAATGTCCCCCATAGCCAAATTACTTTAAAAATCCTATCTCTAGTTTTTTTTCCTATTTATACCAAATAATAATTTCATCTTGTACGAACTAGTGCACGCTTATCGACTAGTTGAGTTTTTAATAGTACAAAACTGATACTTCCTACTAAAATATTAGTAATTCTTATAACAAGTTGGTACTCGTAACACAACTTATACAGTATCTTGAAAGTTTCATATAAGAACTTGTGTTACTTAATAGGGGTCGATTTTTGTCGACTCTGCAAATCAGTTATCGTTTATATCGACCCCTGGGAAACCGATATCGACGCCATAGCGTCGAAATCGACCACCTTGCGAATCCCTGGTTTAGATAATTACGATTTCCGGGAAAACCATAACCAATCAAACTCAATCTGTGTTTAGACGTTTTTGAAATATCGTTTCCCTGTAGTGTGTAGTCTATTATTGATCTGCCAATCTCCGGCTCGAGATTAATGATGCACGCACATCTCAGGTGGAATGTTTTAATAATTGCTGCAAAATAATAAAAAATACTCCAATCCTTTTCTCAGGATCCATAGCCAAACTAACGTATTTTTTACATGAATACCAGTCGTCTAAGGGTCACGGGGCATCCTGGTTATGTCCTTGGAGCATTTAGGAACTAATAAAAATAATATTGCCAGACGAACACACTAATTATACGCTCCCATACAATATCTGTCATAATTGATAGTTACTATGCGGTTGCTGTTCGATTATGTTAGCCGACTTGGGGTGGCAAATGTCCTGGACCTTTGCCATCCTTTTGAATTAGGACTTTCCCAGCAATAACGGGTCATCAACAACAACACAGTACAACGGTTACTAACTAATGGTTAGTCCTCGCACATCAGGCCAGTGTTCAGGCACAACAAGTCAAAAGGATTCGCAGCCGGTAGGATTCGAACCTACGCTCCCAGAGGGAATCTGATTTCGAGTCAGACGCCTTAACCACTCGGCCACGACTGCTACATGATTATGTATCGAATTTTATGATCATATAATACAAGCACAAATTTGTAGTAAGTTTACTTTGACTCTAAATGGAATTCAAAGAGCTCAACAATAACTTTCTGTATTTAATTCTTATATTTACGCGAATACTACACATTAAAATAAAACTAATTATAAGGATTTTAACGCGTTTATATTATGATTTTATGTTCCCGACGTTTCAGCTGCTTAAAAATTAGTTTTATTTAAAATTAACGTCCTAGCTTTAGCGGAACTGTGAATGGTCATTGGCCATCTCTGGTAGAGAAAAACGCGTGTGAGCGACTCTCTATTTCTCCATGGATATCCATGGAGAATAAAGTGAAGAATGGAGAGGAATACAATGGAGAATAGAGTCAGATGACAAAATAATACTACCCCGACACGCCAGCGTTTTAGTAGGTATTGGTACAGTTAACCAACCCCCCTCCCCTCCATATGGGAGGTCTGCCTACGAGAAGTGGCTCACGGTTTGAATGTAATATATGTTTAGAAGAATAATACAACACATTTCCAATGAAAGTTGATATATTTTCCCATGGCACCGCGGCGTTGTAATAAGTTAGCGAGAATGTAACATACATTAATAATTAATATGGAGTGGCGTTGAGAATATAAAACATGTGCATAGTTAAGTGGTACTTGCATTTAACACATTAAAATGCAAACAAATAATACCAGCCCTTTTAATGTCCCACTGTTGGGCACGGGCCTCCTCTCAATGCGAGGGGGATTGGGCCATACTCCATCAAGAAGACATTAAAGTTTCAGCAGAATAGCCTATCTGTCACAGTCGTAATGGAACCTCAATAGTGTGTCGCTAGAATGGCTATCGTATGTCGTTTTATTTAAATTAGCAGACTTGGGCCCCTGGTCCTCTGCCAGTCACATCCACGTGTGATATCATCGGTCCACATTGTCTGTGGCCGTCTTCGTGCTCCTGAGAATTTATGCGAGCTATGTGCCGCCCACTGCAACTTCAACTTTGAAATTCTTTAAGGGGGAAGCTCAGGGTCAGGGCGCGAAATTCAAAATATCAATGGGGTTTATTTGTTTACGAAAAATTTGGACATCTTTACGATGTAATTTAGTGTTTTGCGATATTAGCATTCTACATTGGATGTCTCGATGTATTAAATTTGCTTAAAAACGTACTTAATCCGATACAATACCATAAGGTTTGTAAAAACCGCTACTTTTACTAATTTTATGGTGTTGTATCGCTTTAGGTATTTTTTTAAGCAAATTTAATACATCGAGACATCCAATGCAGAATGCTAATATCGCAAAACACTAAATTACGTCGTAAAGATGTCAAAATTTTTCGTGAAAAAATAAAAACCATTGATATTTTGAATTTCACGCCCTGACCCTGAGCTTCCACCTTAAGCTATGTCAGTTACTCTAGTTCGTCTATGACTCTCCACATTTCTGATTCTATCGTAGCGATAGTTGCTGTTACATACCGGGTTTATTATCTAAGCAGTCCTACCTACTTTAATAATATCCTATTCTGTGCTAGCTAGCGCTGGTGACCCCCACATAGACATAGCGCAAATTACCCAATAAACAGTAGACAATAATAATTTACGACTTTCTCACAGCTCCAACAATACGCACTTTCGGTACTAATGGTGATGTTTCTCGGGATCTTTTCTCTATAATTTTGGAAAATTGAGCTCTGTTCGTCAAATGACATACGACGCGGAAGATAGAGTGTTAAGCTGCTTCCAAATGTTGGGGGTGTTGGGCCAAACATAGCCCAACAACACAGACCAATAGATGATCGGGCCGGGACCGGCCTTAAATATTGATGTTGAACAAATGTTAGTAGTTTAATGTAATAAATGTTAGTTAGTTCTAAATGTTAGTGTGTTTAATTTAAATAAAAAATAATTATTTATTTCAATACAATTATATACAATAGTTATTTACATGGAAAAACAAAAAAACTAAAAAATACTTATTAATAGGACATTGAAAAAAAAAATTGTTTTGTGTAATGTAGCAGTAGCATAATGTTTTTGTAACTTGAGATTCATAAGTACTGTGCAATAATGGTCTACGTGAATAAAAAATATTCTGATTCTGATTCTGTTGTAAACAATGTACCTACCTACAGTACCAGACTAAAACAACGTTTTAGGTATATTATGGGTACCGTAGGCACTGGGGGCGATCCCAGTATAATAATTAGTAATATAAAACATCCAATACTCGGGTACAAACATTCTATCACACAAAGATTACTACTGATAAAGATTACTACTACCTGGATTCGATTTTTGGGGTCGAGTCACCTTCGTCCGTAGGAGAATTAAATACCCTCGAGATACCCTACACGTGACCCTGGGTGGTGCAAACTAGGTGACAACTCTACTGGTGGTAGGCTTCGGCCGCGGTTAGTCACCACCCACTGAACAAAGCCATGTCGCCAAGCGGCCTAGCCGTGTTCCGGCATGATGTTCGTAGTTGCCACTTACCATCAGATGATATCGAGATCAAATACTTGCCTATAACGTAATAAAAAAAAATAAAAAAAATCGAAACTGAAAACCGACCCGAGGCATAGATAATGTGTCAAGGCCATATGGGAGGCCAATGATATTATATAATCATTGGGGGAGGCCATTAAACGTCCTTCGGGTAATGATGATGATCATGAGCATTGGGATCTGGGAGATAAAGTTAAATTATCGGTAATTATCCCATTTGTTATTGTTATTGTACAGAGGTTTTTATAGGAATAGGTGCTGTTTTATTGCAAAGTGCGTACGGCCGGCCGCCATTAATTCTTTATTCAAATTATCAACACCCTTGCAGACTTTATTTGCAGCTGTCAAAACGCGTATTGTATTCAAATTTAGAATTTACACATTCATTTTTTTTTATTTTTAAGAATGCCATAATGATTTTTATTCTTAAATATTAATTTGGATAGGTGCCTTGATTATTTTTATGAACGGTAAGTATTTCTTTGTAAGTAATTTTTTTTTATACCACAAATTTAAAAGTATTAGATGTACGTCAGTCATGGAGACAGATAATAATAACAATTCTTTCCTTTTTACTCGTCATTCAGGCAAAGGCATAATACTATCCATACGAATTGTTTCCAACGACGTTGTGCTCCAGACATAAAATATTGAATAGCTCGCGTACTTACATAAAGTTTACAGCTTGTTATAAAACTTAACTGTAGTGCAAGTAACATTACTTTATAAGCGGCCCCGTTGTTTTATTATTATAATCATATCGTTCGTTAATTACAAACATGGGAAGTGGATGCCTTATGATCCGACAGGTTTACGTTTGGAAGTTATTATATCGTAAATTATCTAGGATCATATAAGTCAAGTATGTAACTAAGATTATAGCACAGACCAAACATGTTACCATTGTCTATGTTCAGGAACACAAGTTCGCGTCACATAATTCCTATTAAAAGCTTTTTAATAAAAACTATAAATAGGAAATGACATTGTATGTCAAAAAGATTGTGGTTCACGCGTAAAATAATATTTAAATCAATAATTATCCCCTACGAAATAATAAAATATTCTGAATCTGTGTTCCACAATGTCGAGCGACAATCTCATGCCTCCCGCGTACAATTGGCTCAAAGACGCCAACATATACAACAAGAATAATGAAAAAATCTCCTACGATTGGCTGTCAGAGAACGCCGAAATTATCGCCCTCCTATTCACCGCGAACGGTATAGACAAGGACGGCATTATTGGGAAATTTTACGAGTTCTTCGAGAACGGCAAGTACGTCAATTTACCCATCGAAGTTATTCACGTACCGATGGACGACACCGAAAAGGAAATGGAAGCTTCCTACGAAACCCAAGCGAACTGGTTTACTCTTAAGTTTAATGATACCCTGGTACTTACGCTGCAGTGGATGTATGGAATTACCTGCATTCCCCATATTTATGTGATGAAAATCGATGGTTCTGTGATATCTACGCATGGTATTTTAGATTTGGAGCGTTATGGTAAGAATGCTCTGTTGACATGGATGTCGAATTCGGCTTCTACTAAAGCCCATAGAAGAATGAGTAGGGATGCTAATATGTATGGGCCGAACTGGAAGTATTTGAATGTTGGATTATCGAAGCACGAGTACCAGAGGAGGTTCAGTCCAGTGTTAGCGTTGGAAACAGAAACTCATGACGAGCCATGAGATCCTTGTACTTTGAATAAGTCTCCAATCCTTTTTTCGAAGTAAATTCTATGGAATAAGTAAATTTTTAAATTTTATTGATAGGTTTGATTACTATAATTGTTAAATAAATAATTGACAATAATAATAGAAAACAAATATATTTTATGAAGGTAAAAATTTATTTTCGAGCCGTTGATATAATATTAATACTAGCTATTACTACGATTATTTTAAAAATCATAGACTTTTACAATATATTTTAGGTATAAAAATACCTAGTTAGAATGCATCCATCCTAAAAAAGTTTATAAAAAAACGTGGTCAAACTTGGTGCCTTTGACCATTATGTGTTCCATCCTTGTCAAGGGGAGTGCTAACCGTCTCTCCTTTCAATAGACACGATTATGGTATTTCAATTTTCACTTATATACAAAAACTTGCAAAAACTTCAATTGTGCAATGCAGAACATTTTCTTTACAATATTTTTTTGAGCTAATAATTAGATCATTCACTGATTTCTGTACATAATTTGATTTAGAACACGAAAATAAATTATGTAAGAGAACAAAAAGAAATTAAATTTGGCAAATAATGCATTTTGGTGATGAAATATTTGAATAAATCTATCGACGTTATAAGCTCCATCTATCGGCAACGAATGTAAACTGATTATTGTTTTGCTAAGAAAAGCAAATCATTTTAAGGTAGGCAGGTACTCAGTTATTTCTTCATTGATCATCTAACTAGAGTTGGAACAGTTAATTAAATCCAGATAATTGCGTAACGCGCTTTTAACGAGTATGATATTGACGCAACAAATCAAGTCTTAAAGCTTATGACAAAACATATCACAGATAAACACAAAAACTGACAGACGGATTAGCATAAATAATAAATAATTCCACTTTTTTTATGCATTGTCATAACTAGTTCAGAAAACTAGTTTGCGTGTTGAAGAGACACGTTACTTTGAGATTGCTATAAATTTGTAATCCAAACAAGCTCGTTTTAAAGTCTACGTAAAATGTTTATGTTATTGCTATACACCAACTTCACATAATATACAGTGATTCAGAAAGGGTATACATAGGCCTGCGGTGCTTTAGCGCTTTTGTAATTATCTTATGAAGTCAGAATATCAATATGTCGATTAAAAAAAAAACATTTAGTTGAAAAATTTTTTTTAGTTGACATTTCGGATTATGAATTAACCACCCATTGCCGTATGATTTATGCTTTCATTATCCCAAATTTTAAAAATGGAACCGAAATTTGAAATAACTTATTTTAACCACAAAAAACCGTTGATTCAATACGTAAATATTTTCTTACATCTTGATATTATTATGGCATAGACAACGCCCGCATACAGTGAAGTAGACGAAACTTTTTTACTTTTTTATCACACAATGGTGCCCGCACCGAGCCCAGCCAGAATCGATTAAGTAATAACCTGTATTTGAATCTAGATAGAGGTAAAATTGCACCATTGTTTGATGAAGCCTAGTTTTTATTTAGGTTGTTCAACTGGTTAGCAGACTTCGCAAGTGTATTCTTATAAATGGCAACTAGACTGAAGTTTATTTAAAATCTTTAAAAAATAATACCGTTTATTATTTGTAAAACTTATACCTGTTTACTCAGATGAAGAAATAATATGGATGGAGTGTCGGAAACAATATAAATGCTACACGCGAATTGCGTCCTCAACACGTGAATTCACGTGTACTACACAAATCAGCTTGGTTTTGTATGCTTCAATGTGTTGTTCGTGTTACTCTGTTTATATTATTACTCTATTAATATATGTGGTATGTATTTTTTCTTGAAATGTTTACAAATCTCAGTCATATCATAAATATCAGATAGTCGCGCCATCTAGTGTCGAATAGCACGAACTACGGAGTAGTTAAAAAACAATACTATATATTTTTTATGTACGACTAGCTGTTACCCGCGACTTCGTGCACTTAGTAAAAAGCGGTTATTTTAATATTACAAACAGACACTCCAATTTTATTTATATGTATAGATGAAAATGCTCATCCATCAAAATAAAAGTTATAGTTTATGAATGTGTTTAACAAAAACGTAAAAAAATATATAAATAAAGAAACGAGTTTTCTTTAACAAACTGCTAAGAACAAAAGCAATGTAAAGACCAGAATAATTTGTTAATTTCGCTTGCAGGGTTGTAAAATGGTCGGCACGGACAATTCTATAGAAGAAATCGTAAAATTTGCAGTTAAGCCCAGTCTGAGTATAATGAAGACATTTTTAACTGCGCGCAAACTGAGGCGTGTTTTATAATATTACTTGTTATTTAAGTATAATTATGATGCTACCTCTGACTTTTTCAAACAAAACTGCACGATCTGAGAAACGAACGAACGAGCTTACACTAATTGGCAACCCTTTTAAAAAACAAAGTACTATAAACAATCGTTTATTTTCACCGGCTCATAAATTTATTAGTTGGTCTATAGATGACAGGCTGACGACGTAATCAGTATGTTTCAAGTGACACATTACCACGTATCATAATAATATTGTTCCTGGAACAATAAAAAGCCATGCAATAACGAACAGTAAAAGCGTCGCTAACGCGGCGCGCATTCGCTACAAAACCGCCGCCATATTGGAATGCACAACCATAAATAAACAATAGTGTTGCGTGACGCTGAATTTTTATTATGACCACTGACCTGGGCCCCAAATCTGCTAACACAATCGATTCATAATCGAACAGCAACTGCATAGTAACTGTCACTAGATAGATATTGTATGGGATATCTGTCAAAAGTGACAGTTACTATACATATTGATTTATAAATACTTACGCGAATACTACACATTGAAATAAAACTAATCTTAAGGATTTTATCGCGTTTATTATTTGTTTTTTACGTTCCCGACGTTTCGTTACCGAGTTACTATACAGTTGCTAGCAGACATAGGGCCCTATACTTCTACAAATCGTTGGGTTGCATGGGTCATCTCTGTATTATTTTTTTAACTACATAAATTTTTAATGTTATGCTAAGTTGTAATTTCTTCTTAAAAGTAGGTTGTCTTAAATAGGTAACATAAAAAAATATAACCAGTCGCTTATATTTTCACAGGAGCTCTTCGTGCCTATCAACACGAAAGGAGAACTGTATGAGGTATGCCCGGAGGAGCTTTCTCCGGCGGAGTGGGAGCCAGCAGGAGCGGGCGCCGGCGCGGTGGAAGGACGCTCGCCCGCGCCTCCCGACATCGCTGCGCGTGCGCATCGCCTGCCGCACCTGTTGAGCATATGGCGGCTGCCGACAAGAGTGCGGCTACTGGCTGGCACTGTGCCAATAGAGATGGCACACGACGTAGGAGGTGAGATACAAAAACGCTCAGAGGATATTATGCAAACCATAATTAGTTTAAGGCAATCGGTATGACAGGAATAATGGAAGTCTAAAACAATATTGGGCTTGATTTGGAGAATTTTTATCATAAAGAAACACGAGCAGAGACCTTGAAAAAATAATAACATAGATCTTTTATTATATTTCAGAGGACCTTCTGCTGCGGGCGGCAGTAACCGAACCTGTTCTTGTTATGTGCACCCTTCCGGAGTACGGATCCATGCCGTCCAGCCCCAGCAAGCAGGTCGACCCTCGGTACCACGCGAAGGAAACCCTCCAACTCCTACCACTTAACAGCACAATCAAAGTGCGTCGCACGCAGCTCGGCTTCGAGAACGAGAAGCGCATGTTCCTCTCCGCGCGCCTTCAAAAAGCTCTAACATTTTGTCAACTAAACGTTGACAACTGGATAAGGCAGATCTCCTACGCTAACGCCAAAGTCGTGAGTAAAGCTAAAACCGCCGAAGACTTGTTGAAAGAAGACCACGAACCCCTCAAGTTTGAGAAAGAACGCAAGTTCACATTGCAGGGTCTAAAACTTGATACTTCAAGATTGTTCGGTAAAAGTGAGAAGGTACTCAAGGATATTCCGGACGAGACCGAGGGATCTATTATATTTTTAAGTAAAAACGAACTCGATCATATGAATTACGACGTGTATAGCGATGATGAGAGCAAGGACGAAAAGCCTGATGAAAAAGTTGAGGAGGAAAATTTCACTACTGACAAGATGCAAGTGTTTAGAGAGGATTGTGGACAGAAGAAAAATAAGTGGTTTAAGAATTTGAAGCTACTAAAGAGTACCGAAAAACTTACGGACGGGAAGATTACAGCCATAGAGAATACCGATAAATTAAGAGACTTCAAAGATCCCTTCGATCCTCTTAGCGAGAAGCATAGTTCTATAGAACGATACCAGGATATGGCTAAGTTAATAGAAGACAGATTCCGTGGTTCCAGAAAGAATGACGGAACAACTGAAAAGAGTCATTCGTACAAAAGTCTGACCACATCTTCGTCAGATATGGGAACAAGTCAGTGTAGTTCTAATCATAAAAAGCCAGTGCTAACTAAATCTGTGTCGGTACAGACGGGAATGCCAAACAATTCTTATACAGAAGACGATAGCATCAAAATGAAGCATGGTCGGAAGAACCTTAGCGTCGATCAGATCAACTACTGCGGTTCAATGGAGAGCGACTCCAGTTCTGGCAGAAAATTGAAAAGTCTGGATGAGAACATGCTTAAGAAGTCATCAGCTACAAAATCGTCAACAAATCTTGAAAGGAGGCAGAGGATACAACCAGACTTAATACCAGAAAAAGCCATGGTTAAGTCCGAGTCGTATAACCAAATACAAAGTTGTGAGGAAATCAACATGTTTGGCGTCGGATCTCTATACAACGATAGCGATTTCGAGATTAATTCCAAACAACACTCGTTCATAACGGAGAAACTCTGTTCGGAGTTTCACGTGAAAACAAAGCGGGTGCTGAGCAAATCTACGTCGAATTTGCTTCATCCCAAGAAGCCGTCGGACAAAAAGGAGGGTAGTAACAGTAACAGTATGCCTACGAAGACCGATCGCTCTTCAGAAGTAGATAAATCAGTCAATTTTAGAAAGAAAATTGATAAACCAAGAGCTCCAACGCCCAAATCCGAAGTGGAAGAAGATGGAACGCCTACAGATATTTCAGAAGACGAGCCACTGAGTCAAGTTAAAATACGTAGATCAATATCTTCTATACAGAAGAGAAAACTGCCTGTAATAGAAGATTTGCCGTACGGGCAAGTAGCGGACGCTGTACATGTCGAAGAAGAAGAAATAGTCGAGTCAGACGCAAGCACCGATAATATATACGCAGAAATATGTGCGCCAAATGCCAACAAAGCAACCGACGAAGAAAATTATGACAACAACATTGACGTGCTCGCAAACGATCCAGTAATCTGTAACGTGAAGAAAGAGGTTATAATTCGGAACGATGAGCGAGCGAGACAGATGATTGAAAACCAGGAAAATCCTTTTAGACATATAGAAGTAGTTGTTATAGAAAAGACCACGGATTTCGATTTGGATAATTCAAGCTTGGCGTCGAGTGAGGTGAACGAGGGTGATCGTAACCATGACGTTTCTATAATAGATTCTTGGGATCGTCAAAAGGAAAACGTCGATAGTAAAATTCACGCTATTAGATTAGAAATAACTAGTAATATAGATGACTATCCTAACGACATTGGGAATATAGAAAAAAGAGATGATCTATGTTTAAGCAAAGACAACTCGTTGAGCTTTAGTAACAGTATACATTTAAATGGTACATATCCCAACGACGCCATTTACGATACATTAAAATAGTTGATAGTTTAATAAGGATCTATCACGGACACGGATAGATTTAGTTCTAAAACGTCATTACTGTGTATTTTTTTTTGGTACGTGAGCAGAGCGCCGCGCCGTTGTCACCATACCGGATTTGTCTATGGATCTGTTGGCAGTAAAGTTTTTTTTTTGTGTTGAAGTCAAGTATTGTTTTTATTTGCGGTCAAGTATATGATACTCAAATCTGACAGTAGCTACATTTTAATTCGAAATCCAAAATAATGGCAACCAAAGCCGTTATGTATTTCAGATTTCATTATTTTAGTAGCGTTTGATTGTTTGGCCGTAAGTTCGCTTGTTTGTAACATGCTTGCAATAAACATTTAATTAAAGTCACTCTATTCTCATACATAAGTTTTATAAAAGTTACAATTTTGATTTCGGATAAAGAACTGATAGCGTACTCCTTAGGATAGCGTACTCCTTTCGACCTGTCGAATTAAATGAAACTTGGTATATAACAATTACTAAGATATTGACTTCTTATATTTACGCGAAAATGAAACTAATCAGTCCTCCCGTGGCCATGGTTGCTGTAAAGCAGCCGAAACGACGGGAACGTAAAATCGAAATAAAAATCGCGATATAATCCTTAAAATTAGTGTCATTTCAATTACTAAGATAATATCTTAATTTGTCTAAGTACTTTAAGTTGGTTCCTACCATACCAGACCACGACTTGATAATTCATTACCAACCTTACCAACCAATGCCATCTAGTGACAGTTAGTGATAACTATAATTTCATCAATTTGTACATTTCGGAAAATACTGTACAAGATTTTGGGGTGATAAAAAATATTTTGTAAAAATTCAATTTAATTATGTTATTTTATTTAAGCTTTGGTGTAATAACTTTTGACACGGAGTGTACCACGTAATATAAAAAAGCACTACCTACCTATTATTAGTTAAGGCATATACTAATTTGTCACTATCGTTCATTTATAGTATTTATAGATTTAAGAGCGGTAGATTTTTTATAATTCCTCAGAATTGAATTTGTATAGTCTCTAAGCTCGGTGAGAGCAGCGCCTCTAGCGGTCAGCAGCAGCAGATTATATTTAGAACAAAAAAATATCGCTCTAATGCAAAGTATCACATAAAAATGGACTGTATTTCACACACGAATTATTCTCAATCGGTGCTATATAAGGTGCTGAAAGATAGTTAAGAATATCATTAGGCTTACCACTACCAAATAGGAAATTTGTGCCCCTATTGAATTCAACGGCTGGACCGACTTTCATATACTTACCGAAAAGGCAAGTTACGTAGTAAGATTTACAAAATTCTCGCAACCTCATCTGTTTTTTTTTACATTTGGTCATTTTGAGTAAACCATAACGCCATCTAGCGGAGAATAGATGGGAAGATCCATTCTCCACTCGATAGAATATTTCTATATTCATTTTGCTTACAAAATTACGTACCAATTATTGCTTACTTATAATATTTTAATTGACTAGACTACGTGATAATTGATTGGTAGTGGTGACCCAAATTATAACCTAAGTCTAAATACGACTCGGTTGCTGACTAAGAAACTTTTAGAAGCTTTTCGGTCACGTACTTAGGTAATGTCTAGAATCTAAGTACCACATATCACTTGACAATGTAAATTGTATTATATAGTATTAACGCGTGTATTATAAGCGAAAAGTGCTCTCAGTGAAATGTAAAATTTTACAAAATTAATTAAGAATACAAAAATATTGAAATTTAAATGTTGTTTCATTGGCGTCCGACGAGTGCCATAGAGAATGAATACCAAACAAATTCATAGACGGATATAACAGTTTGATTCATATTCGGAATAATTTTTTGTGATATTCTTTTTTTAGGTTATGGCTATCAGCTACAAAATAGTGTAATTTTTGCCAGTGTCAAGTGAAATAATTTAGAGTTGTAAAATATAGGTACGCCTGATGATAATGATGATGCTGAACAAAATACCCTGCCTATAACAGCAAAGCATCAGGACATCATCTATGTAAGTATTAAATACTGAGTACGGTTTGAGAAATTGTAAATAACATGTTAGCTAGCTAGACGGATATAAAGACAGGTATTTAATCATAAAGAAAAATCACACTATATGACAAATATACTGTATTTAATCAAATAAATTACATTTAAAATTAAAAATAGTACCGACAAACAATTTCGTTACAATGGCGCGGATTTAAAATATAATTTCACAGTTTATCCTTGCAGATGTAAAAATCAATATTGAACTACAATTAATTACATAATTATTTAAAAAAAAAAGAAACGCAACGGTAGGTGGCTATGGTCACAGGCCAAGTAATATGTTGTGCGTCTTTCCAAAATTATCTGTCACAAAATCATAAATTGGGAATGGAACATCTCAACACATTATCATCATCATCCTTTTCTCTTAAATATTAAATTTCATTTACAATATACAAGAATATAGCAGTACGAAGGTACAATGTTTTTTTTTTATTTCCTTTCATGAGATTATTTACGGTGAACTGCGCTCAGTTACACGAGACGATGCAGCTTCCAAAGCATCACAGAGAGACGCAGTCGAATCCCAATGAGAACGAACATTTAATTATTTAAATCCTACGGAGCGAGTGGCTTGTGATGTTTCATGGAACGTTTAAAATGTAACAAGACTTTACACTGATCAATATTAATTAAAAGTCAACTTATATCACAATAATGGCGTAACCTGAAGTAGGCCACGAGCTAAGCAATATGCTGACTCAAGTCCGTTGCAATATAAATCTTGAGCAACGTATTGCAATTATCAATAGAGCAATAGTTGCTTACTGTGATCCCGTACCATTGTATATATAACTTTGGCAATAATAATCTCAAGATGTCAGAATAGCTCGGAAACCGGAGATATTTCTTAAATGTATCTTGCATATCGATAATGATCTATAGTATTGAAACAAGACAAGCCACAAGGGCCCCAAGTCAGCCAACACAATCGATTCATAATCGAAGGGCAACCGCATAGTAACTGTCACTTGACAGATATTGTATGGGATATCTGTCAAAGGTGACAGATAAACGTTAAGTAACTGTCACTTTTGAAGTGACGTTTGAAAGTGACAGTTACGATGCGGTTGCTGTTCGAATATTAATCGATTATGTAGCAGACTTGGAGCTAAGGTGTTGGGTAGTCAGTCAGGGTGGGATCCGTGGGGATCTAGGCGAGTCTTATGGACTGGATTATTTGGAACACCGCCGATCCGCACACAACGAACACGAACAACGCTAGGAGCCACGGTGCTACCGGGTACTGGTCTTCCTTCTCCTGTAACAAAACAACAATATATAAATAAAACAAAATTATTATTAACATGAGTATATAAAATCATAATAAATTACAGTATAGAATATAGATGGATATCTAACTAAAATAATTGCTTATACAAGGTGATTCAGAAAGTGTATACTATCCTTAGAACCAGCGCTTTTTAGCGCGTTCGTAACCACCTATGTTAAGTAGGCATTAATAGTAAAGTAAAACAAAAATTGCTCACAAAAATCACAATAGGCATTTCGTTGCAAGCAAATTTTTTAAAGGTTAGTAAATATATCCTTTCTGTATCCCGCTGTATATTTTCTGCTTATATAAAGTCCCACTGTTATAATATTTCAATAATGCTCACATTGTTATCATAACATTTTTAGATTAAACATATTTTGCCATTTTGTAATAATATGTAGTTACAGTAAACGGTTATAGAGAATGCTGTATGCACAAAAACCTATTAAGAGCATTGCAAATAAATTTTACACTTCATTCTGATTTCATTAGCAAAACGATGTAATAACTTATTTACATAAGATATGCACACCACTTAAATTTGAGCTAGTTAGCAAGTAAAATATGAATAAATTCAATCAAGATTACATATTTAATTTATAATAATATCACCACACAAACACACCAACCATATGGTCCCACACTAAGCAATGCTTTGTATTATGGGTACCGTACAACAAACTGGGAGACAGAATATAATATTATAGGTATTGGTGGTTTCATGATTCAGGTACAAACATTCGTGCTCATCACTCAAAGTTCTTCCTATTAGGATTCGAGTCTGGGACCCTCGGCACAGATAGCAGACTCACTAGCAACTGCTCTTATCCAATCGTCAATCTATAAATTCTAAACTTACTTATGGTTATTACATATACACATTAAATAATAGGCATATACCCTATTCACCTTTATTAAGTTAAATACTCAAACGAAGAAATAATAAAAAAAAAACAAGCACATTTGTGTATCATACGAATTTGCATGTACTATACATGCTCGGCCAGTTGTTTGTGGTTCAATATGTTGTTTGCAGCACTACGTCTATATTATTTGTTGGTTTGATTATTGGATAGAAAACATGTTATATGTGAATGCTTACCTTGTTGGATTTAGGTACATTGCCTCGCATGGTGATGTTTTTGCTGGCGATTTCGTTCGCGATACGCATTCTCTGTTTCGGTGCCATTTTGCTTAACTGTTATGTTGTCCTGAAAAAAAATATGAGAAAACAATTGTTATTGTATTGTGGCATGAGTGCATAATTTTTTCTGATTAAAATACCCCTGAGCAATATTATTAACTTAATCCTGGATAAATTTAGCTAGTAGACCTACACCAGGTCCATTTTATATACAAACTAGCTGCGCCCGGCGGTGTTACCCGCAATAAAAAGTATGAAAAATTAAAACATCTATCCCACGGGAACCATACATTTTACCGGCCATAACCATACATTTTTAGCCTATGTGCTATTCCAGACTATAATCTATCTCTGTGCCAAATTTCATCCAGATCCGTTCAGCCGTTCGGGCGTGAAAGAGTAACAAACATCCATCCATCCAAACTTTCACATTTATAATATTAGTATATTAGTATAGAAGTATAGATTATATATATGATGCTTGTATGTATGGTGTAAAATACAAAGTTTGAATATGAATAACTGCTAAATAAGTATGCAAAAGGAACTCAAATAATGATGTTATTAATTAAGTGTTTCATTGTTGGTGCCTCAATGTTTATGATCCACAGTAGATATACAATCATCTTAACCCACTATAAAAATCTACTTTTAGAGAAATACCTACCTACCTTATATTACATTTCAACTCAGAATGTTTTAGAGCAAAAATACAGTTTTTTATTGACAAATAAATTGTGGGTACCTAAGTTGACGTAACTAAATAGTTAAGCAAGTCATATTTGACCTACCTGCAGTGCAATATGAATTTAAAAAGCACAAAAAATAAGTTTTGATTTGATATTTGAATAAATTATACATGTGTTTTTGTACAGATATACGCAGCTACAATACAGGGGGCGATAAGTAACTTGCCAAGTTGATTACGTGTCGTAAAATTGTTATCGAGAAATAAGTCCTAATCACTACCTACATTTTAATGATAATAGGTAAATTACTTAGTAAACCAAGGACAGGGGGTTCATCCTTATTGTTATAAGTGCTAGTTTCCCTTCTTATTAATTGCGTATTATCGTATTTTCTCAAAGCGATGGAATATTGCGAAAACTTCGTCACAGCTGTGAACAGGATTGTGTAAAAACCGGTTTTTAGGTAAATTATTTGAATGTTAAGGATACAATTTAGTGCCATACGGTTTATGCTTTGTGTATATAACGATTTTCACAGTTAATCGGCCGTAGTTAACAAGTAAAACGTAGGTACTTACATTCACGTTGATATGAGAATGTAAACACGCAGATATAGAAAGTCACACAAGATTTCTAGAAAGTTAATGATGAAAAAATACACCATTGATGAATTAGATTGATATTTTTGTATTAGAATAAGTTTTATTGTGGAAATTAAATAAATACTCACGGTTTATCCTAAAATTATTGGGCTGCGAAAGCCAACCGCACAAGCTCGCTTGACACGTATGTAAAAAGTGAACTGACAGAAACGTCAGACGCGTCATTTTGTTGTCGAATATTGCGCATGTACCGTGACACGCGTCCAAAAATGTTGCAACATAGAAATAAACATCGGTTGTTATAATAATAAGTATGTGATATTATTGATTTTATGATAGTCTATTATTGAATCTTTGCAATAATTAATGTCCATGTTTTCTAGCAACGTTAATTTTTTTAATATAACAACAAAAACTATTACTGCCATCTACTATTGAGTAGCATAAACTAAATACTTCTAACTAGTTGTTTCTGTTGCTTAACATTTATCACTAGATGTCGTTACTATAGTATATGTTGCTCTCGCTCAATAGATGACGCTGATCGCTAAAATATTATTTTCTTCGAATATAAGTATTTTTTTACGTTCGAACAATTTATCCCTTCTAGAATGGTTCATATTCTAGAGATAAATAAAATATGATAGAAGGATGTCTTGGACATAAAATACCTAATTGGAGACAGTATTCTTAGTTTGTTTCCAAATACACTCAACAAATACTATTTACGTAATAGAAGTTGTTATTCTAAGAAAACTTTTTTGCTCGAATGTACGAAAATGATTACCTACTGAAATTTATATTACGTGTTGAAAAGAGACCATACCACTAAATAGAGACAACCGTCTAAAAGACAGAGATAACCGACGAAGGACAGTCAGGACATCATTATGTATCAGGTGTCAATGCATCGACCAATAGCGTAATAGAGTTATCCTTGGAGGGTGATCCTTGCGGTCCGATTGGCGGATATACACAACGCCTTTATAAATAGTAACGCCTACGAATAGAATCCATTTGAATTTTGAATTTCGAAGGAAGGACGTCAACTGGTTTTGTAGGGATTGAGTACCTACCTATCTGTCAATGTTTCTTTTTCTTTTTTTAGGTTGGCGATCGGCTACAATATAGTGCCATTTTTCCAGTGTCGAGTATGCCTCGATAATAAGATATAAAGTTATTTAAAAATTGTAAGTACCCTGATGATAATGATGTAATGGAATGAATCCTTTACCCCTATCAGTAAAGCGGTGGATACTTTTAGTGAAAATTTACCGGACATCTTGCGCTAGACAAATGCACGCAAACAGAGATATAGGTAGGTTCCTAACGAATTATTTAAGTTGAAGGTTCAACTTAGACAAAGAAATAATATGCCTATTTGTGTAGTACACGCGAATTACGTCCTTATATGTTATATGATACGTCTTATATGTTTCTGGATCTCTGGTGTTGGAATTTTCTATCAATCTTATCATGAATGAACGCATTTTTTCAGTATTCTTAAATTGATTTTAGCCTAAAATCATAATAGAAGTGTCATCTTAACGTGATTGAAAAAGCAACACAAAAATAATTATATTGATTTAGACCTAAAACTGCAATGTAAATAAAATGTCGATACGCTCGAGCGCGCTCGCCACTCGCACGCGTCGGGTATCGCGCGGAACGTTGTGTTGTGATCGCGTAGTTTACAATACATGGCGCGCTCAAAAATTACAACACTATAAAAATACATTCTTAAGACTTTCGACATAAATTATTTTATTATATAACTAGCTGCGACCCGCGGTGTTATCCCGATTAAAAAGTATGTCGGAAACATACATTTTATCGGGATAAAAAGTGGCCTATGTGCTATTCCAGACTATAATCTATATCTATGCCAAATGCCATCCAAACTTTCACATTTATAATATTAATGGGATACAATAGGATTTTATTTTAGGCATTACGTAACCCTTAGGTACCAAAAGTTTTCGTTACCATGCCCCTTACAGCCTGTATAACTTTTTTTTTTAACAACTAAGTTTTTTATAAAAAATAAGCTCCAGTGTGTTGCCATGCGCGGCGCACACACGCTACACTTTGACATCATAAATCTTAATTTGACGGTAATTATTTGAGCGATCAGTCCCAGGCTGCTTTATCATCGAAATAAGTTCTTATCCACCTATGCGACAGGGTTGTGTACTTAAGTTCCTCCTTCACAATAAATAAAACAATCCCTTCTCTAAGAATTTACTTAAATGCAATGTGTTCTAAGGGTCTTTCAAAAAAAAATATTTGCAATATCTGTCGCCGCTTGGGAAGACATAGCGACCTCTTTGGAGTTTGTTACAAGAACAGTAGGTTCGTTCACTATCAAGCTTAGTACTAGGAATTCATAATTGAAAGGAGACAATGGCATCATTATATCTTCAGGATAATTAAGAGATTTTTTTTTATTACATTATAGGCAAGTATTTGATCTCGATCTCACCTGATGGTAAGTGACGATGAGATCTACGATGGAGCATACTTGCCTAGGTAGGAAGGCGGCAGTAGATCGAGACGCTACATTCACTAGGCACATGCAGCGCAGCTGATCTGACCCGCCATCCATGAATGGCAACACCGAACATCATGCCGGAATACGGCTAGGCCGCTTGGCAACATGGCTTTGTTCAGTGGGTGGTGACTAGCCACGGCCTAAGCCTACCACCAGTAGAAGTATAAGGTATACTCAATTGGCGTAGCTACCATAGGCCTAGGCGGGGCATCAGCAGTTCCTCGGGGCCCCCATGCTCAAGGGGCCGGCTCACACTGTCGTCATTGACAATTAAATACGATGCTATTGTCACTCCATTGCGATACAATCGTGTTATCCGACTTGGATATTAGCTCGTATGCCTAACAACTAATCTTAAAAAAACAGACTAAAATATTGAGCCTTATCTTTGCATTTCAAATGCATCTTGTAAAACTAATTCCCACAAAAAAGTCGGCAAACTCAAACCCAGGTTTATTTAACACGATTTTTCGGGTGTGTGCTTATCGTTCGATGTACACAAACAGAAGGACAATGGGACATCTCTATCCATGCCCCGTTCGCCTAAGCGTGAAGATAGATACAAAATACCTATATATAAGACTCTTTTGTCGCATCTAAGATTGCAAATGACGATAACATTGGAACACTTATTACTTTGAAACGTCGGGAACGTTAAAAACATAGGTATAATAAACGCGAAAAAAATCCGTAAAATTAGTTTTATTTCAATGTGTTGTATTCGGGTAAATATATATAACAAATTAATTATGTGAACCTATTTACATTGAGTTACTTATAAAACACACAGTTGGCAGAACGGTACAATTGGTAGAACGCTTGCCTCGGTTTCGAGGATTGCAGGTTCAAACCCCCTGGCTCGCTCCTCTGGGATTTCATGCGTGAATCTCATTTTCAACCACGATTATCACTGGCTAAACGGTGAAGTAAAACATCGCCAGGTAACCTGCATGTCTGAGAGAACCCCTCGAAAGATGTGTGAAGTCTGCCAACCCGCACTGGGCCAGCGTGGTGAACTATGGCCTTATCCCCCCTCGCATTGTGAGGAGGCCCGTGCCCAGCAGTGGGATATTAAAAGAGCTGGTACTATTATATTATTATTGTTATAGTTTGGTAATCGAAGTCATAGATCTAAATAAACATCTGCTTTTAATTTTTAAATCGCACAAAAAACTGTAGGTTCCCCACACAATATCACACATGATTGGTTCAAAATGAACCACTACATATAATTGGATTTTGGTTAAAATATGATAACCCGGTGGGTGTGTGGTCGCCGGTGTTGCCAGCTCCCTGCATTACGTCAAACCTCTTCAGCTGACAGATCAGGCGGAAAGAGCGATGCCTTGGCCGTTTAAAAATTAAATTTAAAAAATATATTCGTACTACTTGTGCGTTTACCGCGTGAAATATAAATTTGCAAGTTATTATACATTGTTAAGGTCGTTATTAGATTGTATATTAAGTTTTTTTGAATGAAAATATTCTGAGGAACGATGTGTGAACGTAAAGCAACATTTTTACAGTGAAACGTGAAAAAAAAAAAATCGGTTTTGTCTCGTTTATTTTATGTTTTATATGTTCCTGACGTTTCGGCTGCTTAACAGCAACCGGACGACTGAGGTGTTAGACGTCCTAGTGTCATAGTTAGAACTGGGGTACCCTCATATTTAGTTGTTGTTTGCGGTCCGATCTACGCAGAAAGTGCTCACAGTGTCTTAAGGTATAGCAATGGTGCGCTTGGATTTAGATTTAATTAAATTAATCACTGGATCCCAAGTCAGTCGGATCCCTGGGGATTAGTAATACCAGCCCTTTTTAATGTCCCACTGTTGGGCACGGGCCTCTCAATGCGAGGGGGACTAGGCCATAGTCCACCACGCTGGCCCAGTGCGTGTTGACGGACTTCACACGCCTTTAAGCGGTTCGGTCTGTCCCTAATTTATTTTAAATTATCCACTTAAATAAGTATACCGCATTTATTAATTTCCAATATCACAAACATTTATTTTCCATAAAATAAAATCAAGAAATACATGTCACGTACGAGTGACCTTCTTCTAGACGCCTTGCAAACATAAAAAAAAAATCGGCGCCATTTCTGCGCTGCCGTTGCCGTGCGCACGAGTTGATCCCAGACGGATTATCGGAGACTTGCATTTTGTGAAGTGAATGTACTATTGTTGCCGTAGTTTGTTTGTTCACGGCGCTTTAACTGGGATTATGTGATTTGCACAGACAGGTTGGAGATAAACATTTCTTAGTTTTAAACGAAGCCGGCGCCATCTTGGGTTAAACAGATGTAATAGAAAAAATAGAGTTATAGGTAGAGTTCTTGAAATATTTATTTAAGTATGCACGACCACGGATTTTGGTCTCCAGCTCTACACCCAATAGTGATTCTTGGGTTAACCTGATGAAATAAGAAATTAGAGTTATAGGTAGAGTTTTTGAAATATTGATTTAGGTATGCACAGCCATTGATTTTAGTCTCCAGCTCTACACCCAATAGTCAATCTTGGGTTAACCAGATGAAATAAGAATGTAGGTAGAGTTATAGGTAGAGTTTGTGAAATATTGATTTAGGTATGCACAGCCATCGATTTTAGTCTACAGCTCTACACCGAATAGTCATAGGATGATGATACGTATGTACTCTATCTTTCGATCCTAACCATGGGCTATCCAATATGGATAACCTTGTTGAATTCAGTCGATTAGTTTTTACGTAATGCTCAATCAAATAGTCACACCGTATTCTGGATTCAGGGATCTCCAATTAGCTTAAGCGGCATTTTTTTTATCTCCAATATACCTACAGACACAGTCCAGTTATAATAATAGGCAGTGTACAGTAGACAGCCCTGTTAATGTTCCACAGTAAAGGGACATTGAAAGGAATAATCTATACTAATATTATAAATGTGAAAGTTTGGATGGATGGATGGATGTTTGTTACTCTTTCACGCCCGAACGGCTGAACGGATCTGGATGAAATTTAGTACAGAGATAGATTATAGTCTGGAATAGCACATAGGATAGGATAATAGCACTTTTTATCCCGGTAAAATGTTTGGTTCGCGTGGGATAGATGTTTTAATTTTTGATACTTTTTATCGCGGGTAACACCGCCGGGCGCAGTATTATTATAATTTAATAACTCGCATAAATATTGATTTCTTATATTTACGCGAATACTACACATTGAAATAAAAATAATTTTACAGATTTTATCGCGTTTATTTTATGTTTTAACGTTCCCGATCGTTACTCGGGAACTCGCATAAATTATTAAACAGCAAAAAAAAACTCACCAGCAACTAAAGATAATTGACAGAACCAACCCTCAGCATTACCCCAAAATGCGCATCGAGAACACAACGCAGGGGTAGGCACAATCTACCCCCATGGTAATTGTAAAGGCATATTGCTGGAGTTAGGATGCATCATTCAGTGTAATACGATATTTTATTACTGGCCATTGTTTAAACAATTGCGTAAGTGATTGTGTGCCCCGGCGGGATCTGCACCTTGCTGGGGCGGGGTCATGTTAGAGGGAGACAGACAATTTTTTTTTTTTTTTTTTTTTATATCATTATAGGCAAGTATTTGATCTCGATCTCACCTGATGGTAAGTGATGATGAGATCTACGATGGAGCATACTTGCCTAGGTAGGAAGGCGGCAGTAGATCGAGACGCTACATTCACTAGGCACATGCAGCGCAGCCGATCTGACCCGCCATCCCGCCATCCGCCGTTTATTATACAACGTCATTCAGAAAGGGTATACTGTCGTTTGAACTATTTAACTATCTAGTCGAGAGTGAACAGGTACCTTCTAGGCAAGTATGCTCCATCGTAGATCTCATCGTCACTTATCATCAGGTGAGATCGAGATCAAATACTTGCCTAGATTGTAATTAAAAAAAAAACAACCTTAGCTTTTTAGCGAATTTGTAATTGTGAATCAGAATCATAATATTTTTTATTCTTGTAAACCTTTAAGTACAGTACTTATGAATCGTCAAAATAATTACAAAATGCTAAGCTACAACTTTACCACCCGGTCGGAATGCCGTTCCTATTAGACGAACGGGCAAGAAACTCCATAGTTGCTCTTTTTAAAATATCCGTTACATTTTTGAGCAGTACATTGTTATGGGTGTGTGAGAACAATGTAGGAACTGCTATGCACACATTAGCAAAAAAAAAGTACTAATTCTAAGTATATCGTTACAAGTTAATGGACTATTACATTGGGACCATACCATAGACAAAATATGATCATAAAACCATGAACCAGTCTTGGTTCATGTTTTGCATAACACCATCCAGTATCTATCTACTAGTATCGAGCGAGCATACGTTCCGCGTCGTGACCCGGGCGCGGGGGGTGGCTCCGCAGCCGGGGGGTGGGGGGGGGGGGGGCTCGGCTATCAGATTTCACCTCCTAGCCATGCTCTCCCGGTTGTCTCTACTGGTTTAGATCATTCAGAGATGAGAGAAACTGGATGTAGCGTTACGCTTATATATATATACACGTTACGGTCTGAGCATATATCCTATTAGCTGTGCCCCGCGGTGTTACCCGCGATTAAAAAGTATACCCTTTCCCTCTATGTCCTTTTCTGTAAATAATTATGATCTTTTGCTCTATGAAAAAATACAAGCCTTGCTTAGTGTGGGACCGTATAGTTGGTGTGTTCGTATGGCGATATTATTATATACCTAAGCATAATGAATAAATACCCACTCTTTTAACTTTAGTGGCGGTGCATCGCAGTTAGAACTATAATCCCATAGCTAAAGGTGTTCACACCCGTTCGAAAACGTACAATTCCTTGAAGTCGAAAGTGTAACTCAAGTACTTTCGACTACACCGCGATGAAAAGATGGTGCTTTAGTCGATATTCAATACTACACGTGTTAAGTCGACCAAAATAATATTATAATTGCACTCACTCGATGACTACCTAAGTACTTGAATTATTTCTGTGCCATAACTAAACGCAATTCTTTTTTTACTAACTCAGAGACGAGTGTAACTTAAGCACTTTCGCTGTACCATTAAGCCACTTCACTGTCACTAGGTGCATTGTTATACATTGTATTTAAATCTATTCGTCCGCAAGTAAACTATAATTGCGGTAACTAAACGCATTCCAAGATGGCTGCTCATTGTCGTTGGCGCCAAAATGTTGCGTCAACGTTTTCCGCTTGTCTGGACTTTGTAATTGTTTTTTTTTATATTTCTGCAACATTAAGTTTGCTAGATTTTTTATTTTGTTTTTACAAATATTTTATAACTAGCTGCGCCCCGCGGTGTTGCCTGCGATTAAAAAGTATGTCTATCCCACGGAAACCATACATTTTACCGGGATAGAAAGTAGCTTATATGCTATTCCAGACTATAATCTATCTCTGTACCAAATTTCATCCAGATCCGTTAAGCCGTTCTGGCGCGATTGATTAACAAACATCCATCCATCTATCTATCCATCCATCCAAACTTTCACATTTATAATATTAGTGGGATAAGTGGGATAATATGTCGTTAGATTGTCTCATTTTCAACCATGATTATCACTTGCTAAACGGTGAAGGAAAACATCGTGAGGAAAGCTGCATGTCTGAGAGACCCCTTGACACACGCGTGAAGTCCGCACTGGGCCAGCGTGGTAGACTATGGCTTAATCCCCCTCGCAGCGAAGGGAGGCTGGTGCCCAATGGTAGGGCACAAAAAATCATTATATCTTGCTAGATACCTACATCCTTTTAAGGTATTATTCACAGTTTCTAGAATAATACAAATCGTTCACTGTTAAATTCAATTCCTGAAAATGTAAACTACCCAAGCTCCACAACATAGTTACCTACTGTATTTTTTTTAAAAGATAATACAGGAAAAACACCTCGAGTTGCGCACAAACCTCCTTTGTCTTAAAAAAATAAATTGTTTACAAAAACAAAGGTCGACCTCCACTTGTGCGGCTTCCCAACCCTTCCGGCTGCGGGGGGGAGAAAGTTATAAACAAACTGAAAATCTACACCGACAGGGAAACCTTTTAGGAAGCACCTCCCCCATTTATTTTGTGTGGGGCAAATAAAACAGCTTAAAAATACAGACGAAGTTTTTTTTTCTTCTTTTAAACTTATTATATTTTTCTTTTTATTTAGCTATCAAGGTAAAATAATGTTTGTATAAGTATTTTGATAACGTAAATTGAGCATTTCTTAAGCCCTGGTTACACGTGACGAGTGAAGTGGCGAGACAGTGCTCTCGGGCGAGTGCTCGGTACCTATAAACCCGAGAGCACTGTCTTGCTACTTGACTCAAAAATGCTCAAAATATATACTTGCTCAAAAATTTAAAAGATCTATTTTAAAAAGAGCAACCATGGAGTTACTTGCCCGTTCTTCTCCATAGGAACGGCATTCCGCACGGGTGGTAAAGCAGTAGCATAATATTTTTGTAACTTTTGACGATTCATAAGCACTGTACATAATGGTCTACGTGAATAAAAAATATTCTGATTCTGATTCTGACGTCTAATCAAGCTATTAATTATCTATTTTCTTTTTTACGTACCTACCTACACACACAGCCACGTAAATACTATAATAATAATAATACTGTCAGACAGTTATATCTACAGTTCACTACCACTTGAGATAACAACTGCGCTCCAACGCAAACACCATCGGTTTGGGCGCAGCCGACAAACAAAACATAATGTACACGCACTTCACAGTAATATTGGGCATTTGGGGGCACCTAAAATGTGCACTCGGATACCCCATCGTATGGCCGCGAGCTTTAATATGGGACCTCCTAGATACATTCATTGTAATTATTGTAATTGTTTGAAGGATTAGTACGCTGCTGGCCGATGCGGCCTTTGCAGCTTCACCGGGTTTTTTGGGCGAGCGCAGAGTGCGCTCAAGCCGGAGGGGCATGCAACTAGCCCTAGATACATTCAAGAACACTTATTTTTTTATGTAGACAATCGGCTATAAAATAGTGCTATTCAAAATCAAAATCAAAGTCAAATCGTTTATTTCGTATAGGCCTACGTGGGCACATGTAATACAAATTGGCATCGCTTTTTTTTTCTTAACTCTACAACCGGATCGGAACGCAACCTCACCTGAGAAGATCCGGCGAGAAACTCAGCGGGCTTGTCTTGTTTTTTAAATCCATTATTTTTACAAAAAAATTAAAACGTAAGCTCCAGTGTGTCGCCATGCGAGGCGCACACACGCTACACTTTAACATTATAAATATTGATATTTGATCGATCAGTCCAAATAATCCAATATCCTGTAGTAACCCAATATTTATGCCAGTGTCGAGTAAATTGTTTCATCATTGTTTTAAATATAACTACCCCTGATGATAATGATGGTGGCGATGACGATGATGATGTTAGAATGAATCTCTTACCCCTATCGATAAAGCTGTGGATACTTCACTGAAAATTTACCGGACATCTTGGGAGAACTTGAAAAGTCAAGTTATAAATATTATTTTATTTTTCTTCTCTCGTACACGTTTATGAACACACAATGTTTAATATCCCGGTAATATATAAAAAAAAAACATTTTTTTTAATAAAACAAAATTCACAACTTCACTGTTCAACTACTACTTACTACACATGCAGGTTTCCTAATGATATATTTTGTCTTTGTCTTTCAACAAGTATTTAATACTCATTATTTGAAAATCACATCTAAAATCATAGAGGTATGAATTTACGATTTTGAATAGAAACCGATTTTGCTTGAGGCGCCATATTAATCCCACAGAAAACCGGTAACACTCCAAATTAAAGACAGAGCTAAGTCGATCGTGACAATATTGACCGAGGCGGGACTCGAACGGCGACCGCAAACATGGGAGCAAACAGATTAGCCGTTAGAACAATCCACCGCCCGTCGGATTACTTGCATTATATTTGGGAAGTACCAGGATATCATAATTCAGAAGAAATCTTATTTTAGGATTTTAGATCTTACCTTTACTATTAGGCATATACTGCTTGGACTAATTATTATCAATTTCGCGTAACAATACTTAGCTTTTACGCTACAAATTATCACAGCAATGCGTAACTTAGTTCAAAGGATTTGATTCTTTATTGTTCATATTTAAATGTTTTTTGAATTGGTCTTTGATCGCCACAATGCCCACCAATATTACTCCAGTAAGCCAGGATCCACAGCGACCAACGAAGACGCTGAGGTTCGACCCTGGGCGAGTCCCGGGGAAAAGCTAACACATTCTTGGTATAAAATGAATGACAACAAGATTGGCACTGTTGATAAGATATACACAAAAAAATCAATACCAGTGCTTCCTAGTACGAGTATGTAAAAATACCAGGGTCAAAAACCAGGTTTCAAAATACTCTAAAGTATTTGGCGGCCCACTCTCGGCGACGTCTCGCGCGAGTCCCGACATTCAAAGCTGAAAGTACTTGTATTGGAAGTCGATCGCTATTTTCATTAAGGTAAGTAATACACTCGTATTTACAAAAAACATATACTTAGAAGTTCAAATAATTATTTTGTATGTAAATAGGATTTTACTTCTCATTCATATGACGATAAGGATCGATATCTAATGCAAGTTTTCAGTCCTGGAAGCCGGGTCTTACGCGCGACTAGCAAGTACAGTCACACTTTTCACATTTGCAAGTACTTCATATGATTATAAGGATCGATGTTCATAGCAAGTATTTTCAGTGCTAGGTTCCGGGTCTTACACGCGACTAGCAAATACTTTCACATTTGCAAGTATTTCCGCCCGTACTAGGGCGCTTTACTTCGAAGCGCAGGCCTAGTTCTAAAAACCTGGTACCGTAAATACGTTGCATCCTTATTCCGAATCCGTAGACGCAAATATTGTGTGATGATCACGAATGTTTGTACCCGAGTCATGGTCGCTAGATTATTCATATCTATATATATTTGACGGCCTGATTAGCGCAGTGGTCTTTTAGACTCTGCCATCTGCGCCGAGGGTCCCGGGTTCGAATCCTGGTAGGGACACAATCTTAGTGTGATGAGCACGAATGTTTGTACCCGAGTCATGGATGTTTAATATGTATATAAGTATTATATACTGAGTTCGCCCTCAGTCCATTGTACGGTACCCACAACACAAGCGTTAAGCTTAAAGTGGGACCGTATAGTTGGTGTGTTCGTATGCCGATATTTATTTATTTATATACTAGCTGTTGCCCGCGACTTCGTCCGCGTGGTATTTAACAAAGACTCGCCGTTGACAACAGCCTGCTCGCGTTCTGATCCCGCGGGACGCATTGCGGATTGTTGCTATCAAACTTTAATCAGGCGCAGCGCTGCAACATTGGTTTTAATTTTTTTTCGAGAGATCCTATTTTTTTTTCTAAAATAAAAGTAGCCTAAGTTACTCCTTGTTACATCAGCTATCTGCTAGTGAAAGTCCCGTCAAAATCGGTCCAGCCATTTCCGAGATTACCCGGAACAAACAGACAGACAGACAGACAGACAGACAGACAGGCAGACAGACAGACAGACAGACAGACGGACAGACAGACAGACAGACAGACAGACAGACAAAAATTGTAAAAAATGTTGTTTCGGTATAGGTAACGTGTATACATCCAAATGCACTTAGTAAAAAGCGGTTATTTTAATATTACAAACAGACACTCCAATTTTATTTATATGTATAGATGATTCAGAAATGCTTTATCAACCTATGAGCTTGTGCATATTAAGCACATTTGCAATCATCGTGTGAGATCAGAATTTTGATGTCAATTTAAGAATAAAATTTGCTCACAAAAACATTTGTCATTTTTTTTTGTTTAAACCTTAACTAACCTACTTTATCTTGTGACAATCACGATGCAAAACACATAATCTATCATGTTACAAGTCGGTAAGACGATACTCGCGGTACAATAGTACCTAGATACGTGATGCCGTTTTTATTGGCTTAGGAGTAAAAATAATAATAATATTCTTTTCCTTTATTCTGCCAAGATGTGAATGTTGAGATGGATGTAGCTGTGAAGCGGCGTGATTGATAAGATAACGATAGTTTAAACAGAGTGATTCAGAAAGTGTATACTAAGCCTGGAATCTGAGTTTCTTTAGCACATTTTTTAACACCATGTGTAGTGAGAATATTAATATGTCGATATTAAAAAAATATTTTTTGTTTTTATTGCAAGTATTTTTTTTAATAGTCATCATTTTTTTTTAATAGTCTTATCCTGATTGTAATCATGATGATATATGCGCTACAGGAGCGTAGGTTCAAAAAACTTTGCACATACCCGGATCATCCTGTAGAAATTTAAGTAATCCTCGAATTTATAGAAGTTCTATAACTTTATAGAGAGTCTATAAATCCGGGTGCTAGTCTATAAGCTAAGGAATTAACTAGGTAACTTTAAATGCAATTTTAGGTAATATTAATAATTTATAATAATAATTCCAGCCTTTTTTTATGTCCCACTGCTGGGCACGGGCCTCCCCTCAATGCGAGGGGGGTTTAGGCCATAGTCCACCACGCTGGCCCAGTGCGAGTTGGCAGACATCACACATCTTTCGAGGGGTTCTCTCAGACATGCAGGTTTCCTCACGATGTTTTCCTTCACCGTTTAGCAAGTGATAATCTTGGTTGAAAATTAGATTCGCACATGAAAAATCCCAGAGGTGTGAGCCGGGGTTTAAACCTGCAATCCTCGTTACCGAGGCAAGCGTTCTACCAACTTGGCTATCACTGCTTCCGGTAATATTGATTGGGTAATATTGATTTATTATATTTACGCGAATACTACACATTGAAATAAAACTATTTTAAGGATTTTATCGCGTTTATTTTTTGTTTTTACGTTCCTGACGTTTCGCAAGCAACAACTAAATAGGAGGGTACCCCTGTCAAACTATGACACCAGGACGTCAACCACCTCAGTCCTCCCGTGACCAAGGTCGCTGTAAAGCAGCCGAAACGCCGGGAACGTAAAAACTAAAAATAAACGCGATAAAATCCTTAAAATAGTTTTATTTCACTTTTAGGTAATGTTCCGCTAATTATGCCACATGTGCAAAGTTAAATATTTGCCAATTTGCCGGATGCTTTGCTGTATGCAAACAAGTAATTATACGTACCAACGGATTATTTGCATATTTACCGACATGACAATATTTGTGAGAGGTAATGAACAGCCTGACTTAACCGTTGGCCTTGGTGACAGGCGGCACATCATGAATAAAAACAGTTTTTTTCTTATTACGTTGTGGGCATTAATCTATGAAAATGCTTTATATAATGTTCTCTATGGTTTTCAATCTCTTCTCTTTGGCGCCTCCTTGACATTGTTTGTTCTAAAAAGTGTTCTGAGTATTTAATAAAATTATGATTATATACCTATCAAGTCTATAATTTCCACCCCAAGGCCTGGTATGCTTACCACATTGTAGGCAAGTATTTGATCTCGATCTCACCTGATGGTAAGTGACGATGAGATCTACGATGGAGCATACTTGCCTAGAAGGGTACCTGTTCACTCTCGACTTGCTTTTCGATTTATTTTTAACTAGCTGCGCCCTGCGGTTTTACCCGCGCAAAAAATCATGTAGATCCTTTGCGCTATGAAAAAGTAAAACAAAACTATCCCACGGGAACCATACATTGAGTACACTACCGCATGGGCCAATTTTTTTCGCCTTTTCGAAGCTATTCTATACTCTTTAATTTATATTAGTTTGTAAATATTTAAGTTATTTTCTTTGTAATTATTGTAGATAATAAAAAAAAAATCATTGTGTAGTATTCGCGTAAATATAAGAAATCATTATAAACGGATAGTTTTAACAACATAATTTTCCCACAAATTATGTGCTTATTCCCATATATAGGCACGTGCCTGACATCTCTCCCTTGTTCCCTCACACAATGGAAAACAATTATTATTTCACAATGGTATTATCAAAAGATTGCCTCAAATTGAACGTTATTACTATGGCATAAAGGTTAGTGGTGGATATTTGGGACTGCAAAGCTTGGTTTGTTATTCGGACGTCAAGCAGTGCTTTGTGGAGTACACTAAATCACCTGTCAGAATACTATTTAACAGAGGCTATCTCATCTGGCTATAGGGTTGCCAACTATATCTTCTTTTTTTAGGTTGGCAATCAACGAGTGAAGGAAATTGAAATAATTATACAATGATTTCCTTATTTACGCGAATACTACACATTGAATTAAAACTATTTTTAAAAATTATAGGTGGTTTTTTTACCAAACATTGTAGTTATGTAAAGTAAATGACATTTACATTATCGAGTGGGTGTACCAACATGCGTCGTAAAAAGTTTATACTCAACGAGAGGTATCTTTATTCGTGGTTATACCCTACTACAAAGTTACAGTACGTCGAGTTCGAGATTATTCGTAAGCTAATGGTAAAGTTTATAATAATAATAATACCAGCCCTTTTTTTAATGTCCCACTTATGGGTACGGGCCTCCCCTCAATTCGAGGGGGATTATGCCGTAGTCCTCCACGCTGGCACAGTGCGGGTTGGCGGACTTCACACATCTCACGATGTTTTCCTTCATCGTTTAGCAAGTGATAATCGTGGTCGAAAATGAGATTCGCACATGAACTCCAGAAATCCCAGAGGTGCGAGCCGAGGGGTTTGAACCTGCGATCCTCGTTACCGAGGCAAGCGTTCTACCAACTTGGCTATACTATTATTACGAATAATCTCACACTTGAAGTCCTGATATCATTATCAGCAAGTAGTTTACTGTTATAGGGTGGCAGATCTGACGGGTAAAGTTGATGTTATTATTAAAGAGGTAATGAAAATTTAACATCGGTTTATTCTTTGTTTTTTTTTATTGCGTGGGTACTACTCTGTACTTTGATACAATGTCTTTTAATCTTTCGGCACGTGAAGTGCGAGATTATTTGTGATCTAACCGTATACTTTATAGTCCACGTATTGAGACATTTTGTACGGAGAATTGAACAGCGCCTCTAGCGGACGGTATTTAAAACTATCAATCCGTCATACTAAATGTCTAAATACGTATACTATAACGTATACGGTTAGCTCACAAATAATCTAGCACTTTTTTTTATTTTTTTTTATTACATTATAGGCAAGCATTTGATCTCGATCTCACCTGATGGTAAGTGATGATGATATTTACGATGGAGCATACTTGCCTAGGTAGGAAGGCGGCACTTGACGTAATGTTGGTGCGTAGATATCATACTTAATTTCAATCCGATTGTAATTATCATTAATTGTGAAGGGGGGGGGGGTCAAAATAATTATCTTCAGGCGTAAGTCAGGGGTCAGGGGGGGGTAGCACTCATTGCCCCCCTCCGTATCCGCGCCTGACATAATCTAAAATAAATAGAGTAATAAGTACCAGGCTATCATAAACTCCAACCAATCGATTCCATTTCATTTGGTAAATAACAAAAATCGTGGTTTTTCGCCAGACTGCCAGATGTATGGTAACTTGATATACAGCCTGTGTTTTTTTTTTTCCGACGTCGGTAGAAGCTTTCCGCTCCCGGTCGGGGATGAAAGCGGTTTTTGAGAGGTTGGTACTCTTGCACGCTTTTTTTTTTGGTTGGCACAAGAATCGCGTGTTCGACTATTTTTGTAATCATTACGTATTATTGTAGTTTTTAAGTTGGGTATTTTAGATTTGGAAAATTGTTTCAAATCGCGAACGCAACGTCGCGTTAAACATTTGATAATGTTGAAATAAAACTAACTTTACGGATTTTATCGCGTTTATATTATGTTTTTTCCCAAACTATGTATGGGTACCGTACGATGGACTGGGGGCGATTCCAGTATATAAATACTTATATAAATATCAAACATCCATGACTCGGGTACAAACATTGGTGCTCATTACACAAAGTTTGCCCCCTACCAGGATATGAACCAAGGAACCTTGGTACAGGAAGCCGGGTTCTCTAACAACTGTATCATTCAGTTAGTTTTTTTATTAACATTAAATGTTTTTATCCAAAATTAAGTTGTAACCTCAATGTCAAAACTAAATTTGTGTACCTATACGAAAATATTTACTGCCCTAATCCAGCTTTTGCCTCGGGAACGAGGATCGCAGGTTCAAACCCCAGCTCACACCTCTGGGATTTCTGGATGTTGTCCAGTGACGTCGTCATTACCGCTACAGCGCGGCGCACTGGGCGTGCGCCTGCGCAGCTGCGGTTTCCACGCGACGTCTCGGTCGCCTTGCGGTCGCTGCGCGTCGCCATGAAACATAGAACTTACAATATGTGGATTAATATATACATACAACTAGCTGCGCCCGGCGGTGTTACCCGCGATAAAAAGTATGAAAAATTAAAACATCTATCCCACGGGAACCATACATTTTACCGGGATAAAAAGTAGCCTATGTGCTATTCCAGACTATAATTTATCTCTGTGCCAAATTTCATCCAGATCCGTTCAGCCGTTCGGGCGTGAAAGAGTAACAAACATCCATCCATCCAAACTTTCACATTTATAATATTAGTATAGATTACGGTATAATGATTTTTTGGCGGGAGATTTAACTTTCTCTATTTTCTGATTTTTTTTTATATAGTTAATGTGTTATAGTAGTGGGATATTAATTATTGTGTGTTCATATACGTGCACGAGTGACGGAAATTGAAAATAATACAGTATAACTTGACTTTTTAAGTTCTCCCAAGATGTGCGTTAAAATTTCAGTAAAGTATCCGTAGTTTTCCTGATAGGGGTAGGGATTCATTTCGTCACCATCATCGTCATCGACAACATTATTATTATCAGGGCTACGTATATTATTAGGAAAATACGAATAAATATTTTACTAGACACTGGCAAAAATGGAATTATTTTGTAGCCGATTACCGAATTAAAAATAGAAGCAGAGATTTACGAGCAAAGACATTGAATTAACTGTCTAAGTGGGTCACATTAAAAGGTCACTCGTGATCATCATCGTCATCTTAAATAGTGGATAAACTTACTGTAGGGTTAAGGATGGGTAGGCCTATGTCCATCTTAGAACTGACGGTTGGTTTGAGGGGCTGTTAATAATATCCCATAATCATTAAATTATTTGCTACCGAATAAACCTTACAATAAATAAACATCCATTCACAACACAGGATTAGGGATGAGATGTAACAGAATAACACTACCGTCAGTCGGCGGGCGCGTGCCGGTAATACGTCACACAATTACGCGCCACGGTAACGCCATCTAGCGCCACGCGCCATCAAATGGAATTAATTATTCGAATTTGGAATTTCGCCGCACCCCTTATAGCGCTTGTTAGCGTCATTAATTAATATGACGTGCTCTAGGTTTATGCGAGCCTGGTACTTCGTTGTTGTGCGTTATTATTTTTAATGGTTCCAAATCATTATGGCAAAGTCATAAATGATTATTTTCATTATTATAACAAACTGTATCTTGTTATTAACCGACTAATAAAATAAGAGAAGGTTTTCGTTTGTCACGGATATTGGTTTTTAATATTATGATACTAATAATCAGCTTTATGATTATATATTTCGTATGCATACTGCTTTTTATATATCACGTTAGAGAAAAAAAAATCTATAATTAAAAAGGTAAGTTGTGCCCGATTCTTAATAAAAAAAAATATAAAAATAATATATCGCCAGACGAACACATCAACTATACGGTCCCACACTAAGCAACGCTTATACTACGGGTACCGTACAATGGATTGGGGGCGAACCCAGTATATATAACTTATATAGATATTAAACATCCAAGACTTGAGTACAAACATTAAGCACACAAAGTTTGTCTCTACCAGTACTCGAAACCGGGACCTCTGTACCTCGGTACCTCGGTATAGAAAGTAGAACCTCGGTATAGAAAATAGAGTACCAACTGCGCTAATCAGGCCGCCAATATAATAAAAATATAATGACTTCACGACAGTAAAAAAAAATCTTCTATCAAGATCTCCCATCCCCTTTCAACCCTCGAGTACTCACAGAATCTTCGAATGTTTGTTTTCATAGTCCCCTTTTAATGGAGCAAACACCCTAATGGCCGGGTTGGCACCGCGGCCGGCGGCCGCGGCGGCGTTTTAGCCTTGATCGATACCAGCCGAATTGCCATTATCGATTCACAAAATAATGTCAACAGCAACATTGTCAATTTGGTTATGGAAATAGTTACGTTGTAGTTACTAGTTACACGCATGAAAATAGCTAGTGACAAAATCACATTATTAAAAAAAAGCGTTACATAGTGATTTTGTTACATTTACGCGAATACTACACATTGAAATAAAATTATGTTTTCGGATTTTATCGCGTTTATTTTGTGTTTTTACATTCCCGGCGGGAGGACTCCTCCCGTGATCATGGTTGCTTGCTGTAAATCAGCCGAAACGTCGGATGATTTATTTTAATGTGTTACATATCTTTTTTTTTAATTCTTCAATTTAAGGTATCCATTGTCAACGAATATATTAGTTTAATTAAATAAAAGGAATGATTATATAATTTATAGATACATGATCGGAGTAACACAGAATAACTCTATAATCTTTTAAAAAATAATTGACAATCATTTAAAATAATTTAACACATCGGTACATATTTCTCACGAAATTCGAACAATTTTAACGGAAAAAGGGTTAATTTCCACTATTCATTATTAAGTTTTTTTTAATAAAAAAAATCACGTAATAACATTGTTACTTATACAATTGTGACCTTATGGAACATTATTGGGGACCTTTGACTTTTGAAAATAAAGGAAGGGTTAACCATTTACTAAGACGTTTTGTAATAATAGGGTTGACCTAGTAGCGAAATAAAGCAGTTATATTCTTTTTTACAAAAACTTAAAATTACAGATTGTGGGAAAATGTTGCTTTTTTTCGACAGAAAGGTCACAATTTGTGTGTGACCCAATAATAAAAAAGTTATTGATGAATTTAAAAAAAAATAACGTAAAAATCGTAGGTTACATTATTTTTGTGATTGCAGTATTCTTTCTTGGAATATTGTGTTATTTGAGCAAAAAAACAGAATTTCAAGCTTTCTACATTTATTAACCAGATAAGTATTTACAGCATATTTTAGTTCGCCTCCCTCCCACTTTTTTGCATATTTTACCAAGGGCGTGTGTGTCGTCATCCCCCGAAAGTACTAGGGTGGCATGACCCGGCAGGCGGGAGTGGTGTACAAATATTAGGCGCCGCCGCGACGCGGCTACCACCTGCACTCTGGTTCCGAGGATTGGGGACGTTTGGTTTTGAATTTACGTAGATTTTTTTTAAATATAATATCTATACTACCTATCTATACATATAAATAAAATTGGAGTGTCTGTTTGTAATATTAAAATAACCGCTTTTTACTAAGTGCATTTGGATGTATACACGTTACATATACCGAAACAATATTTTTTACAATTTTTGTCTGTCTGTCTGTCTGTCCGTCTGTCTGTCTGTCTGTCTTTCCGTCTGTCTGTCTGTCTGTCTGTCTGTTTGTTCCGGATAATCTCTGAAATGGCTGGACCGATTTTGACGGGACTTTCACTGGTAGATAGCTGATGTAACAAGGAGTAAGTTAGGCTACTTTTATTTTAGAAAAAAAAATAGGATCTCACAAAAAAAATGAAAACCAATGTTGCAGCGCAGCGCCTGATTAAGTTTGATAGCAACACCTGCAATGCTTCCCGCGGGCTCAGAATGGGCGGGCAGGCTGTTGTCAACGGTTGTCTTTGTTAAATACCACGCGGACGAAGTCGCGGGCAACAGCTAGTTAAATAATAATTTACTGGCAATGACTATTATAGAACACTCAGTGATAATGTAGTGAACGAATTCCTGTTAAAGAATTGGATCAGTACTCCTTTAGATCGGTACTTAAGTTTGAATTTAGGGTTAAGCTTAGTTAAGGGTTTAACTAAGCTTATTAAGCGTAGATAACGTTAATGAGGACTTCAAGCCCCGACTCGGGAGTGTTTGGTCATGATAGCAAGTAGTTTTTTTTTAAGCCAACTTTTTTGCAACTACCAGGAATCCACGGCTCCCAGGCGATGTTTGCAGACACTCGACAGTGTGTACACGCTCGCTGCCATCCGTCTCGAGGCCCAAAGCTGTGCCAACATCTTGAACCTTGATACGTGGGTAGGTAGTAATGCAAATTGAGTACAAAAATATGCTTCCCAATATACTATTTTATATTATCAATAGCTGTTGCCCGGGCCTTCGTCCGCGTGGTATTTAACAAAAACAACCGTTGACAACAGCCTGCTCGCCCATTCTGAGCCCGCGGGACGCATTACAGGTTATTGCTATCAAACTTAATCAGGCGCTGCGCTGCAACATTGGTTTTAATTTTTTTTTCGTGAGATCCTATGTTCTTTTCTAAAATAAAAGTAGCCTAACTTACTCCTTGTTACATCAGCTATCTGCCAGTGAAAGTCCCGTCAAAATCGGTCCAGCCATTTCAGAGATTAGCCGGAACAAACAGACAGACAAAAATTGTTAAAAATGTGGGTTCGGTATAGGTAACGTGTATACATCCAAATGCAATTAGTAAAAAGCAGTTATTTTAATATTACAAACAGACACTCCAATTTTATTTATATGTATAGAGTATAGATAATTTTAAGTATTTTTATGGTCGATCGATGTACAAAAAAGTGTGTCTCTAAAGAATAATTAAAACACGGCGGTCCAAATTATTACATGCGTAGCAGGAAGCCGGTGAATGCGATTATTGAGGCCCACTCTATAGACTGGAGAACTCACCTTGGCTGCTGGATAGTTAGGAAAATATTATAGGTTATATTCAATTCATTATTAACATGAAGCAAACGATATTCGTGAGATAGATGGCGTGTGGTCGTCTCGGTCTAGTAGGCCGCACTATAAATAATATTTCAATGGCGGTTGTTTGTGGCTAATGTGGCCTGGCCTGAGTTAGCTTGTAGTATAAACCTAGTTACCTTGTAGGTAATTAAATAGTAGGCAGATAATTTATTTTTTATTCTTACAGGCCAGAAAGCACTCAAAAATAGTCGGAAAAGAGGTTGTTAAATAATTATGAATTTATAACAACCCATTGACAACACACTCACCACATTTAAACATAACAAATAACAAGTTACAATATTAACATTCATCGCATTCTTAAAAACATTTTAAAACTGACTGACAGACAGGAAGACATATTTGAATACACAAAAGGCTGTACAAATCCCAGTACATTACGTTTGGCAGTACCAGGAGGGCATAGGAAGGCGGGACGTCGTCGCTGACAGGTGATTGACGTCTCACTCGCTTTGGAACCGCCATGTTTATCTCATTGCTTCCCACAAACTTATGTTCTCCTAGTCGCAGAAAATCAGTAGTCTTATTTCGAGCGCAGTAAAGGTGAAAGTGAAATGTTTTTGTATGATTGTATGTGTTTAGTAAGTATGTAAAACATCACTAATTTAATGAATGACTAACAAGACAGAACTAAACTAAATAGTGGCTAGAAATGCACCAGCTGTGTCCGGTGACGGTTGCTAAAGTTTTAATTCTAAATGGGTACTAATTGAAAACTGTCCACGTAGGCGTGAACATGAACTAGAAAATAACAGACTTGAAAATAAAATCAAAAACTAAATAAATTAAATGATAAAAATGATGACAGACTGTAAGTTATTTCGTAATCAGGATATTATGTCGGTAAATATTACAATAATTGACATTATTCTTTAAAATATGATCACATAAATTAAATGTCATTCGATTTATATCCAGATAAAAAAAATATTCGACATTTTGCTACGACAAATTTGGTCACAAAGGTCATAAGTAAAAGCCAAAAAAATACTGTAACACAATTCCCAAGGGGTCAACCATCGGAAGGGTTAACAAACAATAACAAATCATTTCTGTTATTTAACAAAAAGTTTGACCCATTCTACGATCGATTATCCATATTTCAAGTGAAAAGGTGACAGGTAATAAAAAAAAAGATTATTTTTTCGTCGATCCGTACGTAACTTAAAACCACAATGCACATGCGCGAACGATTTGTAAGAAAAATAAAAAAAATATGTTTTTTTTTAACAATATTCCCTGATTTTGTGCGAAAATATCATGTTTCGTCTATTTCGGCGGTACCTATGCGTTCGGCGGTAATTTTCGGAGGTTTTCGGTCGCCGATTTCGGTTTCGGACATGTGTTAGTGATGTAGGTATGAAGCATCTGAATTATTTTTGGAAAACAAAAGGAAGTGTCAATCTTGTTATATTTTTGTAGCACCGAACGGTGATATTTTGAGAATGGTGTTTTTTTATCATATACCACGTTTACCGAAACATCTACTAATGTTGTATGATAGATTTGATGTTCTAAATATTTTATTTTACTTGTGTGTTAAAAAGAGTAGTGTGCACTTTGGACGGCCGTTTTTTTTAAATATGTCACAAAGTAACAAAATTAAAATGTTACTTCAGCCTCTTTGGGGTTCTACGAATACTTGTCATGTAACTGAAAGGGTTAAAGCTCGCTCTCATCGGCTGACAAATTTAAAAATATTATTTTAGGAAGATGGGGCTTGGTAAGCCCAGTGTAAGACCGCGTTACCACGCGCAATAATACTTATATGAGAAATGTAGCTTGCACGAGTTACCCAACTAGAAAAATATGGTTATATAAATTTTAATAAATAACTTGAGTACGTAGTAAAAAACTTTTTTTTCCAATTAGTTAAGGTGGAAGCTCAGGGTCAGGGCGCGAAATTCAAAATGTCAATGGTTTTTATATTTTTTACGAAAAATTTGGACATCTTTACGATGTAATTTAATGTTTTGCGATATTAGCATTCTGCATTGGATGTCTCGATGTATTAAGTTTGCTTAAAAAACATTTTTCGTAAAAAAATAAAAACCATTGGCATTTTGAATTTTGCGCCCTGACCCTGAGCTTCCCCCTTAAGTATAAACGATTAGACATGCCTCCTTGACGTTACAATAAATAAAAATAAAATAATAATAAAATAAATCTTTTGTAATTAATGAAATGTACCAGGCGATCATAACTACATAGACAGTTGGATTAGCAATAATTTATTTACGCGAACTGTGACAAGACTGTGTATCATTTTAAAGTTTAGTACTTAAATAGTCGTAGATCGCTCGTCCCGAAGAAGGGTCACAGGTTCAAGCCCCGGCTCGCGCCTCTGGTATTTCTGGATTTCATGTGCGAATCTCATTTTCAAGAATTATTATCACTTGCTCGTTTTTGCCTCGGAGATCACGAAAAGCCGTCGTCGATCCTGCGCCTCTCTCCGGTCGTGTCGAATTGTCCTCCCATATCGGAGTATGGGTGAGGGAAGAGAGAGTGCGCCTGCGCACACTTGTGGACTATAATATCTCCGGCTCAGATGTCGAGTCTCCGTCAAGATTAGCCGCCGTGACCAATGGCCGTGACCGAAATCCGGTCAGGAGGACTACTTAATACAAATTTGTATTCGTGGACAGAAAACAACACGTCCGGGTGTTAAAAATGAGAAAAACAAAGTCATGAAAATTCAACTTTCTTTGACAGTTTTCCATTAATAGTACCATGAATGAAGATTTTGACAGTACACCCCGTCACTCAAAATATGCGCTTAAATCACGTGCCTACGAGTGATTTTCGATCGGCTAATGAAAGCTGTTTTCACAGAAAATAATATACGATGACATATAAAACTTGAACGTGATAATGCAAAAGGGTGCAAGTGAGTTAATAACTTAAAAAAAAAATAAAAAAACTTACTAATAATTTTTTTTTTTTTAATAAAACTTTTTTCCAATATTTTCTTCTAACTGTATTGAGAAAAAGTTACCGAATTAAAAACGAAAGCCTGCTTACGATAGAACAGGGACGACATTCTTTTTATTATTTCCACTAACACGTTATTACAGCATCACCGTCCTTTTATCTTCGCCTTCGATGAAGATGAAATAAAAAATATAAAATTAAAAAGTAAACTTAGGGCCGCGCCATACTGTCTGCTATCCGGTTTCCTTGATATTGGGTTACCTCGCTCACTGCGGCCGATGGGTTTTTAAAAAACTATCTTTCAACTGCGGTTTTTCTTGTGTGGCATTTTAAACATAATGAATGCCCTATTCCATTCTTAAATATTTTTATTTTTTTTTTGTTTGGCAATATTATTATTTGTTATTTAATTTTTTTTTTACTTGGTTTTACAACAGTTTACACCAAGCCAAGTGCACACCAAGTAGATGATTTAAATGTGATTGAATCTGGTTGAATTTGATCAATTTTCAAGTATTGAATTGTTTGTTACATTGACACTGCCTATTTCTTTTTGTTATTTAAGATTCTTGATAGATATAATTTCATACCCTCTTTTTTTCTATCAATAACAATAAGTATCTTTTAGGATTAGTTTTTTTGTATGTAAGTAACTTTGTATATAATATAGTATCAATAAATAATAGCTTGAAAGGCATATAACGTTGAATTTTTCATGTTTGCAAAAATCCAAAGTACCAGGCGTTCATAGCTCGTGTACCGGTGTTTCCACTAATCTGAGTCAGCGCTGCGGTTGCGTCGACGCGAGTGGCGCCTGCCCGCCGCGGTATCAGCTAACGCTTATGTATTTATCGCACCCTGGTACTATATTATTCTTCACGATAATTTTGTAATAAGCTTTGTAATAAACATTGATATGAAATGTTACATTACACAATTTAATTCATGTAACATACAGTTCGGTGCTTTACTTTCCATTCGCACAGAAAATGATCTGTGCAACTGAACACTGTGTGGAAAAGCACAACACTAGCATACAGCTCTTATGGCGCGGCCACACCTGCGGCTTAGTGCACTAATTATAGTGTCTTAATAATGTCACTAAGCAGACGTGGCCAACAGCTTAACACATTAATTCGCTAACGTCATAATTAATGACCATAGACATTAAGCTATAAGAGCAGAACTACATCAATGTAGCCAAGCGTTTAACTGTATTTTCAATGCCTTTATTAATACGTATATAGGCATTAACACTAACACTGCCCCGTCAACATATAAGCTGTGTATTCCCAAAATGAAGGCACCTTAATTTGCCAAGCATTCTCTTCCGACGATGGCCTAAAACTACGTCACGTAAGTACTGATATCAACAGGGTTTCAGGTTCCGGGTTCGATCCTCATGACGAGTGGGATTGAATTTGGAACATCTCGGTTACGTGGGCAGCTTTTCAAACCACTAGGCTATAAATAAGGTAATACGCCTGAAAGACTGGGGCTTAACTATCAAGTGTGTGTACCAACAGTGGCATGACCATTCTGCCATGATTATTTCGCATGGATAAATTATATCATAGGTATGATAAAAGAAGTGGTCGCTTACTATGGGCCTCATAAGAAAGCTTAAGGTCGCTCAAAGCGCATTGGAGAGAGCTATGCTCGGGGTTTCGCTACGCGATAGAATCAGAAATGAGGAGATCCGTACACGAACTGAAATAACCGACATAGCTCAAAGTTGAAGTGGCAGTGTGGGGTACATAGCTCGCAGAACCGATGGTCGTTGGGGCAGAAAGGCTCTAGAATGGCGACCACGAACCGGAAGGCGTAGTGTAGGACGCCGACCACAAGGTGGACCGATGATATCACACGCGTAGCAGGAAGCCGGTGGATGCGAGTGGCGGAGGACCGTGATGTGTGGAAATCATTTGGGGAGGCCCATGTTTAGTAGTGGACGTCTTTCGGCTGATAGATAGATAGATATTATAAAAGTTGTTCGTCCATTAAAATGGTCGTCGTGTTTAACATTCCATCATATTACAAATGTAATGTTACACCTTGTACTATGTATTTCTCGGAATCCAATTGTTTATCAAAAACGCAACTCTTTTTAATGTGCCGCATTGCGAGTTGCGACCCAATTTTGCAATAGTTTACATATTTACAAAACGTTAGGTATATTATTTGTTAAATGTTAACCTTGACAATCGTTGTGTGACGTGTTTTGTAATGGAAGATGGAATTTTCAGAAGACTGGTCGATTGGAATTTTTGGCAAAGTTGTCGGGGTATTAGAATATTTTTATTTTCTCGCATAGTTTAAGTATTATGACAATTAATTTCACCTAAAACTCTTATTATGACAAGTAATCTATGATGGGGTAGGCAAAGATGATTTGTAATCTACCCGATCTCGTCCCGATTTAATAGGGGCCTGTTGCCAGTATACCGGGCACATTCCTCCTCAATATAAAGGGGAATTAGGCCTAGAATTGTTGGGCAAAATTTGAGCCGATATAATTTTTTAAAGGGTGCCGACTGTTGAAGTCGCTATACTGGACTTGTGTTTATTCATTTCAGATCTATTTAAGTATTTTTTTTACGCAGCCGGGATTTTTGTTCTTATATATATTTTTTTAGAATCGGTAAACATTTTTTGCAAAGACCCGTATAAGTAAATCGGTCTCAACTCTGAGAGTGGTCTTGGGTATAGCTACTCTTGAACTGTTAATTAATTCTTGCACAGAACATCAAGATTGCAATCTCAAGAGTTCATTAACATTATATTTGAAAAGTCTTTGATTGTTTTGCCAATTAACTAACAACTCTATTTTAAATTATTCTTTGGCGTAATTTCGCTTACTTGTGTGCCGAATCGACAATCTTGATAACACGATAGCGTCAGCAGTTACCGTGGGAACGGTACTTTATTATTTCCTTTCAATTATAATATTGAATAGGCTTTTGAACTATACTTCTACGTATCTAAGTATCTACTCTGAGTCTCTCCTTGATAACTATATTCGTATATTCACGCCTTGTATCCCATAGGGGTAGCCAGGGACCACTGATTGCCACACGCGATCCTGGCGAACCGTTTTCGCTACAGTCACATTCATATTATCTCTGTTTATTCCATAAACACATATATTTTTTTATAGAGTTCAGAGGTCACGGGAGGACTGTGGTGTTTGATGTCCTAGTGTCATAGTTTATGCCGGAGTACCCTCATATTTAGTTGTTGCTTGCGGTCCGATATACGCAGAACGTGCTCACAGTGTCTTGAGGTCTTGCAATGGTGCGCTTGGTTTTGGATTTAATTATATTAATTACTGGATCCCAAGTCGGTGGTAGCACCCGGCCATCTTCTCTATTGATTTTTTTAATTTCAATGGCCTAAGGTATCATCCTTGGTCGTTTTATTGCGAGGATCTATGGTTAATCAAATCTGATATAATGGCGGGTGCGATCCTGTACATGTTCACAGATTGCAGACTTCGTGGAGCGCCGGTGTTTCACATCAGCGATGTGTTTTTGGTCGAGTTTTTATTGATTCAAGGTGTAGTATTCGCGTAAATATGAGAAATCAATTTGTAATGGCATTTTGAATACTCCATAGCTTGTAGCGGTATCAAACCAACTATCCTACATCTCGACTACCGGACTATTGACGTACATGATTATCAATGAAAACTAATCAAATATTATAATTCCCAGGTTACCGCTCACCTGTCACTGCGCATATAACCGCAATGGATCACGGATCCGGTGGGTGGAAAGGAGCCCTTACAAAAGCCGACCCTAACAGGATGCAGGCTTCCTCACATGCTATGAGCTCCTGGTACCCATGAGAAGGAATAGACAATCACTCACAAATGTGTGTAAGGTGGTAACACTTTGAAATAAATCTATTTTTACGGATGTTATTGCGTTTATTTTATGTGTTACGTTCCCGATGTTTCGGCTGCTTTACAGCGACCATGGTCACGGGAGGACTGTGGTATTAGACGTCCTAGTTTGAACCGGGGTACCATCTTATTTTGTTGTTGTTAACGGTCCGATTTACGCAGAAAGTATTCACAGTGTCTCGAGGTCTTGCAATAATGCGCTTGTTTTTTTTTTTTATTTTTTTTTATTACATTATAGGCAAGTATTTGATCTCGATCGCACCTGATGGTAAGTGACGATGAGATCTACGATGGAGCATACTTGCCTAGGTAGGAAGGCGGCAGTAGATCGAGACGCTACATTCACTAGGCACATGCAGCGCAACTGATCTGACCCGCCATCCATGAATGGCAGCACCGAACATCATCATCATCGCGTTTATATTATGTTTTTTACGTTCCCGACGTTTCGGCTGCTTTACAGCAACCATGGTCACGGGAGGACTGTGGTGTTAGACGTCCTAGTTTGAACCGGGGTACTATCATATTTTGTTGTTGTTAACGGTCCGATTTACGCAGAAAGTATTCACAGTGTCTCGAGGTCTTGCAATGATGCGCTTGTTTTTGGACTTAATTTTACGATACGTAAAGATAACATGATCGGATAGGTGATAAATATGGTACCGTGGTACGAGTTTGGAACGCCATTTATACAGCTCAAAATAAACAAGCTTTATAAATATTTATTTAACACGTCTGGTGCGTAAAAACATAAAATAAATGCCACAAAATTCGTCAAATCAGTTTTATTTCAATCTTTATAAATATTTAATTAACACAAAGTGTTACTTACTTAGTATGGGACCGTACAGTTGGTGTGTTCCATTTAATTATCGCGATTGAAATAACAATATAATCCGTACAATTACCCAATTATGTGAAGTGATAATTGACAATGATGTGATGAGTGCGTATCGACGCACTTTATCACCCCTTCCCAGATCGTATCTCTCATTCGCGCCCTCCACTACAATGGGGTAGTGGAGCTTTACACAGAACTCTGTATGTGACAGAATTGGCTGAGAGTTTATTATACTATTAGCTGTGCATGTGGCTCCGCCCGCGGTACCCCGATGAAACATATTACTCAGGGATAATGTAGCTTTTTATTAGTGAAAGAATTTTCAGAATTGGTTCAGTAGTTCAGGAGATTACCACCTCAATCCAGACACACATTTTCTTTTATAATGTGAATGTTTGGATGGATGGATGGATGTTTGTTACTCAATCACGCCAGAACGGATCTGGATGAAATTTGGCACAGAGACAGATTATAGTCTGGAATAGCACATAGGCTACTTTTTATCCCGGTAAAATGTATGGTTCCCTTGGGATAGATTTGTTTTAATATTTCATAGAGCAAAGGATCGACATGATTTTTTGCATAGGTAGTGGTAGTTTAGGGGTCAGAAAATGACATAGGCAAATTTTTCTCCCGGAAAAATGCACGGTTCCTATGGGATAGCATAGAGGAACCGTGTTTTTTTAAACTTAACTTTTTAATCGCGGGGCGCAGCTAGTGATTACATATGCGCTTAAGTAGTGGCGGCTTAAGGCTGTATACCCTTTCTGAAACACCGTGTATAATAGGTACATACGTTAATTTATTTCGCATTTAATTACGTACTAAGTAATTAATTGTTTTAATAACATTAAATTATGATTAGAAACGTGATTTACAGAACCGCTCGTGGTTTATCATGAACCTTTCAATTTGCATATTGATATGGTAATATATTTATTCAGGAATGTATGTTTATTGCCTCTTTACATAATGTACAGCTTCACATTAGATGTAGTAGATAAGTCAATAGTGCACACTAATTTCAATCTAATTTACTGGTTTACTGGTGGTAGGCTTCGGCCGTGGCTAGTCACCACCCACTGAACATAGCCATGTCGCCAAGCGGCCTAGCCGTGTTCCGGCATGATGTTCGGTGTTGCCATTCATGGATGGCGGGTCAGATCAGCTGCGCTACATGTGCCTGCAATGTAGCGTTTCGATCTACGGCCGCCTTCCTACCTAGGCAAGTATGCTCCATCGTAGATCTCATCGTCACTTACCATCAGGTGAGATCGAGATCAAATACTTGCCCTTAATGTATAAAAAAAAAAAAATCGTAATTTCAATAATTTAAATCGTAATTTCAATCTAAACTTTTTATAATTTCAATAAATCAATCGTAATCGGCCAGCATCTTGGGCACGCTACCGCACGGGCCAAATTTTTTACACTTTCTATAAATATTAAGTAGCTTTTCTATACTCTTTTTAATTTATATTTGTTTTGTATTATAATGTAATTTTCTTTATATCTCTAGTATTTAAATATTTAAGTTATTTTCTTTGTATTTATTGTATTAAATCTTACTTTCAATCTAAACCTTATAAAAAAAAAATTGAAATATACCCGAATATTATGATCCTGACACCACAATCCAATGCTATCCTATAATGATGAAGGCTAATTCCAATATTCAAACTTCAACCTCAGACTATAATGCTCTAGGATTCTATTTTGCCTGCAGCTAAACTCAATTATTATTCTTCTAACCATCCATTTAGTTAAATAGCTTAAGCCCTTCATATTGCTTTATAATTATGTACTATATTGTGACTCTAAACTCAAGCTGTTGAATAAATAAAACACTCCTGTGTACGGTACCCATTAAACAAGCGTTGTAAATAGTATGGGATCGTACATTCACTGCGTTCGTCTGGCGATACCATTTTTGCCTTTAGACTGAATCCTAAAAAAAATATAGTATATAATAGTTTGTTGTTAAACTATTTTTTAATTTTTATTTTTCTATTTAGTTTAACTGTCATTGTAAATTTTAATTCAATAAATATTACATTTATTGAAAAAAAAACACCACATAAAGCCAATTCTACACATCGCGAGGCGCGATTAAGTCCCAGGGGTGTGCTCCGGCCGATTTGTCAGCTTTAATATTATCAAGTTATACTTTGTAACCGCACACCGCGCGCTCTGGGAATAAATTATATCGCCCCGCTTTATCGCCTCCATGTAGGTGGCGCGCTGGCTTAGTGTGACTTCATTAATAAAAAACTCGACAGCAAATTTGTTGAACAATATAATATATATATTTTTTAATTTGGCACAGATTTTTTGTGAGAAAGTGCAAAATCAAGTTTCGTCACTTTGTTTTAATTACCTACACTCGTGCACCTTACCGAACCCATAATCTATACTAATATTATAAATGTGAAAGTTTGGATGGATGGATGGATGGATGGATGTTTGTTACTCTTTCACGCCAGAACGGCTAAACGGATCGGGATAAAATTTGGCACAGAGATAGATTATGGTCTGGAATAGCATATAGGCTACTTTTTATCCCGGTAAAATGTATGGTTCCCGTGGGATAGATTTGTTGAAATTTTCATAGAATACCAATAAATTCATTTTCTCATACATTTGATTCTGAGGCGGTACGAAGTTCGCCGCGACAGCTTGTGGTTAATATTCCACTTGTATCACTCACTATAACTCGCAGAAACACTAGTTTAAGAAATTAAATCATAACTGACTCCATGACTTTTCAGTTTCCCACCACACAGCGTTGAACAATGTTATGGCATTAAACGAATCAATCAAATTGACAATTAACGGATCAAAATGAAATCAATTTGCGAAATAAAAACCTATTTACATGAGGCGGAACAAGTTGCCTAGTTGCTTGTCAGATTGAATTATATAAAAAAATGGGACTATTTTCTTCTTCTTTCTTTACGAAATGGGACGCGAAAATAGATATGAAACGATATGATACGAAAAAAAAAACGGATATGAGGATATGAGGAGCCGAAACGTCGGGAACATAAAAACATAATATAAACGCGATGAAATCCTTAAGGTGGAAGCGATCAGTCGCATTCCCATACAAATTTCAACATGGTAATACTCGATACACATACAGTTTTTTAGTTGTACAAGCATTGTTATCAATTCTCTATAAATTAAAGAGCTCGCAGAATGAAATATCAGGCAAAATCTTATAGTAATAACATCATAAAACGATATTAAATTTTAGGCTTGTGTGCGTGAATAAAAGCGCCTCTGTCCAAATTAACCCGTAACTAATAAAGCATCCGATTCTTTGTCTTTCAGTATTTACGGCGACAGATGGCAGCAGGAGTTTTTACTTATAATACATAAAGACATAACATTATAATATATAGAGAGATATAAATTTTCTATAAATAATTATAAAGATTCATAATAAAAAATTAAAATTAAAAAATACATATAAATTTCGTTCGTCCATCGAACCTACGAACAATCGCATGTACCTACGTTTTTCACTTGAGCCACTTGGGGTGTGTTATTATCTGTGTGTGCAGATCGTCATGTATCCCTATTTCCTGTAATCCAAGTTTTTAGGATTTGTCTGCACCCAAAACATATTTTTTCGGGTTATTATAATAAAATAACCTACATACCTACATAAGGCATGTATTTATTTTTTTAAATAATCAATGAATGAATGAATATGTCATGTTTCAATTGGTTGTAAATATCATTGAAACCTATCAAAATATTCGTCGTCTTGACTAGTGGTCTACGTAGCCTAATGTTCTACACGGTTGATGCAAACGTGTACTATAGCAAGTTCAAATCTTGCCGGTGGGCTTGTCTTTTTGAATGATTGATATTGTTTCTGTAAGTGAATATTAGATTTCCAAAACACACAGCTCGGCCGTGTTACTCCAACATGGTGTGGTAGTAATATAACGAAAATATATATAGGTAGTATGTACACCTTCCAAGGCCATAGCTAGATGATGTCGTGTTACGAAATATGTCGCGCGAGTCTTTGTCGATTTATTGATCAATTTATCAAACATTTTTTTAGGCACTGCCGGGTGTGCTACTGATATATATTTATTTTATTTTATTTTATTTTATTAAGTAGGTACAGTAACGGACAGGCAGATCAGAACAATATTGATTCATTTTATATTTTTTTTTTTTAATTTCATTTATTGTATCAACATATTACACATCTTGTTACATTTTGTGCCAAACTGCGCAGCAGTTTGTCGGCATCCGGTTTTAAAATTAATAAATTTAGCGTCACGGACGTGTAAATTAACTATAACTAAACTAATAAGTATTAATAAGAAAAAATATAATTAAAAACATCAATAACAAAAAGCACATACGTTCCCTTTACCAATGACAGAAATTAATAAAAAAAGAAAGACAGACTAAATCGTTTTAACTATAACTAAACTAACATTAATAAAAAAAAAATGAAAAAATATAATTAAAAACATTAATAACAAAAACCATATAAGCTCCCTTCACCAGTGACAGAAATTAATAAAGAAAGAAAGACTAAATCATTTTTAAAATAGATAAATATCGGTGCCCTTTTATGGACATAGTGATAGATAGTGCTTCATCAGGATTTTCTTTAGTTGAGCCCTGGATTTAACATTATATAATATGTCGTTAGGCAATTCGTTTATGAATCTTGGCGTGATCCATTTTCTGGTACGCTGACCGTAATAATTTTTTACTCTTGGAACATATAGCTTCCTTTTCTTGGCCATTCGGGTTGGGTAGCTATGTACTCTCTCTTGTTTATTTGTATTTACCTTATGTTGTTCAAGTAGAATTGTCAGTTTTATTTTCATACCTATTGGTAATACTTTACATATCTTAAATAACTTTTCGTAGTCCTTATTTAGCTCCTGTTTTGTCTTTTGATTAACTAGTAATTTCAAAATTCTAATTTGGAGTGTTTTAATTTTGTTTATATGTGTCTTAAATGTTAAGCCATAACCACCCAATCCGTAATTGATAATTGAGTCTACTAGTGCGTAATATAGCATAAACATTGTTCTTTTTTTAATAGCATGTTTTAATGTGTACATTTTACCTAAAATTGATCTTAATTTATTACATACATTGTCTATATGAATGTTCCATGTGAAGTATTTATCAACGGTCAAGCCAAGGTATTTATAAGATGTAACCTGTTCCAAACTAATACAACAACAATTTATTTTATTGTTATGGAGACATTCGTATGTGTGTCCTCTTAGCACAATTTCTATATTTTTGTTGGGATTATATGGTGAGAAAATTGGCATACACTTTGTTTTGCTAATATTTATTATGATTCCGTTGTCATGTGCCCATCGTATTACATTATCCAAATCTTCTTGCATTTTATTTTGAATTGTATTTACATTTTTGTCACCATATATGAGACATGTATCGTCTGCGTACATATAAGGTATACAGTTTTTTATCACATTGCGCATACTATTAACGTGTATTATGTACCCAACAGGACCGAATACGGACCCAGTTGGGACACCATATTTTATGTCCCCCTTTGCACTTTCTACTTCATTCACACGAACCCTTAGTGTTCTATTACTTAAATATGTTTGAAACCATTTGTTGATTGGTCCTCGTATTCCACATTCTTCCATTGCCAGTAACAAGCCGTCGTGGTCTAGTGTATCGAATGCTTTTTTGAAATCAATGAAAATGACTCCTATTATGTTCCTTTGATCTAAATAGTTATTAATATCATCTGTAAATTTCTCTATCGCTGTCGCTGTGCTTCTATTTGGTCGAAAACCATGTTGAATGTCGTTAATTAAAGTATTTCTTTCTAGAAATTTCATAATTTGTCCTACAATAATCTTTTCAACTATTTTATTTATTGTATTTAATATTGCTATTGGTCTATAGTTTCGGTAGTCTGTATGGGAGCCTTGTTTGAATATCGGCCTGACTATTGACATTTTTAATTCTTGGGGATACATAGTCTTTTGCACACAGAGATTAATAAAATTAGCTATAATTGGACTTATGCATTCTTTAATATTTTTTAGATCCATCACTCTTATTCCATCTGACCCCGGTGCCTTGTTACTATCCAATTTATCTATTATTATTGCTACATCTTCTGAGGTTACCTTTCTAAATCTGAAACTCACGTTACTGCTTTGTACATACGATTCTCGTTTTAAAAATTGGATATGACATTTATGTTTTATATCGTCTATTTCCCTAGTAAACGTGTGACAGAAATTATTACATATAGATTCTAAAGGTTCGTGCTTTAATAGATATTTTTCTATCACATTATCTACCGTCGTTTTACTCCTACCGAGCCATGTATTTAAGTTATGCCAGATTTTACGAATGTCACCTTTACATTTTTTAATATCTTGACGTTTGTGTCTTTCCTTGGCCATGTCTATAAGTTTTTGAGTCTTATTTCTATACCTCGTATATTCAAGTCTTATATTATAATTTCGTGGTTCCATCTTCCAATTTCTGAACAGCTTGTCTCTGTGATCAATCATTTTTTGTAACGAGCTGGTTACCCACGTATTTGTTTCACGTTTATTTGTTTTTATTTTTATTTTACATAACCCATAGATATTGCCAAAGATTTCACTGATTTCGTTATACATTTCAACAGGGCTATCGATCCTAGACACGGTCGACCAATCTATCGTCGATATTTTTCTTCTAATCAATTTGTTATTGTACACTGTTTTCATAGAATGCGGGTTGGTTTGTTTTTCTATATTGGTTGATAGTCCCGTTAGGTAGTGATCCGAGATCCTTGTATTCACCGTATACGCGAGTTGTCCATTCGCCCAGCCGGCCCGGCCCCGCCGGCCGTCGCCGCCAGTGCGCATGAAGACATGGTCGAGGCAACTAGTAATACGCCGCCCGTCCGTAATCACTTCTCGCGTTATTTCTTGTATGCCACATTGGAGTCCTTGTTCTGATATCATATTTAAGTATTTGGTTGCAATTAGATCCATATTTTCCTTCATTATGTTTATGTTGCAGTCTCCGACTACAATTATATCACTATTTTTACAAATTTTTTGCATCATTTGTTCTAATTCCATAATAAAGTTTAATTTATTTGTGTGCGGTGGTCTGTATATAACAAGCAATTCAGAGCTGTAGTTTTTATCCGTCACTAGCCCATGTATTATTTCACATGTTGTTGTCATGTCAATTTTGATGGGTTGAAATTGTATACTGTCTTTTACATATACCAATATGCCTCCTCCTCTTTTTCTTTTTCTTGTTAATAGGTAGCTATAGTATCCTTCCATTTTATATTTATACATTTCCTCTTCTTTTATATTGATTTCCGTTAGGCATATGATGTCTATATTGTTCAGACATGGTTTTAATAGTACTAGCAGTTCATTAAAGTGTTTACGCAATGAGCATATGTTCATGTGAATAATTTGTAGTGATGCGTTATGTGTATTTATATAGTCAGTCCAGACTTTTTTATCTGTAAAAGAGCTGTATTCTATGTCTTGTATTATTGGGTACGGGTCATAATTAGACGACATGTTTTTAGTATTTATTGTATGTTTTTATTATAGCGTTGTATATACTATTATACTATATTATATTTATAATCCACTACTCTTGCTTATTTTCAAAGTTTTCTATGTCACTTTCGAAGCGAATTTGATGCACTTTTTTATCATTCTCGTCTTTTTTTATTAGTATCTTAGCATTTTTTATCCATATATATTTGTAGGTATCCTTCAGTTTATTCTTTACAGACCAGAATAACTGTCTAAACTGTCGTGTTAAATGTTCATTTATATAAATTCGATCCTTATTGTTGTTGCTAAACAACTCATCGTTCGTAGGGGATACTTTGCGGCATTTAAGCCATTCATGTTTTGCTTCCTTTGTTTTCAATTTCATAATGATCGGTCTTGGGCCCTTACCCTCACCTTTTATTCTCCATGACTGTTCGATGTCCTCCAATTTTAACTGTAGCTTATCTGTAATTTTTTGTACTATTTCTTCTACATTTTCACCTTCTTGTTTATCGACATTTGCCAGTTCAATGTACATGTCTAGCTCCTTTTGTTCCAATATCATAACTCGTTCTTCTAGGGCTTTGTTGCATTTTTCTAGATAACTGTTCTTATGAATTATATCTTTAACTCGGTTTGATTGTTTCTTGCAGTCTTGTAAATATTCTTGCTGTGATTTCTCTAAGTCTTCTATGTTTGTTTTCAAACTCTTAATGTTTTTTTCAGCTTCCTTTTCCTTTTTTTTGACCTCCACTATCTCTTTCTTTATTTCCGTCATATTTTCCTGCATTTCTGTGTAACGACTCTTTTGCTCTTCTTTCATAGTGCTAAGCAGATCATATATTGCCTTTATCTCTTCACGAAATGATTTAAGTGTTTCGTTCAAAGCAGCTGTTGAAGAGCAAGTTGTTTTGTATTTCCTTGTCTCCTGCGATATAGATGAGTCACTATCTGTATCCTGAATGCTTCTTTTCTTCTTAGCTTGTCTCATAGTTGTCCATTTACCCATTGTACCTGCTAAATTTGAATCCGATCCATAGCTTTCGGGGTTTTTGGTGGGTGTGCGTTGCATTTTTTTTATCAATCAATACACAACACAATATAAGGTATACACTTTAAATCTGGCGTCCAAAATGAACTGCACACAGCTTTCTTTTTTCATGAGTATAGCATAATGAGGTAAAAATGTAAACAAAGAAGATTAACATAAAAAATTAAAAAGAGCATGCAGGTTAAAAATAATATAGCTTGTTTTAGTACTAATATGTATATCTATATATATATATATATATATATATATATAGATATATATATATATATCTATATATACTAGATGCGCCCGGCGGTGTTACCCGCGATAAAAAGTATGAAAAATTAAAACATCTATCCCACGGGAACCATACATTTTACCGGGATAAATAGTAGCCTATGTGTTATTCCAGACTGTAATCTATCTCTGTGCCAAATTTCATCCAGATCCGTTCAGCCGTTCGGGCGTGAAAGAGTAACAAACATCCATCCATCTATTCATCCATCCATCCATCCAAACTTTCACATTTATAATATTAGTATAGATATACATATATATCTAACATTTTTTCTAGTCACAGCTGGCTGTGCTACTGATATATATATATATATATATATCAGTAGCACAGCCAGCTGTGACTATAAAAAATGTTAGAATACATCGACAGCGACTCGCGCGACATATTTCGTAACATCGGTTTTTAGTAATTATTCAATATTGAATCAATCTGAGAAAATCTACATAGCGACCTATATGTGTACCTATCTCTTCTTCTTACTTACTGACTAGCTATAGGAAGGTACCAACCAGCAAGGCATGTATGTATATATATATATACATACATATATATCCAACCAACTAACCTAACACGATTGGCGATACAAGAAAGCAAGCCCCGGCACCTAGTATGAACGGGTTTTTCGAAATTATAGGGAAGCCTAATGAATGGGATACCCCTTGAACGTTTGAACAAATCAAGTGCGACATAGCTCGTAATTGAATAAATCTAAGAAAACATACCTATGTGCACCTATTTCTCTTCTTTTTACTTACCGATTTATTATAGAGTAGCTATAAATTGGTACCAACTAGAAACCTACTTAGTTTTAGATATATTGATATTATTGATAGAACTAGGCGATACTTGGCGGAAATCCATTGTTAACCTATGGGGAAAGAGGACCCACCACTGACCCTCGGCTTGTCAACCTCTTCGATTATAAACCAAACAAGTTTGATCGATAATAAAAGAAGCCAACAACACCCGAACTCCTCTAAGATGTTAATCGAGAAACTATCTATCACGAGTGACGGGACCTCAAATAAAATGCAATTCTCCGCGACACTAAGCGAATCTATAAAGTATTCGACACGTGTTTCGCCTCTAAACGAGGCATCCTCAGGACCGCTGGGCTTACGAATTACGAACGAATACGAATTACGAATACTTTATAGATTCGCTTAGTGTCGCGGAGAATTGCATTTTATTTGAGGTCCCGTCACTCGTGATAGATAGTTTCTCGATTAACATCTTAGAGGAGTTCGGGTGTTGTTGGCTTCTTTTATTATCGATCAAACTTGTTTGGTTTATAATCGAAGAGGTTGACAAGCCGAGGGTCAGTGGTGGGTCCTCTTTCCCCATAGGTTATATTGATATTACTTTTTTTTTCGTTTCTGAACGCAAAACCTTATACCTCGGATACGAGTACTCGTCTACATAATAAATAGGTGCCTAGGCCGAAAATAACTGGTTTTGATGCACATACATTCTGTACTTAGATATTATGTATGTGCTTACCTACTGTTATATTTTTTAAAATTATTCTCTTTGGATTCTGTTAATCTGAGGTATAGATATTTAATAAATATAAAAGTCGGTAAGCACTTACCAAGTTCTTAGAATGTATAGGATAGTGTTACTTATTTTGTTCTGGGTGTCTACGAAGTTAATTTATTATATCTTGACCAAATTGGCAGCATGTCTATGGTATGCTGATGCCAAATTCCAGAATTATAAAAAAAAATGGACTCACTACTCTGCTGCGACAACTTGTTCTCTTATTAGTCTGTGGCTGCGACCGATTTCATGTTGTGTTTGATTATGTATGTAAAAACTTACTTCAAAATTCAAATAATAATTGTGTGGGATTTGCGATTAGTTTTGTTTTAATTTGTGTTTTGTTTGCTATTTGAATTGTAATGGAGATACTGATGGAATGTGACGCTGGTGAAAGTCGGGACAACTTGGTAACAAATACCTTAGAGCATAACTCGTATTGTAAAGTGGCTACACAACACAAGTTCAATTTCATGATTATCACTTGCTTGTGCTTCGGACAACACAGCCCGATCTCTCTGATTGTACCGGATTGCCATCCCATCGTATTATGAGAGTGAAGAACATCAGCGCATCTAGTGGAATCTATTATATTAGTATAGATTCCAAAAATGTACAGCAGTGACAGCCTCGTTGGCAGAACGCTCGCCTTGGAACGAGGTGTTCAGGTTCAAACCCTGGCTCCCATCACTGAGATTTCCGGATTTTCATGTGCGAATCTTATTTTCCATAAAAAATATCACTTGCTGTACGATGAAGGCAAACTTTGTGAGGAAACCTGCATGTCTGTCAAAAGTCGTGTGAAGTTCACTAAACTGCACTGGGCCTACGGCCTATATGCCCCTCATATTGAGGAGGCGTGTGCCCGATATAATGGCGATGGGCTCACCCTCTATTACATTGGTACCAAAATACCATCGGTGAAATGTGGGTGCATTGCAGTTTGACGGTGTATGTTGGCCCGTCTCTGGAACGATGATTGAATGATTGAATCTATACATGTCACAGCAGCATTTACCTTATAATAAGTATGGATACAGTAATAATTATTATTGGACTAAACAATTATTTTTTTCTTTTTAGCGGAGGAATGAAGCACAGGAGGTTGCAAGAATCAAGATGACTGTGAATTGTATAGAGTCGATTCTATATCATAATATTAGTATTTGAAACAATGTTATATTTACCTAATTTTAGAATACCAACAACAAACAACATTGTTTCAAAGAAATTTGGAAATGTAGCTGTATCCCTTATTAGGTATAGAACTACATTGCCAAATTTCTTATTCCCTTGTAAATTATAATAAATATTGTTCTTGTTGTTGATCTGGTATATTGTAAAGCGTAATACTTTTACAGTTATCATGCAAACCTTGCTATATTTATAAGATCTATACAATAAACATTATATTTACGAACATGAAAGTATACATTTTTCTTTTCTATCTTTTATTTCTGAAACTTTTAACACAACCGATAAATAAGTTTTTTTATGATCGCTCTACCTGGTGGCATAAAAAGACAACTTTTAGTATGCGAGACTTTTAACAAGTGCTGCGCTCTAGCGGCACAAAAAAGACGTGTATTTGTCTATGTGTGAGTGCCTATTTATACAAGGATTTTAGAAGCCATGGTATCTCATCCATTATAAATGATTTCAGGTTAATGTTTTTTTGGATATTTCAATGCAATGTCGTAGTAGTGCTCGCAATTTGCAACATCAAGTCTCATAGATGCTCGATGTTCGTGTAACTAGTTGCAGAAAAACAGGACCATCTATCGAAAATGTGCGGCAACCGACCCTGAGCATTCACCTTAAACTAGTTTTATTTCAATGTTTCGTATTCTCGTAAATACAAAAAATCAAACAATGATATACGAGATATATTCTGGCATCGCCCCCAGTAACCCATAATACAACCTTTACTTATTCTGAAACCGTACCATTGGTGTGTTCGTCTGTCGACATTATTATTATTACAACTCATGCCATGGGTTCACCATCCCTGATCTAGAGTTGTTTATAAATTACCTCGGACTTTAATAGTCGCGTTGTAGGTGGCGCCATGGTATTTACATTGAAGTTTGAAGATACCTATCTACACGTGAGTTATATACGTCGGATAATAAACGCTTGTATTGGTTGGACAATGTGGTTTACTATGTAGGTAGGTCCAAGGTCCTGTGTATATCTATTACATACCTACCGTAAATATAATCATAAACCAACCCTTTTTTAATGTCCCACTGCTGGGCACGGGCCTCCCCTCAATGCGAGGGGGGATTAGGCCATAGTCCACCACGCTGGCCCAGTGCGGATTGGCGCACTTCACACATCTTTCGAGGGGTTCTCTCAGACATGCAGGTTTCCTCACGATGTTTTCCTTCACCGCTTAGCAAGTGATAATCATGGTTGAAAATGAGATTCGCACATGAAAAATCCCAGAGGTGCGTGCGAGTTTGAACCTGCAATCCTCGTTACCGAGGCAAGCGTTCTACCAACTTGGCTATCACTGCTTCTACCGTAAGTATAATTTCTATAAATAACTGTAATAACATAAGTGTGTGTTCACGTGTTTTCTTGTACGCAACCACCGTCATAATAAACGTACAACGATTTTAAATTAATAAACAAGTTGATGTTCCTAATCCAATATCGCCCCCAGCATTGAGAATCATTGGATATAATGAAGCGACGCCCCCCAGGGAACGAGGGTGGGCTTATAGGGGGCGGTATAATTTTGTTGTTTGGTTGTTTTTCTGTCAAAATAATGTTGGGTGTTATTTATTTGAAGAAAGTTCCTTATAATGATTGAGTATTGTGAATCGTTACTTGATAGTTAGGTATTTATTCGACGTCTAGTGATTTGTATAGGCTTGTGGCTCACAGGGTTGGGTGCTCGGTATTTAGTCGTAAAACATTTAGAGTAAAATAGTCATAATTCAATGTTTTGTTTTAGAAAATGGCTTCACCCACCTTTGAGTAGGTATTTTGCCAACGTTAAGTGGAATGTTTTTTTTAATTACAAATATAGGAGATTCTATGCAAGCCTATATCCGCAGACTAGGCCAAATAAACCCCTATCAGTAAAGTTGAAGATACTTTACTGACTAATTACCGGACTTCTTGGGAGAACTGGAAAAGACATGTTTTACTAGTTTTATTTTCCAACACTCGTGCACGTTTATGAATACATATTGCTTAATATTCCACCAAAATTACACATTATATTTGAAAGAAACAAATTTTTTACAAAATAACACAAAATTGATAACCTTTCTCTTCGACTACCCCCAAAAAGTCCTAAAACAATGTTGTTAATGACTCATTATAATTATATACTTAGGAGTTAGGTAGTACTTTTTTGACAGCTGCTAAAGTCTACCGAGTCGTTCCTAGATTGTTCTTACCTACGTATAATAATGTATTGCCCAAAAATGTAAAAGATCTTTTTAAAAAGAGCAATCATGGAGTTTCTTGCCCGTTCTTCTCCATAGGAACGGCATTCCGAACGGATGGTAAAATTGATTTTGTAACTATTTTGACGATTCATAAGTACTGTAATTAATGGTTTACATGAATAAAAAATATTATGATTCTGATTCATTCTGTTAATTCCCTTATCAAAGTAGCCATGTGTTGTTCACGTTACTATCTGACACATATTAACATGTGCTACATATCTGTTATCACATAATATTGTTTTAAACGTTTGCGTTGTCGTAACGCAAATGATTCGAGCTTCGAAATAAAACCTTTCTATGTTTTTAAATTTCACCATAGGTATTTTGCCAGTGTCAAGTAATATTAATTATTTCAATTCTCGAGCATATGCACGGGCCCATAGGCTAGACCCAAGTAAAATAACCCCCCATCCCTCAATTTTTTATGGATTTTTTATGGATTTTTTGTGAGAAACTGAAAAGCCAAGGTTCGTCACTCTGTTTCAATTACCTACACTCGTGCACTTTACCGAACCCATAATGGTTAATATTCCACTAATATCACTCACTATAACTCGCAGGAACACTAGTTTTAGAAATTAAATCATAACTGACGCCCTGACTTTACAGTTTCCCGCCAAAAAGACCGAAATAAAACCTTATCTGTTAATTTAGAACCTTTTTTTATTGGACTTAGACTACCACACTGTTCAGCCAGTTACAAAAGAAAACCTTACGTATTATCATTTAAGAACCATTTTTTAATGGAATTGTCCTACCCATTGTTTCCAGCCAGTTAAAAAAGAAAACTTTACCCGTTTTCAACGAAGAAACTTTTTTATTGGACTTAGCCTGTGTCCAGCGAATTACAAAAGAAAACCTTACCCGTTATCAATTAAGAACCTTTTTTTATTGGATATAGCGCACCACACTCTCACTATGGTTGATTGAGAACTGTCATATAATGTTTATATCGAAATATATCTGCACCGGACATACCAATTTCTGCGTAGGAGTGGAAATAGGATTAATTTCATGCTACCCGCCTTCCGATAGTAATTAACTAGTCTCAACGAATAATGTGATATACTTAGGAGAAATGTTATCGTACGAGATTAGTACCTACTTGCCACAGTATCAACATACTAATGGTTATATATACCGACACCTAAATTATATTTGATACCTACTCAAAAAAAAAGTTTTAAAAACGACCAGTCACATTTTCAATTACTCAGGTGAACCTGAATAGGAATTACGAGTAGTTTGCCTCTGAATTTAAATATATGGCTGTATTTTATATGTACGGATTAACAAACATTATAATAATATTTTTTTATTTGTTCAGGTGTGTACTATCACAATCACAAATAAAACTGCAATAAAAAAATCAAACAAAGAACACGATTCCAACATTCTAAATTCGAATGTCCGCCCGAATGACAGCTGCCAAAGCGGTGTCATGGCGGCGCAAGATGGCGTCCGGTTACCGTCCATCTCGCGCGCACCACCGTGACCCGCCGGACACGCGCAAAATGACTATTAAATCATATCCGATCTTCGAAATAGTAATAAATAGAATGTGTCATCATAGTTGTCTATTTTTTACTGAGAATTTCGTCTTCTTTTTATAGGTAGGCAATCGGCTGCAAAATAGAGGCATTTTTGCCAGCGTCGCGTGTTTCTTTATAGGTAAAATAATTGTTACAAAATGATAAGTACTGATGATGATATCGATGACGATAATGATGATGAAATGAATCCCCTACCCCTATCAGTAAAGCTGTGGACTTCACTGTTAATTACCAGACATCTTGGGTAAGCTTGAAAAGTTATTTCTATGCAAATTATTTCCTTCGCTCTTTCGCGTTTATGGAAACACAATCGTTAGTAAGCCATTTACATAATAAATATTTCATTTATGTTATACGTTAAATTGTACTTACCATTTTGGTAACGTAACGTCTTCCATCCCTCTCACGCCACAGATCTCATAAAAAAAGATTGACAGCGGCAGCATATTTTCTCGAATAAATTAAGTTAAGAATAAATCAGGAATATCTGAATAAAGAAAATATTATTAGGATAAAAACTCACCCAAATAATCAGCACCTCAATGATTTGCCTTCAACACCTTATTAGACAGGAATCACAGCTGTAACATAGCACCGTGGGGTTTTAGTAGTACGCGGCCAAATCAAAGGCTACCAGGCGTGACTGTAATAGACACCGAGCAAGCCTTCATTGTAAGTAGACTATGTGTGGAAATGTTTGTATACTATTGTTGAGAAACTACGCACTGGTTACATACGAGGGTTCATACTTTGTCTACATATAGCTCATGGAAGATGTGAGCGGCTACTTAGGTATACTCATATATACCTCCATAAAGAACATCTTAGAAGGTAGAAAGAATTCGGAAGAGATCAAGGTCAAGGCTGAAGACATGGGGGAGGAGGGGTTTGAGGGTTGATCCCCCCTCTCCCTAACGAAATGCCTTAGCTAATTCAACGTTTTATAAATGGGTGCTTTCTAAAATATTTTCGACTCTTTTAGGATTGTTTTTGTTGCTTGTTGCCTCTAGTACACGAGAGTACCAACCTATTTAAGGTTCTGGTTGGGCTCTTTAAGGTAATCTCTGTTTTATTTTTGTAAAATAAACATATGCCTATTTATCGATAATATAAATAAATATCGCCTGACGAACCCACCAACTATACGGTCCAAGACTAAGCAACGTTTGTATTATGGGTATATAATACATTTATAGATATTAAACATCCATGACTCGGGTACAAGGGGTCAGGTACACGAAGTCGTGGTCATCACACTAAGATTGTTCCCTACCAAGATTCGTACCCGGGACCCTCGGTACATAAAGCATGGTCATTACCAACTGCGCTAATTAGGTCGTCAAGTCTAGGTCTAGTTATACTCACACCTTCATAAAGAACAACTTAGAAGGTAGAAAGAATGCAGATGAGATTAGGGCCATAGAGGGGATGGAGAGGAGAGGAGGGGGCTCGGAGTATTATGGATCGCAGGGCCCCTAGGCACTTGTCCAGAGTAGCCAATAGAACAGGCCTGAACCCGGGCCCGAAGCCTGGCGATGTCAACCTGGACATTCCTGATTTAGTTTTGTACACTTCGTGAAATCATTTAAATTTTAATCTAATCAACATAACACAACTAAAAATGTTCCCGATTTACAAACACCGGCCGCATTTAGCGTTGCGCGGGCGCACTACACTGAGAGAAATTATTGGTTGGCCCAACAAAAAACCTACAAAAGTTACACGTTAAAATAGCGCCAATCGAGAAATTTGTTAGTGTAACAAATTTGACTTTGTTATTTTTATGTTTGAAAATTGTACATTTAACAGAGAATTTGATTGATCCAATTGCTTATTTGTTACTGTAACAATTATTCACGGTAATTACAACGAACTCTTGTTTGTTGAGACAACCAAATTTTATTTGGTATTATTTTTTACAAAATAACATTGGTTGATATAACAAATTTCATGTTTGTTGATTTTATCATTTCTTAGTAAAGGATTTCAATTTAAGAGTAACATAAACGGTAAGTCAAATATACCAAAAGAGATGTTGAATTTATTACCTAGTTGGGTTAGTAAAACCAAAATAATTCGTAGAAAATACTATTATTGTTGTAATCATTATAACAAATAGTGTTAAAGTAACGCAATCATTACGGTAGTTCATACCGGAAATATTTGTAGCGCTCACCACCTGTTATGGTTCCTACTACTGTATTACTTTGTGTTATATACAACAGCTCTTTGTTGTATGTATCAATAGTTGTTTAATTTTACAAAAATCTTTTTGTAGTATATATCGAAATACATGTCGGATGTACATTGATAATGGTTGTTAGAATAACCAACAAAGCGTTAGAGTTACTGTTTAAAAATACTATTCTAGCTATTTATAGTAACCAATATTGTCTGTAAAAGTAACGAACGATTTGGGTAGAGTATACTAGATATATTTGTTGGATCTACTTAGGTGTTTGGGTAACAACAACCAATAGGGCGTTAGATTTACTGTTTAAAAATACTAGTCTAGCTGTTTATAGTAACCAATATTTTCTGTAAAAGTAACGATCGTTTTGGGTAGGGTCTACTAGATATATTTGTTGGATTTACCTAGGTATTTGGGTAACAACAACCAATAGGGCGTTAGATTTACTGTTTAAAAATACTAGTCTAGCTGTTTATAGTAACCAATATTTTCTGTAAAAGTAACGAACGATCAAGGTAGGGTATACTAGATATATTTGTTGGATTTACCTAGGTATTTGGGTAACAACAACCAATAGGGCGTTAGATTTACTGTTTAAAAATACTAGTCTAGCTGTTTATAGTAACCAATATTGTCTGTAAAAGTAACGAACGATTTGGGTAGGGTATACTAGATATATTTGTTGGATTTACCTAGGTATTTGGGTAACAACAACCAATAGGGCTTTAAATTTACCGTTTAAAAATACTAGTCCAGCTGTTTATTGTAATCAATATTGTCTGTAGAAGTAACAAACGTTTTTGGGTAGGGTATACGAGAATAAATTTGTTGGATTTACTTTTGGATTTTGGTTAGAACAACCAATAAGGCGTCAAAGCTACTGTTTAATAATACTAGTATAAGTGTTTATCATAACCAATATGGTGTGTTAAACTAAAACGTTTTATGTGGGGCATACTGAACCAGTATGTTGAATTTATTTTTGGGATTTAGATTACAAAGTAAATCTATTATTCTAATAAAAATCCCAAAATAAATACAACACATATGTTTAGTATGCCCTGCCTAAAACGTAGTTACTTTAATATATAATGTTGGTTAATAAACACCTATACTAAGTATATTTTTTAACAGTAATTCACACCTTAATTTAATTAAGTAATTTTTTGGTCATTAAAAAGCCAAAAGTAAATACAATAAAGTACTTCGTACACTGAAATATAAAACGTTAGACACTTCGTAAAACACAATTGTTTACATAATTAACAGGATACGATTATATAAGTATACCGCTTTACATTCAATATAATTAAAACCAATATGGTAAACCAAAACTACATCACAAGTTTAGCAAATCCTATATATAAAATCCAACAAATTTTTTAGCAGTATTGACTACCCAGTAAATGATTGGAACAATATTAATAATATTATATATTAAATATTAGATAGCTTGTAACATATCTGAAATAAAACAGGTATGTAGGTACAATAGAAAAGTACATCATTGCAGAACAAAAAGTGTCAGTTAAATTAAGCTAGTCACTGCTACTGGGTAGTCGAACATTAATGAATTTTGATTTCTGTAGAAAAATAAAAAGTAAGTGTATGAACAAATAAGATTTTTTATTTTATATATATTAACATACAATAAAAAAGTACAAAATCTGCACTTAAAAGGGCGCATGCATGTGCACTCAGTCTCCATTAATACAACATATTTGAAATTTCATATACCGGAATTTTGAAAGCATGAATTATTTTATCCTACTGATTATTAGTGATCACAATGATTTTGGGAAATTATCAATCCAGTAATAAATGTCGCATACGATTCTCAGAAATATTTATCGCATGCGATAACTATCATTGCATTAGGTGATTCGCGATGTTACTTTGTATTATTAAAAATCAATAGGACAAAAATTCAAGCTTTCAATATCCCAGTAGATTACATTGAATATTTTGTATGGGTAGTCTTGGTACTGAAACATACTAGAAAGTATGGGCGTGTTTCAGTACAAAGACTATATTATTATATACTATTATACCCTATTATTATACCCTACAGGAAGAAACAAAATTATTGCATGTTGATTATTAGCATATAATTAATGACATTTATCAAGTGTGGTTAACCTACGTTTAAACATTATATATTAGCTAGATCATACACGATACAAAACATACAGATACGAGAGCTTTGGTCAGAGAATCAAACCTGTACTTTACGTCATCAATGGCCACATAAAAAGCTTCAAGTGCTGCAGGTGCGCCAACACTTATAACCATAGGTTGGCGAGTAAGTCCTTTTTTGCCATAGACTTGCTTCTGTTCTGCAATGCTTCTTCTATGTCAGCATAATTCTAAAACAAATCAGATTAATGAATAAAAAGTCCATAATAATAAATACCATCAGAGTAGGTATACTTGGAACAGAATGAGATAAATATCTAAAATTAAATTAAACCAAAAATAAACATACCAATCGATATCCGTTGGTTGCTTTCAGGCATGGCCATTCACTAATCATCATATTTAATCTGCTGTGTCGTCCTTTTTTTGCAATAATCGCACGTCGCCGTCCATGTTTCTTCAACCAGCGGCCAGGGGACTCGGTTAAATTTCAACCATTGCATTTTTTTTTCATTGTTGTCTGTAATATTTAACAAATAATAAATAAATAAATTGTGGCAAAATGTGTGGACAAGTGATATTATGTAGATTTATACCAAATTTCAAGATGATAGCTTTTAAAGATCCTTAAAAAATTTACTGCGTTATACAGTCTGACAGACAGACACCAGAGTTTCAGCCGGAGTATATGAATTCTGTTTCACCATTTTGGTTTGGAACCCTAAACAATGTAAATTCTGTTAGAACATATTTATATATCAAGCTTTGAAATTGCACAATACTGCCTTTGCTTTGATGTATTTTGCTTACCCTTATCAGTAGTTTTGTTATTGCTTGTGCCAATTTTAAATTTTTTTGGGAGTCCGTATTTGATTATAATATCTGTCCACAAGTTTTCCTTTTGCTGGCATCGTAGTTTTGGGACTTATAGTTCTACTAGGAATATATTACGTTTCCTGAAACAAGATTGTATTTTTGAGTTTATCCATTACAAACAACAAAGAAATATAATTTCTCTTTATAATATAAGTTTTACACTCTGACCATTCATAAGACTCAACAATATTGAAGTGTAAGGCCCAATTTTGAGGAAAAGCTACAAGAAAACGAAAATAAAAGATAAAATAAGGCGATAGCTAAAATACTTCCTGAGAAAATCGGATGTAACATACAGATGGACAGACAGACACCAACGGTGTATCAGTATAAGGGTTCCTTTTTTCTATTTTGGTAGGGAACCCAAATAAAAGTATAATGCTTACAGCATCTCAATGTCTGTGAATTAACAGGATGAAAGGATACCTAAGCACCAGTAAAAATATTATCATGACTTACATTATGCACGGTCTCTATTTCGGCCTTATAATTTTTATAGTCCATTTTGAATTTGATGCAGTCTCTCAATTAGTTATCCGGCATCAACATTTGATGTTCTTCCTCTCCTAAGCTATCAAGATACGCTATGTCGATATTATTATCTGGAATGTTTAAAATTATATTAATATAATTATTAAGCAGTCAAATAAGCAATTTTAGAAATAATGTCTTATCTATTTGAGATTAGGTTAGGATTAGGCTAGTTAAGGTCTTGGGTACCTACATAATGTGTATGTCTGGGTCATATGCATTGGATGTCATTAAATGACAAGCTGCCATTGACCTCCCAGGGTCGTGTGTACCCTGGGTACCTATTGTTTAAGACTTCAACACGCAACGGCCCGAATAAAGAAAGCCAAGTGATGTCGTCGCCTACTGGTGACCGACCTGCCGAGCCTCCAATTGTTCACCAGTGGTCTTTTGGTCTTCCCCGGCAGGGATTTGATCGCAGTGGTCGCATGATTGGTTCGTTTAAGATGCCCCCCATGCGGGATCAACCTGCGAAAAAGAAAACACCCATATACATGGGTGGCGTGCTAAATGCTGTTACGGAATCGAAATATCCGTACTGACTTCTAGAAACTAACCCCCAGATTTATAGAAAGTTATAATGGCTTTATAAAATACTTTTCAGAGCAAAAGTGTGTTATAAAGCCATTACAACTTACTTAATAAAAGATTTTACTAAAACCAAACGGAAAGTTTAACATAATAACTATAACTAACTAATTCTATCAATTATATAATAACTATCGAAGGTAGTTATATGCAAACTGTAGCTAGGGGCTGGGGCAGCGTGTCAGCGGTATCGGACGTCTTGGTGGCACCAACTTTGAGTGACAGTGTTTGGCTCGAGTAACAGCTATACCACGTTCCATATACAATAATTACATGTTAATATTACCGTTTGGTTTCGTAACGTTCAGTTTCTAATGCCGATGGATTCAACAATTATAGCGGCTGTGAAATAAGCGCTGGTCGCTGCGTAATAGCAAATATGTACGCGCGGGCGATGGATGAGGATCTGCGCGTAACCGCGCTCGCAGCGCACTTCAAAGCCGCCATTTATGCTTGAATCTATCTGTACCTATTACGAGTATGATTCCCACCCACTCGTGTAACATGCTATTGGCACAAATGCCAATTGGAAACTATCAGATTATTAATTATTGTACTTACCATGAAAGACAACTATAGTATCTTGTGATACTCCCCACGAAGTCAATAAGTCTTCCTTGTTTGCTCAGGTGAAAGACACAATAACAACACTAACAATCTATTTTAACTATAAACATTAATTTTCTTCTGAATGTATTGTTTCAAAAGGGAATATAATAGATTACAATGATATAGAAAATTATATGAAACTGATCGCCCGAAGTGTATGCGCAACGTCCGCACGCTGCAAGCGCAACGCACACACTCAAGTTCCGCGCGCTGGGCGCCGCGGTTACGTAGGCCAGCGCAGCGCACACCCCCCTGCCCTAACTCGCGTCTAACTTCACAGCCGCCATGTTTGAATCGTGAGTACTCTGGCTCACACATCTACGAAAAAAATTGCTTCACCATACAATTTAACTCGGTTATCATTACCAACTTATTTAATTATATATCTCTTATCTTGAAATACGTGTAAAACGACGAACTCGTGGAAACATTATATTAGACGAACTCAAACATGGTGGGTTTGCTGTTAAGTACGTAGTTCCTGTGACAACTTACCCACTTCATCCTCAGGTCCTGGGGGTGAATTCACAGTTGACGAATGTTTCTGACCTATTTTTAGGGTTTCGTAGCCAAATCGCAAAAACGAGCCCTTATAATTTAGACCGGGCCCAATTCTCGTGCACTCGAATTGATCACGGATTCGAATAAAATCTCGAATTCGTGAATTTTCTCGAGTGCCAAATCAAGTATTTTTCGAAGGAAAGCCGTAAATCCGAAAGGAAAGCAGTGGTCAAGACCGATCGAGACGTCATTTCACATTCGAATTAGAGCAATTGCAGCGGTGTGGGATACATTTATTTGTACTCTTTCTTAAATAAGATAGCATGTTAAAACAAATTAAGATAAATACTCATGGTGATTCCTTTCTTTTTTAACAATATTATCTACTCAACAGAAATATGCTTTGGATATTTCGTCTTGCTCTTAGTATTGAATGGATGTGACTATAGAGAAAATAACACCACGACATACAATATTATGACACTGAATGATGTAACCCTTTCAACGACTGCAGCTACATTGAACAACTTGACGGGAAGGACGGGACGGGATTCATAAGTATCAGTTCTAAAATTGATATATTATTCATATACATTTTGTTGAAATATGTATAGAATGTTGTTTGTAACATTAAACATAGACTTATAAGCTTTCTTTAATATATTTTACCATGAAGGTATAGTGCATTGCATACATTAAAAACGCATTTACGTGAAACGAAGTGCATCGCAAGTCGTGTATCATTTGCTGTGGCAACTTTGTCCTTGGAAATGAGATTTGTTTCGGTTGCGACTGAGAATACACGATTCGAGAAAATAGGTTTGGCGTTCCAAATTTTATCTTCGAGATACGTCTCGAATCGCAATCTCTCTTTCGAGATATATCTCTATTTAAACGAGAATTGGGGCTCTTTAAATAGAGATAAATATTAATTTTTTTAACAATGTTTGCTGTAAGCTCAATGATTATACAATTATATTAGCTGATAAACAATCTATCAATATTATTAGCAGCATGCGAAGACGGATAAGAACCAAGAAGTATCATTTTAAAGATTTATGTTGTATGTATGCAACAATTGTTTAGCAGACCTAAGGCTCTGTTTTTTTCTCGAATATCGTAATAATTTTCATTGTAATTTTGAACTATTTGTTGGTCTAGTACACACGGCGATGCATTGTCACTGTAGGTAGGTTTTGGAGTTTGTAAAGATGATCGCTGCGAACCATGCCAGACGTTGCGATATGTTGTTGCTATTGCGTCCCACTCTAGGCGCGCGCGGCAGACCGTCGCACGCACCACGCCGCTGGTATATGGCGCTCTATTACATACTTGTGTATTCATTATGTGTATTCATAAAATAATTATTTATTCTGTGGAGACGAGTGACATGCACGGATAGTTAGTCCTTATTACGAGTGTTTACAACATAAACATCACTCCTTTTCTCAAAATTATGAATGTTTTTCTTAACATACATTAGATTTTCATAAATAAATTGAGACACAACAGTTAGAATATTTATTTTTCTGAAATTATCCTTAAGGGAGTCTCTAAGACCCATGCTGTAAATTGCTCGTATTGCCCTTTTCTGCAAAATGAAGATAGTATTAAGATCTGCAGAGCAACCCCAGAGCAAGATACCATAGGACATAACACTATGAAAATAACTGAAATAAACAATTCTAGCTGTGTCTATATCAGTTAATAGTCGATTTTTTTAACAGCATAAGCTGCCGAACTCAGCCTACCAGATTTTTTTTTAATATGTGGACACCATTACAATTTAGCATCTATTATTAATTTACCAAAACTACTAGTTAGTCTTGACCACTCAATTTGTAAATCTAAACTACTATTCTGTTACTTATACTAGCTGAGTGCAGTTTAATTAGATGACGTTAAATTAGTTATTCTTACCAAAATACTTTTGTATAATTGAGCATAAATAAGGTATATTCAACAAAGACAAATTAAATCACAGCTATCGTTGTGATAACCTGGTACTTTTAGTAATTTAAGCACACGTTTTGGGTTCAATTTACTAAAAGTGTTTGTTCAATTTGCTAAAAATGATTGTTGAATTTACCAAAACTACTAGTTAGTCTTGACCACGTCAAATTGTAAATCTAAACTACTATTCTATTACTTTAACTAGCTGAGTGCAGTTTAATTACATGACGTTAAATTAGTTGTTCTTACCAAAATACTTTTGTATAATTGAGCATAAATAAGGTAAATTCAACAAAGACAAATTAAACCATAGCTATTGTTATGACAACCTGGTACTTTTATTAAATTTAGCATACGTGTTGGGTTCAATTTACTAAAAGTGTTTGTTCAATTTGCTAAAAATGTTTGTTGAATTTACCAAAACTACTAGTTAGTCTTGACCACGTCAATTTGTAAATCTAAACTACTATTTTGTTACTTTAACTAGCTGAGTGCAGTTTAATTACATGACGTTAAATTAGTTGTTCTTACCAAAATACTTTTGTATAATTGAGCATAAATAAGGTAAATTCAACAAAGACAAATTAAACCATAGCTATTGTTATGACAACCTGGTACTTTTATTAAATTTAGCATACGTGTTGGGTTCAATTTACTAAAAGTGTTTGTTCAATTTGCTAAAAATGTTTGTTGAATTTACCAAAACTACTAGTTAGTCTTGACCACGTCAATTTGTAAATCTAAACTACTATTTTGTTACTTTAACTAGCTGAGTGCAGTTTAATCGGATGACGTTAAATTAGTTATTCTTACCAAAATACTTTTGTATAATTGAGCATAAATTAGGTAAATTCAACAAAGACAAATTAAACCACAGCTATTGTTGTGACAACCTGGTACTTTTAGTAATTTTAGCACATGTGTTGGGTTCAATTTACTCAAAATGTTTGTTCAATTTGCTAAAAATGTTTGTTGAATTTACCAAAACTACTAGTTAGTCTTGACCACGTCAATTTGTAAATCTAAACTACTATTCTGTTACATTTACTAGCTGAGTGCAGTTTAATTACATGACGTTAAATTAGTTGTTCTTACCAAAATACTTTTGTATAATTGAGCATAAATAAGGTAAATTCAACAAAGACAAATTAAACCATAGCTATTGTTATGACAACCTGGTACTTTTATTAATTTTAGCACACGTGTTGGGTTCAATTTACTAAAAGTGTTTGTTCAATTTGCTAAAAATGTTTGTTGAATTTACCAAAACTACTAGTTAGTCTTGACCACGTCAATTTGTAAATCTAAACTACTATTCTGTTACTTTTACTAGCTGAGTGCAGTTTAATTGGATGACGTTAAATTAGTTATTCTTACCACAATACTTTTGTATAATTGAGCATAAATAAGGTAAATTCAACAAAGACAAATTAAACCACAGCTATTGTTGTGACAACCTGTAACTTTTAGTGATATCAGCCAACGTGTTGCGTTCAAATTACTAAAAATGTTTGTTGAAGAAATGACGAAATGAAACAATTTTTTTTAGTAGAATTTACTGTTGAGTTACATAATTATTTGTTGATATCTAATATATTTTTTTATTAAAACTACTAAATGCATGCGGGTTGATTAAAAAAACTACATATTTGTTAATTCAAACAATATATTTTGTAAAAGATTTGTCAATTGACCAAATAAGCAGTAAAATGAACAAAACAGAAATTAACCGAATAGGTTTTGTAATATTAATATGTGATTTTGTTTGTTTTAACTACATGGGCACTAGTAAGCACAACGAATGTGAATTTGTTATTTTAAGCGTGTCGGTTTTGTAATTTTAACCTATGTCTAGTAAATTTAACCGAAAAAAAATCAACCGAAGCACTTTTGGTTATTTTAACCTGTTTTGTTCTCTCAGTGTAGCCGCCAATAATTGCCGCGAGCGAGCAAAAAGACAAACACTTGTTGTAACATAGTTAATTTGTTGATTTTAAAGTGTAATTGGCTTACAATGTATTGTAGGGTTGGCGGGACGAGATAATGTGATGTTATTTACATGTATCAATTAAATGTTACGTGCCGCGTTATATTGCACGGCACGGGAATTTAACTTGGGACCGCAGGATCGACAGCCCACTTGTGATCACTGTCTCCTAAATTATTCACAGTCTGTCATAGCATCTGTCATTCTATGTATATGCTTTTGTGGGAATGGTAAGGTGGCGGCTCCAAAAATCTTTGTCTGTCAAAATGACAGTTTCTATTTTATATTAATTCCCACTATACAAGTTATGTCTCAGAGAACATTGGCACAAGTACTTGCAATATTTTTTGATAACGTAAACATTTTCTGTCCCGCTCACTCCCAAAGACATCTATACATTTTTTTTTTTTTTTTTAATGGGACTAGGCCCGCCACACACTCCCACCACTGCTACTCCTGTAAGCCAGGATCTACAGTGGTGTCCAATGAAGACACCGAGGTTTGACCCTCGGCGAGTCCCGGGATAAAGTTAATTGTCTTGGGACCCGCACGAAATTAATCGAAAGATAAATAGGAGGAGTTGGAAGAAAATTATCCTCTTCCCTCCATTGCAAAGCTGGAGACAAAAAGATCTGGTAGACAAACGTCCACAGAAGTAAGACTATTACAGCTGGACTAATTCCAGGTGTAAGGCACCACGGAGAGTTTAAATACTAATTGGTCCTAAACTTGTGAGCTGATTAAACTTGATTCCAGTAGTAGGTATGGCAAAAACGCTTGAACAAGCCTGATTAAGTTTGATAGCAACAACCTGAAATGTGTCCCGCGGGCTCAGAACGCGCGAGTAGGCTGTTGCCAACGGTTGTGTCTTTGTTAAATACCACGCGAACGAAGTCGCGGGTAACAGCTAGTTTACTTATAAAAAGACCGCATTCCTGTCAATACGACAACGTTAGTGTGACTGCCAAGCACACAATATGTCAATTGCTTCTCGTAAATATCGGTAATCATGCAAATTAGGATAGCCATGAAGTTGACAACAATTTACAAAAAAATAAAAGAGGAACAGGCTAGCTTTGACATAATAATAATACCAGCCCTTTTAATGTCCCACTGTTGGGCACGAGCCGCTTCCCAATGCGAGGGGGATTAGGCTATAGTCCACCACGCTGGCCCAGTGCGGGTTGGCGGACTTCACACGTCTTTCGAGGGGTTCTCTTAGACATGCAGGTTTCCTCACGATGTTTTCTTTCACCTTTTAGCAAGTGATAATCGTGGTTGAAAATGAGATTCGCATATGAAATCCCAGAGGTGCGAGCCGGGGTTTGAACGTACGATCCTCGTTACCGAGGCAAGCGTTCTACCAACATGGCTATCACTGCTCGACATAATATGCGTTCTTTTTTTCCTTTTTCACTTTTGCCTCTTGGAAAATAACCGAAGATCGGTGTAGCCAATTTTACTAAAAATTTAAATGAATCGAAGTAATTTATGATCGACGTACGTGCTAGCCCTACCCTCAGCGTGCAGATTGTTATGTGTAAATAACATTATATTTAGTTGTTAGACATAATACGAGCTCGCTGTTATACTGTTAATAACAACTCACTCATTGCAATCGCGATACTTAATTAGCGATTTGTTTATTTTTCAGGATTATGTTCTTATGCTTTGTGTTTTGTCTGAATCAGTCATGGGTTTCAGGTAACTGCGTAGATGCGCAAAAATGTTTGAGAATCAAGGATTACTCCTCAGATGGGTAAGCAGTACATAACAGTACATCAACATTTAACGACGATCTTTGAGGATTACTACTTCCACCACACCATCACCACAATCACCACCACCACCCTTGGCCCTTGGACCAGGGCCGGATTAAACCATTTTGAGGCTCCTAGGCAATCCATTTCTTGGGACTTCCTAGGTGGACCTATTCTTCTCAAAGAACACGGGGACTCTAGGCGGCAGCGAGCCTACATTGCCTATATGGATAATTCGGTAGTGTCTTTACTCGGACAAGCTTTGATAGTGGGTGAGAAAGTCGCAAGTGTTGCATAATATCTGAAATGAATTTCTGTAAGATGGCAAATAGCACGATGACGACGTCAGCGCAGTATTTAACGGTGATTGAAGATGCAGCGGCACTGCATAGCGGTCGTGACTAAAAATAATATACTACGAACTATTGTTCATGCACCAGTGTCTACTTATGTGCCAGATAATGCCAGAGCGCAGGATAGCTAAGTTTCAAATCCTTAAGACACTGGGAGCACTTTCTGCGTAGGTCGGACCGCACGCAACAACTAAATGTGAGGGTACCCCGGTTCAAACTGTGACACTAGGACGTCAAACACCTCAGTCCTCTCGTGACCGTGGTTGCTGTAAAGCAGCCGAAACGTCGAGAACGTAAAAATAAAAGCGATAAAAATTGTAAAATAAGTTTTATTTCAATGTGACCAACACTCTGCCAAGAGTGTATGAGGAAGAGGAACACGGCCAGGTCAGGGTGGTGGATTATAGCCTGTATCGCCCTCGCATTAAGAGTGATTATGCTTGTTGGAAATATAATGGAAATTATCAAACACGGACAGACAAACCAAAAGAGTTGTATGCGCAAGCACACGATGTCACAGAATGATCACTCAGAATCATTTGCATCTCAATGTGACACTCTTCAATTGCTCAACAGTAATAATGGTCACCATTTAATTGCTGGCACTAAGATTTATTACCAAAACTATAGTTACTCAAATTATAAGCTGGTAAAGTGTGTGAGTATAGATTTTCGGATCACCTTATCTCAGGGATTCCCAAACTATTTGGGGCGAGAGACACCTTTTGCAAAATGAAATGATACCTTTAAAATCTTATCTGTAGTTTTTTTCCTATATAGTAATTTAATCTTGTACGAACTTGTCGACACTTGTCGGCACGCTTATCGACTAGTTGAGTTTTTTTAAAGTACAACAATGATACTTCCTACTAAAATATTAGTAAATCTTATAACAAGTTGGTACACGTAACACAACTTATACAGTATCTTGAAAGTTTCAAATAAATACTTGCGTTGATTAATAGGTGTCGATTTTTAGATCTTGTCGAAATCAGTTTTCGTTTATTTCGACCCCTGTAATACCGATATCGACCTCTTTGAGAATCCCTGCCTGAATTATCTGATTCAGAAAATGTTTTTACTAATCGGGCGCTACCTTAGCTAACTATGAGTGCTGTGTAACATCGATCGTTCCTATCGCAGGTGGAGCTGCGAGCAGAACCTAGTAGATAATAGCTTAGTGCTTTTGTATTATAGCTTCATGATATAAGGGTCATTATTGCTTGCGCATTATTAGGATCGTCTTCTTATAGAAATTAGTCTTAGGACCACGACTTGCTACAACACTATTATACCTTTATATAAATTGGGTAGCTGTTGATGTTTAGTAAAAGTTGATAGGTTGTGCTATCTTTGTCACACACGCGCTGACTTATGGCGGTGACATCACCGCCCTGCAGCTTGTAAGTATTGGTTCGTTTTTACGAGGATCCTCATACAACACCAATAAAACTGATTAATTTACAACAGCATTTCCCGTAAATCGATCAATATTTCGATGACGTCACGATGTTTGTCATCTCCCAATGAGTAATCGTTATGAAGCGTAGACATGGATGGTACCAGGAGTCCAGAATGGTGCAAGAGGAAGCGTAAATAGGTGTGAGACTGAGACCATCCGGCCCGACGCGCTAATGGCTGGACTGTGGTCCAAGTTGTGTGACAAGGAGGGAAATATCTTGGGCTTAAAATTACTAGTTTTCACTTTACACCTAATTTGTTATGATTGAAAATGCTTTAGCAAGCTGTATAACCGTAAAACATATTAGTTGCAAGGCTCTTTGTCGTAGGATTAGTAATGTACTGACCGATCGTAAATTCTCATGAGGTTGCCCCGGATATATGGCACGTATGTAAGTACCTCAATATAAAAGGACCGATCAGTTTACGCAATGGCAAATGACAGAGCACTGTCAGATCGGGCGAGGTACTACTCGTTAGCAAGGCTACTCAGTCTGTCAATACGCAGCTATCGAGTTTCCTTGAATTCATTTGTTTTTTATTCCCCTTATTTTAGCACACGGAGTCCATAAATCGTAGAAGGTTAATTACGCTCTCGCCTACAGAATACACCACAGTTTCGGCCAAATTAATCGCTCGGTTCTGCCTGATGAGGCGACTAGACGTTGTAACAGACGATCACGTGCGATGCAAATGAAAACGACCTTACTGTTTTAATTTAAACTAATGTCTATATCTAGTCTAGTTGAATTCGCAGGGCCCTGTGTTGGTTGGATGCGTTTGAGCCGAGTGGGCAATTAGGGATACATGATCGTCACATGTGATCCTAAATTTTAATGCCTGGTTCAACTCTCCAGCCCAAGTATAAACGTACCCATCATATTTCGAAATAACAGAGGGATAGTAAAAGTATTAACATACGATCGAACTTGGTAGGGCTTGCAATATTGGTCCACTTCGTATCGAATCTGTTAGTCTAGTCTGCCGACGGTACGGTACTGGTTGTTGGTACGGGTTAGACAATGTCCAGGGTCCATCCCGTACCAAGTTCGGTCGTCTATTACTATTGTCCTGTTCTCAGATGATTATTTTTTCAACTACTGAAATGTATGGTCACCGTATCGGCTAAAAGCTAGTGCGGTCATAACTTTCCAGTTTGGCCACTGTCTTATATCAACCAGCTATTTTATTTTTAACAGACAGGATACACACCCTTAATTATACAAGAAGACACCCGTCCCCGTCCGAAATTACGCGTAATTTGGTTGGAAATAGTGAGCGCGCGCCTACCAGACATTATCGGCGAGGTTCCGATTTCAAATTACGCGTTGGTGTCGGGTGGCGCCCTCGGCGTCGCCATGGCAACGCGCAGGTGTCGTATCGATCTTCTGCAGAGTTATGCGCGCCTGGTACTTTTGAAAAAAATATTTTTAGTTAAAAACTAAAGTTAAATAATTATAACGATACCAACTATTTAGTGACAAATAGCCTCTTTTATACAAAAAAAAAATTCAAAATAATCTATGATCTATAAACGAATTCTACCATAGAGTATGCGTAGATACCTACCTAGTTTTTGTTAATGCCTTCGTTCGGGTTAAAGGATACATTCGTATCGGGGTAGTTACGTAAGTATTTCCATTTTAGAATAAAACTACTCTCTATAAACCCGAAGATACCCGAGAGCGAACGGTAAAATTTATAACACACAAACAAAACATCTTCTTCTTTCTTTACGAAATGAGATGCGATGAAATAAAATGGATATGAATATGGCCTCACCCACAACTTAGCGGGTATTTTGCACAATGTCAAGTAATTAACAGCAATAACACATTATACATAAAAAAATTGATGTGACATGATGATACAAAAATGGCGTCCCTAGTTTATAGTATATAGTCCACTCCAGTTGGACCCAAATAAAACATCCAACACTACACTCTCATTAGGTCTAGCAATTTGTCAAATTAACAGATGTCTATTTTTATGTGCCATTTATCATCGGCAGCCGGGATCAAATTAATTCGACGCTTCCACGATGCGCATGCGCTCAATTAGCATAGTTGCATTGTGGGTTAGTTTTTATTGGCAAACGCCTCGTCTGGGGACGTTATTAAGCTGTCATGGAAGTGGAGCTTAAGGGGCATATTATTATAAGTACTGAGTATTGCCGTTACCAAGGCGCAAGTATCCCAGTTTTCGCTTTAATCCCTACGAGACTCTTGGGTCTTGGTCTTGCAAAAAACAACATCAAGACTTTGGACAAGATTAATTATGATCCAAACACACAAAAGTGGTCAAATATAGAAATGGAAAGAAAAACTCTTTACACATTGAAATAAAATTATTTTATCGCGTTTATTTTATGTTTTCTGTCTCCAGATGCTTCGGATTCGATTTCTTCTCTTAATCTCAGCCCCTCAGGAGCCAGGGCCCCATTGCCTCCACAACAAGGGGCACAAATTAAACCCAGAACTACATATTTCGAATGATTATCAAGATCTATTGGGCCGCACACCCAACTGATTCACGATAATATATCACTGATAAACATTATCAATGAGGTGATGGTGATAATATATTACTCGTCGACACGTCATTAGACATAGATTAAAATTAATATATTTCTGTTAATTTGTACCTACATAACCGCTAACGAGTAGCGACAAGATGTGTTATAAGTTTGACACTTGATTTACTATGACAATAATATAGTAAATGTCACTGTTGGTGTCGAAAATGTAAACAGTGGCAATAACGATACCGTTGTCGTTCGATTGTGGGCCAATTGTGTTGTCATACTTGGAGCCCAGAAAGTACGAACCGATTTCGTCTTACGTCGCAGGGAGCCGGTGGATGCGAGTGGCGGAGGACCGTGATGTGTGGAAGACATTGGGGAGACCTATGTCCAGTTGTGGACGTCTTACAGATGATAGATGGATGGATAAGATACCGACTAAATAAATATTTTGTTAATTCGTTATTATCTCCGGCTTATCAGCTAGATCTCCGAGAGTGCACTGCGAATTATGGATACTCAGCTAAATCAAAGTAAACTTGACAACCTAGCAATTAGGAAAACGCTAAGCTGAAATAAATTCATCTATATTTATACCCACTAACGTATCTTTGAAGTTTAATAATCTATGACGACTCGGCCTCGTGTCCAAAGATTAAATAATAACACGTTGTGTTACCGATAACCGTATAACCTAAACGGCCAGTTATCTTATTAAGAACTGCTGTTAACACGTGTTTACTGAGTTTTTTTTTTAATTTTTCAACAAAAAAGTACCTACGTATTTAAGTTTTTTTTAACCCTCTACGCGCGCGTCGCGGTGCTATTTATAAGTCCAAAGTTTAAAAAACCCGTGAGTGTGTTAACTTTCTGTGTGACTTGGTGAATGAAAATCCTTAGGACACTAGTCGGGTATCGTAGGTAACATATGAATACACGACTAATGTACTAAATATATTTTTATAATCTCAATCGAACTAAGGACGACAGTAATAAAATGGTATACTATTATACCTTCAGTAACCTCTACTTCATATCACATCACATTTTATAATAATTCCAGCCTTTATTGTCCCACTGCTGGGCACGGGCCTCCCCTCAATGCGAGGGGGATTAGGCCATAGTCCACCACGCTGGCGCAGTGCGAATTGACGTACTTCACACATTTTTCGAGGGGTTCTCTCAGACATGCAGGTTTCCTCACGATGTTTTCCTTCACCGTTTAGCAAGTGATAATCATGGTTGAAAATGAGATTCGCACATGAAAAATCCCAGAGGTGCGAGCGGAGGTTTGAACCTGCAATCCTCGTTACCGAGGCAAGCGTTCTACAAACTTGGCTATCACTGATTAATATATAATAATACACTATATAATACATTACATTACCTTAATAATACACTTAGTCAGTACATTTTTTGACCAGTTGCTAAAGTCTGCCTAGCCGTTCCTACATTGTTCTCACACACCCATAACAATGTACTGCTCAAAAATGTAACGGCTCTTTTTAAAAAGAACAACCATGGAGTTTCTTGCCCGTTCTGCTCCTTAAAAACGGCATTCCGAACGGGTGGTAAAGTTGTAGCCTAGCATATCGTAACTTTTTTGACGATTCATAAGTACTGTACTTAATGGTTGACATGAATAAAACATATTCTGATTCTGATTCTGATAGATTCTATAGCAAACGCGGGAAATCGTGTAGCGTTTATTAAAATGTTGGCAGTACTGTTTCTTACACTGTAATGTTGGCAGTACAATTCATGACCTCTTCGAGGCAAAATGCGACTTTAAAGATGACGAACCTTTTTTTCCGCGATTGTACATCATTACTTGGTTAGCTACAGCAAAAACTTCGTTAGTCAAGGCTATGAACATTATATCTTCCGTATTCTTTAACAGACATTTTATAATCTTTAAGATATATTACATGATTATCTATGACATAGGTCCTTCAACTATAAATGACGGTCTATTGTATGTATGCAAGTACGTTGAAGCTAAAACCACTAATGGCTACACACATGCCAGTGTAAAGTAACTTGCATGCCATTAACAATTCATTACATATGTCGTTGTAATACTTGCCCATGTCAAAGGTGAGGTCGTCCCCGGTAAGATAACCTCGACCCCAAGTTTGCTAACACAATCGTTTCATAATCGAACAGCAACCGCATAGTAACTGTCACTTTTGACAAATATCCCATACAATATCTGTCAAAAGTGACAGTTACCATTCGGTTGCTGTTCGATTGTGTTAGCAGACTTGGGGCCCTGGAACGTTGCAAATGTTTGTCCCGTCCTCCCCGGTACCGGGATAAGGGTTGGCACACAGGTCTAGACAAAACCTGTCAAATGTCAAAAAAAAATGTCGCACCGAGTATCTCTCTCTATTCCGTAATTCATACATGGGAATGACACGAAATCAATTTATCTCACATTCTATCTTGAGTGAAGAGAGAGAATCCAACTAACCCACGGGGAATATTCCAAAATTATTACGTAATTACTCAACAATAATATACAAGAAGTAGGTACACAGACACTCAACTCGAGTAATATCTAAGAACTAGTAATCAGTGTGAATATATAAATAACATACCTTATTATTTATTCTCATTGTTTTTTGTGGCCTCTGTTTCAAGTCGCAGTGTTGTGCCAAACATAGGTGTGCAAGCATGTTGGTTTATAACTATTTAACGCAAGAACATTTGAAAGGATTTCAAAAATATAAGGTGAGTCGCTTTTTTAATTTTTGAAACTACTATCGGGTCTTTACTGAATGCCCATTCAATATTATTTCTTGACTGAAATACGTAGCATACCCTCAAAATTAAGTACTTTACGGCGATCAGTTTGACGGATTAGCGCAGTTGGTAGTGACCCTGCTTCCTGTGCCGCAGGTCTCAGGTTCGAATCCTGGTAGGGAAAAAAATTGTGTGATGACCACGAATGTTTGTACCCAAGTTATGGATGTTTAATATTGTTACGTGCGGGGGTAATTAAATGCCGATTACGTGAAAAATACTTTAATCGCTCTCCACACAGAAGGCAAAAATAGTACACACCAGTACACTAATTAGTTAGCACTCAAACAACAATACACCAAATCACTTTGTAACACAGTTGTCCACAGTATTCGCTAGAGTCGCCGGTATAGTCTTCTTGGTTCGCTTCCGAGAGATGTGTTCACTATCGCTTTCAAATAGAAACTGTCTCGTCGCTGGTCCTGCACACTATTTATAATCCGAAAATAGCGAGGGTGGATCTTTCCAGAAAGGTGTCGATAAAAACCCACTAAACAGAAATGTTCCATAAGGAAAATGAACCTTATGTTCACGGTAATAAGGAGGCGCTAGAATGTTCTAGTGTACGTAGCTGTATTCGTCTAATCGGTATTATTCCGAGAACTCGTAGTTCCAGGAATTGCATTGTCCTCGCCTTTTGTTTACTAATAATAATTTTAATAAAAATAATATGAGGTATATTCCGGAAGCCGGTTGCAACATTGTTGACGATTCTAGATCTTTCTTCACAGATCGATAGGGGACCTTGGACCCAACAATGCGTTTTTGTTTCTAGAAGCTTCGATGACTATTTCTCGAGTTATCGATACCTCTTTTATACGCATCGTAACATTACCCCCCTCTTAGTCATGCTCGTCCCGAGCATTATTTGAGCCATGATATCGCGCTAACCGGTCCACATGGACTACCTTTGGTTTTCCTCTAAGTCCCTTCTTGATGCGGAAGGTAACATCATTGATCCTTGTAATGACGGTGTACGGACCTTCCCAGCGAGCTTGAAGTTTCGGAGACTTTCCCTTTTTGCGAAGCGGATTATGAAGCCACACTAGTGTTCCTTCCTCAAACCCGTTGGTGTTCGAATTCCGATCGTACCGGGTCTTCATCCTTGTACTAGTCTTAAGATTATTCTCCCGTACTCTTCTGTGTACTTCATCCAGCTGGTTTTGAAGTTCACTCACAAAGTCTGTAACAGGCTTAGGACTATCGGGTGGCGTGCCTGTTATCGCATCGACTGGGAGCCTTATTTCTCGACCGAAATTTATCTTGGCCGGAGTATGTCCCGTACTATCATGCACCGCAGATCGATAGGACATCAGAAACAGCGGGATGTATTGGTCCCAATCTCTCTGATGATCGTCCACGACTTTAGCCAAGTGGTTCTCTAAGGTCTGGTTGAACCTCTCGACCATTCCGTCTGACTGCGGATGCGCTGGAGTTGTACGAGTCTTATTGATTCCCAGCAGTTTGCACATTTCCTGAAATAAGGCAGACTCAAAATTCCGCCCTTGGTCTGAGTGAAGCTCCATGGGTACGCCATATCGACAGACAACTTCCTGGACCAGTTTCTTCGCCACTGTCATAGCTTCTTGATTGGGTGTCGCAAAGACTTCGGGCCACTTAGTGAAGTAATCTTGCACTACTATGATGTATTTGTTCCCATCATCCGTCATTGGAAAAGGTCCAGCAACATCAATGGCGATGCGCTCCCATGGCGCGCCAACATTGTATGACTTTAATTTTCCCCTGCTTCTTGTCTGCGGGCCTTTCACTGAAGCACAAGCAGTGCACTTACGGCACCAATCCTCGACATCTTCCCGACAACGGACCCAGTAGAATCGTTGTCGCACTTTAACCAGGGTCTTCTTGACTCCTAGATGTCCACCTGAAACACCATCGTGAATGTGCCGCAGAAGAGGGGCCACCTTACTCCGAGGTACTACGACTTGCATGGTTACTTCTTTCCCGTCGTTGGACTCCCATTTTCTACATAGTACACTGTCTTCCAGAGTCAAGCTGTCCCACTGAGCCCAATAGCTTTTGGTGGTCGAACTATGAGCAGACACATCACTCCATTGGGGTTTGTTCCCAAGTCGTTTCCAGTCCAGTATAGGGCGAAGGTCATCGTCCTCTTCCTGGGCCTTCTTCATGCTGATTCCGGTCCACTCGTCATCAAGTCCGTGTGTCCTGATGACTTTAACCTCTTCTCGTATTTCATTCTTCTGACAGTGCTTGCAGTCTTCGGCACATGGTCTTCGTGACAAAGCGTCGGCGTTGCTATGTCCTTTTCCACTTCGGTGTTCTATTACAAAGTTAAATTCCTGTAATTGCTCGAGCCATCTAGCTACTTGACCTTCTGGGTTCTTGAATTGTAACAACCATTTTAACGCAGCATGATCCGTTCTTATAGTAAACTCCCTTCCTATAAGATACTTCTGAAAATGTTGTAGAGTCTTCACCACAGCAAGTAGCTCACGGCGAGTAACACCGTAATTTCTTTCTGGTTTGGAAAGTGACTTACTGAAATATGCTATAACAACTTGACGATCTCCCTGTATCTGAGATAAAACGCCACCTATTCCTGTGTTACTAGCGTCTGTATCCACGATGAATCTTCCTTCTCTATTTGGGTAACCCAAAACAGGGGCTTCACATAACCGCTGCTTGAGCTCACTGAAGGCTTCTTCACAAGTCAGGTCCCAAACAAAATCGCGTTTCTCTTCTGTAAGCCGATGCAACGGTTTTGCAATGTCCGAGAAGCTCTTAATGAACCGTCTGTAATATGCGCATAATCCCAGAAAGGCGCGCACATCTGTTTTATTTCTTGGAACAGGCCATTCTTGAACAGCTTTTATCTTCTCAGAGTCGGTTTGGACTCCTTCCGTTGAGATGACGTGTCCAAGGTAACTGACTTCCTTTTTAAATAGAGCGCACTTCTTTGGGCTAAGTTTTAGATTAGCCTCACGGATCCGGGTGAACACTCGTTCTAGATTCTTCAGGTTCTCCTTGAAACTACGACCCATAACAATTACGTCATCAAGGTAGACCAGGCATACGTCTCCAAGTAAACCCACCATCACTCTTTCCATAAGGCGCTCGAATGTGGCTGGAGCATTACATAACCCAAAAGGCATAACATTAAACTGCCACAATCCGGTTCCGATTCCAGTGCTGAAGGCTGTCTTCTCTTTGTCTTCTGGGCTTAGTTCTACCTGCCAATAGCCACTTTTTAAGTCGATAGTTGAGAACCATTTCATACCATTGAGCATGTCCAGTGTGTCGTCGATCCGAGGTAAGGGATAGCTGTCTTTCTTTGTGACGTTATTCAACATCCGGTAATCCACACAAAACCTTGTACTGCCATCCTTCTTCTTCACCAGCACCACGGGTGATGACCATGGACTCGTAGAAGGTTCAATTATTCTGTTATCAGCCATATCCTTAATCATATCTGTCACCTCCTTTTCTCTTGCCCATGGTATGCGTCGTGGTCTTTGTTTTATAGGCCTGGCGTCGCCTGTGTCGATCCGATGTTTTACGAGCCCCGTCCTTCCACAGTCATTTCCAGTGGCAAAGATGTCGCTGAATTGTATGGGCCGAAAGGCGTCGGCGCGCTGTATATACGGCGCAGGCCAAGAGTGCGAGTGGAACCCATCCAGAGTGGAGGTGGACAGGAGAGAGGAATGCGAAGTGGAACAGTCCCAACCCCACTTGTTGTAGGATTAGGTAAAATATACCATTATTCCAATCCGATTCCATTTAAACATTATGGCTCCATTGTTTACCGATGGCTCTGCCAACGACAAGTTTTTTTTAAATTATATACATTCATAAAAATCCATTTGGCATGATTATTTTATAAAATGTTCTACAATGATATTATTATGTTCTCAAATTTTATTGTATATAGAATTTTTACCTCTATGAATTGTTATAATGGTTATCTTGACACTTCATTTTAGGCGCAGCTTGTGAAATAGCTGAACGCGAAATGGCCTATGATCATGCCTGGATGGAAAAATTATCTCAAAGATTTTTGGACAAGATATATTCAAAACTGACACACGTCATTCGAAATGGAGATCCAGAACAAACGTATAATGGCTGTATAAATCTTTCATTTGCATATGTGGAAGGTAATGTGGGTCTTGTATACGTAAAATATTAAAAATAAAACGCAGGGTATGTTGTTTTCAATGTAGAAACCGAATCTGTAGTTTTGGATTTTATCTCTGTCTGATCAAGCATTACGGAAAACTACTGGACGGCTTTCAATGAATGTTGCCATTATGATAGCTTATAACCCGTCTATATAACGTATACATTACCCCGGGAAATGAATATGTTCTCACGGGATAAGCCAATAGACTGTACTTGAAAATCCACAGTGACGAATTTAATGAAATTTGAATTAGATTACTATAATATACAATACAATATATTTTTCCTCTTAGAAATCGCATTATCCTGGTATAAATAACAAACCAATATTAACGCGCACGAAAACGTGGGCGATGAGTTTCTTCTGTTTTTCTATAATTTCAGCAAGAGCTCTTTGGCTTGCTGTAGTTCTGTTGCCGATAAATTCTCCTTAGAAGATTCCAGTAGTTGCTGGATGTGATCCTCCTTCACGTGGGTACCATTCTGTTTAACCGTTTCACTATTCAATCGTCTCAGGTACTTCACTTCCTCACATCTTCCAACCACACTGTTCTTCTTCAGGTGAACTTCTTCATTACCAAGGTTGAGGATTCTCACCTTAGCAATTCCGTTCGACATCAATAAAGTCCTTGCCGTAATTAAATGTGAGTAATTTCCAGTGTCTTCAACAATAAGACATCTTCTATGTTGAATATTACGAGGAAATTTCACTATTACCAAATTTTCTGATCTTGGTGCCAGTATAGTGTCCTTCAGGCAATAAATATTGCACGGGCGTGATCCTTGTAAACAAACTTCTTGGTCAGGAAACCTTAACACTCCTTTAGCAACATCCAAAACACACTGCTGAGTCTTCAAGAAATCCAGTCCCAAAATACAATCGTCGGTAATATTAGCAATTAGCACTGCCTGTAGATACACTCGGTCACCAATTCTAAACTTAACGTCTGTTTCGCCGAGGACGGAAACTGGCTGGCCCGTGGCTGTCTGAAGATGACATTTTGGAGACCGTCTATTCCACATTATGGTGCGTCTCAGTAGCTCTGGTCTCACAATGGTACGCGACGCTCCGGTGTCCACTGTTAAACTACAGGATTTATTATCTACGGTGCCCTCGAGGATCAGACTATTCCCATTAAAAACTTGAGTTATTGTTACTGTTGGGGCTTTATGTTGACCAGCCAGCGCCCGCCCCGCGGCCCTGGCGACCTTTAGTTTAACGGACTATCTTGATCGTCCTGGGTCTCGGAGTCCTTGACCCTTCTCTTTTTCTTAGGGCATTCGAGCCGAATGTGCCCTTTTTCTCCACACTCATAACATGTGGGGACAAACCGAGACCTTTTCTCTTCTGGAATCATCGCTCTAACTTTATGTAGCCTCGTGTCTTGTTGCACAGCTTCCACCTCAAGAGCATGTGCGAGTGCGTTTTTCAATGAGTGGTGATGACCCAATTTCACAGCGCCTCGAACCTCTGAGTTTCTTATGCCATCGACAAATGCCTGCAGCAGGGTCACTTCAATAACTTCTGGTGCCGATGAGTAAGCACGACGAACCAGCCTCTCAATTTCCTGGGCCCACTGCTGGAGGCTTTCACCAGCCTTTTGTGATCGCTCACGGAGTTGCACTCGGTAGACATGTTCCAGGTGCTTATCACTGTAGCGCGTGTCTAATGCTTCCATTAGTGTCTCTAGTGTCCTTATTTCAAGCGGCAGGTTTTCGAGGATTGATAAAGCATCCCCACGTAGAGCAAGCGTAAGAGCCATAAAAGATTGCTCTTTGCTCCAGCCATTACCACTTGCAAGTACCTCAAACTGGTACTTGAACGCTGACCACGACGAAGTCCCATCGAAGCGTGGTAGGTCAAGTTTAGAAGACGATGGTGAAGCCACTGCAATAGGTCCATGTGTTCTTAGTTTCAACACCTCCTTATTAAGTTCTTGCACGCGGTCTTCCAAAGTCTCATTCTTTAGAATAACCTCCTTATTCAAGGCTTTCAAGCGGTCATCAAGGTTTCCAGTCTTCAAGGTAACTTCTTTGTCAAGCACTTGTACGCGTTCCTTTAAGGTATTAACTTCTTCCCCGATAGCTGTGATACCTACGCTGATTTTATCTAGAACAGCTTCCTGGCTGGCCTGCACCACTTCCTTAACCTCCCGCTGCGTAGCCTCCTGGTTAGCCTGCATCATTTGCTGCATAGCGACCATTTTTTCACTGGTCTCTTTATTGGCCCGCATTATTGCTTCTTGGTTAGCCTGGAACATTTTCTGCATAGAAGCCAGCAGTGCTGACATGTTCATGTCTGGTGAGCTAACCCCTGGTGCTGCCACAGTTCCCGCCGAAATATCAACATCATCCCGATGCTCCTCTTCTTCACGGCTACGTTGACGTGCAGCATCCATTTCCACTTGCCGTCTGGTTCGTGGAGTACGCCCTTCGTCTTCATGTGGTAAGAGCGGCATTCCGCTTCTGACACCAATTGTTACGTGCGGGGGTAATTAAATGCCGATTACGTGAAAAATACTTTAATCGCTCTCCACACAGAAGGCAAAAATAGTACACACCAGTACACTAATTAGTTAGCACTCAAACAACAATACACCAAATCACTTTGTAACACAGTTGTCCACAGTATTCGCTAGAGTCGCCGGTATAGTCTTCTTGGTTCGCTTCCGAGAGATGTGTTCACTATCGCTTTCAAATAGAAACTGTCTCGTCGCTGGTCCTGCACACTATTTATAATCCGAAAATAGCGAGGGTGGATCTTTCCAGAAAGGTGTCGATAAAAACCCACTAAACAGAAATGTTCCATAAGGAAAATGAACCTTATGTTCACGGTAATAAGGAGGCGCTAGAATGTTCTAGTGTACGTAGCTGTATTCGTCTAATCGGTATTATTCCGAGAACTCGTAGTTCCAGGAATTGCATTGTCCTCGCCTTTTGTTTACTAATAATAATTTTAATAAAAATAATATGAGGTATATTCCGGAAGCCGGTTGCAACATTGTTGACGATTCTAGATCTTTCTTCACAGATCGATAGGGGACCTTGGACCCAACAATGCGTTTTTGTTTCTAGAAGCTTCGATGACTATTTCTCGAGTTATCGATACCTCTTTTATACGCATCGTAACAATATCTATATAAGTAATATATACTGGGTTCGCCCTCAGTCCATTGTACGGTACCCATAATACAAGCGTTGCTTAGTGTGGGACCGTATAGTTGGTGTGTTCGTCTGGCGATATTTATTATTTTAAAGGTTTCCAGGGTTAGTAGTCCTAGTACATAAATATTTTGGGTAGCATATAGTTACAGTTCTTGAATTGTACAACACTGAATACACTGAGATTCAAATAGCGTACGTAATTGACTCTGAATGCTATTGCTGTCGTTATTAAGACTTGATTTTTTTAATGCTACAACACTGAGATTCGTATAAATAAATCCTCAGGCCATGAATCGGTATACCGATCCTTAGATTTTTTTACATAATGATACTTAATAATATAATTTCATTTCAGTACAGCGCAATAGACACAAGTCCATTAAGTCAATATGTTATGCATCCAACATGGAATGCAGTAGTCAAGGTGAGTATTGAACATCCACCAGATTGTCTATAAGTTGTTCAACACACTGACTAAGTAGCTATGTTGAACCACTAACATACCAACATTTATTTAAGATTGAATTATTTTGAATTCCTCCTTAAGGACATAGTGGTGTAGTAGTATAGGCGCACCATTTTGATCATTTGATAGGGTATCGCGGGGTCGATGCCGGAATGGTCATTTCATATCGTCTAGGCCAGGGATTCCAAAAGCTGTCGACATAAACGAAAACTGATTTTGGGGGGCGACGAGGTCTAAAAATCGAGCCCTATTTGTAATATATCTATACATATAAATAAAATTGGAGTGTCTGTTTGTAATATTAAAATAACCGCTTTTTACTAAGTGCATTTGGATGTATACACGTTACCTATACCGAAACAACATTTTTTTAAATTTTTGTCTGTCTGTCTGTCTGTCCGCCTGTCTGTCTGTCTGTCTGTCTGTCTGTCTGTCTGGAATGGCTGGACCGATTTTTACGGGAATTTCACTGGCAGATAGCTGATGTAACAAGGAGTAACTTAGGCTACTTTTATTTTAGAAAAGAAATATTGGATCTCTCGAAAAAAAATTAAAACCAATGTTGCAGCGCTGCGCCTGATTAAAGTTTGATAGCAACAATCTGCAATGCGTCCCGCGGGATCAGAACGCGAGCAGGCTGTTGCGAACGGCTGAGTCTTTGTTAAATACCACGCGGACGAAGTCGCGGGCAACAGCTAGTATATATTATATATTAACACAAGTTGTTAGTTGAAACTTTCGAGATACCTACTATTTAAGTTGGGTTACGGTACCAACTTGTTATAAGAATGACTGTTTCGTATTAGTACTGGTAAAATACAATTTCGTTAATTGTTTCTTTTTTGTTGCAACCTTTTTTGTACTCCTTACAATTTCTCGTCAGCGACAACACTGACCTATTTTTTTGAAAAGAGAACAAATCCGATTCCCGCGCGCGACCACACGCTTTTTCGTTCGTGTAAATAATTATTGAATTTACGTTAGATTTCGCAACTCCCTGCTATCTATTTATTCGTATTTTTGAGCCCTCTCCATTCCCTCGTATTTATTTATGTTTGTGTGTGTATTCGCCCCCAAAAATCTCCCTTTAGAGTCATCCCCGGCTAGGAAAGTGTGGTGCGGTGATATCCTGGAGTGCTGCTACTACCCCGAGTCAGTAAGTACCTCTTTTCCCTTGAAACCTCCTCCCATTGAGGAAAATAGAAGGTGAAGCTTCATGTAATAAGAATGCCAGCATCGTTAGGGTAACTCAAAAAACCCGCCCCCAATCGCAGTATTTACAACATTGCGCACCCTTTGAAGTTGTCAGGGTGGACACAATCTCGAAACTTTACAATGACTAATATTTTAGTAGGAAGTATCATTGTCGTACTTTTAATAAAAATAACAAGTCGATAAACGTGCACAATTCATACAAGATGAACTTACTTATTACATCTTACGACGTACTTTGTATCAATAGAAAAATTACTAGAGTTTAGCCAACATGTTGAACTATATCGTCCAACAACTATAACCTACATTTCTTTACAGTTCATTCCAAAATGGATAGCACCAAATCTTATCACCTTTGCTGGTTTCCTATGCATGGTGGTAGCGGTGTTGTTGATGTGTGTGTATGACTACGACTTCTACGCGGCCGGAGGGCGGCCAGGGATGCCTGAGTACCCGTGTGAGATTCCAAGCTGGGCTTTCACAACTTGCGGACTGCTTGTTCTGTTGGCTTATAACTTAGGTAGGTAAGTTGATAATATATAAAGGTTTTTTTATTATTTTCCTATTTAGTTTAACTGTAATAATATATAATAATTAATAATACCAGCCGTTTTTCTTAATGTCCCACTGCTGGGCAGACGCCTCCCCACCATTCGAGGATTAGGCCATAGTCCTCCACGTTAGCTCAGTGCGGGTTGGCGAACTTCACACATCTTTCGAGGGGTTCTCTCAGACATGCAGGTTTCCTCACGATGTTTTCCTTCACCGTTTAGCAAGTGATAATCGTGGTTGAAAATGAAATCCAGAAATCCAGGAGGTGCGAGCCGGGGTTTGAACTTGCGATCCTCGTTACCGAGGCAAGCGTTCCACCAACTTGGCTATCACTACTACTTGAACTGTAATAATATTTCATTCTCACGGATAACGCTTGTTTTTTTAAATACAGATGGTATTGATGGCAAGCAGGCCAGGAGGCTGGGGGTGTCTGGACCTCTCGGGGAGCTGTTCGACCATGGCCTGGACTCGTACATCGTCTTCCTCATTCCATTCTCTATCATTTCCATATTCGGGAGGCACCAGGAGTTCTCTGTCAGTTGTTTTAGGTAAGTAACATGAGTGGACTCTATAACATTTTACCAACACTGTTTATGAAAAAATTCATCACAAAATCATGTATCGTAATGTCTTTGGACCTGAGAAATCCATAATTATGTACCATATGTAACAAAGAAGTGTAAAATATTTTAACAGATAGTACGTCAAGTGCGAGATTATTATTATTAATTAGTATGAGCTAACCCCTATATATAAAAAGTTATAATGGATTATAATGCTATTATAACGCACTTTGTTTATAAATTTAGGGGTGAAAGTATACTTTGTAGTGTACTATAAAGTACTGCCTACTGATGTATTATTAATATAATTGATAGAACTAGGCGATACTTGGCGGAAATCCATTGTTAATCAAATGGGGAAAGAGGACCCACCACTGACCCTCGGCTTGTCAACTTTTCCAATTATAAACCAAACAAGTTTGATCGATAATTAAAGAAGCCAGCAACACCGAACTCCTCTAAGATGTTAGTCGAGAAACTATCTATCACGAGTGATACGAGCGATTGTTGTCTACAGAGGCTTCCTTATAGTGATAACAGTGGTACTGACATTCTACATCAGCCACTGTGAGAAATACAACACTGGCACTTTGTATCTTCCCTGGGCCTACGACTTCAGCATGTGGGTGAGTACAAGACACCATGAATTAAAAAAAAAAATTATGTACTCGTACCTTGATAATTGGTACTTCCAACTTGCCAACGACAAAATCAATTTTGACCAATAGACAAATAATTAAAGATAATTATTCCAAATTTTATATATTTCTCCTTATCTAATCTATCAGCCGATAGACGTCCACTGCTGGACATAGGCCTCCCCCAACGACTTCCACACATCACGGTCCTCCGCCACTCGCATCCACCAGCTTCCTGCGACGCGTGTGAAATCATCGGTCCACCTTGTGGGGGGTCGTCCTGCACTACGTCTCCCGATTCGTGGTCGTCATTCTAGAACCTTTCTGCCGGCCATCGGTTCCGGCCATCGGTTCTGCGAGCTATATTCCGCCCACTGCCACTTCAACTTTGAAATTCTTTGAGCTATGTCGGTTACGTTAGTTCGACTACTTCCTGACATACGTAACCATATTTCAGGTGTCGTCCCTTCTGTTCATCATAGCTGGGGTGTACGGGTCCGAGGTGTACCAGGTCTACATGATCGGGAATGTAACTTTCCCGATGGTGTTCGAAGTATTCGTACATTTTGTTGGTACGACAACCACGCTGCCGGTCGCTATTTATAATGTTTATTTGTAAGTACACTCTTAGTTTTTATACAGTGAAGGGAGCATTCAAGTATTACGTAACGAATTTTTTGTGTAGATTTTTGACCCCCCCCCCCCCTCCCCATGTAACGCGCCGTAACGTTTTTCTTCATCCCCCTTGCCCCCTAGTCAAACGTAAAGTCTCTAGGCGACCGTTCTGAATGGTTAAAACAATGTTTCGTAACGCGTAGTTGAAACCCCCCCTCCCCTCCCCCTAAATTCGTTACGTAATACTTGAACGCTCCCTAAGATACCTACAGTTAACGTTCCATCGATTGTTGAAAAAGCTGTCGTGTTGTCTTGATGAGAAGTACTCATCCAGAGTATTTGATCGAACTAAGAAAACAAATTCCAATTTCATTAATGTAGAGACCTCTTCAATAAGCTACACAGATGGCGCTGCAGACGACATTTAGAACAAATCATAGGGCTCCTGAAATGCGCTATCAGAGTTTTTCAAGCACGTAACATATATACAAGATCCCGACAATAGCCGTCGGGGCATAGCCGCCGCCTAGCTGGGTGATCTTCCTTTTTCCACTAAACCAATACCAGCTATTTACGCAAATCAAATGTATCGATAAATTGGGTCAAATTACAAAATAAAAAAATCTGTGTAATAGTTTTCCGATTCCCAAAAATTGTTGACCTTGCACCTGCTCCAACTGACCTCGATTGAGATTTAGTTAGCCATAACAAATTATGTTGACATTGTCTTGTATGAATTTGATGACAACAGTGCTTGAAAACACACATAATAAAACGTATGCGATTGGTAATAAGTGTCAAATTTGTTAATAAGTAAGCACGTACAAATATATTGCTTTTTTGGTTATAGGCTGAATTTATTAAGACAGCTGTTACTTCACAATCCAACTACATTCATACTATTCCACACAAGTATTCTATGCTAGTTAGTACGTCAAGTGCGAGAATATTCGAAAGCTATCCTTATACTTTATAGTCTACCGTAGACATTTTGTATGGAGAATTGAAAGTTTTAAATATCTTCCGCTAGAGGCGCTTTTCAATTCTCCATACAAAATGTCTAAATACGGTAGACTATAAAGTATACAGTTAGCTAGCACATGACGTGCAGAATACAAAACTCATGTTATGTATGGCCCAATTATATACAAAGGTCCCAATGACCTCCACACTTTTCGATTAACCATGCAGCTTTTGCTTAAGCAGTGATAGCTAAGTTGGCAAAACGCTTGCCTCGCTAACGAGGATCCCAGGATCAAACCCCCGCTCACATCTGGGAGTTCATGTGCGAATCTCATTTTCAATCACGATTATCACTTGCTAAACGGTGAAGGAAAACATCGTGAGGAAACCTATATGTCTGAGAGAACCTCTCGAACGATGTGTGAAGTCCGCCAATTCGCATTGGGCCAGCGTGGTGGACTGTACCATAATCCACCTAGCATTGAGGAGAGGCCTGTGCCTAGCAGTGGGACATTAAAAAGTGCTGGTATAATGTTGTTTTTGTAATTTGAACTGTATTTTTTAGGTCATACGGTACTCGATCAGGCAATATGTACTCGATCCCTGAAGCTATTCGTCCAGTATGGTCGTTATTCACCGTAACAACAGCCATGATAGTGTGGGCTGTACACTCGCCCAGTAACATCATCGAATACCACCCGAGAGCCTTCATCTTCCTTTACGGAACTATATTTAGTAGTATTTCTGTAAGTATACCTTTAGACCTTTTTATTTGATGACTAAAACAAGGCTCCGTGTATCTTTAGTTTAGTTTTTTTGATTACATGTCTCATTAAATCAATACATTCACCATTCTGTGTAAATTTTAGATAAAGCCAATCTAGATTATTTTTTTGTAATTTGCTACAATTAGTAATAATAATTCCAGCCCTTGTAATGTCCCACTTTTGCGCACGGGGCTCCCCTCAATGCGAGGGGGGGACTAGGCCATAGTCCACCACGCTGGCCCAGTACGGGTTAGCGGACTTCACACTTCTTTCGAGGGGTTCTCTCAGACATGCAGGTTTCCTCACGATGTTTTCCTTCACCGTTTAGCAAGTGATAATCGTGGTTGAAAATGAGATTCGCACATGAAAAATCCCAGTGCTGTAAACCGGGGTTTGATACCTATCAACATGGCTATCATTGCTTCTTCTACCAACTTGGCTATCACTGCTTCTGACTATGATGTACCTTATGACAATAACAACACCTTCTTTATCATAGTGTCGGCTGATAATAGCTGAGATGACCCACCAACGGTGTGAGCTGCTCAACTGGATGTTCTGGCCGCTGGCAGCTGGAGTGGCAACGTCAGTCTACCAGCCCCAGTTGGAACCGGCTGTGCTCTACACCTTGATAGCAATGTGCCTGTTGGCACATGTGCATTATGGAGTTTGTGTGGTGAGAGTGTAATGATTAAGTTTTCAAATAATAATAATAAGCTGACGGCTAATATAACATTAAAATTTTCAATATGGGGCCTCTACGTGTTGGGCCTATGTCCCCGCGCAAGCTTACCAAAGATCCGGGTATAGCCTGTGTGGAGAGACAGATGAAAATACCAACTATACGGTCCCACACTAAGCAACGCTTGTATTATGGATATCGTGCAATAGACTGAGGGCGAAATCAGTATATAATACTTATATAGATATTAAACATCCATGACTCGAGTACAAACATTCATGCTCATCACACGAAGATTGGCCCCTACCAGGATTCGAACCCGGGACCCTCGTTGCAGAGAGCAGCGTCACTACCAACTGCGCTAATCAGGTCGTATATGAAGGAATCCTTTCTTTAGAACAATACATGTTCTGACAAAAGACGTCACAGAAAAATTATAATTCATAGCTAGACCCTTAACAACACACTTGAATAACAGTCGTTGCAGAATTGCAAAAATTATACGTATGCTAGTCTGCATATATATATATAAACTAGCTGCGCCCCGCGGTGTTACCCGCGACAACAAAGTATGTCCTTTTCCTCTATGTCCTTTCCCCTAAACTACCACTACATATGCAAAAAATCATTTCTATCCTTTGCTCTATGAAAAATTAAAACAAATCTATCCCACGGGAACCATACATTTTACCGAGATAAAATGCCTATGTGCTATTCCAGACTATAACCTATCCCTGTGCCAAATTTCATCCAGATCTGTTGAGCCGTTCTGGCGTGATTGAGTGACAAACATCCATCCATCCAAACTTTCACATTTATTATATTAGTGGGATTTTTACTTTCCCGATGTGTTTTCAAAGCTTACAATTTTAACTTATTTTCCAGGTCCGTCAAATCTGCGATCACCTCAAGATTAGTTGTTTTACCGTACCAAAGGGAAAAATGTAATGAGAGAATTCACGGTAGTACCTATACTAAAATCAGTATTTTGATAGAAAATATTTTTTGTATGTTTTGTAAAATAAAAAAATGGTTATTTTCACTAAAAATGTTATTGTAATTAATGATATATACGTAAGATAAAACCAACCTGCCTCCCGATCCGTCCTGTTAAATAAACGCCTCCAGGTACAGTACAGAGCAAAAATATGACACCACTACACAAATCTAATTCACAAAATAATACGTAACTCAATACTGAATAGCGAAAAAAATGAGCAATCCGACGTCGCGATGCGAAAAGCTGCACAGCCTCTTCCGTGCGAGAGAGCGAGACAAGCATACAGGCTCAGTCGTTCGCGCAGCTACGTCTTAAAATTATACGTTCTCATAGCCTTGTAGCGTACCGAGCGATTTGTGAAACGTCCGATATTGCGTTACGCGCTGCAGCATTGTTAACGTTAAAGTGTTGCACGTAGAGTTCAGAGTTGATTGTGGATTGTATGGAGTTGATATCTTTTGAATCCGATACGAAATTTAGTAATGGGGGGTGCGCGACATGGACACCGAAGTCGGGGTTTAGAATTTCAGTACAGCTTCGGATGGCTGCGAAGCGCCGCTTTGTTAGATCCCCAATTGTTTACAGATATCCGATTTTTTTTTTAAATATCCCCGCGACTATTATCGCTTATGAGAGACATAGAAACCGGTATTTTATATGACACGACATTTTAAAATAAAACTTTCGCAAAGCGTATTAACACGTAACAAGTATTGTGTTACAAAAATAAAAAAAAAACTCGTCAACTTGTGAACTGTGAACTTTTGAGTGTTGGTGTGTGATTTTTTAATTTAAAAAAAATACATTAAAAATAAAACTGTGAGAGAAATGTACGAAGATATAAAATTAAACTATTAGGTAAGTGATGTGCTTAATGAAGGATGGAGAATTAACAGTTTTTTTTTAATAATAAAATCTTGTGGTGGTGTGGCATACGATTGGCATGATTTTCTAATAATAATAAAAAAAATCACCGCATGCTGGATGATGTTTTTGCGTTACGGAGTCATTATGTAAAACGGAATATCGATAAAAAAAAGAAAAAGTGAAAATGTCACATACAGTCGAGAAGGTAAATATTTTCTGGTCATTTTTAAAACATTATAGACCAAATTTATAGACGCTCTATAACTTTATCAAACGTCATATAGTACTGCGCACAAGGGGATTGCTTTGCGCACTACTAAATGACGTTTGATAAATTGATGAAACGTCTATAAATATCGGGGGTTGATTTATAAATGTGATATTGCAAAGTTTTCACGGATAATTAATTATTAGATAATCACATTAATTAATTAGTATTATTTGGATTGGATGATATAAATAAATAAATTAAGACATTAAATAAATGGGGCGTGCTTATATAAAAAGAAATTGACGCAAGACGACGGGTTATTTGTCGTACCAACGTATATTTACTTTTTTTAATAAATACAGTATAATTTTATGTTAATAAGTACAGCAGGTACTGTACTAAATTAAGGGATCTACTTGCGGTGCCAATTCAATATGTAGGTAGCTATCTAGTTAATTATATAACATTCATAATTAACTGTCAGGGAAGCAACAAATTCGCAATAAAAATAGGTAGTTAAAATTATAATTTTAACTGAATTACCATCAGAAAAAATTAAGTTGATAGAGTTTCTGTAACAATGCAGGTAATCTCTAACTTAAAAGATTCGGAAGAGGTCATAACTTTTTATATTATGGTACTTAATTGCAGCTCAAAATTGAGGGCTTCGATATTTAAGCAGTGTTTGAGTATTACTCTGTAAGTTTGTTGAAAATTGTATATACATTGAATATGAATGTATGAGATACTGCGGGATAATCCAAAATTCGTATAGCTCGGCGGAGTTTATTTTTAAGATAGCATGTAATTGCTTAATTATCCATGGAATCCACTAATATTTATGCCTGGAGAGATCTAAATTCCAGCCAAGGCAAAAGATTCCAGGATATTGTTATAAAACTACATTCTACACATACGAAGTCGCGGGCCCTGCTAGCAGTAGAACTATGCAATAGTTCAAATGATCTAAAATAATATTGATTTCTTATATTCACGCGATTACTACACATTGATGATACCACGGACTTGGGATCCAGTAATTAATATAATTAAATCTAAAACCAAGCGCACCATTGCAAGACCTCAAAACACTGAGCACTTCCTGCATAAATCGGACCGCAAACAACAACTAAATATGACGGTACCCCAGTTCAAACTATGACAATAGGACGTCAAACACCTCAGTCTTCCCGTGACCATGGTTGCTGTTAAGCAGCCGAAACGTAAAATATCTATACATATAAATAAAATTGGAGTGTCTGTTTGTAATATTAAAATAACAGCTTTTTACTAATTGCATTTGGATGTATACACGTTACCTATACCGATACCACATTTTTTACAATTTTTGTCTGTCTGTCTGTTTGTTCCGGCTAATCTCTGAAATGGCTGGACCGATTTTGACGGGACTTTCACTGGCAGATAGCTGATGTAACAAGGAGTAGCTTAGGCTACTTTTATTTAGAAAAAAAAAATAGGATCTCACGAAAAAAAAATTAAACCAATGTTGCAGCGCAGCGCCTGATTAAGTTTGATAGCAATAACCTGCAATGCGTCCCGCGGGCTCAGAATGGGCGAGCAGGCTGTTGTCAACGGTTGTCTTTGTTAAATATCACGCGGACGAAGTCGCGGGCAACAGCTAGTATCAAATAAACGCGATAAAATCCGTAAATTTTGTTTTATATCAAAATCAAAAATAATATTTGGTCGGCGTATTATCTTACCAACTATTACTGTTTTCCTTTTGATTAATTTCGTCACCCTTGGACTTGCCGAGGGTCAAACTTCAGCGTCTTCGTAGGTCACAGCTGTGGATCCTGACACACAGGAGTAACAGTGGTGGGAGCGTGTGATGAGCCAATAATAAAAAGGAAATCTAGATACGACAGGTATAACACATCTCAATATTACACAGTTATGTTCTTCGCTATCGACAACTTTACTGAACAGTGACCAAACAGAATACTACCATATTGCGTTTATTTGTTTACACGCAACTACTAAATACTTAATCAAAACACAAACCACAATACAGCGAAGGAAATGAGTAATGAAGAAGCCGACGGCGGCACTCGCGACGCGGGTACTTGGTTAAACTTATAAAGATACTTCACCTACTTGACGATCTGATGAGCGCAGATAGTAGTGACCCTGCTTTCTGTGCCGAGGGTCCTCGGTTCGAATCCTCGTAGGGACAATCCTTGTGTCATAAGCATGAATGTTTGTACCCGAGTCAAGATGTTTAATATCTATACAAGTTTTATACATTGAGTTGGCGCTTAGGCATTGTACGGTACCTATAACACAATCCTTGCTTAGTGTGGGACCGTATAGTTAGTGTGTTCGTTAGGCGATATTATTATTGTTAGTTAATCTGCAGTTTCGTCTCGTTGCAAGATTTTTTTTTCTGTAGCAATTTGGCTTATATAGTTATTTTTTAAGCTCCCACTTTGCAATGGAGGGAAGTGGATATGCTTGGTCAACTCCTCCTTTTTTTCTATCGATTAATTTTGTTGCGGATTCCAATGTTTTTTTTACCAAGACTCGGTGTGGGTTAACTCTTGGCGCCGCCATTGTATTCCGCTATAGATCCTGGCGTATAGGAGCGGCCCTCGTAGGAGGAGAGTGTGGCGAGCTGAGGCCCATTAAAATAGCCCACAAAATCATCTCGGCACTATAAAGCTATCAGAAATATAACTGCAACTTTAGGAACTCTATAGTCATGGTAGCGCATTATAATGCGAATAAAGTAACTCGGCTATAACTTCAATATTATTATGAGACTGTAACGTGTGTGTAAATTGGACGACTCTGAATCCAAAACAAGTGTTTTTAGAATTCATTTCTGTATGTCTATTTGTTCGAGAAGCATGGAACGACTACTGGATCAATTTGAACATGGTTTTTACTATTGGATAGACTTGACCAGTGGGTTAGACAGCAAATAATGTAGAGTTATCATCACGCAATTACGACTATGACAACGGTGAAGGAAAACATCGCGTGGAAACCTGCATGTCTGAGAGAACCCCTCGAAAGACGTGTGAAGTCCGCCAACCCGCACTGGGCCAGCGTGGCGGACTATGGCCTAATGCCCCCTCGCATTGAGGGGAGGCCCGTGCCCAGCAGTGGGACATTAAAAAAAGGGCTGGAATTATTATTATAATTACGACTATTGCGTGAGCGGAGCCGTGAGTAAAACGAAATAACTTGGTGTTAGTATTGATGTAAAGAAGCTGTAGGATAAGTTTTAAGAGTTAAGGGGTTGTACGGTTCTACTATAGTTGCAGTAGAGCTGAATGGTAAACATAGAAGGTAGTTTATATAGGTTTGTACTTTCGACTTCTTTTTTATATGAATACGAACTGAGTACCAACGTAACATGTAAATATTTGAGTGAATTTGTCTGTAAAAGTCGTTCTGCGTGTTCAAATCTGTTGGCAATGATTCTTATAAGAGTGAGCAATACAGCAATGATCTGAGGTTACTGTAGTGTCTTTAAATAAAAAAAAACAGATTGATGTTGCTCCATATTCACAATATCCAATGGGGAGAAAGTTAGTTAATTACTAGCAATAGAAGGTAGGTAGGTAAAGTAATATGAACTGCTTAAGTGTAGACGCTCAGTCTGTATGCTGCTATGGTGATATCATTTATTCTAGAGACAATCTTGTTTTGTTGTAACGTACACACTTATCAGGCAGCTTTTAAAAGTCTCTTCATCACACACTCCTTATATATAATTGATAGAACTAGGCGATACTTGGCGAAAATCCATTGTTAACCTAATGGGGAAAGAGGACCCAACACTGACCCTCGGCTTGTGAACTTTTTCAAATATAAACCAAACAAGTTTGATCGATAATAAAAGTATCCAGCAACACCGAACTCCTCTAAGATGTTAATCGAGAAACTATCTATCACGAGTGACGGGACCTCAAATAAAATGCAATTCTCCGCGGCACTAAGCGAATCTAAAAAGGTATTCGACACGTGTTTCGCCTCTAAACGAGGCATCCTCACGACCGCTGGGCTACGAATGAGCCAAAGCCAGCCAGCCAGCCAGCTTCTTATATATAACTCAGGATAATACAAACGAGATAAACTATGAATACTTATAACGTGGAATTTGCTTCGAAAATATGTGCAGTTTAATGTTTACGAATTAAACAAATGTATTTTGGAATCGCGTCGACGCGAGTGTAAAAACTACGGCGAAGCAATGATAAACATAGGCCGTTCACAATTATGTCGTGGTACGTTCAAATTAATTGGAATTAGGCAATTAGTCTTTATGTGAATAATTATAGTTATAAAACTAATGTAAAGATGGATTTCTTTTTATACATTATAGGCAAGTATTTGATCTCGATCTCACCTGATGGTAAGTGACGATGAGATCTACGGTGGAGCATACTTGCCTAGGTAGGAAGGCGGCAGTAGATCGAGACGCTACATTCACTAGGCACATGCAGCGCAACTGATCTGACCCGCCATCCATGAATGGCAACACCGAACATCATGCTGGAACACGGCTAGGCTTGGCGACATGGCTTTGTTCAGTGGGTGGTGACTAACCACGGCCGAAGCCAGTAGAGTTGTCACCTGGTTGGCACCACCCAGGGTCACGTGTAGGGTATCTCGAGGGTACTTAATTCTCCTACGGACGAAGGTGACTCGACCCCATTGGATTGTGTGACTAGTGCGAAAATGCTTGGCTACCGGGGATGATGAAGAAGTTGTACTAAAGTATAATGATAAGCGATGCTCATCTCACAGATTAATTTTTACTCTTTTGATAACAGGGCCCCAAGCCCGCTAACAATCGATTCATAATCGAACAGCAACCGCATAGTAACTGTCACTTTGAACAGATATTGTATGGGATATCTGTCAAAAGTGACAGTTACTATGCGGTTGCTGTTCGATTATGAATCGATTGTGTTAGCAGATATGGGGCCCTGTAATTATGCAACATGGTCGATGCTAATTAACTTTATCGAGCACGTATAAACGCACTTAGTTTGCCAATTAATAAGCGAATGTTATATACAAAGGGTTGGTGTGTTGTCGATGCGTGACGTTCCGGGAAAAACTTAGCTTACTTCGCCGTCGGGGTGGCTTAGCTAAGCCGACCGTGCTACGGGAATAGGGACGGGAGTGGGTTTTCGATAAAAACATCGATTAATCGATGCTATTGGCGATTGGAAAGTGTGACATTTTTACCATCGTCTTCTTCTTTTTCTACGAAATGAAATGCTATGAAATAATATGGATATGAATATGGCCTCATCCACATGATGGCGTGTCAACATTTTTACTCAATAAAATTGTAAACAATTAATGTCAAACTGATGTACCTAGATAGATTTGGATGATATATTATTTTTGTACCCTCGAGGTACACTTAGAGGGACGTTTTGGAAATTCACTCCGAAGGAGGTTAAATGGGGTTTCAATGTTTGTATGAAGAAACGATTGGGCACATGGCATGAAACTGTAAATGAGTTGTCTGTGTAAATTTAGATATAAAAAAAAATATGCAATTATCTATTTGTACGCTTCTGAAACTTTATTTCATGTTGTTCTGTTTGTTCAAGCATGTATAAAAAACGACCGGACTGATTTGTTAAGGGGTTTCACTGTTGTATAGCTTATGATTGTCGACAGCAGACTAAAATCCATGCTGGCGCAAGGGAAGGGCAAAAGCTTCAAATCCATATATTAATTCATACCAACGATACCTGAAATAAACGTGGAATGCAAGAACTCTATCGTCAGATTATGATGATCAATCGCTGTCGAATTGACTGTAACTGACATAAGAAAAGTAAACTAAACGCAAGACAAGACAACAAGCAAACATCTACTCATCTACATTACTGGTGGTAGGCTTCGGCCGTGGCTAGTCACCACCCACTGAACAAAGCCATGTCGCCAAGCGGCCTAGCCGTGTTCCGGCATGATGTTCGGTGCTGCCTTTCATGGATGGCGGGTCAGATCAGTTGCGCTGCATGTGCCTAGTGAATGTAGCGTCTCGATCTACTGCCGCCTTCCTACCTAGGCAAGTATGCTCCATCGTAGATCTCATCGTCACTTACCATCAGGTGAGATCGAGATTAAATACTTGCCTATAATGTAATAAAAAAAAAAATCTAACCTGTTACTAAGCATTGTATGGTTGAAAATTCAAGTGTCACTTCAGATGCAATATGACTCGATTGCGAGAGAGGGACAGAGGCATCTCTCTAGGTAGTGAGATAAATTTAAATACTAGATCCGAGATAATATATACAATGAGTCAGATAACAGATAAAATCGGAACATTGTTACCAAATCTCTTAATCGGCGTTCATAAATCAAAACACTAGTGTCAAACATAAAAATGCAAATATACACAATTATATTTCAAAGGCGGTCTTGAAGAAAACAATACTATTACTGTTAAAGTATATGTTGGTTGTATACACAGAAATATATTAATAGGCACTAGGCCGTTAAAGAAACTCTACATAATAAATCATAGTTTTTATGTCCGACATTTTAGCGAGATAGAGAAATATATCTTTGAATATTTTGTAGTGGTTACTTGCGCATATATTCAACTAAAAACATATATGTTGCTTCGTGTTTAACGACTACCGGTCGGCGCGTCGACATCAAATACGATAACTTGAAGACTTTTTTTTTTCGTAAATTTTATCTCACTTTTCCTATCTTTCAACAAATAAATATCTTTATGGCAACACTAAAAAATATTTTTATGATTTTCAAAGATTCTCGAATAATGTGAGGCTGCGTAATGTATTCATAATTTATCGAGACCCGATCGATGTGTGCCGAGTCGATTACATTTTTTATCGACAAGAGTTAGTTTGCCTCCCTATTCGAGATAACTATCTACAAACGTTTTTACAAATCGCCATGATACAATTTATCGGAATGTCGTAGCTGTCAACAACTAGATCAGGTGACTTGGGAATCAGAATAACATATTCTCATACATAAATCTCATTGTATATGTACCACAAAAATCAAATAAAAATGACTAACTACGAATAATATAATAATAACGCTAGAGATTAATTGTCTGGTCTCAGACTAAGCAACGCTTCAATTATGGCTGCCGTGAAATGGACTGAGGGGGAACGCAGATTATAATTAATTAAAAATATATATGACCAAGGCGCAAACATTCGTTCTCATCTTCAGCGGGCTAACACTTTTATCCTAGTAAACTAAAATAAATATCATCGCAAAGTCAAAACACGAAACATCACTAGTCTCGGAAACTTAAGATAAAAATCCACGCCAAAACCGCATAATCTCAAACAGCCACTCATCCTCTTATCGTCCCATCTCACAAGAACATACCTATAATGATTCAAGGTTTATCGATAGTCCATAAGACCATTAGTGTCGCATCACTAGCTCGCTCGTGCCCGTAAAACGAGGACAGTACACACTTCATTAATAAAAGGTTAAATAAGTTGGGAGGTTTGGCGCGCAGATCGGCGTGGTGTAAGGTTACATGGAGAGCTTCGAGGACCTCTGCTGAGGATGTAACGCAGGCAGTTATCAGCGACGTCTGCCTGGTCACTTAGAGATCATTTTCGCTAAGCAATACATGAGTGTTAGCGACGCCCTCTCCTTGGTACAGTAGCCTTTTCCTTTTTTCGATTATAAACTTTAACCCAGTTCTTGTCAAGTTTTCTGCTACGTTGCACATTACATTTTTACTATAATATGCCTCTGTCTTCTCTCCCCGGCGTAAGTCAGCTCGGACCACCGCCAAAAAGGTCACAAGTTAAGTTTAGTATAGAATTGGGCAGTGAGTTAATTCCTTAATATTGTCAGTCAAATTGGTTAGCAGAATTGAGTTACAATCGAATAGGAATGGTTTCGTATTTGTCCCTTTACAGTTTTCAAGGACAAACAGTTGTAAGGTAATTGTTTTGTACTGAGGGGTTGTTGTATTATTATAATAATACCATCCCATTTAATATCCCGCTGTTGGGCACGAGCCTCCCATCAATGCGAGGGGGATGAGGCCATAGTCCTTCGCACTGGCCCAGTGCGGGTTGGCGGACTTCACACGTCTTTCAAGGGGTACTCTTAGTCATTCAGGTTTCCTCAAGATGTTTCCTTCATCGTGTAGCAAGTGATAATCATGGTTGTAACTGACATTCGCTCATGAAATCCAGAAATCCCGGATTGGCTTAACGGAGTTGGCACCTACGATCCTCGTTACCGAGGCAAGCGTTCTACCAACTTGACTATCACTGCCTACCACCTACCAACTTGGCTATCCTTTAAGTCCAAGCGTACGCCAAGAAAATGAAGGATTATTTGTTGATCCGAATTCATTTCTTCCAGAGTGTATTGTACGAATACCTTTTTTTAACCGACACGCAACGCGTAGGATGATGTTATAAGTTTCACCCCTTTGTCTATCTAGTATTGTAGCTCACACTTTCCGATATAAGTACTTAGTTTTTTTTAAATAAGGTCAGTTTAACCGCTCCTTATGCACACATTAGAAGCAAAACCGAATAGCGTTTTAGCGAACGGTCGGCCGAGTTCGTTTGTCTTTTTTTTTTCAATTCCATATTTTGTGGGCACAAACGCCCGCATTGTACGCGCGTACGCCGGCCCCGGCACTTCCAAGAATGATTTCGTCGGGGAAACGAGATGGGGATACGTATAACGCGCGGGTGTAAATGTGAGAGGAGATATTAATTTTGTTTTTCTTTGCTTAATCTCCGGGCCACATGTGGCGATTGTTCTTGGACCTTATGGTCATTCGTCCTGATGGCTCGGCTCTTTTATTTGGACTCGCGTTAAGGTGAAAGCTCTCAGTCGTGGCGGGAAATTCAAATTTTAATGGATTCCAATTTATTTACAAGAAATTGGAATTGAAATGGATGTGTGAGGTGTTGTTTTTTTATTTGCGATGGCGGCATAAAGCAGCGATTTTTATTTATGTATAAAATTGGCTAAATATTGCGATTGTTTTATATCGCTTTAGATTAATTTTAAAGCAATTTTAATACATCAACGTTGTTGTCCCAAACAACAACATTAGATAGCAAAGATGGGGTAAAAAAATACTTAAATAAATATTTTATTATTCGCGGCAATATCGAGCACATTCGCCTTAAGGGCGACACTTAACATATACTTACAAAACTTAGAAGTGTAGGATTAATTAATATACTTCTGGGTTTATTTATTGTTGCCGCTAAACTGATTTGTCACCAAAATTCTGATTGCCGAGATAGGGCAGTGTATAAGTATATTAATTATGAAAGTACTTTTGTCATTATGATCTAGTTTAGCGATTACCTTTCAATTCCTTCGAGGACAAGGAAATGATGTAAATAAGTCAGTGAGGCACATCTATTTGTCCAACGCAATAAAGAGAAGTTAACCTCCTTACACCGAAAAAAAGATGATACGAGTTGTACGCAGTCAAATTCAGTATTTCGCTTTTTTTTTATTACATTATAGGCAAGTATTTGATCTCGATCTCACCTGATGGTAAGTGACGATGAGATCTACGATGGAGCATACTTGCCTAGGTAGGAAGGCGGCAGTAGATCGAGACGCTACATTCACTAGGCACATGCAGCGCAACTGATCTGACCCGCCATCCATGAATGGCAACACCGAACAACATGCCGGAACACGGCTAGGCCGCTTGGCGACATGGCTTTGTTCAGTGGGTGGTGACTAGCCACGGCCGAAGCCTACCACCAGTAGAGTTGTCACCTGGTTGGCACCACCCAGGGTCACGTGTAGGGTATCTCGAGGGTACTTAATTCTCCTACGGACGAAGGTGACTCGACCCCAAAACAACCATCTAACCAGACCACAACCAGACCATCGTAGTGACAGACAAAAAATGTGCAACCCACGCTCGTGAGTGTTTAAATGATTAAATCATATTATAGGGAACGGATGTTGTATCGGTCGCTGCGGTATTTTTCTTCATCAACACAACCGTCGGCTTATAGTGAGTAAGCGGCTTAAGCGTTCTTATAATTACTCAGTTCCGGTATGGGATTTTGTTTTATGTTTAAACTGCAGAGGCATAGGGTTCAAGTTTGAAGGACGAATCTTCCCCAAATTGATTCTCTTGTAAGCTCAATAAGTTTGAATAAATCTATACAATATATACTACAAATAAATAAAATTGGAGTGTCGGTTTGTAATATTAAAATAACCGCTTTTTACTAAGTGCATTTGGATGTATACACGATACATATACCAAAACAAAATGTATTACCATTTTTGTCTGTCTGTCTGTTTGTTTCGGCTAATCTCTGAAATGGCTTGACCGATTTTGACGGGACTTTCACTGGCAGATAGCTTATGTAGCAAGGAGTAACTTAGGCTACTTTTATTTTAAAAAAACTCTTTTGTTAAATACCTCGCGGACGAAATCGCGAGTAACAACTAGTTCTACATAAAAAAAATTGCTAAGTGCTATTCAACTATGAAATTCATCCCATCAAATTCCTGTCCGCGGTAACCGTAGCTTACTAATTAATCCAATGGAACATTTCATTTTAAACTTTAAAGCATATTTCATTGTTTTTGTTCCTCCATACCGTGTCCCACCCATCCCATGCCATAAAAATTATAAATTCATCCAATGTACCAGGCTCCCAAAAACGTGTAAGAGGTCGACTTTTCAACGCTGATAACGATCTGGGTTCCCTTTCAACATGGTTAGTTATCGTTGCATCTGAATCATAGCTTGAAAAACTTTTTTTGAACACACAAAATTATTTATCTTCATCTATTTTATAAGCACGCTCAGATCAGGATAGGATTAACATTGAATTAGCTTGAGGTATTTAAAACATTTTGTTTGTTGTGTCTTTGTTCCATTATATTGATTTTAGTTTCGTCAATCATCTGACAACTGTTTCGCCTCTAATGTCTGCTTGTGTAATTTTTACAATACTTCGTAAAGCTTTAAATATGTGTAGCTTTATTGTAGTCGGCGAGAATATTGAACTACTAACATTGAAAACAACGAGTAGGCACCTACCAGTGACGTTAGTTCAGATCGAATAACAAAGGAAAGCCGACATTCATGATCTAATCACAAAAATCGGAGACCGCACATATTACAAGTAGGTAATATTTACGTCGTAGCAAAATGATGACATCACCGCAATCGGCGTGTCGCGACCACCAGGCGTGCATAACACGATAGAGTTAGTTGTCTCGCTTGATATGGGCTCGGTAATGTAAACAATTCGTGCAAAGCCTGGCAGGTTATGATGGCCTGGTGTTTGTGTACTAGCAGCAAGAGTCAATGCCACCCTCAGGACACAACTTTTCCTGATTACAGTTTCACGATACCTATCCATTTTACTTGGGCTTTGAAAACTGGAATTAATACTTTCCATGTTCCATATGTGACTGTTAGTATCTCACGTCATGTAAGCATTGTATATAACTAATACTTATACGTAACATATCAAAATAATTTCTAAGCGAGTACAAACATAGCTAGAGTCCGAATAGTACAAATGACTAAAGCGCAGATTCAAATAAGCTAAAGTAGTCGCCTAGCTTATTACTCGTTGTACCTATCTATCACTCAAAGTAGTTTTTCTTGGATTGTTTTGTTCTAAAATACCTAAATAAACTCCACGCATATGCGTCGTGGCTTTTGCCCACTACAAATATATATCCATGGATTTAAACTTTTTGCAGTATTTTCTTTTCAGTATAGCAGCCATTGATTTTTGCTGTGCAATTCTATGCCCACTGGTCTAGCATTTCGAAATAGATTATAATGTTCAAGGATAGTGTAGCTTTCTATCAATGAAATAATTTTCAAGATCTAATCAGTAGTTTCTGAGATGACCCACACAAAAAACATCTAAACATACAATTTGACCTCTTTATAATAATAGATAGATAGCAATCTGAATGCAAATGAACATCGCAACCATATCCGAATTCAAAATTCATAAGATTGCGATTGGCAATGCAGCCGCCGAATGAATATTTAGTATGAGACAAAATATTTTAAATTAGAAAAAAAAAATAGACTGACTCAGACTTTAAAGTTTCACTGATTTGTCTTCACCGCTTCTGTATCATCTTAATATATATAAATTACGTGTCACGGTGTTTGTCCGCTATAGACTGCTAAACTACTAAACCGATTTAAATAAAATGTTTGCACACTGTGTGCAGTTTTATCCAACTTGAAAGATAGGATAGTTTATATCTCAATTTATAATCGCAAATATTTAACTATAAAAATATTTCGTAGAAATAATGTATATGGCAAAACATCGTTTGCCGAGTCAGCTAGTCATTATATAAGTTGTAACAATGATATTGAAAAATATTCTAACAGGGCCAACAGTATAGGTTATAAAGATAACTTTCCCAAAGAAATTTTGAGGTCCAGTCACCTTCGTCCGTAGGAGAATTAAGTACCCTCGAGATACCCTACACGTGACCCTGGGTGGTGCCAACCAGGTGACAACTCTACTGGTGGTAGGCTTCGGCCGTGGCTAGTCAACACCCACTGAACAAAGCCATGTCGCCAAGCGGCCTAGCCGTGTTCCGGCATGATGTTCGGTGTTGCCATTCATGGATGGCGGGTCAGATCAGTTGCGCTGCATGTGCCTAGTGAATGTAGCGTCTCTATCTACTGCCACCTTCCTACCTAGGCAAGTATGCTCCATCGTAGATCTCATCGTCACTTACCATCAGGTGAGATCGAGATCAAATACTTGCCTATAATGTAATAAAAAAAAAAAAAGAAATAAATCAAATTATTAGACATTTAATAAAAAAAAAATACAACCGAATTGAGAACCTCCTCCTTTTTGAAGTCGGTTAAAAAATGAATACTGAGCGCACGGCCAAACGCTATTAGTTCGCCTTGTTTAAAAAAAAACAAACATCATTCACACAATTATCTTTGGATCGACTGATTGATGATTGATATTGATGTAGTTGTGAATCTCAATCACAGTCAGTGGCGTGGCTACCATAACTATAGGGGGTGCAGTGCGTCGGGGCCCTCGTTCGTGCTCATCACACAAAGTTTTTCCCTACCAGGATTTGAACCCGGTGTCCTCGGCACAGAAAGCAGCAAACTACCTACCAAACAACAATCTACCTCCAAAACATAAATAAAACACTGTGTAACTCGGCTTTATTATGCCCTGCAGATGGCGTTGAAAAGCTGTAGATGGTTTAGTGTTCCACCTTAAAAGGATTTAGTTTAATTTAAATAGGGCCTCAATTTCAATTTGCCCGGACCCTGAGTGACATAGCTACGCCACTGATAGCTAACAGTAATTTAATCATGTCCTTATAAGTGCAGTCTTTGTGTTTTAATGTCTCAAGTGGCAGTAGGTAAACATTATGTGGTATGGCGCCATGGGCTGGCTGTTCACGTTTTGTGGAGCCTGCAAATAAACTTTGCGAACACTACCGAGATGGATATGTGACCCCAGTGCATGAGCTGTGGCTATCTATACAAATAAATAAAATTGGAGTGTCTGTTTGTAATATTAAAATAACCGCTTTTCATTAAGTGCATTTGGATGTATACACGGTACATATATCAATTTTTTTTTTTAATTTTTGTCTGTCTGTCTGTCTGAAATGGCTGGACCGATTTTGACGGGGCTTTCACTGGAAGATAGCTGATGTAAAGAGGAGTGACATAGGCTACTTTTATATTAGAAAAACTTTTTTGTCAAATACCACGCCGATGAAGTCGCGGGTAACAGTTAGCTTATAATATATTTTTACAAAGTTATAGGGGCATAATTATTTTGTCTTTCTGTCTATGATACATTATAATAATTGAAATAAAACTAATCTTAAGGATTTTATCGCGTTTATTGTATGTTGTTTACGTTCCCGACGTTTTAGCTGCTTTACAGCAACCATGGTCACAGGAGGACTGAGGTGGTTGACGTACTAATGTCAAAGTTTACACTATAATAACTTCATGGATTTTAAATAGGTATATAAACTAATCAGGCATGGTGATAGCTTAGTTATACACCGGATCATCACCTACATTCCCATAGAATATCATATAAGAATAATAATATCGCCAGAAGAACAAACCAACTATACGGTCCCACACTAAGCAACGCTTGTATTATGGGTACCGTGCAATGGACTGAGGGCGAACTCAGTATAACACTTATATAGATATTAAACATCCAACACTCGGGTACAAACATTCGTGCTCATCACACAAAGATTGTCCTTACCAGGATTCGAACCCGGGACCATCGGCGCAGAAAGCACTGTCACTACCAACTGCGTTAATCACGTCAAATAGACAAAAAAACTCCATTCAAAAATCACTGAATCATTTCGTTTAAACAAAAACAATATTGTTTTTTTTAATATGTATTAAAAAAAAAACAATATTGTTTTTTTTAATGTGTGTTAAATAAATCAAGGTTTCTATACTATACAGTCTACATCAACAGCTCAGTTGAGCTCAATTAAGTCAACACAACTTACATCGGCAAAGCAACGACGATGGATATACCTATACACTGTCGGCCCCAAATAATCTATTGTCCAAATTTCAATTCGGATGGCAACGGAAGGGGCGTGATCTCAGGTGGGCGGGGCGCGACAGACAGAGATAGCCGATCAGCTGCTTCACGGGATGTGCTATAGTTAGGGGGTATTCAGGAACTTGTTACATTTATAATGGATAGAAGAAAGCTTTTTGGGCAACTATTTGGGTATCGATGTTATATACGTAGAGTTATCTAAAAGATCTTTTTAAAAAGAGCAACCTTGGAGTTTCTGGCCCGTTCTTCTCCATAGTAACGGCATTCTGAACGGGCGGTAAAGTTGTAGCTTAGCATTATGTAACTATTTTGACAAGACAAGACAAGACCTCAAGACACAGTGAACCCTTTCTGCGTAGATCGGACCGCAAACAACAACTAAATATGAGGGTACCCCGGTTCAAACTGACACTAGGACGTCGACCACCTCAGTCCTCCCGAGACCATGGTTGCTGTAAAGCTGCCGAAACGTCGGGAACGTAATAAACAGAAAATAAACGCGATAAAATTGTTATAATCAGTTACTATATACTATACTTAATGGTTTACATGAATAAAACATATTCTGATTCGGATTTGTTGAATTTATTTAGATTGGTATCTTTTTTTTTTTTTTTTTTTTTTTTTTATTACATTATAGGCAAGTATTTGATCTCGATCTCACCTGATGGTAAGTGACGATGAGATCTACGATGGAGCATACTTGCCTAGGTAGGAAGGTGGCAGTAGATAGAGACGCTACATTCACTAGGCACATGCAGCGCAACTGATCTGACCCGCCATCCATGAATGGCAGCACCGAACATCATGCCGGAACACGGCTAGGCCGCTTGGCGACATGGCTTTGTTCAGTGGGTGGTGACTAGCCACGGCCGAAGCCTACCACCAGTAGAGTTGTCACCTGGTTGGCACCACCCAGGGTCACGTGTAGGGTATCTCGAGGGTACTTAATTCTCCTACGGACGAAGGTGACTCGACCCCATCTCGATAATGTTGTATCCACCTCTAGTCACTATAACAACCTAATACATATCTAGTTATTTAATAAAGTTCTTAATACTGACTGACGGACAACGCACAGCCCGCAACCGCGGACCTAGATAATTGAAATTTGCAGATATAGGTATTCCTGGAGTACCTCACAGGGACACTGAGGAGGCATTTTTGGAAATTCAAACCCGAAAGGCACATATTATTTAAAACGGTCAAATAATGTATGGAGTTTATTTTTATAATTACTAGTCACTAAGCATTTTAAAGTTTTATAAATAGTAATATCTGGGTGACATTTTATATCAGCTCCACTAGGCACATGCAGCGCAGCTGATCTGACCCGCCATCCATGAATGGCAACACCGAACATCATGCCGGAACACGGCTAGGCCGCTTGGCGACATGGCTTTGTTCAGTGGGTGGTGACTAGCCACGGCCGAAGCCTACCACCAGTAAATCTTATAATCCATTGGAAGTATCTACTCGAGCCGAACTTTATTAGAGCATGCTTTATGCACCTCGCATGGCAACACACTGGAGCTTCATTTTCTTAATATATATTTTTATTGTAATAAACATGGCTATTAAAAAAAGAATTTTGTAAAAAAAAGACAAGCCAGCTGACTTTCTTGTCGGATCTTCTCAGTTTAAGTCGAGTTTCGATCAGGTTGTAGAGTTAAGAAAAACAAAATTTCGTGGCAATTTGTAGGTCTATACGAAATAAATGATTTGACTTCGACTTTGTCTCTTTGACTCTATATATTAATTGTGAGAACTCAAATAATTAATTGCCCCCACGATGGCAACTTTTTGCTCTACCTGTGCGCACATTCGCACTGACATTCATACCAATGGCACTCAATCAATCGGCTCAATTTGAGCGTAAAATCGTCCGTATCGACTTTGGTATATTGTGACTAGTATTTTAACCGCAATTAAGATTATTGTTAAAGATTAATTTGGTATTAATTTCATTCTCACGGTATGGTGACACAGTAAAAACTAATGTTGCTCATTGAAAAAAACCACAAGCTACTCCATCCATCCGTCTGTGGTAGGTCCACTGCTGGGCGTTGCCTCTCCCTATTTCCTAATCTGGAACCTTCCCCCCATTGGTTCTATGTGCTATGAGGTACCCTACCCACTAACTAATAATGACGGTAAGTATTTTATGAATTATTATGGTTTTACATAGCAGTCGTATTTTTTTCAATAATGCAATCGACCCTTAGCAAATGCCAAATAAAAACATATTTTCATACTAACAACGCTAGGTACAGGTTGCCCTTCGTTCTTTAGATACTTTAACACTATTAACCTCATGATTTAAATAAACTTAAATTTGAGGGTTGGTTAATTGTCATATTCTAAGAACATCGTGAGGAAACCTGCATGTCTATGGTTTAATATAACCACAGACCAGTTCTCGACGGACATGTGAAGTTCTCCGATCCACATTGGTTCAGCACGGTGGTCTATGGTCTAAATCAAATGTAGGAGGAAACTATGATATATTTTTCTGATTTTTTTTTCCCGTGTTTTAATCGTCATTCGGGGTGGAGATCAATTAAAAAATACAAATATCATAAAAATCGGCCCACCCGTTCTGAGTTATGAATGGTGTAACTAACACGACTTTGTTTTATACATGCAAGATATTTATGAGTTACAACGTCTCGAATAGTTAAGGATGAAATTATTTAAGTACTGTTTGAGTATTATTAGAGACCTGCACATAAACACTTGCATACAGAATACAAATAGCTAGGCTAATATTCATTTTAATATCAATTTATAAACATGCCCTACCCATTTCTGGATTTCATTTACACGTCACCCATCACAATTGGTATTTGTATTACTAAAAAGCTCCTTTTCTCGATATGTAACCGATTATAATCGATTAATTTATGCCTAATCGAGAGTTCTCGATGCTATCGCGACGCGGGACCGGTTACCGACTAGGGGTTTAGGCTCGCTCGGTAAAATGTCATGATGTGTATAGCTATTCGAAATTCAAATATCGTGTCTCCGGTTAATTACCTTGCGACCTGATTAGCGCAGTTGGTAGTGACCCTGCTTTCTGCGCCGAGGGTCCCGGGTTCGAATCCTGGTAGGAGCAAACTTTGTGTGATGAGCACGAATGTTTGTACCCGAGTCATGGATGTTTAGTATCTATATAAGTATTATATACTCGGTTCTCTCCAGTCCATTGTACGGTACCCATTTTATTTATCGTTTAACATGACCACCAAAGCCATGTTAAAACATCTATATTATCATTGCATTAAAAAAAAATGTAAATCAAGTTTGTATCTTTGAAGTTGGTACGAGACGGTGTCAAAGGGCTTGGAAGTGTGTTGCAGGACTAAAATTATGACTCAACTGTTTTACTAAAATCGATGATAAAATCAAAACGATTCTCGATTAGACTAATCTCGCTAAATCTCTCCAAACACGCCTTCATTCCTTGCAATACAAGCAATTGATTTTAATTCGATCATAAACACAATCACATAATCGATTCAAGGCTCGCATCTGACACCGAGTACGATGCCCGGTTTACTTGTGCCTGTTGTTTTTTTTTTATATAATGAATATTCATTTGCCTTTTTATAGTTGAACTAACATCGTTTAATTTTAATATTCGAATAGGGAATCCGAGTATCTGATTGGTCGAGCCGATGGTTGAATTGTTAACATGTTTTTTTAAGAGTGTATTTAATTGATCATTAAAAACATGGCGCCTGTACATTAAAATTCAATTGATCTTGGTATGACTTTAAAAACAGTTACGTTACCCTCTTTGTAACACAAGGAAATGAGTCTGAGAAGATAAAGAAACAAATAAAAGCTCATAAAATCAATAGATATTTAAAAAATAACCATTTTTCTTTTTAATATTTTACGGCCAAACTGTTTAAGGAAACACTCAAATATGGAATGTTCTCTTATTAATTATAATTTATGATGTTAGCTACTGGTACCTGTCTACCCCACGTGGATTATAGCGTTAAGAAACTGTCCGGGGACCATTAACATCGGGCTACGGGTCATTATGGCTATAATAAAAAAATAATGATTGACCATATTCGGCGCTCTAGGAATATTTGAAATAAAAAAAAGTGTTCTAAATTTAAAACCTATATGATATTTCACTATGAATTGATTGTAACATTTGGCTTTAAATTTTTTTTTTTATATTGTTCAAACGTATTTTCTTTTTCGTTTACCTACTAAACAAATTGATAATCTAACTTCATCATATATTATTATTTATTAAAACGTTACTGTTGTTGGGCATTTTTCGTAGGTAGAAGCTTTTACTCCCCGTTGTGAGGGGCCAAAGGCCAGGGAAGTGGGTTGCCAACGGTAAATATTAAATACAGGATATTATTGCACGCTGCTTATAAATGGATTTTAAATGACAATTAAGAGCATAACAAATATGGTTTTGGTGGTTTTCAAGAACTCTAAATCTGATTTTAAGTTAAATTTAAATTAAGTTGCGTTCATCATTACTTAAATCGATATTATATTTCAAAAATTAGCATACAGTATGATACAGACTCGGAAAATAATTATGTTGGTACACTTGTATGAAATTGTATATCTACCAACCGAAAAAAATAATGATTTTTAAGATATTCTGAATAAGTAAGTAATTAGTAATTAATAAGTATACCTATCTATGGAATTTTGCGTGGCAGACCTCAATATATACTTATCTACATTTGTATATAGTTTGTATAGCCAAACACTTCAAAAAAAGCTTTCATCATCATGCTCTATGGTTCACGATAGAAATCATTTTATCACGACCTCCCGATATTTATGTTATTTTATTGCGCTGGCCACCCCAGCGTTCCGTTTCACGCAGCGAAGCCACGCTACTGTGCAGCCCCCCGCTAGTTCAGACACTCGGACTCTTTTTATATATTTTTTTTAACTAACTACCGCCTCCGACTGCCGTGTTGTTAATTGGATTGACTTGGATTTGAACTGAAACATTATGAGGATTATGAGGTTCCTAGTAATGCTTAAATATAAATAAACAATTACGCCTGTATTCGTCGAAGGTGTAGGCAAAGGTGCACTATTGTAAACCCACATTTTCCGATGGATTTGGCTACCACTTAGTCACGGGGAGTATTTCCACGATGAAATTCACATTTTGCTAGTGCGATTATGCTGTGGAATGTTATCTGTAATGGATGGGTCTATCCATCTCAGTCGAAAGACGTCCACTGCTGGACATAGTTTCCTCCGATGACTTCCACAGAGCATGGTTCTCCATCACTAGTATTGTACCAGTTTGCTCATATCGGGATAGTATAGTTACATTTAACGAACATAGCATTTTGGTTACAATGTATAGGAGTTTTGTTTATTTAGGAACAGCTTAGATGTAAGCACATGTATTTAATGTCTATGGTTTGTGAAAAAAAACTTACATCGTGCTGTTATATTGGTACAATCAAACTCTACCTAGTTTGAATTAAGAACAAAAACTCTATTCATTCATGTAAGATAACTTTAGGACGGATTCATATTCGAAATGCGGTGAAGTGGAACGAAACGTTAACTAAATAGATGTTCCATGTTTGAATTTTAATTTTATTTTTTGTTCTTTTTAATTTACTGTTGGTTTCACTCATGGTCACAGATTATACTTTATATTTATAAGAGATAGAATCGGATGACGGGTTAAATATTGAGTACCAAAATATGTTTTGATTTACTTCTATTAGCATAACTAAGGCACTACCACCAGTATCAGATCTTCGAGCAGATATCTGGAACTGAATCCATGATAGCGGCATATATCATGGACCTTCAATAGGACTAGGAGAAGAACAACGTACGTTTTGCTATATCTGAGCTTTTACTGTATCAGTTCCGCCTAAAACTAGTACGGTTCATTATCTGTGTACATGACCAGAAGCCACAGATTATCAACGAATACAGATGAGGCTCCTCAAAAAAGGTTCGTTCACAATTATGTCAAACTCAATTTGACATGTTGATGAACATGGCCGTTTGACGTACCGGCGTGGGTGGTCCGCCGTGCGTGGACTTGTGTTGTTTTGTTTTTATATTATATTTTTATTTCGACCACCGTAGGGCGATGAGTAAGTGGTCGATTGCCACCGTCGAAGCGTTATAATTGTTCTTGATTTGGCGTTTCGTCGATAAGAAATAAAGGATTTGAATTTCGTATGTAATTATTGTATAATGATTAGGATCTATAGTAGAGACTGTTATGATTAACAAGTACTTAACAATATAAATATAACATTAAAAAAAATACGTTTGGAATGAACTTCAGCTCTTCTAGTATCTATATAAATGTTTGAACTGGGGTAGTCCTGCTCAAATCATTCAAATTCATAAAAAAAATACCGTTATTTCTCCATAGGTCTACTAAACTATGGATTGTGAAATTATCAAAACGTCCAATACCAAAGACACTATGTGCCTACGAAAAACGAAACGGTAAACAAAATGGCCGCTAAAAAACTATTTCCCGCCAAAAGAACTGTCAAAGTGACATTGTGTGAGTGCGATGTTCCTCGCGGATAGAGGATGGTGACCCTCATGCCGTGTAGCTACCTCGGCGGGGGCGCCTCCCCGCGATGCAGCTTGGACCACGCCGAGCCAAAGGTCAGAATGCATTCTGGTAGCCAGTCACATACGAGGTGTGAGAGCTTCCATTTTTGAATAATACATTTTATAAGTGCCAGCATTCGCTTTAGAATGCTAAATTTCGAAAGTTAACAGCAAATATTAGTTAACCTGTTTTGAATTAAGAATGAAAACATTTATTTGCAAATCTCTACTGTGAAGTGACAAAAATGTCGAAGCTCTCATATAAAACAAATAGAATGCACTCTAAGTCGTATGATTGACTTGCAAAAAGCACATTTATGTAGCCGCACCAATGCACCGATGTCTGTAGTGTTTTGCTAGTATATTTTTTAGTTTTTTTTTTGTAAGTTTTTGCTGCACGTTTAGGATCTAAAACGCTTGCACGTTGAAAAAGCTCAAATTTCACTTAGCCACAGCCTTTGCACTACACTTATTTGCACATTTTTGTACTTGCAACATTTTTTTTAATGTTCTTTCATGAACTAGTGGTGCATAGCTAGTTCTGTGCTATGGTGGTAAATGAATAAGTTGACTAATAGATTTTTCGACAATTTAGATCAAGGTGAGGGAAGTGAATAATTTTCCTTCCAGCTCCTATTTTTTCTTCTATACGCTCGTCGAGGAAAAAAGCTAAATTCTCTTTCAACGGTATAGACAATTATAGCTTTTGTCATCGACTTGTTAGGGTGGCAATTTTAGTGCCTTTAGAGACTACTACTGGATACTGACTTACCTATAGCGAGTGCGGTTGCTAAGTATTAAAATCCCCCCAATCTCTCCGCCATGATTAATTACGACCATGTCTGTCCGTCGTAACTAAAACTAAATTTTATTGTTCCCCATGAACAAACTGTTTATGTTTTCCAAGTGGTAAGGTATGGAGGCTTCACATCTTATGTTACCCCATTCAGGGCGACCATTAAATACTCGTAACGCATCGGCGTACCTACGGGACAGACAGTCGTTAGCGACCTGATACCAGGCTGTCATAACTTGAAGACGGTGTTGGTTTACACGATGTTTGATCGTTTAATTTCGGTATGCGGTGGAGGGAGATAGTGTAACAATGCCTAATTGCGCGGATGATTAGGTGTATATGCTAATGATTTCGCGGTAGAATATGATATCTTTCATTGTAATTACTTACTCAACTGGCTTTTATTAATGTCAAGTTGTAAACAAGCAAGCCTTATTTGCGCCCTACTTACACAAATATAGTTATGCTTACCCCAAAAAAAAGAACAAATATCTACCATAAACTGCGATTTTATATCACTTTAATGTTACAAATTGGACAAAGGTAACCTTTACAAAATTAATAAAGATATTAATTCCGTCAAAACAAACAGAATATAAACCCTTTGTACTAGGATCACATAAAACACGAGAGTTTAAAAAAACAAGACGACGGAATCGAAAACAGAAAGCCACCCAGAGATAACACCAATAAAAACAAATTTGTCCAGCTTGATAGCCGAACACGGCGCGATTTATCGAGCGAGATGTCTCTCTCGATACAAAGATCCCGCGCTTTATATCGATAGGTCTTAACTCCTTTTTGTTTATGTTTACCGAATCGTTGTCACTAATTTTATGTGAATTCTTGGAATATGTAACATTTTTCAAATTAAATTTGTGGAATTACTTTTTAATATTAGAATCGTTGTCCATTATTTGCTAAATTGACACCAACGCAGACATTAAAAAAATCGTAAGTACATAAAGGATGCTACTTTTTGTAGTACCGAAAAACCGGTCAATTACGAATCTATCCGATTATGAGAACGTTAAAAATAGGTTCAGTATCAGAAAATCCGAGACAAAGAGTCTGTGAACGTCTTAAATTCATATTATAAAAATCGCTTAATCCCAGATTAAATAAACGCGAACAATATATCAATCGCAATTAAAATTGACACTTCACGCAACAAGTCACAGAAACTAAAGGACCTTATTAATAATCGGTCCAATATCACATGTTATTATCAAAGATAAACATAAAATTGTGGGCGATAAATTTTATAATTTATACCCGACGGGACGGGAGCGAGCCGGCGGCGCGGGCGCAGGGCACCGGGTCGTAAATATAAAGTGAGATAAAACAATAAACGAATTACGTTTAAATAAAGAAGCGTTTTGTCCTGGTGCCTGTTTAGGATAGAGGATGTTTAAAAAAAAAATCTTGATGTCTCTGGATTATTATAACAAAACGCAAGCGATGTAAGTAAATCGTGTACAAAGAAAATTGTGAAAAGTAAATTAAAATTAAAAAATATTTATTTGAATTGAGGCAGAGAAAATGTAGCGCCGTATGTACAATCCCACTAATATTATAAATGTGAAAGTTTGGATGGATGGATGGATGGATGTTTGTTACTCAATCATGCCAGAACGGGATCTTGATTAATTTTGGCACAGAGATAGATTATAGTCAGGAATAGCACTTAAGCTTTTTATCCCGGTAAAATGTATGGTTCCCTCGGGATAGATTTGTATTAATTTTACATACGTTTTAATTGCAAGGAACGCCACAGCGCGCAGCTAGTATTTTATAAAGGAATTAAACCAAATTAACCAAAGCACACTCTAGCCTAATTCCCAACTTGTGATCTATGATATCACATAAATTGCAGGCAACGAGCGCACCAAAAACCTTATTAACGTTGACACAAACGATCATCCATTCTCGCACACCCTGTGGAACATAAACGGTCCGGGGTTAAGGCGCGTTGTCGCCGCGTAAAACGTATAAATTAGCCCGCGCTATCGGGGGATCGGCCGGCCTCACACCTCGCCCGGAATGCGCCCGCTGATTTACGCCCTTTCTCACACGATACCTCCTCGTGAACGCTGCGTTCCTGGTAAACGCGTGGCGTTAAGATGAGGATAAATCGGAGATGGCGGTTGACAATCAAACGTGATTTGTTGTCACCGTTTTATATTATTCTCTTATAATACAATAGCTGCGTCCCGCGGTGTTACCCGCGACTAAAAAGTGTGTCCTTTCCTCTATGTCCTTTTGCAAATGCACGGTTCCTGTATGCTATGCCATAGGAACCGTGCATACCCTCCAATTGTTACAGAATTAAATTAAATGTCTAACTTTAGATACCGTTTATCCTGCCGTGATATGAATCGCGATTCGCGTGATAGTTGTAATAATGTTGATATACTGACCGGGGCTGCACGATTTATCTATACATCTATACATATAAATAAAATTGGAGTGTCTGTTTGTAATATTAAAATAACCGCTTTTTACTAAGTGCATTTGGATGTATACACGGTACCTATACCGAAACAACATTTTTTACAATTTTTGTCTGTCTGTCCGTCTGTCTGTCTGTCTGTCTGTCTGTTTGTTCCGGCTAATCTCTGAAATGCCTGGACCGATTTTGACGGGCCTTTCACTGGCATAGCTGGTGTAACAAGGAGAAACTTAGGCTACTTTTATTTTAGAACAAAAAATGATCTCACGAAAAAAAAAAACAATGTTGCAGCGCAGCGCCTGATTAAGTTTGATAGCAACAACCTGCAATGCGTCCCGCGGGCTCAGTATGGGCGAGCAGGCTGTTGGCAACGGTTGTCTTTGTTAAATACCACGCGGACGAAGTCGCGGGGAACAGCTAGTGATAAAAAATATATATGCTTTGATGCCTTAAAAGTCATGATAGTTATGATCTATTAAGAATTAAATAAATGTTAACACATTGAAAACTAAAATAAAAACATGGAAAGTACCAGGCCAACATAACATAACAAGATCTAAACGTGCAGGCATTTCAATCGCCACCAGTCCTATTCCACTTTTGAAATCACCAAAAAGTCAATGTTCGTATATCATAGAGACGCAATGGCGCCCAAGTATTTTTTTATAGGGTGGCGACACCAATATCTTGCCACTTTTCTCTGGGTGAGGGAAAATAAAAAATATTTTAAATTAATACTTAATCCGGTGGTTGGTATTTTCATTTGTTATAAAACAGTCAATGTTTTTCAACTGTTGTGTCTGTTGCGAGGCAAATCCTATGTTTTGGCTACGAGCTGGTTCAGATCCTTAAGCTCCTGAAGCTTATAGAGTAATGTGTTGTTTGGCGTGGCTATAGCTCAACTAAAAGTATTTCATCTATTAACTTATGAAATTTCGGCATCCCTATATTTATTAGCATTATTATTTGAAACGAGTACTTTGATTTTTCATTATTATTCATATAAACCCACTCATTGATATATTTTATAATATAAAATAATTTTAATATGAATTTGTGTATCACAATTCTACCAGCGAAATATATGAAATAGTTTTTTTTTTAATCATTTTAGGCCCCGTAAATGTGATGTACGGATAACTGGCGCTCTCGCCTCACACGGTTCAATTTTATTAATGTTGTTAAGTTAATCTTGATCTTGGAAGGCGACATTTAGGAGTTTTATTATTTATAACCGTTTGTTTATCTCCAATCAGTTAGTTAGCTTTAGTCAGTTATGTTCGATTTGATTGGTAGTTAGTTGTAAGTTACGTAGGTACAGTGGCTGCGTGGTTGAATCCCGATTAGAAATGTCTAAAATACAACCGAATTGAGAACGAACTCCTTTTTGAAGTCGGTTAAAAACCCAAAACGTGTAACACAATTCAATGATAATGGCATCTTGATTGTCAATTTTGTCAATTATTGTGAAGTCCGTGAAAAAATACAATCGGGATGCCATTTGCATTCTATTGCTGGTGAATTGTTAGTAGTCTTGGAGCACTGGAGTAAGTAATTTGCGCTGTTATTTTAAACCATTCGAATTCGATATCGAAAACGGAATCGAAAACTTCCGAACTGGATTACCGCCAATCGCTATTAAAATTTCCAAATTTGATAATCTTCGATGTATCTCGATGACAATGCCGAATCGTTTTTTCAAAAAGTCTCCGTCGGAAAGCTCGTCGGGAGCGAGACCAACATCGGAAAGTTTCAAATCCGTTTCCGTTGTCGATTCCGAATGATATAAATTAACCTGGTCTTGCGTTCATTAGCCTAATCGACATTGCACCAATGATCTATTTTTGTACATAAAACTATGTATTTATTAGCCATCCATCAGCAGAAAGACGTCCATACGCACAGAGACTTCCCCATTGACTTTCAGCCATTGCTGGTAGCCATGGCGACCCAGCGTGGGGTAGCCATCCGTCCCAGATTGTCCAAGAATTTTCGTAGTTTGGTGATCACTGCGAGAGGGATTATGAATACAATTCTGGGTATTAAACTTATCCGTGATATTACGAAGTGTGATAAGTATCAAAATCCTGATGTAAAATTATATTACTTATTAATAAATATTCATTGAGTGTTTTAAAATGTATGCTCTTAGCTTCTCTAGTTATTAGATGATTTATTTATTTGAATTGCAACATTTATTTTTGTTATTAAAGAAGTTTCGAAGAAAATGTCCGGCCGCCTGCTAACGTATCTTGGCTAGTTTAACGATAGCAATGATCCCGTAATATTTGCTTTCAAATCCCGGAATTGGATGTCGCAGCGCTACGTAATACGAATTACCGTATCGAAAGCAAATATTCTGTGATTATTGCTATCGCTAGGCCATTGCAAGTTACGTAATCAGGGGGCTGGTTATAAAGCTACGGTATTTACGAACTTCTCTTGTTAATTTATTGATTTCACGAATGGCAACCCTACCTGTGACGCGTCTAATGCGATCTGTCCACTTTGTTAGCGGTCATACACTACGCATGTTTCTTTCTCTCTTCAGCGCAGTATATTAGAAAAATAAACGTTACCTGTTAAAATTTTCATCGCGAACACTTTTCTATACAAGCATACGTTAACAGGTTTAAATTTTTATTACGATACTGCGCTTGTATCGCTAATAGCAACTAATAAAATAATTAATATTAAAGAATGATGACTGATACAAACTGATCGGCGGTCCGATAACACGACCTGTTGCTATAAAAATCAATATCAAAATATGATTAGAATACGCTTTAAATGTGTATGTTTCCGTAGATTTATATTGAAACATCACTATTCCGTCAAAGGGTAAACCTATCAACCTACCAACCCTGATAACATAATTTGCAATGGCCTAACGATGGCAATAATCGCACAATATTTGCTTTCAACTCGCCAATTCGTATTACGTAGTACAGCGACATCATGCAATTCTGAGATTTGAAAGCACAAATTACTTTACTATTGCTATCGCTTAGCTAGGCAAGATACGTAATCAGGTGGCCGGTCTCCCAAATGGCTGACGACACTGGTAGAGGGCTCAATATCTAGTATGTCTTTCTAATGTGTAGTATCTCTTTCTAATGTCTAGCTTGCACCAAATCCCTGCAACGCGCCGACCGTAGACATTCATTCTGAACACACAATGTGTTTCTAAGAAGAGCGAATTATGTTTGTTGATTTGAAAAATGTCGCTAACGATGAATGCTCACGTGGTCGATTTGGTGGGTCTCGTGATCGCCAATCATTATGGGGGAAGGGGAAACGAAAGGAGAGGTAGAGGAAGAAATGACCCTTGAAGAGGAGAACGCAGCCAAAGGACTCCATTTTGCTTCCTTCATTAGGGTCGTCTCCAATTCTGCCCTGATATAGCTAAGACCGAACTAGTGGTACTGCCGTCAAGGCCGTAGACAGAAATTCATTTCAAAGGGGGGGAGGTCGAGCTCTGTATGGAGCAGTGACTAACTAGCAACAACAATCCAAAGAGAGTCGATATTTTTTTGTTAATACGAATACGAAGCTAGGGACAAACTTTGTGCGATTAGCATGAATGTTTGTACCTGAGTCATGGATGTTTATTATCTATATAAGTATTATATACTGAGTTCGCCCCCAGTCCATTGTACGGTACCCATAATACAAGCGTTGCTTAGTGTGGGACCGTAAAGTTGGTGAGTTCGTCTGGCGATATTTAATTCTTTATTATAATTAATTTAACAGTATCGTAAAGCACGGAGAGCATTATATTTCCTTATTTTAATGTTAATGTCTTCGTGGATCAGCTGATATTGATCGATGATCGTTGAAACTGATAAAATAATCGATCGATTTATAATTAAAATTAATTCGTCTGTTCCGCAGTATACTATCATAATATGTATATATTCTGTGTTATTATTCCTTAAAGCTATGCTAACACTGGTTATTAGTTTTATACCGATTTAACTATAATTTGTAGATCGATTTTGATTACAATTGAGAAATATTTATCGATTTTGCGTCACATAATTACTGATCCGATATTAATCGAATAGAAATACGTTTATGAAAATAAACATTGCCAGACGAGTACCATACCATGGACTGGGCACGATCCCAGTTACACCCAGGCTAGGGTAAATTACGAGGAATGAAACCCACAGACACCCGGTGCAGAGCCGAGCGGCCTATGCGTAAACCACTGAACCAAGCTGTTGCACGCGAACCTGCCTTTTTTTTAATGGGACTAGGCCCGCCACACACTCCCACCACTGCTACTCCTGTAAGCCAGGATCTACAGTCGTGTCCCATGAAGACACCGAGGTTTGACCCTCGGCGAGTCCCGGGATAAAGTTAATTGTCTTGGAACCATGTCACGCGAACCTGCCTGCCTGCTTAATTTAAAAACACGACACGACACGACACGTATGTTTGTCTCTCTCAGGCGCGGATACAGGGGTAGGGTAATGAGTGCTATTGCTATTGCCCCCCTGACTCTATTTAGAAATATATTTTTTTCTGACTGACAGATCACCAATTCACACAAGAAATCTACCCATAAACAAACTCTTGTATCGTTTGCTTGTAATTTTCGTGCTTCATTAAAACTGCTTAATCATCATGCACGGTAGATTTCGCTTAATTTTTTTTTGGTTTCATCTATAACTTTTTAATTTTGTTGCAGGCAAAAAGGCCGAGATCCGACCCGGGAACCGATGTATCGGATCGGTAAGTAATTTAATTAAGATTTTTCAAATATATTTACGTTAACAATAACATAATAGAACGTTGGAACTTCAGCCATGAGCCGTGATACACCATTTTCATTACTTCATGTGATCATCCATTATTTATTATTTACTAGCTGTTGCCCGCGACTACGTCCGCGTGGTATTTAACAAAGACTCAACCGTTGGCAACAGCCTGCTCGCGCGTTCTGATCCCGCGGGACGCATTGCAGATTGTTGCTATCAAACTTAATCAGGCGCAGCGCTGCAACATTGGTTTTAATTTTTTTTCGAGAGATCCTATTTTTTTTCTAATATTACAGTAGCCTAAGTTACTCCTTGTTACATCAGCTATCTGCCAGTGAAATTCCCGTCAAAATCGGTCCAGCCATTGCAGAGATTACCCGGATCAAACAGACAGACAGACAAAATTTTTAAAAAAGGTTGTTTTGGTATAGGTAGCGTGTATACATCCAAATACATTTAGTAAAAAGCGGTTATTTTAATATTACAAACAGACACTCCAATTTTATTTATATGTATAGATGTATAGATAATTAGTATTATTGAAATCGTAATCACTAATACAATACTTGACACTGGTAAAATACCTACTTGGAGTGGCCAAGCCCACATCTCATCTTTTACCATGGTATTTCATCTCATATAGAAAGAAGAGCGGAACGTTGAAAAAAAAATAACCAAGAGCTTTGTATAAAAAAACACTCTTGTTTTTTAAACATTAACCCCCAAATTTATATACGTGTTATAACTTTTTCAAACGTTATACAGTTCTGCGCAAAGCAAAACTCTTGTGCGCAATACTATATGACGTTTGATAAAGTTATAGCCCGTCTATATATTTGCAGAAATATAAGCTCATTAACAGTCAGATGAAGCGTCCGCACGTAGAAATAAAGCAAGTTACATTAGCTATAACAAAATGTATGTCAACATTTTAAATACCAATTTTGTCAAATAAAAAAAACTACCTATGTTACGCTACCGACATTTAATAAACAGCACTCAACAATTCCCACTCTGACGAGTCTAAATTAAAGTTTACACCGTAACACCACTCACAGCCGTCTATGCTGCTTCAGATCACAATAGCAAGGGTACTTAATCCCCTATAAGCCTCATATTGTTGGTACACAATTGCCGTGAAAAGAGCTACTTAAGGTCTGTTTAGATAGAGGCGTTATGCGGAGGCTCTAACACAATCATTTCACGCAACGTGTTGGTAACAGACGCATATTTTATCGATACGATTAGGTGAGGGTCAGTATTCAGAATAAATAAATACATTATGTATTTGCCGGTTCTTTTTGCGACACATAAAAAATTAGAGGGTGGAAAATACCTGACAAATTTTCCACCTTGTGGTGGTGATTCCTTTGTGGAGTACACACAAAGGAATCACCACATTATTCATGCTCCTCCCTATACCTAACCTCCCACCTTCATTAGGAAACAGTTGATCCCAAATCATTGTACTACAAAAAGATTATGCTCTCGAATCACTGCATACAAAATAAATAAGCAACCTTAACCTTTGTTTACATGTAATGTGTGTCTGTAGACGAGGCAGCCAAAACATAAATTCTATTATGGATTACTTTTATTATATTTGATAGGAAAATGACAGCACTTATTGGATTTATTGTTTTTTTTATTGCCGCCTCGCTGTCACGGTTCGGCCTCTGTATACCGAGCGGATAATGCATATATTTGAACGAACCTGCACCTATGAGGCACGCCCCATAGTTTATCACGCCAGGATCAAAGGAAGTGATGAACTACAATAGGTTTTAAGTTACATTATGGCTATTGAAGATGTTCAGATGTGCATTTTTTTTTTGGTAGAATATTTATTATCTGATTTGTTTTTTTTATGTTCAATATGTGTGTCATTCGATTTTGCAGGATGCGGATTATTTTTGTTGAGATATATTTTTCTAAATTTTTTAAATTTTAACAAAAAAAACTACGCCTTGCGTTTTATGTGATTTTCAAGTGTAGGTAGCCTTATAAAACTATCTAATAAATAAATAAATATCGCCAGACGAACACACCAACTATACGGTCCCACACTAAGCGACGCTTGTATTATGGGTACCGTACAATGGACTGGGGCGAACCCAGTATATATTACTTATATAGATATTAAACACCCATGACTTGGGTACATAAACATAAATTTAAAAAAAACATTTTTTTTTTATTGACACCAATTAATTTTACTCGTTCCCAAAACACGAACGTTCAGCATTTCGTGAATTCCTCATTCAAGCGGAGTAAAAAACATAACGATGTTTGGCATCCGACATGCCACATTCCGTTTTACGCAGCGTATTAGTTAGGTTAATTAGTGGTTAACATGACATTCCAACGCTTTTTAAATCCCGTTAAATATAAGTTATTCAAGTAAATCAATTTTTTGACACAATTCCGTTCCGTTATACGCTAAACTTTTTTAAATGTTTGACATGACAGGATCTGAGGTATCGTATGACGTTGGCCTGTGTGTTGATGTTTTTTTTTATTTGTATCCCGTAATGGTTTTGAAAATAAACAGTGACGTTATGCCATTATGTGTTTATCATTTAACTGATAAGAAACCTACATTTAATAGTCCCTGAAACTAAACTGAAGAAGACGACTAACTTGATTAGCATAGTTGGTAGAGAGCCTGCTTTCTGTGCCGAGGGTCCCGGATTCGAGTCGTGATAGGGAACAATCTTTGTGTGATGAGCACGAATGTTTGTACCCTAGTCATTAATTATTATAATCATCATCAAACAACAACTAAATATGAGGGGACCCCAAATCAAACTAGGTATGACACTAGGACGTCAAACACCTCAGTCCTCCCGTAACCATAATTGTTGTGAAGCAACCGAAACGACGGGAACGTTAAACATAAAATAAACGCGATAAAATCCGCATAATTAGTTTTATTTCAATATACATACCTAATTAAATCTGAACCAACAAAACTGTGTAGGCATCGAGCAATAAATTAAAAAGTTATTTTTAACCCTTCCATTACTCATTCGATCGCGTATACCATCTGTTTAGGTTTATTTACAACACAATTTTGGCAGTTGAAAAAAAAAAGTACGCAATTAATAGATTTTGAACGCATCCGAACAGTTGACACGTGGAGGCCAAATGGCGGCAAGGACCCGCTGGGGTTGCCCGATCATTTTAAAATATCTACATGTTACTATAATAATAGCTTTTATTTCCCGTAAAAGTTGGCATACAGATAACAAAATATTTAACGGCATAATTTTATAATTCAATATATTTAAATATTAAAAAAAAAACTGTTGTTTTTATTGAGCTTGGAGTCCAGTAATTAATAACATTAAATCCAAAACCAAGCACACCATTGCAAGACCTCAAGACACTGTGAACACTTTCTGCGTAGATCGGACCGCAAGCAACCACTAAATATGAGGATACCCCAGTTCTAACTATGACATTAGGACGTCAAATACCTCAGTCTTCCCGTGACCATGGTTGCTGTAAAGCAGCCGAAACGTCGGGAACGTAAACACATAAAATAAACGCGATAAAATGCGAATGATTAGTTTAATTTCAATAAATAAATAACTTCACTAGTTTGGCAGGTGCCTATTGCTGTTATCACTCTACTATAAATAACAGTCAAGTGTAATAACCAATCAGTAGGTACTGGATAACTGCACTCAATCCGATGGAGAACGCGGCCCTTCGAACAAAGAGTCCTTTGGAGCTGTCTAAGCGTGCCCTATGTGCCCTTGTCCGAGGGCACTGAGAGCTTATTGTTTTCAAGCACGTTATGGAGCTGTTGGGATTTGGAAACACGTTCCGATGGAGCGAGAGAGATGTGATTTTTTTAAATTATATTATAACTAGCTGCGCCTGGCGGTGTTACCCGCGATAAAAAGTATGAAAAATTAAAACATCTATCCCACGGGAACCATACATTTTACCGGGATAAAAAGTAGCCTATGTGCTATTCCAGACTATAATCTATCTCTGTGCCAAATTACATCCAGATCCGTTCAGCCGTTCGGGCGTGAAAGAGTAACAAACATCCATCCATCTATCCATCCATCCATCCAAACTTTCACATTTATAATATTAGTAAGTATAGATAACATAAGTGAATAACTATAAAACATAATAAAATATACGTAAACACGAAAGAGTAAGCTTGCCTAATAAAATTCAATAAATCTCCATTAGGAATGTTATAAAGCTGGTTTACGAGTTAAAATTTAATGATTAATTATAATATTATTGCCGACCATCGTTACTGTTCGACTTTCACTTTCAAAATTTTCACATTTATGGATTCAATAATTGATTAATAAAACTGTTAAGTCAAATCGTCTATAATTATATTTTCAAATTATCAGCTACGTAAGAGTTTATGGTATTTACTTGTAGGTTTTATTTTCAACATGACCTTTATACACGAGGACTTTTTCACGCGCGTTGTCAATAAAGCCTTAATAATGAATTTCTGTTAGATTTCTTCAATTAAAAAGAAAATATTAAAAACGACACAGCGTCAGCGGTCTAAATTAAATACTCAAATAAGTTTATACGAAGTTAGAATTTTACCCTATTTCCTTGTTGCCTGCTTAAGTATTATCCGTCTCGCGTCATCACAGTTCGTCCAGAACATTAAACTAAAAATGTGACAACTATCCGTACCATATGGAATGTCGTCCATCCCTCGACATTAAACATTTAAAACGTTTGAAGTCTTTTGTTAGACGAAAATTAACGACACTTTACGATGACTACCGAAAGCAAAAGACTTGAAAACATTAAAAAAGCGCTTTCAATTAAAAAGATAGTGACAATGCCAGCGTGAACTCAACACATTTTCAATAACGCAGCCATTCAGAATCGTCTACTCTAAATTGGACTGTATGTTTTGAGCTTCAAAGTTCGCATTTTAACATCTCAGTCAATCAGTATAAAACATTATTGCATAGCTATGTCGAACTGTAAAATTTCCCGAACGCTTTTGATATACGATAGCGTTGTTTAAATTTCGAACGCTCCGAGTGGCGGCAAAAAGCAAAGTGACACTTGAAAAAGGCGCGAACTAATATAAACAACTTTTTTTTAATAGACAAAAGGCAACCGTGTTCGTGCTCTCGATTGTAAATATCGAATTATGGTTTCAGCTAAATCACTTGACTTTTCTTTTATTGTATTTTTTATTTAGGTTTATAATTAAACAAACTTTGATGTTAGGCACATACCTATTATTAACTCAATCATGAACCTATAAGGGTAACAGTCAATTTGGTGAACGTTTAGCTTAGAAACAAAACTCGCAGGTTCAAACCCCGGCTCAACCATCTGATTTCCCATATTTCTTCGATTTTTTTTTTATATATTTTTTTTTTATTACATTATAGGCAAGTATTTGATCTCGATCTCGCCTGATGGTAAGTGACGATGAGATCTACGATGGAGCATACTTGCCTAGGTAGGAAGGCGGCAGTAGATCGAGACCCTACATTCACTAGGCACATGCAGCGCAACTGATCTGACCCGCCATCCATGAATGGCAACACCGAACATCATGCCGGAACACGGCTAGGCCGCTTGGCGACATGGCTTTGTTCAGTGGGCTTTGTTTGTTTGTTCAATAAAATATAAAAATAACCATAATATTTGCAAACAGTGTTCTGTTATTCCCAACTCAATTAATGAATTCAATTAATTATATTCGCTGTTACCGATGATGTAACAATGCGATATAATTACACCAATAACAATTACCTTCCTGCGAATTTTGCTCGTAAGTATCGGTACCCCCCGTTGACCTTTACAGGTTATACATAACTTTTTAATTCCTGTCGATGCCATCCGAACACAAAGCCAATGAATCATTGACATAATTCCACTTGTATATGCAAATATTCATATAATAATTAAACAGGTGTTATGCTAAACGAACAATTAACATATATTTTATATTAACACGTTGACTGCGTTAGGAGGTCTAAAAGAACTCTAACGTGACTTTCAGCTGGTGCGGCGCCGAAAATCGTGTTCTACACCTCTGTGCGGGAGGTCGTATCTTCTTTATTTCTATGTGTTTGACAGAGACAAATATACATACCTACTTCCCGCTGCGAGTTTGATTCAATAATGTAATAAAAAAAATAGGAGATGGATGAGGTCTCTAACGCACTGAGTTGTATTAATATACATCTGTTGCGTGAAGAGATCTTTCGGACCTCCTAAAACACAGGCGTCATAGACGCAAGGAGCGGAGCGCGGGCGGCGCGGGCGCCTTTAGCTCGCGCTCAGTGTTGTTCAAATGTCGATAATGTGTACCTGCGCACTCCATGTAAAAAAAAATATGCTCTTATATTTTGTCAGCGTGGTAGCAAAAAAAGTCGTTGCACAGGCTGTCACAGTAAATTACGGCTTACATTTAGTAGCACAGATGCATCCAAAACAGCCAAACGAATAAATACACTATGTGTGCAATGCGATCAACAAATGTGTTTACCATGCTTCAATGATGAACATTTTTCTTAAATATATTTTAGGTCACTATGTTTATTGAAATAAAACTAATTTTATGGATTATCATAATTCATCATTCACGGAAGGACAGTCACCATGGTCAGTCCTTTTTTTTTTTTTTTGTTTCCGCTGGGAAATGCATTTACGCATACCGCCCAAGCCCGGGGGAGCAAGGACGGTTATGTGGGGCTCCTGGAAGAAGTCCAGACTATCCACTAAAACCCAGCGCCGCCCTCTCTGCCTTTTGTGGGGCGCCACGGGATCGCTCTATGAGCACACTACCATGACGCCCCGGCGGATACCTCTGTTTTGGGGCCCCCCGGCCCCATTCCGGCTTTCTGTGCCGTTAGGCCCTCTTTATGGCGGGGGCAGGAGGCGAGCGTATCGCCCCCTTCTTCGTCCCCGCCTGGCTCTGCGGATCGGGTCTGCCAGGGCATCCTCCTCACCATGGTCAGTCCTCCCGTGACCATGGTTGCTGTAAAACAGCCGAAACGACGGGAACGTAGAAAACAAACAATAAACACGATAAAATCCATAAGGTTAGTTTTATTTCAGTAGTGTTCGCGTAAATACAAGAAATCAATATTACTATGTTTAAATGATTACTTCATAAAAAGTTTAGCTATCGATAACTGGGGATTTATTTTAATCCCATTACTAGTCACAACCCAAACGGATCTATCTTTACTTGCGATGCGAGATTCAATGGATACCTAATTTTTTTTTCGTTATATCTCATAATCCACTTTTCATATCCCCATGCGTAGCAAACTTGAGATAGAACAGTTAATTCTCTATTATTTACAGAAAGAACATAGATTGTATCTTATTTTTTGATAAAGATATGAGTTTTTTTAAAATACCTTATTTTAGGAGATGGATTAGGTCTCATACGCACTACAGTGAAGCTCGGCTATGAGGTCGAATGGGTCTCTAACGCACTGGCTGAAAGTCCTCTGAAAATGGCACCGCACTCAAGGTGTTAATAGGGGTTTTAAAACAATTTTATTGCGGAATTTTATTGTTAAACTTAGCTGGGTGTGCCGGAGGATTTGCACGTGTACGTACGCTGCTTTGTTTCAAACTTATTCATAAATTAATAATTATCATAAATTACATCAGTGTGTCGAATTCCAATTTTCACAAATTTAAATTAAATATGAAAAATGATCGGTCACTCTATGGTATACTGGCAGGCGTATTTTTTTTTGTTTTAATGGTTTCTTATTCATGTAATTTTTTTATGATCGTCGCATATTATAGATATGATTTTTTTTTATTTCAGGACATTTGTAAACAGTAATTCGTCAACGCGGAAATCCCAGAATAATTACAATATATAAGCACTAAGCAGTAACAATATTCGTGTAGGGAGAGAATAATAAAAAAAACTAAGTAGGCCAGGCACCTAATACCTAGAGGATAAAATAAAAAACTGGAATAACAATACAAAGATACGAGGTCAATAGGTGCCTAAAACACGACATTATTCATAAAAAAATATATTAAATTAGCCTTTTCGTGACGACATGCTGTTTTATTAAATCTTATTAATCGTTTGAATATTAATACGTTTATAATTGTATGGTAATAAAAACACAATATTTCATTGCCTATATTAATAAATGACCGTGCTTTATAACTAGTTAATATTCAAAAGGACAAAGACAATAATACAACCGTCGATAATTATGGTTTATGCCGTCCTCTAGGTGATTTTTCTGGGAAAATAAATATCTACCACAAATTTATAGAAAGCTTTTCTTCCATTTACAAATCTTAATTCCATGATGGTTCTATGCTTTGAATATAAACAATAAAATTCTCTATGAGACTGTCATGGAAATTTTCAAATAAATTATCGATTACGCTGTTTAATCAAATCATAGCCAATCCAAATAGTTGTGAGTGTTTTTTTTATTTGGTTAGCATATTTAGTACACACTTGAATTAACAGTACCTATCAATGATCTACTAAAAACTATTCCTATCTAATAAAATATTGATCGAAAATTTTGACATTTCGTAGTGTTCGAATTTTGACAATTCGTAGTGTCTTTGAAAACAATGGTGCACGAGTAGGTATTATCTTAGCTAAATATGTACCTAGATAGTATAAAGCGTACCTACTTATCTTCAAACAAATTGGTGTAATAGCCTATATGGATCTAGTTACATATATAATAATCTATACATATAAATAAAATTGGAGTGTCTGTTTGTAATATTAAAATAACCGCTTTTTACTAAGTGCATTTGGATGTATACACGTTACCTATACCGAAACAACATTTTTTAAAAATTTTGTCTGTCTGTCTGTCTGTCCGTCTGTCTGTCTGTCTGTCTGTCTGTTTGTTCCGGGTAATCTCTGAAATGGCTGGACCGATTTTGACGGGAATTTCACTGGCAGATAGCTGATGTAACAAGGAGTAACTTAGGCTACTTTTATTTTAGAAAAAAAAATTGGATCTCTCGAAAAAAAATTAAAACCAATGTTGCAGCGCTGCGCCTGCTTAAAGTTTGATAGCAACAATCTGCAATGCGTCCCGCGGGATCAGAACGCGAGCAGGCTGTTGCCAACGGTTGAGACGTTGTAAAATACCACGCGGACGAAGTCGCGGGCAACAGCTAGTTACATATATTTTTTTAAATACAAGCGTTTTTTTAATCAAAAGATAGTCTTTATTATCACGCAATTACCTACTATCGAGAGTCTAACTGCAGAAAATAGGATGGGCTGAATCGCGGGCAAAAGCTAGGTAATTACCATAATGAAGTCATAAGCCCTAATCAAATCCGAATAAAAGAACGCCCCCAAATGACGTCACGCGCCAGCTGTCACAGTGACAGCGCGGGAATTGATTAAACGGCGGGCAGTGGTATGGACGCGTTCACAGACGATGATAACGGGCTTAATTAATCGGAACACGTGTAAACATTCTGTTTGATAACTCCTTCGAACGCAGAGATAGGGGGAGCCCGCCCGTGGCATATGTCATGCGGTCCTGGTGATTTGTTTTAATGATACTAATTTAGTATAAACAGCGTGTGATTTTATTTGTACTACACCAATGGTTTAATTACGGCAATATGTTTCGGATATGGCATAATGATTATGTTATCTTGGTCGTAATTTTGTTGATTGGTTATAAAAAAAAAATACCATGCCAGTGACAAATCTATGCGTATGCATAGATTTGTCACTGGCATAATTTCAGTCCCTATACCTAGTGGAAATCTATTACTGTATAATAAGTAGGTAACTAAGTAAATTCAACATTAATCTGTATACCCATCATTCGTAATTCCAGTTCAGAAACAGCACACCGCTGAAAAAAAAGATTTCTCAAATTCTGTGTAACACCAGTGTAAATTGACAAAAACATATAGTAAATACCTACTCTACTATATTTAATAACAGGAATAATTTGCAGCTGTAAGTAAACCCCCGATCAATGTCATATTTGTGGGGTCGAGTCACCTTCGTCCGTAGGAGAATTATCTACCCTCGAGATACCCTACACGTGACCCTGGGTGGTGCCAACCAGGTGACAACTCTACTGGTGGTAGGCTTCGGCCGTGGTTAGTCACCACCCACTGAACAAAGCCATGTCGCCAAGCGGCCTAGCCGTGTTCCGGCATGATGTTCGGTGTTGCCATTCATGGATGGCGGGTCAGATCAGCTGCTCTGCATGTGCCTAGTGAATGTAGCGTCTCGATCTACTGCCGCTTTCCTACCTAGGCCAGTATGCTCCATCGTAGATCTCATCATCACTTACCATCAGGTGAGATCGAGATCAAATACTTGCCAATAATGTAATTTAAAAAAAAAATAGTACTGCGCACTAGAGTTTTGCTTTTTTTAAATTATAGATCGTCTATAAATTTGGGCGAAAGACTATAGGACTATACCGCATACTTTACAGGTGGTGAGTCAATCGCTGCAATTCATATTTAGATGGGCTATAGGTAGTCTTCATTGGAAGTCGTAATCTTCCACTGAAAGATTAGCCCTCAAATTTATATTACCTAGACAGTTTTTGTATATATATGATAGTGGCTAGTAGGCTAGTGACTAACTACTAAAACTATTAATTGAAAGGCAATTTGGCGGCTAACGGCTAAACAAAGTGCTATCATAACACTGAAAATAAATAACTAACGGAGTAATCAAATCCTTTTGCTTATTCACCGGTACGTTTGTTTGTAAACGCCAGTTTAATGTCTCAATTTGTAGTATAAATTGGGACGTAATTGGATTTTAAGTGTTAGGTAAATAATTAACGTTTCTTTATGGGCATGTTATTTTTCGTCCTATTTTTAATTCAATCAATCTGAACTTTAGACGAGCTAATTTTGACGAAGAATTCCGTCAACCGTATAAAATATGTGAAAAGAAAATTTAACACAGATAGCATAGAATAGGGGTTATAGATAAGAAAAAAATCACGATGAATTTTATAAATTAAAAATAATATCAGCAGAAATAATGTCCGACAAGTGACAACCCTGGCGGTGGTGCAATACCACACAACTATGTATTATCTATCTAGGTATATCTACATTATTGATTTCTTATATTAACGCGAATACTACACATTGAAATAAAACTATTTTTTTTGGATTTTATCGCGTTTATTTTATGTTTTTACGGTCCCGACGTTTCGGCTGCTTTAGGTAGTTGACGTCCTAGGGTCATAGTTTGAACTCGGGTACCCTCATATTTAGTTGTTGCTCGCGGTCCGATCTACGCAGACAGTGCTCACAGTGTCTTGAGGTCTTGCAATGGTGCGCTTGGTTTTAGATTTAATTATATTAGTTATTGGATCCCATGTCGGTAGTAGCACCCAGCCATCTTCAATATTGAAATTAGGAAGTTTTTATAATTTCAATGGCCTCACGTATCATCCTTGGTCGGAATCGGTGTTCTTTTGCGAGGATCTGTGGCTTATCAAATCTGATATAATGGCGGGTGAGATCCTGTACACGTTCACAGATTACACATTTCGTGGAGCGCCGGTGTTTCACATCAGCGATGTGTTCTTTTGCCCGGTTCTTTATTGATATTAATTATTTATAACAATTTCTATTCCAGATTGTCAGGCGAAATCAACACAAGTCCGTGCGAATCGGAATCCACCTCCAACTCGCCGCAATCACTCCTGCAGGATGCTACGCTCCCTGCTCTCCTAGTGTCCGGGGCGTCAACGCTGTTCCAGAACACAACAACCACGACCAACTCGTCGCTCAACCTATCGGCTGTTGACAGTTTATGCTTGCCTGGTACTTCAGAGGTGGAAGGCTGTAGTTTGGCCAACGGATGCTCGACGAGTCCGTCGTTGGGGTTGGCGTTGCCGTTGGCGTCGAGCGGTGGTCTGTGTTCGACCTCCTCGTCGGCTGCGGTTGCCTGGTTGATGAATGAGGATAGTGCCGGTGAGTTTTTGGTTCTTAAGTACCTACTTCTAATGACGTAAGTACTTCTGTAAATTACCATAGCCAATAGATATTTTTTCGGGAAAATTTTGATCTGGGATATTTTTAACCGATTTCATAAAAGAGATGGTTATTCTAAGCCGTGTTCAAATTAAGTGTCAAGGCAAGTTCAATTAAAAAATTTGGAGACCATTGCTTGCAAACGACTACTAAAATTTTAATAATTCATTATTATTTTTAGAGCGTCTTTTTAAGTGGGCTTTTTTCTTAGTCTGTAGCGAAGGGATGCCATATTGATGAGTTAAAATATCCAACAGGTGGTGGTGTGAAGAGTGAGGTCCGGTCCCCGGGCCTCTGCGAGGCGGACGTGGCGCTGTACGGCGAGGCGTTGCCGTACGACCAGTCCGCGCTGCCCTACCAGTACTACAACAGGTAATCATTGGAACCAAGATTGCAGAGATATGTGAAACTCTGCAATCTCACGTATTTAATTTGGTCTAAAGAAAACGGCTGTATCTATGAATAGTCTAAACTAACATGCAACTTACAAGTATTAATAAATACTAGGTAATATTGCAGAGATTTTTCCAACTCTGCAATGTCACGTACGTAAAATAGTTAAGTACCTAGCTAGATACTTACTAAGTTTGTACAGAATATGCTACCTACAGACAACATCTGAGCTTAGATGATACCCGCCAAATTGCGCGATTGGTCTGAGCACGGCTATTAACATATTTTATGTGCCTACCAGCATGCAGCAGTACGGTAGCGGGGGCGCGGCCTCGTCGTACGTCAGCTCGACGTTGTACAACCAGCCATACGGCGCGTACCCACCGCCGCACAACACTACCAATAGGTGAGGATGAACCCTTATAACCGGCATTATAACAAATAATTCCATTGCCTAAGAGTATTATTAAAAACATGACAATGTATCCAAGAAGTACAAAACCCACTACCATATCAGTGGTCAGCATTTAGCAAAGGTTGTTCATTAATATTAAGAGATAAATATTCCATCTCCATAAAAAAATACAACTGGCTGGTTATATTTTCGGAGTATACGTATGCCATCTATCGGCGAAAATTTGAACTAAATCGAAGAGCGATCCTCCAACGCTAGTGAACAAAATACGAACCACTGTCCAGTTCATTAGTTCTATATATTGTCCACTAGATGTCAGTGTTACGCGCACTGTATCTTGCTGTCTGTCATTGTGATCTATAGCGCGAGGCGCGAGAGGCACGGCAGTGCGTTGCACCAAGTCGAATCAAAATGCGCGATGTATCCTTTTCACTATTTCTTTTTTGTCTTTTCCTTACACTAGTTGCGGTTTCTGTATCATGTGAGTTGGTACAATGGCTGTGTTTTTAATTGTTATTCCGTTTACTCAGGTCGTCGTGTAAAGCGACGCCTACATACCTAAGCGCGTATGGAGTGAGCAGCGTGGGCGGTGTGCCGAGTACCGGGTTCAGCACCCAACCATCCCCTTATGCCTACTCTTCATACAATGGAGGCTTGGCTCAGTCGTTTCCCACTACACAACAGGTAATTAAAAAGCTAAATATGTTGAATATTTCCAACGGTAATTCACTTAGTTGACGACAGCTTACTCTAGTTATGTTGGGCTGCTTGGCCCCACTTCACCGGGTGGGTGCTGGATCGATTCCAGTCTGGGTAAACTTCAGAACTGATATTTTTTTACTTTACCCTGGTGGCGCCCTCAGTTTTGCACACATTGTACGGTACCCAAAAACTACCTTATTGGATCCTTATAGGTGGTATGTTTGTATCATAATATTTATTTATTGGTCTTATCTAAGATACAAGCTGCAAAAAGTCTATGTAGATTTAAAAAAATATTGACCTTATGCATAGTATTTTTTTTCTATTTAACAGGATTACAGTAGTTACGCCGCTGGCTATGCGGACCATAACGTTGCTCAATACAGTGGATACTACGCTACGCCAAGTTATTCTCCGTATGTTAGTTCGCCGAGCAGCAGCGGCAGCGCTGGCCACACCTCATATCATTTAGGAGGCGCTTTATCAGGTTTGTTGCGCTCACATCATATTTCAGAAAGAAGTATTTCAGACTTGGCGATACACTACCTTGTCCCAATCGTATTATTGAAGACCATCGTGCTGCCAATGTAAAATATTTTAAGTAAGTATTTGAATGTCCAAGTCTAAAACATATTGTACCCATAAATATTAATAGTTTAACCAGTTTTTGCCATACAATAATATATTCTTAAAAAGTCATAATAAGTACATAAAAACATCTATAAATCGAAAAAAAAATCAAGCATAACTCAATGATGACAACTTTGTTGCATTTTCTGATAGGCTCAAAAATGCTAGTATCCAGAGCCGTAAAACCAATTATTAAAAACAAGCCATCAAATTGAGTTTGACAGACAACGCGACGTAAAATTACTTGTTGCCTCGTATTTATAATGTGTATTTATTGAATTTAATATTGCTATTAATTACTTGACACTGGCAAAATACCCGCTAAGTTGCGGGTGAGGCCATATTCATATACATTTTATTTCATCGCATTTCATTTCGTAAAGAAAGAAGAAAGAAGAAGAAAGAAGAAGATAGTTTTTGTTGTTTACAAAATACAGTTTATAAAACTAAAATACGTCTCAAATTACCGTAATAAACAAACAACGATTGAGTTACACAACAGTTCACTCTCAAACAGTATTAATCTTTATTCCGTGAGTGCGCTAAGTCATAAAACAATGAATAAAGAAAATGAGAATTTGCATCCGAATAAACGAAGGAAAGTTGATGAAAATGAATCAGAATACCATTATGATGACTCGGATTACTGGCCTACTGACAGTGAAGACGGTATGTTGTATAAATCTTAGCAACAATTTCTGAAAATTATGAACATCTTAGAGAAAACACACATAACTTTCTGAGGTTTTTCTTACAGCCGTAACCATGACATTGAACAGAATATCTATGTGCTAATTAACAATTCTTTGGGTTGTGATATGATCAGCGAGCTTAAATATGATGCTTATGTGTAGATATGAGATGATAAGGTATTTTAAAATAATTATACCAAATTATATTAGCTGCAGTGGTTAGAGTGGTTTTAAAAATATTGGAATTTTGAATTAAGTCATTACATAAAATTAAGGTCATAACACATATGATTACAATGGTAATAAGCCTTTAACATTGAGGAAGGTCAAATCAATGATATTTGATCATGTCATCATACTTATGTTAATATATCATAGAATAATAACACAAAAAAAAACTGCTAAAAATAATCACTTATTAATATCAGCTATAAAGCCTATGCCGGTGGACATCAGGGTTGGAAAAAAACCAGTTTTTTTTTAATTTTATAAAACAAACAGTTCAAATAGTTTTAAACAAGTGTTTTATTTGTTTTTAATGTTTTTTTTTCTGTTTAGTTTAGGCCATTAATTTCAAATCAAGTATACCTATATTCATTCATTTCTAGACTAGGTATTTTCAAATTCGCCATAGTAAACTAAATATTTACAAAAATCAATCAATGGATGGAAACATTTATTTTATATTGCATCCTACCTATCTCTACCTACCTATCTCTAATCCGCTTTATATTCATCCTGTATGTTCTAAATAATGTTTATTTTTAATAGGGGAAACCCCAATATTTATATTATTTTATATTTAAATAAAGGGACTACCGACTAGTCCATTGAATTACTTTCTTTCGACGGCTGACATAGGGACTTTCCTAGCGGGACTTTACCGGCGGGGAATTACCTATGAATTCTATAATTTGATTGAATAAATTACTTGTCATAAAAGTAATATGTTTTATTTAATTACAATGCCAAAATAATTAAATAAGTACAAAAAAAATTGCATAGACTCAACTGGTTATATGTCATGCTATTTAGAGTCCTAAATATTAATTTATTTCCATTCATTTGCAATGAAAAGTAGTTTTAAAGTTTGTTTTTTCTTAATGTTTTATACAATGTTTAAAACTTGTTTTAATCTTTGTTTTTAAATGCGTGATAAAAAACACGGTTTTAATTCAAACTGTTTTAAACACTGATTTAAACACATGTTTAAAATAACTTGTTTTAATCATGCCAACACTGGTGGACAAAGATATTAGAAATTAGAATATATACCTGAGCACCCTAGAGGTGAACAAAGAACATTTTTTTTTACCTTGCGATCAGGCACATTGCTTTTATTAAAGAATGTTTATCTCCGTCACCAGAGTCTCCATCGTCCATGTTGCCATCAATAAATGACGCAAGTCCATTGTCTCCCATCAAAACGGAAATACATGCGGCCAGTCGCAGATGTCGAGAGAACTCGGGGTAAGAACTGTTATCCAGATTTTTACTGCTTTTATAACTTGCTATGCATATCATTCTCCAGTAATTTTTTTTTATTATTCAACGCATTTACAGCTTTATTATATGTATCAAATAACCAAAAACATTAACGGTATCAGATGTTATAAATTTAACCAATTCAGTATGAGTGAATGATTAAAAGTCAATATTTCCTCAGTGAGAGCACCGCCAGCAGATCCCGGGGTCGCGGTCGACGGAACACCTCATCGTCACCCGCACAGCACGTGCCAGAACCCGCCACAGACCGAGTCTTCATATGGGATCTGGATGAGACCATCATCATATTCCATTCACTGCTCACCGGCACCTATGCTACTAAGTACAATAAGGTAAGGCAGTACTGAAAATGTCTTAGGCTATGTTGGCCCGTGGCCTGTGTTCTACATCTCAGATTCTATGTGACCTAAGATTAAAAAAAAATATATGATAACCTAAATAAAAGGTTTAGGACTTTTTTTTATCAACATTTTAGCCAGATCTTGTTGTTAGATATTTTAGCTATAATGGGTATAACAGAACTCTTTTTTAACCGACTTCAAAAAAAAGGAGGAGGTTCTCAATTCGGTTGTATTTTTTTTTTTTTTTTTTGTATTCATTATTATATAACTTATTTATTGACATTTTGTATTTCAACTGTTGTTCCACTTAATTAAAACTTTATTGGGTAATGAGTAAAAATTGATATTTTCTTTTTCAGGATACGCAACAAATAGTTCAATTGGGTTTTAGAATGGAGGAAATGATATTCAGTTTAGCCGATACACATTTCTTTTTCAACGACGTTGAGGTAAGAAATTATTTATATTTCAAGAAATTTATTAAAGTCTTTTAATTATCGCTACATAAATACTTAACAGCCAAAATTAAAGTTACACTAGCTATTGAAAAAAAAATACCCGGTCGCCATAGCCATAGCATGGATGACATGATGATGATTGGACAATAATCTATGAAACTGCTCTATATAATTTTCTCTATGGTTTTCTCTCTCTTCTCTATGGCGGCTGCTTGACAATGTGTGGTCTAAAAAGTGTTCTGTACATTTAAATAAAATTATGATTGTTTAACTATAAAGTAGTATAATTTAACACCCCAGGGCCCAGAAGGTATATGATTAATAATGATCAAAAGACAATGTTATAGAGATCTTCACAGTAATATGTCCTTTGGAGAGTCGAGATTCAGATCAATCGATGGTAACCGAGCCACGGTGAAAAGCTAGTCTAAAATTAAATATATTATATTATAACTAGCTGCGCCCTGCGGTGTTATCCGCGCAAAAAATCATGTCGATCCTTTGCGCTATGAAAAATTAAAACAAATCTATCCCACGGGAACCATACATTATACCGGGATAAAAAGTAGACTATGTGCTATTTCAGACTATAATCTGTCTCTGTGCCAAATTTCATTCAGATCCGTTCAGCCGTTCTGGCGTGATTGAGTAACAAACATCCATCCATCAAAACTTTCAAATTTATAATATTAGTATAGATTTGTATAGACATTTATCCTCTCGTTTCCTATTATAGAATGCCTAATAATTTAACAGTAAAGTAAAATGTTCCCTACATTACCAGGACTGTGACCAGGAGCACATAGACGCGGTGGCGGCGGACGACAACGGGCAAGACCTCTCCGCGTACAACTTCGCGGCGGACGGCTTCCACGCCGGCGCCGCGCCCAACACCGGCCTATGCGCGCCTGGTGTCCGCGGCGGCGTCGACTGGATGAGGAAACTCGCGTTTAGATATAGAAAAATCAAGGACACGTACAATAATTACAGAAATAGGTGAGCTTTAACTCTTAACAACTTATGTTATCCTGGTACTGATGAGTCAAAACAATTCAACAGCGTGACTCAGAAAGGGTATACGCTAGTTTGGCGAATTTGTTTTTTTTTTTCATTTTCATTCAAGAGTGAATAGGTACCTTCTAGGCAAGTATGATCCATCGTAGATCTCATCGTCACTTACCATCAGGTGAGATCGAGATCAAATACTTGCCTATAATATAATAATAAAAAAAAAAAACAATTATGTGAAGTCTCAATTTCGACATGACAATTTAAAACTAAACAACTTAAAAATAACATATTTTTAAACTCAATTGTGTTTCTGTGTCCTCAGTGTGGGAGGTCTTCTAGGTCCAGCGAAGAGGGAACAGTGGCTGCAGCTTCGAGCTGAACTCGAACAGGGTACAGACAACTGGCTGACACTGGCCTGCAAATGTCTCAATATGATCAACTCTAGGTGAGTTCTCATCTTGATACGCTCAGAATAAATATCTTTAGACCAGGGGTTCCCAAACTTATTCTGTCTACTGCCCACTTTGAGAACGAATTATTTTTTTGCGCCCCCATTTTTCACCTACTTAAAAACCACTATAACTAACTTCAAATTAAATTAATTATTGTAAGCCTCTACACAACGCCCCCATTTTTTTCTGGGCCTCTTTCCGCCCCCCTTTAGAAGAAGAAAAGGTCTCGCATGCTAACCCTTTATTTATGGCGTGTGCCAAAGATAACACCCGGTGAGGGTTGCCAGATATGATTTTCTATTTCTACCAAAATTTAAAATATTCTTTGTCCAAAATGATAATATTTGCTTGAGTTTTACCCAAAGGCAAAAGGTTAATAATATCAATTAATTAACCTGTAAGCTTCCTCGAGTAATTGATTGATGTTATTCGTTTTCTGCCTTATAATTTTTTTGGTTTATCATAATTCTATTCTGATTTCCGAACCGAAACAACAGAATAAACGTTGCTGATATTATATTCTTCTCACCTTTCAAACGTGACCACATTTTAATCAATATTTTCAGGGAAAATTGTGTGAACGTTCTGGTGACGACGACGCAGCTGGTGCCGGCGCTGGCCAAAGTTCTGCTCTTTGGTCTCGGAGGAGTGTTTCCCATAGAGAACATTTACTCGGCCACTAAAACAGGTTGGTACACTTTATATACTAAAGTATGCTCACAGTACAGACCCCATTGTTTACCAGGACGGGGGACGGTTCCCTTCTAAAGTCTTCAAATATCTATAAATATAATAATAATAGTTCCACCCCTTTTTTTTAAATGTTCCACTGCTGGGCATGGGCCTCCCCTCAATGTGAGGGATTGAACTATAGTCCACCACGCTGGCCCAGAGCGGTTTGGCGGACTTCACACATCTTTCGAGGGGTTCTCTCAGACATGCAGGTTTACTCACGATGTTTTCGTTCATCGTTTAGCAATTGATAATCATGGTTGAAAATGAGATTCGCACATGAAATCTCAGAGGGGCAGGAGGCAAGCGTTCTACCAACTTGGCTATCACTGCTTTTTTTTGTCTGTACTTAATGGTTTACATGAATAAGAAATATTCTGATTCCTTCTAAAGCCTTCAAATCTATTTACAGGTAAAGAAACATGCTTCGAAAAGATAAAACAGCGATTCGGCGAGCGGTGTACATATGTGGTGATAGGTGACGGGCAAGACGAGGAGGCTGCGGCCAAGGCCAAGAACTATCCGTTCTGGAGGATATCCAGCCATTCGGATATAGCCGCGCTGTACAACGCGCTCGACATGGGCTTCTTATGATCTGCTGTCGCCCTGGTACTTGCGATACGATTGCGTGAAAACATAAACTTAAATAACGCCAACAGATGGCGCTGTAGGGGATGAATTTTTTTTAATTTGCTTTACGGCCCTGGGTATTAGTCGTATAGCAAAATTAAAAAAAAATAAGTAGCGATTCGGCGAGCGGTGTACATACGTGGTGATAGGCGACGGGCAAGACGAGGAGGCGGCGGCCAAGGCCAAGAACTATCCGTTCTGGAGGATATCCAGCCATTCGGATATAGCCGCGCTGTACAACGCGCTCGACGTGGGCTTCTTATGATCTGCTGTCGCCCTGGTACTTGCGATGCGATTGCGTGAATACATGAACTTGAATAACGCTAACATATGGCGATGTAAGGGTAGTTTTTTTATTTTGCTTTCCGGCCCTGGGTATTAGTCGTAAAGCAAAATTTAACAAAAAAAAAGTAAGGAATGATTGTTGAAAAATGTTGCCATAATCCATAGTTTTCAGTTTCGAATTGTGATAAATACGTGTTTTGATGTTATCTGCTGTCGCCCTGGTACTTGTGATTAGACCTATATGGCTAAAAGATGTCGCTGTAAGGAATAGGGGTTACAAAATGTTGCCATACTAAAGAATTTTCAGTTTCAAAATGTGTTTATAACGTGTCGGAACGTTACATAAAAAGAGTTCGTAAACAGGCGTGTGTACTGAGGGTCCCGGGTTCTAAGCCCGGTACGGGTAAACTTGTGGGAGTCATGAATGTTAATATCTTTATAAGCGATGATATACTGGGATCGCCCCCAATGCATTGTACGGTACCTATAATACAAGCGTTGAATAGTTTGAGACAATGTTGCCATCTATATGGCGAATACTTGCCGTTACAATCAATGCTGAAGGCGTTTCACAATAACATTGGAGCAAAGAATATCGCTGGCAATATTGGCAAATTATACTGCTTGGCAAGATTTCCACCAACATGCATTTTTTTATAACCGGGCCTTTATTCATATGTCGTTTCGACAAGAATAAAATCATTATTATTTGTCATAACAGCCCCATAGAATCGAAAATCAATTTTGTATAATCTCCTTTAGATTCATGATCGCCTGGTACATATGAATACATTTCAAGGGAGAGTATGATGTAAGAAGAGATTATACCAATGCGTGAGAGACAAGGACAGAGGTGTATGCGAAGAAATATGACAGTTGCAGCTGCCTGTTCTTTCATATAGCTCTGTCTATGTCACGCATCAGAACATTATCACCTATAGGATGTTTTAGTTTGTCATTAAATCTAGCTAAAGGTGTCGTAGCATTCATTATTTATGATTTTCATATTGAAAAGGTTATGAAATTCAGCAATGTTAAAATATTTTTTTATTTATTTTGTAGTACACGGCATATATTATATTTTTATAACTGACTGCCTACTATTAAATTAGTATTGAGAAACAAGTTTATAGGCCAAAACATTTCTATGCTATTTATAGTTACAGACCATAGATCTACTGAAACAGTACATAAACTGGGGTCTTAGCATGAGTTTTGACTGAATCAAATATCGGTCAATTGTCGAATGGTAAAGTCGGGTCTCAACGCGTGTTTTTTTTGGTACACAGAGCATTTTATATCGATGTTGCAGTAATTTCCAAGCTGGTAGAGTGTCACGAACAACATGTTAAAGCCCCAAAAACCAAGCCGATTTGTGTAGTACATGCAAATTATGACCTTACTAGATGCGCCCCGCAGTACCCGCGATTAAAAAGTATGTCGATACCTATGTCATTTTCTAACCCCTAAACTACCTATGCAAAAAATCATGTCGATCCTTTGCTCTATGTAAAATTTAAAAAAATCTATCCCACGGGAACCATACATTTTACCGGGATAAAAAGTAGCCTATGCGCTGTTCCAGACTATAATCTATCTCTGTGCCAAATTTCATCCAGACCCGTTCAGCCGTTCTTGCGTGATTGAGTAGCAAACATCCATCCATCTAAACTTTCACATTTATAATATTAGTGGGATTTACACGCGAATTCGCGTTTTCCACACTAATCAGCTTGGTTTTTTGGGCTTCAAAACGTTGTTCGCTAACTCAGTGTGTATTCCTTCTTCGTCTGACACCGCGTTGAAATGTTTTGGTCCTAATTGTGTATCTCATTTGGGCCCCAATCAAAGTACATTTTTAAAATAATCCTTCATTTCGAAGCCGCCAGCTATCTCGGTGCCTATGAGTTATCGATAAAGAATATTATCGAATCGATAAAAATCTAGCAACTTTGTAGGCACTTCTTTTATTATTTTAGTTTATAAAAAGCTCAAAGTCAGCTCAAAAACTAAAGGAACTAAACTAAAACAAAAAAAAAACATTGTAAATATATAATATCAATAACAGAATATTGTAGAAGCATAGTTTTTATAAGTCCATTCCTATTATATAAGTTTTATATACTCTATACAATGTACATAACTGTTTAGGGCAATAAAGAAATATTATTTTTGTTTCTGGGTCCTCTGGGAGTACTAGGAGAATATGAACTGTCAATAAATTCTTTTTGGTTAAACGAAAGATATTTAAAAAAAGAACATTCGGTTTCTCGTTCCTTGCACAACTATATTTGTATATTATTTTTTTATAACTATTTAGTCAATCCGTGAATCGAGTCGATATTTTTTTTTAACCTAGCAACTTTTGGTCTAGTATCCAGATCCATGATTGATTTACTAGGGATAAAAAAAAATCATCGTCTCATATATATAAATTACAACTGGTAAGTAATTGGTAATTTGTTGAAATATTAATCTACTTCGCATTTTTCACGAAACGTAGCAATATTGTTTTAAATTAAATAGTATAAATTAAATGTAGTCAAAATTGTAAATACAGATTCTAGAATAGACAAAAAAATAGCTTATTATTCTAGTGCGAAAGTTATGCCAATTCGATTTGTAAATAAAATTATATTATTTGACAATTTATTTGATGTTTTATTCATATTAGACATTCTATTTAAGTATAGTTTGGGACTTAATATTATAGGCGAATCTCTGTGCCCATCTCTTCGGGCTTTACAGACGTAATTATATCTTGTCACTATAAGATGTGTAAAGGTTCTAATACACTTCAAATCTTAGCAAAGCATAGACAATATCAGATATTTTCACGCGGCAACCATGACTAAAGAATTTTCTGCACTGGGCACACCGCGTTGTCCATGGTCAGCAACGGTTCCTTAGCAACAAGATAGTGTAAACAAAAACACTGTCAACATTGTTGTCAAACTTTATTGGTGTAAAGGAAAAGTGGATTTTCTATATTCCTCTGATCGTCGTTACATTACAAAATGAAAACAGTAGATTCCATAATATTTGACGTATCCAAAAATGAGTTGTTTAAAATAAATGAAACCTACAAAATGCTGCACAGGAAACTCAAAACTACGTGGAAAGTTATGATGTAAGTAACGTTATGATGTATTGTACATTAGAATGTTTAGCGGAAAAGGGAAGATCTTCCAGCCAGGCGGGTGGTATGCCTGGCGGGGTTGCCGCTATGCCCCGACGCTTGTAGTCTGGATCTTGTATATATGTTACGTGCTCCGAAAAATCTTATAGCGCGATTCAGGATTTTTTTGAGAATTGTATATTGTTCTGAATATTGTCTGCAGCGCCCTTTGTGTAGCTTGTGGCGTGGTTGAAGTGGTCGCTACAAATGTATTCAGCCATAAGTTAGTCATTACGGACAGAATATGCTTCATCATCATCATCATCTGCTGGAAGACGTCCACTGCTGATCTTAGCCTCCCCTATAGAACGCCGCAATGGGCAGTTGCTATCTAACAAGATCGTGGGTCCTTCTACTTCTTGCGGTATATTCGTTCCGGATCCTATCGCGCAAAGAAACTGCGAACATAGCTCTCTCCATAGCTCGCTGAGCGGCTATAGAGGGAGACAACGAATATGCTTACTAACAATATTATAAATTGGAAGCCATTCAGTCAGTACTAGTTTTAATACTGATGTCTAAATAGACCTGTATATCAGTCCAGAAAATTGATTTGTACCAGGATTTCAGAAACCGCGAGGAGTTATCACCGAACATTCTTCAAGACGCCAAAATACTAGTAATATCAGGGCCCCAGAACGCGTTCAATGATGACGAGCTGGCGTGTATGAAGTTGATGGTGGAGAGGGGGGACTCGGTGCTGGTGGCCATGTCGGATGGGGGGGAGGAGAGACTGAACACTAATATCAACTTCTTTTTGGAGGAGTTTGGTATTGTTGTCAATAATGGTAAGTCATTTTGTTTGAGATCCCAAAGACTCTTCAGATGAGCGCTCTTCATTTTCTAAGTATTAAGTAAGTCATTACAAAATAATAATAGGCCTTACCGAATTTTGGTCATGGCGGCCAATATCAAAGACGACTAGCCAACTACGCAGGAATTATTATAGTTCACAAGTGGGTGCGTGGTGCACTCTTTCTCCCTCCCCTCATTTTCACGACTCGTCTGGAGAGAGATCTAACCAACGGCTTTATATGTTCTCTGAGGTATGATGTTCCAAAGTAAGTAACGCAGAACACTCGTATTTATTTCGGCTCTAATCAGATAGCTTATAAGACCAACTTTATTCTTAATGTGATAGGTGTTCTCTAAAATATATTCCACGGAGGAGTATTCCACCTATTCGAGGTTAATATTATTTTTCAGATTGCGTTGTCCGCGCAAAATACCACAAATTCTACCATCCCAAGGAGTGTCACATATCCAATGGTATACTGAACCGAGCTATCACGAAGCACATTATGAAAATGCCAAACTATTCTAGCGAGTCTGACGACTTCCTGTAAGTTAACATTACACTCACATTATCAAAAACATAGACTATAGACTTGTTAGTAGGTACCTAAGTACCTAAGTTTAAGTACCTACTTTGAGTATTTAACAAATGGAGGCGGCAAAATTTTTCTTCCAATTCGAAGGAACGCGGAGGGTAAAAATTTGTAAGCGATCCTAAATGGAAACGATCAACTGTGAACTAGTTTATATTCCGTTTTGGACAAATGGGCACTGTTTTTGGCAGAGGGGGGGCTTTGGATGCCACATCCAGGCTTATCCGTCTTGAGTAGGTACATATAAATATCGGAAAAATCCGTGACCACTGACCACTGTGGATCATGGCTTACACAGATGTAACAGGTGGGAGTTAGAGGCAGGATAAGACCCAAGAAAGAAAAATATATGTTAAAAAAATCAATCAATCCCTGACTTCTGTGCCATTCTTCTTATTATAAAACTCTAGCTAGCTTGTGTCTGGCATAGTGTACCTACCTTCCCTTAATAACTTTCAACCAGCGAAGAACCAGCTACACCAAACTTCGTGTACCCATACGGAGCCACATTGACTGTGAAAAAGCCAGCCGCCGCTGTTCTGTCAAGCAGTGACGTCTGCTATCCGGTCAAGAGGCCCATAGCTGCCATGTACACTTCGGAGAAGACAGGAGGTGGGTGCAGTTATATATTAGAGCTATGTTCTGTGTAAGTGATGACATATGGTACTCAGATGTGGTCGCTTACTATGGGCCTTATAAGAAATCTCAAGCTCGCTCAACGCGCAATGAAGAGAGCTATGCTCGGGGTTTCGCTACGCGATAGAATCAGAAATGGGGAGATCCGTAAAGTAGCTCTAAGAATTTCAAAGTTGAAGTGGCTGTGGGCAGCACATAGCTCGCAGAACCAATGGCCGTTGGGGCAGAAAGGTTCTAGAATGCCGACCACGGACCGGAAGACGTGGTGTAGGACGGCCCCCCACAAGGTGGACCGATGATATCACACGCGTAGCAGGAAGCCGGTGGATACTGGTGGCGAAGGTCCGTGATGTGTGGAAGTCATTGGGGGAGGCCTGTGTCGAGCAGTGAATGTCTTTCGTCTGATAGAATAGAAAAATACTGACTGGGCCACCTGGCTCGTCAGGCCAGTGCTCGCGCTGCCTCACTCGAGTGCTGGTTTTTGCTTCACTCACTCAGTAACTACGTCTTGCATTTAATTTCATCTTTATGTACTAAGATTGTGTGATTGCTTAGCCAATGTGATGAAATTCTAAGTAATCACTATTCTTATTCTAGTATTTTGATGACCTGATTAGCACAGTTGACACCTTGCTTTCTGTACTGGTATAGTCCTGGGTTCAAAACACGGTACGTGGAAGCTTTGTCTGATGAGCACGAATGTTTGTATGCGAGTATTGGTCTTTTAATATCTATTTAAGTAGGTAATGGTACTGGCATCGCCTTCAGTATATTGAATGACACCTACCCATAAATACCTGCATAAATAGCCTTGCGTACTCTGGGATCGTACAATTGGTGTGCTCTTCTGGCAATGTACTCATATTATTATTTACTGATCGCTTACCTAATTCAATCATGTACTACTTTTGTATTTTTTTTTTAATCAGTTATTTTTTCCAGGAAAGTTGTTCGTCATCGGCTCGGGTCACTTTTTCGCGGACCAGTACTTGGACAGCGAGTGCAACGACCTCATCAGGGAGATGATTTTCAACTTCCTCGGCGGGTCCACCGACCTGCATCTCAATCCTGTCGACGTTGAGGACCCTGACGTGAGAGCTCTTACCTTATTAAATGGTAGTCTTCGAAGACCGAGCTTGGTGGCGTGTGTTGGGGGAGGCCTATGTTCAGCAGTGTACAGCAGTAGGCTAATCATCATTTTAAATAGTTAGTTATATAAATCCTATAGGTTTTTGTGGCCTGTATTGGACAACGTCTGAAAGTTCTATATTAGTCTAGATCTTGAATCCTAACATTTTGTGATTTTTTGATGAAATTGTGTCTAGACCGTGATGTATAAAAACAACAAACCAAATACACTTTATAAGTAGCTCTCGCGTCTTTTTAATTTAAAAACGAATAAATTATGGATACTTTCGGACGATTATATATTAGTGAAATTACCAAACCAGGCTACCATGGCCGTAAGAAGGTTTTAGTATTTTTCGGGTTACCTTTACTAGAAAGTACCAGGGAAACATAGAGGTAAGGAAGTATTTATAACACGCTGCACCCTTACTATTAATGCTAGTCAAATAAGGACCTCAATTGGAACATTATATTATCAGCTTAGTCAAGCCCGTTGGTACAAATTTTCTATATACTTATATGTATTGAGATCTTGATTTGAGTCGCATTCTGTTCATGATTGGTCAGAAGCATTGTACAGGATGATCAGTAAAATCTCCATGTTCTAGGTCAGTATTTCCCAAAGTGGGCGATAACGCCCCCTTGTGGGCGCTGCAGGCCTAAACGGAGGCGGTAAGAGACCCAGAAAAAAATGGGGGCGTTGTATAGAGGCTTACAATAATTGATTTATAGTGGTTTTTAAGTATATGAAAAAAATTGGGGGCGCTAAAAAATAATTCATTCTCAGAGTGGGCAGTAGACAAAATAAGTTTGGGAGCCCCTGTTCTAGGTGAACGAGTACCGAACTCTTGGAGATATGATGTGGCTCAGCAGTATCCCGCTGCCGGAACCCGCGACCGCGCCTCCGCCGCGCCTGGCGCCGCTGCACCCGCACGCCCTCTTCACGTGGACACTGTTCTCCCTTAACCTGGCCCAGTGTGAGTTTGGGGGGGGGGGGGGAATCCTTAGTAGTACCCTTATTTTTTTCAATATCCAATATTAAATCTATCCTCTCTCATTATGCAGAGGTTGACAGTGAAAGTCTTGTAAGGCACATAACGCTTGTCCTGACTACTTAATAAATATTATATTGATATTAACGCGAATACTGCACATTGAAATAAAACATTTATTTCGGATTATATCGCGTCCCCGAACACACCTCAGCCCTCCCGTGACCATGGTTGCTGTAAAGCAGCCGAAACGTCGGGAACGTAAAAGTAAAAAAAAAATATTACGATAAAATCCTAAAAAAATAGGCTTATGTCGTGATGTTTTGGTGCATTAAAGAACCGCTTTTTCCTAATTTTCTGAAATTACAGGCATTGCGTTGTTTTTTTTCAGTACCAGAAGTACTAGGCTTGTATGACGCTTTAGGAGTTAAACACGAGCCTCTGCGGTTGATAGCGCCTCAATTTGAAACGCCCTTCCCGCCATTGCAATTAGCGGTAAAGTATCTGAATAGTTACAAATAATAAAGTAAACTCTAAATTAGTACAAAATAAAGTTGTAATTTCTTCATTCGCCAGGTATTCCCGCCCACGTTCAGAGAGCTACCCCCACCGCCTCTAGAGCTCTTCGATTTGGATGAAGCGTTCAGCTCCGAGAGGTCACAACTCGCTAGGTTGGCCAATAAATGTCTTCAGCCAGCCTCCACAAGACTTGGACAAGGTATACATTAAAATAAAAACAATACCAAATCCAAAATGCTAAATTGTAAATTTTTCCAGGGCCCCAAGTCTGCTAACACAATCGATTCATAATCGAACAGCAACCGCATAGTAACTGTCACTTTTGACATATATCTCAGTTCTATCTAACTTCTGAAGTTACCAGCTCCAAATCAAATAAGGCTTATTATACGGCTTATATTGGTTTATACTAGAGTAGAGTTTACCCAGGAAAGTCGGTCAAAGATTATATTGTAAAACTAGTTGTTACCCGCGGCTTCGTCCGCGTGGTTTTTAACAAAGACTCAACCGTTGGCAACAGCCTGCTCGCGCGTTCTGATCCCGCGTGACGCATTGCAGATTGTTGCTATCAAACTTAATCAGGCGCAGCGCTGCAACATTGGTTTTAATTTTTTTTCGAGAGATCCTATTTTGTTTTCTAAAATCAAAGTAGCCTAAGTTACTCCTTGTTACATCAGCTATCTGCCAGTGAAATTCCCGTCAAAATCGGTCCAGCCATTTCAGAGATTACCCGGAACAAACAGACAGACAGACAGACAGACAGACAGACAGACAGACGGACAGACAGACAGACAAAAAAAATAAAAAAGGTTGTTTTGGTATAGGTACCGTGTATACATCCAAATGCATTTAGTAAAAAGCTGTTATTTTAACATTACAAACAGACACTCCAATTTTATTTATATGTATAGATGTATAGACTAGCTGTTGCCCGCGACTTCGTCCACGTGGTATTTAACAAAGACAACCGTTAACAACAGCCTGCTCGCCCATTCTGAGCCCGCGAGACGCATTGCAGGTTGTTGCTATCAAACTTAACCAGGCGCTGCGCTGCAACATTGGTTTTAATTTTTTTTCGAGAGATCCTATTTTGTTTTCTAAAATCAAAGTAGCCTAAGTTACTCCTTGTTACATCAGCTATCTGCCAGTGAAAGTCCCGTCAAAATCGGTCCAGCCATTTCAGAGATTAGCCGGAACAAACAGACAGACAGACAGACAGACGGACGGACGGACGGACGGACGGACGGACAGACAGACAGACAGACAGACAGACAGACAAAAATTATAAAAAATGTTGTTTCGGTATAGATAACGTGTATACATCCAAATGCACTTAGTAAAAAGCGGTTATTTTAATATTACAAACAGACACTTCAATTTTATCTTACGGTCCCACACTAAGCAACGCTTGTGTTATGGGTACCGTACAATGGACTGAGGGCGAACCCAATATATATTACTTATATAGATATCAAACATCCATGACTCGGGTACAAATATTCGTGCTCATCACACAAAGTATCTCCCTACTAGGATTCGAACCCAGCACAGAAAGCAGGGTCACTACTAACTACGCTAAATAGTTAGGTTAGTCTGTTTAATAAGTTCTTGTTTCATAGTCGACAAGTGCCTGAAAACGATTTCAATTTTCAGGCGATGGAAGTCAACTGGAAAACGAGTTGGAATACTTCGTGCGCGAGTGTGGGCGGGCGGTGAGGCTGTCCAGGGCGGCGCCCGAAGACAGCCCCGCCGGGAAGAGTATCTTGCACCAGCTGGCCGCCCAGCTGGCTACTTATAAGAAGATAGCACCTAAAGACTAATGCACTATGGACAGTTTTATGCGGCCACCTATCCAACTTCCTGAAATATAACGTTGCAGATGATTTTTGACTACAATCTGGGTGTTTTCAAGTCGAGAGTGAACAGGTACCTTCTAGGCAAGTATGCTCCATCGTAGATCTCATCGTCACTTACCGTCAGGTGAGATCGAGATCAAATACTTGCCTAGAATGTAATAAAAAAAATAGACCTCGTTAGTATATCTATACACATGCTAAGACATATTTGGTCTCATAAAAGTTTTAGGCTACAAACAAATCATGCGGAGAAATCGCAAGATCTGATTTAAGTCAAAGTCAATGTCCAAGTCAAATCATTTACTTCGTACAGGCCTACGGGGCACTTACAAAACGTCATTTACATATTTCTTTCTTAACGCGACTTCAACTGAGAAGATCCGGCGAGAAATTCAGCGGACTGGTTTTTTTTTTTTTGTAATATCATAAGCTCTAGTATGTGATATATATATCCCAAAGGATGCCAACACATTGCTTAACAAGTTGAGCGATCACTTGGAACTTTGTACCCGACTGCGAAGCAGGAAGGTAATGTGTTGTTCAGTAACGTTCTGTCCATAACATTATGATGTTAGACCGCATATCTTAAGAAATGAAATGCGATGAAATATGGCCTCACCCATAAATTAGCCGGTATTTTAAACAACTATAAGTAATTAATAGTGATAACAAATTCAATAAATACACATTACTTTACTTAAGTTAGGATTTGGTCTGAAATTGTTAATAATTAACGTAAACTTGATAAATGAACGCGATCAAATATGATGTGTTTTTGTTTATATCCTATTTTATACCGACGAAATAAGAGAAAGGTTCTCAATTTGACATGTCAGTATATTACAACCCATAACACAAGCGTTAAGCTTAAAGTGGGACCGTATAGTTGGTGTGTTCGTATGGCGATATTTATTTATTATTATTATTTATTTATTTATTATTATTTTTATTAGGATTAGTCTGATTAGTCATAGGATTAGTCATAATCCTAGATTCGTCGCTATTCGGTTTGATCTCACTGAAGTTAATTCTTCAGTGCTCATTAAACTTCAGTGAGATGAAACCGAGTAAGAATAACTAAAACTATGCTAAAACTAAACTATCGGAGTCATTAGTTGACATAGATTAACTATACGTTAAAAGTCATATATAGACATTATACTACAAAACAATTATACTATTGAATATTTAAACCAATAAAAAAAACAATCGAAAATTTATCGCACAATTTCACAACCCCATACGCCGTAGATCATAAAAATACCATAAAACCAATAAATTATATTTACTCCACTCCGGAGTTGGCAGCGATGAGGGTATTGCTAATATTGCTTTTGATTTACGTCAACTACGTTTTAACGGACGATGGGAAGTTCAAAGTCAAAGTCTACCCGAAGAAGGTGAAACCAGGAAAGATACAAATAATAAACTCCGGGAAGATCAAGAAAGCACCGACAAATTATGTCAAGAAGCGATTAAGCCAGAACTATGACGGGTACACAGTATTTCCATTGGTACATAAAGACAATATACCCAAAATGGTCAATGCCTCTATACCTTATTTCGTGCCTCAGGACTCTAATGTCAAGACAAGAGTAAAAAAGGTATTGCCTGATTACGTATGGTCTTTGAGACGCAAAAGATCAGTCGCTGCTGATGACGCACCGCCTAAGCCGATAGAAAAGGTTCCAGTCGACACTCCTAAAGTTGAAACAGCAGCAGTCAAAACTAATCCAACTGGAGCTGCAACAGCTAAAGCAAAACCGAAAGAGAAATCAGCAGCGGCAGTAAATAAATCTAAGAAGAATAAAGCTAAACCAAAGTCACCGCCAAGGTCTGGAGTTGGAAGAAAAACGAAACCAAATACGAAAAAGGGTAGGGCAGGTAAGATTACTAAAGCAAAACCACAGAAGAGGAACGGTAATAAGAAAAATGTAAGATCTAAAAAGAATGGAAAACCTAGAGCAAGTAAGCCAGCACGCGGCGGACAAGCAGCCAAAGGAAAACAACAAAATAAACGAAAAGGTAAAAATGGGTAATGAATAAAATATGGAATAAACAATTTTTCTTTTTTCATTTGACTTGCCCCGCACCCCATACACCCCAAACTAGCATAAATATAACATACAAACTAATACTGTTTGGAAATGAACGTTTTAGAACTCATGACGTCACCAAATCGATGACGAAATCTGCCAATCCGAATCATTTGATGTTACCAGGGTAGCATCCCTGCGAGGAGGTGCAGGGCAGGTCAAGACGATAAATAGACAATACTATTTCAGTGTTGCGTCGCCACTGTCATCAAAATGTTTAAATATCATGATTATTTTTTGTATATTAACGTTAATTAGTATTTTCCTATTTTTTATGCATACTTAGGTAAATAGTGTCATAATATTCCCAATACCTTAAACATTTTCAGTTTTTCATCAGAGTCACGAATACAGGAAAAAGCTGCAGGGCCGTGACGTCATAGCCTTGAGTCAGCGCATGTGAGACAGAATAAGAGCGCGACACCGTTCTCACGCCCTGACATCACAAATATCAATAGGAAGATCATCTGAAATTATTTACCGCATACTTAGAAAATTCTTTATCAGCATATTCTGACGACAGCTCTGTCTAATGCAAGGCTAGGTCTAGTGCACAAAAAGTTTGATGGTAACATAGTTATATACTAACGTAACGTAAATGGTCCCAACCATTCAGACAGTATGTTCTTCTGGTAGAATTTATTTCTAAGTACCTACATCAATCATCATCATCATCAATGTACACAAAATTCTATAAAAGTATCATCACAGAACGGATATAAATATTATTTATCACCCCTAGCGTCGAGGCGTCTCATATCGGGGAGAGATGCAGTGATAGAAGACTACCCTTACGTGGTGTCCATACAAAAGGCTCATCGGCATTGGTGCGCGGGCGCACTGCTCAATCCTCGGCTTGTTGTCACTACGGCGAATTGTATGTGGAAGTGAGTATGACAATTATACCATTAATTACGTAGAAAAAAATGGTCGGCATGTCACCTTGGGGGGGAGCTAAGGAATCCACTCATGGTCCACCGGGAGATTTCTGATCTCATGAGACAATGATATGAGATTCGAATATGAGTTCATTCCATGGTCAGTGACGTTGAACTTCGAGGTTATGTTCATGAATTGTCAACAAGGTCATGCAACGTCATGGACTTGGATCAATACTCATTAAGTTGCAGCAGGATTTAGACACTGATAAAACAAAAACATCAGACGTATGCCTAACTCCTTTTTTCTCAGGCGCACTAACTATTGCAGCATCAGCATGAATACTGAGAATCCAAAAAAAAATCTATTTGGGACTTCACAGAAGCCGTACCTACAACCAATTCATATACGCAAAAATAACCTCACCGCGAAATCTTGGGCTCGTGTTCTTAGCGGCTAAGTCTGCTGCTTCTCTAATTTGTTCCCAGGTCAAATCGTATGAGTCGAATGGAGGTCCGAGCGGGGTCCAGACATGTGGACCACGGCGGGCAGCTGGCTGGCATATCTGAGGTGATGAAGCACCCCGGCTGGGGCATCCGGAAAGAGCCCGACTATGATATAGCTCTGGTACTCCTTGATAGAAACCTTAGGTAAACCATAAAGACTAAAGAAATTGGAACCCACCACTGACCCTCGGCTTGTCAACTTTTCCAATTATAAACCAAACACCAAAACCAGGCATCCTCAGGACTGCTGGGCTACGAATGCATTCGCAGCCCAGTAGTCTTGAGGATGCCTGGTTTAGAGGCGAAACACGTGTCGAATACTTTTTTAGATTCGCTTAGTGTCGCGGAGAATTGCATTTTATTTGGGGTCCTGTCACTCGTGATAGACAGTTTCTCGATTGAAATCTTAGAGGAGTTCGGTATTGCTGGCTTCTTTAATTATCGATCAAACTTGTTTGGTTTATAATTGGAAAAGTTGACAAGCCGAGGGTCAGTGGTGGGTTCCTCTTTCCCCATTAGTTTAACAATGGATTTCCGCCAAGTATCGCCTAGTTCTATAAATTATAAAGAAATTGGATGAGGCATGAACTAATTAACTTCTTGAAATTGAAATATTTAGTAGCGAACCGATGGTAGTTGATGCAGAAAGTTGGAACGGCTAGGAAGAAAGGCACCTGAAAGGCGTAGTGTGGGACGTCGACGCATTGTGACATCACACGCGTTGGAGGAAGCCAAGGGATGTGAATGGTGGAAGATCGTGAGGTTTGGAATTGGAAGGAAGTCTATGTTCAGCAGTGGACGTCTTCAAGCTGATGGATGGATTGATGCAGTGTTACGAGCTAACGACCAAATAAACATGCGCTATCGCTACTTATCTCTGCCTAGAGAGCTATCCGCGTAGATAGAAAGTAAAGTGCCACCTGGTTTTAGAACCAGATTTCTCATGAACCCATTCCAACCTCATAGTAATTTTCCCGTAGGGAAATAGCATATATGGTAGTTTGAGAGGGAGAGAGAGTTACTCCGTTGATAATCATTTCTCAGGTTTTCCGATTCTATACATGGTGTTGACCTTCCAAATCGTGCAATGGTGCCTCCATTCGACGACGCTTGGGTCACCAGCTGGGGTTCTGAACGAGTGAGTACCAACTAATAAGGATCTAAGGTTTTAAATCTTGATACCAGAATACTATGACTTTGTGGCCGGAGAGATTGAAGCATGAGCATAATTTAATGGATCCATCCATTTTAGCTCTTTTAAGGGATAGATAAATAATTTGTCATTTTATCTCTCAATATCTCACTCCTGAGATCCAGTTCCCGTAAATGCTGGAAGAATTCTAGCTATATTTCATCCCCGTGACCAGAACCTTTGTGAAGACCTTCGTGTTGGTTGACAAACATGATATCCACACCTTCGCCAATTAGATACTCTGCGTTATGTCGAGTTCCTCAATAAATATGTTCTCAGCCACCACTAAGAACATTATACATTTTTCGAAATAGGATATGAATATTTAACTCGAAAATCCAGTGCCGCGAGAAAAGAGCCTATTCCACAGTCTATCATAGATACCAGGACCGCATAAATGAATGTTGGTTTTACAGCGCGACGGTGTCTACGAGAGTCAACCCGGAAGCCTGCAAGTGTACCACGCGCGTATCATGGACCGGGGCAAATGCAACAACGTGACCCAGCGCTTCGGGGTGACTGTTACCGACAACTTCATTTGCTTATCACAGAACTCGAAGCGAGCTCCTTGCACTGTTAGTATCCTAGTATCAGAAACCGAAACTGTATATCGGTCCCTCTCATGTGCTTAGGGCCCCGCGATCAATGGGGCCCCTGTTAGTTCCTGCCAGATCACCAAACTATAACAGAGATTACCGATTACCGAACCAATATAATTATTTACAACAATGTACTTTCCTTAGATATGCGCACGGATAGTGCTGCAGACGCATTCAGAACAATAGACAATTCTCAAGACAATCCTGAATCGCGCTATAAGAGTTTTCGGAGCACGTAACATATATACAAGATCCCGACAATAACCGTCGGGGCATAGCGGCCGCTCCGCCAGGCATACCACCCGCCTGGCTGGAAGATCTTCCCTTTTCCGCAAAAGATACATAGATGTAATCTTACGTTACAGCGTGACACTGGGGCACCAGCAGTCAGCGACGGTGTCCTATGGGGTCTGGCGTCATGGGGTATTCGCAAACTGTAAGCGCTTACTATTCTATAAAGTACACTATTAAGTACTTAGCTATAACTCGCACCAAAGCTTGAACACAAAAAAAATGATACGATTCAAAATGGGTGCAGTCCGCGGAATGCTTCTGCTCGATTTATTCTCCAGCGATGATCCATTTTGCTGTGTCATATTTTCCCGACTGGCAAAGTTGGAAGGGACCTTGTTTTCTGTGCTGAGAGGAAATAAATAAATATCGCCAGACGAACACACCAACTATACGGTACCACACTAAGCAACGCTTGAACTATGGCTACCGTAGTATGGACTGAGGGCGAACTCAGTATATAATACTTATATAGATATTAAATGGGTACAAACATTCGTGTTAACCACACAAAGTTTGTCCCTACTAGGATTCGAAGCCGGTACCATAAGGCAGGGTACCCACTGAGCTATCCAGGTCGTCCCGAAAAACTTTGTGTGGTGAGCACGAATGTTTGTACCCATTAAATATATATGTAAGTAATGATAGGTTCATACTGGGCCCAGTCCATTGTACGATACCCATAATGATAATACAAGCGTTGCTTAGTGTGGGACCGTACATAGTTGGTATGTTCGTCTGGCGATATGTATATCTATACATATAAATAAAATTGGAGTGTCTGTTTGTAATATTAAAATAACCGCTTTTTACTAAGTGCATTTGGATGTATACACGTTACCTATACCGAAACAACATTTTTTACAATTTTTGTCTGTCTGTCTGTCTGTCTGTCTGTCCGTCTGTCTGTCTGTCTGTCTGTCCGTCTGTCTATCTGTCTGTCTGTCTGTTTGTTCCGGGTAATCTCTGAAATGGCTGGACCGATTTTGACGGGAATTTCACTGGCAGATAGCTGATGTACCAAGGAGTAACTTAGGCTACTTTTATTTTAGAAAAACAAATTGGATCTCTCGAAAAAAAATCAAAACCAATGTTGCAGCGCTGCGCCTGCTTAAAGTTTGATAGCAACAATCTGCAATGCGTCTCGCGGGATCAGAACGCGAGCAGGCTGTTGCCAACGGTTGAGACGTTGTTAAATACCACGCGGACGAAGTCGCGGGCAACAGCTAGTTATTTAAATAAAACAAATTTTACGGATTTTATCGCGTTTATTTTTTGTTTTTTACGTTCCCGGCGTTTCGGCTGCTTTACAGCAACCATGGTCACGGGAGGACTGAGGTGGCTGACGTCCTGGTGTCATAGTTTGAAACGGGGTACCCTCATATTGAATTGTTGCTTGTGGTCCGATCTACGCAGAAAGTGCTCACAGTACAGCTCTCGAGAACGTAAAATTAGTTTTTTTTTTAAATGTGTAGTATTCGCGTTAATATAAGAAATCAATATGTATATATATTTTTTTATATTTAGATGCGGTACCGAACGGTTCCCGGCGATGTTTTCGTACCTCGCGTCGTCAGCGAACATGGACTTCATAATGAACGCGACTCACTACCTAATGGCTGATGAGCGATTCTACCCGTTCCCGGACTGGCCTCCCCTCGCCAAGGCCAAGAACACCGCACGCACCACGGAAGATTAGTCTCGATGTAATTCCGTAAATAAAATGTTTATTGTACCTAATTAATTCATCGTCTGTCTTACAAAGAAATATATTGATTCAAAATTTAAGAAGATTTTTTTTGTTATATATAAGACGTGTCACGGTGTTTGTCCGCTATGGACTCCTAAACAACTAAACCGATTTTAATAAAATTTTGCACACTGTGTGCAGTTTTACTGAAATTCAAAGATAGGATAGTTTATATCTCAATTTGTAATCGCAATATTATTTGTTTATTATCTGACAAAGAGTCATAATAATCTATTAGTCCGATAAGATTCTAGCAGATGGCAGTATAAGGTAATTAGTTGACTGGATTGAGTAAGTATCCAATAGATGGTGCTATGTTAAAAGTACAAACATTCCCAATCCCGTAGATTTTTATTCCGGCTGTAACGTTTCCGTCTTTATTCATAAATAATTGGGGTCGAGTCACCTTCGTCCGTAGGAGAATTAAGTACCCTCGAGATACCCTACACGTGACCCTGGGTGGTGCCAACCAGGTGACAACTCTACTGGTGGTAGGCTTCGGCCGTCGCTAGTCACCACCCACTGAACAAAGCCATGTCGCCAAGCGGCCTAGCCGTGTTCCGGCATGATGTTCGGTGTTGCCATTCATGGATGGCGGGTCAGATCAGTTGCGCTGCATGTGCCTAGTGAATGTAGGGTCTCTATCTACTGCCGCCTTCCTACCTAGGCAAGTATGCTCCATCGTAGATCTCATCGTCACTTACCATCAGGTGAGATCGAGATCAAATACTTGCCTATAATGTAATAAAAAAATAATAATAATAATAATTTCACTGTATTGAATAGTTTACAACAATATAATATAACGTAAGCCGTAGCCATAGCAACGCGTGGCTGGGTCTGCAAGATAGCTTTAAAAAAAAAAAAACAAGAAGCCTATAGAACTCGGGGATGATGTAGCTTTGTAATAGTGAAGTGAGTCACCAGGGGTATATATATATAATTTTATAACAATTATCAAGAAACACTGGACACTGGCAAAAATGGCACTATTTTGCAGCCGATTGCCAAACATAAAAAAGTAGATCGGCAGGGCCGCCATCTTGCAGCGATATACCACAGACAAACGAGATTTTTTAATTTCTTGAATAACACTTCAATGTTTAAAGGGTTCGGTCCGAAATAAAACAAACGGATTAATTATATGAGCATATTTAATATTTTCTTTTTCAAAATTGTAAAAGTCACATTTTGAAATTGCAAAATTATAACTAAATTCTCATATCGTTAATAGTAACAATCGCCATTTTGTATTTTTTTTTCTCCATTTTGTATTTATCTTGAACTAATAATAATAGTAAACCATTTATACATCTCTAATAATAATATACTTTAATGTCTAACAAATTCTTTTTCTCAACGTTTTACCACCATTTTCGTCACCGTTTTCACCCAACATCAACTTTCTCGTATTTCTAAATCAACTTTGTTTTATAATTCTAAACTTACTTTTTATTTTTTTTCCATATACAATGACTACAGCATTTCTTCATCGCACCGATAATGTTCAATTTAGAAAAATATTGGAATGACTTTCAAAAAAAAAAAACCTACAATTATTTCTAACCTCAAACGTGTTATCATTATAATTAAAAATAATCAGCAATTCCACGTACATACAAGACACAATTCGATTTTAAAAAAGAAAATCAATTATTTTCTTTGGCAATTTTAGTATTCAAAAGTGAATTTACAATTTTTATTTTAAAACTGGCGTGTAAGCTTTTTATACAATTGAGAAAAATTGGCAAAACTATTATACGTTATTTGCGGGCTTCAAACAAATTGTCACCATTGTGGCACAACTTTACACGAACCGGTGAACGCTGGTTGGTCACAATCCAGCGATCGTATTTTGTTTGCTTGCTATTGGCTCGAGCACTCGATAAAGTTCGTTCCACAATGGTCACGATATTCGAAGTTATAAAATCAGTAGCAACATAATAAGCGTTTATGTAAATTGAATTACCCTATTGTAATTATTTGCATTAAACCTTAACAACGAAATTATTATCTATATCAGATTACAGGAATTAAAAAAAAACTAAAACTGGCCAAAATTTAAATCTAAACTTTGTAAGACAACAGATATATATAACATTACGAGGTATATCCAAATCCACATTTAGCTTAATTAAATCGTTTTAGGCCAAAAATAGAAACCTGATAGAAAACTTTTTAAAACGTTAGGTACTACAATTTGAATCTTATTTTGTACACCGTAAGCGAGAACTCACATCTTAACTACAGTACTGGGCCGTAAATCTATGGTAACAAATAGATAGAGTCGAACATCGATCCATTGTACTGAGCAAAGCAAATAAAAACTAACATTATATATGTATATAAAAAAAAAACTTAGCGAAAAGATTTTGGATGGAGCCGATCACTTATATATAAAAAAGATATACTCGTCAAACTTGTAGAAATTTAAATCAATTTACAATGACATTACAAAACACAGCTTTAGTAATGCTATTGTAAAACAAGAACTTTCAATAAATTTGGGGTTTATATCTGAAATGTTTTAAATTAAAAATATATTACTTATCATTCGCTATAACACAAAACAACAAATAAATTCGTGCTTATTACTTACTACAATGCCACTTAAATAAGTACCTAATTATAATAGTTTACGACCTGTTTTACAATGAGCCGATAAACCGTATACAAAACTTATTTATCAGAATTGGTATCGGCCATCTGTCAAATAAGTTGGGAATATAGTCAATCGGCACATCGTAAAACCGGCCCTTAGAGCCCGTTTAACCCGACAAGTTTAAACTTCAAATAAAATAACTGCTATCAATCAGATACTATATCTGAAGGTTAAATATTATCTGTAAGTTATTCAAGCTCTTAGGTTTGAAATTGGAATCGGCTCCAACCATGGTTTGAGTGCACCACGGTTTAATCCACGGTTAAATTTAACTACAATCAAATCTTTAGAAAATCTTACAGACACTGAAGAGATTTGACGGTAGCTCAATATAGTCATAGATGGTGCTCCAATTCTATTAGCAGTACGGCAGGGTGGCCATACAAAAAAAAACTAAAAAACAGGGCTACCAACACAATGTAGATATGCCAGTGACCAGAATTGGAACTAGCATAATCAATACGAAAATGTTATTTATTTTGACAGTTTTGTAAAGACAGTAGTGCTCATTTTAAAGTATAGAACAAGAAGAAAGTATAATCGTACTTTATAAGATTGTATGACATTGGCAGAATCGCGTTGAGCCTGACTCAATGTAAAAAGGCCAGTAGGGAAAAAAAAAGATTATTTTATAATATATTCTGTCTACCTTCAAATTTCTTTGTCTAGACAGTACTAGTCGTCGATTCCAAATCCAACCTCACTACCATTAGGTGAAGGTTCATATTTCAAATGCTGACACTAATTCTGGTGTACATTAACTACTACTGACGCAATTGCCATCCTTATCTTACATTAAGAAGTTGATAGAGAGAGCAGATAGGTAATGTACGAACAGAGACGACGTCGACCTATTTAGCCGCCATTATTGAATCAAGCATATTGTTTAACCTATCAATATAATAATGTAATCAGTAATTTCTATTCTATAAATCGCACCAGGCAAGAAATCTTTTTTTTTTTCAATAAACCTACACTAAATCTCCCTGATTTTTTTCTCTTACTATCTAGATATACACAAAAATAATTTTGTACTCTCCCAACGAGTTTCAAATGGCAACATTTAGATTTTTTTTACAATAATTATGGCAGCTTTGTACGAACGCCGAAATAGATTATTTATCGTATCGTTATTCAACCTTAACACAAGGAAACGATCAACTACTTATGATACTCTAGTTCGATCTTGTCAAAGTTTGGACATGTACGCACGTCATCCTTATAATACTCAAACCGGCAATTGCGAGCTAACTGTAGACTTTATAGTCCTACATTTTGTATGGAGAATTGAAAAACGCCTCTAGCGGACGGTATTTAAAACTTTCAATTCTCCATACAAAATGTCTAAATACGGTAGAATATAAAGTATACGGTTAGCTTACGAATAATCTCGCACTTGACGTATAGGGCTCTAATAGTGGTTGTTTAGAATAGTTGCACGTCTATCAGGTTATGTATTTTTTTACACTAAAGTGCTAATATAATAATCCGAAAAATTACTCCAATGCGAATCCCTTTCTATTAAGATTTTGATCCACTCTTTACTTTGATATCAAAAAAGTACTTATAAGTAGAGTTTACTCAGAAGGTTAAATTACCTGTTCGTGCGCCGACCCTCAATAATGTGCCGTGATATCAGTGAGTCAACTCTTAGCCCTAATTTCTATAATGGACAAATCATCAAGTGTTGGCAACACTATCAAATTGTTATAACAAGCACCGCATTATCAGACTCGATGGTGATGCCAACATTTAAATTTTTAACTAAACTATGTATTGGATATTTACTTACGTCGGATTAAATATTTTTAAATAATGCGTATTTTTTACCGTAGACTAGCAATACTCATAAATTAAAATAACAGTTTTTCCATCGGTAATTAATTAGTAATGATAGTCTACGGTAATTGTAACTGACAAATTTGAAACATGGAATAAGTATAATATTATGTAACAAACAGTAGGAAAAAACTGGTTCGCTCCGTCCGAAATAAGTTTAAAATAATTTTGAAGTATTATTGAAATTCTTCAAAATATCTGCGCCATCGTTAAATTGACAATACGATTTTATGAAACAACCACAAATTTCTATCACATCATCTACATACACAAATTATTTTATTCGGAATCACAAACTAAAAACCATTTAAATTTTGTCCGCTCTATTTTTAGGGGCGTTTTAAATCCCGTTCGGATTACAACACCAGCGCAATTGTCCATAAACAGTCTAGAAATATCCAAATTTGATTCCAAACACGTCGGAGAGCGGTTTGATTGAATCCTAGGGTTGGTTCATAAGCAGTGCCTCAAGTTCGTCCGCTGAACGCAAGAGGAAGGCAGCAGACTCACGATACCCTGTGATGAGCTGCCTCACAGCCCCTACTTCTGCGCCAGACAACTTGTGAGATAGCAGTTGAGATTTGGGCTGAGTCGATGTTGGCGCTACACCCATGGTAGACGTAGAGCTAGATGTCGAGTGCAGTGAAGTTGGAGTAGTACTCTTCAATGATAAATCTGTTGGGGCTAAAATAATTACTAATTAGTTAGGTCTTTTAATATAGGCAAATACATATTTACCGTAAGAATTAAAGGCTACTTCACTTGTTTTAACAGGAAATGACTAAGTGATGATTCTTCTCGTTAAAAATAAATGTTTTAATCGAACTTGTTTCTCACCTGTTAGGTTGCTAGGGAAAGTATGCGTATGCGCAGCCATTGCTGATAAAAGGGCGCTCTGGTAAGCAGCCATCGCTGCATTCACTCCAACGCCTGAAAAAAATGGTTGAGGATTTTTAGCATAAGTTTAAACTATTGTTAGTAACACAAATAAAGATGTTTTTGAGTATTTATGGCAGCAAACTTACCGGTGTGAGGCAAAGCTGTCAAAGTAGACAGAAGAGCGCTATTCGTGAGAGCGGTGGCTGGATTTGTATTTGAACTGTAAACAAATTAAAATAATGTTAATTTTGGTACCTTAAATATGCTTATTATTGTAAGCCTTTCAACAGTGTTTTCTACACTTCAGTACATCGCAGCACGCTTCAGCATGTTTTAAAACATTCAATTTTCCATACAAAATGTCTAAAACGTAGACGATAATGTACAGGGTTAGCTTACGAATAATTTCACACTTGACGTACAGAGATTTAGAACTGAAACTTACGTTTGCCTTCCAAATGTCTGCGGAGTTCCAAACGTTGTGGGGAACGACGGTCTGAACATAGGCGCTGGTGACGAGGCCGGGCTGTAATCATCAAATCATTTACTAGATGCACTTGCTGCAAAATTAGAAGTCAATTTCATAATGGTCTACTCGATTTTAATAAACATGTAATCGATGCTATAACCATAAACCTTTTAAGACTATCTCAAATAATAATAATAATAATATTCTGTAAATCCTATTGTTTTAAATATAGATTCCAAATCTCTGTTGCCCTATTCAATACAGACTACCAAACCCTACAAAGCACAATCGATTAGAAGCACCATTAAGTAACTATCGGATCACCTGCCGAGAGAGATCTCAAGTCTGATTTACTAAAAACCGAAATACTATCACCATACACATTCCTAGCACACAAATTTAAATTAGATCAAGATGGTAACGAGACTACTAGTCATAATCATAATTACTTTATTGGCAGCAAAAACGAGGGTCAATAAAGTAGGCTTCCTAGTCGCCCCCTCTAGGAGTCCCTGTCTCTTGGGGATTAGTACACCTACCTAGTACCTCATATATTTAAAAACCATTCAATAGAACAAAAAATATTCACCTAGCAGTCTTACTCCCAGCATTTCCATTAGCATTATCTAGCTTCAAGCTGTTATTATTCAGCAGAGGATTATCCATAATCGGGCTCGCTGATGGCCTAGTAGTGTCTGCTGGTGCCTTACTGTGGCCAGCTGTAGCCATAGGCGTGGTAGATGTAGTAGTGGCAGGAGTAGTCGCTGGGCTACTTATAGCACCACTGTATAGGCTTAAGAAGGTTGAAGCAGCGGCCGATGGTGCTGTGGTATCGATAGACTGTGAAGGAGAAATTTAAACTAGAGTTGATGATGTTATAGAAAGTAATGAGACTCTGAATACAGAAAAAAGGGGATAATACTACATATATAGTACAGAACCTAGCAGAAAGTTGATTATGATTTTTATAATGACGACGATAATTTCAGTTTTAGTTAGAGGAACAGTTGGTGACACAGTATTTATAAATCCATAATTTATGGAAAAATATTTCGTTAATAAAGGGAGAGGAATCATCGTAGGATGTAAATTAAATATGTAAAGTTTACCATTGGCGTGGGTACGGTGGGCATTGGCTGGCTGACGGGGTCTAGCCCCAGTCGCATGCGTTTTGCGTTGAGGCTCTCATTCTCACACGCTTGCGCCAAAATGTGTTCAGCTTGCACTGACGTGAGATGCGCGGGAGTCGGTCGCACCTGAACAATGTTAAAATTTAACAAAACGGATTCAATCATTGAGATTTATTTTGCCATTGCCTTCTTTTCTATGTAGAAACGATCGGCCAAACATAACATAAGTATTATTTTGACTTGCATTTAAATTGATATCTTTGCATATTTATTTTACCTCTGGTAATAAAAGCGAGAAGAAGGAGAAGCTTTATAAAACATTCTAGGCTATCATAAAATAAGCAGAGATCGGACCCTCACCGTGGTATCCCACGCGTTGCCGCTGCCAGGAGTACTTCCACCGTTGCCAGTAGTAGGGCCCTCCCCTCGCACCTTCTTATTCCGTCTGCAGCTCTTCAAATAAGTTCGGATACGTTTTCGCGCGCGCTCGGCAAACTCCGGGAACTGTCGTGTGCAAGAGTCGATGATCGCTTGGATCTTCTCCTTCGGCTGCTTTGATATTGGTACTATCCTGTCGAGATTCTCGTCTACGAATAGTCGAACGAACATCTGCAAACAGAGAACAAATTGTGACACAATTCATCTACCAATTATAATGTCTCTCATTTATCAATGAAATTACTCACAAGAATTATTAGAAAGAGACAAGAAAAAACTGAGTTATTTTCTCAGCCAGTATAAGCACCAGTTATTTTCGCAGACATTAAGAAAAAGACAGAGACAATAGATTAAGGATTTTTTTTTATCAAAATGGATCAACAAATTATAAATACCAGGCTATCATAATCTCAGAGATGCAACTTACGTTGAAAGCTTTCAGTCGCTCAGGATCGTGGTGATGCGGGTCAACCCGATCATCAGAATCATCGTCAGAGACTCCACCGTCATCGTCATCTTTTGCGCGATCTGATGATGAAGTTTCATCGTGTGTGGATGCAGCTTCCACGCCTGATGTTGCCGAGCCAATGTGGATTGGACTCTGATGGTGAATAACAAGGTAATTATTTGAACGTTCATTTCCCGGCGTTTCGGCTGCTTTACAGCAACCATGGTCACGGGAGGACTGAGGTGGCTGACGTCCTGGTGTCATAGTTTGAAACGGGGTACCCTCATATTGAATTGTTGCTTGTGGTCCGATCTACGCAGAAAGTGCTCACAGTACAGCTCTCGAGAACGTAAAATTAGTTTTTTTTTTAAATGTGTAGTATTCGCGTTAATATAAGAAATCAATATGTATATATATTTTTTTATATTTAGATGCGGTACCGAACGGTTCCCGGCGATGTTTTCGTACCTCGCGTCGTCAGCGAACATGGACTTCATAATGAACGCGACTCACTACCTAATGGCTGATGAGCGATTCTACCCGTTCCCGGACTGGCCTCCCCTCGCCAAGGCCAAGAACACCGCACGCACCACGGAAGATTAGTCTCGATGTAATTCCGTAAATAAAATGTTTATTGTACCTAATTAATTCATCGTCTGTCTTACAAAGAAATATATTGATTCAAAATTTAAGAAGATTTTTTTTGTTATATATAAGACGTGTCACGGTGTTTGTCCGCTATGGACTCCTAAACAACTAAACCGATTTTAATAAAATTTTGCACACTGTGTGCAGTTTTACTGAAATTCAAAGATAGGATAGTTTATATCTCAATTTGTAATCGCAATATTATTTGTTTATTATCTGACAAAGAGTCATAATAATCTATTAGTCCGATAAGATTCTAGCAGATGGCAGTATAAGGTAATTAGTTGACTGGATTGAGTAAGTATCCAATAGATGGTGCTATGTTAAAAGTACAAACATTCCCAATCCCGTAGATTTTTATTCCGGCTGTAACGTTTCCGTCTTTATTCATAAATAATTGGGGTCGAGTCACCTTCGTCCGTAGGAGAATTAAGTACCCTCGAGATACCCTACACGTGACCCTGGGTGGTGCCAACCAGGTGACAACTCTACTGGTGGTAGGCTTCGGCCGTCGCTAGTCACCACCCACTGAACAAAGCCATGTCGCCAAGCGGCCTAGCCGTGTTCCGGCATGATGTTCGGTGTTGCCATTCATGGATGGCGGGTCAGATCAGTTGCGCTGCATGTGCCTAGTGAATGTAGGGTCTCTATCTACTGCCGCCTTCCTACCTAGGCAAGTATGCTCCATCGTAGATCTCATCGTCACTTACCATCAGGTGAGATCGAGATCAAATACTTGCCTATAATGTAATAAAAAAATAATAATAATAATAATTTCACTGTATTGAATAGTTTACAACAATATAATATAACGTAAGCCGTAGCCATAGCAACGCGTGGCTGGGTCTGCAAGATAGCTTTAAAAAAAAAAAAACAAGAAGCCTATAGAACTCGGGGATGATGTAGCTTTGTAATAGTGAAGTGAGTCACCAGGGGTATATATATATAATTTTATAACAATTATCAAGAAACACTGGACACTGGCAAAAATGGCACTATTTTGCAGCCGATTGCCAAACATAAAAAAGTAGATCGGCAGGGCCGCCATCTTGCAGCGATATACCACAGACAAACGAGATTTTTTAATTTCTTGAATAACACTTCAATGTTTAAAGGGTTCGGTCCGAAATAAAACAAACGGATTAATTATATGAGCATATTTAATATTTTCTTTTTCAAAATTGTAAAAGTCACATTTTGAAATTGCAAAATTATAACTAAATTCTCATATCGTTAATAGTAACAATCGCCATTTTGTATTTTTTTTTCTCCATTTTGTATTTATCTTGAACTAATAATAATAGTAAACCATTTATACATCTCTAATAATAATATACTTTAATGTCTAACAAATTCTTTTTCTCAACGTTTTACCACCATTTTCGTCACCGTTTTCACCCAACATCAACTTTCTCGTATTTCTAAATCAACTTTGTTTTATAATTCTAAACTTACTTTTTATTTTTTTTCCATATACAATGACTACAGCATTTCTTCATCGCACCGATAATGTTCAATTTAGAAAAATATTGGAATGACTTTCAAAAAAAAAAAACCTACAATTATTTCTAACCTCAAACGTGTTATCATTATAATTAAAAATAATCAGCAATTCCACGTACATACAAGACACAATTCGATTTTAAAAAAGAAAATTAATTATTTTCTTTGGCAATTTTAGTATTCAAAAGTGAATTTACAATTTTTATTTTAAAACTGGCGTGTAAGCTTTTTATACAATTGAGAAAAATTGGCAAAACTATTATACGTTATTTGCGGGCTTCAAACAAATTGTCACCATTGTGGCACAACTTTACACGAACCGGTGAACGCTGGTTGGTCACAATCCAGCGATCGTATTTTGTTTGCTTGCTATTGGCTCGAGCACTCGATAAAGTTCGTTCCACAATGGTCACGATATTCGAAGTTATAAAATCAGTAGCAACATAATAAGCGTTTATGTAAATTGAATTACCCTATTGTAATTATTTGCATTAAACCTTAACAACGAAATTATTATCTATATCAGATTACAGGAATTAAAAAAAAACTAAAACTGGCCAAAATTTAAATCTAAACTTTGTAAGACAACAGATATATATAACATTACGAGGTATATCCAAATCCACATTTAGCTTAATTAAATCGTTTTAGGCCAAAAATAGAAACCTGATAGAAAACTTTTTAAAACGTTAGGTACTACAATTTGAATCTTATTTTGTACACCGTAAGCGAGAACTCACATCTTAACTACAGTACTGGGCCGTAAATCTATGGTAACAAATAGATAGAGTCGAACATCGATCCATTGTACTGAGCAAAGCAAATAAAAACTAACATTATATATGTATATAAAAAAAAAACTTAGCGAAAAGATTTTGGATGGAGCCGATCACTTATATATAAAAAAGATATACTCGTCAAACTTGTAGAAATTTAAATCAATTTACAATGACATTACAAAACACAGCTTTAGTAATGCTATTGTAAAACAAGAACTTTCAATAAATTTGGGGTTTATATCTGAAATGTTTTAAATTAAAAATATATTACTTATCATTCGCTATAACACAAAACAACAAATAAATTCGTGCTTATTACTTACTACAATGCCACTTAAATAAGTACCTAATTATAATAGTTTACGACCTGTTTTACAATGAGCCGATAAACCGTATACAAAACTTATTTATCAGAATTGGTATCGGCCATCTGTCAAATAAGTTGGGAATATAGTCAATCGGCACATCGTAAAACCGGCCCTTAGAGCCCGTTTAACCCGACAAGTTTAAACTTCAAATAAAATAACTGCTATCAATCAGATACTATATCTGAAGGTTAAATATTATCTGTAAGTTATTCAAGCTCTTAGGTTTGAAATTGGAATCGGCTCCAACCATGGTTTGAGTGCACCACGGTTTAATCCACGGTTAAATTTAACTACAATCAAATCTTTAGAAAATCTTACAGACACTGAAGAGATTTGACGGTAGCTCAATATAGTCATAGATGGTGCTCCAATTCTATTAGCAGTACGGCAGGGTGGCCATACAAAAAAAAACTAAAAAACAGGGCTACCAACACAATGTAGATATGCCAGTGACCAGAATTGGAACTAGCATAATCAATACGAAAATGTTATTTATTTTGACAGTTTTGTAAAGACAGTAGTGCTCATTTTAAAGTATAGAACAAGAAGAAAGTATAATCGTACTTTATAAGATTGTATGACATTGGCAGAATCGCGTTGAGCCTGACTCAATGTAAAAAGGCCAGTAGGGAAAAAAAAAGATTATTTTATAATATATTCTGTCTACCTTCAAATTTCTTTGTCTAGACAGTACTAGTCGTCGATTCCAAATCCAACCTCACTACCATTAGGTGAAGGTTCATATTTCAAATGCTGACACTAATTCTGGTGTACATTAACTACTACTGACGCAATTGCCATCCTTATCTTACATTAAGAAGTTGATAGAGAGAGCAGATAGGTAATGTACGAACAGAGACGACGTCGACCTATTTAGCCGCCATTATTGAATCAAGCATATTGTTTAACCTATCAATATAATAATGTAATCAGTAATTTCTATTCTATAAATCGCACCAGGCAAGAAATCTTTTTTTTTTTCAATAAACCTACACTAAATCTCCCTGATTTTTTTCTCTTACTATCTAGATATACACAAAAATAATTTTGTACTCTCCCAACGAGTTTCAAATGGCAACATTTAGATTTTTTTTACAATAATTATGGCAGCTTTGTACGAACGCCGAAATAGATTATTTATCGTATCGTTATTCAACCTTAACACAAGGAAACGATCAACTACTTATGATACTCTAGTTCGATCTTGTCAAAGTTTGGACATGTACGCACGTCATCCTTATAATACTCAAACCGGCAATTGCGAGCTAACTGTAGACTTTATAGTCCTACATTTTGTATGGAGAATTGAAAAACGCCTCTAGCGGACGGTATTTAAAACTTTCAATTCTCCATACAAAATGTCTAAATACGGTAGAATATAAAGTATACGGTTAGCTTACGAATAATCTCGCACTTGACGTATAGGGCTCTAATAGTGGTTGTTTAGAATAGTTGCACGTCTATCAGGTTATGTATTTTTTTACACTAAAGTGCTAATATAATAATCCGAAAAATTACTCCAATGCGAATCCCTTTCTATTAAGATTTTGATCCACTCTTTACTTTGATATCAAAAAAGTACTTATAAGTAGAGTTTACTCAGAAGGTTAAATTACCTGTTCGTGCGCCGACCCTCAATAATGTGCCGTGATATCAGTGAGTCAACTCTTAGCCCTAATTTCTATAATGGACAAATCATCAAGTGTTGGCAACACTATCAAATTGTTATAACAAGCACCGCATTATCAGACTCGATGGTGATGCCAACATTTAAATTTTTAACTAAACTATGTATTGGATATTTACTTACGTCGGATTAAATATTTTTAAATAATGCGTATTTTTTACCGTAGACTAGCAATACTCATAAATTAAAATAACAGTTTTTCCATCGGTAATTAATTAGTAATGATAGTCTACGGTAATTGTAACTGACAAATTTGAAACATGGAATAAGTATAATATTATGTAACAAACAGTAGGAAAAAACTGGTTCGCTCCGTCCGAAATAAGTTTAAAATAATTTTGAAGTATTATTGAAATTCTTCAAAATATCTGCGCCATCGTTAAATTGACAATACGATTTTATGAAACAACCACAAATTTCTATCACATCATCTACATACACAAATTATTTTATTCGGAATCACAAACTAAAAACCATTTAAATTTTGTCCGCTCTATTTTTAGGGGCGTTTTAAATCCCGTTCGGATTACAACACCAGCGCAATTGTCCATAAACAGTCTAGAAATATCCAAATTTGATTCCAAACACGTCGGAGAGCGGTTTGATTGAATCCTAGGGTTGGTTCATAAGCAGTGCCTCAAGTTCGTCCGCTGAACGCAAGAGGAAGGCAGCAGACTCACGATACCCTGTGATGAGCTGCCTCACAGCCCCTACTTCTGCGCCAGACAACTTGTGAGATAGCAGTTGAGATTTGGGCTGAGTCGATGTTGGCGCTACACCCATGGTAGACGTAGAGCTAGATGTCGAGTGCAGTGAAGTTGGAGTAGTACTCTTCAATGATAAATCTGTTGGGGCTAAAATAATTACTAATTAGTTAGGTCTTTTAATATAGGCAAATACATATTTACCGTAAGAATTAAAGGCTACTTCACTTGTTTTAACAGGAAATGACTAAGTGATGATTCTTCTCGTTAAAAATAAATGTTTTAATCGAACTTGTTTCTCACCTGTTAGGTTGCTAGGGAAAGTATGCGTATGCGCAGCCATTGCTGATAAAAGGGCGCTCTGGTAAGCAGCCATCGCTGCATTCACTCCAACGCCTGAAAAAAATGGTTGAGGATTTTTAGCATAAGTTTAAACTATTGTTAGTAACACAAATAAAGATGTTTTTGAGTATTTATGGCAGCAAACTTACCGGTGTGAGGCAAAGCTGTCAAAGTAGACAGAAGAGCGCTATTCGTGAGAGCGGTGGCTGGATTTGTATTTGAACTGTAAACAAATTAAAATAATGTTAATTTTGGTACCTTAAATATGCTTATTATTGTAAGCCTTTCAACAGTGTTTTCTACACTTCAGTACATCGCAGCACGCTTCAGCATGTTTTAAAACATTCAATTTTCCATACAAAATGTCTAAAACGTAGACGATAATGTACAGGGTTAGCTTACGAATAATTTCACACTTGACGTACAGAGATTTAGAACTGAAACTTACGTTTGCCTTCCAAATGTCTGCGGAGTTCCAAACGTTGTGGGGAACGACGGTCTGAACATAGGCGCTGGTGACGAGGCCGGGCTGTAATCATCAAATCATTTACTAGATGCACTTGCTGCAAAATTAGAAGTCAATTTCATAATGGTCTACTCGATTTTAATAAACATGTAATCGATGCTATAACCATAAACCTTTTAAGACTATCTCAAATAATAATAATAATAATATTCTGTAAATCCTATTGTTTTAAATATAGATTCCAAATCTCTGTTGCCCTATTCAATACAGACTACCAAACCCTACAAAGCACAATCGATTAGAAGCACCATTAAGTAACTATCGGATCACCTGCCGAGAGAGATCTCAAGTCTGATTTACTAAAAACCGAAATACTATCACCATACACATTCCTAGCACACAAATTTAAATTAGATCAAGATGGTAACGAGACTACTAGTCATAATCATAATTACTTTATTGGCAGCAAAAACGAGGGTCAATAAAGTAGGCTTCCTAGTCGCCCCCTCTAGGAGTCCCTGTCTCTTGGGGATTAGTACACCTACCTAGTACCTCATATATTTAAAAACCATTCAATAGAACAAAAAATATTCACCTAGCAGTCTTACTCCCAGCATTTCCATTAGCATTATCTAGCTTCAAGCTGTTATTATTCAGCAGAGGATTATCCATAATCGGGCTCGCTGATGGCCTAGTAGTGTCTGCTGGTGCCTTACTGTGGCCAGCTGTAGCCATAGGCGTGGTAGATGTAGTAGTGGCAGGAGTAGTCGCTGGGCTACTTATAGCACCACTGTATAGGCTTAAGAAGGTTGAAGCAGCGGCCGATGGTGCTGTGGTATCGATAGACTGTGAAGGAGAAATTTAAACTAGAGTTGATGATGTTATAGAAAGTAATGAGACTCTGAATACAGAAAAAAGGGGATAATACTACATATATAGTACAGAACCTAGCAGAAAGTTGATTATGATTTTTATAATGACGACGATAATTTCAGTTTTAGTTAGAGGAACAGTTGGTGACACAGTATTTATAAATCCATAATTTATGGAAAAATATTTCGTTAATAAAGGGAGAGGAATCATCGTAGGATGTAAATTAAATATGTAAAGTTTACCATTGGCGTGGGTACGGTGGGCATTGGCTGGCTGACGGGGTCTAGCCCCAGTCGCATGCGTTTTGCGTTGAGGCTCTCATTCTCACACGCTTGCGCCAAAATGTGTTCAGCTTGCACTGACGTGAGATGCGCGGGAGTCGGTCGCACCTGAACAATGTTAAAATTTAACAAAACGGATTCAATCATTGAGATTTATTTTGCCATTGCCTTCTTTTCTATGTAGAAACGATCGGCCAAACATAACATAAGTATTATTTTGACTTGCATTTAAATTGATATCTTTGCATATTTATTTTACCTCTGGTAATAAAAGCGAGAAGAAGGAGAAGCTTTATAAAACATTCTAGGCTATCATAAAATAAGCAGAGATCGGACCCTCACCGTGGTATCCCACGCGTTGCCGCTGCCAGGAGTACTTCCACCGTTGCCAGTAGTAGGGCCCTCCCCTCGCACCTTCTTATTCCGTCTGCAGCTCTTCAAATAAGTTCGGATACGTTTTCGCGCGCGCTCGGCAAACTCCGGGAACTGTCGTGTGCAAGAGTCGATGATCGCTTGGATCTTCTCCTTCGGCTGCTTTGATATTGGTACTATCCTGTCGAGATTCTCGTCTACGAATAGTCGAACGAACATCTGCAAACAGAGAACAAATTGTGACACAATTCATCTACCAATTATAATGTCTCTCATTTATCAATGAAATTACTCACAAGAATTATTAGAAAGAGACAAGAAAAAACTGAGTTATTTTCTCAGCCAGTATAAGCACCAGTTATTTTCGCAGACATTAAGAAAAAGACAGAGACAATAGATTAAGGATTTTTTTTTATCAAAATGGATCAACAAATTATAAATACCAGGCTATCATAATCTCAGAGATGCAACTTACGTTGAAAGCTTTCAGTCGCTCAGGATCGTGGTGATGCGGGTCAACCCGATCATCAGAATCATCGTCAGAGACTCCACCGTCATCGTCATCTTTTGCGCGATCTGATGATGAAGTTTCATCGTGTGTGGATGCAGCTTCCACGCCTGATGTTGCCGAGCCAATGTGGATTGGACTCTGATGGTGAATAACAAGGTAATTATTTGAACGTTCATTTCTGATACAAATTTTAAGAATGATATAAACATTTTTTTATATCCTGGGAAATGCTGTTGATTAAAAATCTAAATTATCCGAGATGTTTATCCTGTTATAAGCTGTTATCATGCCAAGTGCTATCAATATTCTTTCGGTAGATTTCTAGTTATAAGGGAACAGACAAGAATTTCAAAGAATCGAATTCAGACTCAGTATTTATATCCGACTACGATTTAAGCAGTCTATGTTTGTAGTAAAGTATATATCATCGCGAAGCTTGAACTACTGAGCCGATTTCGATGAATGAGTTGACAATCTATTTGTTAAATCAAAAATATTTGATGGACAGACACGACCGAGTATAATCCCACTAATATTATAAATGTGAAAGTTTGGATGGATGTTTGGATGGAAGTGTGTTACTTAATCACGCCAGAACGGCTGAACAGATCTGGATGAAATTTGGCTCAGAAATAGATTATAGTCAGGAATAGCACATCGGCTACTTTTTATCCCGGTAAAATGTATGGCCCCTGGGATAAAGGACATACTTTTTAATAGCGGGTAACACCGCGGGACGCAGCTAGAATGTGTATACATAATATTGAAACGTTGTTCAACCTTAAAACTCACCGAGTGGCCGGTGGCCAGTGGCGTGGGGGTTTTAGGAGGCTTGCTGCCGAGCCCCAAAGCGCTGTGGTACGACGCCCATAGGTCCGCCATGCTGTCACCTCCAATCTCGGTGATGTCACAATTGCGGCCTGCAAATACCAGGGAGCTAGAATTTAGTAGGAGATTAAATATAATAAGTTCTTTATAAAAAACAAAGTACCATCGCAGCGGTGGACTGCAGATATTTGATCCCAATTAATTGGTGGGCTAGCCGTGCTTGCATTGTTTTTAAATTGTATTCTGAACAAATTTATATGTCAAGTTTTGTGATACGTTACATAAACGTAGATAGTGGATACTATAAGTTACGATCAAAATCATTCCCACCTAATAACGGTTCCCATATTGATTTCTTATATTACGCGAATACTACACATTAGAATTAACTAATTTTACGGATTTTATCGCTATATTTCATGTTTTTTATATTACCAAAGCTGCTTTACAGCAACTGTCGTCACGGGAGGATTGAGGTGTTAGACGTCCTAGTGTCATAGTTAGAACAAGGTTCCCCTCATATTTAGTTGTTGTTTGCGGTCCGTAAACGTGAAAAAACATAAAATAAACGCGACAAAACTAGTTTTATTTATCCTATTGTGGTACGGAACCCTAAAAATGAATACCCATCACCGGAAAAATAAAAGAAATACGCATTAATTGGATGGGCTGCTTAATTTCGTAGTAAAGCAAAAACGGTCGCTAACTTCGGAGACAGTTAAGTCGAAGTCGTAAAAGAATACGTGGACGCTGCACGCATAACACAACTAACTTGAACCTTAACACAAAGTACAATAGCACCGTATACCGTAAACAACCCGTTTACATACAACATTACTATAATTTCGCTATATTATTCTGTATACGTACAGTTAGTTACCAAGGCGGCAGAAATTAATGAACGTCTACAGTACGCAAGGGAGCGGTGCATCTGCCTTTAAATGTCAACCCGAACAACCTCCCTTGCCTATAAATAATTTGAGAAGGTGCCTGCGAACGTCTGCGCCCCTGGTACTCTCGATATGGCTTCGTGTTATAAAAATAGCCTCCCAGTCGCTGTGGAAATTATATAAGCTGCTATTGGGATAATATGAAATGTGTGTTTATAACTTGAAGTTCAAACGGGACTTGAGCGTCGATAATAAATTACTGGACGCATTTATTTTAGTATGGATTCCAATTAAATTCAATGGCATTATGCCACTACTTCACCTGGATTCTACCTTCTAGTATAACTTAAATTTACCTACTTGTATACGCGGAGTCACCACTAATACGTATTTATGTTATCCTAATACTTTTTATCGGGCCAGTACACATAGATGTTTTTTTTGATAGCTTATGACATTGGCATATGACGTCTAGCCTAAATCCCCCGCGTAAAGTGGGCAAGTCCATGCCCAGCAGTGGGACATTAAAGAGTTAATTGTTATACAAAAAATCTTATAGGTGCTTAAACATTTTAATATTGTGATAAAACACCTAATTGGCACCTAACGCTAATAACTGACCGTGACGTCACATCCAACGTCGTTTTGACATTAAACCAAAACAAACTTTAAGAAACCCAAGAAATCCGGTAATTTTGCAGTAAAGTATCCTTGACCTAATAGGGTTACGGAGCGTTTATTAGGCCTAGTTCTACGGATTAGGCGTGTATAGAATCTCACATGTTTGATATTTAATAAAACCATTCCACTTGACATCGGGCAAAATACCTACTCAAAGGTGGATGAGGCCATTTTCTAAAAAAAGAAAAATAAATAAAACTTTAGGAAAGCCACCAATACCAATTTACCGACGTGACAGTGAAGGGGGTTCATCATTCATCATCAGCGATATTCTTCGGAAAGATATTGAAATAAAACTAATTTTACAGATATTTTCGCGTTTATTTTATATTTTTTACGTTTCGGCTGCTTTACAGCAACCATGGTCACGGGAGGACTGAGGTGGTTGACGTCCTAGTGTCATAGTTTAAACCGGGGTACCCTCATATTTAGTTGTTACTTGCGATCCTCAAAATTAGTTTTATTTCAATGTGTAGTATTCGCGTAAATATATGAAATCTATTTATGAAATAATAGTTATTATAGAGGTCAAGTTTGTATGTTTGGATGTAGGGGGTTATTTTCGGATGTACTGATCCAACACTGAATATTCTTTTACTAAACGAAAGCACATTATTCTTGAGCGCTATAAAATAATGTTTCATCGAACGATCGCAGGCGAAACCACGGGCATAAACAAGTTATGTTATTACAGCTAAACAAATAAAATATTGTTGACGAAAATTATTTTCAACAAAGTAGGTACCCAACATAAAGTTTGTAAACTGCAAAACATGCGTAACTTGAAACTTAGCAGTCAGTAAACAACGTCCTACTCAGCTAAGGTGACCGAATTACTGCTGTGACCCCGATTTTGCTAGAACATTCGTTATATCCCTAATGTAATACCAACAAACCATCCTAGGACTAAACGGAGAATGGCTAGAGAACCATGGACCGTGTTAAGTTGTTTTCAAGTAACATAGTCGACAGTTCCTTAATTCTTTAGGAATACGACTTCAAATGTTACACATAAGCGGTGATAATTGATAGTGTTTTTACTTACTGTTAAATTTAACATAATAAGAACTATTTTAATGTATGGTGAATTAAGATTATGAAAGATTTATTTGTTCTCTCTCTTCCATTTTTACGCTTCTGTCAATAGTTTTCAATACATTCCATGTTCATATTAAAAGTGTTTTCTATATTTATTTATAACACACGTAGCTTGAACCAAATTCCCTAATCGTAACGTCACCGAGAGAATATTCTGTCACTGTTATACTTATTTATTAAATCGGTGGTGTGAGAGGGATGGAGGACGTTATGTTACTGCAACAGTACGTATATATTGTCCTTAAGGTACTGTTGTGTTTTGTGTATTGTCTTGTGTAGAGATCAGAGAGAACATTTGATTAACCAACGCACGTATTTTGATGTATGACACAAATTTTATTTTTATTTTTATAATCGCCATACGAACACACCAACTATACGGTCCCACTTTAAGCTTAACGCTTGTGTTGTGGGTACCGTACAATGGACTGAGGGCGAACTCAGTATATAATACTTAGATACATATTTAAATAAAACTAATTTTACGGATTCTATCGCGTTTTAGTTTTATTTAAAAGTGTAGTATTCGCGTAAATATAAGAAATCAATACTTAGATACATATTAAACATCGATGACTCGGGTACAAACATTCGTGCTCATCACACAAAGCTTGTGTCCCTACCAGGATTCGAACCTGGGACCCTCGGCGCAGAAAGCAGAGTCACTACCACTGCGCTAATCAGGCCGTAAATTGCTACCATGTATGGCCCTTGTACTTTTACAAAATAGCTATGGGTTTTGTTTACACTAGGCCACCGTAGTGGACTCTCCCCTCGCATTGAGGAGAGTGTTCCGGTATATGGGAATAGGCTCGCCCCCTATATGACGACTTACGAAATGAAGGTATCTAAAAATGTTGATATAATTGCAAGCAAACGTGGAAAAAACAGGCTCAAATTAGAGCTTTATTGCGTGAGGAAAAAAAGCGCTTTTGGCTATCACAATAAAAAGCAAAAAAATAACCCAGCTAAAATAAAATGTAAGCTGTTTACCTTGCGTCTGGTGGTAATTCCATGCTAGCAACATCATTTTCAACTTCTCAGCGTCTTTGGCGAAGGCCTGACCTGCACCAGATCACATTCGCCAATAAATTTTCAAAAATTTTGTATTTGGAACACATTTCTTTTTTTAAATAGCCAATTCGTGAGTATTTTATGCCAGTAACATTTTTTACTATGTTATTTTTTTATACATAAAATACCGTTTTCGTTAGGTTGATTTGATGCAAGTGGCTGATCTAGTTTTGATGGAATGCTGGCAAATGGATGATACTTACTAGAAAAGTTATCGTCGTCGTTCATCTCCGATGGTTCGGGAGTTAAGTTATCCTGAAACAAAGTTAAATTCAAGTTCAGTTTGGGTTTTGAACACTGTTTTTTTCGGTTATTTTAATCGTTAACAATTTGGGGATTAAAATAACGGTTATTTATGTAGGGAATGGTCTACATATTGAGACAATTGAGGACTTTTATGGACCTTAAAGTTCCTTTTCAAAGGATTTGTGGGCAGATTATCAATTTTTTGTGATTCCCGCAGCGGAATTACCCACGCCTCTCAACCAGGACACCATACACATGAGTAAGTTTAAATAATTAATGAATTAGCGAATCGGCCGGCTGGCTGTGCACACTGTTGGCGGGTCAACGCTCCGGCCCGCGGACGCAAATCGATAGTGCTTCAAATGGACAAGCCACTAAATATAACTGTATATACCACCACGTGTGATATGACCCCCTGGTACTTTAGGCAATGCGAGTAGGCCTACAGAGCTTACTCCCATCCCAACACAGGCCCAAAGCTCGCTAATTTCAGAGAAGTGTAAATCCTGCCTAGATTACATCATATATCTATGACAAAGATCTAGTAGTTATACAATTATTAAATATTCGTCATGGGGAAGGTGCTAGGAAGCTTAAATTCAGTATGGTATTCTTGCTATGCAAATATAATCTTTATAACATAATATTATTATATACATGACTGTCGATGTGTACTATACTTAACGCGTTCTGAAACGAGCAAAAATTCTCACATAGAGGGAATACTTCAGAGTTGTCATTTATATAATTTTATACTCTTTTTAAGGCACAGGTGTTAATTTAATTAACGTTTTGTTCCTCGGTCTATACACAGAGGATAACTAAGTTGTATTATTATTAAAATATATGTGATGAAGTTACACGCGAGCTTCGTTATCAATCAATTCTGGCACTTATGTCTGTCTTGTGACGATTCAAAATGTTACTATTTTTAAACAATAGTTCTTTTTTATTAATGTAAAACAAATTTGTCTTTGGTAATTACTAAAAAGTTTAACGAAATGGCCTCCTATTTCAATGTGAAAATTCGCAAAAAAATTGCCACTGCCTACCAATCCAGTTTTCAGTTATAGCATGATGGCCCCCACATACCAGGATAGCATAATTATTAAGAAGGTATATCAACATTGATAATCTGAAAGTACACCATTAGGTGATAGAGGACCGCTATGAATGTAGACAAAAGCCGGCGCGATCTAACCTTCGTGTTACTGCTTTTACAAACACATACGTGGCACCGAGCGGGAGCGCTAAAATGGCACTGAAATAGAATCTATATATATTATATATATTGTTGTTATATATTGTTGTTATATATTGTTGTTATATATATTGTTATATATATATATATAACAAAGTCGTGTTAGTTACACCATCTATAACTCAGGAACGGGGTGGGGGCATTTATGATCTTTGATTTTAAGAATTTGTCTCCGTCCCGAATAGTAGAATAACTATTAAAACTTGGGAAAAATTCACTAGGAAAAATAATAATAACATTCGTTTTCGCATACCGTTGATCATGAAGCGGTCGTAAGTTCGCCGGGACAGCTAGTTTAATATACAATGTACTTTAAAAAAAAAACAACTTCAAGTGTCAAATAGGATTCCTTGCAATATGTTGTTTGTTATCCAAATACAATTCAATATATAATCAGTTTAATAACAATGTGTGTATGTAATGTAGTTTCTGTACATCAAACGCCGGTATTACGTAAAAATTAATTTAAAAAAATGGCTCTATTTTTGTGCGTATTTTACAGTTGTCTATTTGTATTTCTTTAAAATCATTAAAAAAACTATAGATGAATAGTGTACCTACATGTTTAGCTTGCCTTAATCTCACAATAAATTCGACATAGACACTTCTATCTCCTACCTATCTCTTCTTCTTTCGATTCTTATATCAATCATCCACACTAAAAACGCACCCCTTTCTTTCTGCCCTTAAGAAATAATCCAGACAGCAACATTTTACGCCCACTAAACAGCTGACGCCAGCGTTCGTATACACTTTGACGAAGACTTTCATTCAACAAGTGGCCGTTATCCGATGCTACCCGCTATCTATGTAACAGCTACGTTCACAATAAGTAACTGATTGCGGACAAAAAAATACTAAAACGTCGAATAACTTTTAATATTAGAAATTTATATAAATGCATGACAGTTTCAATAGAGACGATGTGATTTAACATTGACTAGCTGCAACCGCGACTTTGAACGCGTGGACTTGAGTGTTCTATCCCGAATGAACCTCGCCATTTCTCGGAATAAAAGCTATTGTTAATGTAGGTCCTGGTTATCAGCTATCACCGTCCTAATTTTATTCCAAATCCGTCCAGTAGATTCTTGATGCGAGACTGTCAAACCTGAACACCAAAACTAATAATTAAGAGGATTCAGCCTTTATATCATGGTTTCAATGAACAGACATGATTAAATTATATGTAACTTAATAATAAGACTATGTACTTATATGCCAAATAAATATGTGTAAGTAGGTAATAGTTTTTTTTATTTAGTATTTTTTTAATGTTATATGATTATATTGATTTAAAATGCAGAATTTACAGTGCTAAGTTAGCATACAACTTGTTAAGCTATACTATAAGTCTACTTTAGTTCGTGGCAAATATTGATTCAAAATGTAATTCCTAAGTTCCAAGTTAATTTTAAACCAATATCGTAACCAGCCCGCACCTACTAGGGTATACTGCAGTTAGTGCTTGACTGATCTAAGTACCAGGTGTACATAGCCAGTAAGGAGTTAGGTGGGGTGACAAGCTATCGACCGTCTTCAGGGCGGTGGCCAAGGACCGCATCTGCTATGCGGCTACTAAATATCCGTTGACCCTTCGGTGCGCTTATATGCTCCTAGTAGATATGTAGATGCTATGGCAATTTAGTCGGTAATTAATTACACCTCAATGACAGATAAGGTGCAGTATTCCGTACATACAATAGACATATGTGCATTAATTAGTATAAACATGTCATTAAACTAAAGGTTAACGTCGATCTTAACTAACTTCGATGGTAATTAGAAAATTAAATAGTACCTACCGAAGGAAAGAAAATATCTTCTGACACTGGTTCTGCGTATTTCTTGCGTCTCGCAGTTGCGTCAAAATTTAAGCATTAACAAAATATATTATGAGAAAACTGTCTCTTGAGCGCTCATCTCAGTGGTACCAACATTCGGAAAAAAAATTAACTAGTGGTAGAATTGCCTAACAGAATGCTTGAATATATTATTCATTCATAAGTGCATGGTTTGGTGAATAAAAAATATATTTTCAGATCGCCACGATAGAAGTTTCAAGAAACACTAGAATTTAATTTGTCTTTGGAAAGATTTCCACTGCTTGATTTTCATGAATATATATTTAACGATACCTGATTATAATGATTTTAACCTATCAAATAAATGGCTGCCATCCGGGCCGCGGTCATCTGCCGATGGGTGAATAAATCCCGGAATAACCTAGTTTTCCATACAAAATAACTGCAAAATTTCGGGAATCCACCAACCGTTATGTACTGAGGGCCTCATATGTACTGATACATGGGCTATGTACTGCGGTGTGCCCCCCCTCGCCCCGGTCCCTGGCGCCCCCCCCCCCCCCCCCCGCACACGCTGCGTGTTCCCCGTGTAGTGCTTGCCACCCCGCGAGTGATCGCGCTGCGACATAGTTGGGACGCGATCAATTATATCGATACTCGATAGAATTAATCGGTAATATCGATTCCAACTGTTGCGGAGGAATCAGCGAAAGTAATCTAAACAGTTATCGAAGAATATTCTAGATGTCCAATCCATTCTGAAGTGTAGTATTTTAAAATCATGGTTACAATTTCAAATTTCGAATAATAAATCACATGGCATATCATTTTAGTAGGAGGCTGAATGGCATACAAAGACATAGTTAAAGGTATATATTAAAAAAAAACAATACGTCATATTACGTGATACCAATAACTAGCAATCTAGCGATCTCTTAACTAATAAATCAGTCATAATTTAAACGATCAAACCAATCTCGTACGAATAATAAATTTCACAATAACCTCATTTTTAATATAAACTTATCTACCCACTCGACGCGCAAACTTGGAATAAAAAAAAAGTAATCGCGCCGTCATATGAATTTATCGATAACCCGTGATCATCGATAGCCCGTCCGAGTGCCAGCAATCAGGTGGCAGTCAGCGTATAATCATTAAATACCCACGCGAGGGGGTGCGATGACGCCCGCGGCGCCACCCAGCGCTGGCCCACCCTCGCCCAATTATGAAAATACGAACAAAATACAAATTTGGAACGCTTCCCGAACGTCAAAGGACGCGAACACGATGTCGTGATTATCGATAATGAGCCACCACCGAATAGCCACATCCTTAGCGATCACTTTTCTGTATGAAAATATAGAGAAATAAGTGATTTTAACCGCCTTAAATATTGCTCGGTTCACTGATCAAATTTCCAAGCGTAAAAAACATTTATACGATCTGAGGTTTTTAAAAATATTGAAATATTTTGAACTACCGTAGCTCTAAATAAATTTTTGTTCTAGCTTAAGTGCCACTTGAAGAAAGGTTTGCCAAGTTCAGCATTACTTAAAATAAGATTTAAGTTTCATGCAACAAACTCCTTTGAAACTGTCGGTCCCATGAGCCAAAAACATTATTGCGCTTACTCGGCTAATAGCTACAACGGGAGTTCCATTTTAGTCGGCATTTTCAACCGTCTCAACCAGGACTGCAGCGGCGAGTGGAAACTCTTCGGTTTTTCAGAATAAACGGCTTCCTTTAGCTTTCTGCTTGCTCGGTAGTTTCGCCCGCCGCTTGCGCCCCAGTATTTTTAAGCGGACAGCGCCCCCCTGCGGCATTCGCGGGCCCGCGCCCCCCTCGATCCCCACACACCCTACCCCCCACCACACACAGTAATACCATAACGGGTGCTATGACGAGATTATCTACGTACACGCGGATCCACTATACCAATACATACATTGGTTATGTACCAGCAGCACATAGGCACATAAGCGATGACTGCTGCACATAGCGGCATTGATTTACCGGGCCGGACGTTACCTGTCATCGGGAACAATGACGGTACATGGGCGGCGGCGAAAATATAATCACATTCATAATATATGATAACACAAGTTAACTTTAAGAGTCCTACTACCTACACATGTCCCTTCGACTAAGTTTCTGAGGTTTGATTTCATACAATTTTGATAGTCCAATTATTATTTTTTATTACATTACAGGCACGTATTTGACCTCGATCTCACCTGATGGTAAGTGACGATGAGATCTACGATGGAGCATACTTGCCTAGAAGGTACCTGTTCACTCTCGATTTCATGGCAAGACTTGTACAATGTCGCTACATCTCATTATTCGATATAGTTTTCTAAGTTATGGAGGCACCCGACTTCACTTCGACTTGATAGTCGGATAACATGATACATGTTAGCTATTAGTGCACAGGTAACTTTTGAAAAAGGAATTTGGAGCAATAAACATTTTCGACTTTATAATAAAGCCATTACATACTTCGATACATTGATCTGGGCCCCAAGTCTGCTAACATAATCGATTCATAATCGAACAGCAACCGCATAGTAACTGTCACTTTTGACAGATATTGTATGGGATATCTGTCAAAAGTGACAGTTACTATGCGGTTGCTGTTCGATTATGAATCGATTGTGTTAGCAGACTTGGGGCCCTGAAGAAGTGCTTAACGTACTGAATACAAAACACGAATCAGGAATTAATTTCATTTATTATAGAAGTGCGAGTATTAAACACAGTATTACTGAAAACAATATACGAGTATATACTTATACATGGTGTTCTCGCCTAAGATTTCACTAAGGACAAAAAAAAACGTAGCTACAGTATGTAACTATGCCAATACAGGCTACGGATAACATCCATCGCCTTTCGGGGTTACTTAATCATATATCTATAAAATAGATTTTGGACCCTATATTTGATCCTAGACATAATGTATGAAACTATGATCACTACATTCATGAAACTCTTTAACGAGACCTGAAAATTTCTGCCTTCAGGCAATTACTCTAGCTTGGATCTGAAGCAGACTTAAGTAGCTTCATATGAATATCGGTGATCAAGAAAATCAGGATTGTTTACCAGTATTTTTTTAGAAATTCTTTAAATTGCACGAGGCAACCCTAAGGCCTCAGCCTCGAATTTAGCGAGCAGCGGGGCAGCGGGGCGGCGGCGGCGGCGCGGCGCAAGAGCGGCAGGATCTTATGCGTAAAATCAAATGGACCGTTCTCGAAAACAGCGGCGCGGCAGCGGGCGGCGCAGCGCGGCCAACGAGCTCCGCTCCCGCGCCGCCGCCGCCCCGCTGCCCGCTAAATTCGAGGCTGTGGCCTTATACATTTATTTGACGTCACAAGACACCGCTTATAAATGGGCAACGAATATTAAACGGGGATTGTAATAATGCGCTCAAAGAAGGGAAAATATTTCGCTTATCAAAAAGGTAGGAAGGATTGAAAAAAGAACAAGTCAATTGCAGGGTTACCAACGTTGAATATAACATTTTCCTACAGGAGTATTATTAATGAAGTCATCTTCCCATATCCATCTACCTTTAAGAGATCTCTGAGGGTCACAAAGGAATGCGGAACTAATTTCTTTAATATTAGAATCGAAATTTATCTGTATTAGAGCATAAAAGTTCTAACAAACATTCAAAATCCTCTAACTCATAAATTTAGAAAGTAATTAGCAGCACCCTCATCTGAATTACAGCTACCTTATATATAGAATAGTTACTTATGTTGGTATATTATATAAATTTTAAAATTCGCATTTTATGCCCAAAATTTGTTCAGAAGTCGGGAATATGTTGTTTTAAGGGTAAGATATATTCTATAATCTAGATACATTAAATAGTTAGAAAGAAACGCACCATTGCAAGACCTCAAGACACTGTGAACACTGCGTAGATCGGACCGCGAGCAACAACTAAACATGAGGGTACCCCGTTTCAAACTATGACACTAGGACGTCAACCACCTCAGTCCTCCCGTGACCATTGTTGCTGTAAAGCAGCCGAAACGTCGGGAACGTAAAAACCTTAAAATAAACGCGGTAAAGTTCGTAAACTTAGTTTTTATATCAATAACAACCGCATGCGTAGTGGTGTTAATAACACCATCATTTACATTATGGAGGAGATATATAACAGTAAATTTAACCGCGTTTATAAATCTCTGCGAACAGGGGAGCAGCAGTCTCCAGGCGAACGTAGCACGCACCGCGTTCGTATATTTAGTGCCTTCGCTCGGTTTATCACACTTCAAAGAGCACGAGTAGGCGCCCGAGTCGGAACCGCGTCTCCCCAGATACCCCGGTAACTAGGATGCCGCCTTTGTGAAATTCGCGATGCTTTTCGACGTAGACACGACCCCCGTTCGGTTTTTCGAGGTCGGCTTCCCCCTCGCACATAATGCGAGTATCTGCGGCGCCTCCATAGCGCTTCTGCTACCCTGGTACTTAACACGCGGTAACCGAGCGGTTTCTACACCTAGTTTTCGCTTAACTGTGAGCGAATGTGGGTGTTTAATTATTTATTCAATGTGTTAGAGGATTTTTCGCTTTTCCCCTATACTGTTAGTTTTAATCGCATTATGTTTGGGAAGGCGCGAATTGATTGTTTGTGTGAAATTTGATGATATATATTGCCAGACGAACACACCAAGTCTACGGTGCCACACTAAGCGACGCTTGTATTTTGGGTATTGCACAATGAACTGATGGCGAACTCAGTATAAAATACTTATATGGATATTAAACATCCAAGACTGGGGTACAAACATATTTGCTCATCGCACAAAGTTTGTCCCTACCATGACTCGAACTCGGAACCCTCGGCACAGAAAGCAGGGTCACTAACAACTGCGCTAATCATAAGCTAGCCGAAGAACTCGATCGATTAGCATAGACAGTGCATGTCAAGGGAATGTCACTTTTATGCAACGTCGGAATACAAACGACTTTTAACTAGAAAATTATCTCATCGTTCACATGCTGATTTAATTTACGACGAAAACGCCTTTAGATTCAATAATATAATTTCGCCAGACGAACACACCAACTGTACGGTCCCACACTAAGCATCGCTTGTATTATGGGTACCGTACAATGGACTGGGGGCGAACTCAGTATATAATACTTATATAGATATTAAACATCTATGACTCGTACAAACATTCTTGCTAACCACACAAAGTTTGTTCCTACCAGGATTGCAAACTGGGACCCTCGGCACCGATAGGATAGACACTACCCACTGAGTTAATCAGGTTAAGATTCCACGTAAGTACACAAACAGAAAATATGGCCGCGACACGTCCACCATTGACCCGAACTAATTAACGTCTTCCATTCTTGAAACAACAGCCATTTCTCCACCAAGACATCAGTCAGTCAGATCCAACAACCAATGACAGTACACTGACGATAATAACAGTAAAAAGTCAATGCGCCCCAAACACCAAGGAAGCCCCCACTAATTCCATTTTCACCCCCAATTTATATCTGTCACTTTTGGTGCCCTGGACGGCGCGCGTAAAAATATTGTTTTTACTTATCCCCGTAGGGGGCTAGGGGCGGTCCCCCCCGCTGTTGGGGGCGTAATTACTTGAGCAGCCAGACGTTCGGAGACGGCCCGTGGGGGTTGGAATTACGGAGGTCTGCCCGCAAGCTGGCTCGCTTTTTGTAGGCATGGCGACGCGCGAGGGTTTTTTCTTAATTCGGTATGTGTTCGCCTTTGCCTTGCCGAGAGATCGGCTAGCGTATTAATATATTTTTTTCAGGGACTACACACAAGGTTAAACATTAAATTTAGATTTTCAGGTGACAATTTCAGCTGTAGCTAGGTATCAAAATAAAATAAGGATTTTAAAAGCTACAGTTGAAGCATATACATTTATGATTTTAGTATATTGACGACCTGATAAGCGCAGTTTTAGTGACCCTGCTTTCTGTGCCGAGGGTCCCGGGTTCGAATCCTGGTAAGAACTAAGTTTTGTGTGATGAGCACGAATATTTGTACCCGATTCATAGATGATTAATATCCATATAAGTATTATGTACTAAGTTCGCCCTCAGTCCATTGTACGGTATCCATAATACAAGCGTTGTTTAATGTGGGACCGTATAGTTGGTGTGCTCGTCGGGCGATAGGCATTTGTAAGCGCTACAGCTGACGAAGCATTTTCATATATTATTGTAATTTAGTCGTTGATTCTTATTGTAAACATCAAACAATTCTTGGAAACATAAATGTTCCAATTAATTTTATTTTCATTATTACAATATCATGCTATCGTTTGCACAATTAATCACCTCAACACGGAGGCAAATTTTTGATAGTGTTGTATGTACGCCACTAAATACTGAGCTAAGTTGCACAATTCATAATTTATTCGACATACATTCTACAAATAGCAGTGATAGCCACGTTGGTAGAACGCTTGCCTCGGTAACGAGGATCGCGAGAGATCTCATGTGCGAATCTCATTTTCAACCACGATTATCACTTGCTAAACGGTGAAGGAAAACATCGCGAGGAAACCTGCATGTCTAAGAGAACCCCTTGAAAGATGTGTGAAGTCCGCAAACCCGCACTGGGCCAACGTGGTGGACTATGGCCTAATACCCCTCGCAGTGAGAGGAGGCCCGTGCCCAGCAGTGGGACATTAAAATATATATATATTTATATTCTACAGGACGATTCAGAAATAGTATACTAACTTTTGAACCTGCGCTTCTTAAACACATTAATAATATAATCTAATGACAAAATTACGACGTGACGATTTTTAAAAAAATATGTTGGTCCCATCATGAGTATTGAGATTTTTTGGGAGCAAATTTTTTTTATTATCCTAGCACTTTTGTTGTTTTTGTAAACGATTCCCTACAGACTCTCTTTACACATCAAATGACACAATAATAAGGATTTCAGTATTTCGCTATTAGTTCCGTTCCTACATATATATAAATGACATATCACAAGCGGTTTGTCATCTGTTAAACAGTGGCCTTAACGCGACCGCGTCGAAATCGGTTCAACCGTTCAGGGGCTACAACGCCACATACTGACAGTCACATGCACATACCAGGTACAATGTTCCGAAGCACTTAGGCCCGTTTATTCTCGGTATACATGTGCCCAGTTTAGGCACCAATTCTCGCATGTATATCAGGCGGGCATGCAAACAAAGTAGGTAGATACGGAATGCAGGTGGGCGCGGGTGCGCGCGTTGAATAATGTACGCCGTCTCAACGGACACTGCCTCGATATTATAACGCCCTGGTACCCTGGCTGGCCTGAAGGAGTTAAATTTTAAACAGGGTCAGAGTTGAATTGGTTATAGGGATCTCGGGTCCGTGTGAAATCAGTTTTATAACCCCGGCCGTCCATAATGCATCGGTCCAATGGAAGTTTTGTGAATGTTTATTTATGTGAGTCACTCACACGCAAAGGAACTACATAATTCATTTGGATGTATGAGAAAAAGAATGTTGATTGTTCTATCTAACCAGCCCGTTGTCGTACCTACAATAGTTATATAGTAAGCAGGTATGTATTCTGTATTTCTAGATGACAACTTGGTCTAATGGCTTGGGAGTAAGCCGCTAGTGACACTACACGGTTGGGTTGGTACTTGATTTTTGCCTCAGCCAATTTCTTAAATTATCTTCTTATATATTTACGCGAATACTACACATTGAAATAAAACTAACGGACCGCAAGTAACAATTAAATATGAGGGTACCCCCGTCAAACTATATGACACTAGGACGTCAACCACCTCAGTCCTCCCGTGACCATGGTCGCTGTAAAGCAGCCGAAACGTCGGGAACGTAAAAACAAAAAATAAACGTGATAAAATCCTTAAAAAATCGTTTTATTTCAATTATCTTCTTATTATTAGGCTCACTCCCAGTTCATTGTATGGTATTAATGCAAGGGTTGTTTCATTTGGCACCATACATCTGATATGCTCAACTGGCGAATTTGTACTACGATAAAGCTAAGTACATGACTTGGACGTGTCTATACATCTTCACTAGATATGAAACGGCTCAACGAATTTGAATGAAATTTTCCATTAGATATAGTTTATGCTTTCGACTAGCAGTTAGGAAAATTTTAAACCTGTACATTATAGCTCCTTAAAAATACAGAATGCATTATTTATGTGATTGTTATACAGAGTGTTAACGAAAACTGATACCATAGATTTTACGCACGATTCCAAACCTCCTGAGTTGGAAATTTTCCGTCGATTCTCTGTACATTTCAATTGATTTTAGCATGACATGAATGGGTTATGTAGTGTTGTGATCGCTTGTTTACGATACATTGCGCGCTGCTCAAAAATTACAACATTAGTAACCCAAACTTTTGACAAAAATGTTTTCATTGAAATAAAACTTATTTTAAGGATTTTATCGCGTTTATTTAATGTTCCCGACGTTTCGGCTGCTTTACAGCAACCATGGTCACGGAAGGGCTGAGGTGATTGCGACAAGTTTAGTAAATAAGTTAGTACCTATATTGTATAGCTGTATTTTAAGATTAAAAATAAATTACATTTTAGTATTATATACTGGGTTCGCCCCCAGTCCATTGTACGGTACCCATAATACAAGCGTTGCTTAGTGTGGGACCGTACAGTTAGTGTGTTCGACTGGCGATATTTATTTATTTATTCAATAGTTTATTCGTTATCTTAACTACCTAACAGCGACCCTACATATTTAACCGTTGGTTTGACCCTTATTTGGAACTACCATGATGTATTTATCGCTTAGCTACGTGTGACAGCTTGCCAGCCAGCTAATACTCGAATGGGATGCTGCAACCGACCGTGAAGTCTCGGACCTATGATTTTTCCTTGTGTTTAGTTACCTAGTATTGGCTGAGGGCCTTACAAAAGTTGCAATACCAAAACCAGTGGCGTAGCATAGGTCATTAGCACCCGGTGCGGATTTCAAATTTGCCGCCCTCGTGTTTTGCTATTAATTATAAAAAAAATTGAAGCATGGTTACGACAAAAAAATTTAGAAAAAAACACTGAAATATGTTTTTTTTCTTAATTATTTTTTTCATATCTTTTTTCTTTCTCTAAACGCCACCTGTAAAACGCCACCTGTGAAACGCCGCCCCCGGCAAAGTGCCGCCCGGTGCGGTCCGCACCCTCCGCTCCCCCCCCCCATGCTACGCGACTGACCAAAACTACAAATTATAGCAAGTTTTACTGGTGGTAGGCTTCGGCCGTGGTTAGTCACCACCCACTGAACAAAGCCATGTCGCCAAGCGGCCTAGCCGTGTTCCGGCATGATGTTCAGTGTTGCCATTCATTGATGGCGGGTCAGATCGGCTGCGCTGCATGTGCCTAGTGAATGTTGCGTCTCGATCTACTGCCGCCTTCCTACCTAGGCAAGTATGCTCCATCGTAGATCTCATCGTCACTTACCACCAGGTGAGATCGAGATCAAATACTTGCCTATAATGTAATAAAAAAAAAAAAGTCTATGAGCTTCTAGTAGTAGTTCTAGAGGTGATAGCCCAGTTCACCAACTGGTCGCTTGCCTCGGTAACGAGGATCGCACGTCGAAACCCCGGCTCGCACGTTTGAGATTTCTGGATTTAATATACGAATCTCATGTTCAACTAGCATTGTCACCTGTTAAACGGTGAAGGAAAACATCGTGAGGAAACCTGCATGTCTGAGAGAGACGTGTGAAGTCCGCCAACCCGCACTGGGCCAGCGTGGTGGACTATGGCTAATCCCCCTTGCATTGATGGGATCTCCGTGCCCAGCAGTGTGTATGCCGACCAATGGACCCTGTAAATATTTTACACTATTAAGCCTTATATAATATTTGCCCCCACCACGATTCGAACCCAGAACCGTCGGTACAGAATGCAGGGTTACTACCAACTGATACTATAATAAATCTTTAAAGTTTACTTCCACCGCCTAACATTCAAGCTGGCCCCAATTCATATAATATGGAGATGTAAGGAAAATGCTACCTGACCTTACCTAATGTTAGTCAGAGCGATATACAGTGTGATTCAGTAAGTGTATACTAGGTCTGGAACCTGGTTTTCTTTAGCGCATTTGTAAATACCATGTATTTAAAAAAAATGTTAATCTGAAAAAGACCATTGCCATTTTTGCCGAACAAAAAAAAGTATATTTTTTAAATTAAAAATTCTGACTTAACATCACTGTGTCAAGTCATAATTTACAAATAAGCACAGGTTCAAGCCTTAGTATACCCTTTCTGAATAATTCTGTATATCTTTGTAGCATAGTTTTTATTCAATTTCTGCTTCTCGGAGGCCGGACGAAAGTATTTACGCGTAAATATCGGAAGTGCTACAAATATGATTAAAATGAACTTATTAAAATTAAAATAAAACTATTTTTTCGGATATTATCGCGTTTATTTTATGTTTTCACGTTCTCAACGATTCGGCTGTTTTACAGCAACCATGGCCACGGGAGGACAGAGTCCGTAAAAACATACAATAAACGCGATAAAATCCGATAAAAAATAATTTATTTCAATGTGCAGTATTCGCGTAGTAATAAGAAATAAAAAATGCACTCGTCTGTGATGTTACACAAAGTACGGCAGTTCATCAAGGTACTAAGTTCTATCTATCTATAGCCAGCAGCTATGTTTAGATATAGGGTTGGCTGTAGATACGGTCAGCATGCAAGGTCGCCCGGCGCCTCATTGGTCGCAACGCGCCGAGAAAGAATAATATAGATACGTTGGATCGGATCTCTTTTTCCAACTAACGTTCTCTCTTTTCTTTTAAATAAATTATAGGCAAGTATTTGATCTCGATCCACCTGATGGTAAGTGACAATGAGATCTACGATGGAGCATACTTGCCTAGAAGGTACCTGTTCACGCTCGACCTGAAAACACCCAGATACAGATACAGAACTAACGTTACTATACGCCATCACGCATGTAATCTATCTAAAGAGCTAGGCAGAGGTACACTGAAGTGCACCCACAATTCTCTGATGGTATTTGGCGACAATATAATAGTGGATATTGTATCTAATGCTACGATACTAGGCACATTATTCCACACTTAAAGAGTATTTAAGCTATATGCCATTTAGCGTGGTGGAAATGCCTGTCCTGCGGTTTGGTGAACTTCACACGACTTTCGACAGACGTGCAGGTTTCTTCACGACGTTTACGGTACTACTGTACGAATAAAAACTATGTTCGGGGGACTTACTACGAATTGAATATTGATAAATTTTACAACGGAACATTCGATCACTCGATAAGTATTGGAATAAGTTCAGAACTCATACAGAGGGCCTCGATTGTGTTGGACACTATGTCTTATAGTATGTTACCGTTTCCATCAATCAGAGGGTACTGAGGTTACTATGGAACCGACTCGTGCAATCGTGCATACAGAATACCAATTTGACATCAGCGTAGAAGACCGCACTGCATGTATGTGCAGCGAGTTTCTATGCGTGCTATAGACAATAAATCGCGATTGAAGTACTCCTGGCGGCGTCGCGATGATGCACGATGAAACCCGAAGTAATAATTCCTGCCCTTTTTATGTCCTACTGCTGGACACTGGCCTCCCCTCAATGCGAGGGGGGTTTAGGCCATAGTCCACCACGCTGGCCCAGTGCGGGTTGGCAAACTTCACACATCTTTCGAGGTGTTCTCTCAGACATGCAGGTTTCCTCACGATGGTTTCCTTCACTGTTTAGCAAGTGATAATCTTGGTTGAAAATGAGATACGCACATGAAAAATCTCAGAGGTGCGAGCCGGGGTTTGAACTTGCAATCCACGTTACCGAGAAAAGCGTTCTACCAACTTGCCTATCACTGCTTATGCTAAACCCGTTGTATTTCGAGCTAATTGAGATTTCAACCAAAGATTTTGACAGCCGTCACTCGTGAAGATATACGATTAAACCCGAACGGAGCCGAACGATTTACGATTTATATTGCAGTGAAATTAGAATTAATGATGAATGACAACTTATTGCGCACAATGCTTTTTCACAAGCTACATGCGAAATATTCCGCCTAAGGCATGTCCATGTTCATACCATCTACGCCTGCCGCGTGTCACTTGAGACTCCGCCATTTTGCAAGGCGAACCGCCCGCGGCGGGAAAACTTAGGCGCCAATTTCGATGCGACCACCGTATTACACGACCGCGTACAGATGGTCATCAAACAGTTTATTATCGTTACACACAGCAGTCACCGCCAATCGGTCGGCTTACAACGAGACGGGTGTCATTATAAATACCTTTAATTATACCATTTTTACTGCGCTTTATAGCCATGCAATGGGAACCTGCCGTTTTATGTTGACGTTCTCAGCCTTGATGTTTATGTTGACCGTTTGAAATAGACTATTGCTAACGTCTTCAATTTTGTGCAGCTCTATTAACTGTTGAAAGTAGGGCTGCCATCTTTTATGGAAGATTTAACGTCAAAAAAAAAACACCTAAATAATATTCTTCCTCTTTCTTTACGAAATGAGATGCGATGAAATAAAATGGATATGAATATGGCCTCACCCACAACTTAGTGGGTATTTTTCCAATGTCAAGTAATTAATAGCAATAACACAATCAATAAATACATATTATAAATAAAATAATGGATGTGACATGATGATATGAATATGGCGTGACCCCTGCCCTAAATAATATGGCGGCGTTCAAGAACAAATTGACATTGACAGAATGTTGACGTTTCGTTTCTGAGATGTGACTAAGTAAGTGAGCAACTGAGCGCCGTGAATGCGTTTTGTTATGAAGTTCCTAATGCGCGCTGCGCTGCGCTATCAGTGCGTTCTGGTGAATATCAAAAATAAAACCGAATTGAGAACCTCCTACCTTTTGAAGTCGGTTAAATAAGAGCCAAATTCCAATGAAATAATAGCGATCGAAGTATGGAGTACTTCGATCGCGGCGCGTCGCGATGATACACTATGAAACCCGAAGTATTCCGAGCTAATTGCGATTTCAACCAAACAAGAGTGATTGCATCTGCCATCACTCGTGAAGATATACGATAAACCCCGAACGGTGACGAACCACGGTTCGTTAGTTTGTTTATTTGTATATTATACTATATAATATAGTACGGGCGGCAACCCTAGGTGAAAATTGTCCCATGCCGTCAAAAGTTACAATTACGAATCCATTGTTATTCCAGAGTCGCAGTTCAGAATTCCATTATTTTTTCACACGAGTAGTAATTCGGACTTTTTGGCGGGACGTTGAACTGTGAAGCTGTCGTTTTCGTTTTATTCTCTGAAAATTGTATTTCTATTATATATAATGTGTAATATATAAGCAAGATATTAACCATTGTGTGTTTATAAACGTATTTGAGTGAAGGAAATTGAAATAAAATTATATTAATTGACTTATCAAGTATTCTTCCCAAAATGTTAAAGTTCTTTTTAAAAAGAGCAACCATGGAGTTTCTTGCACGTTCTTCTCCATAGAAACGGCATTTCGAACAGGTGGTATAGTTGTAGCTTAGCAATTTGTAACTATTTTGACGATTCATAAGTTGGTTTACATGAATAAAAAATATTCTGATGCTCCCAAGATATCCGGTAAAGTTTCAGTAATGTATCCACAGCTTTACTGATACGGGTAGGATTCATTTCATCATAATCATCAGGAGTACTTTAACAGCGATGAATCAATTTACTCGACACTGGCAAAATGGCACTATTTTGTAGCCGATTGTCAACCTAAAAAAATGTACAATAAATTTAAAGAAAACAATTATTTTACCTTCGGCAGCACATGTTGGAGTAGAGCGCCAGCTTTCCTTTTGGCGGCCATCTTGATCTTTTGGCGGTAAACACACAACACTTTTGTCTTTGGTATAGTTTTGCTTTATTTTCTCAAGTTTTTTCAGTTCGTAAACCCCATTTCAGAATATCTATGGTAAGAAAATCACTCAATGCATCGTATACATCATATTTTTCTAATACTTCTTTAAAAGTCTATCCATGTTTGGATTTAGCTCGCAATGTAGACAGCAAACCGAAGTATCTGATTTGCACGGCTGACCGATCAGTATGAGAGATTGATTCCAGCCCTTTTTTATGTCCCACTGCTGGGCACGGGCCTCCCCTCAATGCGAGGGGGGGTTTAGGCGATAGTCCACCACGCTGGCCCAGTGCGGGTTGGCAGACTTCACACATCTATCGAGGGGTTCTCTCAGACATGCAGGTTTCCTCACGATGTTTTCCTTCACCGTTTTAGCAAGTGATAATATTGGTTGGAAATGAGATTCGCACATGAAAAATCCCAGAGGTGCGAGCCGGGGTTTGAACCTGCAATCCTCGTTACCGAGGCAAGCGTTCTACCAACTTAGCTATCACTGCTATGCTAATGAGAGATTAAAAATAAGTAATCTTTATCAACGGATCCTACGTACGGAGACATGTCAAAATCATCTTTTTTTTTGTAAAATTATCATTAATGCTTCGCTCACGATGTTTTCCTTCACCGTTTAGCAAGTGATAATCGTGGTTGAAACTGAGATTTGCACATACAATCTCAGAGGTGCAGCCCGGGGTTTGAACCTCCGTCTCTCGATCCTCGTTACCAAGACAAGCGTTCTAACAACTTAGCTATCACTGCTTTAAAATTACATGCCAATTAAAATACATTAATATAATGACATAGATTTGACTGTGGGTTCAATTAAAAGTTTAATGTCTCCAGTAGACCATTTGTTTTAACATGTCTCTTTATACGTAGGGACCCTCGTTCTACAAATAACCAGTTTTAGGAACATAGTAGATAACTGGCGATTACTTAGTTAAATTGTAAGTACATGGTAACTTTAACTCATAAACATGATCGATAAAACCTATTTGTAATATTTAAAGTTGCAATTAAAATCGTTCACGTTGTTAATAAATGCAAATTAAAAGCAAGCTCTTGATTATGTAGTACTTAACTAATGTAATGTTTCTTTGAAAATACACATAAAAAAGATCCTGGTTGGGCAAAGAAAGAGATCATATAACTAACCCCAGAGACAAGATAGACGAGAGACTAAAACGATTGCAAATGACAAAATTCACGTGAAAACAGTACTCATCTAAAGTCTCATACGTTAGAAATTGAAATACCTATTTCTAATATATAATAAAAAATCAAATTTTAATATGCTATTATGTCAGTGAATTACCTTTGTGTTGTTGATGTGCTGTTTTATCGATTGTTGTCTGCGCTGTTCAAGTTGATTCAACTAATATTGATTAAAACTTATATTGCGCAATTAGTAAGAAACAAACAAAACTGAAGAAATGATGGGTATTTAAAGCGAGGACAGACAGTTGAACGGTCAGTTCGTCGCAGGCATTCGTTGTGGAAAGTGTAACATCCAGTGAACTGGGATATAAGTAAACGTCTAAATAGAAACTGCAAATTAAGATAAGTATGATTATATTCTATTGATTCGCCATGACTTTTGTTTTATTGTGATCTATGGTAATTGTGCTTCTATTTTCATTGCGCTATCCGCTGTTATTTTAATACTTGTTATTGGTTATTGTGGATTGTTATTTCTTAAAAATACTGCTCATACATGTTTACATTACATAAATTACATAATAAATGATGGAATGTATCTATATTGTTTAATTGCCAGAATCCTTATGTTATTATTGTAACAATTTTCAGAAGTGGGATGCCGAAACGTCGTCACTGTCCAGGTTTGGAGCCATTTGAAGTTGAAGAACTGCCGACTACAAAGCAGTGGAGACCATGGCGCTCTCGAAATCCCGAACAAATAGCTGCACCAAGTTCTTCGGATACCATCGCGTCGGGAGACACTCCTCCCAATACTGTAGAGAATCTAATTACAAACCAAAATCAGGACTTGAACACCGGTAAGATCCAACCATATTACTTCGATCATGTGGCTGTTAAAGCAGAAATCATCCCTGTATTCGATCCGGAAACCTCTGACGTCTTCGCAAATCAATGGCTTAATAAAATTGAACAGCTGGCTGCTATACATGGCTGGTCAGATGCAGTTAAAAGTTACTACATGCAGTCACGATTGACGGGCATGGCTCGAGTGTGGCATTCTTCACTTCAAAATTATGATTTGACATGGAATCAGTGGAAGCAAGACCTCTTAAATGCATTTCCATGTAATATTGACTATGCTGAATCTCTAAGGGAAATGCTGGCCAGGAAAAAGACTCCCAATGAAACCATGGCACACTATTTCTACCAGAAGAATGCGATGTTAACCAAACTCGATATCACAGGAGAAAAAGCTGCAGCATGCATTATAGATGGGTTACCTATATATTTAAAAGCACCCGCGCGTGCAGGAAACTATAAAACTACACAAGAATTACACTCCAATTTTTTGTCCGTCATGGAAGACAGCAAGGCAAGACATACTTACAATTCAACTAGAGTTGGTCCAGTAAAAAGTGATAACAATGGGACCTCTACCGCTAATCATCCCAGAGACCAAAAAAAACCATTTACCTGTTTCCTGTGTGGCGAAACAGGACATACCGTAAGGCGCTGCCCCAAGAACCAGAATCGACCTACATGTTCTTACTGCAATAGAATCGGACACTCCACAGACAAGTGTTTTTTTAAATCTAATAGAACAGAAGAAAACGCCAGTTCTGCAACAGTGAACCACGTCACACCAAATGAGGTAAACAATACCTACTTTTTTCCTGTCCAGATTAATAACACCAGTGTACAAGCATATTTTGATTCGGGCGCAAAAATCAATGTGGCCAGCCCAGAGATTGCTCAGAGATTAAACCTAACCTTGACATCGTGTCATATGACTATTAGTGGCTTTGGGGGTAGTTTTGCTATGGCTAAAGGATCAGTTGAAGTAGATGTGATCATCAAAGACATTAGTTTACGAACAACATTAGTAATTGCTGATTTAAAACTACACAATGTTCAACTCATACTAGGACAACCTATCATTAACAATCCACGCATCAGATTCCTGATATGTGGTACTTCGCTCATAATAGAAGAGGTGATACCGGAAATATTTTATATAGAAGAAATCAGTCCTGATAATCGTATTGAAATACGTTGTGGGGAGGATGTCGTCTTACCACCCTGGAGTATTTCAATTATAAACATTCACTTAAATACGAAAGATAATCATGACATTTACGTAGAGAGCCGAACTTGCCACAATGAGATTAGGGATTACGCTATCCCTACAACTTTATTATCACACGACTCTACCATAATTAACGTACAAAATAATTCACATCTTTCGTTGCTTTTAGAGAAGGGCGATCTTTTAGCTAGAGGTGAGAAGTGGTCTGAATTAACAATAATTTCAGGAGACGATAACGCGTATTCAAAGACTGAAATCTTATCAGTTGACATCGGAAAAATTCAGTGTGAGTCAAGAGAGAATGCCGTGAAAGAAAAGCTAATCAAATTAATAGAAGAATATTCTGACTGTTTCTCCTCTTCAACGCAGGAGTTGGGATGCACTGATAAGATTCAGATGAATATTCACTTAAACTCCGATAAACCAATATGCTATCGACCCTATAGAATGTCACTTCCAGAAAAGGCAATCGTCAGAGATAAAATTAAAGATCTCCTGGATAACAATATTATACGTGAGTCTTGCTCCCCTTACTCTAGCCCAATCATCCTAGTGCGCAAGAAAAACGGTGACTACCGTTTGTGCGTCGATTATCGAAAACTTAATAGCATCACAGTCAAAGATAAATATCCTCTACCGATAATTGAAGAACACATAGAGAAACTAGGCGGTAAAAGAGTGTTCACTAGCCTCGACATGTCTCAAGGATTTTACCAAATACCATTGAACGAGAGTGCTATAACAAAAACAGGGTTTGTTACACCAGAAGGTCATTATGAGTTTTTACGAATGCCTTTTGGTCTTGCCAATTCTCCTAGTGTATACCAGCGTTTAATGGATACAATTCTTGGTTCTCTAAGATTTGATAAGGTATTACCGTATATGGATGATCTTCTTATAGCATCGATCGATGAAAATGACGCTTTGGACACATTACGTACTGTTTTAAATATTGTGAGAGAAGCAAGACTCACTTTAAATATTGAGAAATGTAAGTTCTTACAAAGTGAAATCCATTATTTAGGATATGACATCAGTAAAGATGGTATAAGACCAGGACAAAAGAAAATAGAGGCAGTATCAAAATTTAAAGAACCAACTAACGTACACGAATTAAGAATGTTTTTGGGATTAACAAGTTATTTTAGGAAATTTGTAAAAGCTTACGCTGTTGTTGCATACGACCTATACCAGCTTCTAAAAAAGGAGCAGGAATGGGTTTGGACAGAAAAACAACAGAAGGCTTTTAACGAACTAAAAAGCATTTTAATTTCCAGACCTATTTTAGCACTATACGACCATACTGCAGAAACAGAAGTTCACACCGATGCGTCTAGTAAGGGCATCGCAGGGATCCTTTTACAAAGAAATGGTGATGAGATGAAACCAATCGCTTACTTTAGCCGGAAAACGTCGAAAGAAGAAGCAATGTACCACTCTTACGAGTTAGAGACTCTCGCCGTGGTAGAGTCGTTGAAAAGATTTAGAATTTATGTAGCAGGGATAGAGTTTAGCATCGTCACTGACTGCTCTGCCGTAAGAGAGACTTTTCAGAAACGAGATTTGTTGCCTAGGATCGCAAGATGGTGGTTAAGCATCCAAGAGTATACTTTTAGGATAATCCATAAGCCAGGAAAACTGCACAAACACGTTGACGCCCTCAGTCGCAATCCAGTCGACGCCCCAGGAAAATCAGATGTACTGGTTCTCGACCTGTTGGATTGGATTGTGTGTTTGCAAAATCAGGATTCTAAATTACGCATAATAAGGGAAAAATTAGAGCAAAATATTAATGACCCGGATATCCAAAATACATATATCTTAAATGACAATAAAATTTACAGGAAGTGCTTTAATGATCAGCTTCGACTAGTGGTACCAAAACATGCAAGATGGAACGTTTTACGCAAATACCACGACGATGTTGGACATCCTGGACTAAAACGATGTGAGACACTAATAAAAGATTATTGTTGGTTCCCTAAAATGAACAGGTTCATCAGGAAATACGTGAATAATTGCTTGGACTGTGCTTATAAACGAGGGCAATATGGAAAGTTGGAAGGTGAGCTTCACCCGATAGAGAAGGTGAGTGAACCACTACATACACTTCATATTGACCACACAGGTCCGTTTTGCAAAAGCCGCAAGGGATTTTCATACCTATTTGTCGTTGTTGATGCTTTTACTAAATTCGTATGGGCCAAACCATGCAAAACAACGAAATCAGCGGAAGTAATTGATAAACTTAATGAAACCTTTAGTATGTTTGGTTACCCCAAGAGGATCATCTCGGACAGTGGGTCAGCTTTCACTAGTAAATCTTTTAAAGAATTTTGCATTTCTAATCAAATCAAACACGTGAAAAACGCAATTGCATCTCCAAGATCAAATGGACAAGTCGAAAGGTTTAATAGAACGATAATTGAGGCTATTAATAAAAGTACGAGCGAAGAACGAGACTGGGATGCCTGTCTGGGAAAAGTGGTATGGGGAATCAATAATACTATCAATTCAACCACAGGTTTTTGTGCATATAGATTATTATTTAATGCTAAGCGTGGACTACTGCAAGGAATGACAGATAATATTGTAGACAGCGATCAAGTAGTAGAAGAGAATAGTAACATTGCCAAAAATAATATTGAGAGGACAGCAGCTAATATGAAGAAAAGATTTGATAGTAAAAGGAAGAAACCAGTTCAATATAAAGTAAATGATCTAGTATTGTGGAAAAAATCGGAAGCGGGTCCAAAAGACGTCCGAAGAAAGCTAAAGGAAAAATATAGCGGTCCTTATAAAGTTAAGAAATCCCTTGGCAACGACAGGTATATTATTACAGCATTAAAGGGTCTAAAAGGATATAAGAAATTTAATGCTATAGTTTCGACAGACGTATTAAGGAAGTTCGTAAACGATACAGACAGTGATACTAACTCCAGTGATTCAAGTATTAACAGTACCGAAGAATTAATAGATTTGTTGGAAGGTTAAAGTAGCAATTCTAAGGTCCGTCATTAATATATGCCGATTGTTTATGTTACACAATAAGTACAATAATCTTCCTTGGATCGCTATTTAGAATGGCGTTAATCTCTGGGCCGCCGTTCATTATGGCGTTTGATCTCCGGGCCGCCATTCATTTATGGCGTTTGATCTCTGGGCCGCCATTCACTTATGGCGTTTGATCTCTGGGCCGCCATCCGTTAATGGCGATTGATCTTTTGGGCCACCATATTAGTTATGGTGATTGATCTTTGGGTCTTCAATTACATTGAAGATTGATTTTCATACTCGTATTATTCTACTTAGATTAACATAAACTTATTTTCGATTTGCAGGGACGCAAATGATAGTCAGGATGGACGAATTATTATGTCAGTGAATTACCTTTGTGTTGTTGATGTGCTGTTTTATCGATTGTTGTCTGCGCTGTTCAAGTTGATTCAACTAATATTGATTAAAACTTATATTGCGCAATTAGTAAGAAACAAACAAAACTGAAGAAATGATGGGTATTTAAAGCGAGGACAGACAGTTGAACGGTCAGTTCGTCGCAGGCATTCGTTGTGGAAAGTGTAACATCCAGTGAACTGGGATATAAGTAAACGTCTAAATAGAAACTGCAAATTAAGATAAGTATGATTATATTCTATTGATTCGCCATGACTTTTGTTTTATTGTGATCTATGGTAATTGTGCTTCTATTTTCATTGCGCTATCCGCTGTTATTTTAATACTTGTTATTGGTTATTGTGGATTGTTATTTCTTAAAAATACTGCTCATACATGTTTACATTACATAAATTACATAATAAATGATGGAATGTATCTATATTGTTTAATTGCCAGAATCCTTATGTTATTATTGTAACAATGCCAAGCATTCAGAATTCAATTTAAATTTGAAATGGCCTACACACCTGATCTGAGTACCAAATGAGAAGGACAGAGCAACACGAAGACATAAGACACTCTTCGCTAACTTTATACGCCAATAGCTTCGTCTCACTCAGTTGAGTGTCCGATCAAATCATGTGTAGGGGTAGCTATACACCCTCCAACGTTATGTTGCGCTAGGTCAGTGCTTGCGTTTAAAACGCTCCGGTTTTTTCGAAAAGACTACTTTTCACCGAGGGTGCACTGCGCCCCAGTCTCACCCTATTTGTACAATACTTTTCAATGGACTCATTGTTTGCTTCTGCTGTCCATTCGTCCGTCTATTTTTGTTGAAATAGTATATACGGTGAATAGTGCGTACATATTAATGTTTTTGAATGACCATTGTGATTTGAGAACCGGCTTACGATGCGTGATTAAACCTGATTATTATCAAAGTTTGTAATAAAATCAGAGTTGACTTAGTCTATGATACAAATATTTTGTGGAGCAACCATTGCCAACTTGATACTTTTAACTGGAGATGAATCGAATATAATGTAGTTAGTTACTAATTAGTGTTGTTGTTCGAAAGGGGGATCAGATACTATGTAGCCACTAATGGCAAAAAAATAAAATAAAATGAGTACATTGAGTACAATGAGTACTACTCTGCCTACACCTTCTGGGAATATAAGCGTGAATCAAATTAATTATTAAAGCTAACGAAACAAGTACATCTATAAAACAAACAACAAAATTCTCAGAAAAAAGTACCAGGAGTGCATAGCTGCCGCGGAGCTTTGAGCAGATTAAATCGCAAAGGCTCTCATTCACATGCTGAGCGCGATAACACTATAGGCCATTTTCATCTGTGCACACCGAGTTTACGTGTCTTATATTAAGATTCTTATCAGCTTAACTTGTAGAATATTTAATCGAGATATACCGTCTCGGTTTAATTTAACGATTACTATTAATATTATTCTATGACCTGAGCATACGGCATTTTGGTAAGTACTAGGATTGCATAAACTCAACAGACATTTTATATAGAACTTAAATCAAATTCACTGTGCAAAAAAAAATAGGCCTAAATCACACCATACTGCATTTGCGTGACACGGGGCGACACGTTGGATGCAGTCGGAAAGCGCACACGCGGCTCGGTCAGTGCACCTCTAGCTATTTTCTTCAGCGATAACAACAAGGCCACTTTAATAGCTTTGGGCACGGTGGTCCGTGACTTTTTATTAACCGCCTCTCTCGCGAATTAGGTTCCTAGCGGGGACAACATCGCGCAATGCAAACGAGCGAATGTTCGGTGAAAGAAATATATTTTTTATACATTTACCATGTTACTTGCCAGATCATAGACACCCTACTTTTACATCCTATACAACCTCAACCTTTTCTTGTATCGTGGGCAACAGATTCGAGTAAATATTCTGTATCTTGCTACACTATAAAAAAATCTCATAATGTTATTTTTTGTTTTTTTCCATTGACTAAACATTCATTCTTAACCTCCTTGCACTGCCAACTCCATAAATATATTATGTGGCCGCCACAAAGTGTCTACGACTACAGTTCTGCTGGCGCTGGACGCGAGGCTTTTTTGCTACGAGTAGTCGAGTATACTCGTAGCTGGCAATCAACGTGGTAGTGTAGGAACTATGCATTGATAACTCCAACATAACTTAAGGATGAAAGTCATCTCGTATATTTTTATGTGAATAATATTTCAAAAATCTAGTAATTGTTAACTTTTTTTTTAAAACGACATATCCGCTTGGTTTACACGTCTCATTTACAATCACAGTCTTATTAGAATATTTAGACAACACACGATGTACGCTAAAAGTGAAGCCTAAAAAAATCTGGTCTAGCATGTCTGAAGTGTGGCGAAATGGTAGACCAGACTTTTTTATGTCGTGACGTATGTTGTCTGAATATTCTAATAAGTCTGTGTTGACAATATGACGAAAACCAATTTCTCCCTTAGTTGATAGCTAAAACAACAAACATAATTCGAAGCCGAGCATGAAAATAATAGATATTTCCATAATATTACGCGTCGGTGTAACTAGCAGCCGACCGGCCTAGCACGTTATGCCCTAGTCGAATGCGAAGGGCTCATTACAGGAGTAACGGTCCCAGTCTTATAGCCCCTGCCCATTGGCTGTCCCCTTTTAGGGTTCCTTAGACCCTCACATACCGATAACAATGTAGGTACTACACAAGAATGTATAACTACCTTATAAAAACTGCAACCATGGAGTTTCTTGCCCCATTATAGCATATTTTGTGGGATTTTGGAAGAATCAAAGGAACTGTCTGCTGCCAAGCAAACATATATATACAGTTTTGAACTGATCGATATATATTAAACAGTTTTTGAGCCACGGTGAACACCAAGGAAAATGAGATGAAGATAAAATAAATGCGAAATGACTGCGGAACCTTACACTATGCGTCGGACACACTCTTGCCCAGTTTTTTCATAAATTGGTATATTAATTACATGTTCTGTAGAAGTGTGATTAAATGTTTTGCGATGAGCTATCATTCGGGTATAGTTTTGTTTGCTATTCCAGTTATTATTCATTCGTCAATGGATAATTGTATTGTTATCGAAGTCAACGGTTTGCTCTGTCTCGAAACAACTTAATTTTCCTAACAATTTTTACATATAATAAATATAGTTAATTTTAATAAGTTTCCTGATGACTTAGCTAGGATTTCATTAACATAATTAAAGAATAGGGAACAATTAAAAAATATATTTCCTATTTATTTTTCAAATGAAGTTTTTCCATTATATATGAAAAATAATGCAAACGGCAATAAAAAAAGTAACGCAGTTACTAGAGCAACATAACTCAGTAGGTATCGTTATCAGCGAAGTAAGGACCGTGAACGATTTGATTAGTTCGACGCGCGTTTGCACTCCAAAATTACTTTCAAACTTCGCTGCATTGCGTTCTATACGCCAAACTCCGCGATTATATGCGAGCCTGGTATAGTTAGGTAAAAATACATAAGATCTGTTACCCTAGTACCGTATCGGCTCCATTATTATAGCCGTAGTAGTGCTTAACTAGCATACAATAAAACAAAGTTATAAAATATTCCTGAAAACTGAAAACGTTTTCCATCCAGTATCAATAACACGACTAATAACAACCCAAATTATTACGGTAATTTCAAACAAAACTAGGTCGTATTTATCTAAACTAGTAACCACCTAGAAAAACGAGCTGACTCGGTCCATAAGTGTCAGTTAGGTTAATAAATTCGCTAATACAATGCCCTGTCTTACTCCGACTGGCGTGACAAAGGAAACTTAGCGACACGAAACGTCCGATGTTGCTAATTGCACAGTTTTTTGCTGACACCATGTACTAATGCCAAGGTTTACTTACTCATCAAGTTCCTATGTCCATTCCTGACGTTCTATGCAAACCTGCGCTCGTGCAAAAACTAGTGTGTCAAGATGATAAACTTCGCGCGCTGAACGATCAATTGCAACTTTTTTTGCGAAGAAAAATATGATAGGTATACGACGCACAGGGTAACAAACCTATTTATTGTACGGGAGATGTTTTCTTGGGTTCGTAAAGTGGGTTATAGTTCGCGTTTCGCGAGTAAGTTATTGTTGAGTGGGGCGCGCGTCGGTACCGCGCGGAGTTTCAACGCATACTGGGCAGAGTGCGGAGAGCGAGAGGTGCGTCGGTTGTCCGGCCGCCTGCCGTGCCCCCATCTCGCCCCCTGTCCCCCCATACCGAAATGCATCAATGACACTCCAAACACGCACATTCTGAACGCACTGGGGACAATCGATTGGGAAAAAAATGTTTGTCAATTCATTAGTTGGGTGCTAGCAGTTATGACAGCCGAGTGGTAGCGTGCTTGTTATTCTATCTAAGTATTTTAACTGTTATAGTTAAGTGCTGGTTATATTCCTCTGTTAAATAATACATAAATAAAAAAAAATATGACTGATGAAAATTTTCTTCAGTGAAGAGGGAGCACTACAAAAATTCACTTTAAACGAATAGATTTAAGAATCAAAATATTTTTCAGTCAACTTTTATTTTTATCGCGCCGATATAGAATTCTCGACAAGATCGCTTGACTCACTACGGAGTTGAGCCACCATTATAATTACATCTTCAGCGTACAATTAAACACAACCCCGCCTGATCTAACCTCGGCTTCATCTTAATTAGAGAAATCAATTTAACTAATGCTGCATGACTATACACTGATCATTATTATGTAACAAGCATATACAAATTAATATATAAAGCATCTGTTGTATATAATGCGTACGTCAGCGTCAGTTGATACCAAGCGCACATAAATGCAAAGTGGTATATATACTACTTTTGAAACCCATTGAACGGTACAAAGTACTTCTCAAACGTTCTGCTATGCTGGTAATTAATCGAAATAGCGCATTGTTTATAAATTCGAGATTAACATTTTTCCTGTTCGATATTTCGAACTATGAATGTAATGACCATTCGAGATTATAGAGGATATGTTACACTATCTATGATCGTAGATATATGATGATATAACATCCCCTATGATAACATATATCGTGTAAACGATCACGTAGTAAATGTTTGAAGCATATTTTTTATTTTTTTTATTACATTATAGGCAAGTATTTGAGTTCGATCTCACCTGATGGTAAGTGATGATGAGATCTACGATGGAGCATACTTGCCTAGGTAGGAAGGCGGCAGTAGATCGAGACGCTACATTCACTAGGCACATGCAGCGCAACTGATCTGACCCGCCATCCATGAATGGCAACACCGAACATCATGCCGGAACACGGCTAGGCCGCTTGGCGACATGGCTTTGTTCAGTAGGTGGTGACAAGCCACGGCCGAAGCCTACCACCAGTAAATCATCGTATCATTTGCACGTACTGGACGGATTTTGATAGATCTTGGCATGGTAATAGCTTATAATAAGACCAACACTTGAAATTGTTGTCCCGGGATATGTATGAGTTCCCTGGGATATCCCAACAAGTCCGCACGCAGGTATCTCAAGCATTGTTACCTAGTAAAGTACATTAATAAAAATAGAATCATCTATTCATCTTGTTATAAAAGATGTCGTCATGAAGGTGGCACACATGAGGTATTATATATAGGGTATACCTATGAGTATATCTGCTAAGACGCCGAAGAGAACATGTACATATGTCGAACAAAGATGTACAATGTAGCAGCTAGTAATAGGAACATCAAACAATTCGTGAAATGACTGATTAAAATATTGAAATAAAACAAATTTTAAGGATTTTATCGCGTTTTATTTTGATTTTACGCTCCCGACGTACAGTCCTCCCGTGACCATGGTTGCTGTAAAGCAGCCGAAACGTCGGGAACGTAAAATCAAAATAAAAACGCGATAATATCCTTAAAATTAGTTTTATTTCAATGTGTAGTATTCGCGTAAATATAAGAAATATGATGAATCAATATGACTGATTAAATAAAAGAAACTTATAATACTTATGGATCGCCTACAGACGATTGTATAGTACCGATAAGATAAGCTTGGGTTAGTTTGGGATCGTATAGTCGGTGTGTTCGTCTGGCCTCTACCGATCTCATAAAAACACCGTATACAGCCTGACCCGGAAAGTGTATACTATAATTGGAACCGGCGCTTCTTTAGCTTTTTTGTATTACTTGTGAGTGGATTTCGCTTTAATATATACTAGATAGATAGAAAATAAATATAGAGCAGGGGTTCCCAAACTTATTTTGTCTACTGCCCACATTGAGAATGAACTATTTTTTAGCGCCCCCATTTTTCACCTACTCAAAAACCACTATAACTTCAAATTAAATTAATTATTGTAAACCACATTGTATTGTCCACACAATGCCCCCATTTTCTGGGTCTCTTATCTTTTAGGCCTGCAGTGCCCACTAGGGGGCGTTGTCGCCACTTTGGGAAAGGTCGCTATAGAGTATGGAAGCAAGGATGAAGAATCTTACTACACACTGGCAACATTGTCAAATAACAACACAGCGCACATTACCGCTATTTGCAACTTAACCGCAACACACACATAACTAACAGATCATAATAATTAACTACCAAACAGGTACACATACAGCACCGACACAGCGCCCACACACAACCCAATTCCAAACTTAAACGCAACGGGATAGGTATAATTTTCAAATGTTGTGTGCGTTTTATTACATTGTCAAGCGACTATTACATATAAGCATAATGTGTGATTGAATGGGGGGTATTTTGTCGGGTACCCCAAGACAAGGGTCCTTATATTAGTCGTAGGGAACCCTATTAAGCCCTATTTCGAATAACAGTAAACCATCCTACCTGCCTAACAGCCTAAAGAGGTCATATTCTATATTACCACCCCTTTACGCTACGCTCGGCGGAAATGTATCGTAATCGTATCGCTATCGAAAAAAAACATATTATCACTGTCAAGATTATGACTTCCGTGATCAGCGATAGCCAAGTTGGTCGGACGCTCGATATGGAAACAAGGTGAGTACGTTCAAACCCCGACTCGCAGTACCGATGATACTGGGTTCGCATCCCTCGCCGTAATAGACATACAAGTATTATATACACTAGGTTCACCCCCATTACATTGTACGGTACCCGTAATACAAACAGTGTTTAATTTGGAACTGTACATGTCGTATGATCGTCTGGCGACATTTTAATAGTATAAGGAATGGAACACGCTACCGGCGTCTTTATTCCCCGTTGACTTCAATCTGGGTGTTTTCAAGTCGAGAGTGAACAGGTACCTTCTGGGCAAGTATGCTCCATCGTAGATCTCATCGTCACTTACCATCAGGTGCGATCGAGATCAAATGCTTGCCTATAATGTAATAAAAAATATAACAAAAAAATATTTTTCTATTTCATAGACAAACTACGCAACCCCACCCGTTCCTTCACATTTAGCATGAAAGGTCAAGCTGTCAACCTCCAGACCACAAAAAAAAAAGAGAACACCGCCCTACAAACAGGGGTACCAGGGTGACACAACCGCTGTGGCAGTTAATTAGTACCGGAGGGCGCGGCGAGACAGGCGCGGGCGCGGGCGCGGCGCGCGTTCTGAGGAAATTGTCGTTTTTATACGGCTTCCACCCCCACGCCGCTCCACCCAGCTCTCCGACATTCGAATAATGAAACAACACGCTTACCTACATCTTATAAACACGTGTTGCCCTGGTGATAAACATATATTAATATTCTCAACTATAATTCCAGCCCTTTTTTTAATGTCCCACTGCTGGGCGCGGGCCTCCTCTCAATGCGAGGGGGATTCTCAACTATACAAGCATAATATAAGCCTTGAAATAAAACTAATTTTACAGATTTTATCGCGTTTATTTTATATCTACGTTCCCGACGGTTCGGCTGCTTTACAGCAACCATGGTCACGGAAGGACTGAGGTGGTTGACGTCCTAGTTTCTTAGTTTGAATTGCACTCTCATATTTAGTTGTTGCTTGCGGTCCGATCTACGCACTAGGTCGTCAACCACCTTAGTCCCCCCGTGACCATGGTTGCTGTTAAACAGCCGAATCGTCGGGAGCGTAGAAAACTTAAAATAAACGCGATAAAATCTCTAAAAGTAATTTTATTTCAATGTGTAGTATTCGCGTAAATGTAAGAAATCAATATAATAACAGCCGTTTTAATGTCCCATAGTTGGGCACGAAGATCCCCTCAATGTCAGGAGGATATAGCTATTATCCACCACGCTGGCCCAGTGCGGGTTGACGGACTTCACATGTGGTTCCAAGATTTGTCTTTAACATGCAGGTTTCTTCACGCTGTTTTTTGTCACCGTTTAACAAATACGCACTTGTAATCCAGAAATCCCAAAGGTGTGAGTCTGAGTTTGAACCTGCGACCCTCGTTACCACGGCAAAAGGCTTACCACCATGGTTATCACTGCTTTACAAACATAACTAAAATGAATACATTGAATTAAACGAAACTCAAGGTTGCCGCCTTCAGATAAAAATAATGTGGGTTATCACGAAAAAAAGTTTTTCCTTTGAAAATAAAATAAAAAATATATGTTTTAAATTGAGGAAACCTCCCCCCGGTACGTCGGTTAAAGAGTAATTAAATACCTGATCAGATAATGTAACTAAAAGAAAATAAATCATCTGTGCATTTGCAATAAATTTAATATTTCCTAAAAATGGAAATTCAAGGACAGAACCGGATGCAGATCTCATGATACATATAAATAACCAACTTTACCACCGTTAATTAGGTCACAAAAATAAACGCGAATCTAATCACTGTTTGCTACTCTGAAAACTATGAAAGCATAATTTTTAAGATTAAATTTTCAAGCACCCCATATTACATTTTTGTCTTGACTTACATGTAAACATACAGGTTGATTCGAAACAGATTTTCCAATATAAATTACACTATCGTGCATTATACAGTATGAATATTTAGATAAATAAATTACTTACTATATAGATAGAAAAACGGTTTGAAGAAAATATTTCAAATGTCATAACCATTAAATACAAGCAAGGTAACAAAGAACGTACTTACAAAGCATCTTAGAGATTGCATACCACATCTTTCGCCGGCTAATTTCCGTTTATTACGGGGGCCTTCAACATTTTTACTGACCGTTTCAAACGCCAGACTAATAAATGAGCGGAGCCATTGCCTAAACATTGTATGTAAGTACCAGGGCACCATACCCACATCAGATATAGCCGCCGTTCCGCCGGCATAATGCGACCGCCGCCGGGGCCGCTCGTAACACTCCAGCACAGCTAAAACCGGGCGATTCGGTTTTATACACACCCCCTATAAAAGCAAAAGGACCGGGTATGGTCCCGGGATAAGTGGGGGGCCTGTATCTTTATATCTGCCCCCCTTGCGGCCCCCACTAGGGCATTATGACCGGGGGGGTTCTTTGGACAGCTAAAAGAAATATCCGGTTGCCTTGCCCCGCGAGTGGCGGGTAGCCGGTAATTCTTCTCCCAGTATTACTTTGCTTATTTAGCGAGTAGTTAATCGCACCTCCTGTTTGTTTCTTTAACCCTAGTACTATCGGATAATACATTATTTTAATTAAATCTACTAGTAACTTAGGCCAACGTACCAATCTTTAACTAGAATATTATGCCAATATTTTCACTGCCCACCATTTCTTATTGTAAGTAACCAACGATGTAATTTTGAGGCTTTAAAAATTAATATTAAGACCGTTACGCATTAGGGGTAAGCCAATCTTAACTTGGGCGATCGTAAACTAAAGATATAACTTTGCTTTCGCACCCTTGGGCTGCGGGCACTTTCCAAATAATAAAAAAACCCTTTTTCCTGTTCGCCGTTTATGTTGAACCATAAAACTCTGTTTAATATCTCATTATAATTTATGAAGAGAAGTAACCAGCACTTCACATTGAAACTTGGTTGAGATAAAAACTGTTAAGTGCCAAATACCATTCGGGACTCTACAATATCAACAGAATATCAATAATAATATGATCCAACGGAAGTACCAACTGTACGGTCCCAAACGAAGTAACGCTTGTATTATGGGTACCGTACAATGGACTAGGGATGCCTGGGTCGCAGTGCATAGTTACTTATATGGACGAAGTTTAGTCTTTACAAGCGCAGCCTGTACGTCAAGTGCGAGATTATTTGTAAGCTAAAGGTATACTTTATAGTCTACCGTATTTAGGCATTTTTTATGGAGCATTGAAAGTTTTAAATGCCGTCCGCTTGAGGCGTCGTTCAATTATCCATAAAAAATGTGTAAAATGTGTAAATATGGTAGAATATAAACTATACAGTTATCTTACGAATAATCTCGTACTTGACGTACTGTCTATCATCACAAAGTCCTGAGTTCGAGGAGGATAAAAAAATCATGAACACGCAATAATCATTGCGAAAAAATCAATTTTACACATTTTTTATTGAAACAGATTCAGAAAACCAATAATATGAAGATTCCATCAATTTTGTTTTTGTTCTGGCTGGTCACTTCTACACTAACCTATAACTATAGCCTCAAACTAGGGTTCCCTAATGTCTTGGGCATTAGAGATACCCACATTCACGTACATCACACAAAGTTTGCCCTTACCAGGATTCAAACCCATGACTCTTGAGACAGAAAGCAGGGTCACCAACTGAGCTATTTGGATGGTCAATTTTAATATCTTACCTAACACCACGCCCACTAAAATCACGCTAGCACCAACCCTAAAACTATACTCCTAGTACCTTCCGACGATCACGCAATGGTTTCATTGTTTATACCTCCTACTATTCTTGCTACCCTGGTATTTTAGGGGAAGAGATTGCGTTGTCCTTTGCGCCTAGTAAATACTGGGAATAAAGTTACCTCCTCGCGAGATATGTGCTCCTATTACAGGCGAGTTAATATTACTCCTGGTAGATTAATCTAACTCCTGGTAGGTTTAACTGGAACAGTTAAAAAGAGGTTTCAAATTACTATAAAACTATTGCCTTTAAGTTCGTGTAATATTTTGGACAAATATATATAATTAAATAATTTTTACTCGTGCATTTTTTATTTTTTTCAGTTGTAGTCATGAATGTTGAGGAAAGGACTCTTGTCACATCGAGATCGATCGATATTGCCTGTAGGTGTACTAATGGACTCTTGAAGGAATGGCGTACCGACATAGGGATTCCATAATTTTTCCATTTCCAAATTGATTATGATAGTATGAAAATAATTTTAAGCACAATTTCAAAATAACGGTAATGTCTCCAGTAGAAGAACTATCCAGTACACTAGTACCTGATACATGGACATTATATACTCACGATCAAATCATAAGTTTTTATATTATTATCAAATCCCATTTTATAATAATTGTCAAAGTCAATGTGTGCAGGTTTTTAAATATTCATTTTAAGTCGCCCGTTGATGTCTTTTATTTGACACCACTCTTTAGAAAACATGTCTTGATATTATTATTTTCACACTTCCGTCCGCGCCGGATGTCCGTTCGAATATTTATGTCAATTTCACAGCACTAAAATGCTACAGAATTGGGCTTAATAGTTTAGTATTAGCGGCTCATATAAAAGTATTACATTACATTATTTTATTTTAAGGATTTTAAAGTACTGACTAAATGTTTGTTATTACGGCCGATGAATACAATAAAACTGCGATAAAACGCGGAACGTTTAACTTTCTTTCAGATGTTTCATTTGTTTTCATATTATAGGAAAAATACTTTCAGTTTTTCAGCTTCAAGATACGGGAGGGCCGTTTGTGCCCGTATCTAACGAAAAAAATCTCGGCACCCCTAGCAACCCGAGCCGTCGGCACCAGGAGAGCAGAAAATTTCAAAGATATCGCCAACTCGTAATCGGGGACGCGGGCCGACTTGAATTTTGGGGTTTTCCCGCTAAAGTTCGGCTCAAAGTCGTCCTCAAAGCCCCGAGGTGGGTGGGCGCGGGTACCAGGGTGGCATGACTGGGGTGGCGGTTTCGGGGTATCAAAGTTTGCCCCCGTGGCGCGGTATACTTCGTAGGAGGGAACAGCCTCGGCTACTTTGTTCGCCTTTTGGCTCGTGACAGTGGCACTTAAGGGAGGTACACACGGTCGCCGAGCTATATTAAAGTAGTATAATCCTTAGTAAGTTGGCTCGGCGCTTTCCACTGACTTGGCCTTAGTGTCACAGACGCGAAACGTCGAAAGTGAATTACATGTTACGAACGAATTCAATTAGTTGATTTCATGTTGCTGGTTGCGATAAGGTTGAAATTTGTGTATAGAATAGCATACTTTTAAAAACTCATCAGGATCGTGAACTAATTAAGAAATACCCGTTAATGAATGATCAATTCATTGACTTCACGCAATGAATAGTTTGTCAATTTCTTTTTATCAATTACCGGTTACTAAGCCTGAATTACCGATTCATTTGTGTGCCTCAATTCTGTCTAACTAATAGCAGAGCTATCATTGAGTATCGTCATCGCTACATTTATTTTAAACGGTTAATATTACCCCGATTTACCGGTTAATAGCATCGTTCGAATTAACCGATTAGGTAGTTTGATGCCTTAAGAAAAAAAAAGATAAAACTGTCAGCCTTTATACGTCACCCTTATCATTTTATAGACAGGACTTAGTACTAAGCTTCAGATAACGTTAGGCTGGAAATACAATAATCGTAGCCTCTCGTGCTTAGTTTTAATCGATTGATAATCGATTTAGAAGGAATCGATTGTCACAGCGTATACATAGGTGTGTGTAACGACGACTAAGAAGTTCTTCATACAATAATTGTAAAACTCTCAGATTGCTGAATTATCTGACAATCAAACAAAAATCGGCGTGATTCAGAAAGCGTATACGCATAATGTTCAGCGTATAATAATAATCCCCCTCGCATTGAGGGGAGGCCCGTGACCGACAATGGGACATTAAAAGGGCTGGTATTATTAGATAATAATAAATTTAACAGGTAATTCAGGTATTCTTTTTTCTCTACAAACAATACTGTAATGGGCATGCAGTGTGATTCATAAAGAGTATACTTAGCCTTACACCTGCGCTTCTTTAGCGCTTTGTAATCATTATATGAAGTCAGAATTTAAAAAAAAACATACGAAAAATAACAATTGAAGTTTTTTTTAAATCGACATATCGAAATTGTGACATCACTACGAACAATTACGAATGTACTAAAGAATCGCAGGTTCAGGGCCTAGTATACTATTTATGAATCACACTGTATGCCTATTACAGTATTGTTTTGTTAAAAAAAGTAGCACCTGAATTACCTGTCAAATTTATTATTATACCCTGAACATTATGTGACGATCCCGAACGAGCGAAATATTACAATGGAATATAAGAATAGCACCCCCGTGTAATCTGATCACCCGTGCTATTTCATACTCAATCGAATATAAATAAAAAAAAAACATTGATGTCAGTTACAAATCAAACATTTTGTGAAATAAACAAAAAAACGTTATATGGACGTGTTTATTATTATGCGGGAGCGATATTTTTAATTGATTAAAAACGTATTGTAATAATTCCGAAATTCATTTTCTAACATTCTACTGGACGAATAAAACAGGTTTTACGACAATTTGGATATTTATGTTGTGAGACGCAAAAAGAAAACACTTTAATATAATGATATCATCAGATGAATACACCAACTATACGGTCGCACACTAAGCAACGCTTGTATTATATTATGAGTATCGTACAATGGACTCAGGGCGAACTCAGTATAAAGTACTTATGTATATATTAAACGTCCATGACTCGGGTACAAACATTCATGCTCATCACACAAAGCTTGGATTCGAACCCGGGACTCTCGGCGCAGAATGCAGGATCATTACCAACTGCGCTAATCAGGTCATCGATAATATATATACGTAAATAATTCCAAATTCATTTCAGTATAATATAAACAAATCATAAGTATTTCTAAAATTCGTACATAAAACGTTTATTCTGAATACATTTCTAGGTATCTGCCTTCATTCCTCCATTCTTGGTGATTAAAAGGACCTGATTAGCTTGGTTGGCAGTGACCCTGCCGAGCCTTCTGTGCTGAGGATCCCAGATTAGAATCCCGGTACGGACAAACTTTGATTGATGAGTAGTATTGCTGGTACCCGAGTCATGGATGTTCAATATCTATCTAAAGACACGGTGAGCATTTTCTGCGTAGATCGGACCGCAAGCGACAACTAAATAAGAGGGTACCCCCATCAAACTATGACGTCAACCACCTCAGTCCTCCCGTGACCATGGTTGCTGTAAAGTAGTCGAAACGTCAGGATCGTATAAACATAAAATGCAAAAAAAATATATTTCAATGTGTAGTATTCGCGTCAATAAAATAAATTTTAACAATATATATGGTAATAATATAATAGCCTGACATAATTAAAGCACAAAACACACCACACGAACAAAGTTAATTCGACCAAACACTATTGTTACGATGCGTATAAAAGAGGTATCGATAACTCGAGAAATAGTCATCGAAGCTTCTAGAAACAAAAATGCATTGTTGGGTCCAAGGTCCCCTGTCGATCTGTGAAGAAAGATCTAGAATCGTCAACAATGTTGCAACCGGCTTCCGGAATATACCTCATATTATTTTTATTAAAATTATTATTAGTAAACAAAAAGCGAGGACAATGCAATTCCTGGAACTACGAGTTCTCGGAATAATACCGATTAGACGAATACAGCTACGTACACTAGAACATTCTAGCGCCTCCTTATTACCGTGTACATAAGGTTCATTTTCCTCATGGAACATTTCTGTTTTGTGGGTTTTTGTCGACACCTTTCTGGAAAGATCCACCCTCGCTATTTTCGGATTATAAATAGTGTGCAGGACCAGCGACGACACAGTTTCTATTTGAAAGCGATTGTGAACACATCTCTCGGAAGCGAACTAAGAAGATTATACCGGCGACTCTAGCCAATACTGTGGACTACTGTGATTCAAAGTGATTTGGTGGATTGTGATTTGAGTGTTTACTAGTTAGTGTACTGGTGTGTACTATTTTTGCCTTCTGTGTGGAGAGCGATTAAAGTAATTTTCACGTAATCGGCATTTAATTATCCTCGCACGTAACACTATAATACTAGCAAAAATGTCATAGTGTGTGTAACAGCGACCCAGCTAAGAGAAATCCGAAACTTTTATATATAACGACGGAACAACGCTACCCTAAACCTACAAAGGTCAAAAAGGGCCCGAAAAGGGAATACGTAGGTCCCTAACTCGAGAGAGGCCTCAAAGGGTCTGTCCGACCCTAAAAAAGTATATAACCCGAGCGGTAGGTACCAGGGCCCCATATAAGCGTGGCGTCTTCCTTCTGTGCCTCCGAGCCAGGGAAATGTTAAGAAGGGTCCGGGAGGGACAGGATGCCCCCCCTCCTTCCGGTGGGGGGTGGGGTGTTGGGGAAAAAATTCAGTCGAGAGGACCGTGTACCCTTGGCTCGACCCGCCGCCGCCGTCTGCGTCCGTAATTAGTGATGCGGTGTACCGCGGGCTGCTCCTCTGTCGATATTTATTATCTTATATAGTAGCAAGGATTATTATTGATTGATACTTTAAAAATAATTTAATGGTGACGTGCTTATATAGTAATATGAATATAAATGTCACAGAAATAAAAAAAATAAGTATACAGAATAATTATGCTTTTTTTGGTCATGGAATTTGTCCTTCGATGAAATCTATACTAATCTATACTAATATTATAAATGTGAATGTTTGGATGGATGAATGGATGGATGTTTGTTACTCTTTCACGCCAGAACGGCTGAACGGATCTGGATGAAATTTGGCACAGAGATAGATTATAGTCTGGAATAGCACATAGGCTACTTTTTATCCCGGTAAAATGTATGGTTCCCGTGGGATAGATTTTTTAATTTTTTATACTTTTTATCGCGGGTAACACCGCCGGGCGCAGCTAGTAATATTATAAATGTGAAAGTTTGGATGGATGTTTGTTACTCTTTCACGCCAGAACGGCTGAACGGATCTGGATGAAATTTGGCACAGAGATAGATTATAGTCTAGAATAGCACATAGGCTACTTTTTATCCCGGTAAAATGTATGGTTCCCGTGGGATAGATTTGTTTATTTTTTTCATAGAATACCAAAAAAATAATTTTCTCATATATTTGATTCTGAGGCGGTACGAAGTTCGCCTGGACAGCTAGTATAGTCATAAGTAATTATTTTGAGTGTATTCCAATATATCCCTGCAATCAGGCAGTAGGGTTGAATGTGTAAAGATACAGAATTTGCGATCGTTAATCTTTTTGCTCATTATTTTGACATCCTAGTCGAAATGTGTACAAACGCTCAAAATTCATATGAATAAATAAAATTAAATAAATAAATATCGCCAGACGAACACACCAACTGTATGGCCCCATACTAAATAACGCTTGTGTTATAGGTACCGTACAATGGACTGGGGGTGATCCCAGTTACACCCAGACCAGGGCAAATTACGAAAAGACCGTTTCCGAAATTTGCCCAGACAGGAATCGAACCCGCAACTACCTGGTGCAGTGACCCGACCGGCCTACGCTCAAACCACTAGACCAAGCTGTCGTCGAATAATAATACTTATGAAAAATAACCTCCAAAAAAACATCGATAACTTTAGTCGCATCCCTTAAAGATTATGACAAGATACAGAGCACAGGGCTGCTAACGACGAGCGGAGAGCTGTCAAAAGAACCTACATTAATGTTATTATAACTTTTTCTCGACACCCCTGTGCATGACTCAGACGGCGCATCCTGTGCGGGGCGCCTTAGTGCTCGTGTGCGCCGCCCCTTAATGAAATACTGCCAGATATTTTATGTCATAATGCAATTAATTTCTAACTTCCATAGGTTGTCGTATTTTTGTTTAAGAATATATGACATTAAATTAAATAATAAATATTTTAATTAATTGATAAGTTTTGCATGCCTTCGGGCGGAATATGGTATCACTATTTGATATTTATTAAGTCCAGCTTTTATAAACGTATTCGCAATAAATTTATATGAATTTGAATAATAATAATATCGCCGGACGGACACACCAACTATACGGTCCCCCACTAAACAACGCTTGTATTATGGGTACCGTACAATGGACTGAGGCCGAACTCAGTATATAATACTTATATAGATATTAAACATCAGTGACTCAGATATAAACATTTATGCTCATCACACAAAGCTTGTCGCTACCAGGATTCGAACGCGAGGCCCGCAGCACAGAAACATGCATATTTAGGCTTTTTTCTCATAATTTTTCAACTTCAAGATGATAACGGCAAAAAAAAATTGAGTAGTTTTTTTTTTTGGTAAGTGGCGAAATTATGTAAAAATAAGAAGCTAAATACAAATTAATAGTTTAATACAATTAGTAAATTCGCAATAATTAGGAAACCATGTAACTTACATTATTGTTTTGTATATTTGTATCAAGGTATGGTTTTTAGCTGAAACAAAACATGAGTTCATATTTGTTAATTCTAAACAGGAAATACTAAAATTTGTTTGTTTGACTCAGATTAAAAATACAAAACGGGTTAACGGATTTGAATGAAATTGGCTACACATGCAGTTCATACTTTATAGGACATTTGCTGGTAACAGTTTGCATCAAATATAATATGTACTCATGTAGTATCATCCTTTTATGCCTCAAACCTGGTAAAACTTCGCCTTTTTTTGGCATAATCTAGCATGTTCAAGTCAACAGAAAACTATAAAATACTATATACCTTTATCAGTTATATGGTACTTTATACTTACATAAATGCCATATCTAAACACACAATAGAACGAGGGACGACATTTTTAGGTCTCAGAACCTTAGTTTAGATAACCTAGCGTTTGAAACCGACGTCTATCTGAAGCGAGGCGATTCTTTTGTTGGGTGAACCCTCAACCAAGAATGTAGGTTTATCTTGTATATTGCAATTGCTACCGTTTGTTGAAGTAATCGCCAATTATTAATTGATATTCTTCTAGTCATATATAAAAAATATATTTACACAATATTTACAACGCAAATATAAATTAAAAAGAGAATAGAAAAGGTTACCTACTTAATATTTACAAAAAAAGTGTTAAAATTTTGGCCCATGCGGTGGCGTGCCCAAGATGCTGGCAGCATTTCCTCGCTGAATAGCCAAATGCCCGGCCCTTGGGTCACCGGTAGCGTTCTTTAAGTTAAATTAACACATACAGGGCATGATCACACTATGCTGGGCGAGGTTCTTAAAATACACAATCTATTTTTTAAAAGGAAACATTAGATTAAAAACGACTTTACAATTCGCCACCAAAATCGAACAGCCGGGCGCCCAGAATATTGGCAGCATTACCACGCTGAATGCCGATATGTTGACCAAAATAAGTGCTAGCGACCTTGTAACCAGATGCCTTCAGCATATGCCTCGCAGTATCTCAGAGTATCTGCATTAAAATGTAATGTCTAAACGATTGTTTATTCACGCAATATCAACAGGCCTACGATAGCTTGGTTGTCTCTCAACAATTATAACATATTATTTTCAAAGCATACTTTGCTTTCAGTTAGCTTTGGTAGATAATACGACAGTTTAAATTCAAAGAGAACGAAATACGCGATTGTGATTGCGGGTGCAACTAACATCAACTTTTACATAATAGACCAGCGGTCAGGCAACAAAGTTGTGTGTTTACAGGCCTACGCTCAGTACCTTCGCACCCCCAAGGGTAGGCAGGGCGGGCCCATATTGGACATTTTGTATAAGTGTAGGGCCCGAATGCCCCGATCCCAAGGCAAATCCCTTTGGCGGACCCTTTTCGAAAAGGTCCTAGCGACCGTGCCGGAGCCCCGAATTTGCGGATTTTTAAGGTAAAATTTATATGGGGAGGGACCAGGGGTGTATGAAATGTGGTGGATGGTAGCATTATGTTTCTTATGTTTAAATGCCGGCCGTACTTATGCAAACATTATTTTATGACATGAGCCGATTTATAAATTGTTTTAAGAACCCTATTATCATACTGATATGGTGGAACTTATGTCAGATCAATTATAGGTATGTGTACAAGTTCTTTGCAGCATATAATCTAATAAAAGTAAATAGGTAATTCTAAAAGGTAAGTCCTTGAAAACTTGGTATCATCTATGTTCAGTGGTTTCTTTTAATAAGATATTATAAATATTGGCTATTTTTATTAATGTAACCAAACAAATGGAAAAAACAAACATAATATTCCGAGGACCGCATAAGCCCTAATTAGTTTCAGCGTGCGAGAGCACAATCCCTCACTGGCGCTGCGTATCGCGAACGTTTATAAATAGTGTCGGCGGGTGTGGGGCCGCCATCACGCGAGCCTCCTACCTACCTATGCGGTCCTGGTACTTAGTCCCGGACCCTTCGGACCCTCGTCGACCCGGGCTAACTAGATAACGACGATATCGGGCGAAACGAAACTAAAGGAAAAGTATTTGTAGCTCTGCTAGTGTGGAAACTGTGCGGAATTAGGATGTGGGGGGGGGGGGGGAATTGGGTCGCGTTAGCCAGTGGTAAATTAACATGTTTGCTCGCTGACTGGGCCCTTTCAAAGTTATAGTGAGAGATATATAAGCGTTTTAGTTCGGCGCCTCATGGCCGACTCTGTACAAAAATCTGTGAATTACGCTGAAATATTTTAAAGTATTATTTACTATGTCGCCTCTATAGTCTGTAGCGTACCTACCTCGCTACACTATTTTTATCACTCCGTTAATACTCCACTAGTTGTGACCCATAAGATTTAATTTATATGTTTTTTTAGGTTAATAAATTATTGCTATATTCTTACTGGACACGTTTACTTTCATCGCACCTTCAAGACTTGGGAGCTACAGCCTCCCACAAGTCAATAGAAACGAACTGAATAAGGTTTAACATGTGAAATATTTTAAGGGGTTAACAAGTAGGCGATAACGATCAAGTTTTGGTATAAAATATGTGTGTATCGATTTCTCTATGAGAAAGCAATTCAGTACCGTTTTACCGCGCACTTTTTACGTAGGGTTATTTTTTTAAATTCAAATATTATGATTTTTTAACGAGAATATGACCTTTATAGCCTACATATAGACCTCTTGTAATATTATTGTTAAGCCTTATAGATACCTAATGAAAGCTTGAAAACGATTTATTAAGTCAGAAAAGAAAGATTTTCTCATTTGAAGTGATTAAAAGCATATATTACTAATAGTAAACTGTACTGACATAGTTTCATAATTTTTCTTCAAATTTGTGTCTTACTACCACTAGTTAAATACGATTTCTAACAGTCACAATTAACCATTGATATAGGAAAGTATTGCTTATATCAATAGCATAAAGTTCATTTTAGCGATCTAGCTTATATACAACTGTGATTACTCCTAGATTTAATTATAAATTAAGATATTGGAGACGAATATTAGAAATATTCTTCTTCTCCTTTCTTTACGAAATGAAATGCGAAGAAATAAAATGGTTATGAAAATGGCCTCACCCACAACTTAGCGGGTATTTTGCCAATGTCAAGTAATTAATTGCAATACAACATTCAATAAATACAGATTACAAACAAAATAATGGATCTGACGTGATGATATGAAAATGGCGTGTCAAAAATAAATAATCTTAATTCAATAAAGAAACAACACAAGTCACTTGAAGTCGCTAAACGTCGGACAAAAGCTTTTTTCTTAATTAATTAAGTCGCAAATTGATTACTTTCGACGGGCAGGAAGGCATAAAAAGCGGGTAGGTACCAGGAGCGCAGCGGGCGGCTGGGGGTGTGCTGTACCCCGCCTTACGTTGCGAGTGGGAAATGTGAAAGCAGACACACGATCCCCGCTGCTACCCGAGTACCGACTGCACAAAAGTTGTACCTGTATTCCTGTATTTTACCCTAAAACCGATCAATAATATTTTCTTAACAGCTACCTGACTGACGTTGTACTGTCCTGAATGTCCAATGTTCTAAATAACTATTTCTTTACCTAAAAACTTTGCCTAAAACTATGCCAAATTGGTCCAGCCATAGTCAACGTACGGTATTTTATTTAAATAGATTATAGCATACGCCTTATGGGGATTAATTGGCCCTCGACCATTCGAGGGAATTTTGTTACACATGGATGAAAACCGCTAAACTTTACGGTTATCAACGTGGAGCGAATGCCTTCTTCGCTTCGAGACTAAACTAGTGGGACTACCACCGGAGACCTAGGTTTAAAACCATTTTGACGAACTGATTAGCTCAATTGGTAGTAAACCTGCCTTCTACGTTGAGGGTCTTGGATTCGAGTCCTGGTGGGCTAGCACGCATGTCATACGAGGGAAAGAGAAAAAATCGATGATACCCAAATGTATGAAATAATCATAAACTAGGATATTTAGCTTTCTCTGCAGTTAGTACACGAGACGGCCGTCCCAACGTACTACTAGTTATTATTTACCGGCTTTATCATTTCGAAAATTTCATATTCCCGCACTTGGACGCTTGAGGTTTAAAAGCGTGAGCGGGGCGGAGGGGGGCGAGGGCTGGGGGTGAGGGGTACCTCTACTTTTTGCCTACAAACAGTCCGCTTAGTACTTAGCACGACTAGGAGGACATAGGGTGTACAGAGCTAAGAAATAATAACTGCGGAGCATGCGAGAGGTGAGGGCGACTGGACATATTTTTTGTTACTCATGGTATCCTAATAGCTGGCATGGGCGCTTTAATGTTTTTAGATATAAAAATATATTCCTTTAAAAGTGATTTTCTAGGGTATTTTAACTAAAAATATGTCGTGAAAATATATAAAAAGATGAAAGATAATATTTGTTTTTTAATTTTCCCTTTAACATTAACAATTTTCAATTAAAATATATTGTTACTACGTTACACATTAGTGTATGTTTTCGTTTAGTATACATACATTGATGCTTTCGGTAATCTTCCTTTGAAGGCAACTATTTATATTATGTATCCGACCTACTTTTAAATATTAACATAATAATAATATGATAACATAACAAAAATAACAAATTGTCATGACGTCATAGCGGGTGAGTTTTCTACGCCGTAGCACCACCCTCGGCGTAGCCTGCTACGCCGTAGCAGTAATCAACCAATCATTTGAATTATAAAATCACAAAGAAAGTTTCAAACGCACGTATTAATAGCTACACGTGAAAATGTTCCCCTTTCCAGTAGGGGACTTATCTATTAAGAAAGAAATCGACTAAGGCTCCAATGCTGGTAATAAAATCGACTCATAATCGAACTCTGATATTCCTTTCACACTGTCTTTACAGTACAAAATCTTTTTTAAACGCATAAAAGGTACACAAGTTTAAAGTGCATTTCGATCCAGCGAGCCGGATTCTCAATGAAACCGCAGACGGCGCCACGGTGCGGAACTATAGCTGCACGAGTCTGTCAGCAACCTATCAGGGTCCCAGTGTTTCTAATGAAAGTTGCGGCGTCGGGCGGTCGTACTGTACCGTATTAATCTTGGCGGACGGTAGCCTCCTACGCGCCCCTGCTAGCCTGGTAGGTGGTGCCGAAGGAACCCCGTCGAGGGGGAGAAATTTTCCCCGATTTTTCTCTACTTTTCCCTACATTTTCGCTGCATGCATTATGCAGGGTGGCGCTTTGCTACGAAAATTTATTGATGCCGAAATAAAAGTAATGTCCTTTGGGTTCGGAAGCGAGCCTCTGAGAATTTTCTTAGGTATTCCAGTTAATTGGTGGATATGTGCGCCTGATTAACGAACACCGATTCCGACCAAGGATGATACGGGAGGCCATTGAAATTAAAAAAAATACACGAATTAATTCCGCCATCTCCATTCTATCGTCGGTCGACAAGACGCACGGACAAGTGTCAATCCGTACACTGTGGACATTCCTGCGGTACGCACTAAGCGTTTTGCTTCTACTTTCATCGTGCGAACTGCTAAGGAATGGAACACGCTACCGGCGTCTTTGTTCCCCGTTGACTACAATCTGGGTGTTTTCAAGTCGAGAGTGAACAGGTACCTTCTAGGCAAGTATGCTACATCGTAGATCTCATCGTCACTTACCATCAGGTGAGATCGAGATCAAATACTTGCCTATATTGCAATAAAAAAAAAAAGAAACATCCTTATTTCAATAGGGATATTGGCTGGGTGCTACTACCGACTTGGGATCCAATAATTTATATTACTAAATCCGAAACCAAGTGCACCATTGCAAGACCTCAGGACACTGTGAGACAAGGTCGTTCTGAGATTTGAAGATCGCTTCTCTACTCAGAACTATACATTATTTAATAAATTATATACAATAGTTATGTAGGAAAAACAAAAAACTAAAAAATACTTATTAATAGGACATTGTAAAATTAAATAAAAATAAAATGATAATGTTACGATACGTATAAAAGAGGTATCGATAACTCGTGAAATACTTATCGAAGCTTCTAGAAACAAAAACGCATTGTCGAGTCCAAGGTCTCCTATCGATCTGTGAAGAAAAATCTAGAATCGCCAACAATGTTGCAACCGGCTTCCAGAATATATCTCGTATTATTTTTATTAAAATTATTAGTAAACAAAAGGCGAGGACAATGCAATTCCTGGAACTGGGAGTTCTCAGAATAATACCGATTACACGAATGCAGCTACGTACCTACACTAGAACATTCTAGCCCCTCCTTATTACCATGTAAATAAGGTTCATTTTCCTTATGGAACATTTCTGTTTTGTTGGTTTTTGTCGACACCTTTCTGGAAAGATCCACCCTCGCTATTTTCGGATTATAAATAGTGTGCAGGACCAGCGACGAGACAGTTTCTATTTGAAAGCGATAGTGAACACATCTCTCGGAAGCGAACTAAGAAGACTTTACCGGCGATTCTAGCGAATACTGTGGACTACTGTGATTCAAAGTGACTTGGTGTATTGTTGTTTGAGTGTTTATTAGTTAGTGTACTGGTGTGTACTATTTTTGCCTTTTGTGTGGAGAGCGAATAAAGTAATTTTCACGTAATCGGCATTTAATTACCCCCGCACGTAACAATATACATTATTAAGTCGATTAAAATTATACATGTTACCTATTCAATTTAATCAGGATTAAAGAACAACAAATAATTAAAAAAAATATGGTCTGTTATGTTTTGTTTTGGTATGTTTTTGTTGTTAAAAATATGCTCAAGTATCGCGTTACAAAAATAAATGTAAAATATAATGGAAATCCAATAAAGGAGTACTTAGTTTTCATGGCTACATCAATATTCAGGTAATTATTTCGATGTGAATGCTGATACATTACCGGCCCAACCCTGTCAGCGCGCAATCAAACCTAATAACACAAAAATTGGACAAATTATTTTCAATTTTGTGTTTTTAAATTTGTTATATAATGTATTGGAGAAAAACGGACAGACAGGGTACGGAAGTTTAGTGATTCTATATATATAAAACAATGTCGTGTTAGTTACACCATTTACAACTCAAGAACAGGTGGGCCGATATTTATGATCTTTTTTTTTTTACTTAGCCTGCGTCCCGAATAGCAGAATGACATGGGAAAAATTCGCTAACAAAATATTCATAAAGATAATTCTTTGTTCATACATTTTATTCTGAGGCGGTACGAAGCTCACTGAGACAACCAGTCTTTCTATACAATTTAACTGTATTTTATTCATTGAGAAGTGTTCCACCTTTTCTGATTATTGACCACATGTTAGCTAAAGTGTTACCACGTATAGGCTTAATGATGTTTAGTTATCAATAAAAAAAATCTCAGCCCGTTGATTTTTCATTTGTGCGCGAAACGAGGAAATTACTATCAAGTAAAAAATACGTCTCGATCTTTGGCGTCGAGAAAAAAAATCCGGCAAAGAGGAAGCGAGCGACCATTAGGGTATTATCGGGCAGAGGGAGGGCGAAAAAATCAGAAAAAAATTGCTAGAACCACCCCTTCCTTTCCGTGAGCGTCGCCTGCGCCACCCCGGCCTTACATTAGACACCCGGTGGCCGGGGGGGCATGTGTGGGGGAGAATTACATGAACGACAGGTGAATTTGGAAAATTAAAGTTACTATTAGGCACCGGTACTGTGGACCGAGGCGAGGCTTAATTGTCAAAGGAACACGCATACGAGGGCCACAACTGGCTGTTAGATAACACACCTTAAATACTTTCATTAATTAAAATTTGATATTTGTTATATATAACACAATGTCGTGTTAGTTACACCATTTATAAGTCAGGAACGGGTGGGCCGTTATTTATGATATTTATTTTTTATATTGATTTCTTGTATTTACACGAATACTACGCGTTGAAATACAACTTATTTTGCAGATTTTATTGCGCTTATTTTTTGTTTGCTGCGTATATGTTATGGTTGTTGCTTGCAGCCGAAACGTCGGGAACGTAAACAGATTAAATAATAGCAAAAAAAAATCTGTGAAATAAGTTTTATTTATATCTTTGTTTTTTTTTTGTAATGTCTTCTAGCCGAATAACTTTTAAAAAGAGGAAAAAATTAAGATATTTTCATACATTTGATGCGGTACGAAGTTCTCCGTGACAGCTAGTACGTTATAAATGAAAAAAGCATTGATAGCCAAGTGGGTAGAACGCTTGCCTTGGAAACAGCAGCAGAGTAGCAGTTACCACACCACCCTTATTTCCCCTTCCGGAATTCCTAGAATTAATGTGCGAATCTCATTTTAACCATGGTTAACTACTATAAGCTATCCAATAGTGATAATCCCGTTAAAATCGGTCCAGTAATCGTCCATCAGTCTTTGTTAAAAAAAAAGTCAAGCCCGCTGAGTTTCTTGCCGGATCTTCTCAGTAGAGGTCGCGGTTTGATCCGGTTGTAGAGTTAAGAAAAAAAAAGTTAATGACAATTTGTAAGTGCCCCCGTAGGCCTATACGAATAGATGATTTGACGTTGACTTTGACTCCAGTAATCGATAAAAGTATGTCCTACAACACATTCTTTCACCCGTTTTCGAGTTATAAATAGTGTAACTAACACGACAACGTTTTATATAGATAGATTATAGTTTTAACTAGCTGTGGCCCGAGCAGTGGCCCGCGACTTCGTCCGCGTGGTATTTAACAAAGACAACCGTTGGCAACAGCCTGCTCGCCCATTCTGAGCCCGCGGGACGCATTGCAGGTGTTTGCTATCAAACTTAATCAGGCGCTGCGCTGCAACATTGGTTTTAATTTTTTTTCGTGAGATCCTATTTTTTTTCTAAAATAAAAGTAGCCTAAGATACTCTTTGTTACATCAGCTATCTGCCAGTGAAAGTCCCGTCAAAATCGGTCGAGCTATTTCAGAGATTACCCGGCGGAGATATACAAACAGACAGACAAAAAATTTAAAAAAGGTTGTTTTGGTATAGGTAACGTGTATACATCCAAATGCACTTAGTAAAAAGCGGTTATTTTAATATTACAAACAGACACTCCAATTTTATTTATATGTATAGATTTGATTGATGTAAAAAACAGGACATTACTCCCTACCCTTAAGGGCATTTAATTGTCATGGTATTTATTTATAACTGGTGTACCCAGCATGCATTGCAACGCCACATAATCCCTATAGCAGTGATAGCCAAGTTGGTAGAACGCTTACCTCGGTAACAAGGATTGCAGGTTCAAACCCCGGCTCGCACCTCTAGGATTTTTCAAGTGCGAATCTCATTTCCACCTTAATTGCTAATACGGTGAAGGAAAAACATCGTGAGGAAACCTGCATGTCTGAGAGAACCCCTCGGAAGATGTGTAAAGTCCGCCAATCCGCACTAGGCCAGCGTGGTGGACTATGGCCTAATCCCCCTTGCATTGAGGGGAGGCCCGTGCCCAGCAGTGGGACATTAAAAAAGGGCTGGAATCATTATGGACTTATTATAATCCCTCACCAAAGTTTCAGGGCAATCTGATGAAAATCTTAAGAATACTAGGAACACATCAAGACAAACAAATAAACAATATTTTCTATACACATAAGTATGTAGATAAATTTTACTAATGGCGTCCGGAAATATATTCCTGACATTAGAACCACACGTGTGTAAATTTCCTCATCTACCAGGAGCACAAAGCTGTTCAAGAGCTACCGAGCACCATTTCAAAAGAAACCCAAAGGGACCCTAACGAGGAGGTCGAGACACGCGTCAATATCAAAATAATTCATATGTGACAATAATTAAGAGGTTTTGTCCCTCCCACTCGCCCCCTGGGGTAAAGGGGGGTGCAAGAGGGGGACACGAAGCCCCATATGACTCGATAGGTGCCCGACCCAACCCCGCTACCGGATGGGGATGGGATGCCGTATTAAAGATTATTTTTAGTTTCTTGAATGTTACTATATTCAGCGTGATTTAGAAAAGATATACCTACTAACATTTGAACCTGCGTTTCTTTAGCAAATTAATAATAATTATGTGGACCCAGATTTTTATATGTTAGGCCATCGCAAGGCCATAAATATATGATTATCTATTTGTACATAATATTATTTGCGTACTATGTTATCCCACCAATATTATAAATGTGAAAGTTTGGATGGATGTTTGTAACTCAATCACACCAGAACAGCTAAACGGATCTGGATGAAATTTGGCACAGAGATAAATTATAATCTGGAATAGCACATAGGCTACTTTTTATCTCGGTAAAATGCATGATTCTCGTGGCATAAAGGACATACTTTTTAATCGCGGGTAACACCGCGAGGCGCAGCTAGTTAATAATAAATAAAAAAAACTAATTTAATTATGAACTTACCTACTTTATTGATAATTTTAAAGTGGGTTCAACATTTAGAATTAATAAAAAACATTATTTTATAACTCAGTAAGTACTAGGAAACCATAAACCATCAAGAATTATTTCGTGGAGTTAATAGCTAAAGCACGGTGTCCGAAATGATTATTTAATAGAAGCCCTCCCCCTGCCCATGAGGCCCGGCTCAGGGGGTGCGAGACCCTAGAAAAAGTTTCGTTGCCACGTCTATCAAACTAAGGGATGGATAGGGTAAACTGTGGAGACGCAAAGTAGACAGAAAATGTGTAAAAAACTTTGATGATTACGCGACGGAATTAAAGTATCTTGTTTGACTAGTGACTATAACACAAGTACGCCTATAATAATTAGTGAAATAAGGGAATTGAATTTGACATTCATTAATTTTGCCCTAATTGAACGAAACAGATTAATTTCGAAAATTATATTTTATATAATACATGGATGGTATACAATGCTAGTCTCAAATATTTTAAGAAATCAGTGGATTATGAAGATCGAATACTCAATAAAAAAAACGAACTTAAACCTGAAATCAACAACACCAAGTACAAAGTGCGCAGTTTAAAGGTACTCGTTCTTCACAATAAACACCATTTTTGTACATATTTTATTTTATAAAAGAAACGTGATGGGTATACGGCTAATTGTTAGCTTGTGTAAATATTTTACACTATCCCCGAATTTAAAGACGGTTTATAACTATATCAAACATCATATAGTACTGCCAAAGACAAAACTTGTGCGCAATACTATGTGACTCTGATAAAGTTATAAAACGTCTATAAATTCGGGGGTATTTTTTTAATTTTCTTATAAATCATAATTTTTTCATATTATTTGTAAAACTATAATATCGTTTTGTCACAACGAAGTTTTAAAAATAAATTCATATAATACACATATACTCTATCGTGTTCGCTGTTCGGCATAGTCTGAGCCCAAAACTAATACGAGTAGTATGCGGTTTATTATAACAAGTTAGAACAAACGATTATGGGCATTTTAGGTGCGCGTACACTGTTATAATAATATGCAACTTTTATATGTGTTTAAAAATTAACTATTGTTTTTATAAAGCCAATAATATGATGATTTTGATTTACATTATGGAATTAATTAAGTATTCATTGGCCATCCCGGCAAATGCTTGTGATTACGTAAAGCAATTGAATTAATTAAAAACTCAGAAACATACTATATATCTATCCCACTAATAATATAATATAGCACATAGGCTACTTTTTATCCCGGTAAATTGTATGGTTCCCGTCGGATGGATTTGTTTTAATTTTTCATAGAGCAAAGGATCGACATGATTTTTTGCATAGGTAGTGGTAGATTAGGGGTCAGAAAATGACATAGGAAATAGAGGAAAAGCACATAGTTTTGATTCGTGGATAACACCGCGAGGCGCAGTTAGTCATATATAAATGTTGGCTGACTGTAAGCAACTACTTACCTACATATTTGGTGTCGGTTCCGAACGGCCGATAAAGGTATTATTTTCGAACAATCCTACCGATATGTGATCGTAAAGATATTTAATTATGTCACTTGTGAAATACCAGGCGATCATGTCTATGTAGATACAATATTCTGCGATATTATATATTATTATGTACAGTAAAATGGGGGTTGCGACGCTGTCAGTGCAGATTATATGGGGTTGCGCGTACCAAGGGTTCCCGCGGGTGGTACGGGCCTCACGGCGCGCCTTGCTACCAGGATGCTATAAAATAATAAGACGTTTATACTTATTATTATTATATAACTACCTATTATGGACTCGATTTTCTACAAAATTGTTTAATTTTTTAATTATATGTTTGCGTAATCACACTAATCCCACTAATCCCACTAATATTATAAATGTGAAAGTTTGAATGGATGGATGTTTGTTACTCAATCACGCCAGAACAGCTGAACGGATCTGGATGAAATTTGGCACAGAGGATATTTTGATCCCGACAAAATGTACGCTTTTTAATCGCAGGTAACACCGCGGGGCGCAGCTAGTTATTATATAAATACCTATTATGGAGTCCTGTGTCTACAAAATGGTTTGATTGATTGATTATATTATTGCGTAATAGCAAATAAAAAAAATAAGATAGAAAATAATCGTGTTTATCTTTTGTAGAAACAGAGTAAATATTTTTCAAAACGCAGGCGCTGTATTGGAATGCCTTTTTTTATTTTTGTGCTGTTAAGAAGCAATAAAAGGTTGATAACAAAATTACTATACATTTGTACTAAGGCAACATAATATCAAGGATGCCTCATCCAACATTTCGTGTATCGCGGTCGCGTCCTTTGCGTATGCCCGGGTAGCTAGCTCCAGTAATGATTTACGCACCCCTAAAACATTTATTGGGATCTCTGGATAAGTTATGCTACCCTGGGTTTTTGTCTGCCCAATCTCTGAATACCAGAATGCTATGTAATGTCCCTGATTTTCTTAATTACAAGCATGTTTGTATGGCTTTCACGCCTGATCGTCTACAACGATTTTCAACTTGTTTTGGTTAACTTCGGCTATCTTCTTCTTTTTCTACGAAATGAGATGGGATGAAATAAAATGGACATGAATTTGGCCTCACCCACAACTTAGCGGGTATTTTGCCAATGTCAAGTAGTCAATAGTAATAACACATTATAAACAAAATAATGGATGTGACATGATGATATGAAAATGTCGTATCTCGATTATCTTGTATCGAGCTTCTTTTCATCTTGTATCGATTCGAAAAGCAAAAGACAACTAAACATTACTGGCGGCTATAGACACGTAGATTTTTTTTTTTGGCTCACGCTTGTCTAGACTAGAGGACAAGCGTGTCATAAACTATCGTGGGGATTTCATTTCACAATTTTTAATAAAGCTTAAGTACTAGGGTTACAAAGTTAAAAAGCCTAGAGCATAATTTAAGTTCGGAAGGTTTCTAAAATGTTTATAAAAACAATATTATTAAATTACTATCAGGTTGTTGAATTTGAGTAAAACTTCTTCAATATTCTCAACACCCCCTTTAATCTTCGTTTTTTTTCTCCTATTGTTTATAAAACCGAACACGGTATCCCTCTCTTCTTCATACACCCTTCCTTTTCACACATTCCCTTACGTTCCATTTCATGCATATTATTTATGTTCCATTCCCACATTAGTTACCAACTTTTCACCGATATTGTCTAATATAAGTAAGCAAGCCTATTGCAATTAACCGGACCTATCTAATACCGTTCATATAACCTTATATTTAAAATGTCGGGAATCGATACCAACGCATGCTGGAATATTCTTAGACCAAAAGGACAATCTGAATATAAGACCACATCAAATACTTCAGATATGACAGTTAAGTAAATGAGACTCGCATAGACATTCGCGTTGGAATAAGTGGGATGCATTGAGTAGTTTCTTCTCTTTTTGACTGTTTGCCACAAAAGTCTGGAGGAAAATTTCGTGGCAAACAAAGTAACGTTATAAATTTAAAAAAATCTGTGGGTTTCGCTTCATGAGTTACAGAATTTACTTCAGTTATGTTCCCTAGCTATTAGATTTTTATTTTGTTAACAAAACGTAGCGCCACCGTAGCAATCAGCAAAAAAAATCCGCCTAGATTAAAACCATTTTTATATTTTCACGTCATCATCAATTTTTCGTTTATAATGTGTATTTATTGATTTTTTTGCCGCTATTAGATACTTGACACTGGCAAAATACCCGCTAATTTGTGAGTGAGGCTTTATCCATTTCCTTAGGGACAAAAAAGAAAAAATAACGTTTTTTCCAATTTTATTTTAAACCAAGCAATAAGTTTAAGTGTACCCACAATGTAGGTTAACAGTTAAAAATATTCCTTTAGTTAAGTTTTTGCGGCGTTGCGTGTTAACTATGTACCAAGCTACTAGGCGCTTAAAGGAGACGAGGAGGTGGGTGGAAGCCGCCTACCCATCGCCTTGCGTTCCTAGGTACATGTGTGAATTTACTACGGCGCCCTGCAGGCGGCGAGCAGCCTCGCTACTAATTCCGTTAAAATTCTCCGTCGGTGTTATGCTCGCCTGGTAGCGACGGTAAGTAGGGTAAATGACAACGGGGGTGGTTGCCAGTTGGCTGGCAACCCACCCCCGTGGCGCAAGGGCTTTAGCGTTTATTTGCGACTAGCGCCGCGTCCCGACTTGGCACGGGCGGGGATATTTCAACTTGGTTGATTTAAACGCGCCGAAACGGGGTAAATAACATGTTTTAATGCTGAGCAGTATTGCTATGATTTAATGTTACAATTGCAATGATAATAATAAAAAATAAGATATATAGTTGTACTAGCTGCGCCCCGCGGTGTTACCCGCGATTAAAAAGTATGTCCTTTATCCCACAAGTATACCATACATTTTACTGGGATAAAAAGTAGCCTATGTGCTATTCCAGACTATAATCCTCTGTGCCAAATTTCATCCAGATCCGTTCAGCCGTTCTGGCGTGATTGAGTAACAAACATACATCCATCCTATGACATTTATATTAGTGGGATAATTTCACGATGATTTTCAGCCCTATTATAATATACATGTACAAAACTATTATATATAGTAGGATCACCAATGTATTCGTTACCCAGTAATAAAAATAATTATGGTGTTATATCATAACACTTGCTATAATTTAAGTTTCAATATGTTTTTTGAAGCTTCAATAGTTATTCTAAGTACGAGGATACAAATAAAATCAATATTATAAAGAAATATCATTTATAAGGTATATTTATTGAATTTAATATTGCTATTAATTACTTGACATTGGCAAAATACCCGCTAAGTTGTGGGTGAGGCCATATTCATATCCATTTTATTTCATCGCATTTCATTTCGTAAAGAAAGAAATTTCGCCGCTAAAACGTTGTCTATGGTTGGCCTACTAACAAGCACAATGACGTCATCATCCCAGACTTATGCACAACAGTCATCAACACCGAAAACAAACAAATTGATTAACAAAAAGTAGACTTTAAAGCTATTTGAATAAATATTCAAATCGAATGTGAAATAAACGGTATTTACGTCTTTTTATATATTGTATAGAATTAACCCTGCTGTGTCGTGAGGGGTCTAACAGACCCTCGTGGTAATGAAACGCAGCATCGATCGCGTGTGGGGCGAAACTTAATTATGTCACCGTTCAAGGTCACATAAATATGGACGAGCATAAATTGTTTTTGGATACCATAAACGATTTAATATTGATTTCTTTTATTTACGCGAATATTCCACATTGAAATAAAACTAATCTTACGGATTTTATAGCGTTTATTATACGTTTTTTTACGTTCCCGAAGTTTCGGCTGCTTTATAGCAACCATGGTCACGGGAGGACTGCTGGTTGTGCTTGAGGTTGTATAATAAACGCGATAAAATCTTTAAGATTACATGATTTTACTGTATTTTTTAAACTTAAAAAATATATAACACTGTCGTTAGATAAATTTACTAACTCTACGGTCCCAAACTAAGCAATACTAGTATTATGGGTACCGTACAATGTACTGGGGACGATTCCAGTATATAATAATTTTATAGATATTAAACAATGACGGGTACAAACATTCGTGTTGTTTGCACCTACCGGGAATCAAAATCGAGACTCTCGGCTAAGAAAGCACAGATTGCAATTAGCATACTTATTTCTGGATGGTAATAGAAAACAAACTTGACACACGATTATAGTCCCAATTATCTATATTTAATATGTACAAAAACTAAAAATAGCCAATTATTTATATTTCGTTAACAAATATAACATTGCCATGGAATATAGTAAATGAACAATTCCTGTATCTAAGCGAATTATAATTTAAACACTTCTCACACAACAGAAGCCGCCGTCATACAACTGTATACATAAAGCAAAAGCAAGTAGACACGTGAAACAATTTCTTGTGGCATAGTTAGGTAAAGTAAATTAACAATTCGGACTAAACATTGCCTCGAGCAAGCTATAGGCGTAAATAATGAGAACACAAGTTTGAGCTTATTCTTTAATGTTAAGCAAAAAAAAATCTAACAACATTGAATATTTATACCAAGTCCTATGCTTGGAGTAATTTTAAGACAGGCTTTTATTATTATTCTTAGACTTTCCTACTTAAAGTTCTATCAACAATGAATAAAGGTTTTCCTGAATACTTATTGAATATACAAGCACATTTTGAATGCTATGACCCTGCTTTCAGCACCGAGGGTCTGGGGTTCGAATTCTGGTAAGAGCCAACATAACATTACCCTAGTCATAGCTATGTAATCACACTAATATTATAAATGTGAAAGTTTGGTTGGATGGATGTTTGTTACTCAATCTCGCCAGAAGGGCTGAACGGATCTGGATGAAATTCGGCACAGATAGATTATAGTCTGGAATAGCACATAGGCTACTTTTTATCCCGGTAAAAAGGACATACTTTTTAATCGCGGGTAACACCGCGGGGCGCAGCTAGTATACTCGTACACATAAAATGATCGCCCTCAGTCCATTGTAAGGTACACATAATACAAGCGTTGCTTAGTTCGAAAGCGTGTTTGTCTGGCGATATTATTATTATTTTGAACATTCCCAAAGCGAAAATTCGTAATCCAAGCTCCACCAAACTGAATATAGAGATTCCTAACACATATACGGTACATATAACTAAACAAACTTGTAATCTCTGACATCAAAGCCGTCACACGGCCCGCAAGTGGCGGCCGACGAATAAAATAGCCTGTTGTGTTATTAACAGCGCCCGTCGAGAAAAAAGGGGGTGGCGTGCGTGCTAGGGGGGAGGGGCTAGATGTGGCACGCGGCGGGTTGCTTTCAGGGAACAGTACTCTCGCAATTGTGGTCTGATCATCTTTGAGGATCGTTAAAAAGTTACCACAATAAGATTATTCAGCAGCAAATCGTGGGATATTGAATTATATGTTAATAGGAAAATTCGAAACGGCTGTAGAGATATATTTATTTTTATAATATGGAAACTGACTCTATACTTAATAATTTAAAAGTTATTTGCATTTAGAACTATAACCTCGGTAACGAGGATCGTAGCCTCAAGCCCCGGCTTGCACCTCTGGAATTTCTGGATTTCCTGTGCAATTCCCATTTTGAACAATGATTATCGATTACATAGCGGCGAAGGAAAACATCGTGATAAACCTGCATATCTGAGAGAAACTCTGGAAAGACGTGAGAAGTCCGGAAATCTGCACTGGGTGCCTGCACTACCGAGGTGGACTATAATATACTACAACAGTAGAACATTAAAAGGACTGGTATTTTATTTAATACTTATAAAATAAATAATAAATTAAAACATTTCGGAAACATCACAAAATTATTTGACAACTATTTCTCAATACTTAACTATATTTGAAATCCATTCATTTTTGTTAAATTTATTTGCAGACCCACTAATCCTCAAAATGTGTTCGCTTCAAGACCCATCTATATAATCTATATCCCTGTACCAAGTACCCGAGAAAAAAAGGGGGGGAGGGTCGAATATCCCACAAGGGTGGTCGGCAATGGACTGGAGGAGCCCCAATCAATCTTACAAGTCGCAGTGCGATGCGGGGCCCGGGCGAGGGGCCGGGGGGGAGGGCTAAGGCACTTTTGGGAGGTCGAAGGGACGATACCCTCTTATAGACGGGCCCGACTGACCCTTAGGGAGGCTCCACACGAAAAAGGTCAAACATAAAGTTTTTGTTAGTAGGATATTTTGTGCGTTAGACCCCGTCGTAATATGAGCTTTATGTGCTAGATAATTGTTAATGGGTAGGTGCTTGTATTGTTATATAAAAAATAACTCCAAAATCTGTTTTCGACCAAATGTAATCAAAAAAGGAAGAATAAAGATTCTAAACAAAATTGAACAGTTTATACTTTGTCCAACAATAATTAATATTTTGTTTATAAATTAAGTTCCTATGTGGTCTCTATCAAATCGACATACTTAATAAAATCAAGACATGCCTACTTATTTTAAATCCATTGCGCTAGACAGAAATTTTAATATTATTACTTACTATTCTTTATTTATTATCAAAATAGGTAGGTATGCCTAAATGTTACGCATTCTAAAAACATACAACTAATTTCCCCAACGCCTGTAACATAATTTAACACCGAAACATCTATGAGAGCCTAGTAGATATTGTAAAAATAACCGTCATCAGAAAACTTACTTGCCCACTTTTCCGTCGGGCATCGTTTTTGTGTCTTGTCTAATACCGTGACGCCCCCTCGGGCTGATGAAACCCCGTGCCCTCCGCCCCACCGCCCACTTTCGCCCCCGTTCGCCCCAAGCGAGAAAAATGAGTTAGAAAAGATGCGGCGCCCGATTATGGCGTGACGCGGTGTGGTCCTTTGTGCGGGACATTCGCCCGAATCAATCGCGGGTCGTGTAGGACGCCGCGAGCGGTACAGGGTCGCGTGACAGGTGCTCTGAGCGTTAGCGCCTATAAATTCTGCTCTTCTAGTCATTTGTTTGTTTGAGATAACTTTTTTGATTAATATTTACGCGAATACTACACGCTAAAATGAAACTAATTTTACAGATTTTATCGCGTTTATTTTATGATTTTTACGTTCCCGACGTTTCGGCTGCTTTACAGCAACCATGGTCGCGGGAGGACTGAGGTGGTTGACGTCTTGGTGTCACAGTTAGAAACGGGGTACCCTCATATTTAATTGTTGCTTGTGGTCCTTTTGGAATAACTTTCTTATAGATAAAAATAACAACAATATAATATACAGTCTGATTCAGAAAAAGTATACGTGTACCTGTTATACCTTGAACCTACGCTTTGTAAATATAACGTGAAGGTGGAATTTCAATACGGCAATTTAAAAAAAACAATTTTCACTATAAATCACAATTATCATAAGTCCCACCAACGAATAATATTGCTATCTCGCTCATATGAGCGTATGAGCGAGATAGCAATATTTCCCTTATTCTTATAGTCGTAATAAGTATATACTTATTACGACTATAAGAATAAGGGAAATAGCTACATTAGTTTGGTCATATTTTGTTTGTGTGGGTATGTTATTCACACCCGAATAAGGTCATTGTTATATATATATATATATATATATATACAGGTTGATTCGCTAAGGGTATACTAACCCTGGAACCTGTGCTAATTAAGGTGGAAGCTCAGGTCAGGGCGCGAAATTCAAAATGTCAGTGGTTTTTAGTTTTTACGAAAAATTTGGACATCTTCACGATGTAGTTTAGTTTTTTTGCGATATTAGCATCCTGCATTGGATGCCTCGATGTATTAAGTTTGCTTAAAAAATACCTAAAGCGATACAACACCATAAAGTTAGTAAAAACCGCTACTTTTACTGACTTTATGGTGTTGTATCGCTTTAGGTATTTTTTGAGCTGGAGAGGCTTTGAGAATGAGCTGAATCCATGGTATTACCATTCGTTACGATGTCACTTGCACAGGGTATTATGAAAAAAACTATTATACCTCAATCATTCCGTAAACATCCCATGAAGGTCTCCAACAACATAACAAGGAAATAAAGAACCAGTTATTTTTTTTTTTATTACATTATAGGCCCGTATTTGATCTCGATCTCACCTGATGGTAAGTGACGATGAAATCTACCATGGAGCATACTTGCCTAGGTAGGAAGGCGGCAGTAGATAAGAGACGCTACATTCACTAGGCACATGCAGCGCAGCTGATCTGACCCGCCATCCATGAATGGCAACACCGTACATCATGCCGGAACACGGCTAGGCCGCTTGGCGACATGGCTTTGTTCAGTGGGTGGTGACTAGCCACGGCCGAAGCCTACCACCAGTAGAGTTGTCACCTGGTTGGCACCACCCAGGGTCACGTGTAGAGTATCTCGAGGGTATTTAATTCTCCTTCGGACGAAGGTGACTCGACCCCAACTCGACCCCGTTCGGCGCACAAAGCGCGCTTGCGGGCCGAAGCGACCGCCGCAGTTTTACACCAGTTTGTTGGCTGAAGTTTAAGCTAAGGGTTAAACGCGGTCCGACCCGCAAAATCATACGAATATTTTGTTCCGAATTTATTTTGATAAACATTCATTTTATTAAACCCGCGTGCGGTTTGAGATTATTCGCGGGGGGTATGTGGAATTCAAAGAGAACGTAGTAGAAATGAAGTAGATAATATGCTGATGCTGTTGTAAAACACCGGCGCTCCACGAAGTCTGCAATCTATGAAGATGTCGATGAACGGGGCTCAACTCAAAAATATTTTTTTTGGGAAATCGCAATCAAAGATCATTCCAACTGAACGGGGAGGACGGAAAGTACCGGTGCGCCTCGCATGGCAACACACTGGAGCTTATATTTTTTTGTAATATACATGAATGTTATAAAAAAGACAAGCCCGCTGAGTTTCTCTCCGGATCTTCTCAGTTGAGCTCGCGTTCCGATCCGGTTGTAGAGTTAAGAAAAAAAAATGTAAACGACAATTTGTAAGTGTCCCCGTAGGCCTATACTATACGAAATAAATGATTTGCCTTCACGTTCATTATGTATATTATAATAGGGTAGCATCATATCGCTCTGACCATTCGCGGCCAAGCAGTAAAACGTAGAATAAATCTTAATTATACATATAGACTCACCTTATTCTCTTCATCGGCCATACTTCTCATATGTTTTAGGTACGCCGTCGTGATTGGGATGCTGTAGTCCATCTCCTCGCCATCGTAGAACACCCCACCGTCAGGCCTCCAAGGCTTGGGGACCCTCGCATACGGGCTCGTGCTCTCCAAACTAGCAGGCAACAATTTCTTCTTCGGCGGGGACCGTGACTTCGGCGGATCTTTCGACGTTAAATTAGCCACATCTAACGGATTATACTTCTTTTCCCTTTTCACTTCACTCTTATCACTTTCATTCTCTGATGCCCTGGTACTCTCGTCCGATTGCTTCTCGTCCTCCCTCTGTGACGTCAGCGAGGGGCTATCACACCTCACCTCCTCGACGTCTATCAGGCTATTGTCGTCCTTGTCTATCTCAGGGTCCGCTCTCACGGTTTCTTCCTCCCTGGTAGGTTCGACTGGGGAGCATCTACTTAAAACTGGTGTACCATCGAAGCCGTTGAGTTTCTTCGGTGTTAATTCTATGTAGGTCGGCTCCTGGTCATCAATGTCGGTCGCTTTAGGGCTGTCAACCTTTTTGAGTGGCTGGAGTTCCGTAAAATCGAATTTTGGCTCGTAATAATTGGAATGTGCTGCGTCTATCTCCGATTCCCAGTTTCGCGTGTAATCGGGCGCGCATTGGGGTAGGAATGGGAGGAAGGGGGGGTGCCTGGTCGGGGAGGGGGAGGGCGTCGGGAGGGGGGGCGGTGAGGCGCTGCGCGGGCGCCTGGCGCACTCGGCACATCCGGTGAGGAAGCGCGTGACGGCCTCGCGAGGCAGAAATGCGTACGTCTCGGTAATCTGTTGGCGAAAACATCCGTGATTAAGGAAGGAACGAATATTTTTTTGTGTTTTGTTATTGTGGTTTCGTGGTGGAATTAGGTTAAGCCGTAGGTAGAAAGGTTAGCTTTATTATTGTTCTAATAAGAATAATAAACGAATCTTATTCCTGGAGTTGCTATGAAATTTAACCCCTAGAAACATTGTTGGGGATACCTACTATTCATTTTGTAATAATCGTACGTTTGTAATTTGTAAAATATTAAAAAAAAAAAAATTCATTTACCAAAACCAATTTGGTTACTTAGCGCCATCTTTCTCAAACATAATTTAACTTACAAGCTATGACTTTCTGGGATATGGTGCGGTGTATTATGGGTTCGTCGTTAGTGGTGTAACTAAACGTAGTTCAGTTATCACACACTAGATGGCGGTGTCGTAAAGTGCAATCTTGCTAATGAAATTATTTTGGGATAGGTATCGCAGTTAATGGTATAACTTTAAAATAAATGTATGCTTTATGATTTAACACTTACGGTCACATTTAATACTCATTATAATAAAATATATTTTAGACATATTGTAGCATACAATATTTTACTACTTACAGTTCTGTAAGTCCTCTTCTGGCCAGCATGTTTCCCCTGTCTGCCTTCTAGCTCCACGTGAACTGTGTAGATAATATCAAAGAAATTTTCCACGATCGCCACTTTTCTGTACACTGGTTCTTGATTCGTAGCGTTCTGTAACAAAAGAAATGGTTTTATATCAAACACAGTTCTGTGTAGTTGCGGCAGCTCTTGGGTAAAGAAAGAACTACAATATAAAAAGTTTGGTTCCATTATTGGTTCCTAGATGGCAGCAGTAATATTAAACTTTGAGTGGAACCGATAGATGTCGCTATTGAGAAAGCCACAGTATTATTGGAAGACGAACCGCTATTTTAATGTAATTTTAATTTTGTTTTCCAATGAACTTACATTGTTTTGTGTGTGGGTTGTGCGTGTTGAACGGACTAATATAAAATTACACCTAATTCACAAAACCGGCAACAATTTAAAATCAAATTATCCGCACAAAAAATAAAACATTACTCGGAAAAGGTTAGGTTCCTTTAGAATGACAAAAACATAGGAATGTTTACGAAGTGAATCATGTGATTTCATAAATTACGCGCGGACAGCAATTAGAGGCGCTAGCGATCTCGGTTCGGGTAGTAATTAGCGTCCTGGGGCCGCAGGACCGCGTAATTAGCCGGACCCGGGACGCGGTAATTGCGGGATCCGTTGCGAATCGCCGCAATAACGGATCCAGAAGTTAACTAACTAAATAAATAGCTTTTTTTATTAAATTTTTATACCATTTTCTTTCTAAAGTTTTTATGCAAACATACCTTGCTAGCCTAGTCTTAATTGAGGAGTGTCTTCAAAAAATTGTATTTCCAAAACTACGAAAACTTTGGAACTATGGAACTTATTAAAGAAAATTTTATAAGTCAATGAGCTAAGTACAGTAGATAACGAATTTCTGAAATTTGAACTGTTTATCTTTATGAAACACTAGTTTCTGCTCTCGTCTCCGCCTGCGGTTCGATGAAATATAACCAATAGCATTCAAGGATAACGTAGCTTTCTATGTGTGAATTAAATTCAGAATGAAACCAGTAGACCCGGAGATTATCCTCTACATCCAAACTCACAAACTTTATAATTTTAGTATAGATACAGAAAAAAAAACATTGTGTGCACGAAACAGAGCGGTATCGGCGATGCTTATCCCGGGCTAGCGCGGGCGTCGTCGGAGGAGTGGCGGAATGGCGGAGTGGCGAAATGGCGGAGTGGCGGAATGGCGGAATGGCGGAATGGCGGAGTTGCGGCGTCACCGAATGGCGGCGTGGTGGAATAGCGGAGTGGCGGAATGGCGGAGTGGCGGAATGAAAGAATGGCGGAGTGGCGGGGAGTGGCGGAATGGCGGGGCGTGGCCCGGGGCGGGCATGTCTAATGGCCTCAGCAATTACGAGGTGCGACGCGCGCGCGACATGCCGTCGTATTCCGAATGTTTTGCCCTTAGTCCAGTTTTTGTAAATCAAATATTTAAAAACTAATCATATTATAGGTACCGTACACGTGATCTGGAGGCAATCCATGTTACATCCAGACCGACCAAATTAATTTTATTTGAAAGTTAAGTTTTTTAAATTAGGGGGCGATTATAAATGTAGCGATCTTTTCAACCTCGCCACAGGCTACACAGATAGTGCTGCAGACGCATTCAGAACAATAAACAATTCTCAATACAATCCTGAATCGCGCTATGAGAGTTTTCGGAGCACGTAACATATATACAAGATTCCGACAATAACCGTCGGGGCATAGCGGCCGCCCCGCCAGGCATACATCTTCACGATAATTCAAAGAAAGCATTCAAAATTAACAACTTCAATTTCGAGCGACAATACCAGACCGTGTTTGTCTGGCATTATCCAGTTTCATGGCAATCTAAGTCTAGTTAATCGTTACGAGTATTCGGCGTCGTCGTATCCCGCGGGCAACAGGTGGCGAAGGTGCTCGGTGGACCCTACACCTGCGCCCCATCGGACTTCGATTGGAACTTTCTTCAAGAGTAATATTGATGGGCGCAGCCTGTAGTTACCTGCTTTCTGTGCCGAAGTTCCTGGGTTTGAATATTGTTAGGGACAAATGATATGAGCACGAATATTGGTACCCAAGTCAGGGACGTTTAATATTTAAGTAGGTAGGTAGGTATATATTAGTATTTATCGACGTCTAGGTGCCAAGATACAGACAAATGTGGGTGTCAGAACAAAAAACTAAAAATGTAGCTATGTAGCTACTGAATAGCTGCACATAAACTTCGACTGATATACGAATCAAAACCTAGTAATAACAGACACTCGTAAATGACTTAATAAGCTCTATATGACTTACTACCTGTTGCCCGCGACTTCGTCCGCGTGGTATTTATCAAAGACAACCGTTGACAACAGCCTGCTCGCCAATTCTGAGCCCGCGGGACGCATTGCAGGTTATTGCTATCAAACTTAATCAGGCGCTGCGCTACAACATTGGTTTTAATTTTTTTTTCGTGAGATCCTTTTTTTTTATAAATAAAGGTAGCCTAAGTTACTCCTTGTTACATCAGCTATCTGCCAGTGAAAGTCCCGTCAAAATCGGTCCAGCCATTTCAGAGATTAGCCGGAACAAACAGACAGACAGACAGACAGACAGACAGACGGACAGACAGACGGACAGACAAAAATTGTAAAAAATGTGGTTTCGGTCTAGGTAACGTGTATACATCCAAATGCAATTAGTAAAAAGCTGTTATTTTAATATTACAAACAGACACTCCAATTTTATTTATATGTATAGAATAAAGATGTATAGATTAAATTTGTGATCCTGTTAAATGCGTGGCCCATTCTTCCCAAAACCATTTTCTGACAATGTAAAACACATCTCCTCCATACGTATGCTATCCTGGTACTTTCGGGGGAGGCGACTAGGCAGCCGGGTGCGCCGAGGTGCACACCGAAGCGCACATCCGGTCCGGTGTATAGATATCCGGATATGACGACATTACCCGGACAATGGTTTGAGTCGAGGACACGTACCTACTTTCCTGACAACCTAGGTAAAAACGTATGGTGCCATATAATATATGTAATACCAAAATCATTTGGCGATATTTATTCGTTAAGTAGCCATGTTGCTTGATCGTAATAAAAAAAATATAATATAATATCGCCAGACGAACACACCAACCATACGGCCCCACATTAAGCAACGCTTGTATTATGGGTACCGTACAATGGACTAGGGCCAACCCAGTATATAATACTTATACAGTACAGTATATAATACCTAGATACTAAACATCCATGACTCGGGTACAAACATTCGTGCTCATCACAAAGTTTGTCCATACCAGGATTCGAAACCGGGACCCGTAGCGTAGAAGGCAGTGTCACTGCCAACTGAGCTAACCAATCTTTATAAAAACTTTCACCCCCCAGTTTTGAACCCAATAGGAGTCGAATTTTGAAAAATCCCGGTCACCTCTTTGATAACCTATAAGAAATATATATCAAATCTTTATGTTCGCTGCGGGCGTGCGGTGTCTGTTAGTCAGTATTAAGGATTTCATTAAATATATATAAGTAGATGCATGATAGATATAAAACCTAAATAGACAGATACATGCAAAAAATCGATAAGTATTTCTACTCCGGGTACCGCGCGATTGATCATCGGTCGTTAGCTGCCCGCCGCCGCCGCGCCGCGCCGCCCGGGCCGCTCGCTTCGACCCCTCCGATCCGCCACGGCGGGCTAATACCACTACAACTTGTAGGGTTGTCAACAAACATAACAAAAGAGCGAATAATGTTGCAAAACTTCAATACAACCATTTCAGTTAGGGTTATTTAAGGAACAAAATATCTATGCTGTAGCGACGTTCAACCGCGCCACAAGCTATACAAATGGCGCTGCAGAACAATTGACAATTCGCTATACAATTCTGAAACGCGCTATGAGAGTTTTCGGAGCACGTAACATTTATATACAAGATCCCAACAATAACCGTCGGGGCATAGCGGCCGCCCGGCTGGATGGATGTTCTTCCCTTTTCCTTATAAAATGCTATACCTCCGGGAACACAGACACCAGCAATTCAACTATGCTTAAACTATAATATATATATACATATAATTCCAGCCCTTTTTTATGTCCCACTGCTGGGCACGGGCCTCCCCTCAATGCGAGGGGGGTTTTAGGCCATAGTCCACCACGCTGGCCCAGTGCGGGTTGGCAGACTTCACACATCTTTCGAGGGGTTCTCTCAGACATGCAGGTTTCCTCACGATGTTTTCCTTCACCGTTTAGCAAGTGATAATCTTGGTTGAAAATGAGATTCGCACATGAAAAATCCCAGAGGTGCGAGCCGGGGTTTGAACCTGCAATCCTCGTTTCCGAGGCAAGCGTTCTACCAACTTGGCTACCACGGTCAAACTATAACGGTGATCTAAATTATGGTATTAGTAGGTGTTCCGTAGTTTTATTTCACTGCAAACCTATATCTACGATGTCGAATTGATCACCAATAACAATAGAATTATGATATAAGAACTTTTTAAACTTTTGTATTTTTTTTTATATATATATTTATTGGAGTTTTTTTTTTATATGCATTTGACATAAGTGCCAACCCTACCGATGCCGCAGTGAAATCCGACACGATCCCGATCCGCAATCCCTTGCGGCCCGCTCCTCGGTCGCGCCGACAACTGACGCCCTAATTTATAATAACGCCGACGTACCTATATATTTTTCCTTAAAAAAAAATCTTTACATAAAAAAAAAAAATTAACTAATCGCCGTCTGAACATGGAAGATACATGAAGAAAGTCTATTATTGGGGGGCCTTTACCAACGCAATAGAACCCAAAACAATGATTGTTAGAATTTTGGTCCGTTTGTCTGTGCGTTTGTGCGCACTAATCTCAGAAACGGTTTAACCGATTAGGGTGCGATTTTATTATTACATAGACAAATCAAGGCCTAGTATACACTCTTTCTGAATCACATGTGTGTCAAAACGGTTACAAAATATACCAAAGAACCAACCCCACATTTAACTTACTTATTGCTCTCATACATCTTTCAACGAACACAAGTAAGTTGTTAAGGTACAGAACCCCGTCGTCGCCCCTGTGATAACCCTGCCTCTTGTATAAGGGTTGTGACAAGTTGCGGACCCCTATTTGTTGCCGTGACCGACATGCTTGAAAGTTGTAAACATACGGCTTGATTGAAGTTTAAGCGGTCACGCCGCTATATTTACCTCGACAGTACCTTCGTGTAGTCGTTTGAGCTTAGGCCGCTGGGCATCGGATGGGTGCGTGTACCATTCAGAATCAGATTCAGGATATTTTTTATTCACGTAGACCATTAAGCACAGTAACATCTGAAATCAACCTAATCAGGGTAGATTGGAAGGTTATATGAACCAGGCAAGCATAACCTCCAACAACCTCCAGGCGAAACAGTTTTCGGCCGAGTAAACAAAAGTTAATAGTTACTGAGCACTCGACCGAGCGCTGTCTCGCCATTTTACTCGTTACGTGTAATCAGGGCTTAAGGTAAGCTTGTCCACCTCGGCGGAGTCTGCCGCTCAACACAGGGCTCGTGAGGATAGGTGCTGTGTTTTTCAACACAGTACCTGGCCGTAATGCCGTGAGGAGGCCGCAAGGCCATAGTCGCGTCGAGGTTCGTGAAAGTATGCGATTCGCGTTCCCGCTGCGTCCTCGGCAATGCGACAGTGTGACACACCATGTGGTTTTAGTGGGTATACCGGCCGCCGCCGGGGAGTCCCACATACCCCTCTCGTCTCCCCGGGGTATGCGGGGATGCGTAACGCATTTCCCCATGTAAAAAAAAAGTAGTTTGCATAGCTTTGAACGTCGACGAATCGCCTCGTGTTATCCGACCCTATGTTTACGCGGAGAATGTCTAAAAGACCTTTTAACAGAGGCGCACACTTCGCAATTGTCACCCGAGTTTGTTTGGACAGGGTCAGCTGTAGTCTGCTTCGGACGACTATTGTCACCACATCAACTGCGTGTCACGGGATATTGGTCGGTCCGAACAGAACTATGGGAGAAATGAGCTTAATTGTATCCCGTATTTAAAATTTTACAATATATATTTAGGTAAATATATATTGTAAAATTTAAAAAAAAATAAAATTTTAAAAACAGAAAGGAAAATATAAATTGCAGTTGTAGGCAGGTGCCTACAACTGAAATATATATTTTCCTTTCTGTTATCTCTATAGGCAAATAAAAATTAAAAACCAAAAATTACTAACAGAGATATTATAAAATGCCCGCCTCCGGCTCAGGCAGATGAACGTGTGAGATAAAATGACCTACTTTTTGCACTTGCTGTACAATATACTATGTTGGTTAGTTTTAGTTTTTGGTTCCGATAGTATGGTCTCCCTACTCCCGCCAAGTTTAATAGTCTAGGCACTTTTTGGTCGTCTGCTAATATACCTATCTACACCGTTTTGCGGCGAGCGAGTGGCTTCTATGGCTTTTTGCGAAGTTGATATTGATCGTTGGCTTTGTTCAAGTGATTTCTGCATAGAGATGGGATTAATATTATTAACTGGATACTGTTTAAGTCTGTTATAGAGTCATATCCCACTAATATTATAAATGTGAGTTTGAAGTTTGGATGGATGTTTGTTAATCAATCATGCCAGAACGGCTGACCGGATCTGGATGAAATTTGGCACAGAGATAGTCCGCCGCTTTTTGTTAAATACCACGCGGACGAAGTCGCGGGTAATAGCTAGTGTGTTCTAAAATTGAAAATTTGGAAACAAAAATTCGTCAGCTAGACGGTTATATATAAAAAAAATCTAAATAAAGTCACGTCCAAAATCTCGGCGTGCACAGAAATCGGGCTGAGAGCACTCATAAGTAACCCTCATAAAGAACCGGGTCTCGCCATTGTTGGGGGACGATTTTTACCTGTCAAGTGTCAGTGTGACCCGGGTTAGCGGTGGAGGGTTGAACGCGGGGCCCGCCGTACCTCAAGTAGGTACGAAAACATGATATCTTATTAAATCCCATTTTTTCGTGTAATATTTTCGATAAGCCCTATTTTTAACAGCTATAAGGTGCTTTATTGTGCGTTCAACAGTGAAGTGGTCAGTTTTGTTTTAATTTCTGAGAATTGTGTTACTATATGTAATGTGTAATATTGGTGGGATATTAACGATTGTGTGTTTATAAATGTGATGAAAATTATAAAATAAAACCCTATACATAGCTTGACTTTTCGAGTTCTCCCAAGATGTCCGTTAAATTTTCAGTAAGGAACCCACAGCTTTACCAACTGGGATTCATTTGACCAACATCATTTTTATCATCAGGGTTACTTATATTATTTAAATAAACGAAGAAATATTTACTTGATACTGGCAATAATGGCACTATTTTGCAGCTGGTGGTAACCAAAAAAAAAGAAAACTAAGACATATGGTATTCATAGATAAAAAGCTTTGTGGAATAAATTATTTAGTAGGTAATTAAGTTTATTAAAATGATTTTTTTTAGTTGTTCAAGTATTTGCTAATCAAGTACCTATCTATATAATCGCTAATTAGATTTCACCCCCTAATAATAATACTCCAAAACACCAGGCCAACATAAACGCAAGACATTAGAAATCTCCGTGTATTTCATTTTAGTTACCTCTCTTTCGCCTAATAATAATACTCGCTAGTACCAGGCGCCCATACAAATACAGGCGGTGGCAGGATACGCCCGCTCCCGAGTCCCGCATCGGCGGCCGCAAGCCGCGCCAGCCGCAGCGGTAAAACTAATCCTACTATGTATTGTGGTGAATATTGCGGTAACGTTAAAAATGGCGGGCTAACGACTAAAGCAGATACGATGTCAATAATATTTCACACTTCAAGTCGGCAGAAGAGAGACAATAGTCCTAGTAACTAGTGTTAAACGATGCGGGAACGCGTCAGATAGGAATTAATGCACGCTCCGCTGACCATTTTTGGGATAATATCGATTTTTTTTACTTCGAAAATGTTTTGTGTGATTGCATCTTGTTGAGATTATTTTGCTTGTGGTGTCATGATCTGGCTTATGTATATATATGTATGCTTATGTTATAGGTACCTTGTTAGTACATACAGGAGAAAATAATATAGAAAAAAAATGATGTTACCAAAATATGACAGATTTAATATTTGGAAGTTTAGAAATCGGTGTGATGTAAGCTCAGTCGGATCTTTTCTGCTTACGCTAATGAAAACCGGTCATTAAACAGATCGATTATGAAATGACTTAGTAGGTACTAGGCGAACATAATTCTAGCAGTGTATTTTTTAAAACTGCAACATTTTTTCATAATTTTGACGCAAAGAAGCGTCCGCCTTACGGGCGGGGTAGGGATGGCGAGTGACTATTAAAAATTATCGATCAATCTTTAGCTAAATTTGAGAGGATACTCAATATTCATACTAAGGAGTACTTTTAGACTCAGACATTGAAAATATAAAGAGTATAACAAAATTCCTCTTATTTCTGTTCCGTGAGAGGTATGTACTAACATAAGCTCAGTGACGAGCCAGGAATGGGCCGAGCATCAGTCACTCGCGGCCCCCATCGTCGCTCGCCTTGGGCGAAACTCGTATTTTACGTAGGGTTGACGAACAATGAAAACAATTTCTCCATTACTTTTACAATTTAAAGTACTGATAGGATCATGTCGCGATGTGAAGTGCTTAATGATTTATTAAAAAAAAATCTGAGGAAACCCCAAGGCACGGTAGTAAAATCGTGAAGAAAGAAGCTATGGATTCTATAGTATGAATGAATAGACTCAAATGTGAGGAAAACCAAATTGAAGCTGTTTAATTATCTACTTTTAAAATGATCTTATTACTATTGTATATACTGTGGGTTAAGTTATGATTGTCCTTTATTTAACTAGTTCAATATAAAAAGAATTTTACACGCAAACCGACTCTCACTCATTGAGCTTATATAAGTGAATAGCACGTTTATTAAAAACTACTGAAATACTATTAGTTAAATATCACAAGTGTGGCAACCCTGATCCCGGTTCAGAGCAACAGCGCCGCGGGTGGTGGGGGCGTGCGGCGGAAGCGGGAGCCGGGGGAGGGGGGAAGAAGTGTCGTGCGTGCGATTTAATTCCATCGCGCGCCCGGGACGCCATGCCACGGCCCGAGCGTACTACACTAGGGATGTGGTATCGGTTAATTAATGTATCGATATCGATGTTTTGTATTTTTTTTGTGAAACATTGCCAATGAGAAGGCGGCGAGAATGATTTTGATAGAATGTTGAGTATATTATGTATGAGGCTATACTAAAAGCTAATAACTACTTATATTTTAATACACGTAATATAAATACATCAATAATGAAAATCGCCAGACAAACACACCAACTATACGGTCCCACACTAAGCAACGCTTGTATTATGGGTACCGTACAATGGACTTGGGGCGAACCCAGTATAAATTACTTATATAGATATTAAACATCCATGATTTGGACACAAACATTCGTGCTCATCACACTAAGCTTGTCCCCACCAGGATTCGAACACGGGTCCCTCGGCACGGAAAGCACTACCAACTGCGCTAATTAGATTGACAGATATTGTATAGGATATCTGTCAAAAGTACTTACCATGCGGTTGCTGTTCGATTATGAATCGATTATGTTAGCAGACTTGGGGCCCGTCTATAGACCGTCTATGTCCGACAAAATAAAGAAAAACGTACTTAAAAAGCCAATAAATATTATTCTATCGATACCTCGTGTCTATCACAACACTGGCGCCGTGAAAGGCGGTGGAAGCGGCGGCGGGCTGCTCGTAAAATTGCGAGACCAGGTGATTCTGTCGGCGGCAGCGGCGCTATATAACCGCCGGCGGTAGTACAGTACAGACGCCGTACTTAGCGCAGGGCTGCCACCTTCACGAAATAATATTAATATTTCTTTTTTAACAACGTTCTTAAAGTTTAGACCTGATTAGTCCGCCAACCCGCACTGTTCCAGCGTAGAGGACTATGCCTTAATCCCCCTCGCATTGAGGGAGGCCCGTGCCCAACAGTGGGACATTAAAAAGGGCTGGTATTATAGCGCAGTTGGTAGTGCGTGATCCTGCTTTCTGTGCCGAGGGTCACTGATTCGAATCGTGATAGGGACAAACTTGTTGTGGTGCACGAATGTTTGTACCTCAGTTATGGATAGTTAGCTATAGGTATTATATGTACACTGGGTTCGCATAAAGTCCCTTGTGAAGTACCCTAAATACAAGGATTATGTAGTGTGGGATCGTATAGTATAGTATTGTGGTATGATGTGAGACGATTATACGCGTTTTTGGGGTCGAGTCACCTTCGTCCGTAGGAGAATTAAGTACCCTCGAGATACCCTACACGTGACCCTGGGTGGTGCCAACCAGGTGACAACTCTACTGGTGGTAGGCTTCGGCCGTGGCTAGTCACCACCCACTGAACAAAGCCATGTCGCCAAGCGGCCTAGCCGTGTTCTGGCATGATGTTCGGTGTTGCCATTCATGGATGACGGGTCAGATCAGTTGCGCTGCATGTGCCTAGTGAATGTAGCGTCTCGATCTACTGCCGCCTTCCTACCTAGGCAAGTATTCTCCATCGTAGATGTCATCGTCACTTACCATCAGGTGAGATCGAGATCAAATACTTGCCTATAATGTAATAAAAAAAAAACGCATAGTGTATTAAGAGGTGCTCTCAGACATGCAGGTTTAGTCACTGAATACTTCTCGATTCATGAATGGCAAAAAATTACAACACCATGGGTCAACCATGTTGTTGTAATTTGTAGCCATTCATGTGTCGAAATAATTCAAACATTTTGAAATATCGTTTCACTAATTAACTACAAAGCGACAGCCCTATTAAGCGTTGAGCGTGATATCCGGCCGTACTTAACTACGTGTTGTGAGCGCGGGCGGCGCGACCATCTTGTCTTTAATAATAATATAATATTGCCAGACGAACACACCAACTATACGGTCCCACACTAAGCAACGCACGTATTATGGGCACCGTACAATGGACTGGGGGCGAACCCAGTATATAATACTTATATAGATATTAAACATCCGTGACTCGGGTACAAACATTCGTGTTCATTACACAAAGTTTGTCTCTACCAGGATTCGAAGCTGGAACCCTTGGCACTCTATATAACTGTCACTTTTGACAGTTTGAGTATCGCAACACTGACAATAGTGACAATAACGACGCCGATGTAAATTTATTGCAAGTAAATTGAGTTAAGACTCGGGCCCCTGTAAGAATTAAATCGTAAATGTCAGTTTTAAATTTATAATTTATTAAAATAATCGTATATACACTTATAATGCACATACATTGGAACTGAAGTTATTTACCACCGCAAAGGTAAACAAATGGGGGAAGAGGAACCCACCACTGACCATCGGCTCGTCAATTCCAATTATCAACCAAACAAGTTGATCGATAATTAAAGAAGCCAGCAACACCGAACTCTTCTAAGATGTTAGTCAAGAAACTGTCTGTTACAAGTGTCGGGACCCCAATTCATATGCAATACTAAAGTCTAGATAGGTATCTTAAAAAGTATTCAACATGTGTTTCGCCTCTAAACAGTCATGGATGGCGGGTCGGATCAGTTGCGCTGCATGTGCCTAGTGAATGTAGCGTCTCGGTCTACTGCCGCCTTCCTACCTAGGCAAGTATGCTCCATGGTAGATCTCATCCTCACTTACCATCAGGCGAGATCGAGATCAAATACTTGCCTATAATGTAATAAAAAAAAAAATAACGAGGCATCCTCAGGACGGCTGGGCTACACATGAGCGTCCTCCCCTATTTGTTTAACAATAAATTTTCGTCAACTATCGCGTAGTTCTATCAATTGCACCACAAAGGTTTCAGGGTATGCTCATAAGCTATTTTTACATTTTACGCAAATTTGATTCAATGTAAAAGTCGACAGCCCTATCGCTGGTATACGGTATCCAGGCCCAACTATCTACGTGGTGTAACTATGCGACAGAGCTCCAACTAACTTCTGTTGCCCGGGTCCCAATACCTAATAATACTCGGTTATATACCGATGTAGCTGAATTTATTACCTTCCAAATGTAGTCCTCAATGTACACGGCGAGCAAATAAATGAAAAATATTAATTTTGAATACCAACATTACGATATAAATGTGGTAATTAGCGCCTTGCGCATGTACAAATAAAAAAAATACAGTATTATTTTATGTAAAACCTACATTATGTGGTCTGGCATCATCATATGACCGAAAATTGAGTAGGAAAATATCGCAATGGACATTTAAAAAGCATCAAATTATAGTATTTTCAACAAAGACTTTATTTATATCGATAGTTTCATTAATTGATTTAATCACATCACTATTCCGTACCAAATACAACTGCACATTTTATACTTGTTTAGGTTCTTGATAATGCACCTACCTATAATCGGTTCAGTGCGATCCACAGACAATAACCGCGATAAAATTCGTAAAATTAGTTTTATTTCAATGTGTAGTATTCACGTAAATATAATAAATTAATGTATTGAAATGTCTGTGAAAAATAAACTTAGCTGTCTATATTTGTCTATCTCTACTACCTTAACACTGTATCTTATATGTGCCTATATAAGTAAGTAGGTACCTATTTAAAAAAAGAATATGGTGCTAAAAGGCATAGATGTCACCGAATCCAAATAAGTGTTCTAGAATTATTGTCCGTTTTCCAACTCCGTCTGTAGATGTTAGTACCGTACCGCGCTGACACACATAGCCAGCAATGAACAGTAGGTAGGTACGTATACCTACGATAAATTTCATCCGTCGCGTCGCGGCGTCGGTCGCTGGCGCGGCGCCGGCGTCGCGTTGCAAGTAGCACTCGGCGCTAATGATGCTCCTCCCCTCCCGCGCCCCGCGATACTGCGACCCCGCCGCTTCAGTGCCGTAGGGCTGGCAATTGATTGTATGCTATTCGAAGTTCATTTTTTGTTTTTGTTTTACTTTATTTGCCACAGAGACAAGAAAAATAATATCTTAGTATTTTTTTTCTTACCTAAGCCAGTCTTTACCAGTTAGCTATTGACCCCAATGCGGGCTACCGCATCCCGACATCTTTGTCTGAATTTCATTGGCGTTGTCGCAGCGAGACATCGCGCCAAACCCCACCGTGACCGCCATTTTTAGGGTTCCGTTTCCAAACGGCTACAAATTGAGCCCTATTGTGACAACGTTTTCCGTCCTTTGGTCTGTCAGAGTGTTTTGGTTTCTAGTGATACGGAACGCGACATAAACACAATTGTCTAGCATGTGTCTACTGGTGGTAGGCTTTGGCCGTGGCTAGTCACCACCCACTGAACAAAGCCATGTCGCCAAGCGGCCTAGCCGTGTTCCGGCATGATGTTCGGCGCCGCATGTGCCTAGTGAATGTAGCGTCTCGATCTACTGCCGCCTTCCTACCTAGGCAAGTATGCTCCATCGTAGATCTCATCGTCACTTTGAGATCTACGATGGAGCATACTTTTTTTCCACGATGAGAATCGTCGAAAAGAGCCTTTCAATCAGGGTCCAATGTCTTATATTTCTTTTCAATTCAAATTAACGTTTTTGAGCGCCTGTGTTCATTACAAAATTGATTTTGACAAACATTTTCGAATGTAAACTGTGTAAGTACGCCCCCTTGTATTAATGTAGATGTGAAAGTCCGACTTACACTTGAATAGTATTTTTTTGTTCACAGCAACGTTAGTTTTATTTAATTCCTCAGTATATTTATTGCGGGGTGCTTCGTTCGCTACTTGTTGGGAATGTTTTATCGGTAGCATCAAACGTCTCAAATCTCGAGCCGATATCGATAATTATTCCTAAGTGTGATAAGGGGCAACACTAGTGTAGATACCAATTAAAGTAAAATATTTTTTAGATTGTTAGGTAAACGGGGTTTAAAAAAAATGATTTTTTTTTAATATAATATAACTTATTAATTATTTAAATTATTAATGTAACTATTTAAATTATTGATACCATAAGTGCATAATACTATTTACAGATTACCACAGGCTGGGTTTTGGGTTACGTACCTAACATAGATACTAACAAGCTATACTGTTCAAATTAAGAAAATAATGAAATAAAAAACTACAGTAAAAAATACCTACTCTGCTACAAAAAACATAAACCTACCTCACTTTCCACCATAAAACTTAACTAATCAAGAAAAACGCCATTTCCGGTTAAAAAAAAGTGACCATTCCCGTCCGGTGACGACATTTACCGGCTCGGCGGTACCAGGCTACCATAAATTACAGGCGGCCGGCCCAGCATTGCACTAGCGGTCGCTCGGTAATTACGGTATACATATCTTCTAATACACAGCACATGTTTATTTTCAACCTTAAAATCAAAGCTATAAGGTCGTAAAGAACGCTGTGTTGAAGAGTGCGGGCTCGGGGCGCGGGGCGCGTGCATGCAGGCGCGGCGACCGACGCGCTGATGACGCGTAATTAGAACGTTGGAGATTCTAAAACATTATCGAATTGTGGAATGACCGAAAGAACATGTTGCAGAACGTTCGTATTTCAAATATTAGATAAATCATTATTTAAATCCTAATACGGTTTGTTATCTTAGTGGGTATTAGCCGTTAAGATTCGGCAAATAACAATGACATTAGTTACGAAAAAGTGAGCTATTTCGAATATAAAGTTTGTTTGTGATAAAGTTAAAAAAGTTATAATTAGAATAGATACTTATTTAGGTAGATACCTAAATTTTAAATATAATTATAATTTAAGTTGTGAAATGAATTACTTAGTTACAAACCAAACCGTTAAGCAAACAGACAAATAACTTTTTAATGTCTCATTTTTTCCGGTACTTTTTTGCTTGTGTTATAACTTACAGGGGGCACACAAATATTTGTTCCACGACAATCGCCCATGATCTCGCCCACAAAGAATTAATTATTCGGTCCCGACGTAATTATCATGGTGGCTCTAATTATAAGGCGCGGACGCGAGGCCGGATCGCGTGCCTCGCACACGCGCCTTTCACCTCGAGTCACCCGGAGGCGCCTCACATCCCACTAGTGTATGTAATTACATGTAAAATAATTAGACAAGAGGATCTGTGACGGGATACATCATACCTGACGAACATGTAAGGTTCGAATCTACATGTAGCTACTAAGTAGGTGTTAGATATTTATTACTATACATAGTAGTATATAAAAGTTAAAATTCTCAAAATTATTTATGCAGCAATTTTGGTATAAACTGCAACTTGCTAGGTAGAGGTTAATTTAATATGCGGGACCAAGAACCACGATTAGCCGTCGCATACTCAAAATCAAATCATATTTTAGAAGCTACCTTATATTGAAAAGAAATTACCTTACCTTTACCTTAGAAAAAATGTATGATAACGACGACGTCTCAGAACATTGAGCAGGACTAAAATATTAAAGTAGCATTTTAGTATTCAGTCCTAAGATAGACAGCTACTTATTAACATTTACATGCACACACATAATATTTAGGACATTGCAAATATCAATGAATGCAAACCTTTTGCAGCGATCGCTTTAGATTACAGATTTAATGGTATGTTCTTAATAACACCATATGATAGAGCTCGGCACACCGTATCTCCCGCAGCCCATAAAGCCGGTAACAATTCACCATCGTAAACCGACCACGTCAACGCGAACCCATAAATAACGCACGTAAAGATGTTTTCAACAGATGGATTTTTGGTCGTTGGCAAACTTTGTGTTTTACTAAACATGAGAACCGGTACGTACGAATATTTTTCTTTCTTGCAAATTAGTTTGCTTTTATGAATTGTTTGATTATAAACATAGTCGCCAAAACCATGTTTCTAATTCAGTTTATTTATAAAAAAGGTTTGATCAGATATAACTGAAAAAGAAGATCTGATTATAACAAAGAATAATTTTGGGAAAGCTCAAATGCATGTAACTTGAAAGCGGCTAAACTGTTGTTCAACACATTGATGTCTTATACTTACCCGAGCACTACACATTCAAATAAAACTAATTCTACGGATTTTATCGCGTTTATATTATGTTTTTTACATTCTTTTTTTTTATTGCAGTATAGGCAAGTATTTGATCTCGATCTCACCTGATGTTAAGTGACGATGAGATCTACGATGTAGCATACTTGCCTAGAAGGTAGTACCTGTTCACTCTCGACTTGAAAACACCCAGATTGTAGTCAACGGGGAACAAAGACGCCGGTAGCGTGTTCCATTCCTTGGCAGTACGCACGATGAAAGTAGAAGCAAAACGCTTAGTGCGTACCGCAGGAATGTCCACAGTGTACGGATGATACTTATCCGTGCGTCTTGTCGACCGACGATAGAATGGAAACAAAAAAAACATAGTGAAATTAATTCTGGACCACAATCAGACAGACACACAGACAAAAGCATCAAACCAATAAGGAAAGCAAAACTATTGAAAGAAACAGGACCCCAAATCAGATATCACTAAACACTAGCATCTGAAATGCTGAACGTAGGCTGACCAAGTTGGGTCTTGAACTAACATCAACAACCTACGCTTATCGAATTCTAATCATGTAAACTTAAGCTTGGAAACAGCTAAGCAGATCGATACACGGCACACCGGTAGCATTGTGCCACCCCAAATTACACCAAGCACAGTTGATAACAAGCTAAACTGAACACTTATCGTTACGGCCCGGGGAATGAATCAATCAATCAACGCAGTGGAGAGGGTGAAAGTGGCGCGGGTAATGAGCGGGGCGTCAGGAGGGGCGGCGGAGATGGCGCGGACCGAGCGCCATTACGGCGTCGTGTGGAGGTTATGGTGAGGAGGGAAGCGGAGGAAATTCAGAGAGAATAAGAATAGTAAAGCGAAGCGGCAATGGCCGAATATATCACAAAGTTCCTATAGCGACAGGTCACTAGCTGTCTTACTTTGGACTAGGTCCTGCACTCAACACTAGAACTATATGCTTGAAGGGGTATCGCATTCAATTAAATACTTAGAAAGGCACACAGCACAGAGACCAATCTTAACTACAAACTACAAAAAAACATAACTCAACAATAAAGCGTTTATTCCCCTGCAGACGGACTGACTAGAAGCTAAAAGTCAGACAATACATCATTATATATTCCTTACTAACTCCTCCCTACCCCTGAAAATGAGACAATAAAAGTCTTAGTTTAGTTTTTCTAGATACAAAATCTTTATTGAGTAAATTTATACTCCGAAGCAAAAGCGCTAGCAACGCAAGCTAGCAAAGCAAAAACGCCAACACTGGCCGAAATCACAGACACCATTCTCATACTTTAATCACAGTGGCAATCGAGATATCAGTCTTTTCAGCTTTATTTTGTATCATAAGCGAAACTACCAAACGTTGGTCTTACCTAATTGTTGTCTGGCATCTACAATTTTTTGTGTTTGTTTATTGGACGTCGGTAAAACGTTACGTAATTAATCATCGCGCCCGAATTGTTGGTTTATCGACACAACTGTGCGACTAAAATTATGTTTAAACACTGTTATATATAAGGTGTAAAATATTTTAACAGTGCTAACAGTAGGTTATAAAGATAACATTTCGATTAGACATTTAAAAATTACACCCTGTACTGAGGGCACGGCCAACCGCAAGTTTTACGATTAAAAAAAAATCATCATTTACACAATTATTTTATACATCACCGTAACACGTAACTTACTGATTCATCGATTAAAATATTTCACATTATTTTTGTTATATCTTATCTTATGTTTGTTTATACTTTAATATTTTTCTAAATATCTATCATGTATAGCTGGAAATATTTATCTTGTGTCGATGTAAGGAGCATATTTCTTAACAAGGAATCAGGGCATCATAGATGCTGAACGCATGTTGTGTGTGTCCCCAAATTAAAATGTATAATCATCTCGAGTAGGTATTAGAGGGATGAATGGAGTGATCAAGTGCCCGGCAAAATGCAGAGGGGGAGCCATGGCGCCATTTCATGTTGATTCGCCTGTCGCAGTCGCCGGGGTGATTGAAGGATTTACGATTTAACAACACGATATTTTGCTTCTCGAAAAACTGAAAGCATATTCTGATTATCGAACTGCTTGCCCCCTGCATATTGTTTTATAAATAATGTTGCAGAATGCGCCTGCATTTTGAAATAAGAACTCAAATATCTGACTTATTTTTTTCTTTTAAATTTGAAAACGCGCCAGGAGTGTACAGCCAGCATTTTTCTTCAATTTTAAAAACTTTACATAATTAGCCATAGTAAATACTTTTTTATTTTCCATCCCATGCGTGTTCGTCAACGCCATAAAATGCAGAATACCTACGCGCGGCGGTGCAGGGTGCAGCAACAATTATTTACATACTTTCGTTTTTATTCTCGCTACCGTCCGTCGGCCTCCGCACTTCTGCAGGAAACCGTGACTTTGTCAAGGCAGGCGTCCCTGATCATCTGACACGTGTCTACTTAAGCACGCCTGTGCAGCACAGCGGATGTTTCAAGAGTTTTTTCAAAGTTAATTTTCAGGGGCTAAAATTTGGATAAAAAAATGATTTTAAAAATAAATGATACCCAAATGTACTTTGATAAATATACGTACCTACTCTACTATGTATTTAGGAGGATTTTATTTTCATAAAATATACATACAAGTACTAGGTATGTAGGAGCGTGCCAAAGTTATTACATCGGTGTGGGTTCACACGTTATGCGCGACGTCAACGTAGGTAGGTAGTCGGCACCTAATGGCCCGCGGGAGGTAACGAGCGCGCCGTCATTATAACTAAATTATGTAAGTGCGCCGCCTCGCTAATGCGATACAGGCCAGTGAGCTCGCGCACCGGCCACCGGCTCTTTGTTCATGCGCTCCTGGTACTTCTGTCACACTCGGAATGAAGGTTACTTTACCCGCTTGTTTTGAGAACAACGATAAAGTGTTTGGCACCGTACACGCTATCATGACGCTATCAATATCATCACAATTCACAAGTATGATGACCTTAGTGGCGCGATCCTGTAATTCTGGGTACATCAGGATTGACGGCCTGATTTCAGAAACGAGTCTTTCGATCCAATTCAGTCTTATTTTCTACGAAACAAGAAGTGCAAAACATATTTTATAATCTTATATGTCAATCCCGAACCTACATTGTTCAAATCGCAATACGCGCTTAGCAATGGTCACTCACATTATCCAACATCAAGAAAACATAACGCAAAATAGGCGTATCATTTACAATTTCTACTCATATCTGGAGATACGGCTTTTTAGACTAGTAATTTAAAAGAAGTACTAGGCAACCAAGGCTCACTAGGAGCATGCGTCATGCATGATGGCTTCATGTGATTTGTTGAGGGCCTTACACAGACGGGTGGAACGCGTTCGAAGATTGACTGAAGTCGGCGGCGACGAAGCGAGTAAGTTTTTGTCGCGTGCAAGAATCACTAGGGTTGCCTGTTTTTGGGCTTACTTTTATTTATATACGTACGTACTTACATTTTCGGGTGATTTTTGTTGTTGTAGGTATGTTATGAGGTATTGGTTCGGGGTTTACTACATAATAAATCGTGACAGCTAAATAGTTGGCCTAATGGTTGCGAACGACCATCAAGTGATCGAAACCCAACTTATAGATACCATTTAAAAATGATTATTAATTATCGGAATGGGCAAACGACTTTAGGTACTAGGAATTCAGATTATAGCAGATACTATACACAATCGATAACTGGAAAGGGGCATGCACACAGCACCATGGTGTAGTGCAAGCGCCCGCGTCACGTCGGCTCGCGTGACGGCCCCGGGCGTGACACCGGATCCACTGCGCGCAGCCCGTACACCGCGCCGCGGGATGGCCGTACAGCGTTGAATGATTTTGATACTATTATTTTGTCAATTAAATATTCAGGGTAAAGTAGTAGTACTGTCAGTCAACAGTAGTAACTGTCACTTTTGACAGATATTTTATGGGATATCTGTCAAAAGCGACAGTTACCATGCGGTTGCTGTTCGATTATGAATCGATTTTGTTAGCAGACTTGGGGTCCAGTATGAATGTAAGGTGTAACCCACGACTTTATTTATAGTTATGATCCGTTTGAAATTATATTGCAAAGCACTTTCTTTTAATGAATGCTTAGTAATGCGATTTTGAATGTATTACCATATCAATAAATCGGATTGAATATACATACACCATCGTGCGGAACGGCTGTAATTCCCGAATAAATGCATAATAAAATAATTAGCACGAGAGAAAAGCATTGGGTCGGTATGATATTGAGTTTTCCCAACTCTCATGCATCAGTCAGTCCAACGTTCGATTTACATACGCTAGGATCTTTATAAGTTACGCATCTACGTGTCAACGAATCGCACTTCATTTTACATCTCAAATGTGATACCTCGAGGCAATAAAGCTCTCAAGAGGTATTCGTTGCGATATATATATACAGGTGATATTTCAAGGTGTCTATTTGCGGTGATATTGTCAGAGGAAAAGTAGAGTACGAATCTGCCAACTGCTGTCTCCCGACAGTCATTGTAGCGTGGGTTCAACTTCATATTTGTATCTATTGTTAGGTTAGCGAATTCTGACTGCAGTCGGTCTTGTATTGTTTCAATTGGAGACATTTTTAATTTGTTTTTAAATGGTTATATTAGTCCAGTTTGCAGTACTTTGAATATTAAGGCTGAGGCGGCAAGATCCGTGGATGACAATCAGAAAAAACCGAGTCCACTGCCCCAAGTCTGCTAACACCATCGATTCATAATCGAACAGCAACCGCATTGTAACTGTCACTTTTGACAGATATCCCATACAATATCTGTACTGTGAACTGTGAACAGTGAACAGACTTGGGGCCCGGGCAAGAGGATTCTGCCACTAGATGTGTGACAATTGACAATGGTATTTATGAAAATATGTGGGAGTGAAATGAATCTTCTAAAATCTATTCACTTCGAGGATGGAAAGGATACATTATAAATGCGTCTGCCCGAGAGTGGACCGGCCTGGCAGGGCACGTTCAGGGTACGTAAAATATGCAACGGTAAATCTTACATAAGTGGCGGGCAGGATAACGCCAAATGCAGCAGTAATTTTGTGAAATTCTTCGTTTCAACTTTATTTTGGGTGCTAAAGTTATTCTTGTATAGTAAGTAACTTACGAATAAGTAAACAATATGCCTCATAACCAAACCTGCATATATAATCTGAAAAACAGTCCAATTTTTATGGCATTTTTTTGCGTTCAAATGGGATTTGGGTGTTGACCGTTCAATAAATCGAACCGTCCTTTGTTTGAAAATCGAATAAGCGGGTACGGGAGCGTTTTAAATCTTTTTAATTATACCTCGCGATTTGTCATAGTCATAAACATGCTGTATATGGCAGGTACAATGAAGGCGGAGCGTAGCCAGCCGTGCGGTAATCCACCGAAAGTACCAGGCATCCATAACACGTATAGATACTCAAATATTGAACGAGGCAGGCGGGCGAGCATCGCGCACAGGGCTGACTGTGAACTAATAAATGAAGATTAATTCGTGATACTTAGTTACAGACAGAGTTAAGCCTATGCGGGCATAACTGAATATAATGTAACTTGAATTTGGATGACGCACGTTATAGAGGACCTTATTAGAAGTTTGATATCTTCATACTATTTGTATGTCTCTACAAATCAACTAGAATATAAAGCCTTTTGTTTGCTGTAGCTGCATTTTATATGAAATTAATAGGCACACTTACATTATCCATCACAACATCGCATCGCTAACAAAGAAAAAGTGCTCGCTAGACTCGCTACCTGGCGCAACCCTGCGCCGCACGACACAGGATACGGGCCGCGTTATCGCGCCCCGCGGGCGCACGTCACCTTGTCACCGAGCCGGTTTAATGGGCTGCCGTGTACGCCGCACAGTATGAAAAAAGACCAAAAAAACGGTCATCCCATTTTTATTCCTCTTTTCGAAGGAGTAGATAGTTTCAAATGCATGAGTAGAACTCCCGAAAATCAAAAGTAATTAGATCCGAAGATATTAATTTTTTAAATTTTTTTTGCGAAATTACTGAATATTAAAAATTTATAGTTAAAAAAATATTTTCGTAAATCTATTGGTGTCCTCATATGACGGTTCTACGTAGGCAAATAATGTTTGGAACTAGCAGATTGTAACTCCAATTGCGTAAAAGATATTTGAAAAAAATGAAAAAAAAGGTTTTATTTTTTTTTTCTATATTTTGCCATATTTGGATTCAAAATCATAATTAATATAATGTCTGACATTGTGCTAGTGATATAAAAAAAAAATCAAATCCTAATCTTGTAGGATCTTGGAGTTATGAGCGTCTAAAGATTTTCCATAATTTCTATGGTTTTAGGGGTTTCACACAGAATTAAGTGTTTTCACATTATATTCAAGGTATAATTTGTGAATGTTTTCTAACCTATTAGACATCGAATATAATGATCAAACTCATTATATTATGTTGTTTGAAGCTTGTAATTAATCAAATTAAAATGCCATTACCAAACTGACTAAACACAAAATTCCGAAAAGTACAAGACATTCGACACAAGGCTGTAATTTGGCAAGTATGGTCCTAGTAAGGATTTTACGAAAGGTCTAGATTAAGGGGCCGAAAAAGGGTTGAAAATATCTTCGAAAGTCCTATATTATTTAAGTTAGGGGCACGATATTAAAGTAAATAGTCGTAAAATAAATAGACACTGTTAATTTAAATTGCAACATAAATTAATGGAGTTAAATAGGCGTTTGAAAATAGTGGCAACATGGGTCTTTGACGGCTCCATGTTGCCTCACCCCCGTTCCTCCGGAGAAAATGTAAAGGTATAGGGTTTTAGCTTAAGCTTTACGAGGGCGAACACCTTCCCCATACCACATTTACCTTTCATCGGAATTTTCTAAGTTTGAATTACAAAGATACAATATTTTTATATATAATAATAATAATAAAACGTAACATTAAAATTCTCAAAAAGGGCCTCTACGTGTTGAACCCTTGTCCCCGCGCAAGCCTTCTAAAGATCCGGGTTATAGTCCGAGTGGAGACACACATAATAATAATAATATCGCCAGACGAACACACCAACTATACGGTCCCACACTAAGCAACGCTTGTATTATGGGTACCGTACAGTATATAATACTTAGATAGATATTAATATAATATGTAAAATTACTAATAATACCGTTAATATTATTAACAGATCAACCCATTTGTTTTAACCTATATTTACTTGATAAACACAATAGTCCGGTAGGTAGCAACCCTAAGCCAATTTCTTTAAATCCCAATAAACTGCAGATCCTACGAGATTAAGATTTCAGATTTTTAACACATGTCAAGTGGGACCTGAAGAATAATTTAATCTAAGAATTGAATCCTAATACGTGAAGAGTTAAGAAAAAAAAAATATTCACGAAAATAAGCTTAAATTCGCATTTCTATGTTATTTATAGACCTAAAATTATAATATTCACTAGATAATAAAGGGAATTTATTCTTTTAAAATGTGGCATTTAAATCAATAATTAATATTAAACGTCTTTTAAACTACAGCTATTTCTATGTTTTTTCTGATTTCCATAGATTTAATTTTTAAAAAATCATATCTCTGGATCTACGTACATTTGATCTGCGAGAGTTCTACTCATGCATTTGAAATCATTTGATCTATCGAATATAGGAATAAAAATTGGATGACCGCTTTTTAGGTCATTTTTCATACTGTGCGCCGGCTGCTTCGACTTGATGCTTTGATTTATGAGCCCCCGGTATATGTATGTGTTTACCTAATGATGAATGTACGTGAGCCTGAGTGATTTTAAGTATGTTATTATTATTAGGTGTATTAAAAATAATAATTATTACTATTTATATCCATTTTCTTTTACCAAAATAGGTAAGTGACTGTGTTGTTGTAGCTAAGCTTCTCTCTTCTAATTTAAGGGTTAAACCCTTTTCAGTGTAGCTGATGAAGCTCTTTCCATCTGTCTCTATCTAAAGCAGCTTCTTTCACCTCCCTATACGACATGACACCGATCCTTTCTTTTATCTGACTCATGTAGCTTATTCTTGGTCTTCCTCGTCCACGCTTTCCTTCGATTTTCCCCTCTATGATGTTATTTATGAAGGAATCATGTCGTATGAGATAAGCTAAGCTAAGAATGGGATAATTAATGAGCATAATAGCGAGAAATCGATTGCCTTAAACGAAAGCCCCTGCATTTGCCAACACTGAGCCATGCATGAAATATAAAAGGATACATAGGCCCGAAGTTTTATGTATACTGTAGAAGTAGCCATTTAAAAATACAGCTCTCTAAAGCGTGAAATGCACGCGGTAGCGTACAGCGATGTACCTACGTGGGTCGCATAGCAACGATAGTTAAGCTTGCGGCCGCGCCAGTAGCCGGCCGCGCCCACGACCCGGCTTCCGTGCGCGGGGTGTGGGACGTGGGATATTCTCGTTTTTAGGCCAGTTCCACCACGAGACGTTATACTGTAAGTTATGTTGATCGTTGGTTGTTCTTTTGCTTTATTTGGAAGGACTATGAGTACTATTGGCCACATAATAGAAAAGAAAGAGATATGACTTCTAGTTGTGCATGCTAAGTGTTAATTAGTCTAGTCTTCTAGGAGTGTGATTATTTATAATCTACCTTATATGCGTTAATTATTAGGCACTCAAACATTCTGACATTAGTCCGAGGTACTTAATTAAAAAACACCCAAGATACATCGTTTCTTTGATAGATTATTTTTTTTGCTACTGCCGTGCTTAGGCACAGATAATCATAATCATCAACGCTACAGGTAATAAATGAGAACCTCGAGATGTGCATCACTCAATAGACAGCATTCTTTTTTGCGTTATCTTAACATATAATCCTATTATTTTTGCGTGTAGGTGCAAAGATTTTAGATATTATAGGGAATTCGAAGCTACTATATTTATGAGTCGTCGAGTGGCGAGTCGGCGCGGCGCGGCGCGGCAACATGCTCGTGTCACAAAAACCGTCGGGGCGTTGTGGATTGCATAAAAAATGTCTGGCTGGCTGTGCCGGCGGCGGCAGCGGGCGGCGGGCCGCTAACGCCAGCTCTAATGACGGCGCGCTCGCCTCGGTATATGGCCAGGGCTGCCAGTCTATGAGTTTTGAATAAATATACGCTTTATTTGTGATATTATGCAAACAAATCAGAATAAAATCCGCCAATTGACAAACTGTTAACTATTGACTTTTATTGCTTTGGAGGAACTCTAGCTACTACTATGCTCCTGCTCCCATATCGAAGATAAGTGCTTGAGCTATGAGGTTACACCATCGTGGGTTTTTAGTCGGTAAGTGGCCAACATAATCCGCTTGCCTCCCTCGGGCCTTGCGGGTGGGTATCCATTAGGATTACCCACGTTAAAAAAACCTTATATCAATAGAAGAGAATTTGAAAAAAACAGTATAACTGGAAATTCCTTCATATCATCTGTCATCGCGGCCGTATTTATCTCTTACACAGATTCTCGTAAGCCTTACTTTATCACGTAAAATAGAGGTTGCTAACAATATCTTGTGCATTGCTAGGATAGTGTTAACTAACAACTATACAAAAATGTCCACGCTCATAAACGTGCACAGATTAAAAACAGCTCGGGTATCAGCCCTGACGGGGCGTGGGTGCGGGCGCTTGCCTCCTACATATTTAATTTGCCCGGACTGGTTTCTGTCCCGGCGCCGCCGCCGCCGCGCGCCGCCACGCTTTGTGTTTCGTTATGGCTCCATCGCCCGCTCCGCAGGGCTGGCCGATGAGGAATCGCAACTTTATTGGCGGGTGGGAGTTCTGAATACGGCGACGGGAATTTATGTTTTAGCGAATGCGGATGGCGTTCCGTCGTCTAGAGTTATAAAGACACTGGATATTAAAATATATTTGAGTGTAGAAATGGAGTTGTGTTGCTTTGGATTTTCTCACTAAACTATCTGCTGTGTGATTTACAGAAGGATGGAAGTCAAACGTTTTGTTGTTTGAAATACAGGATCATACTGTATCGTATTCAACCAATGGTTTTGTAGAACAGCTAGCGCTAGTTGCCCAATGTACGCTAAAATAGCAAGTTTTTTGTCATTGTTTTGTAATAACTGGTGCAAAAAAAAAGAATTCTCTCTATATCTCTGTGATGAGTATATCTACTCATCTACAGTATAGATGAATTTACTAATTCCTAATAAACGTTCCTAGTAAGTAGCATCGAAGCAAGGAAAGATTAAGGAGTAATCTGATGGTGGACAGATAACAGACCGTTCCACTAATTTGCAAAGTCAAATAAACAAGTTTTAACTCTTATTCGTATCTCGAAATATTATGGTGGAACTTAAGCCGAAAAATATAACCCCAGTCACGACCGCAAAGGAACTTTGTTAAAGAATATACGATCGCGCCGTAGCGATGACAATGGAAAGGCGACGGCTCATGGAATATTTAAAACTATTGAAGGGTCAAACGCTGGTGGGCTTTTTCCTATCCTATCGGGGACACAGACATGACTTAAATATTTAACTGTGGTTTCACACCCAAATTTTGGAAGTATCGATTGCTTTACAATATATTTTTGAGGGATAAATGATGAAATATTGAGATTTGCATACCCTCATCGCCACAAACATCTCTACCACAAGGCTATGCCCACAAATTTAAAACCATGTCCTAAAGTACTTCACCGCAAAGTTCTGCAACTAACAAAAACTGTCGCGACAACAAACTTTGTAAGCGACCTCTTATGAATGAGAAACGGCTTTTTAAAGCAGCAGAACTAGCTCATGTTATAATTCATAATTCAATATTCGCTCCACTGGAAAGTGCAAGCGCGGGAAAAAAGCCAGCAGGGCACACTTGGGGAGCGAAGTGGGGAGGGTCGATAGATGGATGGGGACGGCATAATCCCTTATCGCTGCGGCGACCGCGCATCGACAATTATTGTTAAGAGCCCGTGTAACAGTGGTGTGAGCATGTGTTAGATATGAATATGATGCGTTGTGCTCATTAGTGCGTTTAGATGGTTACTAGCCGTCCGACGAACTTCATACCGCATCAGAATCAAATATATTAGAATATTGATTTTTACCCATGTTTTAATAGTTATTCTGCTATTCGGTACAAAAGGAGCAAATTAAAAAAAAACAAAGATCAAAAAAATCAGCTCACCCGTTCTTGAGTTATTGATGGTATAGGCTCTTTAATTTTTGGTCTGCACTCCGAAAAGAATAATTACTATTAAAACATAGGAAAAAACCACTAAAAAGTAAAAATAAAGATAAGTCATACATTTGATTATGAGGCGGTGTGGATTTTGTCGGTTCTACTAGTTTTATATAACATTAATCGAGATACAACATAAAAAGTTTAACATATTGACAGTACTAATTAATCATCCCCGAACGCTTCGCTAATCCACTTCTTGATTTCAGTTTAATTAACAAGATAAATGTGCGTGGGTTTAAAATCCATAATTAAGTCACCGGGCGAAACCCAATGTTCTATCGGTGCAATCATTATTTATTTCAATTAAACTATTCGAGTTGTTTTTTTAAAAGGAGGATTTTCGATGTTTTGTTTTTTTTAGTTGCAGTGCTCTAAAGTAGGTACTGAAATAATTCATTTTACGACATTCTTGTTACACTAATTGGAATCGAGAATAATAATTTTTTTACCTACAAATAAAATAGTTAAAATTTAAACCCTTTAAGTATCAAAACAACTCCTGCCTCGTACAGGACACAACGCTCGTAGCGTAGCGCAGCGGGCCATCATCGGCCCACACGGGACCCACAATGCTACTGCCATCCCTTTTCCTCTCGCCATCCGCTCCATTCTCCCACTCACTTGCGCTTCAACACTTTAACGACCCACTAGACTAGAGAATCACGCACGCCGAAAACTTGAAACACAATCTGATTTGTTCTCGGCCTAAGTCAAAGGTGAGATGTTTGTCCCAGTAGGTTAATGTTGAAGCCGTAATCGTGATGAAGTTATCTTTCGTCCAAAGATGGCAATCTTTGTTAACTTAACAACAGTCTTTCGACCAATAACTAAGAATGGCAGTGGTAAACAAGACTAAATCTACCAGGACCACATAATTTGAAGAGACTTTCTTTCCTCTTTTAATACAGACCTTAGTTAACTCGAGTGAGTTTCATTCCGTGCGCTATAAGAATTTAATAAACATTCTTAAAGCGTACAGAGCTTTTTGTGAAGGGAATAAAGCTAAATTACAACTCCCGGTCAAATATACCGGGATACCAGACGCAATAAAGATGTCTGTCAAAGTACGGGCGCGTTCGTACGGAAACAATGTCAATTTTGGATGGCATAAAAAAAGTTATTTAGCGACTTGCCACAAGAGAGATTTGGTGGGGACGCCATTTTCATATCATCATGTCACATCCATTATTTTATTTATAATGTGTATTTATTGAATGTGTTATTGCTATTAATTACTTGACATCGGCAAAATAGCCGCTAAGTTGTGCGTGAGGCCATAATCATATCCATTTTATTTAATCGCATCTCATTTCGTGAAGCAAGAAGAAGAGAGTTGGAGCATTTTTCAAAATGACGTACGTAAGACAGATATTCCTTCTCAATGATCGTTTATACAGAATGGTTCAGAAATGGTATACTAAGAGTGAAACCTAGGCTTCTTCAAGCATTTGTAATGTCCATTTTAAAAAAATAACTCCTTTAACGCATTTATAACCATTATGGTAAGTCTGAATTAAAAAATAGTTTGATCACAAAATCCAAAATTGTCATTATGTTTGGGTACTTAACTAAGTATTTACTACGCAGTTAGGTTTATATTATGTAGTCACATTACACGGGAACCTTTAGTTAGTTCAAAAAGCAGATGTTACCGTTTGATCGATGAGAAAACTGAATAAAACTTGCGCGGTGGTTACTCTGAAAGTTGCGAACGTTGAAGTTATATAGCCAGCGGCGCCACAAGTCCGCTAACACAATCGATTCATAATCGAACAGCAACCGCATAGTAACTGTCACTTTTGACAGATATCCCATACAATATCTCTTTTTTTTTAAACCCTTAAAAGTAGTTTTATTTCAATGCGTAGTATTCGCGTAAATATAAGAAGTCAACGTAAATTATGAATAACGTGATCTTTTGGCAAACTGCACAGCGCTAAAGTTACCTAGATCCGTAATTGAAATAATTTGCAGGTGTAGTGTTGGGGCTTGCTCGGTTCGTGCGCGACGCGGGTGAGGCGCGCAATATCGTAATAGTGCTCGGGCGGTGATCGCGACTCGCGCCGAATTGTAATAAACGGTAATGGAGTGAGACGCCCGCCGCGCCGTGCAGCGCCGGGACGAGAACGACTCGATCGAACACTAGAGAATCGAGAAACAATCGATAATCGTTATAGTACTAGTCAAAATTTGCATTTATAATCGAAAATTCTAAAACGTTTATCGAATTGCCGATATGAAGAAAAACAGTTTTATATTCTTCACAAAAACAGCGTTTATGAGAATAAATACTGAATAGGTCTCAATTTGATTGCCTCTCAAACTAAGGGTAGCGAAATATCTGGTAAATACAAAAAAAAATGCAACGAATTGATAATATCCTTCTTAGTTCTTATTGAAATCGATTAAAACATGCTTTCGATCAAAATACTTTTCGTAGGTACCAACAATCTTATCGACTCATGTAATCTAGTATCGACAACCTTAATTACATTCACATCACTGGCGCCCTACAGCGCAACTCGCGCCATTTGATCCGTTCGCGCCATCAAATGACGCGAGCTGTCAAACGCAGCGCGGCGCTACGATGACGACGCGAACTCAGCAAATTGCGCGGAGGACGCCATTTTCATCATATCATCATGTCACACCCATTATTTTATTTATAACTAGCTGTTGCCCGCGACTTCGTCCGCGTGGTATTTAACAAAGACTCAACCGTTGGCAACAGCCTGCTCGCGTTATGATCCCGCGGGACGCGTTGCAGGTTGTTGCTATCAAACTTAATTAGGCGCAGCGCTGCAACATTGGTTTTAATTTTTTTTCGAGATCCTATTTTTTTTAAGTTACTCCTTGTTACATCAGCTATCTGCCAGTGAAATTCCCGTCAAAATCGGTCCAGCCATTTCAGAGATTACCCGGAACAAACAGACAGACAGACAGACAAAAATGTTGTTTTGGTATAGGTAACGTGTATACATCCAAATGCACTTAGTAAAAAGCGGTTATTTTAATATTACAAACAGACACTCCAATATTATTTATATGTATAGATGTGTATATATTGAATGTTTTATTGCTATTAATTACTTGACAATTGGCAAATTACCCGCTAAGTTGTGGGTGAGGCCAATTGCATATCCATTTTACTTTATCACATTTATTTTCGTAAAGAATTGATTGACGCTTTATAAATGAAAAATCTATGTAATGTAGTTGGATCTTCGAAACTGCTTAGACGGTGACGATAGGTACTTGCATAGCATACAAATACAAATTCTTCTCCGTGACGGCTAGGTCACGTGATTGGCTCAAGACTACGTCATCGGTCATCATAGACCAATGAGCGGTGTTTAGTGGTCAGATTATACCAATAACAACATAAGGATCTGGTTTTGTTTGATAAAACAAACTTCTGTATTTAGTTGTTTTGTTTTCTATGGACACCTTTCTTTTTAATTGCGTTTCGTCTAGGCATTAGACAAGCGGTGTTAATTTTATTTAAGGCGTTGTAATGACTTATGATCGTGACGTGTGACGGGAGAAGAATACCTGGCGTAGCAATATACCATGGAAATTTTAATGCAGTGCTATGATCTACATCCTAGTTGGGTACTTTATAGTGTAGACTACATATAGGATAGTTACTAGATATAAGTCTGTACCTAGATTCATAACTAATAATCTATTCAGCACAAACTTGTTTAGAAGTTCAGACGTAACGTTGCCACTAGTGTGAAACCTTTTCAATGCATTTGTAGTGGTAAATGCTACTTCATACAAAACTTTTAGTATAGTAAATGTTCTGCCATAGACTAAGAAGTTCTGGACATATATATTTTTTTAAACGAGTGCGTGTGTGTGCTAGACCAGACCTTTCTAGGATTCACTTGTAGCGTGTTGTCTAAATATTCTAACAACTCTGTGATTTAGTGGTACCAAATAAATAATAGGTCAGAGTAAATGTTTTTTTTGTTTTTTTTTTAAATAATACTATCGTAAGTGTGCATCTCTAAAAGCTAAATCTCGACGGCCATTTCTCATTATCACTTCACTTGGCACTCGGTGGAGGCCGGCACGCGGCGGCGGTGCCAGCCGGATCCGCATGCCAGCGCGCTGGCAATAATACTGGCAACGAAATGCGCGTAAATTATAATCAAGTGGACTGGGAAACGAACTGGTATTCTGAAAATGCCACGTGGATTTTCCAGTCGCTAATAATTTTAAATTAAGAACATGGTCTTCGAGTAATAACCTCTATGGTCTGGAGGGTACAAAAGCGCGGCATACCGATAATGACATTCTACTTTACATAGTATTCAAGTGTTGCGGTAAAAAAAAACACAAACCCAAAAAAAAAACAAATGCCGTCTTGAAATCGTAGCCAATTGCAGTAAAAAGCAACTAATCATCAATGGTTTCAAAGGCTGTCTTTTTTAAAACCAATCCCGTGATAGATAAAAGATTCGACTAAGAGTCATTTAATTTTTTAACTTTTAAAAGTTAGGAATAAAATAGACGCTGAATATCATGACATTTATAAAATATTTATTATATCAATAAATCACATTCTGTTTACATCTAATCGTGGCACAATGAACAACAGACAATAATATAATATATATATTTATATATATCCACGCTAATATAAGGTACTATTACTAATTTGAGGTATTTCATTTCTTAGCTTGTCCGTACCGGCTACAATGGCGCTAGTGTTTATGCACAACTGTCGACGATGACATTGACATATTTATATGTTTTTGTTTACATCACCGGTACAGATAAGTGTATACTTTTCTCGATTTTAGTCGATTAATGTCGACGCTAATCGATTTCGTAGACCTTAGTTTGTGAGCCAAGAGTCAAAGTCGGCTTTGCCCGGGTAATATCGACATTGTATGGTCAAACTCCTTGTTAATAATGATAGTCGCTCTTACATTGTTCTCATATACCCATAACAATGTACTACACAACAATGTAGAACATCCTTATAAAGAGAGTAACCATAGATTTTCTCGGTCCTCTCCATAGGAACGGCCCTCCGAACGGGCGGTAGAATCTTAGCATGTAATTTTGTGACAATTTTGATGATTCTAAAGGACTTGCCTACTATAATGGTTTTTGTTTTTTTATGAAAATTTTTAATATCAAATAGAAGTATTTATGGATCGTATTTTCTTGTTTGCGAGTAGGGCGTGCAGTATTTCAATTATCTGCCTATTAAATTTACTTCAAAATCAATTTCTAATGAAACAACACTCCAACGTTGATAAAAATAGCGGTTTTTACAAATTTTGGAGTATTTTATCGCTAGGTATGTTTTTAAGCAAACTTAATACATCGAGGCATCTAATGCATAATGCCAATGTCGCTAAAGTTTCATCGTCAAGATGTCCCAATTTATAGTAAAAAAAAAACCGTCAAAATTAAAATTTTGAATTTCGAGCCTTGATATAACGCTTCCTGATTAACCCGGGCAGTACCGTCAATCCAATCACATGTACACAGACATACACCTACGTAACTAACAACCTACCATTATTAAAATAAATTCGTAACGTTGGCAACATTTTAAAATTCAGAAGTTATGAACTACGAACAAAAATCTTGATACTTAAAAAATAATTTTGTTTAATTATAATTGGTAGTGGTAACTTTTTAACTATTTTTTTTTTCAAATGAAATAACACAGCCGAAAACATTGAGATCTAAGGTTATACACTGAATTATCCATTGACTAGGTAAAAACTACTTTCCGTATGTCTAAATAGAAACTTAATTCGGTTAAGACATTTAACTACACATCTATCACATCAATATTCCATCTAAAACACGTATAAATAAATAGAGATATTTTTCTTGCCCAATCGGCGAGAGGTGGTGTGAGTTCAACGCAGCGATTCTCAATTAGTTGATTCAATGAGCAAGATCTTCAATATCATCTCAACAGAGAAGTTACGAGGTACTTTAATGGTTGTGTTTCTGAGCAAAAATAGACATCTACGTTTCTTGTATCCCAATTAGTCCTCCGCCTCGGATCCCAAAGAGTATTCCGTTCTCAATTCCCTGTTCATCATATCTTCAGGGGAATCGTTTCTTAACGATCGGGAACCGAACGCGCTCTGAGTGGACATACTCGCTAGAATCCCGTTGGACAGAGCCTGCACGGACAACGCCTCTTGCGAGGGCCCCGCGTAACTGTACTGCTGATAAACCGCCTGTATCCTGGCCGCGTTCACCAAAGTTTGTATTTTTAATTGCGTATCCAACGCCAAACTGAGCGGCAACTTCCGTAACTGGCTCGCAATCAATTTGCCGAACATTTCGAACTCGTTCTCGTTGCCATTTTCGGAATGTTGACTCAGATCTTGCGGCACGTCCGAGTGGTCGCCGCTGTCCGAGTTGCCTTTCTTTTGTTTCGTCGGTACCGGGTATATGGTCGCGAGCGAGGTAGTCAGCGGAGTTGCGATCCCGACGGGGGGATTCAGGAATGGCGCGGAGTTTGACGTTGGGAGGATCCCGAATGTCCCTTGATTCAAGCCGAATGGCGTGCTCGGCCGCGGTGACGGCGTGTTTAGTACGTACGGTGTCGATGACCGCGTCGAGCTGCGTCGCTTCCGCGGGCTTTTCTTCTCCGGCGATTTCCTCTCGCTGAGATCTTGTACGACGTCGCTGTCGTCGCTCGCCGGAATCTCCAACAAACTGTTGTCCACCTATCAAACAAACGGTCAGTCAGACGCTTTACCTCACGGCGCATGTGTAAACATGTGTAGGCGATGTAAACAAAAAAATATACTCACCGAGCTCGGCGTGACGATCGCCCGCAGAAACCTGTCTGCGTGTTCGAACCACGTGACGCTGGGCCGGTACGCATGCGCGCCGGCCTTCCTCGCCGCGCGAATCTTCTTCAGCTCGACGCTGTACGACGAGCGTATGTTCTTTATTTTATTTTTCAACTCCTTAACCGTGACGTCGACCAAATTCAGGGCGTTTATGATCTCTACGTAGCCTTGCTCCCTTATCTTCTTGTTCTTGTAGTGCTCGGACACGGGGTTCCAGAGGTACTCGCGCTTCTCGTACTCGATAATCATCTGGATGGTGAGGTCTTCGCTCCATTTCGGGTTAGCGAGGATCGCGACCATGTTGGCGTTACAGCATGCTTTTGAGCACGGTTTTTACTTTTTTTTTATTTCGCGTGTATCGTTTGTTAGTACTAGGCGCGCAGAAGGGTGCGGGCGGTTCGCATGCGCGCAGCATACTAAAAGCACGTCGATGGGCCGACACCCCGCGCGGGGGGTCTATTTCGGGAGTAGCCGGTATACGCAGCCGCGTGCTTTGCGCCGTGCTGTTTCCTCTCGCAGCGGCGGGAGGCTGAGGCCGAGTGAAATGGAAGATTTGTGGCCGCCGGCCGGCTCACGGCTGCTCGCACCGATAACGGCGACCGTCCCGAGTCGAGTTGCGAACGAATTTGACGTTTCAATTTCAAGACTAGAGATTTGCGCCGATATTGAATTTGACATTGTTTGTTTATAGTTGATGCTCGCGGCTCGGCGCACTCATTTGTTGGAAATGTATCTTTAACTACAACATTTTTAAGTAGATATTTATAGCGCACACTTGACAGTATAAAGTAAGGAACTAAATATTACTTAAAGCTTTCATGAAAGATTTTTTCACTGTATCTTTTTTACGTACCTTAATTTTTCTTATCGTATCATATGGAAATCCGTTTTTTATTATGTTATAAGGGTAGACTATAAATATTAAATACCTTTTTTAATGTTTGGGAGGCATATTTTTTCAAATTACTAAATGGTAGCTATAAAAAAATACACATTTAAAAATCGAACTGCATTTATTTTCAACGAGCTCGTGAAATACGCCGGCCGAGTGTTCGTGATCGTCGGCCGCGCGAGCCGGGCGGGGGCCCCGGGCGCTACTTGCAGCGAGGCGCTGCACGGACTACGGGCTATTTGCTAGCGCCCCGCGCCGCCGTTCATTCGCCGCCCCAGCAGCGTCTGCACACATGTTTGCCGAGACGGCCGAGCGCCCGACGCGATAACCTCGCAATGACCCCCGCGCGCATAATTGTTAGCGCAATTTGCGGAATTGGTTACAGTTTTGTGTGTATTTTATTTTGGTTTCATCTCCAATGGCAAATGGATGAGGATCGGGATCTAATTTGTTTTTGTTTGCTTGTTTGGTAATGCAGGCCCTGCGTTGCAGAGTAAAATACTTACTTGGTACTTTTGAACACGGTATAACTACTTGAATCTTTAAAACACATTTATGCTACATTATAGCCAGTTACATAAAAGCCTATGCCCAGCAGTGGACGTATTTCGGCTGATAGAATAGAATAGAAAAAGAATAGAAAATATAGCCAGTTGGATGTAGGTAAATTAATGATAAATAGGCAGGCATATTAATTAAAATTTCTCAATGTATATAGATTAAAATGGGTGAATCTTTAATATTTCCTTTTACATGTAAGTACCTATAAAATTCTTATCATGAATAACGACACGAGTCGTGTCCCCGAATATTATGGATCTAAGTAGTATCTATGATAAGAATTGTATAACTTACATGTAAAAGGAAATATCACGACTTCTGACACTCGTAATATCGGCATTAATAGTCGATTAGTTAATAAATAATTAAATAAATTGTGCGATAAATATGAAGAGTCAGCTACGAGTGAGGTATTAATAAGTAAATAGCACCTAATGAAGATAGCAGGAGTGCAGCCGAAACAATTTGATCGCAGGCGTAGGCAACGGGAATGATTAAACGGTTTTTGAATGGTTCCTTCGTATGGTAAATAATATTTCAAAGTTCATGGTAAGAATATATTAAATTAGAATCAAAATAATGGCTATATACGCTAAAATTCAAGTTATTTAAATTTGAAGCTGATGAAACAACCATAACGCGTATAAATATTCAGTTTTCGCTCAATTTTAACGACACTTCTATTACTATTTTCGTGTAATAACCTGTATATAGGACTTTTCGGCGGGAAGTTGAAGCGTGAAGTTGTCAATTTTGTTTTATTTTCCATAAAATATGATCCATGATAAATATTATTAGTGGGATATTAACCATTGTGTGTTCATAAACGTGCACGCGTGAAAAAAAATCAAATAAAATAGTATAATTTGACTTTTCAAGTTCACTCAAGATGTCGGGTAAATTTTCAGTAAAGTATCCACAGCTTTACAGATAGGGGTAGTGGGTTCATATCATTATCATCATCAATATTATCATTATCATCAGGGGTACTTATTAATCAATAACAATTATCAAGAATTACGAGACTCTGGCAAAAATTGTACTATTTTGTGGCTGATTTCCAACCTAAAGAAGAAGCTACGTATATAAACATTAACATACATTGTTCTTATTTCGTTCATCATATAAGTACTATAAATGTTTACGCTAAATTCGAATATATATGTTACTACAAGAACATAAATCTTAAATTGAACGTCACGATTCACATAAGTATCAATATGCAGACTAATTTGATTCTAAGCCTGAATTATGAATTAATAAATAATTCAAATCAATTAGCATACAGTTTCGTCACTTCCAAATGCTTTGGGGCGAAATCAAATTCCACGGAGGCTTTCAAGCCATATTCGCTCGCACAAGAGCTACGAATCGTTGTGATATTACGTAGGTATGGGTGGATAATGTTTATTTTATACACAGTAACAGTAAATTGTAGTAAGGTTAAGAGATCGTACGTCAAGTGCGAGTTTATGCGTGACCTAACCGTATACTTCATAGTCAACGTATTTAGACATATTGTATGAAGAATTGAACAGCACCTCTAGCGGATGGTATTTAATACTTTCAATTCTTAATACAAAATGTATAAATACGTAGACTATAAAGTATACGGTAAGCTTACTAATAATCTCGTACTTGACTTCCTGTAACATGGTAACGTCATAAATGTATCTAATATGTATTCCATAGTTTAAAATAAGTTGGAATCTGAAACATAAGAATATTTTATTAACGATAGGATAACTTGGCTCAAAAAATATGCTTGCATCATATTTAGTAGGTGATTAGAGCAACAGCAGCGTTTGGATACTATAAATAATGATCTTTTCAAGATTATATCACGTTTAACTCTGTTTGGGGTCGAGTCACCTTCGTCCGTAGGAGAATTAAGTACCCTCGAGATACCCTACACGTGACCCTGGGTGGTGCCAACCAGGTGACAACTCTACTGGTGGTAGGCTTCGGCCGTGGCTAGTCAACACCCACTGAACAAAGCCATGTCGCCAAGCGGCCTAGCCGTGTTCCGGCATGATGTTCGATGTTGCCATTCATGGATGGCGGGTCAGATCAGTTGCGCTGCATGTGCCTAGTGAATGTAGCGTCTCGATCTACTGCCGCCTTCCTACCTAGGCAAGTATGCTCCATCGTAGATCTCATCGTCACTTACCATCAGGTGAGATCGAGATCAAATACTTGCCATTCTGCGAAAACAATACCCAATTTACAGATTTTCTAATTTGTCAATTAACATAACTATCCAACAGAAACAATTGGCGCAGATTGTGCTCTGTAATAAAAGCCAAGTGGCAATATTCGTACGTCGTCGTCGTCTTGACAGCGCGTCAGTGGAAGGAAACGACGCGGCCGCACTTTGCGAGGGGCGATAAGATACCGGGAGAGACGGGCCGGGAGAAATCTCGGGCGATGTGAGCCGGTGAAATATGTCCTCGCAATGTGTGCCGCGCTGCGCTCAAATATTGCCTTGGATTTCTCGTGCGAGATCAAAATTCTGGAGGGAATCGTTGTCATATTGCGGAGTTGTATTCGTTTAGGAGATACGTTTTTAAGTTTAATAGAAGTAGTACCTTTTTGGGTTAACGTTTATATGTGTAGATGACATCCTCATATAATTATCCACTGTGGGCATCCTTGTGGGCGGGCAAGGATACACCTTGCGTTCGCATAAACCATCGCAATATTGCCCATTTCCGCGATTATTATCGACTAACTAACATGGAATACCAAGTTAGATATTTGAGTCAAGTTAGAAATATATGTTTGAAATCCATGGAAATGTAATAAATTTTATAAAATTTCCTTGTATTTTCATTTTTTAAGCAGTACTTTGAAACCTACAATATATTATACTACCTATTCAAAACGTTGCATACAGTACGTCAAGTGTAATTTAATGCGTGAGCTAACCGTTTACTTTATAGTTAACTTTAGACACATTGTATGACAAATTGAACAGCGCCTCTAGCGGACAGTATTTAAAACTTTCAATACTTAACCAATGTGTCTATTTAGACACATTCTGTTAATAATTGAAAGTTTCACGTATTTACGTAGACTATGAAATATACGGTTAGCTTACGAATAATCTCGCACTTGACTAACAGATGTCATTATTATAATATGAACGCTTATCCGCGCCCTATACCTACCTCACCAACGTACACCACACCACGCAAACTATAAAAAACGGTATGCTCATATATAATATATATGTAGATGTCAAGCATTCCCGCGTTGCGTCACTGCACGCGAGCACATCTATCTACGGTGCTATAGTTCCGCACGTCCATATAGACCCCCGTATAATGTAAAATATGCTCTATGCGTTTGTATATATGGGTTATGGCGACTGTATATACACTGGCGCACTCGACTTGATAGGTGCCGGTTGCGGCGAGGCCAAGAGACAGATAAATATCGCTTTATACTCATCGCATCGCTTTGAAGCGATGCGGTCAGTAATTTTCTCGCTCTCACTGCCATGCCGCGGCGCTAGCAGTCGCGTGTATATTTATCGTGGCCATATACTAAGAAGACGACGGCTTTTACGATTATTGTTCGTGTCCTTTGTTTGCTGGTGGGGTATTTAAGTGCGTGGACAGTTTTATTTTATTGGATGGCAAAAGCTTGTCTTGAACGATTTGTTTAAATATGTCACTGCGACAGATCCAACTGTCTATGCCTATGTCCTGCAGTACAATTACTACAGGACATAGGTCTTCAACATAATTAGAGCTATCTAATCTCTATCCCTTCATCCATATATCTAACAGCTAGAAGTCGTCTACTGCTAGACATAAGCTTTCCTCAATAGCTTCGACACATCATTATTCTTAAACACTCCCATCAAATGGCTTTCTAAGACGTCCGGGATATCTACTTGTGGGTGGTCGCTTTCAATTACGCTCTTCGGCTCGTGGTTGTCATTTTAGACCATTTCATCCCCAAGGGCCAATCGGTTCTTGCATGAATCAGCTACTAGCAGCATGTAACAACAGATATACCTACTATGTACTTTGTTATCGGTATATTGGCAGCAATAGTTTTAGCTCCCGTAATGCCAGCAATTAAAGTTTCGCGATTCAATGAAGGAGTAGCACCAGTTATCAATTCCAGTGAACCTATCGCACACGAGGTAACGATTACCTCTGTATGTAATGAGAGCCTTATTATCAATGGCAGACAGCAACAGCAGTCATTAGTGTAACTCAAGTCGACGGTTCAACGTTCATATCTTTATTAGACAGTTGATACCTTAGATGGAGTGATTACATACATTGGTGATGTTTTGTTAGCTCTAAGAATGGTTTTAAATTTGAAAAAATACTTGAAGATTTATGTTGGGTTAGATAAAGTAATAATGTTTTAAAACAGTGAAATTAATTGAAATAAAACTATTTTTTAAGGATTTTATCGCGTTTATTTTTCGTTTTAACGTTCCCGACGTTTCGGCTGCTTTACAGCAACCATGGACACGGGAGGACAGTGAAATTAAATCATCCTTACTCCAATTTATTCATCAATTTCAAATTACTACAGTATTTCGAATCAAGATCAATGATAAGTCAGATTTATATTTCTATGTAAGAGCGTACCTTTTTTGTAGTTCCATCCTACATTTTGTGAATCGCTTCATTAGCCACTTAAAAAAAATGTAGCCTGTATAAATTAATCGCAGAACTTACTATTTTAGGTATTTTTTTCCTTAGTGCCACTTAAGACGCATCTCCACAGAATAAAGCGCAAACGCAACACCCACCAATGTCTATCACCAAGCGTATCAACATTTGCAAACGAATGGAATAATAAATTACAAATATTTTTTCAAGATCTGTGATATATTTCAAATGCCAATATTGAGAGAGTACCAGCCTATAATCTTGTGAAGTTAAATAAAATACCGTCGACAGCTACACGGTGCACGGTTGTAAATTGACAAGTCTATGTCGCGTTACCCCGTGGCGAGGCGCCATTTTGCAAAATGTATCCTCTCGCGGTAACATAATGAGGGTGACAGCGGCGTGGGAGGATAACAGGCTGCGAGCCCCCTGGCCCTTTGACGAGCTACCGACACGGCAACGAAAGGACTTGATCGTTTAAGATCCATTCTCATATACTAAATAACGTTTCCTTTGTTATATTTCGGTAGATTTTGTGTATCGATTAAATTTCACACATTTTTTGTGATAAAAACGTCCGAAACCTAAACTTGTTGCAAACGGAACATTCTTAACAAAAATAACAATGTCAAAATAGTATTATAAAAGCAGTTTTTTAATGGAATTTAACTATTATGTTAAAAATGTAAATACACACTAAAATATTAAAAAAATAATAAAAATAATCATCAAGTATCAAGATCATTCGTGTGGCAGTACAGCCCGCCGGCGTTGGCACTCGACAGGCGCGCGCGAGGCGCGGCCCGGGGCGCGGCGCGCGGCGGCCGGCTCCTGCCACCTACTAAAGGACTCTACACTGTGCACCCACCAAGCTATAGCGATACCTATATAGCTGTAGCGCCACGTCTGTGTTTACGCTCTCTCATTTGTAAACGCTGGCGTTTTAGCTACTGGAATATATAACCCTTTGCGTGGTTTAAAAATTATTCGTTCCAGAATTCTTCCTACCTTTATTTTAGACTCGGATTATGTTACTCTGATATTAAATCATACAATCGATAACTGTATGTACTAGGTGTAGAACTGCACGTCAAGAGCGAGCTAGTTGTATACTTTATAGTATACCGTATTTTGACATATTGTATGGCGAATTGAAAAGCGCCTCTAGCGGACGGTATCTAAAACTTTCAGTTCTCCATACATAATGTATAAATACGGTAGACTATAAAGTATACGGTTAGCTTACGAATAATCTCGCACTTGACGAACGGTAAGCATTATTCAAATAAGTATGCTTTAAAGTAGTACCGTGAACCCGTCAGTCCACCCGTTACTTAGTAACTGAATACTGTATATTTTTACAGCCCCAGCCGCTCTCCGCGACCCAGCTGGGGCCAGCGGACTAAAATTTGTCAGAAATTGTTACATATTAGATTATTTTTTTTGGAGAACTATAAATAAAATTGTAATATTGACCTTATTGTTTTCGATTCCTGGTTTTATTGTGTTTCAATTTGCCGAAGCTTAATAATGCATTATGAAAAGTGTAATAAAAATTGTGTAAATTAGTTTAAAACCAATGAATTTGTAAGTTTATGGATCACACTGATGTACAAAATAATTGTCTAAATGCTGTTTTATTTTTCTAAACAAAGCGAACCAGTAGCGTTTGGCCATGCTCTCGGTACAAGGTGTCCATTTTATAAATGTCAAATAATTTGATTTATTCTTTTGGGAGCATTGTGAGCCCTGTTAAAATATTTTACACGATTACTGTTACACCTAATATAATTAATTCCAAGCATTGTTTTGATACTGAAAACAGCTATGTAGTGCTTTAGTTTAGAAACCCCAAATATTATTACTTTATCTCACATTCCAAGAGCTTTAATTTTTCCACAGAAATAAAAATATCTCGCCTTAGGCAGAATGGAGATGACTGAAAAGCGATGCTGTAAAAAAAATGCGCGCTAAAGAAAAATCGTCACCCGGGGAGCAGGAGCTAACGAGCGCTCGGTACCAGGGTGGCATGACATTACAGAGGCACGCGCCATTAGACGAATGTCGGGCTGCGGCGCGGGCGGGCCGGAACGGGCCCTATTTCCGGAAGGAAGCGCGCCCGGAAGCCGCGCCGCGTCCGCCCCGCCTGTCGCTAAGTTACATCGCCTGCGACTGAGTTATGTGCGCCTGGTGATTGCACCAGATTTTCAGGGTACGTTACTCCTAGTAACTGAGCGTTCTAACTGCAGTTTTCGTTGGTAGTTAAAATATTGTCTAATAGTTAAGTTAGTTTTTAAGTTACGTCAAAATAACATGTAACAACTACGTGGTAGGTACTTACATAAAATTATCAAAAATGTATCATTTCATGAGCGTACCTGAAAAATAAAGAGACACTAAAATTATTTCATAGAAGTTAAATACGTCAATTCTATATACTTAAGTCCTACCTATGTATTACGTATTTAATAATCATTTTCTAGCTTCATTCTTCTTTTTTTTTACGTTGACAATCGGCTACAAAATAGAACCATTTTTTCCAGTATCGAATAATTCTTGAAAATCGTTTTTCGATTATAAGTACCCCTGATGAACATTATAATGTTGATGACGATGATGAAATGAACCCCCTACCCCTATCAGTAAAGCTGTGGATACTTTACTGAAAAACTACCGGACATCTTGAAAGAACTTAAAAAATCAAGTTATACTATTTTATTTCAATTTCCTTCACTCGGGCACGTTTATGAACACACAATGGTTAATATCCCACTAACTAACATTACACGTGATTTATCAAAGACACATTTTTGTAATAATAAAACAAAATTGCCAACTTCACGGTTCAACTTCGCGCCAAAAAAACCATTTTCTAGCTTATATGTGGATTGATTTTTTGTCTGCCTGCCTTCGCTATCAAGTCTATATACGAGTACTATTACAGTGTTTTCTCCACGTACCCCTACTCTACTAGGTAGGTACCATAATCACACTAATATTATAAAAGTGAAAGTTTGGATGTTTGTTACTCAATCACGCCAGAACGGCTGAACGGATCTGGATGAAATTTGGCACAGAGATAGATTATAGTCTGGAATAGCACATAGGCTACTTTTTATCCCGGTAAAAAGGACATACTCTTTAATTGCGGGTAACACCGCGGGGCGCAGCTAGTAACACCATAAAACTCAAGCAATGCAAAATGCCCAATTGAGAAAAACAGTTCCCAACCCGTCATTTGGTATTAAGTCCGCGTACCGGTTCCCGGTACACAGCTAGGGGTCGGTATTAATCAAAATTAAAAGTGGATTACGGACAACGCGAGGCGGCGAGGCGCGGCGCGGGGCGCGGGCAGAGGCACGCACGAGGACGGGCTTCTTAATAGGGTTGCCAAGTGTCCTGGTAATATTGTCTTTTTTTTTATTACATTATAGGCAAGTATTTGATCGCGATCCCACCTGATGGTAAGTGACGATGAGATCTACGATGTAGCATACTTGCCTAGAAGGTACCTGTTGACACTCGACTTGAAAACACCCGGATTGTAGTCAACCAAGGAGAATTAATATGTACTATTTAATTGTGTATGTAAATACATGTTGTATTATCATCATGTTTATTATCATGTTGTAGGTAGGTTGCTAGCTATCTTTGACAAGCAAGTTTGGGTGGCGCTAACACAATCTGTTTACGTAGCGTCACGATGTAGTAACCGTATTCAGTATCATAATCAAAATATTTTTCATTCATGTAAATTCAAATTATTTCGCTCGATCTGAATGCTATATGAAAATATTTTTATATGTAAGTACAGCTGCCAGCCCTACCACGCCCCCTCCCTCCCGCCAGACGTAAATGAGTAGGACGGAGGCACCGGGTCGTTAGGTGATGTATTTTCCACTAAAAGAACTACTTTTTTTTTACATTTTCTCAGCTCGTAATCGTATCGTCACCGAGAAAGCAATGGTGCTCCTGTCATTCTTTACCTACAAAATATGCGGAGATGTGATCTACTGCAACGGAACCAGAATGTTTTAGATTAAACATTTTTGTTTATAATATAAAATTACAGTTTATAATATAACATTTTTTAATGACAGAATGAGGCAGTGTCACGCTGAACCCGAAAAAAAAAATAAAGATTTAAAATTTGTTTTTGAAATTGGAAAACTTCATAATATCATAACTGCAACGTTTTGGCCTCGTATATATTTTTTAAAAAAGCACCTTTCGACCAGAGAGATTCGAATTTCGAACACGAAAGTCCCGACTATCTGAACAGTAAATCATGAACGCACACATTCACAAGTCTACGACGCGACGTACAAAAGGATCGGCCCGCCCGGACATACGGCGGGACGGGCCAAATTGATAACTTGATAACGCGGGATCCCGCTTCCCGCGACCCGGCCCGCAATCCCGGCCCCGGGATTATCCGGGGCGAAGAATCGTTGAAGATGTGGTTTAGTGTCGGCCCCGTGCCGCTGTTTATTATTTTTATGTAAATCGTAATTCAGCGGAATGAAACGATAATACGGCGAGGCATATGTTTTGTTTCGTTCAAAGCGTGAGATTGGATTTGTTTTAGTAGATTTTTGAGGTGATATTCAGTCAAATTAAAGCGTAGGTCACACCTCGAGCTAAGCTAACTTAGCTTAGCTCACGTTGGTATCTACATTAAAAGCTTCTATCAGTGATGTTTAAACCAAAAAGCCATTTAATACTTATGCGGACAATCGCCGCGATGTTCTTTTGTTTCTGGACTATCCACCATATTTTTTTGGGTGTCGAAATTATCTTACATCTCTCTCACACCACTGATTTCATAAATAAGTATGACAGTGACAGCATGTCTTCTCTCGTAATTAAACTTTGAACTTGCTGCCATACTCCACTGCTATCTTACACTTTACAAGACGATTAACGTTTTCATTCATCACTTGACGACCCTAGCACGATTGGTGGTGACCTTGCTTACTGTACTGAGGGTCCTGGGTTTGAATCCTGATGTGGCAAATCTAATGTGATGAGCCCGAATGTTGTCACCCACGTTCAATATATATTTATGTAATTATGTACTGGAATCGCCCCCAGACTCTTGGTAGCGTAGTTGAAGATGAAGCTCTCCTGTCTCTACCTAGAGCAGTCTTGTTTACCACTTCATGTGACTTATTCCTGGTCTCCCCTGGTACGCTTTCGAGGTTCCCGGGAAGGCAAGGGATAGAATTAAATGCCGGCGGGACGCGAGCACCCGGGGACCGCTCTATCGTTCGCATGTAGAGATGCTAGATGCGACAGGAGATTAGAGCGGACCCTTTAATAGTGTACTGGTTTCAGAGACAATGTAGCTTTCAATCTAAACAAAAAAATAAAATTGGAGTGTCTGTTTGAAATATTAAAATAACTGCTTTTTACTAAGTGCATTTGGATGTATACACGGTACATATACCAAAACAATTTTTTTTTACAGGTTTTGTCTGTCTGTCTGTTTCGGCTAATCTCTGAAATTGGCTGGCCCGAACAATGAGTAACTTAGGCTACTTTTATTTTAGAAAATCTTTTTTTGGTAAATACCACGCGGACGAAGTCGCGGGTAACAGCTAGTATTATTATAGAATTTTCATTGGATTTCACTTTGTAATCCCATTTTTTTATTATCATAGTTGGATCCCGAAAATAATAGATTGGAGATATACATTTTTACCCGACTGCGCCCGCCAGATGGAGGAGCTTATTTATTTCTGTTCCGTGATTTTTTTTTGCAGTCGGGGTTTTATTTTTTTATTTTATTATACTTAGTAGATCAATACTTGTTACAATCGCTTACCATACAGGGCTCCAAGTTCTACAAAACAATTGTCTCCCACGCATTAGTCGGTCAATTTCAATAATTGTCAGTATTGTTTATTTTTTAAAGAGTACAATAACTTATGTTCTGTTCAACCACAATCTATCACAATATCCGAACCCTTTGCAATGGAGGGAAGTGGATAGTTTCCGTGCAACTCCTCCTATTTTTATCTTTCGATTGAATTTTTGCGGGTTCCGAGACAATTAAATTTATCCCGGGACTCGCCGAGGGTCAGACCTCGGTGCTATCATGGGACACCACTGTAGATCCTGGCTCACAGGAGTAGCAGTGGTGGGAGTGTGTGGCGGGACTAGTCCCGTTTTTTTTTAAATATCCGAATCAATACTTCAAAACAATTAGCCCCCTTTCGGCGGCACACAGTCGGGTAAGATAGCCACTTCCAGTATCCCCCAAGCTCCTTGTACTAAGAGTCCAGGCGGGCTTCGATCACAGCACTAATTGGGGTGTGAATTCGCCTGCGGGCCCCTCTGTCGGCGACGGGTGATGCCTTTTGCAGTAGGGAACCCTAAAAACATGTGATTTAATGCTCCCCGTGTCAAGAAATTTCATACTTATTTATGAAATCTGTGGTGGGAGAGAGATGGAACACGTTACGTTACCGCAACGGTACGTAAAAAGGATTGTGCTTGAGCTACACTTTTGCAAATAATGTAGCGGTCGAGAATTGTTGAGTCTAGATTTAGTCCGTTTCGCAATTACGGGAGCGGTTAAGAATATCAGTATGTCAAGTGCGTGATTATTCGTAAGCTAGAACGAGAACAAGACGTCCTGAAGGTTTGACAGTTTTGCAAAGACGGTAGCTGTCAATAAGTCAGCAGAATAAATTTGTCAGTTTTACAAATTCGGTAGCGGTACGCCATTTTCATTTCTTCATGTCACATCCATTATTTTATTTATAATGTGTATTTATTGAATTTAATATTGCTATTAATTACTTGACACTGGCAAAATACCCGCTAAGTTGCGGGTGAGGCCATATTCATATCCATTTTACTTCATCGCATTTCATTTCGTAAAGAAAGAAGAAGAAGAAGAAGAATTTTGGATGTTTAAATAATAACAGTTTAGCAAATAGCTACGGTAGCGGTCAAAATTGTCAGATTTCTAGTTGTTGTTTTTTTAATTCGCCAATAGGCAGGCAAAGGACAGAGTCATACAGCCTGGTCATATTTTGGATTGAATTCAGTTCCGAGGATTTTTCATTTCATTGTCATGTCTGATATCATCTTTAATATAAAGGCCAAAGCCAAGTCTGATTTAATTTAAAAAAAGGCTAATGCCATGTCTGTTTTATTTCTCCAAAGAAGGACGAAGCCAAGTCTGATATTTTGACAGTTGCGACATGACAGTAGCGGTCGAAATTGTCAGATATCTAGATTTTGAAGAATTACAAAGACGGTAGCGGTCAATGCTCTATGTTCGAATCTGCTTTGTACCAGTAGCGACATGAAATGTTGGTGATACCTGAGGTTACTATGCTTTACTCTATGCTAGTTGTCAATATTCTAAAATCAAAATAAAACCGTTCTAAAAGTGTTCGTAATGCGTAAATTTTTTTAAAAGCGTTCCAAACTTCGAAATTCAAAATTCGAATATAGACCGGGCCGGGGCAGCTGCTTGCGGGGCGACACGACGGTGTCCGCGGCGCGGGCGGCACGTTCGCCATTTTATGTAGCGTTTTTACGATGTACCCGATAACGTTTACGACGCGCGCTGAGTGGCGTCGCCGCGGCTCGCCCCGACTGATTGCGTGCGAGCCAGACCCAATAGGGATTGACACTATTTTTTAATTTTATCGATAGACTGTTTTCTTTTTGAAAATAATTAAGGCCTCCACGAACTGTACAACCTGGCATTCAATCTGGGCCACGAGTCTCCTAACACAATCTATCGATTCGATTCATAATCGAACAGCAACCGTATAATAACTGTCAGTTTTGATAGATATCGCATACAACATCTGTCAAAAGTGACAGTTACTATGCAGTTGCTGTTCGATTATGAATCGATTGTGTTAGCAGACTTGGGGCCCTGAAGTGTTGATTTGTAGGCATAGGCATTGTGGGGAGGCCCGTGTCCAACAGTGGGAAATTAAAAGGGCTGGTATTACGATATCGATAAGCGCATTATACACAACTCTATGCGACACGAGTCGTGTTCATGAGCGCGACACTTCATGCTGTGTCGAAGTATAATCATCATGAACGACATCTGACCCAAACCGCCTTATATCGAATTAAAAAAAAACCTGACGCCTTTTAGACAGTTGTACGCCCATATTATATCAGGGTGCCTAGCGGGAACTCTTGACGTAATCGCTATGATAATGCTGTCACTGCCATTCGTATTTATAAAATGTGTGGTGTGAAGTAGACAGAATACGCGGAAAAGAGTAAGCCTGAGCCACAGTTCTCGTGGGACAGGGGACTAGGAGAGCATCTATTGTTAGGATGTTTAACTAAATTTAAATAAATAAAAGACGCAGTGCCTTTTATAATTGTCGAAAAAAAAAATTACATTTAAGAAAAACTATAATTGGGGGTCCCATTAACAACGCAATAGAACCAGTATTTTTTTAGATTTTTTGTTTATCTGTGCGTTTGTGCGCGCTATTATTAGACACGGCTTAACCGATTTGAGTGTCATTTTTACTAATGCACTGTGGTAAGCTTCACCAACATTTTGTGTTAGTTTATGAAATTAAATCAGTTCATAAATAAATATATCTTTTTTTTATTTATAGACGCGGACTAAGTCGACATTAAGGTGAATGCTCAGGGTCGGTTGCCGCACATTTTCGATAGATGGTCCTGTTTTTCTGCAACTAGTTACACGAACATCGAGCATCTATGAGACTTGATGTTGCAAATTGCGAGCACTACTACGACATTGCATTGAAATATCCAAAAAAACATTAACCTGAAATCATTTATAATGGATGAGATACCATGGCTTCTAAAATCCTTGTATAAATAGGCACTCACACATAGACAAATACACGTCTTTTTTGTGCCGCTAGAGCGCAGCACTTGTTAAAAGTCTCGCATACTAAAAGTTGTCTTTTTATGCCACCAGGTAGAGCGATCATAAAAAAACTTATTTATCGGTTGTAAAATAATAGAAATACTTTTGCGAGCTTTGCAATATTAAAAGTTTCAGAAATAAAAGATAGAAAAGAAAAATGTATACTTTCATGTTCGTAAATATAATGTTTATTGTATAGATCTTATAAATATAGCAAGGTTTGCATGATAACTGTAAAAGTATTACGCTTTACAATATACCAGATCAACAACAAGAACAATATTTATTATAATTTACAAGGGAATAAGAAATTTGGCAATGTAGTTCTATACCTAATAAGGGATACAGCTACATTTCCAAATTTCTTTGAAACAATGTTGTTTGTTGTTGGTATTCTAAAATTAGGTAAATATAACATTGTTTCAAATACTAATATTATGATATAGAATCGACTCTATACAATTTACAGTCATCTTGATTCTTGCAACCTCCTGTGCTTCATTCCTCCGCTAAAAAGAAAAAAATAATTGTTTAGTCCAATAATAATTATTACTGTATCCATACTTATTATAAGGTAAATGCTGCTGTGACATGTATAGATTCAATCATTCAATCATCGTTCCAGAGACGGGCCAACATACACCGTCACACTGCAATGCACCCACATTTCACCGATGGTATTTTGGTACCAATGTAATAGAGGGTGAGCCCATCGCCATTATATCGGGCACACGCCTCCTCAATATGAGGGGCATATAGGCCGTAGGCCCAGTGCAGTTTAGTGAACTTCACACGACTTTTGACAGACATGCAGGTTTCCTCACAAAGTTTGCCTTCATCGTACAGCAAGTGATATTTTTTATGGAAAATAAGATTCGCACATGAAAATCCGGAAATCTCAGTGATGGGAGCCAGGGTTTGAACCTGAACACCTCGTTCCAAGGCGAGCGTTCTGCCAACGAGGCTGTCACTGCTGTACAACTTTGGAATCTATACTAATATAATAGATTCCACTAGATGCGCTGATGTTCTTCACTCTCATAATACGATGGGATGGCAATCCGGTACAATCAGAGAGATCGGGCTGTGTTGTCCGAAGCACAAGCAAGTGATAATCATGAAATTGAACTTGTGTTGTGTAGCCACTTTACAATACGAGTTATGCTCTAAGGTATTTGTTACCAAGTTGTCCCGACTTTCACCAGTGTCACATTCCATCAGTATCTCCATTACAATTCAAATAGCAAACAAAACACAAATTAAAACAAAACTAATCGCAAATCCCACACAATTATTATTTGAATTTTGAAGTAAGTTTTTACATACATAATCACAAACACAAAATGAAATCGGTCGCAGCAGAGTAGTGAGTCCATTTTTTTTTATAATTCTGGAATTTGGCATCAGCATACCATAGACATGCTGCCAATTTGGTCAAGATATAATAAATTAACTTCGTAGACACCCAGAACAAAATAAGTAACACTATTCTATACATTCTAAGAACTTGGTAAGTGCTTACCGACTTTTATATTTATTAAATATCTATACCTCAGATTAACAGAATCCAAAGAGAATAATTTTAAAAAATATAACAGTAGGTAAGCACATACATAATATCTAAGTACAGAATGTATGTGCATCAAAACCAGTTATTTTCGGCCTAGGCACCTATTTATTATGTAGACGAGTACTCGTATCCGAGGTATAAGGTTTTGCGTTCAGAAACGAAAAAAAAAGTAATATCAATATATCTAAAACTAAGTAGGTTTCTAGTTGGTACCAATTTATAGCTACTCTATAATAAATCGGTAAGTAAAAAGAAGAGAAATAGGTGCACATAGGTATGTTTTCTTAGATTTATTCAATTACGAGCTATGTCGCACTTGATTTGTTCAAACGTTCAAGGGGTATCCCATTCATTAGGCTTCCCTATAATTTCGAAAAACCCGTTCATACTAGGTGCCGGGGCTTGCTTTCTTGTATCGCCAATCGTGTTAGGTTAGTTGGTTGGATATATATGTATGTATATATATATATACATACATGCCTTGCTGGTTGGTACCTTCCTATAGCTAGTCAGTAAGTAAGAAGAAGAGATAGGTACATACATATAGGTCGCTATGTAGATTTTCTCAGATTGATTCAATATTGAATAATTACTAAAAACCGATGTTACGAAATATGTCGCGCGAGTCGCTGTCGATGTATTCTAACATTTTTTCTAGTCACAGCTGGCTGTGCTGCTGATATATATATATATATATATATATATATATATATATATATATATATATGTATATCTATACTAATATTATAAATGTGAAAGTTTGGATGGATGGATGGATGAATAGATGGATGGATGTTTGTTACTCTTTCACGCCCGAACGGCTGAACGGATCTGGATGAAATTTGGCACAGAGATAGATTACAGTCTGGAATAACACATAGGCTACTATTTATCCCGGTAAAATGTATGGTTCCCGTGGGATAGATGTTTTAATTTTTCATACTTTTTATCGCGGGTAACACCGCCGGGCGCATCTAGTATATATATATATATGTGTACCTATCTCTTCTTCTTACTTACTGACTTATATATTGTTAGCTACACAGCATGCAGCTAACCTCGGTTTTTATTTCTTCCTATAGTTTTCAAGTTTTAAGATGCACGTTCCGTGCGCGTAGTGTCTTTTCGTCTGACCGTTGAGTAGTAAGTGTGGTTAGGTGGCGCGCGCGTCGCGCCGTATCCGCGCCGCTGTCGTCTCAAGCGGCGGCGGTGTTGCCATGTTATCTTTATACAATTCTAACATCCTCCCCCCCCTTGGGAGCTTGCTTTCCAAGGAGATCATGGGATTCATTAGTGCCTTCCAAAGGACAAAGTCGAGAGACAGCTCGCTTGATGATGCCGCCTTTTGTTTTCAAGTCGACGACCCTACAAACTCCGTCCGATCCTGGATACAGGGAGTGTATGCGGCCTAGGAGCCACTTCATAGGCGGTAGTTGGTCATCCATGACTAGGACGAGGTCGTTGAGCTGAAGATCGCGTTGTGGAGCTTGCCACTTGACACGCTGCTGTAGAGTAGACAGGTAGTCCTTGGTCCAGCGGGACCAGAAGTGTTGCCTCAAGCGTTCTATCAGCTGGTAACGGTTAATGCTGACTCGCTCGGTAACAGGCGAAGGCAGTGAGGTCAAAGGACGACCCACAAGAAAGTGACCAGGCGTCAAAGGAGATAAATCCGATGGATCCGCGGACATCGGAGTAAGTGGACGTGAGTTCATAACAGCCTCAACCTGAGTGAATAGCGTATACAACTCTTCAAAAGTTAAACTGGAATTACCAGCAATCCGCTTTAAGTGAAATTTTGCCGTTTTCACCCCTGCTTCCCAGATACCGCCGAAATGCGGTGCGTATGCAGGAGAAAATTTAAAAGTAATACCTTCATTGCACGCGAACTCGCTGATTGATCGATTGCATTGTTTTAATAGTCTGTTCAGTTCCTTACTGGCGCCTACAAAGTTTCGACCATTGTCACAAAATATAGTATAAGGTTTACCACGCCTTGAAATAAATCTACGTAGGCAGAGAATAAAGGCTTCACTGCTTAAGTCGCTGACCACCTCTAAGTGGACAGCTTTAGTTGTAAAACAAACAAAGATACATAGATAGCACTTCGAAGTCTTTGCGCCACGACCTTTACGGTTAAGAATAAGAAAAGGGCCAGCAAAGTCGGTGCCACAAGTCTGAAATGGTAACGCAGGGGTAACACGAGGCTGAGGCAAGTTTCCCATTATTGGGTGCAGAGGCTTAGCCTTAAATCGTTGACAGCGTACACATTTCCTTACGGTAGTAGTAGCTAGTACCTTGCCCCCAGTGGGCCAGAAATGGTCACGAATAGAATTTAAAAGTTGTTGCGGACCACAGTGTAGTAGACGAAGATGTTCTCGTTCAAATAAAAGTTTAGTAAATCTGTGTTTAGCGTCTAACAAGATGGGATGTCTTTTCCCATAAGGACAGTAGGATGCGTAGTCGATGCGACCACCAACACGCAGTATGCCGTCATTATCTATGAATGGATTTAAAGAGAATACGGCTGACTTACGATTCAAAGTGTTAACAGTTTCAAGTGAGTGAATTTCTTTACAAAAGGATTCTCTTTGTGATAATTTAGCTAGCATAGTGAGTGAGTTATTTAATTCAACGCAGGTAAGTTCACCATATATTTTGTTATTATTTTTTCTTAAATTATTAATAAACCGTAGTGTGTAAGCAAAAACTCTTTGTAGTTTGTAGAGTTTAGAGTATTTGTCAAATAGTGTAATATCATTAGTTAGTACCTTAGTATTTAAGCTTATTTTTGTTTCAGGTAGATTCGAGGAAATATATTTAGATTGCGGCCACTCAAGTTCGGGCTTAGACAAGAAATCAGGACCGTGCCACCAAAACTTATTATCAGCAAGGAGTCGAGGTGGAACACCCCTAGAGGCCAAATCAGCAGGATTAAATTCGGTAGGTACATGACGCCATGTATTTTTGTCAGTTAGTTCCCTAATTTGTTCAACGCGGTTACAAACAAAGGTCTTAAGTGTTTTAGGCTGAGTATGTATCCATCCTAAACTATAGTAGAATCTGTCCAGAAAACTGAACGTGAAATAGTAATTTTTAGGGAGTTTAGAATTTTAGAGTGTAGTTTAGCGCCAAGTAATGCGCCTAGCAGCTCTAAGCGCGGTATTGTTTCTGATTTTAAGGGACTGACCTTAGTTTTAGCACAAAGTAAGTTAACACATTCGAATCCAGCATTATTTCTAGACTTAAGGTATATACAAGCACCGTAAGCGTCTTGGGATGCGTCTGTAAAGCAGTGCGCTTCTATATATGTAGGAGATTCGCAAAGAGCATACCTTGGTATCTTAACATTTTCAAAGTGTTTCGTCTCATTGTAAAAGCTAGTCCAAGAGTTTTTTAAGTCTTCTGGGATATTATCATCCCAATCAACCTTGAGCAACCATAATTTTTGTAGAAGTATTTTGTGGAAAATAGTAGACGCTGATAAGAGTCCTAGTGGATCAAATATTTTACAAGAGTTAGAGAGAATCGAACGTTTCGTTATTTTAGATATGTTTTCAACTTCTACAGAAAAATGGAGAGTATCAGAATCAGGAGTCCATTTTAGTCCAAGTACAGAGGATTGTTTGCAAAAGTCTTGAGATTGGTTAGTAATAGGACTGTCAGCAAAAATGTCTGGAGCATTAGTTCGGAATTTCCGCAAAGGAAAACAGCCTTCAGAAAGTTTGTCAATCACACCTTTAACAGTATGTTTGAGTTCAGTTTTCGAATTAGATCCAGTATTTAAATCGTCGATATAAAAGTCATGTTTAATAGTATTAGCTACAGTTTCATCAGTACATTCAGAAGCAAGTTGTACAAGACACCTGGTACTAAGATATGGGGCAGAAGCTGTCCCATATGTGACAGTATTAAGTTGTAAAACTTTAAGTGGCTGACTTTCATCGTCTCGCCAGAGAATTAACTGCAGATAGCGTTGTGATTCATCTATCATCACTTGCCGGTACATTTTTTCAACGTCACCCGTCACTACGTACGCATACTGACGGAATCTGAGTAGAATTGACATCAAATCATCTTGGACCACCGGTCCTACAAGTTGGATTTCATTTAGTGACTTATTAGTAGTAGTTTTACAAGAGGCATCAAAAACTACTCTTAAACGAGTGGTTTCGCTGCTTTCGCGCAAGACAGCGTGGTGAGGAATAAAGTAGCCGAAAGGCGGACGATTTACTTCGCTTAGATGTCCCAATTGCTCATATTCTTTAATAAAGTTAGTATAGTCACCTCTCATATTACATTTAGTTAGTCTTTTTTCTAAGTTTTCGAAACGTCTTTTAGCTATGTGATAGGAATCACCCAGCGCATTTTCAGGGTTTTCTCGAAAGGGTATTTTTACAGAGAATCTGCCATCAGGTAGGCGTACAGTATTCGTAACAAAATGATCTTCACAATCTTGTTCATCTCTAGAAAGTTTAAGTTCAGTTGGGATAGCAGGAATATCTTCTAGTTCCCAGAATTTAGCTACAGATTCCTTAATTTCTCTACAAAAGTTGGAATGAGTTGTAGTAATAGGCCCCTGACCAGTTGGACCTGACACGAGCCAACCTAGTCTGGATTTTTGGAGAGTGGGTTTATTCTTACCCAGTTTCATGAGTTTAGATTCAACAATTTCCCAGTAGACATCTGCCCCTAGTAGGATATCAATTTCAGAAGGACGATAGAAGCTTGGGTCTGCTAGTTCAATAGAATCAGGAAGTTCAAGTCGAGAAGGATTTAACTCAAGTAGAGGTAGTCGACCAGTAATTTCAGGTATAACAAGACAAGTCACATCAGTATTAAATGAGTTAATCCGAGATTTCAGCTTCACATTACATGTCTTAGTAGTATTAGTTAATTTATTATTTATTCCAGTAATAGAAATATTCGTGTTAGAATAAGAAAGATTAATTTTTCTTTGCATTTTTTCAGTTATAAAAGAAGATTGGGAACCACTGTCAAGAAGAGCCCTAACAAGGTAAGTCTTATCCGTTTTAGTATTAGTTATATCTACTTCAGCAGTACACAGAAGAACCTGTCCAGAACTCACAGAAGAGAGTGACACAGGAGGAAGACGTTGAGTGAGTCCAGGAGTACTATCAGCAGGTGGTAGCACAGCAGCAGTGGCTACCTGAGGAGCAATATCCACATGAGGAGATGAGGACACTGAAGAAGACGTTCGATGCAAAGAAGAACCCTGAGGTAAGTGTGTCGTATTTTTAGTTAGTTGTTTATGTAGTAGTAAATTATGTTTTTTGTTACAGAACTTACAAGGATTATGTTTGCAACTAGAGGAGTAATGTCCAGGACGTAGACAATTATGACAAAGCTTGTGCTTAGACACTTCTACAAAACGAGCGTCCAATGGCATAGACAGAAACTTATCACATTTATAAACTAAGTGATCCTGAGAACAGATAACACAGCTGTTACTATTTAAAGAGGAAACAAATGATTTAGTATTTCTATTTTCTTTATAAGATTGTGTCTGTCTTTCATTTTTAGTAACATCATACTTGCTGTATTGCAATGTTTCCAGAACATCCGCACGCTGGCGTAAGAAGTCATAGAATTCATTTACAGTAGGAGAAGATGTAAACTTAGACCTGTATTCCTCCCATTTCCGACTTGTGGCGCCATCTAGTTTAGATGCCATCATAAACACAATTAAAGTGTCCCAGTGAGTAGTAGGCTCTTTCAAAGTATCTAAAGCGCGAAGATTCTTATTAAAGTAATCGATCATGTATCGAAGAGACTTGAAAGTTTCTTTAGTTAGTGGTTCAAAGTTAAAAAGAGCCTTTAAGTGGTTATTTACCAGTATTCTTTTATTATCATAGCGATCAACAAGTAGACTCCACGCCAGTTCATAATTACTAGCAGTGAAGTCAATAGACTTTATAACATTAGCTGCTCCGGCCTCTAATGACGACCTAAGGTAGTGAAATTTATTTATATCCGGAATAGAAGTGTTACTATTTATTAAAGAATCAAAAGTATCCTTAAACTCCATCCATTTAATGTAGTTACCATCAAATGTGGGCAACTGAATTGTTGGCAGCTTTACATTGCAATTAAACTTATTATTATCATTATGAGTACTACTAGTAGAACAAGAATTAGGAATTAGTGGTAAATTTGAAGTAAACTTATCAATTAAACTATTAGCCAATACAATGTAAGAACAAAACTTATTTTCAATTTCTTCATTTTCTTCCAATTGTTCCGGAGATACTATCTCAATATTATATTTTAATTTGTCAAACTCATTACATAGTTCTTTAAATCTTGATAATTTCAATTCGAGTTCAGCAAGTATTTCTTTAGTACAGTTTTTATTCTCAATTAATTTAATAGTATCTAAGTACTTAGAAAATGTTGTTACTCTCGCCTTAACAGAGCCCCGTTGTAGAATAAGAGTCCTCAAGTCAGGATTCATAGTGAAAGATTTGTTTAAAATCAATCAATAAGTAAACACACACAGTAAAAGACTGAACAGACTAATTCAAAAGTAGGTAAGTACCTAACCAAGAAGTAGGTAGGTATATCAACAATAAAATATTAGTAAGTAGGTATATTAATGAACAATGCAACCAACCGTGTAAGGCCGTATCACTACGGCAAGATGTCAGCGGTTACCCCAATCAGCTGTTCGCCCGCAAAGGTCAATGAACTCGCACCGCAAGTCCAACTCAAGAAGTTTCGTTGTAAACCATTCCACAGGACGGGAACCAAGAAGCAGGGTGATTGCGACGAACCTAGTAAAGTTATGCAGTTAGTACAAGCACAATAAGCTCATAAATAGTGGGTTAGTAAGTGGGTATCTAGTTATTTAATATCGATACAATTTTAAGTGATAATTATTTTCAAGTAAACAAGTGAATAGCAGTCAATTGCTTTAGAATTAATAGTTAGGTATGACGTCAAGCCTATAGGTTGCCAAGTAAATGTCAGTAAAAGTAGGCTTTGCAACCTAAAGACCGTCTTCACCTAAAAGTTATCAGTAAGTTTAAGTATGTCGTTAGGTAGGTAAAAATGTCGTCTTTAGTCAGTGCGTACCAATCTTAGGCATATATCAGTTAGTAGAAATTTAGGTAGGCACATAAAGTATAGAATAAGTAGTTATTTTTCAGTATAAATAGGCATCTGACTCCAAGATAAGTAGTTACCCAGTGGGTATGTTTTCTAGTGGAAAAACGCGAAATTAGGTAGTGGGAACCAAAAATAAAGAAATGTGCAGCGTGCTAGCGGGTTGTGGCATAAATAGTAAGTAGAAATAACACTGATTCATCAAGTAAAAGGCAATTATGAACACAACATGCGCGCATAAATATGGCGATCGTCAAAAATAAAAAATACTAAAACTGGTCTTACTTCCCTGTGAGCAATCCAAAAACACAAAACAGAACCTTTCTGTCACCATCAAATCTGCGGCAATTAAGTTGAAAGCAGTGTAATCTTCAGTTTCATGCGTATTTCGTCAAAAGTAATATCCACAAGCGCAAGCAACCGCCGCCATTAGCGCGTCGTTCGCCGGCACGTCGTTCATCAAGTTTTTTGGTTTCTTTTCTTCTTAGTTCTTTAGTTAATCGCGTCGGTGTCTCCAAAATGTTAGCTACACAGCATGCAGCTAACCTCGGTTTTTATTTCTTCCTATAGTTTTCAAGTTTTAAGATGCACGTTCCGTGCGCGTAGTGTCTTTTCGTCTGACCGTTGAGTAGTAAGTGTGGTTAGGTGGCGCGCGCGTCGCGCCGTATCCGCGCCGCTGTCGTCTCAAGCGGCGGCGGTGTTGCCATGTTATCTTTATACAATTCTAACATATATATATAGATATATATAGTATATATATATATCTAATATATATATATATATATATATATATATATATATATATATATATATATATATATATATATATATATCAGTAGCACACCCGGCAGTGCCTAAAAAAATGTTTGATAAATTGATCAATAAATCGACAAAGACTCGCGCGACATATTTCGTAACACGACATCATCTAGCTATGGCCTTGGAAGGTGTACATACTACCTATATATATTTTCGTTATATTACTACCACACCATGTTGGAGTAACACGGCCGAGCTGTGTGTTTTGGAAATCTAATATTCACTTACAGAAACAATATCAATCATTCAAAAAGACAAGTCCACCGGCAAGATTTGAACTTGCTATAGTACACGTTTGCATCAACCGTGTAGAACATTAGGCTACGTAGACCACTAGTCAAGACGACGAATATTTTGATAGGTTTCAATGATATTTACAACCAATTGAAACATGACATATTCATTCATTCATTGATTATTTAAAAAAATAAATACATGCCTTATGTAGGTATGTAGGTTATTTTATTATAATAACCCGAAAAAATATGTTTTGGGTGCAGACAAATCCTAAAAACTTGGATTACAGGAAATAGGGATACATGACGATCTGCACACACAGATAATAACACACCCCAAGTGGCTCAAGTGAAAAACGTAGGTACATGCGATTGTTCGTAGGTTCGATGGACGAACGAAATTTATATGTATTTTTTATTTTTAATTTTTTATTATGAATCTTTATACTTATTTATAGAAAATTTATATCTCTCTATATATTATAATGTTATGTCTTTATGTATTATAAGTAAAAACTCCTGCTGCCATCTGTCGCCGTAAATACTGAAAGACAAAGAATCGGATGCTTTATTAGTTACGGGTTAATTTGGACAGAGGCGCTTTTATTCACGCACACAAGCCTAAAATTTAATATCGTTTTATGATGTTATTACTATAAGATTTTGCCTGATATTTCATTCTGCGAGCTCTTTAATTTATAGAGAATTGATAACAATGCTTGTACAACTAAAAAACTGTATGTGTATCGAGTATTACAATGTTGAAATTTGTATGGGAATGCGACTGATCGCTTCCACCTTAAAACAAACTTTTAATAAGTCAAAAATGATATCTGTTCATTCGTTTTCGCTAAGTTATTCCCTCTATGTTTTATTTAGCAGCGCGGTCCCCAGAAAGACAGACAGACGAGGGAACAGACGAGGAAACATAGAACACTCGCGAAGCGTGCGTCGGTGTTACAACATAAATATGAATTAAAATAATATCGACATCCCGGGCGCGCGTGGCCATCACTAGGCGGGTCGTGTATCCGTGACACATCGCGTAGCCGACCGACGACATCGCGCCGCGTATTTTATGTGCCCCGCCGCGCGCCGGCCCCGGCCGCACCCGCCGCGCATAGGGCTGCCAACTTAACTATACTTACTTAATATTATAAATGTGAAAGTTTGGATGGATGGATGTTTGTTACTCAATCACGCCAGAACGGCTGAATGGATCTGGATGAAATTTGGCACAGAGATAGATTATAGTCTGGAATAGCACATAGGCTACTTTTTATACCGGTAAAATGTATGGTTCCCGTGGGATAGATTTGTTTTAATTTTTCATAGCGCAAAGAATCGACATGGTTTTTGCGCGGGTAACACCGCAGGGCGCAGCTAGTTTTAAATATTTTTTTAACTGCGCTATACGGCCCTTTGTTGAGTCGAGTTTTTTTACGATATCACTTTCCAAATATTTTCATACATTTAGCAGCAGCGTTCAAACAAGAAATGTATAGTTTTACTGATACCTAATGTATAATTAGAGCGATACTTAATAATGGAATATCTCCATAGGGACACCATCAAACCACGATTTAACAATAAAACCTCTGACGTATAGGCATAGTTCTTAATCGCCCAAGTTGAAGGACTGCATTATATTTGGCGGATTAAACATAATGTGATCTATACTAAGTGCAGTATTCCCTTTGCCCACTATTTTACACGAATTAATTTCCCTTTTTTTTTTTATTACATTATAGGCAAGTATTTGATCTCGGTCTCACCTGATGGTAAGTGACGATGAGATCTACGATGAAGCATACTTGCCTAGGTAGGAAGGCGGCAGCAGATCGAGACGCTACATTCACTAGGCACATGCAGCGCAACTGATCTGACCCGCCATCCATGCGCCCCCATCTCCATTCTATCGTCGGTCGACAAGACGCACGGACAAGTGTCATCCGTACACTGTGGACATTCCTGCGGTACGCACTAAGCGTTTTGCTTCTACTTTCATCGTGCGAACTGCCAGGGAATGGAACACGCTACCGGCGTCTTTGTTCCCCGTTGACTATAATCTGGGTGTTTTCAAGTCGAGAGTGAACAGGTACCTTCTAGGCAAGTATGCTACATCGTAGATCTCATCGTCACTTACCATCAGGTGAGATCGAGATCAAATACTTGCCTATATTGTAATTAAAAAAAAAACAGCACACGATCTGAACCATCCCGACGACGCGATGCGGCCGTGAAATTAACGTTTTATATATTTTGTTTAATAATTAAATGTTGGCAGCCCTAGGACGACCGCGCCTGCTCGCTCGCGCGCCCGCCGCCCTTCGGCTAATGACCTACAGGGCCTTCCTACCGAATTATAATGAGAGCCGTGTTTTTGCACTGAAAACTGTTAATTTATGTCCAAGCCCCGAATCACTAGGCGTGAAGAGCATTTAACATATAAGTAGGCAACAAGAAATATGCGATATTAAAGTGAAGTAACGTAAAGTAAAGTAAAGTAAAATTAAGTAAAAGTTAAGTAAAGTTAAGTAAAGTTAAGTAAAGTTAAGTTAAGTAAAGTTAAGTAAAGTTAAGTAAAGTTAAGTAAAGTTAAGTAAAGTTAAGTAAAGTAAAGTAATATTGTTTTTTTTATTTTTTTTTATTACATGTTTATTTCAGTTTAGGCATTTGACTTGGTAGTTAAGTTGCGGATCCAAACTAGGCGGAAGCCTGTATCTTATGTACATACATGTACATATCGCCAGACGAACACAGCCAACTGCATGGCCCCATACTAAGCTACGCTTGTATTATAGATACCGTACAATGGACTGGGGCGATCCCAATAACACCTAATGCATATTACGAAAAGATCCTTTACGAAATTTGCTCAGGCGGGAATCGAACCCGCAACTACCTGGTGGAGTGACCCGATCGGCCTACGCTCAAACCACTAGATCTAGCTGTCGTTAATAACATAATTAAATACATGTGGAGAATATCGTCTTAAACACTCGTACAGAGTGATTCAGAAACGGTACTAACTAGCTAATAAGACATTTAAAAAATGACAGCCTGTATCGAGCGAAAGACCAAACGCCACCGGATCGCCTTTTTAAAAAAAAGCAAACCTCATTTACACAATTATTTTTAACCGACTTCAAATAGGAGGAGGTTCTCAATTCGCTTGTATTTTTTTTACACATCAACGTGGTCCATATAACTTACTGATTCGTCCGTTAAAATATAACATATTTTTTATATTAGAATTTTGTAACAAAAAAATATATTCAACACGTCAGGTTAGTCCAGCATTTTAAGTGTCAAATAGTGATGTGAAATTTGAATCCGTGAGTCCAGCTTTTTTTTTAATTTATATACACGTAGTGACACAAATTAATAATAATGCAGTTGACTAATGCTAGACCAATAATTCTTTATTATATCATATCAAACTATGACACTAGGACGTCAACCATCTCAGTCAGTGGTTGCTGTAAAGCAGCCGTAACGTCGGGATCGTACAAATCATAATATAAACGCGATAAAAACCTTAAAATTAGTTTTATTACAATTCTTTATTATAGTTGTAGTGTTGTTAGTTCCGTGAGTGTAAGCAAGTGCTGTACTGCAGTTGGTTTATAAATAGCGATTCAATTTATTTTCATCCCCAATGCTCAACACACTAATTCCACGAGTCAACGTAGGTGGGTAGGTAATAAAAATTACAACGTGCGAACCACCTAACTGTATAATAAAATTTCGTATTACTTTTTGTGCAAAATGTTAACTTTTAACTACAGTGTAGGTACGTAGGTAGAAAGGTAGGTAGATAGGTAGTGAACAACGACAACGCCGCCGCCGCCCGCCGGTTGCGCCAGTCGCTATGTACTAGGTATACATAAGTTTGTAGTAGGTGTGTGAGCGCTTGGCGGGCGGTAGCGCCGTCGTCGGTCGGATGTATAAAGTGGCGCGCCGGTGGCCGCATGACATAGCTATAACTCGGCGGCAGCATGACAAACAGCCGGCCGGGGTGGCGCGGAGTCGCCGTTTTGTTTGTTTATTTTATTTATATTTGGCTCTCGGTATGTCGGTTGTGAATTTGTAATTTATGTTAGGCATGGCATGTGTTAGGTATGCAACTGTAGAGTGTATATTTACTATAACTTAGAATCAAATAAGGGTATTCTAGATCGATGAGTAGAGTAGATCTTGTAGCATGATAGTGAATATTGTTACTGCAAGATGTTAGGTATATTATGTACTAATCACTAACTAACAAACTACTGAGATATACTCTCGAAAATAAAACCTAGCCACACTTGTACAGTAAAGTAGATATAACAAAACTCATTTCATTAGTACAAGCTACATCCCAAACGACTGGCAACTAAAGCTACCTCAGCGTTAACGTGCGAATCAAACATTTGTAGCTGGCACCAAAAAACAAAAAATGTATTCTAAATTCGAGTCCACGGCCCGCGTGTGCGCTCGACACCGGAGGGCGCCGTCGCTAAAGCGCGATACTACGGGTTCGCCTCGGGCGGCGCGAACCAATTACCCGCCGCCGCCGCGCGGGCATTTACCCCCCCCCCCCCCCCGCCCCCGGCGCGCCCGCCCGGCCCCCGACCGACGCGCCGCAGAATTACTTATCTCCTGCGCGGCTCTGCGAGCCCGGTACTCTGCCGCCGAGAGAACGCCCGCAATGCGAATGCGCCGCGGCTTTCTGTCGCAAGATCATCACGTGTGGACATGGAAAATGTTCGCTGTGTTGTATGAGTATCGCGTGTTGGGCTCGTATGCAATGATATTACCTCAAAGGCGGACGTTTTGTGGATAAAAGCCTTTGTACATTTAAAAAAAAAATATTCGTTCGATTCGATTTTGAGCGATTACTCGATACTAACAGTTTGACTTTGGTTGCTCTTATATACCTTACTAATTGCAGCTTCAACTTATTTTATTGTCACTATATATTTATTACATTATCTTACTAACACGTATATTTTGTAAATTTTCAGTATGCTCAATTGTAATTAGCGCTCCACTTACCGGATAATTGTCATTCTAATCGTTTTTTTTAAGATTTTTTTTTTCATGGAACTTAATTTAATTTTTGTAAAATAACTGAAATATTTACAAACTAATATAACTTAAAAAGAGTATAGAAAAGCTACAAAATGTGTAAAAAATTTGGCCGATGCAGTAGCGTGCCCAAGATGCTGGCCGCATTTCCTCGCTGAATAGCCAAAGCTACTCCCTGAGCGAGGAAATACCCAGCCCTTGGGTCGCCGGTTGCGTCGACCAATCTTCTAGAAAGATTTTCTACAAAATTAATGGTGCTTGGACCCCATGGACCTAGGATCTCGACTCCAAACGGAACGAATATGTTCCGGAGCCGATAACCGAAGATTTTTAAGATTAGTTTTATCTCAATGTGTAGTATTCGCGTAAATATAAGATATCATTGGTATTGAAAGAAAACACTAATTCCCGAAAGTAGAACTTGAGGAACACATAATATTTCAAATATTTTCCAGCGTTCGGCGTGTGTCTAAAGATTTTCACTGTGCCTTTGTGAAGTCCGAATGTGGCAGACGTGGATAGGGTTGACACGTATGGTTGTAATAAAATATAATTTAGCCATTAGTTGTTTTATAATTATTAAACAGTTAATATGACAATTAGTTCAAGAAACAAACACAAAAAATTGGTAAAAACGGATGCAATGAAAAACATAAAACCTAATAAATAATCCTAAACAATTAGTGGGTGTCACATATTTAGGTATATCTTATATTTACGCGAATACTACACATTGGAATAAAACTATTTTTTTAAGGATTTTATCGGACCACAAGCTACAATTAAATATCAGGGTACCCCGTCTCAAACTATGACACCAGGAGAAGAGAGCATGGATAGCAATGCGTGTACAACTAAAAACTGTGTGTGTATCGAGAATTGGTATGATGAAATATGTACGGGAATGCTAGCGCTTCCACATTTAATAATTTTTTTTTTTTTTTTTTTATTACATTATAGTCAAGTATTTGATCTCGATCTCACCTGATGGTAAGTGACGATGAGATCTACGATGGAGCATACTTGCCTAGGTAGGAAGGCGGCAGTAGATAAGAGACGCTACATTCACTAGGCACATGCACCGCAGCTAATCTGACCCGCCATCCATGAATGGCAACACCGAACATCATGCCGGAACACAGCTAGGCCGCTTGGCGTCATGGCTTTGTTCAGTGGGTGGTGACTAACCACGGCCGAAGCCTACCACCAGTAGAGTTGTCACCTGGTTGGCACCACCCAGGGTCACGCTTAGGGTATCTCGAGGGTACTTAATTCTCCTACGGACGAAGGTGACTCGACCCCAAAATATCCGAATCTGCGTGCGAGGCAGCCCTAATATAATTTACGAGGTAGCCCGTCCGTCGACGGGAGCGGGCAGCGCGGCGCGGCCAGATTTATGGCGTAATTTTTACAATGGACCCACCGACCTATGCATTAAACAAGCCTTGGCATCCACTTAGCCACTCTAATTATGGGATTTTATATTGTACCACTATGCACAAGTCATACGAAAAAATGATTTGATCGCGGAAAGATGACGAGCTATTGACCAGCGAAGAATTTGTATATTATAACGATTGCGGAAATCTACCTGGAAAAGTTTTCGTTTCCGTTTCCGAAGTTTTTTGAACTTTTGAAAACAGAATCACAATTTGTGTTTTGCATGTAAACCATACCAGTGATTATGAATCGTGAAAAATGTCGCATTTACACTAAGATACGAGTTTACCGCTCGTTCCGAATGCCGTTCCTATGGAGATGAAGGGGCTAAAAACTCCATGGTCGCTCTTTTTCAGAGGATCTTTGACATTTTTGTGTAGTACATTGTTATGGGTCTGTGAGAAAAAAAATAGGAACGGCTACGCATACTCTATGGAAGGTTCAACGAGAGTAAATTCGGTGTCTATATATTTTACGTATGCACAGAATTAATAATAGGGCTCACCGCAGTCCTGCACTCATTAAGCTTGCATATAAATCCCGGCGCACACAACACATGATCGCTTCGCATTCACCGTTCGTAAGCGATTCGTGGCGTGTGCTCTCTACTCACCCCCAGTCTCGTCGGTGTGATGATGTGGAATAATTTAATTGCCGCGCCCCGCGACGACTGGCGTCCGCCATATTTGATGTGTTTTTTTTATAGTCTGTATTCCACAGCTAATGTCGATGGTTTACGTTTTTTTTACATGACTGTGTATATAAGGAATAAAGTCTGAAACATGCGCTTTGTCTGCGCATTTTTAATCATTATTTAAAGTTAGGATTTCAATCACTGATAATTTTAAGAAACAAAAAATCTGTTCGGAAACCATTTTATTTTTGTGAAACAAGGTCATGGAGGATGCCGTGGATTTATCTTTATTAGCCAAAGGATTAGGAAACCCATAAATTATAGCAATTTTAAAGGTCCCAGCTCTAATACGCGTTTAATCTGTGGTTTAATTCTGCACACAGGTAAAAAACCGGCGGCGTTCGGAATGGTCCGAACATTTGTTATAATCTGTTGTTAAATGACTAACGCGCTTTTTTAGACTTTTAATGTAAGCGTCTTCCATCCCACTCACACCGCAGATTTCATATATAAGAATGACAGTGACCAGTCTCGATGATGTTAATTAACATTTGGAGGTCAGGATTTTTTTTATTCTAGTTCACTAATTGAACATATTTAATCCTTCCATTTCACCGGTAGCAGCTATGCAACAAAAACCGCATCAAAATCGGTTCATCTGTTTTGTAGCTACGACGCGACGCCGGAAAAAGACAGTTAAAGTAAACGCTAACCATAAACAATCGATTAAACTCGCCACCGCAATCGCAACAATCCATCGATACATTCGATACGAATCACCAGGGCAGCATAGCGTGACAGGAGGTCGTACGATCAATTCGAAATTTCGAACAGGGATCGATCGGCTGTTATCGGCTCATATCGGCACCGGGCCCGTGGCTATGTGTGGCGTGCGGTCGTCGGAACTATTGTTCACAGGGTTTTTGCTCAACCGCACACCCGAAGCGGGGCGCATATAAATTGAATTGTTTAATATTTCTAGCACAGGTTAGCTACCATCAAAGATTTTGTTTAAGGCCGAACTAAGCCATATTGTTTCAGGGCCGAGTACATACACATATTTTAGATAGGTGAGAGACACATTACCTTGTAATATGTTCTTTATTTAAATGAGTATGATTTCGGGTCAAGTATTTTATTTTTAACTAGCTGTTGCCCGCGACTTCGTCCGCGTGGTATTTAACAAAGACTCAGCCTTTGGCAACAGCCTGCTCGCGTTCTGATCCCGCGGGACGCATTGCAGATTGTTGCTATCAAACTTTAATCAGGCGCAGCGCTGCAACATTGGTTTTAATTTTTTTTCGAGAGATCCAATTTTTTTTCTAAAATAAAAGTAGCCTATGTTACTCCTTGTTACATCAGCTATCTGCCAGTGAAATTCCCGTCAAAATCGGTCCAGCCATTTCAGAGATTACCCGGAACAAACAGACAGACAGACAGACAGACAGACAGACAGACAGACAGACGGACAGACAGACAGACAGACAGACAGACAGACAGACAGACAGACAAAAATTGTAAAAAATGTTGTTTCGGTATAGGTAACGTGTATACATCCAAATGCACTTAGTAAAAAGCGGTTATTTTAATATTACAAACAGACACTCCAATTTTATTTATATGTATAGATTTGGCAAGTTCAAGCAAGGGGTGCTTATGTAGCTATTATGTATTTGAGCAGGTAGGTGTTTTTGTTAAGATTAAGATTTTGGTTGCAACAATAATTTTTATTATAATTGCAATTATATTATCATATGTAAAGGAAATCTTGGGGTTATATCCTTGGACAATCGGCATTTCAAATGGGATTCGACTTTTGAACGATTGCATCGTATGAGTGAGGAAGTAATGGAAGCGAATTATGCAGACTCCTTATGGGGAGAGAAAACAGTATTTGGGGGAATATTTATTGGTATGATATTGCATGTTCCCCCATATATTTTTTGGTCAGTAACGTAAGTTAATCGTATAATACCGACGCGAGGCACCACGGAGATAGTAGGGAATTATTATTATGGACTTACCCCATTGTAATTTTAATAACGCCAGCTGAATACAACTAAATGTATGTTCCCGGACAAGCAAAGCTTTTATGACTACTTCAATGATAGCCTGGGAGCCCAGTAACATTTTCTTTCGGAACCAGCGGGATATTTTAATCATTCAATATCACGGATTTCAGAAATCGGTAAGAACATAATTTCTTCGTAAATGCACTGCACCTGTCCGCGATCGAAAGTTTTCGAACTGTCAAACAATCGCTAATTAAAATAGGTGAAGGAAAACCTCGTGAGGAAACCTGCATGTCTGAGAGAAGACGAAAGACGTGTGAAGTCCGCCAACCGCACTGGGTCAGAGGGCTGGCCTATAGCCCAATCCCCCTCGCATTGAAGTCCGTGCCCGACAGTGGTACTCAAAGGGCTAGTATTATTTATATTTTAATCAAAGCTGTGTCTGAGTTCGGGTGTTTCAGGTGATGCCGGGCAATCGCTTCTTTAATAAACATGAGGGAAGCAGGACTGGGCCCGCTAATAATAAGTGGAAGCGTGCGGGCCGTGGCCGGGGCGATACGTCTTAACACCAGGCGCGCAGGGGCGTAAAGATATTAAACGTTCATGACTCAGGTAGTAACATTCGTGCTCATCACACAAAGTTTGCTCCTACCGGGTTTCAAGGAACCCTCGGTACAGAAAGCCGAACGTATAAAGAAAGGTTTGAATTGAAATTGACAAGTAGGTAGGAAAGCCAAGTTCGGAATGTCCTAAGTGGGTCGTCGTATAAGGAGCCGACGAGATTGCTTGTCTAGTCACATCCATGATGAATGAGTGCGCGTTGCAAGCATTGTAAAACCATGTCTTCGACAGTTATGCGAGCCTGGTACAGGAGTGGTACGGAACACCTGTTCTTTGATCTTTGCTTGATCGACAGGTTTGATTCAACTGTTTATTTATTACTTTTCTCTGAATTACATGGCAAATTACAAAATATATAAATACGATATGTAAAAATAACTTGTTTATAAATAGAATTAAATAAATTCAAAAAAATCGCAAACAATTCGTACACAGATGATTGACGAAATCAATCTCTTGTAGTGTTATGTGTGCTTAGTACAATATTGAACGAGATCACCTGTTTCCTCTGACGTTCGCAGATCAAGACGCGAGAGATGCTGCGTCTATCAATCATGAAGCTATAAATAAGATTTTCGATAACTCATATATTGCGCACCCTTATAGGTATTTTAATGGTTGCCCTAATTTGCTAAAAGTAACCATTTTGAGTTTGATAAATACGTGGGTACAATGCCAACCACCAACACCAGAGTAAACCAACCAACCACCAACATAGTAATTAAATGTCACAAACATTAACGCCAGGATGAAAATTCAGCCAAATTTCAACCTTATCCTGTTTTATAATGGGATAAGCACCTTAACATAGTAAACACTACAGACATACACTCCTATTATGTCAAAAAAATACGTCACTTTACATTACAACTGAAGAACTCCATTAAAAGAAGTTTGACAATCCGAAAGTCACAGTTTGACTGGCGTTATGGGAAAGTAGGCCCCAGTAAGAGGCAGTTCGAGGGTACGATCCAAAAAGGATCCTTCATAACAACTTGTAGCAAATGTTATTGTCTTATTGAAATCAAAATTTGTACCTTTAATGGCGGTGTAGGAATGTAGAGTGGAGGATCGTTCTGGGAGCCGGTGTACACCTCCTGGCCATCAGGTCCGGTCGCGCAGCCGTCGGCATCCAGCACGCTGTACCGGCACACGATGCCATCGGCTGGCTTGGCGTCGTACCCAGGAGGTTTCCCAACATGAAAGCCCTTCGCTTTCACCCAAAAACGGAACTTTGAACTGTCAGAACCGTTGCACTCTTCACCCCGAAGCGTGCGCAGGATTCGCGCGTACTTTTTCAATGTTATCGTCTTCGTTTTGGCCGAGTCCCCGTATGTTTGGATCACCCATGGCTGGTAAGTGGACAACAGGTCCAGCTTAGGGTTCCCAGTCTGCACTTTGGGTCTTTTGTTGTTGTTTTGCTCGTTCTTCTTAGATTTCGAGCTGCTCGGTGTTGACTTGCGTTTCGACGGCTTTCGGGGCGTTTTCTCGGGGATAGCTTCTTGAGTCAACTTTTTACGGAGTCCTCGATCGCTTATCATTGCTGCAGCCATGATTGAGCGTTGCTACACTTAACTGTCACTCCACTAAGTTCACAGTACCATGTTTGCCACAAACACCTTGTAGTATGTCCTTACACCATTGTCATCCATAACGATACGTATCGTTTCGAGATATTGCGTGAATTGTTTTCACGAAAAGTTGCCGAACTGAAAAGTTTCAGACTCGTGCGTACAACTTCGCGAACCGAACTTTTGACTGCGAAGTTCGCATCGACCTAGGACTTTGTGTAGAAACTTTTCCCGGCGGAGGGCGATCGGGGCCGTCGCGGAAGAATGTCGCCCGCCCTTTTAGGGATTAGGTATGTCTCAATGTTTCTTGAAACCAGTACCACGTATTTTTTATTAGTAGCCACACACAGGTAGGTAATGAAATTTAACGTCTTCTGCCAATAGTCTTGCTTATAAACAGTTATGCATCAACGGGTACCAACGCGTCCGAAAGAAAGAGAAAATTAAGGGCGTAACAAAAAAAATGTACCGGATGCCGTCGGGACGTCCCGCGCGGAGTTCGCGCGGTCTCAGAGATGTGGGGGGCGTGGATCGACCGCGACACGACCGCTCGCCGACAAAGCGCGCGGCACACTGCTTTGGCTGGCGGTGTCCGGGACGGTTCACTGAGTCGGGACGGGAGTGTGGCACGTGCGGGACAGAACGCTAATTGCCCACGAAACAATCGGCTATGGGACGGGCCGATAGGCCGCCCGCCGGCCGAGCCGAGGACGCGGCTTGCCGGCCACCGCCGATAATCGTATTTTTCGTCCCGTCCCTCGATAACGCGCGTTGTCTGTCCCAGACTGTGGTATCTTTTGTTCGATAACTTGACGCGAATAGAGTAGTCGACCGCCGAGTTCATTGTTCAATAGCTTTGTGTACCTATTCAGCAAATGGAGCCTCCAACATCGGTACCATGTAAGGTGTAACAATAATAGTGTAAAATATTTTAACAGGTACATGAGTAGGTTATAAAGATATCATTCCCGAATTATTAGAAATTTTACGCTCCTGGCTCGCCGTTTAAAAAAAATAAACATAATTTACACAATTATTTTATGCGTCATCGTGATTTTTGTAACATCTTAATTATTTTAATAAAAATTTAAAGCGATTCAAAATGTCAGCGGTGCGGTCTAGACTCAACTAAGTTGTTTTATAAGTATGTTACAGCTTTATGGTCACTATTTGTTAGAATTGTATAAAGATAACATGGCAACACCGCCGCCGCTTGAGACGACAGCGGCGCGGATACGGCGCGACGCGCGCGCCACCTAACTATAACAACACTTACTACTCAACTGTCAGACGAAAAGACACTACGCGCACGGAACGTGCATCTTAAAACTTGAAAACTATAGGAAGAAATAAAAACCGAGGTTAGCTGCATGCTGTGTAGCTAACATTTTGGAGACACCGACGCGATTAACTAAAGAACTAAGAAGAAAAGAAACCAAAAAACTTGATGAACGACGTGCCGGCGAACGACGCGCTAATGGCGGCGGTTGCTTGCGCTTGTGGATATTACTTTTGACGAAATACGCATGAAACTGAAGATTACACTGCTTTCAACTTAATTGCCGCAGATTTGATGGTGACAGAAAGGTTCTGTTTTGTGTTTTTGGATTGCTCACAGGGAAGTAAGACCAGTTTTAGTATTTTTTATTTTTGACGATCGCCATATTTATGCGCGCATGTTGTGTTCATAATTGCCTTTTACTTGATGAATCAGTGTTATTTCTACTTACTATTTATGCCACAACCCGCTAGCACGCTGCACATTTCTTTATTTTTGGTTCCCACTACCTAATTTCGCGTTTTTCCACTAGAAAACATACCCACTGGGTAACTACTTATCTTGGAGTCAGATGCCTATTTATACTGAAAAATAACTACTTATTCTATACTTTATGTGCCTACCTAAATTTCTACTAACTGATATATGCCTAAGATTGGTACGCACTGACTAAAGACGACATTTTTACCTACCTAACGACATACTTAAACTTACTGATAACTTTTAGGTGAAGACGGTCTTTAGGTTGCAAAGCCTACTTTTACTGACATTTACTTGGCAACCTATAGGCTTGACGTCATACCTAACTATTAATTCTAAAGCAATTGACTGCTATTCACTTGTTTACTTGAAAATAATTATCACTTTTGTATCGATATTAAATAACTAGATACCCACTTACTAACCCACTATTTATGAGCTTATTGTGCTTGTACTAACTGCATAACTTTACTAGGTTCGTCGCAATCACCCTGCTTCTTGGTTCCCGTCCTGTGGAACGGTTTACAACGAAACTTCTTGAGTTGGACTTGCGCTGCGAGTTCATTGACCTTTGCGGGCGAACAGCTGATTGGGGTAACCGCTGACATCTTGCCGTAGTGATACGGCCTTACACGGTTGGTTGCATTGTTCATTAATATACCTACTTACTAATATTTTATTGTTGATATACCTACCTACTTCTTGGTTAGGTACTTACCTACTTTTGAATTAGTCTGTTCAGTCTTTTACCGTGTGTGTTTACTTATTGATTGATTTGAAACAAATCTTTCACTATGAATCCTGACTTGAGGACTCTTATTCTACAACGGGGCTCTGTTAAGGCGAGAGTAACAACATTTTCTAAGTACTTGGATACTATTAAATTAATTGAGAATAAAAACTGTACTAAAGAAATACTTGCTGAACTCGAATTGAAATTATCAAGATTTAAAGAACTATGTAATGATTTTGACAAATTAAAATATAATATTGAGATTGTATCTCCGGAACAATTGGAAGAAAATGAAGAAATTGAAAATAAGTTTTGTTCTTACATTGTATTGGCTAATAGTTTAATTGATAAGTTTACTGCTAATTTACCACTAATTCCTAATTCTTGTTCTACTAGTAGTACTCATAATGATAATAATAAATTTAATTGCAATGTAAAGCTGCCAACAATTCAGTTGCCCACATTTGATGGTAACTACATTAAATGGATGGAGTTTAAGGATACTTTTGATTCTTTAATAAATAGTAACACTTCTATTCCGGATATAAATAAATTTCACTACCTTAGGTCGTCATTAGAGGCCGGAGCAGCTAATGTTATAAAGTCTATTGACTTCACTGCTAGTAATTATGAACTGGCGTGGAGTCTACTTGTTGATCGCTATGATAATAAAAGAATACTGGTAAATAACCACTTAAAGGCTCTTTTTAACTTTGAACCACTAACTAAAGAAACTTTCAAGTCTCTTCGATACATGATCGATTACTTTAATAAGAATCTTCGCGCTTTAGATACTTTGAAAGAGCCTACTACTCACTGGGACACTTTAATTGTGTTTATGATGGCATCTAAACTAGATGGCGCCACAAGTCGGAAATGGGAGGAATACAGGTCTAAGTTTACATCTTCTCCTACTGTAAATGAATTCTATGACTTCTTACGCCAGCGTGCGGATGTTCTGGAAACATTGCAATACAGCAAGTATGATGTTACTAAAAATGAAAGACAGACACAATCTTATAAAGAAAATAGAAATACTAAATCATTTGTTTCCTCTTTAAATAGTAACAGCTGTGTTATCTGTTCTCAGGATCACTTAGTTTATAAATGTGATAAGTTTCTGTCTATGCCATTGGACGCTCGTTTTGTAGAAGTGTCTAAGCACAAGCTTTGTCATAATTGTCTACGTCCTGGACATTACTCCTCTAGTTGCAAACATAATCCTTGTAAGTTCTGTAACAAAAAACATAATTTACTACTACATAAACAACTAACTAAAAATACGACACACTTACCTCAGGGTTCTTCTTTGCATCGAACGTCTTCTTCAGTGTCCTCATCTCCTCATGTGGATATTGCTCCTCAGGTAGCCACTGCTGCTGTGCTACCACCTGCTGATAGTACTCCTGGACTCACTCAACGTCTTCCTCCTGTGTCACTCTCTTCTGTGAGTTCTGGACAGGTTCTTCTGTGTACTGCTGAAGTAGATATAACTAATACTAAAACGGATAAGACTTACCTTGTTAGGGCTCTTCTTGACAGTGGTTCCCAATCTTCTTTTATAACTGAAAAAATGCAAAGAAAAATTAATCTTTCTTATTCTAACACGAATATTTCTATTACTGGAATAAATAATAAATTAACTAATACTACTAAGACATGTAATGTGAAGCTGAAATCTCGGATTAACTCATTTAATACTGATGTGACTTGTCTTGTTATACCTGAAATTACTGGTCGACTACCTCTACTTGAGTTAAATCCTTCTCGACTTGAACTTCCTGATTCTATTGAACTAGCAGACCCAAGCTTCTATCGTCCTTCTGAAATTGATATCCTACTAGGGGCAGATGTCTACTGGGAAATTGTTGAATCTAAACTCATGAAACTGGGTAAGAATAAACCCACTCTCCAAAAATCCAGACTAGGTTGGCTCGTGTCAGGTCCAACTGGTCAGGGGCCTATTACTACAACTCATTCCAACTTTTGTAGAGAAATTAAGGAATCTGTAGCTAAATTCTGGGAACTAGAAGATATTCCTGCTATCCCAACTGAACTTAAACTTTCTAGAGATGAACAAGATTGTGAAGATCATTTTGTTACGAATACTGTACGCCTACCTGATGGCAGATTCTCTGTAAAAATACCCTTTCGAGAAAACCCTGAAAATGCGCTGGGTGATTCCTATCACATAGCTAAAAGACGTTTCGAAAACTTAGAAAAAAGACTAACTAAATGTAATATGAGAGGTGACTATACTAACTTTATTAAAGAATATGAGCAATTGGGACATCTAAGCGAAGTAAATCGTCCGCCTTTCGGCTACTTTATTCCTCACCACGCTGTCTTGCGCGAAAGCAGCGAAACCACTCGTTTAAGAGTAGTTTTTGATGCCTCTTGTAAAACTACTACTAATAAGTCACTAAATGAAATCCAACTTGTAGGACCGGTGGTCCAAGATGATTTGATGTCAATTCTACTCAGATTCCGTCAGTATGCGTACGTAGTGACGGGTGACGTTGAAAAAATGTACCGGCAAGTGATGATAGATGAATCACAACGCTATCTGCAGTTAATTCTCTGGCGAGACGATGAAAGTCAGCCACTTAAAGTTTTACAACTTAATACTGTCACATATGGGACAGCTTCTGCCCCATATCTTAGTACCAGGTGTCTTGTACAACTTGCTTCTGAATGTACTGATGAAACTGTAGCTAATACTATTAAACATGACTTTTATATCGACGATTTAAATACTGGATCTAATTCGAAAACTGAACTCAAACATACTGTTAAAGGTGTGATTGACAAACTTTCTGAAGGCTGTTTTCCTTTGCGGAAATTCCGAACTAATGCTCCAGACATTTTTGCGGACAGTCCTATTACTAACCAATCTCAAGACTTTTGCAAACAATCCTCTGTACTTGGACTAAAATGGACTCCTGATTCTGATACTCTCCATTTTTCTGTAGAAGTTGAAAACATATCTAAAATAACGAAACGTTCGATTCTCTCTAACTCTTGTAAAATATTTGATCCACTAGGACTCTTATCAGCGTCTACTATTTTCCACAAAATTCTTCTACAAAAATTATGGTTGCTCAAGGTTGATTGGGATGATAATATCCCAGAAGACTTAAAAAACTCTTGGACTAGCTTTTACAATGAGACGAAACACTTTGAAAATGTTAAGATACCAAGGTATGCTCTTTGCGAATCTCCTACATATATAGAAGCGCACTGCTTTACAGACGCATCCCAAGACGCTTACGGTGCTTGTATATACCTTAAGTCTAGAAATAATGCTGGATTCGAATGTGTTAACTTACTTTGTGCTAAAACTAAGGTCAGTCCCTTAAAATCAGAAACAATACCGCGCTTAGAGCTGCTAGGCGCATTACTTGGCGCTAAACTACACTCTAAAATTCTAAACTCCCTAAAAATTACTATTTCACGTTCAGTTTTCTGGACAGATTCTACTATAGTTTTAGGATGGATACATACTCAGCCTAAAACACTTAAGACCTTTGTTTGTAACCGCGTTGAACAAATTAGGGAACTAACTGACAAAAATACATGGCGTCATGTACCTACCGAATTTAATCCTGCTGATTTGGCCTCTAGGGGTGTTCCACCTCGACTCCTTGCTGATAATAAGTTTTGGTGGCACGGTCCTGATTTCTTGTCTAAGCCCGAACTTGAGTGGCCGCAATCTAAATATATTTCCTCGAATCTACCTGAAACAAAAATAAGCTTAAATACTAAGGTACTAACTAATGATATTACACTATTTGACAAATACTCTAAACTCTACAAAATACAAAGAATTTTTGCTTACACACTACGGTTTATTAATAATATAAGACAAAATAATACCAAAATATATGGTGAACTTACCTGCGTTGAATTAAATAACTCACTCACTATGCTAGCTAAATTATCACAAAGAGAATCCTTTGGTAAAGAAATTCACTCACTTGAAACTGTAAACACTTTGAATCGTAAGTCAGCCGTATTCTCTTTAAACCCATTCATAGATAATGACGGCATATTGCGTGTTGGTGGTCGCATCGACTACGCATCCTACTGTCCTTATGGGAAAAGACATCCCATCTTGTTAGACCCTAAACACAGATTTACTAAACTTTTATTTGAACGAGAACATCTTCGTCTACTACACTGTGGTCCGCAACAACTTTTAAATTCTATTCGTGAACATTTCTGGCCCACTGGGGGCAAGGTACTAGCTACTACTACCGTAAGGAAATGTGTACGCTGTCAACGATTTAACGCTAAGCCTCTGCACCCAATAATGGGAAACTTGCCTCAGCCTCGTGTTACCCCTGCGTTACCATTTCAGACTTGTGGCACTGACTTTGCTGGCCCTTTTCTTATTCTTAACCGTAAAGGTCGTGGCGCAAAGACTTCGAAGTGCTATCTATGTATCTTTGTTTGTTTTACAACTAAAGCTGTCCACTTAGAGGTGGTCAGCGACTTAAGCAGTGAAGCTTTTATTCTCTGCCTACGTAGATTCATTTCAAGGCGTGGTAAACCTTATACTATATTTTGTGACAATGGTCGAAACTTCGTAGGCGCCAGTAAGGAACTGAACAGACTATTAAAACAATGCAATCGATCAGTCAGCGAGTTCGCGTGCAATGAAGGTATTACTTTTAAATTCTCTCCTGCATACGCACCTCATTTCGGCGGTATCTGGGAAGCAGGGGTGAAAACGGCAAAATTTCACTTAAAGCGGATTGCTGGTAATTCCAGTTTAACTTTTGAAGAGTTGTATACGCTATTCACTCAGGTTGAGGCTGTTATGAACTCACGTCCACTTACTCCGATGTCCGCGGATCCATCGGATTTATCTCCTTTGACGCCTGGTCACTTTCTTGTGGGTCGTCCTTTGACCTCACTGCCTTCGCCTGTTACCGAGCGAGTCAGCATTAACCGTTACCAGCTGATAGAACGCTTGAGGCAACACTTCTGGTCCCGCTGGACCAAGGACTACCTATCTACTCTACAGCAGCGTGTCAAGTGGCAAGCTCCACAACGCGATCTTCAGCTCAACGACCTCGTCTTAGTCATGGATGACCAACTACCGCCTATGAAGTGGCTCCTAGGCCGCATACACTCCCTGTATCCAGGATCGGACGGAGTTTGTAGGGTCGTCGACTTGAAAACAAAAGGCGGCATCATCAAGCGAGCTGTCTCTCGACTTTGTCCTTTGGAAGGCATTGATGAATCCCATGATCTCCTTGGAAAGCAAGCTCCCAAGGGGGGGGAGGATGTTAGAATTGTATAAAGATAACATGGCAACACCGCCGCCGCTTGAGACGACAGCGGCGCGGATACGGCGCGACGCGCGCGCCACCTAACTATAACAACACTTACTACTCAACTGTCAGACGAAAAGACACTACGCGCACGGAACGTGCATCTTAAAACTTGAAAACTATAGGAAGAAATAAAAACCGAGGTTAGCTGCATGCTGTGTAGCTAACACTATTATTGGCAGAGGAGTATATCTTCGCCTTTCGTTGCCATGTTCAGGCTATTTGGTCCTATTATTTTCATTTACAAAAGTGATTTGTAAATGTGTCAACCATATACACACACACACACACACAGAGTTTGATTACGGGCATACAGTCGCGAATACAGCTTAAACATGTACTGAAAAAACACTACCTATCTCTATGCCCATAGTCAAGTTCCATGTAGATAACTGCATGAAGTATACCTATCGCATAACATAAATTTATTTTTTAAACTACGTTTAGCATGTAACTCGAGAATTACTGCCGACAAACTGCTATGCAGTTTGGCAGGGTATAATCTATGTAACATAGAATGTTTTTTTATGTAAATAAAAGATTTAAAAAAAAAATATAGCTCTGAACTTGCAATGATATACTTAGAGTTAGTAATTATTTTTTGACCAGCTCCTAAAGTTCCTCCATTGTTCTCACATACCCATAACAATGTTCCACTCCAAAATGTACTCGTAACGGGTCCTTTTAAAAAGTGCAACCATGGAGATTCTCGCCCGTTCTTCTCCATAGAAACGGCATTCCGAACAGGTGGTAAAGTTGTAGCTTAGCATTTTGTAACTATTTTGACGATTCATAAGTACTGTACTTAATGGTTTACGTGAATAAAAAATATTCTGATTCTGTGTTCAACGGTGTTATTTACCAATAACATGTGTGTGCACTCGTGTGGATGTTATAATCATTTGCTGCACGGTAAACATCTTAAGGAAACGGGCCTCTGTCTACCTCTTAGAAGTATATAGCTGTGATGGTTAGTATTACTAAAGCCCAACCTACACAACTATGAACCAGTACAGCAAGGTGACGGACGTGAAGTAGTTACCTGTAACGCGCAATGCGCGCGCATATTGTGTTCGTCGACGCCGCGGTCGGCGCGGCGCAGTCGGATCCGCCTATTGCGCGCGCGCAACCAACAACTATTCCAGTTTGGCGGGCTGTAAATTTCAAATTATACCATAAGTTTGAGAAAATAGGGATTAAAATTGAAACTAGTTTTAAGACCTTTTGAATTCACGTGTTGACTTGCGCGCGCATCGAGCACGAATTTGGTGCGCACGAGTCCGCACTCTTGCGCGAAATGTGCGCATGTTACTAGGCGAACATAAAATGTAAGAGGTGAGAACGCAGTTAGATCGTCTACCGGCGGCGCTTGCGCTCCTCGAAACTTCAACAGCATTCTATGGATTTTAGACCTTAATTGATTATAATTTAGTTCATTCTTTATTGATTTTGGTTTTAGTTGCCGAAACTTATCGATCAAGAAAAAATCTTTCGTTCCTATGCGGCCCTGTGAACTTGATGAACACGTAAGCCATGATTTTGGATCATTATTTTTTTTGTATTGATTTCATCGACCGATCTTTGGGCAAGTTGTAGGTTTTGTTTGCTTAGTTTTTGTATTATAATTTCGTAAATATGTAGGTATATATAAAATAAGGCAACTACTAACACAATATTCTTGATATTTTAATAATTAAGATAAATAAATTCTGTGTGTTTTTGCACAACACAGAAATAAATTAATAGCAAAGCAAGATCGATCTATCTATATTTTTAAACGGTTTTATTTAGCTCGACCCGTACGGAATTTATTTGGGTCAAAATTAGAAATCGAAATTTAAGCACCTTCCCGTTGTCAGATTGATCTGAAATTTGGTAGACACATTTAATTTAGATGACAATACAATATAATAAAATCAATAACATTATAAATCTAAGATGGCCGCCGATACAAAATGGCGGATTACATATTTTTCCTTAACCCCCTCAATATGGGTATCAAATGAAAGGGCTACACTAGTAAAACACGATGCTTATGTCAAAATTTAAAATTCAAGATGGACGCCTTTCCAATATGGCGGACTAGGTACATATTTTTCCACAACCACCACAATATGGGTATCAAATAATAGGACTACACTAGCAGAATACTGTCATTATGTCAAAATTTCAAACTCAAGATGGACGCTGTTACAAAATGGCGTATTAGGTGGGGGCATGATTAGTCGTGCCGAGAACAGTTGCGTCCAAGATTGTGTGACGTTAGAGGGGCAGATAAAAAAAAAAAGGTAATTAGATACCTCATTAGTAAGCGGTAGCTATACCACCCAAGTTAAGATAATAGGTTAAAACGTGCCGAGGACTGTATGGCATTAGGGTGGATAAAAATGTAATGTCGTAAGCGCTTCCCCCTCAAGATTGGGCGCATCTTGTTGTATATTAAGCCTTGCCCCTTTACTGGACCTCTGGGGGGGGGGGGCGACCGTCAAAATGCCCCTTAATCGTGGGAACAACATGGTAACAATAAATAAAAAAGCAAACAAAAATAAAAACGAAACTGATACACAACGAAAAAGAAGGCTCGAAAAGGCAAAAGAAAATTATAGAACAAAACGTGCACAGGAAAGTGAAAATGAAACCCATAGTCGACTATAGAATCGAAGAGAACGGTTAGCAACAGAAACACCTGAGCAACATGATACCAGGTTAATAGCACAACGTGAGAGACAAAGGCAGCTGGTAGAGTCAGAAACACCTGAGCGTCATGAGTGCAGGCTAGCATCACAACGTGACAGACGAAGAGAGCTAATAGCGTCAGAAACACCCGAGCGTCATGAGTCCAGGCTAGCATCACAACGTGACAGACAAAGAGAGTTGTTAGCATCAGAAACATCTGAGCGTCATGAGTCTAGGCTAGCATCACAACGTGACAGACGAAGAGAGCTAATAGCGTCAGAAACACTTGAGCGTCATGAGTCCAGGCTAAGATTACAACGTAACAGACAAAGAGAGCTATTAGCGTCAGAAACACCTGAGCAACATGAGGCCAGGTTAACAGGACGGCGTGAGAGACGAAAGGAGTTAGAAGCTTCAGAAACACCTGAGCAACGCCACGACAGGTTAAATAACCAACGTGAGCGTGCACAGCAACGCAGAGCTAAAAATCATGTACAAGCGTTTGAAAATGCTATTAACACATCATGTATACACGTTTGTGACATTTGCACGAAGCATTGTTATCCTAACCAAATTCATACTGTATGTTACAACACAGCTGCATTAGGATATCTACCTGCAGAACTGTCTTCAAAAACAACATTACTTTTATGTTCGCGCTGCCAAACACATGTGACCAGTAATAAAACAATAGCACCATCAAAGGCGTACTGGAATAATCTGGATCCAGGTTCAATACCAGATGAGATTCAAGCGCTGACGCAAGCAGAGCAGCGATTGCTGTGTAGAATCATCCCGTTTGTTAAAATCGTAAAATTTACTGGGCTATATGGGCAGTACGGTTTCCGCGGACAAGCAGTGTTGTTTGCCCAAGATATCTTTGAGGTCAGTGAAAGAGAGTAATTAGATTGTACTAAATTATCAGGTAAGAAACCATGTAATAATGATGCACTGAATGAATTAAATAGAATGAGGAATATTCGGTAGACAATTTCACTAAATACTAAAAACAAGAAAATAAAAATCGGTAAAAAAACTTTTAAGTTAAACGGTTTTATTTTATGTGCACTGAAAACTACAAAATAAATAAATAGTTACTTACCTATCAACCTACGTAGGTGATCTCGGTCATTAATATCTCTGATGGTAGTGGTTGTCATAACATGAACCATGTCAGCGGCCGAAAGGCAGTTCATGAAAGAACACTAACACCAGGGTTTGCTTGGTAGGTAAACTAAGCAGCCCACACTATAACAAGTAGGTATTTTGACCTTCTAGTTCAGAAATATTTTAGTACTAGGCAGAATAGCTTTTAGGCATATTAGACTAAAATAAAAACGTGGGGCCCCTCTGAAATCATACCTATGGCAGTGCATATCTTATACTTTGGTAGATCATGAGCTCGGCGTTCGCTGGTGAAGCCGTAACGGCTGGTTATTGATGGTCAAAACCTCCAGTTACGACTATAGTAAGTCGATTCAGTGGACCCTGGACTCCGGAGCTATGAGATTTCGGATGCGACCGGGATAAACCGCTAGGATGATGATGATGACGATTATAATAAGTCGATGCAATCCACACTTAGTATAGTAGAAAGTAATACAGAAATAGTTAATGGGCCCCACGTTTTTATTTTAGTCTAATATGCCTAAAAGCTATTCTGCCTAGTACTAAAATATTTCTGAACTAGAAGGTCAAAATACCTACTTGTTATAGTGTGGGCTGCTTAGTTTACCTACCAAGCAAACCCTGGTGTTAGTGTTCTTTCATGAACTGCCTTTCGGCCGCTGACATGGTTCATGTTATGACAACCACTACCATCAGAGATATTAATGACCGAGATCACCTACGTAGGTTGATAGGTAAGTAACTATTTATTTATTTTGTAGTTTTCAGTGCACATAAAATAAAACCGTTTAACTTAAAAGTTTTTTTACCGATTTTTATTTGCGGCCTATCTCGGGTTGAGCAACAGATTCGATGTTGCTTCATTGAACGAATTTTTACCAGGCTCACATGAACATTAGGAGATCTCGGCTGCGGAGCCCAGCCTGCGCGGGTATCGATTTGGTAGACGCGAAAGTAAGATCGTAGTGTACTTATAACGAAATAGATGGCGTTAATGTCAAAGTTTTGGCAAAGAAAAAAATCTGTCATGGGTATTCTAAAATATGGTTTTCTCTGCTTACAGGTACCGTAGCTAAGGTGATCTACAAATACAAATAACTATCTACTTATAACCTACCTATAATCAAAAAATATATCTTGTGATAGTTTATAATAAGGTCAATATACCTAACACACATAATGTATGTGTATGTAGTTACAGAATAATACCTACTACATACAGAAAAAAAATGTAGTATTCGCTTGAAATATTGAAAATTCCTCTCCATAGATTTTATAGAAAATAGACACGGTCATACTTTAAACGTAGGGTCGATATCCTATCAATGTGTTCTTTGAAATAAAAGGGCTCCTCTGAAAACAAAAAAGTCCCAGCGAAGGTATGCAGTTGCCGGCAATTATTTAGTACTCGCCGCTTGCCACTTCAAATAGATAACGTGTACTCAATAAGCCCTTATTTTGAAAAATAAATATTTTCGAATATATATATTATGTTTACTCTATCTAGAAACGATTCCGTGACCAAACGAAAATCGTCTGAAAGCGCTTGGAAGGAAACACCGATGCGATGGGGCAATGTTGCAACCGTCCCCATTGACTATCTTGTCCAGAGTTACTAGGCAACCATAAAACAGTGTAGTTATTTCGCGCTTTGAAATGAGCAAGAAGTCACGTCACATCGCCTCTTTATTCAACGCGGTTTTTGAATTTACAGCGTCGCTTCTGTACTAGGAACGCACAATGTGTGAAGAGGTACTTTATTATTAAAACTAGCGCCTCGTGTTCGACAACTTCTATCATTATTATGCAGTCCTAGTGAATTAGTTACAAAACAAATTCGTAACCGCGTATCTCCTTCGTGAAAACCTCGCGAGCGGGTTGCAAAAGTTATATTTTTTTTCTTTTTACATAGGCAGACCTTTTCTCTCTTACTTACTTACTACATAAAGTGCGACAAAAGCAGCCTCTTCGAATCCGGTCGCGGACGCGTCAGTCAGTTGGTGATATATTGCGAGTTCTTTCGTAGTCGAAATTACTAGGACAGCATAGCATCGGAAAGGTTGCTATCACAAATGGAGTAAACACCTCCTAACCAAGTCTCCCAGAGAGAATGTACTGAAATACCAGAAATACATGAGTGTAAACAGCCTTGCATGATCTACATTATTATAAGCTCAACTTTTCAGCCGATGAAAACCAACCTCTCCCTCACTCTCACTCGCACAGTTAGCGCAACAACTGCGTTTTAATGATATCAGCGTCAAAGAAAACCTACAGAACGGAATTTGACCAAACTTGACATGGTGACAAAAAAAAACACCCTTAATTATTTTATTTATACTTAGGAGGGCTAACATACCTGATCACTGCATACGATCAATGATATATCCCGATACATGGAAGAGTTCCTCCAGGGCGTTACAAAAAGATAAAGTCAGCGCCCTCGAAGTCACGTTGTACCTATAAATAAGTTGTACAGAACTCAGGCAGGCAGGTAGGTAGGTATGTAAGTACGTAGGTACATCATATTGTGCAAGAACTGAAGGTGCGACCCAGACCAGTCACACCACACGCCCGTTTCCACCGTTCTGGTGCCTACTACTAGGGCGGGAGTTAAGGTGAAAATTATTTTATCGATATTGCGAAAAAAACTGGCTATTAAACTTTTTCCTTTTTATGAGGAAAAATAAAGCTACAGTCAACAGTTAGTTAGGTCCTAACTACTAAGATTGTATTGTATTTATTTATAGTAAAATGGTATAGAGACGAAATTAGCAACACCGAGGCCGAGACAAGTAACGAATTTTTTTTTTTCAAATATTGCCCAGCCAGGAATCATATCTGCAACCACCTGTGTAGTGAGCTGAGTGGCCTACCCTGGAAACACTTCTAGAGCAGTAGGGTAAGCAGCGACTCCTAATGCAATCGTAGCGTCATCGAGAAAACGTGCTGTCACTGTTATACTTTTTTTTAAATCTGTAGTGTGCGAGGGATCGACAACGCTTACGTACCGACACGGTATGTAATAAAAAATATTGTGCTGGACGTATGGTAGTCTAAAAATCTATACTTATTATTGTCCTATGACATATTTAGTATTTCGCCACACTTTTTAACAACTTAATTAATCGATCTACCGTGTACAAATACATTGATACGAATCAGAAAAAATAAGTTTACCTACCTTAAAATATATTTTGGAAAGTCTATCCAAGTGATACATGGAATAAGTTATTTATCTAATCTATCACATCAAATTACTAAGCTAATTCTCTACGTGTAAATTTATCGATACAACGAAAAAAGTTTTCAAAAATAAAAATAATATCTCGATATTAAAAAAAAGTAACGCTTCCCATCCCTATCGACACCTACTTAACTGGGCGAGCCAGTGCCGCGCGCTGCGGTTTGATCGCGGCGACCCCCTGCCTCCCCCACGGGGTGGGAGGGGCCCACCACCACGGCGGCCTGCGGCTTATCTGACGATACTGAAGCGGAAGCCCGTCAACTATACCATCTCGCCACTCGACACTTTTTCTGCAGTAGTTCAGTCAGACAGCTCCTATAGCGATCTGCGAGCCTGGTAATTGGTTGTAATTCTGTCAAGTAAAAGTTAAATCGCGTCCGTGTAACTAACTAGCTAACCGTGGTTTTATTTAACCGCCAGTTGTAGATGTTTTTTTGTTCAATAAAGTTTCAGTGAAAACTATAAGTACTTATAAGTACCTACTTACATGATGTTATGCTATATATTTTTGTCTGGTAACATTTATTACTAGATATTTAATTAAGTGCCCTTTCTGTGTAAGAACTTTTTAATATCCTGCATAATTATGGCAAAAATTCAAAATTTTACAAGGAAATTGGATACTTGTAAACGATCCGCGATTTGCGAAGTCTAGCTTTTGGTAAAAAAAAAAAATTAATGCAATTGCGATAATATTATCGCTTAGATAGTATATTACAAGCAGTTGGTTATCTAAAAGAAGCGGGAGACCCTCGCCTCGGTGATAAGAGTCGCAGGTCCAATTCCAATATGCTAAACGGTGAAGGAAAACATCGTGAGGAAACCTGCATGTCTGCGAGAACCTCTGGAAAGACGTCTGAAGTCCTCTAACCCGCACTGGGCTAGCTTGGCGGAATGTAGCCTAATCCCCCTCACATTTAGAGGAGGCCCGTGCCCAACAGTGGGACATTAAAAGGCCTAATATTATGGAACGTGCATTTATGTCATATTTTTATTTATGACATTCAAATATTCGTTTACGTTGTAGGTACCTACTGTGTGGGTATATATGTACCTATCTATATACCGATATAAAACCATTTTCATCCGTGATTCCTCGCCTCTAATCCCCAGCTCTGCGACCCGGGAGACAGCTACTCGTATAAGCGTTTAATTAAAAAATCCCTCTAACACTTCTTAATTATTGTCTTCGAGTATTACCTTTGATATAATTTGATTTATAAAATATTGAATATGGCTGCGTTGTAAATAATTACGCATGTAGGTAACATGCGTAATTATTTACAGCCTTTGTAGGTATGTAGTCCGATCAAACACACAACCGAAAGAAACAGAGCTATATGAAATTTTGTTTTCATTATAGCTTCCTCTCTCTCTGCTCGCCGACGGAAAATCAGACTGTGTTGAGAACCAAGATCTGACTGTAGCCAGTACTAGTTAAACATTGTACCCTCCTTCCAGCGCAGTCGGGTAAAAACAGAATTGAAATGCAGCAAAGAAAGCGAGTGTCGAGTCATAGCTACCAGGGGAGCAGCGGTTGGAGTAAATTAGGCGGCGGACACTCGGCGCGGCGCGCGCGAGCGCCCGTCAGCTCGACGCGACGCGCGCACTCAGCGATATTGTTAACGGTCGCCCCGGTCGCGCGAAGGGCTGGCATACGCCAGATAATATTATAATAATACTATCTGCGCCCTGCGGTGTTACCCGCGATAAAAAGTACGAAAAATTAATACATCTATCCCACGGGAACCATACATTTTACCGGGATAAAAAGCCTATGTGCTATTCCAGACTATAATCTATCTCTGTGCCAAATTTCATCCAGATCCGTTCGGCCGTGAAAGAGTAACACACATCCATCCATCTATCCATCCATCTATCCATCCCTCTATCCATCCATCCAAACTTTCACATTTATAATATCGCCAGAGGAAAACACCAACGCAAGTACGCTAGGGGCAGGGGTACACTTACGTATACAGCGTTATTCAGAAAGAGTGTACTACTATTTGAACCTGCGCTTCTTTAGCGAATTTGTAATTGGCATAAGTCCACACTCTATTGTACCGTAGCCATAATTCAAGCTTTGTTTAGTTATGTCCAAATACACTTGGTGTTTTCGTCTCGCGCGACTTGTTTTTTTATTTTTTATTATGAATATGAATCCTTTTCAGGTATCAGATATATTTGCATAATGCACAACTTTCCACCGCCGGTAAACTGATCTGAATAATGTTTTTAATGACGAGCAATGAATGACAAACACGAAAATGTACATGACGATTTTACATAGTATCTAATGATCGTTAAAAAAAAACGGAAATAAACTGTGAGCTGTAGTGTCAGCCCTAAATGCGGGCGGGGCGGAGCGCGGTGCGTCGGCTGCCAGCCCGGGAACAAAGCCGCGCGCCGAGCGGCACTCACCGCGCACACCCGACCGTGTGTAGCCCGACTAAATAATCTTGACAGTAACTTTATTATAATTTCCATGAATCTGGATAACTTGTTCCAATCGCGTGGTCTTATATCGGCGTGTGGCGTGGCCATTGCTGCTAAGACGTATTCAAGGTCATTTTCAGCTCACAATACTTAATTCTAGTGACTAACTACGGATCGAGCCGAAAAACACTGAAAAGATCAAATATAAAATACCTATGTCGAGGCGCGTTATGGCATAAACATACACAACACAAACAGAATTTTATTGGATGTAAATTTTAATGTTTGAACATAAAATACAAACCATACATTTCAATACCTATAACATAAATAATAATATGTTCTAAGTTGGTATTAAAAACGGCAGACTTTATATTATTTTCATTGCTATTTACTACGGTATTTTTTATTATATACCAATAAATAACATAAAATATTTTTATATAAAAAATAAAAACAAAAAGTACCAAGACCACATGACTAGTAAGGCGGTACGTTACCCAATGATTCACCCGAGGCGCGCCGCGGCGCGGGCCGCACGCCGCATCAACAAAGCAGCGTGCCGCACATACATTGTATAAGTATATATATACCTACCTTCCACATAATGTGTACGAGATAAAGTACTCTATACCTTTTTCGTACAGTACATACCTACTAGCCATTATGTACACCCGCACTTTTCAAATGAAAACGTACCTACTTAGTTGGAGAACTAAGAGAGAAGGTTAGAAATGGTAGACCTAGGCACAGATTTGATTACCTACGTCTATTGGGAAAAGGTACCGGTATTGGTTGTGGGAATTATACGGACAATAATCCGAGATCCTGGGTATTACTCTTCCACTCTTAAATGAGCAATATGTTGGGGTCGAGTCACCTTCGTCCGTAGGAGAATTAAATACCCTCGAGATACCCTACACGTGACCCTGGGTGGTGCCAACTAGGTGACAACTCTACTGGTGGTAGGCTTCGGCCGTGGTTAGTCACCACCCACTGAACAAAGCCATGTCGCCAAGCGGCCTAGCCGTGTTCCGGCATGATGTTCGGTGTTGCCATTCATGGATGGCGGGTCAGATCAGCTGCGCTGCATGTGCCTAGTGAATGTAGCGTCTCGATCTACTGCCGCCTTCCTACCTAGGCAAGTATGCTCCATCGTAGATCTCATCATCACTTACCATCAGGTGAGATCGAGATCAAATACTTGCCTATAATGTAATAAAAAGATGTACCTATTACATTATAATCATGCACCAGTTCTGATAATTAACGGTATCTACCTACAACAGAGGAACAGGACAGGGGGTTGGTATTCGGTACGAAGATACTGGCTTCGAAAAGGTAAAATGTTCTCCTATGTGATTTTAAAACATTTGAAATCGACATCGGTAATTGCACTGGACGAGCTGTCAAAATGCTTTTTTTTTAGAAAATGGCGTCACGCACCTACCCTTTGGGTAGGTATTTTGCCAAAGTCAAGTGGAATGATTTTTTTCATATCTAATATGGTAGATTATATGCAGGCCTAATCCGTAGACTTACATTGAATGTGTTATTGCTATTAATTACTTCAAAATTGTCAAAATACCCGCTATGTTGTGGGTGCGGCTATATTCACATCCATTTTATTTCATCGCATCGAAGAAGGTATTTTTGATACATACCTAGTCTGTTTTTTTTTTGCTATAAATTTAATCGTAAATATTTAAATATGATAATATAAGATTGAATAAAAAATAACCATAATTAAATAATATTATTTAAATAGCGATTGCGGGAATCTCGGAAGTTTCCGATTCCAGTTCCGATGTCGATTTTGAATGGTTCAAAATCACACCGCTCGTCCGCTTTCGCCCCGTCACATTCGACAACTAAAACTCCGAGTACTAGGAGCACATAACTTCATTAGCGGTTTACTCATCCCCCATCGCTCTGGCGAGTAACGTATGAACTTTTTAATCACGCAGGCAAAGGCGTTGCAAGTGAAAATTCCAATCCAGGTATTTATTTTTGTTATACCTACACGTATTTCGAGGTTTTTTCAGCTGTAGTAGACAAGAAAGCAGTATATGCATAAATCATTGATATTTTTTTAAACTATTATTTGTGGTATCGTAGCTCCCGAGCAGAAGGATCGACTGGGTTAATTAGTGTATTTCATCATGAAATACTTTTATTTTTGTAACTAGGTTATAATTGTTATAAGCTTTTTTGTTGCACATAGCGCCATCTATTTATTCCGTGGAAAAATATCGTATGGCCAACAACAAGGTTCTATAACTAACCAATAGAGTGCTCTGAAATCAATAAAATGATAGAGAATTACAAATACCCCTGACTTCCAACATTATTTTATGTTCTCCACCTAGAGCCAAGATAGTAGAGAACTTGCCTCGGTATCGAAGGTCGCAGGTTCAAACCCCAGCTCGCGTCTCCGGGATTTCTGGATTTTATTTTCAACCATGATTATCACTTACTAAACGGTGAAGGCAAACATCGTGACGAAACCAGCATGTCTGAGTGAACCACACGAAAGATGTGAAGCCCGCCAACTTGCACTGGGCCAGTGTAGTGGACTATGGCCTAATCCTCCCTAAACAAGAGGCTCGTTCTCAACCGTGGGACATTAAAAAGCGCTACTATAAATTATATTCTACTTGAAATAAAACGCTCAAATAATTCAGTTGATATTTTTATTTCTTTGTCCAATCGTAAATAGGCTACCTACAGAGTATTGAATAAAATGCATTATGATTAAAAATGAAACTTGTGAACGTTTCAAATTCTTGTTAAAAAAAATATGTAACATAAAAATAACAGGTGCGGCATCTAATCGCGTGTCGAGCCGACTATGTATATTACAACAATCATAATATCGCCAGACGAACACACCAGCTGTACGGTCCCACACTAAGCAACGCTTGTATTATGGGTACCGTACAATGAACCGAGGGCGATCCCGTATAATACGGATATAGATTTAAACATCCATGACTCGAGTACAAACATTCGTCCTCTTCACACAATGGTTGTCCCTACCAGGATTCGAACCCGGGATCCTCCGTACATATGTTGTTTTTAATGCTGTAACCCCATATAGGGTACTTTAGATACATAATGAAATAAAATCTTTTCAATATTCATTTGATATAAAATAAAAATATTTGTACAACTAATTTCAGTTTGCCCAACACGCGAATTTACACAAAAATAACTGAAAAAAAAACAACAATTATATTATTTATTGTCCACATATACCAACGAAAAAAAGAACAGTTCTGATATTGATGCTCTACGCATTCATTCACAATATCCATGTTTCAACTGAATTAGGGCTCATATTTACATAAAAAAATTACACTTAACGGATAAATTAAAATAACTTAATTCATAATAAGACTCGTATGTGAATCTTAAAAAAAAAAACTATTTACAATGTCTATCCCAAAACTTCTTGTTTCACAGTTGTTATGGAATCTTAGAAGAAAAAAAAAGAAAATTAAATTATCTTTGAGCTTGACCACTCAATGTAACTCAGCGCAAACTGTCTTACAACTTAGTCATAAGGCCGAAATGAAAAAAATGCTGATCTGAGATATAATGTTACCAGAAAAACATAGTATAGACTATGGTTAATATATGGGTCGCTTACTCAAAGCAGGCAAGTATCGAAGCGGCCATTTGAGAAAAAATCAATCTTCATAGACAACGAAAAAAAAAACCGTTTTATTACGTAAACAGTTTACACTAAGTTCAAACTAAACTATACACCTAATTTTAAAGTCTCTATATTTTATACAAAGATGAAAATCATAATCAGTACTGGTTCCATGGTACATTATCAATGGCATGTTTTTTTAGTTTATGCTTCTTAAGATATTTAGAATCTATATAAGATTCCCCGCATAAGGAACATACGTATGGCCGTTCCCCAGTGTGGGTCCGCAGATGTACAACCAAATTGCCTTTTAATGCAAAGAACTTCATGCATACTGAACATCCAAACTTTTTCTCTCTTGTGTGTGTCAATTGATGAGTTCTCAAGTGTGTTTTGGTTTTAAATCTTAGAGAGCAAAGCTGGCACGGGAACGGTCGCTCATTTGTATGGACCCGTTCATGCATCAGCAACATTGCTTGGCTTGAACAACCTTTACCGCAGATGCTGCATTCGAAACGCCTTGCATTCTTCAATTTCAAGTGCCTATGCGTTAGGATGTGGCTTTGCATGTCTTTTTTCGATGGTAGGACCTCTCCACATTCAGAGCAGAGCAATTCTGTTGGGTCTATAATGTGTGTGCTTTCAATATGCTGTTCCAATGCACTTTCAACTGAGAACATTTTTTTGCATAGCGAGCAAGCGTAGCCCAGTAATTTCCCGAGGTTCGTGGTGATCTGCTGTTTAACTGTCTTCATCAATTCTTCTTTAACTTTAATGACTTTAGACTTTGTGCAGTTTTCGGACTCTCTGTGAGCGTCCAAGTCCTCTTTGCTGTTAAACGTTTGCTCGCACAATACGCAAGAGAGTGGATTCATGTGTGTCAACCTGTGTGTTTGCATTGTAATTTTCTGGTGGAACTTTTTGAAGCAAATGTCACATTCGAATTCTTTGACACCACTATGGATCATCATGTGTCTTTTCAAGTTGTTGGGATTCGCAAACGTTTTGAAACACACACTGCAACGAGGTTTGATGTTGTTATGTCCATACTTGATGTGCTGTGTTAATGCATTCCTTTTTATCAGCTGGTTACAGAATGGACAGGTGATCAGTAGGCCAGTGGAACTGTGTAACAACATGTGACCAGACAAAATCTCCGCAGACTCAAAACCTTTACCGCACATATTACATAAATGTTCTCCCGCAGGATTATGCTTGTATTGATGTTTCTCATAGTCTGTTAGGTCGTCAAACTGCTCTCCGCAGTCACACAGAAACGTGCCATCTTCCTGCTGCAATACGGTTGCTATTTGACTGTCATCGGCATACTCTATAACAAGTTCAGAGCCCTCATACTTGAGTATCTGAAACTGTGAAGTGTCATCACCTTCACAGAATATTACTTCTTGGGACATCGTATCTCCATCCTCATCTTCGTTTGTGACTAGCTGAGCATCAGTGAGATACTGTATACCATCATTGCCTTTAAGAACGATAGTACCATCAGAATTTGTAGTTGTCAAGATTTTAATATAATTCTTATTGGGTAAATCATTTAATTGATTGGCAGTGATTGTCTCAATTTCGTTGCCATCTTCATCAACTATCTGAGCATAATGTTGTTCTTGTGATGTACTGTCCTGAGTTTCATCAATGTTCATAGCACCTATATCATTATCCTGACTTTCCTCCTCATTTTCTAGGATAGTTGCTGGTACATTAACTGGCACCTTAGTATTGGACATCAGAAATGATTCTATCGAGTCTTCAAACTGATTCTGGCTGTTAGAATCGGTCGGTTCATAAGTTACCATATTTTCAGCTTCATCGAAATCAGGCTGTTCTGTTTTTACACTTATGATTTCAGGTTCATTTTTAGATTTGTCTTTAGGGTCATCGATGACTAACACATAGTAGCAATCATCATCACTATCGGTTGGTTCTTCTTTTATTATAGCCTCTAGTTGTTTTACAGGGTCATTGGCAATATCATCATCAGTTGTAGGGTCAATTGTGTCATCCTTCTTGTACTGGGTCAGCAGGGCTGAGAGCTGTAGTTTCAGTTCACTGTCCATCTTCATGCACTGTTTTCGGAACTGGTATGCAGAGTTCATAATACTGGTGCAGTCATCACATAGTTTGTGGGGTAGGCCGTCGTCTTGTTTCACCTGAAAAAAAGTGTGCAGAAAATTAAAAAAAATTCAATTATTGAATACTAGCCCAGGACTCTGCCCATGGTACCTCAATTAAACAGCCTATAGCACGGAGGGATAATGCTGTTAATAGCGAAATCATTTTATGAATTGGATAAGAAAATCCAGACATTACCCCCTAAATTCAAACTAGGCCTTTTAATAAAATTTGTGTAGATTGTTGGTTGGTGGTGATTTGGTTGCAAGCTGGATGGATTCAATTTATCTGTATGAGATCTCATGAGACACACACTTTATTTATAAGAATGAGAAGAGCCATAAAAAAATTGGTAAGAAGACCAATTTGTTTTATGGCAATTATCACTATGTTAATGACTATATTTCTGGAGATTGACTTTCATATCCTATAAAAAATGTATGGTTTTTAATCATTATGACAATAAAAGAGTGGGTAGGAATACTAGATATAACTTAATTATGCATTACAACAAATAATAATTATGATTAAGAATGTTATGAGTATTATAATTATAAGAAATATTCAGTTATGAGAAACAAAAAAATGTGTTCTGACATAGATAAATTACACACTTTTGTTTTAAAGCACAATGCTAATGAATTTACTTATTTAGATAAACATGGTATGGTCAAATTAATAAATGCGGTTAGTTTTAATAGTTACTGGTTAATGTTACAAATTGATCAGACTAAACTTGTATGTTGTTTTAATAATTTTTGGCTATTTTTACTGGTTTTCAATCAATGGTAGTAACCAGTCACAGTAAATAAGTATACAAAAAAAAACATATCTGACAAATTGATAACCCCCTCCTGTTTAAATTCAGTTAAAATTTAATGATCAGGCAGGAAGGTAGTGCAGGTTCAAGCTCAGGTTTTTATTTAGGGGTGACATTTTCAGGTTCTGTCGATCAAGAATAGCTTGAAAAATGACTTTACTATATCTATTATGTTGGAGAAAAATACTGAAGGTGAAATGTGGGTGCTCTGCAGTACACCTCTGCTACCACTTGGATGACTTGCCTGACAGTGTGTTGATGAAACAAATTTTTCTAAGGTACTGGTGGAATAATTTATTCTTGGAGGGAAAATAGTTTCTAACAAACTACAATTAGGTTATGTATAGGTCAAAACATAACCTAATTATAGTTTGTTAGAAACTATTTTTTCAATTATTTATGCTATACCACATATTTATATGTAGTATTGCATTGAGTGTAGGGATAAAAAACATATTTTTATAAATGTATGTAGGAAATCCCTCTGAAAATCTTGTTTAGACATCTACTACAAGCTATAGTAATCTTTATCGCGTTACTATACGACTCATAATACCGGCAAGTTACTGTGTATAAGCGGCGCTCAAGAGACCAAATTGAGGTTATGTTCTGTCAATAATTTAAGCTGACACACATACTAAACAAACTTTTGTAGGCAAAATAGACATTTTAAAACAATGTTTCATTGATTTATGAGTTAAATAGAACATTGATTACGTACCCGTATAGTAGTGATTTCATAGAACTGCTCGTTATTGTTTTTTTCTTCATCTAACAATGACACTTCACAATTGGCGGCTAGGCAACAACGGCATAGATCAGACCACGTATCCATTTCGATTGTCGCACATTATTATACAACGGATAACACCTGGAAAAATGAAAATAAACATTATTTAGATACATTGTTTTGACAGTTTGTACAATCAAAGACCACAAATGGGATCCAAAGAGAAAAATTATCTACGGACCATGCCCATAAAGACGTTCTATTCAAAATTATAGACAAGAGATGAAAGCACAAATCTGCACAACGCCGCCGCCCACAAACAAAATGGAGGCAAAGTGCAGCGAGAGTGAGGCGGATATGGAGTTTGTCGTTCAGATATCTGTCAAGCAAGGTGGCGCCACTGTCGAAGAACTAGCAATAAATCCGGTCATATGCACGTTGTATATATTTTAATTACGTTCAAATCTACATTGAAATTGATTTTAGTTCAGTATAAAGTATTAAAATATTTTTTACAAATAATTTAGAGAATACATATAATTCAGTTACATAAATTTAAAATAAAAGTACATAGCATGACTTTTTTACTTTTTTTGTCTTGGCAATTGGCTTTCACGTATTGCTGCCAGTGTCTCTCTACATAAATAAGGATATAAACATACAACTGGTGCAAACTAGTGGTAAAACAGTGGCTAGTGTTCCAGGGTTGTATTTTTACTTCGTCGGGAAGTATTAATTCTTGAGATAGGATTTTTTTCATACGATTTCATTAATTTGTCGTACGACAGAGGTTGTGATATACTATATACAAAAGTCACGGCAGACCTAGCCATGTATGAACTTACTGCTAGTGGTTAGAACGAGCTACATACATGGCTAACTGCTAAAACTAAAGAGGGGCCCCTTAGAGTTCTTTTTCCTGTACTAGTATCCCATCCATCCAGCCCGTAGAAGGTTATGACAAGAGCAAGAAAATAAAAACATAGGTTGTCTTTCTCTTTACTTAACCAATCACGATGCCTTTTCGCTATCCTTGTTCCTTTGTTGGTTTCTCTTTCCCACCCTCTGTCTTTCTCTCCTTGTCATCGGCACATTTGGTAGTGATCCTACATTCTGCACCGTAGGCCCCGGGTTCGAATCCCGGTAAGGGCAAACTTCATGTTATGAGCACGAATGTTTGTACCTGACTCACGATGTTTATAAATATATGTACCTAATAATTTTAACACTGGGATTTCCCAGCAACAATCTACGACAAATCTACGCAATAGACACCACACGTCTAAGACCGCTGCTACTCTAGTCCCTATGAGCAGTCAATTCATACATAAATTCCAGAACATGGCATGGAAATCCGCGAACACATGTTCCTGGGAGCCAAACAACCGCTAAACTGGACCAAGCGGTCTTCAAGCCAACATATGGACCAATCAATATGGTAGTGCTCGCGAGTAAGAAAGAGACGGCTACAGAATTAAAGGCTGAACGGCGGAGCCGATACTACGATGATGGATGGACTCTGAAAGGGGCTATTCAATCAAGAATGGGGATGCCCACTCATGCTACAATCTCACCCCTACCAAATGTCTTTTTTGTTTTTTTTGTATAAAAAAAAGTTGCGATAGATTTGAGCGGATTTTGAATGTGTAGTGAACGTTGCTTGCTAATCGAACGAAAAATACACAATGTTCCAGAGAAGGTAAATACCTACATAATAAGACAAATATCAAATTTGATATTTATTTGTTCCTACGGCTAACCACTAGATGGCGTTGTTGGAAATTCTGAACACACCCCAAATCATATTAGTTTTTTTATTAGTATTTGAGTTATTAAGTTATTATATTCTGGGATCGCCCCCAGTCCATGGTACCCATAACTTGAGTGTTGCCTTGAGTGTTGTTCGTCTGGCGATGGGGCACGATGCCTTTACAAAATAACATAGCTTTGTACTTTTTCTCTGAATATTTTTTCGCTGTGTAGGTATATGACCTAAGTGAAAATATATCGAGAACAAAGAGTAGCGAGAATCTAGAAATAGATTTAAATGAAACCGTTTGGCAGCGCATTCGTTTTGTGCGAAATCCTTTGGTTATAACGTTTTTATACGATCCGATTTATTTACACCGATCCTGTTGAATAGCGGTAGGTACCTGAGATTTCTCTCGATAAAACACCAATTTTTCATGCAACTCTGAACATAATTTTATATGATGATCGTAAAATCGGAGCTGGTGATATTATTATGAATGTGATTTTGGTGAGAATGTTTGTGGGATATTTTATGTTAAAACGGCGCATGACTTGAATATTTGCTTTGAAATAGGTATACTTTCGAGGGTGTCAAATAAAGGTATAATAAATGATTATTTGCTTGTTTTTTTTTCGGGTTTAGTTTCTCTGTGCTGTGGGTAACAGTCTTTTTCAATATAACTCCAGACTGTTCTGGGCTCCTGGTACCTTTGTTAAAATAACTACAGGTGGCATACCACAGGTGGTAACAATATGTTCTTTACACACACACACACCTTTGAACGTTTATTTTTAATCTAATCGGTTTCTTTACGATGTTTGGCCACAACGAGGAAACATAAAATTTGAATTGTGGATACCATTGACACGCGGGAAACATCAACACTTAGCTATTTCGAATGCTGTTGATGTCTTTAGATGTTCGCGTCTCTGCCACGTTCACAGTTTGTTCTACTGCAATTTATGAGGCTCTAGTAACTTATGGCGAGTATTGATGGAATGAAATGTATGTAGAATGAAATTCAATTTTTATTTTTAGTTTGTAAATAAATAGGGAATTTGCCTTTTTTTATTAGCCCTACATCAGAATTGGAACTCGTCTTCAACCAAAAAAACTTTGCTAAATGCTCTATGACCTTATAATTTTTTAGATAAATACTTGCATTTTTTATTAGATCCAGTGTTTATTTTCGAAACGTACACACGTTACCCTCGACATCTTTATCGACGCTAAATATTTGAACTTAATTCACAAGGTTTGTCATGCAAATAATTCGAAGTCCTGTATAGTGACCCTTTTGACAGAGCTTAGTCTACACTTGGATGTCTTCAAGAAGTTTTTGTATAAGTAAGATATATAATGGGTAGAAAAAGTTATATAAGTATCTGACAAAAACAGAAACAGAAAATAATTTGTGAAGATTCCATTTGACAGTATTTTCTAATAATTTAGTAATTATTTACGACAAAATAACTCTCTGACATGTAACTCGGGGGCCAGTGCTGAAAGGGCTGACTATCCGTTATATATAATACTGACCGACAAAGAAGGACTGAGACATAAGAAAAAAAGAGGGGCAGCTATCGTGCTATCTATTTTTCCAAATACCTCTGTCCCTCTCTACTCGACAGTCAGCACAATCTCCAAAACCAAGCGTACCATTACAAGATTGGCTATCCCGCGAGGAAATGCGGTCCGCATCTTGGCCACGCTACCGCATGGGCCTATTTTTTACACTTTTTGTAGCTTTTCTATACTCTTTTTAATTTATATTAGTTTGTAAATATTTAAGTTATTTTCTTTGTAATTTAAATCGCGGGTAACACCGCGGGGCGCAGCTATTATTGTATATACATATAAATAAAATTGGAGTGTCTGTTTGTTATATTAAAATAACCACTTTCCACTAAGTGCATTTGGATGTATACTCGGTACCTGCAATGCGTCCCGCGGGCTCAGAACGCGCGAGTAGGCTGTTCCCAACGGTTGTGTCTTTGTTAAATACCACGCGGACGAAGTCGCGGGTAACAGCTAGTATAATAAAATATTATCCGTAAGAGTAGTTGTATTTCACTGTGTAGTATTCGCGTAAATATAAGAAATCAATACACCTTTGTCCAGAATAGCACTGTGGTTATTAAATGTGCTGCTTATAAGGCAGATCGCATCAGAATAGGTATTCTATATTTTCAAACTAGCTGTTGCCCGCGACTTCGTCCGCGTGGTATTTAACAAAGACTCAGCCGTTGGCAACAGCCTGCTCGCGTTCTGATCCCGCGGGACGCATTGCAGATTGTTGCTATCAAACTTTAATCAGGCGCAGCGCTGCAACATTGGTTTTAATTTTTTTTCGAGAGATCCAATTTTTTTTTTCTAAAATAAAAGTAGCCTATGTTACTCCTTGTTACATCAGCTATCTGCCAGTGAATTCCTGTCAAAATCGGTCCAGCCATTTCAGAGATTACCCGGAACAAACAGACAGACAGACAGACAGACAGACAGACATACAGACAGACAGACAGACGGACAGACAGACAGACAGACAGACCGACAGACAGACAAAAATTGTAAAAAATGTTGTTTCGGTATAGGTAACGTGTATACATCCAAATGCACTTAGTAAAAAGCGGTTATTTTAATATTACAAACAGACACTCCAATTTTATTTATATGTATAGATGTAGGTGCTCATTGATAAGGCAGGGAAGGGCGGACATGTTAACTCGGGCTTCGAAAACTTCACACAATACAACCCGCATTGTTTCAAAGCTATCCTTTGTTGGAATGTTAATTCAATTTGCGATTCCGTCGGCCTATTTTTGTAGGCCCACATTGCAGACGGATAAGGGAACGTGCGGGACAGTGGACATATGCCATTTGAACATTCTAGACCGGCCTGTTTTCATTTGACTCCTTTGTAGTTATGTTGGCCTATTATATCGGGGCTTCGAAGTCCCCCATGCTTGCTCGAAAGGGATAAAGTGATTTATATCCGCGTGCAATAAATAAAGACAGAGAGAGTTTGCGCGCTTCGTGAATACGCTGAATTTAACGAAAATCACAATCAATCAGCCATTTATTTATACAAATAAATAAAATTGGAGTGTCTGTTTGTAATATTAAAATAACCGCTTTTTACTAAGTGCATTTGGATGTATAAACGGTACCTGTACCAAAACAATTTTTTTTACAATTTTTGTCTGTCTGTCTGTCTGTTTGTTACGGCTATTCTCTGAAATGGCTGGACTGATTTTGACGGGACTTTCACTGGCAGATAGCTGATGTAACAAGGAGTAACATAGGCTACTTTTATTAAAAAAAAAACAATGTTGCAGCGCTGCGCCTGATTAAGTGTTAATAGCAACAACCTGCACTGCGTTCTGCGGGCTCAGAACGCGCGAGCAGGCTGTTGCCAACGGTTGTGTCTTTATTAAATACCACGCAGACGAAGTCGCGGGTAACAGCTAGTTGACCAATAAAATCAATTCACAAGAATATATAGAAGTCAGCAGGCATAAAATTACGGTAAGTGTCGTCGGGGTTTTGTATACAAGGTGTAACAATAATAGTGTAAAATATTTTAGCACGGCCAGCAGTAGGTTATAAAGATAACATTGCCAAATAAATAAATAAAATTATTAGACACTAGCTGCGCCCCGCGGTGTTACCTGCAATTAAAAAGTATGTCTATCCCACGGGAACCCATTTTACCGGGATAAAAAGTAGCCTATGTGCTATTCCAGACTATAATCTATCTCTGTGCCAAATTTCATCAAGATCCGTTCAGCCGTTCTGGCGTGAAAGAGTAACAAACATCCATCCATCCATCCAAACTTTCACATTTATAATGTTAGTATAGATTTAAACAATGACACCCTGTACTGAGCGCATGCCCAAAGGATACTGGGTCGCCTTGTTTAAAAAAATCAAACATCATTTACACACTTATTTTATACATCAACGTGATCCAGATAACTTACTGATTCACTTGTTAAAATATATTACACCATGTAGTGTTCCGAAAACTCTCATAGCGCGATTCAGGATTGTGTGGAGAGTCGTCATTTGTGCTAGACATCGTAAACAGCGCCATCTGTGTATCAGTGCGGTGTACATGTTTGTAGCGAGGTATTCAAGAGGTCGCTACGAACTAATAATTATTTATATTATTAACATTTTTTATTTTCATTTTATCGGGTAGACCAACTTTTTTCGTAGGTACCTCTTAAATCTATATAAAATAGTTGTAAATTGATCAAATCCTCGTTTGGTTTCGCCATTGTCATCAATAACGCCATAATAATGTCGTGATACTTATAAATACTTAATAATTACGGTTTCGGGTTCATCCATATTTATATATTCGTAACTAGCTGCGCCTCGCGGTGTTGCCCGCGATTAAAAAGCCCTATGTCATTTTCTGACCCCTAAACTACCACTACCTATGCAAAAAATCGTGTCGATCCTTTGCTCTATGAAAAAATTCAACAAATCTTTCCCACGGGAACCATACATTTTACCGGGATGAAAGTAGCCTATGTGCTATTCCAGACTATAATTTATCTCTGTGCCAAATTTCATCCAGATCCGTTCTGCCGTTCTGGCGTGATTAAATAACAAACATCCATCCAAACTTTCACATTTATAATTTTAGTGGGATTAGTGGGATAATTGATTACATGCCAGCAATGGAAATGAAATCCTGTATTATTGTCAGCGGTTCCATGGCAAAGCGTACCAGTGATTCGAATGTCCTTTTATTCGAGGCCTTTGGTATTGTGGCCTCAACGGGCTTTGTTTGTTTCCTTACATAAATATTGTGATTGATTTGCCGTAACGCGTTCAACCATTGCGAAAAGATATCCCTCCATGCGCTCAAATACTCAAACGATACTCACTTATCTTAACTACTTGAGACATCGCTGCCATTTTCTTGTATTTTAACCAGACTGCGACAGAAAAAGTGTAATGTTTTGTGTTTTTAAATCATTCTGCGTGTTTATGTGTATAATTTTATTTTTATGGCCACGACTTTATTTTATTTTATTTGTTTGTTTTATCTATTACTAAGTACCTATTAGTTTTTTGTATTTTCATGTAAATATCTTTGTATATACCTATTGTACATGATTTATAGTTAATAATTTCCCACTAAAGTTCAAATATAATAATATAATTAAAATCCAGCCCTTTTTATGTCCCACTGTTGGGCACGGGCCTCCCCTCAATGCGAGGGGGACAAAGAAAGTTCAAATAAATAACAATTATTAATCATTATTCATCATCATCATTATCATTTATCTAGCGTCATCTGCTGATGATGGAACTATGAAGTTGATACATATAATGATTTTACTAAATAAGTGTATCAATTCCCCTATGACTTAATGTAATAGCGACTAGGAGAACAAGCAGTCCCCTTGGATATATATATTTTTTTTCCGATGGGTAAAGGATCGGATATGTTAATATCGATAAAACTTTTCGCATGGTCCATATTGGCTCAAAAGGTACGAAAAAAAATTGTAAGTTTATTAACTTTTATAATGCCGCGCTCCACCCCGTTCCGCTTCGCTCCGCGCCGCTCCGCTAGAGTAATTTTTAAAATGTAGATTTCGTTTGTGTATTTTCAAAATTATTCTAGTTTTTGAAAAAAATGCTGCGGTTTTGACAAGTGTGGTCGTTAAAGCTACTAGGACACTATAGTCTAAAGAGGTTTCATTCAGTCGTATTGAAACAGAAGTACGCTGTGCTACTTCATACTAGGGCTTCAGAACTTCATAAGAGTCGCTACACTCAAATTTACATATTTCAATTTACAAATTCAAATGGGGTTCGTAAAATGCGGTAAATCGAAGGCTGTAGACACACTTTTGGGACTTAATTTACTTTGGAAGGCAATTATCCCTTATTTTCTTCGCCTACTCCGGGTTATTTATGGGGCCCGTGTGCTTCTAACATCAATATCCCGTATTATTATGTAAAGGTACGGGGAAAGAATGCATAACTTTTCTTAGGATATTCTTTGTAACTGAGTAGTTTTCTATTTTTCAAGTCGATAGCATTAGCAGTTGCTGAGATAAATCAGGTGTGTCAGATAGACAGACAGACGGACGGCCATAGTGGCACAATAACGGTTCCGTTTTTACCATTTTGGTTGGGAACCCTAAAAAAATGAGGAGGAAACTTTGAAGCTCATTGAAAATAGGTCGCACCCTTTTTAAACAATAAAAAAAAGCAGTAATCGAAAATTTGAAATTGGAATGTTGAATTGGCATAATGGCGATTGTTCACGCTTCCGTCTTTTGATTTTAATTTCTTGTAAGCCGCGTTGACACTACACTATACGAGTATACTCGGACCAAGTGCACTCGAAAACCTACTTGGACTCCACTTAATTGGATCGTGGCAAACGTGCCCTCCGTAGCACAGAATCCGGCACACGTCCAAGTTACTCCCGAGCTAGGCCTACTTTTTTTTTATCCGTGCACTATGCCATATAATACGGCGGCTATATATAATCGGGTTAAACACTTCATTTGTTTAATAACTTCAAGGGTGCGAGGGGGACAGTGCTATTCAGCGTGGCATGCGAGCGATGGTAACGGAAAACAATAGAGCATTGAAGGCATGCTCGCAGTTTGTGGACCGCACAAAGGATTCGGGGTCACAAGGCGAATGTGGGAGAATCTCCCAGAGTTTATGTAACCTTAGTACCTTCCTGGCTTGAGTGAATTATTTGGGGTTTCCATTAACTACCCCTTTGGTAGGTAAATAAACTTGCCGTTCGCTTGTTTTGTGCATGTTGACGACAGGGGTGAAATTTCAAACCACATTTTTTTTTCTTTGGCACAGGAGTCATAGAATTTTATATAGTGTCACTGGTAACATTACCTATTAATTAGGTGTACAGCATTATTAAAAATAAATACAATTAAATTATAATTTCAGCTCGGATAATACATAAAATGACACTCAGTAGTGAGCATACAAAATAAATACAAGAAAGCATGTTGCCTAAATTACTGTAACACAAAAAATAGTGAAAAGATTTTTTCCTCTTAATAATTTCACAAAGGCCCCTGGAAAATAATTTCCGTAGCTAGTAACACTGCGTTGAAAGAAAACCACCGGGAATAGGGAGCTTGCTCGACCGGCGACCGTATTTCAGCGCTTCAGTCGGTCGCGGGAGCGCGGCTCCTCCACACGGGCCCCGGCGCAATCGATTACAATAATCGAAACAATCGAATTAAAATCGAAAATCGGTGTTAAAACAATCGCATCACTCAATGACGAAGATTTAAAAATACAATTTAAAAAGTGTCAATTTTGTTCGAGATGTAGGCGCGGTCGAATGATACAATGGAAATAGGTTGTAAGAGTGCACATAGGATCGTCTCCTGAGACTCGGATAATATTAAAAATAGGCTGTTTGCACACTGTTGTTTTAGGGGTGAAGGCAGGTGAGTCGCCTATTTATTTATAGATGGCAAGCGTCGACCGGCGCGAGGATATTGCCTCGGGAGCGCTCTGCTCGAAGCTGTTTTTTTTTCACAGCCAAAGGAATATTCATTTCGTTTTTTTAAGTGTTTTGTCTATGTTCGAGTAAAGAATACAATATTATGATTGATTATATTTTTATATTTCGAATGTGTGATACGTTTAAATGATTGTGTACTAATACTGTTAACTTATACTAATATACTTTTCGTATGCGTAAAAACCATAGCTTTTAGTAATGACCGGACGATTCGCTCCAAATTGTCTAAATTGTCGAAATTGACAATAATAATTGTTATTGGATATATTGGACGTTATCCCGATTGCCACAGTTGGTAGTGACCTTGCTTTCTGTACCGAGGGTTCCGGGTTCGAATTCCGGAAGCTGCAAACTTTGGGTGATGAGCGAGCACTAATGCGCCAGAATATTTATCCGAATCAAGGATGTTTATTATCTGTATATTTATAAGCAATGATTACTAGGATCGTCTCCAGTCCATTGCATGGTATCCATTACAAAGGAACTGCTTAGTTTGGGACCTTACAGGGCCCCAAGCCTGCTAACACAATCGATTCTTCATAACTGTCACTTTTGACAGATATTGTATGGGATATCTATCAAAAGTGACAGTAGCTATGCGGTTGCTGTTCGATTATGAATCGATTGTGTGAGCAGACTTGGGGCCCAGTTGTGGTGTCCGTCTGGCGATATAATTATCATAGATCTAGAGAGCTCCGTTAACATTACATTGAAAATTATTGATGAAAGCAAAACATAAAATGGTTTATTTATTTTTCCTGATTCAAATGGAAACGTACGTCTATCAACATCTGTTTTCAGATTTTCAGTAATAATGTGTCTGAAATGTACCAGAACATGTTCTGTTTATTTGAAAGCTGTTTTCAAATTATTGAAATCGAACGTCGTTTAGACTTTTTTTTTCAATAAACAATGGGTTCGATTTTTAAATTAAAAGATCTAAGAGCACAGACACTAAACATTTCGACTTACCTTATGTCAGATACACTTGACACTAGACAATAGACCATAATAATACCCGCTAAGTTGCGGGTGAGGCCATATTCATGTCCATTTTATTTCATCGCATCTCATTTCGTAAAGAAAGAAGAAGAAGAAGAATAGACCAAATATCGAAGTGTGTACACTATCGCGACACCATATTGCGGATCTCGTTTATTTGTCACTTAATGTAGTGTAAACAGTACTAGTTCCACTGGGCCCCAAGTCTGCTAACACAATCGATTCATAATCGAACAGCAACGGCATCGTAACTGTCACTTTTGACAGATATTGTATGGGATATCTGTCAAAAGTGATAGTTACTATGCGGTTGCTATTCGATTATTGAATTTAATCTTGCTATTAATTACTTGACACTGGCAAAATACCCGCTAAGTTGCGGGTGAGGCCATATTCATATCCATTTTACTTCATTGCATTTCATTTCGTAAAGAATGAAGAAGATTATGAATCGATTGTGTTAGCAGACTTGGGACTCTGTCCTCGTGTGTAATTAGCCTTAGTAAAATGTGCAGCGGACTTCTGAATGCTGTGTGTGTAGTATTTACTATAACTTTATTAAACGTCATATAGTACTCCGCAAAGCAAAACTCTTCTGCGCAATACTATATGAAGTTGGTAAGTTATACCTAGATCGTCTATAAATTCGGGGAGTAAGCCTAGCATTACCGTGTAACCTGGTTCACTTAAAAAGAGTACCTACGTAGAACTCCGACCTCCCCTTTTTAATCGAAGTACAGCTGGCCGTATGAAAAGAAAGTACCAGGATCGCAGAGCATATAAGGAACTAAGCTCAAAGCGCGCTCGGGTAAGTGCGCACGTTAATTGCTTCCTGCGGGGAAAAGCGAAGTGTGAAGAACGAGCTCTCGCCACTCTGCTACTACCAGGCAACCATAAACTCAAGTAGATGTAATTACGACGGTCTCAAACGCGCGGTACGATTCAAAGCTCCACTTTGATTTCCGATTTTCGGAGTTAATCCATTATCCACATTCCAAAGCACACATTTCAAGTTTGTTTACTCACAATTATTTCACCTATAGAGGTTTTAATTCTGCTTGACACTGGCAAAATACTTAAGACGGTCACGCCATATATTTTTTTATACAAAGATAAATTGATAAATATCTAGACGGAAAGTTGTGTAGCTTTTAGTCGAGTCGCGCAATTGTGCTCAACCCTTAGAACTGATTCATATTCATAAGGCGTAGATTACACTTGTAAATCAGTTCTTAGCGCTTACGCGAGCGCTGACGGACGCGGCATTAGGCACAGCTCAAAGCACTAACACCCGAAAATTATGAGAAAGTTTAATTTGAGTGTTACAAGGGCAAGATAAGGATTATTATTTTGTTCAACGCGCCGGTGGGACGGAGATACTTGATCTCCTTAAGTGTCTCCATTATATAAGTGCCTCGCCGCCCTCCAGCCACGGAAATATTAGCTAGATACCGAAATTATATTTGGGTAACATTTCTATGTTCTGGGTTTTTGGGGTTGCTGTCTTGAGAAGATGGTAGTAGTCATAGCTATCGAATCCCTATACTTGTGCCATGGTGCCGACATTTTATTCAATACAGTTGAATTGTTTATATACATCTCTTCACGGCCCCAAGTCTGCTAAAACAATCGATTCATAATCGAACAGCAACCGCACAGTAACTGTCACTTTTGACAGATATTGTATGGGATATACATCCCATACAATATATATATATATATATATATAAAGCAAAACTCTTGGGCGCAATACTATATGGCGTTTAAAAAGTTATAAAACGTATATAAATTTGGGGGTTTAGTCTACATGTGCATCTACATACTTCTTTCTTTACGAAATGAAATGCGATGAAATAAAATGGCTATGCAAATGGCTTCACCCACAACTTAGCGGGTATTTTGACAATGTCAAGTAATTAATAGCAATAACAAATTCAATAAATACACATAATAAATAAAATAATGGATGTGACATGATGATATGAAAATGGCGTCCTGCATAGTACTTGTCAACAGTAATCTATGCAAGTCAGGTGTTTAACCGTGTTGGCACTCAATGGCATGCCAGTGACAATGATTGGCACGTGTCGTATCGCCGAACTCTGCTTACGATAACGCGACTATTATTAGCAGGACGGCAACGTCCTTTTAGCGCCGGTCACACTATCGTATTATCGTATGTATCGCGATCTCAGACCAATTAGCCGGGGTTTGTGTTCGTTGCTTTCCCAAAGCGTATCCCTCTGTCAAAGTCGTATGGGCATTGGCTATAAGATTTGTGTATTTAGTGATTAGGTAGGTAGGTAGGTCTGTTATTGGTTAACTGTGTGACAGATATTCGACAGATATGATTTTGTATTGCACGAGTGCGCATACGCATTGCAATTGTGTGCGGTATGTGATTACAGCCCCTACCTCAAAAAACTTACCAAAAAAATACAGAGTCTAGCTCTTCACAACTCCATTGCTAGATACTCATAGATGCAACATATAAAAAAACAATCTAATAATAATAATCTCCAATATTCTCATCCCATGCCCATCCAATCCTCAATCCATAGTCCCAACTATCTTTCCATATTCCTGCAATAGTTCCTCCGCGTGCTGAGGTCAATTTGCCGTTTATGCTAACATTTTCAGCAGGTGGCTAACATAACTTTAAAATTCTCAAAAAATGCCACTACGTTTTGCGCCCATGTCTTCGCGCAAGCCTTCCAAACATCCGGGTATAGCCCGTGCGGTGAGTGACCAAATAATAATATCAGCCTTTTTTTTAATGTTCTGTTTTTGGGCACGGGCCTTCCCTCAATGCGAGGGGGATTAGGCCATAGTCGACCACGCTGGCCCAGTGCGGGTTGGCGGACAGCGAAATAATCTTAGACGAAGATATAATATAGCTGTAGAGTCGCGAACGATATATTGTATCATAAAAAACCAAGCCAAATGTGTGTCACGTAAATGACGTCCTCACGTACACGTGAATTTGCATGTAACCTACTGCACAAATCGGCTTGGTTTTATGCGCTTCAATATTTTATTCGCGACGCTCTATCTATATTATTTCGTCTATGGAAATAAGCGTTATATTTTTTTCATTTCAACGATGGAAAGGGGCTGGATACGCTTAAGGCTACACTAGGTATAAAGTATAACGTCTCTACCATAGAGAACTGAGAGAGACGTGAAAAAAGTTTCAGAGAGAATTATCCAACTTTCACAGACAAATAGGTTTGGTGGAATAAAAACAAATATTATTTGTGAGCACCATTATTTCTGTGGGGCAGCAACGAAAACATGTTTTTCATACGTTGGCAATACTAAATTCGTATTATCCTAATATAGCATGTTTGATCAATGCCTGTAGGTGTAGTTTTGTGGCTATTTTGTATGAATAAATAAGTTGTATATTATAATACCAGCCCTTTTTTATGTCCCACTACTGGCCGCGGGCCTCCCCTCAATGCGAGGGGGATTAGCTGTATAGTATACCCGAATAGGATAGGCGCGTAAATGTTAATCATATAATAATTACGTATCATTTAATAATTATTATCAAGCAATACTCCACACTGGCCAAATTGCTCTATTTAGTAGCCGATTGGCAACCTACAAGAAAAAAAAAAAAAAAAAAAAGAATTGCCCACGCGGCCGCAACTAATAAGGCCCGCTCTCAGCTCTAAGTTTGGGTGTTGCGAGGAACGCGCCAACGCTGACATTTAGAGCGAGGCCTCAGTGACGCGCTGACGTCACACACGACTCGTCACGAGAAAATGACGAATTCCAAAAAAAAGTAACAAAAAAAAATAGTATGAATACTATGACACTAGGACGTCAACCACTTCAGTCCTCCCGTGACTATGGTTTCTGTAAAGCAGCCGAAACGTCGGAAACGTAAAAAACGTATAATAGACGCGATAAAATCCGTAATATTAGCTTTATTTTAAAAAAAATGTGTTGACTAAACTACCACAAGTGAAATGAAAACAAAAGAATAACAGTAATAACAACTAAGCAGTTTAAATTAATTTTAAATTCTATGTTGCACACACATAAAGGATAAATCTCGATGGCAGCAGGTACAAAGTGCCGGCGGCTTGTTATCGGCGATAAATCGCTCGTTTCGCTCTTAAGAGCCCGTAGATTGTCTCTCGGTGAATAAAACTCACCGTCACGTGAGAATGTCCTGCAATGGACTTTAATAATGGAGGCATTATTTATGTTGTGGCGGCTACTAACTGATTTATGCGCCAGAGTCATGGAAAATTAGACATTTCGGATGCGCTCCACCCATAGAAGCCGTGGCGGACATTTGAATGATCTTATACTCCACACATAATGGCATCAATAGGCCTTTTAAACAAATAAAAAAAAAAATTGTTTTCTCCCACACAGTTTGTTATATTTAAATTTAAAGATAGGAAACGCCTAATGAAAGACCCTTTATAAGGGTTCTTTTTTTTTTTTTTTTTTTTTTTTTATTACATTATAGGCAAGTATTTGATCTCGATCTCACCTGATGGTAAGTGACAATGAGATCTACGATGGAGCATACTTGCCTAGGTAGGAAGGCGGCAGTAGATCGAGACGCTACATTCACTAGGCACATGCAGCGCAACTGATCTGACCCGCCATCCATGAATGGCAACACCGAACATCATGCCGGAACACGGCTAGGCCGCTTGGCGACATGGCTTTGTTCAGTGGGTGGTGACTAGCCACGGCCGAAGCCTACCACCAGTAGAGTTGTCACCTGGTTGGCACCACCCAGGGTCACGTGTAGGGTATTTCGAGGGTACTTAATTCTCCTACGGACGAAGGTGACTCGACGATCGAGATTTAGTTCACATTTTCAATGGTTATTGTACTCACGAGGTCGGCTCGTCAACATGCCTATACCCCGAGCTGACTGCCACACAAAGAGCCGTAGCCAGGAGCTCACTTCTGGGCCCCAAGTCTGCTAACACAATCCCATACAATATCTGTCAAAAGTGACAGTTACTATGCGGTTGCTGTTAGATTATGAATCGATTGTGTTAGCGGACTTAGGGCCCTGAGGAGTTGAGCTCTGGCCAAGAGATAATAATCAACAATCTGAGACGAATCGAAAATATTTTAGAAAGAACCCATGTATTAAACGTTGTATTATAGCTATGGGTTTTGGGGGGTTTGAACCCCAAATTCCCCCACCACCCCCTCCCCTGTCTACAGCCTTGAGGCAAGAGACAGAAGAGCACCCTCGCCTGAGGCAAACGCGCCGCCTCGCCTATCCCGGGATAAAAAGTTAAATATCTACATGTAACTTTGCCATTCTTAATTAAACCCGGTTAGTGAATTCTGAGGTACAGATTTTTTTTAACTATCCCCGGAAACAAGTCCATTTTCCGTTTTAAAAGTATTTTAAATGATGACTCGGGTCACAAACTATCACCATGCAAAGTTTTATCCAAATCCGTGTAGTAGTTTTCTTGTTATGCGCGTTGAGAAGTCCAACCAGTAGTATGTATTATATTATAGTAAAAATTTAAATTGTATAGTAAAAATTGTAAAAAAAAATTGTATTATAGTAAAAATTGTAAAAAAATTTGTTTCGGTATAGGTAACGTGTATACATCCAAATGCACTTAGTAAAAAGCGGTTATTTTAATATTACAAACAGACACTCCAATTTTATTTATATATATAGATAACTAGCTGACCCGGCAAACGTTGTTTTGCCATATACATTATTTCTAGGAAATATTATAAATTGAGATACAAACTATCCTATCTTTCAAGTTGGATAAAACTGCACACTGTGTGCAAAATTTTATTTAAATCGGTTTAGTAGTTTAGGAGTCTATAGCGGACAAACACCGTGACACGTAATTTATATATTAAGAAGATTATACAAGTGGTCCTTTGAGTAACGGCCAAAGTTTCAATGTTATTGGAGTAATATTTTATTCCAAGCAATAGACGGTGAAGCGTTTTGACATTTTAAGCATGGATCTGTTACGCTGGGTGCGAGCGAGACAGTCATTACTGTATCTTGTAGTTAGAGTGAGAAGGTGAGTATGAATAATTCATCTATTGTGTTTCCCTGAGCATCGTTGTCATTCTCATAATATTTTTGACATATTAAATTATTCAATCTTTAGTTGAAGTGTTTGGTTTTATTGTTTATATTGACGCGATCATTTATGTTGTTTTTATGGGGATTTAATTTGTGTTTTGTTAGAGTGTTTAAACCATATATAATATATAATAATTCCAGCCCTTTTTTATGTCCCACTGCTGGGCACGGGCCTCCCCTCAATGCGAGGGGGGATTAGGCCATAGTCCACCACGCTGGCCCAGTGCGGGTTGGCAGACTTCACAAATCTTTCGAGGGGTTCTCTCAGACATGCAGGTTTCCTCACGATGTTTTCCTTCACCGTTTAGCAACTGATAATCTTGGTTGAAAATGAGATTCGCACGTGAAAAATCCCAGAGGTGCGAGCCGGGGTTTGAACCTGCATTCCTCGTTATCGAGGCAAGCGTTCTACCAACTTGGCTATCACTGCTTCGGCTTAAGCGGCTTAAGCGGCCTATGTGTTCCGACATGATGTTCGGTGTTGCCATTCATGGATGGTGGGTCAGATCAGTTGCGCTGCATGTGCCTAGTGAATGTAGCGTCTTGATCTACTGCCGCCTTCCTACCTAGGCAAGTATGCTCCATCGTAGATCTCATCGTCACTTACCATCAGGTGAGATCGAGATCAAGTACTTGCCTATAATGTAATAAAGAAAAAAATATTTTTTAATAATATTTTTTTTTAAATCAAGGCGAACGAGTTATCGTGTGGACATGCGCTCAGTACAGAGTGTCATATTTTAAATGTCTCATAATTTTATTTATTTCTTTAGGAATGTCATCTTGTTGGCACTGTTAAAATATTTTACACTATTATTGTTACACCTTATATAATAGAGGGCAAACTATGGAAGGTTTAGAATTAGTGTATCCCAGTTTAGGGTGAACAAAGCTAACATATTATTGTAAGTCTTGTTTGTTGCGGGTTTGTAATAGGAAATGTAAATTGAAAACATAGAGGAAGGTATGTAGAGGATCGCGCCCGCCATTATATCAGATTTGATCAACCACAGATCCATACAAAAGAATACCGATTCCGACCAAGGATGGTATACGTAAGACCATTGAAATTGCTGGGTGGCTGGCTGGCTGGGTGCTACCACCGACTTAGGATCCATTAATTAATATTATTAAATGCCAAAACCAAGCGCACCATTACAAGACCTTACGATACTGTGAGCACTTTTTGCGTAGATCGGACCGCAAGCAACAACTAAATATAAGGGTACCCCATATCTAACTATGACACTAGGACGTCAACCACCTCAGTCCTCGCGTGACCATGGTTGCTGTAAAGCAGCCGAAACGTCGAGAACGTAAAAAACATAAAATAAACGCGATAAATAAACTTTGCTGGCAATTCACGTTATTTTTTTTGCAGCTCATATAATACGGCAGTTTAATTAGTTGATTATTTTGTGTTACTCTCACGTTTGTGACGCGTTCGCGTTTCCATTCTATACTCGTATGTTTCCCATATACTTTCAACGTACAAACAGAGCTCCAACCCGTGCCTGTCACCGCTGGCTTTGTTAAATATTACTCTTGCTAATCACTGGGCTCCTAGTCTTTGTGTTCGGATGATCGATTCGTGCGCCCTCCACTTGCATTATTCATTGCGACATATTAGAGCCGACGAGGTTGGGGGTATTATAGAATAGCATCTCCTAGTGAATGTAGCGTCTCGATCTACTGCCGCCTTCCTACCTAGGCAAGTATGCTCCATCGTAGATCTCATCGTCACTTACCATCAGGTGAGATCGAGATCAAATACTTGCTTATAATGTAATAAAAAAAAAGTATCTACAGGGTACATGAATTATATTAATAAAAAATATATATAGCTATTTAAAAAAAAAAATGGTTACCAGTGATAGCAATGATAGCCAAGTTGGTAGAAAGCTTGCCTCGGTAACGAGGATTGTAGGGTCAAACCCCGGCTCGCACCTCTGGGTTTTCATGTGCGAATCTCATTTTCAACCATAATTTGATCACTTGCTAAACGGTGAAGGAAAACATCGTGAGGAAACCTGCATGTCTGCGAGAACCCCTCGAAAGATGTGTGATGTCCGCCAACCCGCACTGGGCCAGCGTGGTGGACTATGGCCTAACCTCCCTCGCATTGAGGGAATGCCCGTGCCCAGCAGTGGGACTTTAAAAAAGGGCTGGAATTATTACATAGGTTTGGTGAACCTATCGTGGCATTCCAAACTTCCAACAAACCAAAAACTCTCATAGCGCGTTTCAAGATTGAATGGAGAATCATCAATTGTTTTGAATGTCGTCTGCAGCGCCATCTGTGCAGCTTGTGGCAAGGCTGAAGATGTTTTTTGAAATTCTATTGACATCTGCGTGGAGTTGTTTATTTATTACTGGTGGTAGGCTTCGGCCGTGGCTAGTCACCACCCACTGAACAAAGCCATGTCGCCAAGCGGCCTAGCCGTGTTCCGGCATGATGTTCGGTGTTGCCATTCATGGATGGCGGGTCAGATCAGTTGCGCTGCAAGTGTCTAGTGAATGTAGCGTCTCTTATCTATTGCCGCCTTCCTACCTAGGCAAGTATGCTCCATCGTAGATCTCATCGTCACTTACCATCAGGTGAGATCGAGATCAAATACTTGCCTAAAATGTAATTAAAAAAAAAAAAAAAACAGGTGTAAATAGTACCGATTTAAAATAAATAAGTACATATTAAAATACTTTGATTTATATAATTACGCACCTTTTCATAAAACACTAATAAGTACTTTCATAACTCGACCAAGGTCGCACGATTTTTTCTATACAATAATCTGTTACGATAAGTAGGTAACTTAGTTATTTGAACGCTTTCAAAGTTTCGGAACACGATATTCGTGTTTAGTTCTTATCAAATATAATTGATTAACTTGTTTATGGTTATAATTAGGTCACGTTATTATTTTTTAATATTTGGGGCACGATAAGCTGGCAGTCGTGATTATAATACAACTTGCTTTTACCTGCGGATCTGTCGATTTCTCGATGGAACATGGCCTATAGCCCTCAGAAGTAATGTATCTTCGAATTAATGAAATAATGTTCATAATCGGTTCAGTAAATCCCGACGTTAACCTCTACATCTAAACTTATAAACTCACAAGCGTAACCTCTTTATAATATACTAGCTGCGCCCGGCGGTGTTACCCGCGATGAAAAGTATGAAAAATTAAAACATCTATCCCACGGGAACCATACATTTTACCGGGATAAAAAGTAGCCTATGTGCTATTCCAGACTATAATCTATCTCTGTGCCAAATTTCATCCAGATCCGTTCAGCCGTTCGGGCGTGAAAGAGTAACAAACATCCATCCATCCAAACTTTCACATTTCTAATATTAGTATAGATGAGAATTGAGACATGGAAAGCTACTAAGCTAAGTATGGTGGGTATACCCAAAAAATACTTTTTATTCCGCAAAATCGAAGGATTCCCATGAGATAGTTCAAAAAACGTATTGCACGAATCCACATAATTAATCTGTAGAATATGACATTAATTACACTTTGCATATAACCTACAAGAAGAAAGTACGATTACGAACTACAGATTAAAAAATGCGTGGCTCTAACGCGCACGCCACACCTGCGCTATATGCCGTTATTTAACGCGCTAATCGACACAAAATACCAAAATTTTGTGACGACTAGCGCGTTAATTAACGGCATTAATTGCAAGTGTAGCGGGAGCATAAATAATCTATTACAAATAAATAAAATTGGAGTGTCTGTTTGTAATATTAAAATAACCGCTTTTTACTAAGGCATTTGGATGTATACACGGTACATATACAATTATTTTTTTTTACATTTTTTGTCTGTCTGTCTGTTTGTTTCGGCTAATATCTGAAATGGCTGGACCGACTTTGACGGGGCTTTCATTGTCAGATAGCTGATGTAACAAGGAGTAACTTAAGCTACTTTTATTTTAGAAAAACTTTTTCGTTTAATACCACGCGCAAGAAGTCGTGGGTAACAGCTATCGCCAATCTATACTAATATTATAAATGTGAAAGTTTGGATGGATGGATGGATGGATGTTTGTTCCTCTTTCACGCCCGAACGGCTGAACGGATCTGGATGAAATTTGGCACAGAGTTAGATTATAATCTGGAATAGCACATAGGCTACTTTTTATCCCGGTAAAATGTATGGTTCCCGTGGGATAGATGTTTTAATTTTTCATACTTTTTATCGCGGGTAACACCGCCGGGCGCAGCTAGTATATATATATTTTTTTATTACATTATAGGCAAGTATTTGATCTCGGTCTCACCTGATGGTAAGTGATGATGAGATCTACGATGGAGCATACTTGCCTAGGTAGGAAGGCGGCAGTAGATCGAGACGCTACATTCACTAGGCACATGCAGCGCAGCTGATCTGACTCGCCATCCATCCATGATAATAGAATAGATAGATGTTCGGGCTGTCGTTCCGTGAGCTATCGACTTGAGAAATTCGGATTATGCAAAGTGGATTTCGTAGCAAATATTTATGATTCTCCCAAGCGATCCTTCATCCACGCGTGCCGGGGATGAAGTCTCCTCAGGATCAGTATAGAGGTGTATTTGATCCAAACAATCTTTTTTCAAGATCTTAAATAAAATATTGTTCTAAGCGTTTCTGTGTATAACTTCGCTATAATTAAAAACAATAATAGGAGAGGAGGGATTTTAGAAAAAAAATTAGGTGGAAATATTAACTTAGTTATCTATAAGTCGTGTTAGTTATACCATTTATAACTAAGGAACGAGTGAGCTGACTTTTATGAGTTTTGATTTATTTAATTCGTCTCAGCCCCGTACAGAATAACTATAAAAAATTGGGAATAATCACTAAAAATAAAACCAGCGCATTTTTTCTACCTGAATGCGCTGTTGGGTACGGGCCTCCTATTAATGCGAGGGGGATTAAGCCATAGGCCATAGGGGAAAAAAAAACATAATTCATTTTCTCATACATTTGATTCTGAAGCGGTACGAAGTTCGCCGGTCCAGCTAGTACTATACTGTATAATTCAATAAGCATTTAACGAAATATCACTGCGCTCAATCCGAGGTACAAGCATATAGAGCTACGGCGTAGAGGCCCTACGCCGTAGAAGCCCTACAATCCTACACCGTAGCAACTCTACGTCGTAGCAGCCCTACGGCAGGCGTAGCGTCATATATTTTGAGAAAAGCCTTCCACTTTAGCATTTATGAAGCAGGGTCTAGACTGAGTGATTCGAGCCTTATCAGTGATTTACGATGAGCTCTACACGCCTTTCATATCAGACCGATATATCATAGAGATTTGGAGTAAACGGTACTCTATCATCTTTTAAGATGAAGATGGTACACCTATATCTTCGATATGGCCGGTGGATGCGAGTGGCGGAGGACCGTGATGTGTGGAAATCATTGGGGAAGTTTATGTTTATGGGTGGTGCGTTACGCCTATGTGATGTCTGGATTGCTATGTGTGAATTAAAAGAAAAAACAATTTTCTCACAAAAAAACACTATCGTCATTATATAATTGTCATCGGGTTGCGAAGATTTTTTTAATTAAATTAACCTATCGTAATTCTGCCATCTAATGATTCAAATTTACTAAAGATGCGCATATATTGTTAGTATACTATTTCTGGATCTGGATCTGGATAGAGCTAATTATCAATAACCTTATATGACCCAGTTTGACTAACTAATAAAGTTAAAGTTAATAAAGTAACTAAAGAAATGTCCACATCCCAAGAGCGTCGTTAAAAGTTTCCAAGTTATGAAGTTGTAGAGTCTTGCGGACTCTACCATGATTCGTATGCAGCACAGTCCTTGCTCAAGTGATTCTATATTGTAGAGTATTAAAAACGTTAAACCAACTTCGTTTGGAGGCTCTAGCTAAGGTATTTATCCTGAAGTTGGATCGGTAATTGTACAAATCGCACTCTTAGTAAAACAACGGCCGATTTCGAAATGTTGACTAAGTTAGTTTAAGTAAAATACCGACCTATAAGAGCAAGCTTTTACAGTCTTGCTAAGAAAAAACAGACTTATTTCAAGGAATAAGGTTAACAATTATTTGAGTCTATATCGTCTCCCCGCGCGTTGTCACTCAGCAAAATAATTAATATTTTTTTTGTAATCATAGAGTAAAACTTCATATATTTAAGATTATATATCCAGATTTACTAATGAGCTAAACCTAATGTGTTGAATTTCATTGAAGAATAAAAAAAAATCACTTAGTATTTTATCGATTCCCGAAGATTGCGATTTTGGAATCGGTCATTGTTTTATTAATGCGAAATATTGGTTCAAATGCTTGCCACTCTATCTCCAACACAGAGCCCATAATATACCATGAAGTTTTTCTCCGTCGACGAAAAGCGAATAGTTAATTACAGCACCTTTATACACTGTTCGCTGTTCCAACAAACAAAAATATACTTTATATTCACAACACAAAGTAAGTATTGCAACAAGAGAATTTAGATGTAGAGCCGTGCGGTATAATACAAATGGAATTGTATTTTATCGCTCGAGCTTAAGGTTTCTTTTGCAGTTATTTGTTATAATTACCGGCTATTTCGCGAATAAATGAAAACGCGCAGGTGGGATAGCGGCTAATGGAAAGATTTAATTTGATTAATTGTATTTTTTATGTTATAGTCGAGGGGTATAAGAGCTCTATAAAAACCGGTAAAGTTACTCTTGCGCAATGAAGGTATCATGTGACTTAAGGTTTTAACTACCTATATATATGCTTTTTATTTCATTTTAGATAGTTATTTCTCGCCCGAGTCTTTCAGACATATATTTCCTGAGATAAAAAGTATTCCAATGGCAACCCAGGACATAAGCTATCACCATGCAAAATTTCATCAAAATCTGTGGAGTGTTCTCTCGTGATACACGAACGGACAGACGGACAAACATTCTAAAAAGGCAGAGGCTCAGTATCGAAATTAATGTAGCTAGTGTACGAAAAAACGATTCAGTCGTAACGATTCATCCACGTTGTATTCTTAGGTAGGTCTATTGAGTTTCATTTCACTTTCCTTTCAGCGTTACAGTGATTACTTAGACTTACAAGAGTACCTACTTATCTAATTAAATTAGATGTAAACTTAAGTAGGTCGAATGCCCGCCGTGGGATCTATACTTAAGTATGTTTTAGGCATAACCCGTTTGGGTAAAGTATGGATTATAATAATAATAATAATAATTCCAGCCCTTTTTTTTATGTCCCACTGCTGGGCACGGGCCTCCTCTCAATGCGAGGGGGGGTTTAGGCGATTGTCCACCACGCTGGCCCAGTGCGGGTTGGCAGACTTCACACATCTTTCGAGGGGTTCTCTCAGACATGCAGGTTTCCTCACGATGTTTTCCTTCACCGTTTAGCAAGTGATAATCTTGGTTGGAAAGTGATTCCCACATGAAAAATCCCAGAGGTGCGAGCCGGGGTTTGAACCTGCAATCCTCGTTACCGAGGCAAGCGTTCTACCAACTTGGCTATCACTGCTTAACTTGGCTATCACTGCTTAGTATGGATGGAAGTATGGATTATGAATTGCCATAATTTATTGAATACTTGGCGTAAGTCCATCGTTAAACAAATGGGGGAAAAGGAAGGAAGGAAGGGAGGTTTTTTCGTAGCCCAGCCGTCCTGAGGATGCCTCGTTCAGAGGCGAAACACGTGTCGAATACTTTTTTGGATTCGCTGCGTTTCGCGGAGAATTGTATTTTGTTTGCGGTCCCGCCACTCGTGATAGATAGTTTCTCGACTAACATCTTAGCGGAGTTCGGTGTTGCTGGCTTCTTTAATTATCGATCAACTTGTTTGGTTTATAATTGGAAAAAGTTGACAAGCCGAGGTTAGTGGTGGGTTCCTCTTCCCCCATTTGTTGATGAATTGTCGTTCATTGAGCTTGCACTCAAACTACAGTATACGGGGTGTAACAACGTGATGGGTATAGGGACCAGTATAGGGACCGAGAAACTGCACCGGTGCGGTCCGTTTGGAGATCCCGGAGCCCCTCAAACATGTGTCGAAGGCGGCCACCGGGGGGGTTTTAGTGGGTAAGAATCCCACATAACCCGGCCCTCTCCCACAAAGAGGCCGGGTATCTATCGAAGATTTCCTCCCCGTCAACAAAAAAAAAAGGTACCGAGGAACTACTGTCCTGTTTTTGCACTGTTGTTTGATGTTCCTGTTTTTGCAGTTGAAAATGTCACTTCTGGGTGATCCAGAATCATGAGATAAATCTAAATCATACAGTTTGTGTTACGAACACCTTGTATACCTAAGAAAAGATAACTAAATATATAATAACAGTAAGATTCCATCTGACCTAGCTTAAATTAGATATTTAATTAACTTGTTTTCCTTCAATTCTCAAGAGGTTACCGTTACAATATTATAACCACCTTATTTAATTGGTCCTAAATCAACAGTTTCAGAGTTCAAACAATGTCTTAAATTAAAGACAAATAGATCATCGTAGAGTGATTATAAGTGTTGGAAATTTATAATATAATATACTATCGTTAAACGAACACACCAACTATACAGTCCCACACTAAGCGACTCTTGTATTATGGGTAGCGTACATTGAACTGGAGGCGAACTAAGTATATACTCGTAATACTGATAAAACTAAACATCTATGACTCGAGTACAAACATTCGTGGTCATCACACGACGTATGTCCCTACCAGGATTCGAACCCGGGACCGTCAACGCAGAAAGCCGAGTCTCTGCCAACTACGCTTATGATTAAAGTTTTGTCGTCGAAAGAAATTTCAGTGAAATAGATCCGGTTATTTACTGAAACATTATGAATCGACTCGCGGATTGGCAACTTCACTCGGCTTTCAAAAGAAACCAGTCAGACAATTTCGTACAAAACTATTTGTAATTTTCGATAGCTATTTAAGTAATCACTTCTTAATCTCTGAAGAATACTAAGTCAGCAGTCTGAAACACAGTGAGTCATATTACTTTCAGAGTCGTACAAATTTCAATACTAATAAACAAGAAAATTATGAACCCATAGTGCTAAAGAATTTATAGAAAAAATATCACCTAGGTTGATTGCCTCCGCAGGTGACAGGAGGGCTGGCTCTTTCCTCGCTCGAAAAAATAGTTTGATTATACAGCGAGGAAATGCAGCCAGCATTCTTGCCACCATTCCACGCTGACAAGGTCTTTTTGATACATAGTTTGCTGTCATACTACTTTGAAGGTTTTTTTAATTTTCCTATTAAGTTTAACTGTAATTGTAAATTTTAATTCAATAAATGATAAAGAAAGTTATTTCAGACAAGTACCAGATATATATAAATTTAAGGAGAACCGTCCTTTCATTTCATTAAATGAATATCTTTTTCGTCAGTCTATTGGCCGCACATTGACATTGATGAGTATCGATCACCTAATATATTATGGGCTCCTAGTACCCAAACAAGACCAAGAACAGCCTGGTCCTGCTCTGTGACGACAATAAATCATTAGGTTTTTCAGTAGCGTTCATTCATTACGTCACGTTCAAGACTTCAAGGAGAGAAGCACTGAAAATCTAGATTTTTATACAGTACTTTAATTTCAAAAGCCTATTTTTGTGGACCGACCTTAATTGAATAAAGAAATTATTGTATTATTTGATATAAATTAACTACTAAATCTACATTTATTTCTACGTGGTTGCTTTGTAATATTTTTTGGAATATAATAGATTTAAATTACCACAACTAGATTGGCGCAGTTGGTATTGATCCTGTTTTTTAATATCGAGGACTTTAGGTTCGAATCCCGGTAGGGGCAAACTACGTGAGATGAGCACTATTTTTTTGTACCCATGACATGAACGTTTAATATATCTAATTATACGGATTTTTTTGTTTGTAATCAATGGGGGCAAAAGTAACCTAAGTGCTATTCCAAACTATAATCTATCTCTGTGCCAAATTTCATCCAGACCCGTTCAGCCGTTATGGCATGATTGAGTAACAACCATCCATCCATCCATCCATCCAAACTTTCACATTTATAATATTTGTGGGATTTTACCAGAATTTGACAAAGACGTGACCAATCTATTAGTGTCCCCCATTTCCAACACAAGCAATAAAACAGTTTTTTCCCTACAAATCTACCCCGATCGATTAACATCGGATGTAATGTAATGTCGTGTGTAGGGGACAATTGCCCCATCTTCTACCCCATATAACCCAGTAACAACCCTATATGGAGGACATTAGAGGCATAGTTTGCTAGGTGGCGCGATTAGGCAAATAACACCTATATAATTGCTTAATACTGGCTGTGGAATTATGGTGCCCTAGTACCCGTTGATGATATTTATTAGGCTAACATGATGTTATAGGTTTGAATATTAAATCCATTTATAGAGAAGATCAGAGAGAACGAGACAGAGATACACTAATTCTCATTTTCTTCATTATTTCTGTCCCTCTTTTGTATTTCTTCTCGCTCTCGCTATGTGTGAGGCGTAACATCATAGTGGTATTCAATATCGCCTGCCGTATTGAATTTCGGTATGTAGTTCTATCAACTGATGAAAGATGTCGCTACAGATACCGCGCATAAAAAAAGTATTAAAAAGAAAAAAGAAACGTCAAACAAAGGGAACTGTCAAACTGACAGTTCTAGAGTTGAGGCGTGAACAGGCCCAATAGAAAGGATCCCCCACATAGAAGTTTAACTGCGGAATAGTTTATAGCTCATATAATATTTGCGATTTGGTGGATAGGAACTATGAAATCATTTGCTAATTACGATATGAAATATTCCAGATTATTTTATTCCTCAAAACTTCACAACATCGTCGATCTATCTCATTGGTTGCGTAACAATCTCTCTGCGGCCATTATGAGGTGTCTATTGAATTAATAATTTATTGTATCTGTTATCCAGTCTCCTGCGCCATTTTATTAGAATTATTTTTGTTACCAATGACAAATATTATCTCTTATTCTCTCATCTAAAATACTGTATTTAATTAAAAAAGCTGCCCCTAGTCCAGGCGAGAATTTACAACAAGGTGTGGGTGGGTACCAGGGTGCCATAAGGCGGTAGCGACTAAGTTTCCGAGCCCGCCTCACCTCGCGAAGAAAATTAATTACGCTTATAACTGTTTGTACCTATTGTTAAACTTTGCGTGCCTGCCTTTAAGAAGAATAAGTGGGTTTTTTGGGATACATTTTCTAATTACATTTGATTGTGTTTTTCTGTTGCCAAGAAATTCACCTTTTATTTTACACAATTTAAACACCTATTAATAAACGAGTCTAATTAATAAATTCACATCAATGATGTTGTAATTTAAATGGCCGGTACCTACAACGAACTCAATAATATCCGATCGCTAATCATGTAACAGCCGTGATGACGATTGCGCTAGTAATTTGCAATCAGTTTATTAGTTGATTGTCGGCCGAGCGTAAATTGGCTGACGTATAAGCTTCCAATCGATGCTGACGTGTAAGCTTCCGATCGATCTGCATAGATGTTGCTCTGCAATGTTAGTTCCTGCATACCTACCGAGAAATTGCGAAATGTCTGGTGGAGATAACTGATGACGGGTATACCTAGCAAGAACTCCAATCGTCCATCTTAATGATATTGACAAAGCATGCTGTCACTGTCATTCTTATTTGTTGAGTGAGCAGGACGGAACACTTACGTTGATTTAGCGCAACGAAACTAATACTAATCGTTTCGCGTAAGACTCGAGTAGCAGTCCTTTCAAAAACAACATGCAATGTAAATAAAGTTGCCATTACTCGCGATTATTTCTCCGTAAAAAGTTATGAGATCCTATTTTGAGCAATGTCTTTCATTGTGATTGATTGTTCACCATTTTGCTATTTAATAAAATACTCGATGTTTATATATTTTACGGAGTAAGGCCGTCGCTTGCCCTACTTTATGATCATCGTTTATAAATCATAGCGAGATTATTATTTTCGACAGACTTGCAGTATTCCTCACGACGTTTGCCTTCTCTATGTGATATTCATTATTGAAAATGAGAAATTATTACGAAAGTCTTGTGAAGTTCACCAAACCACACTGGACCAGCGTGGTGGAGTATGGCCACATAGTATGCCCGTTATAATTGTTGGTCAGACGAATTGTGGGTGCACTGAATTGCACCTCTGCCTATCCCTTCAGGAATAACAGGCGTGTTGGTGTATACTATTACTATGGTGTACTTGCCAGGGAAAACGCCTAGCTCACACAGAACCGGCCTTATACCATAGGCCAGCGCTACCGGCTCCTAGTCCCAAGCCTGAGTGATTCAAATCAGTCAGAGACTTAAGTTCTTTCAGTGATCTTCCAATAAGTTCCATGCAAACCCATACCTGGAGCCCAATTCTGCTAATTTAAATTAAATGGTGGTAGGCTTCGGCCGTGGCTAGTCACCACCCACTGAACAAAGCCATGTCGTCAAGCGGCCTAGCCGTGTTCCGGCATGATGTTCGGTGTTGCCATTCATGGATGGCGGGTCAGATCAGCTGCGCTGCATGTGCCTAGCGAATGTAGCGTCTCGATCTACTGCCGCCTTCCTACCTAGGCAAGTATGCTCCATCGTAGCTCTCATCGTCACTTACCATCAGGTGAGATCGAGATCAAATACTTGCCTATAATGTAATAATAAAAAAAAAATGACATACAATTGCCATTCCAGCGACACACTATTGAGGTTCCATTACGACTGTGACAGATTGGCTATTCTGCTAAAACTTTAGTGTCGGGTCGATGGAGTCTCAAATCAGTGTCAATAGTTGTGTGTCGACTGCTAGAAACGTCAGACAACGAGTAGAATACCATAACTTAGCTACATTATATTGAAACGCACCTGAAGTACAGAATATTAAAGACTTCTATGGCAGTTGAATGGCTGGTCAGTAAATGCCACTGGTCTTAAAAAACTAGTAGGCTACCAAATGACTGAAATCATTTAATCGACGCGCTATCGACACTCCACTGATGCGTTTGTAAATTAGCAGAATTGAGCCCCTGGTATATAGGGGCAAGCATAGGGCGGTATACTCGGGGCCCACTCCATCCTAAAATAAACCTAGGGCCGGCACAGAGCTCACTCCTGGTCCACTATTAGTACTTTTCCTTACGACACTTCCAAATGAGCGGCCGTAAACCCGTTTACAAGCGCCGCAAGTCCCCCTCAGCGGTGTTCCTTAAGTCCTTTAATTAAATTTCTCAGTATATAATCCCTCGTCTTTGTGGAAAGACTTAAATTAATTTCGCTTTGACTTATTTCTGGCATTATGTAGTACTTCGTGTGCCAGTTTCGTTTAAGAATATTACTAATATGTATTGAATGAGTCTGTTCTCTAGACTTTTTGGCGGGAAGTTGAACCGTGAAGTTGGCAATTTTGTTTTATTTTCCAAAAAGTGTGTTAACTTTGATAAATCATGTGTAATATTAGTTGTATATTAGCATTAGCATTGTGTGATCATACATGTGCACGCCTGAAGGAAATTAAAATGAAATAGTGTAACTTCTTAGTTTTTTATTTTAGTGTAGTTCGACGTTTCAAGTTCATCAATGTGCAGTAAAGTATCCAGAGTTTTACTGATAGGGATAGGAGAAGATTGGCCACTTTAATTTTCAACTTCCCGCCAAAAAGTCCATAAATAATATAGCACGTCTTATGAATAGACTGCCACAGTATAAAAAAACGAAGATCATAAAGTTTAATATAAGCTTGCAAGGGACTGTAATAAGTTTGATAATCTCGGCAACATCTTGTTTAAGAGTTGTTAAAGAGTAAGAAACTATGAACTAAACACAACATTTCTTTTGCTTGATTAGTTGTGGAATAGAGTTGAATATTGTGTTGAGTTTTTTATCTGTTGGTAGATTTATAATAAAAACAAAATATTTAAAAAATCTTTATTTTATTAAAAGTTGTCAGTAAAAATAGAAAGTCGTATTAAGTTAGGAATTTGCATTCGGCTTCTAGTTTATAATAAAATGTATTTGTTTTGTAATTGAAGCGTAGGTAAATAAGTATCTTGTCGGTGTTTCTCATAAAGCTCTCTACCTGTCTCTATATAGAACAGCCTCATTCAATTCTTTATACGAAACGACACCCACCCATTATTTTTTGGTCTCATATAGTTTATACTTGGTCTTCCTTTACTATGTTTTTTTTAATACATTCCCTTCTAAGAGCAATATAAGTATAAAGAAAGTTTAAAAAACAAATAATGACTTTTTTTTTCTTGTTACAGATAACTCAAATGGACTGCAGTGTAGTGCAATGATAGTGACAGTTCGATATATGTGACAGTTAACTGTCAGTGCGTGGGTACAAAAGCTCGAGGTGTGACGAAACGCGCACGACATTGCCGCCAAAAAAACTGTCAAGATGGCCGATCCGGACGCATTTGATGACGAGGTAATTTTTATTGAGTATTAATCAATTAAGTTATTCGATGACATGTATGTGACTGAGAGGGTTTGAGTTAATAACATATTCATGAAAACAACGGAAAAAAAACGAACATTTGAGTAAAAAATTTAAATAAAATTTTATTTTTAAATGCGTTCGAAACCGCTGTATGACAGATAACAGAACAACGGATCGGATCCCAACGCATTTTTGGAAATAAATATAATTTTAAACTTTTTGTTTTGGGGTGTATTTAAACATTTTACAATTAATAAATTGTAATTCTATCTGAAAATCAAAATCAAAGAAAAAAAAATGAGTCCCGTGTACTTTAGATATATTGGGTGGCTCTATGAAGCCATTACGATATGGAGATACACCAAGCAACTGTGCACTGTGATTCTTAGCTAGGTCCTGACGTCATCGTGGTGGGCGTGGCTTTAGTAGGATCTATTGTAATAAAATACTTCATCCCAAAAGGTTCGTTTAAAAATGGAACGTTTTTAAAAAGCTAGTTGCTCCATATTTTATTCGGATATTCCTTTATTCCCACACTCGATGGGAAAGTCTTTTATTTAGCAATATATTTTTATCTGGCCCGGTATAACTGTGTTTTGATAGCGAGCGGAGGGTTCAGAAAAAGTTATGACGACAGCGGCGCGTGACATTTTTCCCATCGAGTATTGTAGGGTTTTTTTTTTCTACTCTATGTATAGACAATATGTATACGAATTCAAATGATATCTGTCAAAATTGACAGTTACTATGCGATTGCTGTTTGATTATGAATCGATTGTGTTAGCAGACTTGGGCCCTGCTTTCTGTGCCGAGGGTCCCGAGTTTGACCCCAGGTGGAGGAAAACTTTGTGTGATGAGTACGAAAGTTTGTACCTGAGTCCCATTGTACGGTACACAATACATAACATACCATATGTTGCTTTGTTTGTGACCGAGCAGTTGGTGTGCTCGTCCGGCAATATTTATTTATTCACAAGCTATCCATTAGGAGAGCTCAAGACGATACAACTGTCGGAGGAGGACAGCATTGTAACAACAAGCTCCTATCAATAAATGGTTAGCACTAATTGGTTTCTGTCCAGCGGCCTCCCAATTAAGCTCTGCTGGAATATGCTGAGCGTTGTGTGGGGTGCCAGAGACAGCGATTGCTTTCAAATAAAAATAAATGTCTGCGTTCCTCACAATGAACTAGTAAATTTCTAGCCTATCACCCAAATGATCAGATTGATGCGATAGTGACAAATGAATGCGCTAGGGTAAGGTTACGCCACGGTTCGCCTCGAAGGCCCTGATGGCCAGAGCCTTATACAACGGGTTACCCTCGGGGTCGAGGACGACTGGGGTGTGGGCCCCGGACGATGACGATGACGACCCTTGAGGAGGACGGTGGCGGGCGTTGCTCCTCGCCGCCGTGCGCAGCGAGGGCGCAGGGGGAGCGAACATCTGCTCCCCGAGACGGCAGAGAGGCACAAGAGGGGCACCGACGCGATCCGTTTCACGGGGGAGGGGGGGGTTTGGTGGGTAAGAATCCTACATAACCCGGCCCTCTCCCACACAGAGGCCGAGAATCTTTCGAAAATTTCTCCCCGTCAACAAAAAAAAAAAAGGGTTCGCCTCGAGTGAAACACGTACTGACTGAACGAGCAGAGGCAGGATTAGATCACAGGTATCGTAATACATGCACTTTAAGCCGCATATCTTCAATGTGTGCTAATTATATAGATATAGCGACCAAAACGCTGGCACTTATGTTGGCCAACACATCAGTATTGCCATTCAACGTGGCAATGCTGCCAGCGTTTTGGGCACCCTCCCGGCCGATGGTGGTGGGGATTTGCTGAGTGCTTTTTGATATGGGACTGTATAGTTGGTGTGTTCTTCAGGTAAGAAAAAAAAATGGTATGTATATCGTTGTCACTGGGACCCCACATTTAGTCAATAGGCCGTTAAGGAATAGTGACAACATTGTCCGCCCCGTTAGCTTTTGTAGTTATCCTATTATCTATTTGTGGCACATTCTGTGGTCGACGTCTAGTAAAAAGTTATTCGTATTTATTCTGGAACGTAATGTTGCCCTTTATTAAACGCTCCGTAAATGAATGTTTATGTTAATGTTACCATGGAAGTAAATACTTTTTTATTGTGGTATTAACTTCATTGTAACAGCACTATTCGTCCGGATATAGGAATGGGATTATGGATCGAGTCTGGGTACGATACGGTATCGATTCCGAAAGTCCGATTCGATTGGGTGGGCTCGTGTCAACAGTGTTACGTCATAAGGAAGTAGTGCTATCACAGAAAATCCCCCAATTTTGTCTTATAAAATATGTCACTTAAGGTGGAAGCTCAGGTCAGGGTGCGAAATTAAAAATGTCAATGGTTTTTATTTTTTTACGAAAAATGTCGATACAATACCATAAAGTTTGTAAAAACCGCTACTTTTACTAACTTTATGGTGTTGTATCGCTTTAGGTATTTTTTAAGCAAACTTATACATCGAGATATCCAATGCAGAATGTTAATATTGCAAAACACTAAATTACAATTTTTCATAAAAAATAAAAACCATTGACATTTTGAATTTCGCGTTCTGACCCTGAGCTTCCACCTTAATAGAAAAAATATACGAATAGGTACACGCGAAAAATGTCGAAAAATGTCAAAAGTTTAGTTTCTCTATGTAACTATTTTGTCGATGGTTTGTTTGTTGTCTTGTGGTTTGATTGAAGGCCGATCGACTCACTTCAGCGGGTTGAGGGCTCAATTCGAGCCTGGGCAGATTTCAGAGATAATCTTTTTGTATTTTCTCTGGTCTGGGTGCTACTGGGATCATTCACAGTCCATTGGATGGGCATAGTACAAGCGTTGCTAAGATTGGGACCATACATTATTGCGCTTGGTTGGCGTTATTTACCACTTCACCTCACTTTTTAAAACATGGCTGCCAACGTGTTTTGTCTATGACTTTGCCAATAACAGAGATTGAAACGACACTACTTATTTTAAAAAGGTTTTTTTTTATTATTATTATATAAATAAAAAAAACAATCAACTAAATCGATTTGGCTACACAAAATACCCACATAAACCGCTGAGTTTACTCGACACATGGGTGAAATTGTTTTTCTTTATACCAGGCCGTCACGAGGCCGTAAGAGCCTTTGCCCAAATCTCCCGCAGTCGTTGCGGACGTCCTGGAATAAATCCTTATCTAACGTTCACTAGCACTCTTTTATTTGATGCTCTCCTGATACTGGATACGGTTAGTTTATGGCTGTCGTATTTTTCTTATAACGTTTTATGCAAATGAAATATTTTTCCCCGTCATTCGCTACATTTTTTTTATTAGCCTATTGTCCCACTGCTGGGCAATGGCCTACCTTGGGCTTGGGGTGGCTACGTTTTACTTCCAAAAGTGTCTTAAATCGTCGCACTATCTTCGCCTTGGTCTGCCAAAGCGTCGGCGACCGATTACGACCGACGCGATTTGCCGACCGCTGCGGGTTCACTATTAATTCAAATATATTACTTTTCATTATAATCCTACCGATTTAAAAATAGTTTGTGACAGGACTTTAGTTGTCGTTTTGATTAGACGATAGAAATAATCAGGCTATTAGTCTTTATATATCGTGTAGGTATCTGTAAGTGAATTTTAAAAACATGTTGTCCAATGAGCATAAAGTTTAATTAATTCTATGTGATCTAAAAGCTTAAACACGTACCCGCCGTGCGTGGGATATTATTAATTTCCGCAAATGGTGGGATCGCCGTAGGGTTGTCACGTGAATGTTTTTTTTTTAATTTTTTTTTTTACTTGATTTTGGCCACATTGAAACCAGTTGAATTAATTATTAAAGAATCTCAGAACTTACCTAGTTCACTAACCTAGATATAATGACTGCAAGGATTATTAAATTAAAAATAATAAATAAGTTAATCCTTTTAAAATTTATACACTAGCCCCGAATTTATAGACGTTTTATAACTTTATCAAACGTCATATAGTACTGCGCACAAGTGATTTTCTTTGCGCAGTAGTATATGACGTTTGATAAAGTTATAAAATATCTATAAATTCGGGGGAAAGAATATCGATTAAAATTCAAATATTTTTCAACGCCAAGAAACATGTTATAACAAATTTGGGTAGTAGACAACCCTAGTTGATGAGTAATGGTAGGGATTGCATACAGGTACTTCTGCTGTTTCACAACGATACTGTATTTTATATGTATATTGTTACGATGCGTATAAAAGAGGTATCGATAACTCGAGAAATAGTCATCGAAGCTTCTAGAAACAAAAACGCATTGTTGGGTCCAAGGTCCCCTATCGATCTGTGAAGAAAGATCTAGAATCGTCAACAATGTTGCAACCGGCTTCCGGAATATACCTCATATTATTTTTATTAAAATTATTATTAGTAAACAAAAGGCGAGGACAATGCAATTCCTGGAACTACGAGTTCTCGGAATAATACCGATTAGACGAATACAGCTACGTACACTAGAACATTCTAGCGCCTCCTTATTACCGTGTACATAAGGTTCATTTTCCTTATGGAACATTTCTGTTTAGTGGGTTTTTATCGACACCTTTCTGGAAAGATCCACCCTCGCTATTTTCGGATTATAAATAGTGTGCAGGACCAGCGACGAGACAGTTTCTATTTGAAAGCGATTGTGAACACATCTCTCGGAAGCGAACTAAGAAGACTATACCGGCGACTCTAGCGAATACTGTGGACTACTGTGTTACTAAGTGATTTGGTGAATTGTGATTTGAGTGCTTACTAGTTAGTGTTCTGGTGTGTACTTTCTTGCCTTGTGTGTGGAGAAGCGATTAAAGTAATTTTCACGTAATCGGCATTTGATTACCCCCGCACGTAACAATTGGTGTCAGAAGCGGAATGCCGTTACTACCACGTGAAGACGAAGGACGTACCCCACGAACCAGACGGCAAGTGGAAATGGATGCTGCACGTCAACGTAGCCGTGAAGAGGAAGAGCTGCGGGCTGGTGTTCAGATTCCAGCTGAAACTGTGGTAGCACCAGGGGTTAGCTCACCGGACATGAACATGTCAGCACTACTGGCCTCTATGCAGGAAATGATGAGGGCCAACCAAGAAGCCAGTCGGCAGGAGCTCAAACAATTGATGCAGGCCAATCAAGAGGCCAATCAGAAAATGGCCGCTATGCAGGAAATAATGAAGACTAACCAGGAAGCTGTAGTAGGAAAAATCGATGCCGGCATAATAGCTCTCGGAGAAAAAGTAAAGTCTCTTGAAGACCGCGTGGAAGTGCTTGACAAGGAAGTTACCATGAAGACAGGGAACCTCGAAGACCGCTTACAAAAAGTAACTCTCAAGAATGAGGCTATGGAAGACCGCTGGGAAACACTTAATAAGGAGGTTCTTCTAAAGAATGAGACTTTGGAAAACCGCGTTCAAGAACTCAATAAGGAGGTGATAAAGCTAAGAACACATGGATCTGTTGCAGTGGCTTCACCATCATCTGCAAAACATGAATTACCACGTTTTGATGGGACTTCGTCGTGGTCAGCGTTCAAGTACCAGTTCGAGGTACTTGCAAGTGGAAATGGCTGGAGCAATGAACAATCTTTTATAGCTCTTACACTTGCTCTACGTGGGGATGCTTTAACAATTTTGGAAAACCTGCCACTTGAAAGAAGGACGTTGGAGACACTAATGGAAGCATTAGATACGCGCTACAGTGATAAGCACCTGGAACATGTTTACCGAGTGCAACTCCGTGAGCGATCACAGAAGGCTGGTGAAAGCCTCCAGCAGTGGGCCCAAGAAATTGAAAGGCTGGTTCGTCGGGCTTACTCATCGGCACCAGAGGTCATCGAAGTGAACCTGCTACAGGCATTTGTCGATGGCATAAGAAACTCAGAAGTTCGAGGCGCTGTGAAATTGGGACATCACCAGTCCTTGAAGAACGCACTTGCTCATGCTCTTGAGGTGGAAGCTGTGCAACAAGATACGAGGCTACATAAAGTTAGAGCGATGATACCAGAAGAGAAGAAGTCTCGGTTTGTTCCCACGTGCTATGAATGTGGAGAAAAGGGGCACATTCGGCTTGAATGCCCTAAGAAAAAGAGAAGGGGCAAGGACTCCGCGACCCAAGACGATCAAGACATTCCGTTAAACTAAAGGTCGCCAGGGCCGCGGGGCGGGCGCTGGCTGGTCAACATAAAGCCCCTACAGTAACCATTACTCAAGTTTTTAATGGGAATAGTCTGATCCTCGAGGGCACCATAGATAATAAATCATGTAGTTTAACAGTGGACACCGGAGCATCGCGTACCATTGTGAGACCAGAGCTACTGAGACGCACCATAATGTGGAATAGACGGTCTCCAAAATGTCATCTTCAGACAGCCACCGGCCAGCCAGTTTCCGTCCTCGGCGAAACAGACGTAAAGTTTAAAATTGGTGACCAAGTGTATCTACAGGCAGTGCTGATTGCTAATATTACCGACGATTGTATTTTGGGACTAGATTTCTTGAAGAATCAGCAGTGTGTTTTGGATGTAGCTAAAGGAGTATTAAGGTTTCCTGACCAAGAAGTTTGTTTGCAAGGATCACGCCCGTGTAATATTTATTGCCTGAAGGACACTACACTGGCGCCGAGATCAGAAAACTTAGTAATAGTGAAATTTCCTCGTAATATTAAACAAAGAAGATGCCTAATTGTTGAAGACACTGGAAATTACCCACATTTAATTACAGCAAGGACCTTACTAATGTCGAATGGAATTGCTAAGGTGAGAATGCCTAACCTTGGTGATGAAGAAGTTCACCTGAAGAAGAATAGTGTGGTTGGAAGATGTGAGGAAGTGAAGTACCTGAGACGATTTAATTGTGATACAGGTAAACAGAATGGTACCCACGTAAAGGAGGATCACATCCAGCAACTACTGGAATCTTCTAAGGAGAATTTATCGACAACAGAACTACAGCAAGCCAAAGAGCTCTTGCTGAAATTCAGCGACATCTTTGCTACTGGAAATGACTGTGGAAGGACGGGGCTCGTAAAACATCGGATCGACACAGGCGACGCCAGGCCTATAAAACAAAGACCACGACGCATACCATGGGCAAGAGAAAAGGAGGTAACAGATATGATTAAAGATATGGCTGATAACGGAATAATTGAACCTTCTACGAGTCCATGGTCATCACCTGTGGTGCTGGTGAAGAAGAAAGATGGCAGTACAAGGTTTTGTGTGGATTACCGGATGTTGAATAACGTCACAAAGAAAGACAGCTATCCCTTACCTCGGATTGACGACACACTGGACATGCTCAGTGGTATGAAATGGTTCTCAACTATCGACTTAAAAAGTGGCTATTGGCAGGTGGAACTAAGCCCAGAAGACAAAGAGAAGACAGCCTTCAGCACTGGAATTGGAAACGGATTGTGGCAGTTTAATGTTATGCCTTTTGGGTTATGTAATGCTCCAGCCACATTTGAGCGCCTTATGGAAAGAGTGATGGTGGGTTTACTCGGAGACGTATGCCTGGTCTACCTTGATGACGTAATCGTTATGGGTCGTAGCTTCAAGGAGAACCTGAAGAATCTAGAACGAGTGTTCACCCGGATCCGTGAGGCTAATCTAAAACTTAGTCCAAAGAAGTGCGCTCTATTCAAAAAGGAAGTCAGTTACCTTGGACACGTCATCTCAACGGAAGGAGTCCAAACCGACTCTGAGAAGATCAAAGCTGTTCAAGAATGGCCTGTTCCAAGAAATAAAACAGAAGTGCGCGCCTTTCTAGGATTATGCGCATATTACAGACGGTTCATTAAGAGCTTCTCGGACATTGCAAAACCCTTGCATCGACTTACAGAAGAGAAACGTGATTTTATCTGGGACCTGACTTGTGAAGATGCCTTCAGTGAGCTCAAGCAACGGTTATGTGAAGCCCCTATTTTGGGTTACCCAAATAGAGACGGAAGATTTATTGTGGATACAGACGCCAGTAACACAGGAATAGGTGGTGTTTTATCTCAGATACAAGGAGATCGTCAAGTTGTCATAGCATATTTCAGTAAGTCACTTTCCAAACCAGAAAGAAATTACTGTGTTACTCGCCGTGAACTACTTGCTGTGGTGAAGACCTTACAACATTTTCAGAAGTATCTTATAGGAAGGGAGTTTACTATAAGAACAGATCATGCTGCTTTAAAATGGCTGTTACAATTCAAGAACCCAGAAGGTCAAGTAGCTAGATGGCTCGAGCAACTACAGGAATTTAACTTTGTAATAGAACACCGAAGTGGAAAAGGACATAGCAACGCCGATGCTTTGTCACGAAGACCGTGTGCTGAAGACTGCAAGCACTGTCAGAAGAATGAAGTACGAGAAGAGGTAAAAGTCATCAGGACACACGGACATGATGATGAATGGACAGGAACTAACATGAAGAAGGCTCAAGAAGAGGACGATGACCTTCGACCTATACTGGACTGGAAACGTCTTGGGAACAAACCCCAATGGAGTGATGTGTCCGCTCATAGTTCGACCACCAAAAGCTACTGGGCTCAGTGGGACAGCTTGACTCTGGAAGACAGTGTGCTATGTAGAAAATGGGAATCCAACGATGGAAAGGAAGTAACCATGCAAGTCGTAGTACCTCGGAGTAAGGTGGCCCCTCTTTTACGGCACATTCACGATGGTGTTTCTGGTGGGCATCTTGGAGTCAAGAAGACCCTAGTTAAAGTGAGACAACGGTTCTACTGGGTCCGTTGTCGGGAAGATGTCGAGGATTGGTGCCGTAAGTGCACCGCTTGTGCTTCAGTGAAAGGCCCGCAGACTAGAAGCAGGGGAAAATTAAAGTCGTACAATGTTGGAGCGCCATGGGAGCGCATCGCCATTGATGTTGCTGGACCTTTTCCAATGACGGATGATGGGAACAAATACATCATAGTAGTGCAAGATTACTTCACTAAGTGGCCCGAAGTCTTTGCGACACCCAATCAAGAAGCCATAACTGTGGCGAAGAAACTGGTCCAGGAAGTGGTCTGTCGATATGGCGTACCCATGGAGCTTCACTCAGACCAAGGGCGGAATTTTGAGTCTGCTCTATTTCAGGAAATGTGCAAACTGCTTGGAATCAATAAGACCCGTAAAACGCCAGCGCATCCGCAGTCAGATGGAATGGTCGAGAGGTTCAACCAGACCTTAGAGAACCACTTGGCTAAAGTCGTGGACGATCATCAAAGAGATTGGGACCAATACATTCCGCTGTTCCTGATGTCCTATCGATCTGCGGTACATGATAGTACGGGACATACTCCGGCCAAGGTAAATTTCGGTCGAGAAATGAGGCTCCCAGTCGATGCGATAACAGGCACGCCACCCGATAGTCCTAAGCCTGTTACAGACTATGTGAGTGAACTTCAAAACCAGCTGGATGAAGTACACAGAAGAGTACGGGAGTATAATCTTAAGACTAGTACAAGGATGAAGACCCGGTACGATCGGAATTCGAACACCAACGGGTTTGAGGAAGGAACACTAGTGTGGCTTCATAATCCGCTTCGCAAAAAGGGAAAGTCTCCGAAACTTCAAGCTCGCTGGGAAGGACCGTACACCGTCATTACAAGGATCAATGATGTTACCTTACGCATCAAGAAGGGACTTAGAGGAAAACCAAAGGTAGTCCATGTGGACCGGTTAGCGCGATATCATGGCTCAAATAATGCTCGGGACGAGCATGACTAAGAGGGGGGTAATGTTACGATGCGTATAAAAGAGGTATCGATAACTCGAGAAATAGTCATCGAAGCTTCTAGAAACAAAAACGCATTGTTGGGTCCAAGGTCCCCTATCGATCTGTGAAGAAAGATCTAGAATCGTCAACAATGTTGCAACCGGCTTCCGGAATATACCTCATATTATTTTTATTAAAATTATTATTAGTAAACAAAAGGCGAGGACAATGCAATTCCTGGAACTACGAGTTCTCGGAATAATACCGATTAGACGAATACAGCTACGTACACTAGAACATTCTAGCGCCTCCTTATTACCGTGTACATAAGGTTCATTTTCCTTATGGAACATTTCTGTTTAGTGGGTTTTTATCGACACCTTTCTGGAAAGATCCACCCTCGCTATTTTCGGATTATAAATAGTGTGCAGGACCAGCGACGAGACAGTTTCTATTTGAAAGCGATTGTGAACACATCTCTCGGAAGCGAACTAAGAAGACTATACCGGCGACTCTAGCGAATACTGTGGACTACTGTGTTACTAAGTGATTTGGTGAATTGTGATTTGAGTGCTTACTAGTTAGTGTTCTGGTGTGTACTTTCTTGCCTTGTGTGTGGAGAAGCGATTAAAGTAATTTTCACGTAATCGGCATTTGATTACCCCCGCACGTAACAATATTAATTTGATACATTGTTTGAGTGTAACATTGAAAATATCGACTGTAATTTCTGAAAGGTCTGTATATCAGAAACATTTAGTATGCTACATCGTAGATCTCATCGTCACTTACCATCAGGTGACATCGAGATCAAATACTTGCCTATATAGTAATAAAAAATAAAAAAAATCAACTATATACAGATTGATTTAGACGATGTATTTCGAAATTCGAAGTATTGATTCAAAAGTAAAAAATATTGTTCCAAAAAAAAATCACAATAGTAAATGGTTTTATATTTGCACAAAATATAAATAAAAAGAGATTGACACACACATACACACTCACCAACACTCAAAAATTTGGACGACTTTACGATGTGATTTTGTGTTTTGCGATATTAGCATTCTGCATTGGATGTCTCGATGTATTAAGTTTGCTTACAAAAATACCTACAGCTGCGATACAACACCATAAAGTTAGTAAAAGTAGCGGTTTTTACAAACCTTATGGTATTTGTAACCTGTAGGTATTTTTGTAAGCAAACTTAATACATCGAGACATCCAATGCAGAATGCTAATATCGCAAAACACAAAATCACATCGTAAAGACGTCCAAATTATTCGTAAAAAAATAAAAACCATTGACATTTTGAATTTCGCGGCCTGACCCTGAGCTTCCACCTTAATAGTGTTTCACTCAGACATTTGATTTTATGTTTATCATATGTAATTCTATAACACGTAACATTATACTTGTACCTTAATTAGTGTACCGAGCTCTAAGATACAGACATTGTCTAGTTTGGAGCTCATCAATACTTTGCTGTAGTCGATGTTACTTGGTAATAAACTATTTATGATCGTAGTCGCTGTGGTCGCTCACTATGGTCCTCATAAGAAGGCTCAGCGCGCAATGGAGAGAGCTATGCTCGGGGTTTCGCTACGCGATAGAATCAGAAATGAGGAGATCCGTGGACGAACTAAAGTAACCGACATAGCTCAAAGAATTTCTAAGTTGAAGTGGCAGTGGGCAGGGCACATAGCTTGCAAAACCGATGACCGTTAGGGCAGAAAGGATCTAGAATGGCGACCACGAATCGGAAGACGTAGTGTAGGACGGCCCCCCACAAGGTGGACCGATGATGTCACACCCGTCTCAGGAAGCCGGTGGATGCGAGTGGCGGAGGACCGTGATGTGTGGAAGTCATTGGGGGAGGCCTATGTCCAGCAGTGGACGTCTATCGGCTGATAGATAGATAGAAACTATTCCGATTCTTATTTCAACTTTGGCCTCCTAACACTGAACAGCTTCTCAACTATATTGAATATCTAATGCAATGCGGTCGACGCGGGCCTCCGTGGGAATCCTAATTTGCATAGCGAGTAATTCCACCCTTCGCTCGATCTGCACGCCGCGAGCCCCCCATATTGTCGAGTACTAACACCCCCGTCGAGTATTTACATAGGACAAGGCCTTTTTTACAACATTCAGGGTGAATTATTCAGGAATTTCAGTACAAAAGAGTCCGAGTATTTTCTTGCTGTATCTGTATATATTTTTTTGTTGTAGGATTACGTCTGTGGCTTTCTCTCTTGCATATTTTATCTGAGAGTAACTTCTTGGAAGTGGAGCTTTTCTTTGGAAAAAACCTAAGAAATTTTCTTAATTCATTTCTCTGTTTATACTCGTATGGAGATTTATTTTGCGGATTCCTCGTTATGTTGTGGAAATCTCTCACTATACTGTGGTTTGGCATTAATACATTATTATGATTGATAACATATTTGTTACTAGCTGTTGCCTGCAACTTCGTCCGCGTAGAAAATTAGAACCTAACATTTTCCATAGAAATTTTAACTCTCTTAGAGGTTGAATTCTCAAAAATCCTATGTTAGAGAGCACTTAGGGGCCAAGAGGAACCCGCGTGCCAAATTTCAAGACCCTCAGTCTCATGGTTTCGGAGATTTCAGGAGTGAGTGAGGCAGTCTGGCAGTCAGTGGGTCTCGCTTTTTATATATTTAAAATATTAGAAACAACTTTTCTTTTAAACCCAAAAGACCCAATATAGGTAGATATAAATTATCGTCTATTGCTTTTGACTATGAAAAAAACCGTCAGTTTCAGTTTTTATTTAAAAAAAATACCTCCTCGATAAAACATCTCTATAATTGTACTGCAATTTGTGTATCTAGCAGTAATTGTAAGCAAGTGTCGCTAATGGTACGCTTCTCATAGTCCCAGATGATTACGGAACCCAGTCATGACCAGGGTCCCAGTGACGAACGATAAAACGCTCGTAAAGACCAACACGAACCCAGAATAGGCGTTTATTCCAGAGCGATCGTAAAATGCTACATTTTATTGACAATTTACTTTGCAATTCGGGGGTTTAGGGTTGGTAGTTATTGAGAATACATGCTAAGATTTGCTTATATGTAAATGTGGCTTGGGTAGTCATAATAAGTTATTGCCGTCAGACGGTAAGAAAGGTTAAATATATATACATACACATATAAATATAGAAATAAAACTAATTTTAAAGATTTTATCGCGTTTTTTTTTTTCGATCCAGACGTTTCGGCTGCTTTACAGCAACCATGGTTATGAGAGGACTGAGATGGATGACGTCCTAGTGTAATAGTTTGAACTGGCAGTAAAATCCTTAAAATTACTTTTATTTAAATGTGTAGTATTCGCGTATAAGAAATCAACATTTAGTATATATATTTAATAATTTTAAACATAGTATTGAAAAGTCTTAAAATCAATACGCAATCAAAGCTATGGTCACCCCGAATCAATTCGCTTATTGAACAAATTCCTCATGAGGAAATCGTGTAGATCTGCGTGGCAGCCCTACGACAGCTCTCCGATATTAGTTGATATGCTTCCGTGATATTGTATTAGATATTACAAGCATACTCACTCCCTACGCAAATACCTGTTCCCTAGCAATTGTAACTAGCTACTTACATAATATAAGAACCATAATAAAATATAAGAAATATAATAACCTTTAATTAAATATCACCATACGAACATACCGGTACGGTTCCAAATAAAGCAATGCTTGTGTTGCGTTAAAAAAAACACTTTTTTTGGAAAATAAAACAAAATTGACCGCTTCACGGTTCAACTGTATTGTCAACAAAAAAAAAACAATGTATATGTATATTTTGATTATAAGGTTTTTATATCCTCTATGCTTGGTATTATTTATACATGTTGGGGAATATAGGTCACCAGGAAAACAGCTACTTGTTCATCTATGTTTGTGTACGTTTATGGAGTCAAATAAAACAAAAGTCGTATTAGGAGGTGAGAGGCTCTAGATAGAGAAAGATGGAAAGAGCCTCATCAGCTACACCGTGAGGGTACTTCTTTACCAAACTGAAATATAATCGTTTGAACAAATCTCCTATCTCTTTCTTACTTTCCGTTCATCCTCACGGTATAGTATTTAGTTATTCCCCGACACCAGGGTAACATGAACCGAAAAGAGCAACAAACTTTGAATTATTGCTACAAGTCAATCCAATTCGATGACCCGGCGGCGACGCGGCGACGGCCCGATTTCTATGAACCTCTAATTAATAAATCCGTATTAGCGATTTTTTTTTTATAAATGTGACTATCAATTTTAAAAAAATAAATCGTAAACTCTCGTCTCCTGAGGTCAATGACCGTAGTACAAGGGGTCGAAATGATAAAATACATGTACCAGGAGATCATATGTGATAAATATCCCCGCATATAAAGCGCGTCTATTAACCGGCTAAATATTGAGTTGATATCTATGGTGCGGATATATTATAAACAATGTAATTACACAAACATGAACAAGAGACTTGGAATCTTGCCATTTAACCAACTGTCGGATAAATGCTTATATGATTTTGTAGTGTTACCATTATGCTGCAATAGGACTTCGGACGTAGACGAGAGGAAATATTTTCAATTATAACAAAACATATGCAAATTCACAATGTGTTCGGCTGTGCCCTATGACATGGTTATACCAACGGGTTAAATGCGGATCTTGCTATATCGATCTACACTCGTGACAGACAGTTTCTGAACTAACATCTTAGAGGAGTTCGGTGTTCCTGGCTTCCTTAATTATCGATCAACTTGTTTGGTTTATAATTGGAAAAGTTGTCAAGCCGTGGGCCAGTGATGGGTTCTTCTTCCCTCATTTGTTTAGCAATGGATTCCTGCTAAAGATCGCCCACTTCATTGGCCTATGGCCGCCTATAGCCTTATCTCCCTCACATTGAGGGGAGGCCCGTGCCCAGCAGTGGGACATTAAAATGGGCTGATATTATATATCGCCTAGTTTTATCAATTATCTTCTACGGACGTATTCAGACAGGTATGTTAGGGATTAAATCTATGTCAGCTTGAACTTATGTGTTGCTAGTATATAGTTTGATATACAGGCTTATTGTTGGCTACTATAATTGTCAGCTATTGTCACAAGTCACAGAAAATGTGACACAAAGCTGTCGTTGCGAAACTGGAACAAAACTTCGGGGTGCCGTCATTATGACATTGTTGTTCGGGCAACTTTATTTTGCCGGCCAACGTTAACACTTATGCTTTCGGAAAGGATAAACTAAGTCTTCGCTTCTTTATCGACTACCTACGCTTCTTTAGCGCATTTTAAATTATATTTTTAAGTCAGAATTTCATGATAAAGTAGCCTGGGACTGATCGCTCAAATATCAAGATTTATAATGTTAAAGTGTAGCGTGTGTGCGCCTCGCATGGCAACACACTGGAGCTTACGTTTTTAGTTTTTTTGTAAAAATAATGGCTTTAAAAAAAAAGACAAGCCCGCTGAGTTTCTCGCCGGATCAGTTGAGGTCGAGTTCCGATCCGGTTGTAGAGTTAAGAAAAAAAATGTACTGACAATTTGTAAGTGCCCCCATAGGTCTATACGAAATAAACGATTTGACTTTGACTTTGATGATTGTGATCTTCTGTGAACAAAATCTTTATTGTGAATTGACATGGAATTTTTGACTTCATATAATGATTACAAATGTACTCAAAAAGCACAGGTTCAAGGTTTAGTATGCCCTTTCTGAATCACCTTCTAAGGTACACGAACCATACTGGATTGTTGTTGTTTAACTGCCTGATTAGCACAGTTGATAGTGATCCTGCTTTCTGTGCCGAGGGTCCCGGCTTCGAATCCTGGTACGGACAAACTTTGTGTGATGAGCACGAATGTTTGTACCCAAGTCATGAATGTTTAATATCTGTATAAGTATTATATCCTGGGTTCTGGGCCCTCAGTCCATTGTACGGTACCCATAATACAAGCGTTGCTTAGTGTGGGACCGTATAAGTAGTCAGTGTGTTCCTCTGGCGATATTTACTATTATTGTAGTTAATGAATTTACGACCTTACACTTAATCACAAATAAAACAAATCCCAATGTAACTCGAACTTAACCACTTATATTTATTTACATTAAAACATTTTGTACATAATCAATTATAATCATATTGATCGAATTTCTTCGGGATCGCTCTTTGTAAATACATTTGCGGCGGAATCTTTAACAACGATTTCTTATATTTCCGCAACAACTCCTTGGTTTGATCGGAAAATTTCGCCAGTTCTGTGGTCGAAGTCTTTGCTCTAGTGAGACTTTGTAGATAAGACTCGTATAGACTCATTCTGGGTATTACCGAGTTGTCTTCGGCTGGTTCCAATGGTACATTAATGGGGTCGAACGGTAAGGTTAGCATGTATCTGTTGGGATCGGCGTAGTACGTGTGACTACGGACAGTTGTTGCGTTTTCTGTGCCCCTGGTACTGTGAACCGTTTGTGGTGGTGCTGAGGTGGTGGTGGGGCGGTTCTCCTCGTCCCATATTATGGAGTCCAGCCACCTTGCGAAGCTGGACACCTTGGGGAAGGCGTGGGTTTTGGAGTATAGGGCGCAGGAGTTGGCGAATAGTGAGAGTCCGACTAGCGTGTTGTTCTGGATTACCGCTCCGCCGTTGTCTCGCTGTATTAATCAAATTACTTAGTTTAGTTTGTTTTATTTGCGTGTTAAGTCATTAGTGTTTTTTTATTGCATAACTATATACTCGTAAATGTTTTATTTACAAATAATTAACAATGGTATAATTTTTAAAATAACTCTAAATGCCGAATTTGTAGACGTTTTATAACTTTATGAAACGTCATATAGTACTGTGCACAAGAGTTTGGTATTGCGTAGTACTATATTACGTTTTATAAAGTTATAAAACGTTTATAAATTTGGGGGTTAGATTTTTCGTTAACAATAATCTGGACGAATCTTATAGGCTACTTTGACTTCTGGGGTACATACCCGACAGAAGTGTCTGTTAGGGTCCTGAACCCCGCCCACGCAGATGTAGTGTCCCGGCAGCATTTTCGCGTCCACTTCACATATAGAGGCTTCGATCACTGGCGCGTTCACCACACGCATGTGCTGTGAACAATTATAAATGACAAATTATAATAATAATTCCAGCCCTTTTTTATGTCCCACTGCTGGGCACGGGCCTCCCCTCAATGCAAGGGATTAGGCCATAGTCCACCACGCTAGCCCAGTGCGGGTTGGCGGACTTCACACATCTTTCGAGGAGTTCTCTCAGACATGCAGGTTTCCTCACGATGTTTTCCTTCACCGTTTAGCAAGTGATAATCATGGTCGAAAAGGAGATTCGCACATGAAATCCCAGAGGTGCGAGCCGTTACGTACGTTTCGATACGTCCATAACGTACATTTCGACTAGTCCGTTATTTTACTTTTTTAAATCCAATATTGTGAGAATTTAAAAAAAATACGATTCGGTATTCTACGGTGTGCCGAGGCAGCGCAGGTTTAAAAGGTATGATACCCTTTCTTAATCACGATGTATACTAAGTTCTCCCGTAGCATATTGTACGGTACCAACCACGAATAAAAATATGGTACCCATACTACAAGCGTTGCTTTGTTTGAAACCGGACAGTTGATGTATTTGTCTGGCGATCTTAACCCAACTCACCCCGCTAGGAGTCCAAGCGATGATGGACGCCAGGTATCCGAGCTGGACTTCCTCGTCAGGGTTCGGTAGCTGCACGCCCCGTACCACCGAGTTGAACACCATCGGCGTTTCCATCTTCAGCGCTGACACTCGAAGGTCAAAGTTATTTATTAGCATTTTGATCTGAAAAAGGAGTATTAAATGAGACAAGTACTCAAGCATTGCTATGTTTGGTACTGTACAGCTGGTGTTTGTCTGGCGGTATACGACGACTGAAACAGGTTTTAGAATTTGATACAATCTTTTTTTTTTTATTACTTTATAGGCAAGTATTTGATCTCGATCTCACCTGATGGTAAGTGATGATGAGATCTACGATGGAGCATACTTGCCTAGGTAGGAAGGCGGCAGTAGATCGAGACGCTACATTCACTAGGCACATGCAGCGCAGCTGATCTGACCCGCCATCCATGAAATCCAATCACTAGATTCCATCATGTTTTTGTCATTTAACATACCTACCAACCATACAACAGTACGTCAAGTATGAGATTATTCGTAAGCTAACTGTATAGTTATAGTTAACGTATCTAGAAACATTGCATAGCAAACTGAACAGCGCCTCTAGCGGACAGTATTTAAAACTCTCAATTCTCCATACAATGCGTCTAAATAATAGCCCCCAAATTTATAGACGTTTTATAACTTCATTGAACGTCATATAGTACTGCGCACAAGAGTTTTGCTTTGTTCAGTACTATATGACGTTTGATAACTTTATAAATCGTCTATAAATTCGGGAGGGGGGGGGGGGGGAGACTATGAAGTATACGGCTTTCTTACGAATAATCTCGCATTTGATGTACAGGGCCCCAAGTCTGCTAACCGCATAGTAACTGACACTTTTGACAGATATCTCACACAATATCTGTCAAAAGTGACAGTTACTATGCGGTGGCTGTTCGATTATGAATCGATTGTGTTATCAGAATTGGGGCCCAGTTATTCTGTTATACTTTACCTTATAAATATTCCCGCCCTTATTGTTGTAGGTGCTCCCGACCCTCACGGTGTAGTTAGCCAGGTTCTTGTGAGTCACGTACGAGGAGATGATGCCTCTGAAAACATCAACATGTATATAGGAGACTATACATATTACAAGGGATAATTTAGCCAAGGTTTATCGAAGCTGTGGGAGGAAGCAAGGACTATATTAATAATCCCACTAATATTATAAATGTAAAAGTTTGTGTTTTTACTGGTGGTAGGCTTCGGCCGTGGCTAGTCACCACCCACTGAACAAAGCCATGTCGCCAAGCGGCCTAGCCGTGTTCCGGCATGATGTTCGGTGTTGCCATTCATGGATGGCGGGTCAGATCAGCTGCGCTGCATGTGCCTAGCGAATGTAGCGTCTCGATCTACTGCCGCCTTCCTACCTAGGCAAGTATGCTCCATTGTAGATCTCATCATCACTTACCATCAGGTGAGATCGAGATCAAATACTGTGTATAATGTAATAACAAAAAAAAAAAAAGTTTGGATGGATGGATGATTTGTTACTCAATCACGCCAGAACGGCTGAACTGATCTGGGTGAAATTTGACACAGAGATAGATTATAGTCCGGAATAGCACATAGACTACTATTTATCCCGGAAAAGTGTATGGCTCCCGTGGGATAGATTTGTTTTAATTTTTCATACTTTCTAATCGCGGGTAACATCGCGGGGCGCAGCTAGTAATTATATAAAAACACAAGCCCTTTTATACACTTTTATTGTAGTCGCACTGCGATGCACAGGTGGACTCTTAAAAGGTTAGCATCGATAACATATAAAACTTTACGTACTCTGTGAATAACCGAAACAAAAGATAATAGCGAAAGATCTCAAGTCCGCTAAGTACTTCCGAATAATGTACGGAAGCCATTCTAACTTTAGCGAAAGGTGTTATAAGTACCTACTAAAGTTAGGGGTAAGTTACTGACTAGTATCACAACTTGGTTCGCTTAAATGTATACCTTTACCGTAAAACCCGGATTCACCTGCGTGAATTTCCATTTTGATTATCCGATTTGAGTATCGTTAAAACTATCCACGCCTGGAAAAAAAGTCTCGAAGCACTTTATAAATATACGACAATAGTCGCGACGATACTCGAGTCGTTGTGCATCTGATACTTGCGCTGCCTAACGTGCGAAGGGCCTTAGAACGGCTTAGAATGTAAGTACTCACGAATCAAAGCATTTGGAGAGAGTTAATGCCCAATAGTTGTTTAGTATGACCACGCTACAAGTGTAGTTCTGATTGTTCATGAGCGCGGCCGCGTACGGATGCTGGCTTATCTGCGTCACGCTCGGTCCAATCCTCTCCGTGCTATCGTCGGCATCGAGGTCAGCTACGAATCAATTTAAAAAAAAGTCATAATACCAATGATATCAATGTACTAGATTGAGCGCTCGAAACAATCACTGTGCTCCACTAAACTGAGGTTCCCGAACCACACATTTTTCAGAATCACATTGACGTTTATGAAGTGCAGAACGGAGCTTGTCTTACGCAAGATATTTGAATAAAGAAAAAGTATATAACTCGATGCTTATTGTAGGTGACAACAGATATTAATAACAGCTTATTATTCACATTAAAATATCCTACCATTGAAACAATTAAAACAGTTCTTTTCTGCACATGAGCAAGTCCTATAAAAGGCTCGCCCAACTAGCGTAAACCAGAATCCATCTATCTCATTCTTTCTTACGGAACCCCATGTACACCGAGCGGAACATAATCGTTGTTCGCATTTGCTATTCTAGTGTAACATTTATATCAATGTCAAAGTTTCGGTGTAAAATGTTTAAAAGATTTGATTGTATGTGCATCTATTAGTAGCACCAACGCTCTCTAACGGATAGACCAAGTTCGATGCGATTATATTTATTTGAAAGCTGGTTGGATTTGGATGGTTCCAAGCCATGTTTAATGGTAATTCAGTTCCTAAATTAGCTTACAGCTGGTGAACGATAAGTCGAGCAACTAATCCTATTCAAATTGGTACATCGGCGATAGCATTATCGGCCCCCTGATTACGTATCTTGCCTAGCCTAACGATAGCAAAGCGACAACAATAATCTCGCAACAATTGCATTCAAATCGCAGATTTGTATGGCGTCGCAGCGCTACGTAATACGAATTAGCAATTTAAAAGCAAATATTGCGCGATTACTGCTATCGCTAGGCTATTGCAAGTTACGTAATCAGGGGGCGGATCAGTCTAGACTTGCTAGGAATAGAAAATCTCAACTACGACTTCTGAAATAGATCTCACTCGTGTCTTATTATAGAGACGATTGTGTTGGCGAATGTCTGTGTTATTAAAATACTACGTAACGGTGGTAGAAGCAGGGGTGCAGAGTCGTGGACCCAACCTTCACTTTACCGATAATATCGGGGGGCGACTCAAATCACGACCTCAATTGATCTACATCGCAACTTTCGAAATTTCAAAACGCTCAACGCGCAATGGAGAGATCTATGCTCGGTGTTTCGCTACTCGATAGAATCAAAAATGAGGAGAACCGTAGACGAACTGAAATAACCAGCATAGCTCAAAGAATTTCCAAGTTGAAGTGGCAGTGGGCGGCACATAGCTCGCAGAACCGATGGCCGTTGGTGCAGAAAGGTTCTAGAATGGCGACCACGAACCGGAAGACGTAGTGTAGGACGCCCCCCCCCCCCCTCCCCACAAGGTGGACCGATGATATAACACGCGTAGCAGGAAGCATAAAAAGCAGTGATAGCCAAGTTGGTAGAACGCTTGCCTTGGTAACGAGGATCGCAGGTTCAAACCTCCGCTCGCACCTATGGCATTTCATGTGCGAATCTCATTTTCAACCATGATTATCACTAGCAAAACGGTGAAGGAAAACATCGAGAGGAAACCTGCATGTCAGAGAGAACCCCTCGAAAGATGTGTGAAGTCCGCCAACCCGCACTGGGCCAGCGTGGTGGACTATGGCCTAATACCCCTCGCATTGAGGGGAGGCCCGTGCCCAGCAGTGGGACATTAAAAAGGGCTGGAATTATTATTATAGCTCTACATAAACTCCTTAGAGATCGATTAGATTTATACGAGTACAATACCATTATAAAACCTATGATTGCGGTAATAACTCAGGCAAGATTTATATTCCCTCCGAATTGTGGTCTAACCTATCGCGATCCACATTCCCATGTGACGACATATAGCATATTACAACATTACTAGCATCTGTTCCTTGCCACAGGCAATAATATCTTTTATTGTCCGGACATACGGGCCAATACTGCAAGGTTATCCGTGAAATATATTGTTCTGAAGATAATCAAAGACTCGGCAGGTATCGGCCTGGTTAGATTTATGGAGGAAAGCTTTGTTGATGTAACTTATTTAGAAACGAATTCTTATTTACGGAGTGGAGCTAAATTCTGTACACTTTTGGAGGGATTATTTATGTTAAATTTATCACATGCATAAATATGATTCTCTATACACTAAAAACCCGACTGCATAAAAAGAGAACTTTAAATTAAAATCAGAATCAAAATATTTTTATTCATGTAAACCAGCCTTTCCCAAAGTGGGCGATAACGCCCCCTTGTGGGCGCTGCAGACCTAAACGGGGGCGGTAAGAGACCCAGAAAAAAAATGGGGGTTGTGCAGAGGCTTACAATAATTATTTTAATTTGAAGTTATAGTCGTTTTTAAGTAGGTGAAAAAATGGGGCGCTGAAAAATAATTCATTCTCAAAGTGGGCAGTAGACAAAATAAGTTTGGGAACCCCTGATGTAAACCATTAAGTACAGTACTCATGAATCGTCAAAAATATTACAAAATGCTAAGCTACAACTTTACCACCCTTTCGGAATGCCGTTCCTATGGAGAAGAACGGGCAAGAAACTCTATGATTGCTCTTTTTTGAAAAGATATTTTTACATTTTTGCGCAGTACATTGCTATGGGTATGTGAGAACAATGTAGGAACGGCTAGGCAGACTTTAGCAGCTGGTCAGAAAAAAAGTACTGCATATAATTACAAGTTAATGACTACATGGTTCCCACATTTATAAATTACTTATTATTCAAACTGAAAAGAAAAAAAAACAAATCCCATTATTCGGAAAATTTAAGCCGTTCTAGATTATTAATTGGTCCCGACTGCTACTACCTACTGACTACTAGACTTGTTTTTTCTTTTCACTTTTTATTTAAAGTTCTCTTTGTTCGAAGTCGGGCTTTTTGATTTCTTAAATTCTCTTTTTTTTTATTTTACATTTTTTAATTAGGATTATAAGACAGTACATAATTATATGGACTTATGTTCTAATTTTATTATTTTTTAAATTAATAAGACCAGGCAGACCAAGAGATAAGAGAAACTTAAAGATTATTTTTGAATACCTATTTAATGATACGCCACTTAAAATAGTAAGTGATTTTTTATTTTTCACAATACGCCGTCTGGTTGCCGCCATTTTGTTTTTTTATTACTGTCATGTGCTCAGTGACACTCGCAAGATTAAGATAGATCGATTGACGTAAGAATGATCAAAATCGGTCCACGCGTTTGGTCTCTAGAGTGCCACAGAGCAACAAACACACATGGGCTGATAAACACACTACCCTCTGTAGTCGGGTAAGCTGGCCCATGGTGCAAACAGAAAAAAAACACTTACAAAACTCAAAACTCCGTTGGTTGCGCTAAATGGAAAAAGTTTGCGAAATAGCGAATGTTTTTGCGAGCGAAATTTTCGGACCAACATTTCGGAGTTTCTCGAAATTGTTTTGGATAGGTCCATGACAATTGTTGATAACGGATGTCCTTTTTTAATTTAGTAAAGAGGCAATCTTTGTGTGTTTCGATGTAGGGGCAATCTCCGGAACTACTGATCCTGTTCTGAAAATTCTTTGACTGATAGAAATCTATATTATCCCTGAGTGTGATAGGATATGTTTTATCGAAATTTTTCAGGTGGAGCTGCGGGCAGAAGCTATGTGAACTTAACCTCGGTTAAGTAGACAAAATAAGTTTGGGAACCCCTGATTTAACTAATAATAAACTTATTAATAATATATATTACCGCCATTATCTTTAATTCCCATCAAACTCTGCTAAGCTAGATTATTTAGATTGGTCCGACGACTTTGACTGTTGCTAGGCAACACAATGGAGTTTTTTTTTATTAGATATAAAAAATTAAAAAAACATTGGGTTAAACTAAAAGTGCTTTTTTCTACTGGATTTTTGGACAGGACAAAAGACTGTCGGGTCAGCTGTTTGAATAAATAATCTTGGTACCTGACTCTCCTGTGCCATTGTCGCTCTCGAGTTTTCCCGTGATTGCGCACGCGCAGACGAGCACCAGGAGTCCTGTTCTCCAAACGTCCATCGTGATCGACGCCGCACGTTTACTAAGCAACGGCTATCGATTATTAGTTTAGCTCACGTGTTTACGAATAGAGCTAGTGTGTGGTAGGGTTGGACAATATGAATTTATGTAGCAGAAAGTCAACTCCTACTTATGTTAAACGCAGTTATTTATATTTGATGATCATTCTAGATAGCCCCTTTGTATTCTGTAAAGAATTTGTATAGCTGTAACTGATGCTACGAACGTAAATTTAAATAGAGTCTACGTATACAATGCTATAACTCTGGCAAACTAGACAGCGTGATTCATAAAGACTATATTACTATTTGAATCGGCTCTTCTTAAGTGCATTTGTAATCATTTATTCCGTTCGGAGTCGAGACCTAGGTCTATATAGGGTCCAAGCGCCATAAATTTTATAGATAATCTTTCAGGAAGATTGGTCGACGCAATCGTTGACCCAAGGGCATTTCCTCGCTCAGCGAGTAGCTTTGGCTATTCAGCGAGGAAATGCGGCCAGCGTCTTGGGCACGCTACCGCATGGTCCAAATTTTTTACACTTTTTGTAAATATTAAGTAGCTTTTCTATACTCTTTTTAATTTGTAATTATTATGTGAAGTCACAATTTCAATCATATGTATATTTTTTATTGTGAACATAAGAAAGTCAACATTGCAATTTTGTGAGAGCATTTTGTTACTTGACATTTCGCAGTAGTATAACCCTGTCTGAACATGCTGTATTTAATCTTTTCAAAATGCCCAATAAATTCTCATCCAGCCCAGTACTAAACATTTGTTAGTGTACCAAGGCATCAGAGCGCACAGGATGTTTTCATCTCGCCGCGAATGTTTGTGTCAACATCGCGTGGCAGTTACGAGTGAAATATTTCCTTAACGACGCCATGTCGCCCGCGATAGGCGTAGCCCGGAGATTTGAGCGAAATTTGTCACACTCCATCACTTGCAAATGGTGAATAGATAAATGAAATCTGCACTGATTTCTGTGCGCCTAGTACATTCATCGCAGGATTGCTGAAGACCTAGCTTTCGTTTGCTTAAAATTATTATTTTAATAATCTATACTAATTGTAGCGACCATTTCAACCGCACCATAAGCTACGCAGATGGCACTGCAGGCGCATTCAGAACAATAGACAATTGACGTCACAATACTGAATCGCGCTATAAGAGTTTTTGGAGCAAGTAACATATATACAAGATCCCGACAATAACCGTTGGGGCATAGCGACCGCCCCGCCAGGCGTACCACCCGCCTGACCGGAAGATCTTCCCTTTTCCGCTAAACTAACTACAAACAAAACCACAAAAATGTTTTTAAGATTATTGCGAATCTCATTTTCGACCCGGTCCCGGATTCGAATCCTGGTAAAAACTTTGTGTGATGAGCACGAAAGCCTGTACCAAGTTTATGGATGTTAAATATCTATATAAGTAATATATACTGGGTTCGCCCTCAGTCCATTGCACGGTACCCATAATACAAGCGATATTTAACTCAACAAATGCTTACGTAAGAGCACGTACGCCCGCTGCGAACCTCGAAGGACCCATTCGATATCAATTGATCATTCGCTCTGACGTCACGGACCTCGGTTATTACAAAAACGTGACAACGCTGATTTTCTTTTCTATTCACGTACATGTAACGGTTGTAAATATCCTATTAATAACACTCTTATGTTAGGCTTATAAAGGAGTTTACAAGAGACGTAGAGTTATTGGTCTCGTTCAGGGATTCCCAAACTATTTTGGGCAGGAGACCCCTTTCCAAAATGAACTGATACCTCAGACCCCCATAGCCAAACTACTTTAAAAAACCATCTCCAGTTTTTTTTTCCTTTTGATACAGAATAATAATTTCATCTTGTGCACGCTTATCGACTTGTAGAGTTTTTTAAAAGGACAGCAATGATACTTCCTACTAAAATATTAGTCATTCTTATAACAAGTTGGTACGCGTAAACAGAAACTTATACATAATCTTGAAAAAACAAATGGGGGAAGAGGAACCAACCACTGACCCTCGGCTTGTTAACTTTTCCAATTATAAACATAACAAGTGAATCAATAATTAAAGAAGCTAGCAACACCGAACTCCTCTAAGATGTTAGTCGAGAAACTATTTATCACGAGTGACGGGACCCCAAATAAAATGCAATTCTCCGCGAAACGAAGCGAATCTAAAAAAGTATTCGACACGTGTTTCGTCTCTAAACGAGGCATCCTCTTCTCCCATTTGCTTCAAAATGGATTTCCGCTAAGTATCGCCTAGTTTTCAATCATCAATTAGTATCGTGACAGTTCCAAATAAGAAGTTATGTTAATTAATAGTGGTCGATGTTATGACCTCGTCGACCCAAAAAAATCAGTTTTCGTTTATGTCGACTCCTGGGAAACGTATGATGGGAGTGGTCTATATCGACCACTTTGGGAATCCCTGGTTTAGTTTGATACAGTTAGCCGCGCATTTCACCTCGTAAAGAAAGAAGAAGCAGAGGCCATTTTCTATAATTAAAAAAAAAGATTGACAGCGACAGCATAGTCTTCTTTCTTTACGAAATGAGATGCGATGAAATAAAATGGATATGAAAATGCCTCACCCACAACTTAGCGGGTATTTTGCCAATGTCATGTAATTAATAGCAATAACACAATTAATAAATACACATCTATACATATAAATAAAATTGGAGTGTCTGTTTGTAAAATTAAAATAACCGCTTTTTACTAAGTGCATTTGCATGTATACACGTTACCTATACCGAAACAACATTTTTTACAATTTTTGTCTGTCTGTTTGTTCCGGATAATCTCTGAAATGGCTGGACTGATTTTAACGGGACTTTCACTGGCAGATAGCTGATGTAACAAAAAGGAACTTAGGCTACTTTTATTTTAGAAAATAAAATAGGATCTCACGAAAAAAAATTAAAACCAATGTTGCAGCGCAGCGCCTGATTAACTTTGGTAGCAACAACCTGCAATGCGTCCCGCGGGCTCAGAATGGGCGAGCAGGCTGTTGTCAACGGTTGTCTTTGTTAAATACCACGCGGACGAAGTCGCGGGCAACAGCTAGTTATAAATAAAATAATGGATGTGACATTATGATATGAAAAATGGTCTGTCGATAACGTAACGATAGCAAAGAATTCCTTTTGGCAGAATCGTATTGAGTCTTGTCTCAAGAGATAAAGGCCAAAAAGAAAAAAAAATACCTTCTTTCAATACTGAATCCAGTATAGTGCGTCTCGATGTAATCCAAGTATATAAAACCACCACTCAAGATTAAGCGCGGAGTCCGTAATGTTTTTGCGTTATCAGCTTAGTCAGCGGATTACGCGTTCTAATGCTGAAATATTAAAGGTTGGATTTGTATGTACTGAGTAAATGTTTTTATAGGAAGTAATAATGTTGGTGATTTATTAATATTGCCTATCAAACACACAAACCGTGCGGTTGTAAGCACAGCAACGCTTTTGCTATCATTTTCTCTCCCAAATTATTTTTAAATATTTCACTTTCACTGGACGACCTGACTAGGGGCCATCCATAAATAACGTCACACGAATTACATGAATTATTGACCCCTCCCCCGTCCTTGTCACATCTCGTCACATTTGTGAGACCCCCCCCCCCCCTTACCTAGTGTGATGTCACATATTTTGAATTTTACATTTAGAAATTTATGAAATTAAAAGCAGTGTTTCGAAATTGTTTCTGTTTCCATTAAATTTTTTTTTTTCAATAAAATCAATGTCACACTTCGTCGACCTCCTCCCTCCCCCTTAACGTGTGACGTAATTTATGGATGGCCCCTTAGCGCAGTTGATAGTGACCTGATTTCTGCGCCGAGGGCCCCGGCTTCGAATCCTGGTGGAGACAAGCTTTGTGTGATACCATGAATGTTTGTATCCGAGTCATGGATGTTTAATATCTATATAAGTATTGTATACTGAGTTCGCCCTCAGTCCATTGTAAATGTGAAAGTTTTGATGGATGGATGGATATTTGTTACTCAATCACGTCAGAACGGCTGAACGGATCTGGATGAAATTTGGCACAGAGATAGATTATAGTCTGGAATAACACATATGCTACTTTTTATCCCGAAAAAATGCACAGTTCCTATGGGATATATATATGCAAAAGGACATAGAGGAAAGGACACAGCTTGTGTACTATAAAGATAAACAAGTTTGAACCATCTAAGCATACCCCCCTTGTTCTCAGAAGCTGGTTGTAGGCAGTCCGAATCAGCGGAACTGGCGTGGCATCCTGATCGCTCTGCTGGTGATCGTGGCGGTCCTGGCGCTGATCGTGACGTCTGTCGTCCTCCTCACTCCGCCGGACGAAGGGCCTCGCGTGAAAGGGAGGAGACTCAGGATCCAGGATTTGTTGGACGACCAGTTGAAGCCGGTCAGGTGGAATGGAACGTGGATATCTGGTGAGTAGATCTATATTTATAATAAGTTATAATGAATGATAGAGCTAGATGATACTTAGCGGAAATCCATTGCTAAACAAATGGGGGAAGAGGAACCCACCACTGACCCTCGGCTTGTCAACTTTTCCAATTATAAACCAAACAGTCGGTTGGGGTCATTCGTAGCCCATTCGTCTTGAGGATGCCTCGTTTAGAGGCGAAACACGTGTCGAATACTTTTTATTTGGGGTCCCGTCACTCGTGATAGATAGCTTCTCGACTAACATCTGAGAGGAGTTCGATGTTGCTGGCTTCTTTAATTATCGATCAAACTTGCTTGGTTTATAATTGGAAAAATTGACAATCCGAGGGTCAGTGGTGGGTTCCTCTTCCCCCATTTTTTAAATTATAACGATGTATACCTAAGTTGAATATTTTAAACTTGCCATAGTTATAGATTATAAAATCAATAACATCTAGTTTTTTTTTTTTTTTCGTTTCGTTAAATATCTAGTGTGTTGTATAATAGAATGAACATACTCACACAGGGTTTATGGCAATAAGGCAAGGATTTCTTCGTACCTATATAAAATAATGGCACTAGAATAAAAAAAAACAAAGAGCATGGTCCCCAACGACAGAAAAAAAACTTACTTAACAATCCTTGGCTGCCCACTTCGTCAGGGGTGACGCGACACACGACTAACGACACAGACATGTCACGCCATGAGCCGCGAAGACTCCGCTGGAAGCTGCTGTAGAGCACTTGAAGCTGAGTTTATTAATGAAGTGCTTCTCACTTTTACATGTGTGTGTGTTGCAAATTAACTTGCGTTGTGAATTATACAATCCACCACAAAATGACCCGTGCAGCATAGCATCACCTGTATAAAAAAGTAAAGAATCAGAATAATAATATTTTTTATTCACGTAGACCATTATTGTACAGTACTTATGAATCGTCAAAAGTTACAAAAATATTATGCTACTGCTTTACCACCCGTGCGGAATGCCGTTCCTATGGAGAAGAACGGGCAAGAAACTCCGTGGTTGCTTTTTTTTTTAATAGTTCTTTTACATTTTTGAGCAATACATTGTTATAGGTATGTGAGAACAATGTAGAAACGGCTCATCAGACTTTAGCAGCAGGTCAAAAGCAAACTTTAGCAGCATGTTAAAAGCATACTTTTTATCTTTTTGTTGAGTTTATGATATGTTTTATTTTAAGGTGCTCATTTCCCAACCATCGATATAAAAAAAAATACAATCTTTTAAAAGTGTAGAGGTCAACGTAAAAACATAAAATACACGCGATCAAATCTTTAAAATAACTCTTATTTCAATGTGTAGTATTCGCGTAAACATACGAAATTAATACGTATAGAGGTTTTAAGCTTCTAGAATAAACAATAGAGCTATATTGATCGTAGATCTTACAAACGATATACTATACCTAAACATTTGCGCGCTAAAGCGTCATAAATAAGTTTCCAACAGTTTCGTGTATAATTATAGGGTGCCAAAGGGCATTACACTATTACAATGGTACCCCAAACAATAATTAACGAGGTCCCTAAACATAAATCATCAAAACTTAATGGCTAAACTCGCCGCGAATACTTGCATGTATATGATTTATGATCATCCGTAATTCCGTAATTCATGTCGACGGTAATTTTAGATAATTTATCTTGTGCCGACGATACATTATCGGGGTTGCAAGTGTTACGGCGAATATTTGCGCTGGCAAGAATTCGTATTAATTTTCAATTATGATCAAGAGGCGTGTAGCGACCTCTTTAACTTCTCCACAAGCTACACAGATGGCGCTGCAGACGCATTCAGAACAAAAGACAATTCTCAACACAATCGTGAATCGCGCTATGAGAGTTTTCGGAGCACGTTACATATATACAAGATCCAGACAATAACCGTAGCGCATAGCGGCCGCCCCGCCAGCCATACCACCCGCCTGCCTGGAAGGTCTTCCCTTTTCCTCTAAAATACCATTAGCAAAATGAAAATGCACTACAGTGGAGTTCTGCCCGAAGCCGGTGGATGCCAGTGGCGGAGGACCGTGATGTGTGGAAGTCGTTGGGGGAGGCCTATGTCCTGCAGTGGACGTGCATATCGGCTGATAGATAGATAGATAGGAGTTCTGCCCACCATTTCAGAAAATACATAAATAATGATGAATGATTGCAAGTAGGCGTTAGGAACTATTGCTAAGTGTGTTCATAGAGCAGTATTGGCGATATATGCTCGTGTTTATTGCGGCAATACGATCCGGAATAAATGTCAGACGACCATTTTAAATGTCAAATAGCTCAACATTGCAATATCCGCCCACACAGCCACAGCTACCTACCAATACGTACCGAAATTTGCCATTCAACCATTTGCCCGTTTGAGTTTCGCAAATAAAATATTTATTTATTCGCAAAAACTCGTACTGTGAACTTTTCAACTATCTTTACAAAACCGTCGCGACGAAATGTGTCGTATAATTTTGCAATTTATTAAATACTTAGTGGAGTTTTTTTTTCGTAAATTTATTTACCGTTTTCGGTTCTGTATAGGGCTGTCAAGTTTGTATACACCAAATCAGCATCATAAGCCGTGATAGCCAAGTTGGAAGAACGCTCGCGTCGGTAACTGGGGTTGCAGGTTGAAATCCCGGCTCGCACCTCTGGGATTTCTGGATTTCATCTGCGATTATAATTTTCAACCATGATTATTACTCGCTCGTGGATTGGAGAGTACTTAAAGCCGTCAGTCCTACGCCTGATCTCATTCTACTCGTATGAATAGAAATTGTTAAAATGTTTACACAAAATAATGTACCATACTTATTTTTTGTACAAATTTTGTCCAACTGTTTCTATCCTACGTACGAATTGTTAAAATTTGTACCCAAAATTATTTAAATAATAATTATTTTAATAATTTGTTTAATTATTTATTGTTTATTCAATTTTTGTACAAGATATAGTATGGTTACATTTGGATTCTCGATATCAACAGACAGACAATTCAAAATACCAAAAGTAATTTGAAATGTGGGAATCATGTAGCCATTAACTTGTAATTATATACTTGGAGTTAGTACTTTTTTTACCAGCTGCTAAAGTTGCCTAGCCGTTCCTACATTGTTCTCACATATTCATAACAATGTACTGCTCAAAAATGTAAGGGATCTTTTTAAAACGACCAACCATGGAGTTTCTTGTCCGTTCTTCTCCATGGGAACGGCATTCCGAAGGAAAGTACTGTACTTAATGGTTTACATGAATAAGAAATATTTTTATTCTGATTCTTTTTCCTATTTTTTTATTTGTTATATATAGTCAAGTTGGCAACCCTAGTTCTGCATAATAACAAAGTCGCTTTCATAGCCTAGTGTTTTAACAATATTATACAAGCTTATATACTTTTTATAAACAAGAGATGACAGTGCATGATTTCTTTAAGGTAATTTTTGCATGGCAATATTAACTCAAAATGCTGCTAAAGCTGGTTACAGCCCTGTGCTCCACACCTTAATCAAAAATGTTCTTAAGCATGGGCAGGGAGTAATGTCCCCTACAGTTCTTTAGTGAAATAGGGAAGATCTTCCAGGCGGGTGGTATGGCCGCTATGTCCCGACGCTTATTGTCGGGGTCTTACAAACGTTAAGTTCTCCGAAAACTCTCATAGTGCGTTTCAGGATTGTATGAGAATCGTCAACGCCATCTGTGTTTTGTCGTCGTAATACATGTTTGCTTATATGAAGGTTCAAGAGGTCGCTAAACCGTACCTACATGTATATATACAGAATGATTCAAAAAAGTATACTAATCTTTGAACCTTCGCTTCTTTAGCGCGTTTGTCATCATTACGCGAAATCAGAATTTGATATATCCATTTTTTTTTATTTATAGACAAAAATTACACTATTAATTTATGGCCTGATTAGCGCAGTTGGTAGTGACCCTGCTTTCCGTGCCGACGGTCCCGGGTTAGAATCCTGGTAGGGACAAACTTTGTGTCATTAACACGAAAGTTTGTACTCGAGTCATGGATGTTTAATATCTATATAAGTAATATATACTTACTGGGTTCGCCCTCAGTCCATTGTACGCTACACATAATACACGCGTTGCTTAGTGTGGGACCGTATAGTTGGTGTGGTCATTTGGCGATATTTTGTTGGATTATTTTTTTTACAAATCCAAATTTTGATCTTTTGACAATTTTTTTTTTATAAATCAAAATTTTGAACTTTTGAAGTATTCTTTTTTTTATAAATCGTCATTTTGGAATTCAGAATTCCATTTCTGTATAGATAACAAAAGCAGGTATTTCGTTTTTTTTTTAAATTTAATTATAGGCAAGTATTTGATCTCGATCTCACCTGATGGTAAGTGACGATGAGATCTACGGTGGAGCATACTTGCCTAGGTAGGAAGGCGGCAGTAGATAGAGACGCTACATTCACTAGGCACATGCAGCGCAGCTGATCTGACCCGCCATCCATGAACGGCAACACCGAACATCATGCCGGAACACGGCTAGGCCGCTTGGCGACATGGCTTTGTTCAGTGGGTGGTGACTAGCCACGGCCGAAGCCTACCACCACTAATTTCATATAGAAAACGTTGAATATTTATTGTAAAGCATTAAGATAAAGGTTCTATTACCGCTAAAAAGCTTTTCAGGTTTTGTTTACAAGCTCTAATGGCTTTGCAGGAAAGTTCGCAATGACGCGTAATAATTCAATCGCTTTCATACAATCCCGTTTAGTTAATTTCATACATTTTTTTTCATTTAACTGTTATAAATAGCAGTTATTAATTTTTAGCGAAAGACATTATAATGCTCGTTTCAAAATATGTTAATATCCACATTATCCAACGCTTATTTGACAGACGGTTCATACGTTTTCTATCTGTTATTGTAAATATTTAACTTTATCAGGTATATCTGATATATCTGACTAATCTTTCTAGAAGATTGGTCGACGCAACCGGCGACCCAAGGGCTGGCTATTTCCTCGCTCAGCGAGTAGCTTTGGCTATTCAGCGAGGAAATGCGGCCAGCATCTTGGGCACGCTACCGCATGGGCCAAATTTTTTACACATTTTATAGCTTTTCTATACTCTTTTTAAGTTATATTAGTTTGTAAATATTTCAGTTATTTTCTTTTTAATAAATTAAATTATTTAGAACTTTATAGATAATTTAAAAAAATAATGTATGTATAAATATATTTATACATTTTTATACACTTCCCAGAACTTGATCCTTATTACATTACCGGATGGTGCAACGATACAGTATGTTGGTTTTTTTTCAATATCAACAGGTTCAATTCCAGGCCAGGGAATTTATTTAAAAAAATCTTCGACGGTACCAGGATCTCATAGCGGCGCAGTACATAAATTATAGCAACGGTACGGTGTTAGCGAGGTACCGGCAACTCGACTAACTTGTAGCCAAATCGATTCTCATAACGATGTCTGGCGTTGACGTTTCGAATGATTAGTTTTAAATCGAGTTCCCTGTTCACTGTGTTGTTATGATCTGCTTAAATTAAAGCTACGGTTAATCTTGCGTGAAGTTTGAAATTAAGCTAGCTTTGTGGTTGGTTACTACGGCTTTCACAAAGTATAGTTACTAAAACTAAAGTGTAAATAGTTTCAGATCCCTGCTCTACGCCAATCACTATGATATATAAAGAACAAAAAAATGATATCTAGATAAGTAAGTCCTGAACTCAAGAATATTTCACGATAATCAGCTGACACGGGGCCTCAAGTCTCACGTCAAGAGAAGTCGATTATGTTAGCCTTTTGACCCCACCTTGCTATCATGTTGATAATAAAAAAAAACATCTCACTAGCTCGGAAAGACTTTCTTTAATGTTCAAAATACAAGTGCAACATCCCGACGTGACAAACTGCTGTACGCACCTATGTGCGTAAAATTACATATTTTTTCTATGAATATCGCAAACAACGCGATCACAACACAACGTTCCGCGCGATAAGCGACTCGTTCGAGTGGCGAGCGCGCTCGAGCGCCTCGCGTTTTAATTTACATTGCAGTTTCAGAACAAAATTAGAAATTGTGAAAATCAATTTTTGTTTTTTATTACATTATAGGCAAGTATTTGATCTCGATCTCACCTGATGGTAAGTGACGATGAGATCTACGATGGAGCATACTTGCCTAGGTAGGAAGGCTGCAGTAGATACAGACGCTACATTCACTAGGCACATGCAGCGCAACTGATCTGACCCGCCATCCATGAATGGCAACACCGAACATCATGCCGGAACACGGCTAGGCCGCTTGGTGACATGGCTTTGTTCAGGGGGTGGTGACTAGCCACGGCCGAAGCCTACCACCAGTAAGATATATTCATGAAAATATCAACGGACATTCCAACTGTCTGTCTGAATCATGAGTGACTCCACAATATCAGGTTTCGTGAGGAAGTCTACACGTAATTAATATAGCCGACTTAGTTGTCTCATGGTCATTATCTATACAAACCGCAATTAATGTCAGATAAACACTCTCATCGAAAAGAATAAGCTGATATGATTACAGTGTATATCCTGAAAGATTATGTAAATAAGGGTTCTGTTTGTATTTGTTTACGAATTAGGTTGTATGAGAGAGTCGGGGAAGAAAGAATGCGTAGCTTTTGTCAAGACGGCTTCACATATTTTTATGCATGTATTTTATTTCAACGATTGTCGCATTGTTGGTTTGCTGACCTGCTTTCTGTGCCGACGGTATCGGGTTCGGGTGGGCGATTATCTATCTATACTAATATTATAAATGTGAAAGTTTGGATGGATTGATAGATGGATGGATGTTTGTTACTCTTTCACGCCCGAACGGCTGAACGGATCTGGATGAAATTTGGCACAGAGATAGATTATAGTCTGGAATAGCACATAGGCTACTTTTTATCCCGGTAAAATGTATGGTTCCCGTGGGATAAATCATCCAAACTTTCGCATTTATAATATTAGTAGGATATGTTGATCAGCTCAGAGGTGCCCATGTCACCCCTTCAAGTGTGTTAATTATGGAAAAATAAACATCAACATTCATCCCTTTAAGTTAAAATTCTTTTGACACAGTAGAGTCTACACACAATGTAGAGTATTAGCAATTACCAGCAGCTTCTTTGCGCAGTACCTGCTTGCACTGTTCACAACGAGAGGAGGTCAAGTACTAAATTGTAGAGTCTTATACAGTACTGCAGAGTTTTAAAAACTCATAAGGAGTTAATGGCTGTATAGAGCGTTTAAATTATGTACGATCTCTGGGAAAATATTCAACATTTCAATTAACATAAGGTATGTTTTTGTGTGGCAAGACGACCTTGACCTTAATAGACGTTGAAACGGGAGAGCCAAAGATTTTGTTGAGTGGAAAGAGTTTGGAAATACCTTTATCCATATCAGAGGAATACATTAGAAAGAAAAAAAAACAATTAATCAAAACAATTTTCGTTTACAATAAAGAAGCATAATTTCTCTGAAGGAGGACGACGTAAAATGAATAACGATAGGATAAAAGAAATATATGACGATAGGATAAAAGAAATATATGACGATAGGATAATAGAAATATATGAACCGTTAATACTGAACCTTTGTGATAAAAAACTTTTTAACAAAATAAAAACCGTCTTCAAAAAACTAAAAAGCCAAAAATAATCTAATCTTGAAATCTACCTTGTTTAACTAAATCAAATATTTAACTAATCTGAAGTCGGTGCCAAAAAACTACTGAGTCGAGTATTGCCGGTCTGCGCCAAAGACTATACCTACAAATTGGTCCGCGCATCTCGTTACTAGAGTATACTTTTGCTATTCTTCCTCGGTTGTTTATTTGGCACCGACTTCAGATTAGTTAAATATTTGATTTAGTTAAACAAGGTAGATTTCAAGATTAGATTATTTTTGGCTTTTTAGTTTTTTGAAGACGGTTTTTATTTTGTTAAAAAGTTTTTTATTTTACACTTTTTAGTGGATATATTTACTATTCTTTGTCACTAAAAAGATTTTTATATCAATAATTTTACTGGATAATTGGTATACCCAATACAACATATATATATAGATATAGATTTAAAGAAATCAAGATAAAACGAAACCATTGAAGGCTGAATTTTAAAAGGGTATACCTTATTCTGTAAAAAAAAAGAATAATCCAAATCGGAACATCCACGAAAAAGTTTTATTTATAGCCAAGGTGCATCCTATAACAATTTAAATAAGCCCAAACATGGCTTGGAGACATTGTTTTATTACAATGTTCCGGTTCCTCCTGGGTTTATCATCAGATCAGTTCGATGGTAACATATTCATCAGAAACATTTCTTTAAATTTGCTTTGTCATAGTCACTTAACGATCATAATCGAGATTATCTTGGCGCAACCCGTGAAATACGTATCACTGACAAGTTCCGGTGGCCATTTGTGGTCTTCTTCATCACTTTCACTTCAGCAAATGATACTTTCTGAATGCAAATGCTTGACTTCTTGATGAAAATACCAAAATTGCTATAGGTTAGCCTATAAATTTTGAGGAGTCCTCTCAATTCCTCACGGATCCCATGATCAGAACATTTTTTTGAAAAAAATGGGACCAATCTGTAAGCATATCCTTTCATATAAAAAAATAATTTTCCAAATCGGTTCATAAATGACGGAGATATGAGGTAACAAACATAAAAAAAAAAAAAAAAAAAAAAAAAAAAAAAAAACAACCGAATTGAGAACCTCCTCCTTTTTTTTGAAGTCGGTTAAAAATGAACTTCATTTTAAAAATGCTGAGAATAGCTTCCAACTAGCTACATTTAATTTTGTAACGGCTACGCGAACAAACAGGCGACGTAGCACCGTAGCAATATTGCTACGGTCGTAGTATACCGATAATTGTTTGTTGTATGTGTTTTCTTATTTGATTTCATAATGTTTACTTTTTCCATCTCCCATTTTGTTATTAAATTGTATACGTTTAAAGATCTTTCGAGAATTTCTTGTAAGTACATATTGAAGGCATATTAGAAGTCTGGAAAATTTTCGTTTAGGCTTAATTTTTTTTAATATACAGCTTTTTTAATATAACTTGTAGAAATGCATTATTCTATATTCCAATCGCTTACCAATTTTTTTTAATAAAACGCAACATGTAGAAATTAATTAATATTTCAATTCCAATTAAAAATTATGGCGCAGTTGGTAGTGACCCTGCTCTCAGTGCCGAGGGTCTCGGGTTCGAATCCTGGTAGGGACAAACTTTGTGTGATGAGCACGAATGCTTGTACCCAAGTCATGGAAGTCTACTAACTATATAAGTAATTTATACGGGGTTCCCCCTCAGTCCATTGTACGGTACCCATAATACAAGCGGTGCTTAGTGTGGAACCGTATAGTTGGTGTGTTCGTCTGGCGATATTTAAAAATATTTGTTTAGATCAATAAATACACATTATAAATTAAATAAAGCGGCCTAGCCGTGTTCCGGCATGATGTTCGGTGTTGCCATTCATGGATGGCGGGTCAGATCAGCTGCGCTGCATGTGCCTAGTGAATGTAGCGTCTTGATCTACTGCCGCCTTCCTACCTAGGCAAGTATGCTCCATCGTAGATCTCATCGTCACTTACCATCAGGTGAGATCGAGATCAAATACTTGCCTATAATGTAATTAAAAAAAAATTAAATAAATAATGGATGTGACATGAAGATTTGAAAATGGCGTGTCAATATATATATGAAAAAATCTTCTTGATAGCGTACGATATTAGTCATATAACCTTTTGAAGCTGTCAGTACGACATTGAACGTTCATAGACGTCATTGCGTTTTTTTTTTATCTATGCTAGCCATCGTACCGTACGCTTAATCACCGCTTCTTTATTAATACAGTACATTCAATAATTATTATGATTGGTATTTTTTTTATTAATCCCTAGTACCTAGAATTGTTCTTCGAATAAACGTACCTACTTCTGCTAAGACGTAATTGTTAGGTCATTGCTTGTTTTAACGTTTAGTGGACACGGGAAGATCTTCCAGCCTGCCAGATATTGTCGGGATTATGTATATATGTTACGTTCTCCGAAAACTCTCATAGCGCGTTTCAGCGTTGTATGGAGAACCGTCATTTGTTTTGAAATGTCGTCTGCAGCGCCATCTGTGTAACTTGCAGCGAGGTTGAATAGGTCGCTACAAACGCTTATATGCCCTAGCAAATAGTGTTGCCATGGCAACAATGACTTGTTGATCAGCAGTTGTTGATGGAACAGCCACACTTTACAATAGTTAGCGCGTTAATCGTTAACTTTATCGCTCAACTTGAGTTTGGTTTTTATTATCGCCATCTGTGTAGCTAAGCTAAGCACTGTTGCTAAGACTTTAATGGCATCTTCGCAACTTCTAGTTTTATGGCTTTTTTACTACTTCACGATGAGTTTGATGGGTTAACGAGAGATCTAGTGAGGTGATCTATGCATGCATGACTCATCTTGTCTTGTTTATACCTAACCTACGACCGTAGTTTGGGTATAAACAAGACAAGATGCAGATAGCCAAGTTGGTAGAACGCCTGCCTCGGTAGTAACGAAGATCGCAGGTACAAACCCCGGCTCGCACCTCTGAGATTTCTGAATTTAATGTGCGAATCTCATTTTCAACATCGCTTATCACTTGCTAAACGGTGAAGGAAAACATCGCTGAGAAACCTGCATGTCTGAGAAAACCCCTCGAAAGATGTGTGAAGTCCGCCAACCCGCACTGGGCCAGCGTGGTGGACTATGGCCTAATCTCCCTCGCATTGAGGGGAGGCCCGTGCCCAGCAGTGGGACATAAAAAAGGGCTGGTATTATTATCATAAACAAAGGGTCGAGCTGACAGCAGACCATCACGTCCAAAATTCCTATCCCAAGACCCAACAACAAGGGCTGATTTAATAACGCATTTTGAACCGTACCCTGAGCGTTTAAAAATGACCGTTAACGGTATATAATTAAAGCGTCGGAAGTTTAGGTATGGAAATACGAAAGTAGGGTATGTTTAGTGAGACCCGTTGAATAATTAAACGCGTTCGGAACGCACGCCGGGGTATAACTCACGAATCGTTAACTCGCTGGCGGCGGGTTAAGTTTGTTATGAGTTAGCTGAGAGAAGTGTGTTAATAATTGTGTATATTTCATAAATGTGTGACATTAAAAAGTATGAAGAATTTAAACAAATCTATCCCACGAAAACCATACATTTTACCGGGATAAAATGTAGCCTATGTGCTATTCAAGACTATAATCTATCTCTGTGCCAAATATCATCCAGAACCGTTCAGCCGTTCTGGCGGGGAGGAGTAATAAACATCGCTCCATCCATCCAAATTTTTCACATTAAAATATTAGTGGGATAGCCAGTGATGACATATGGTACTGACACTTTGCGCTTACTATGGGCCTCAAAAACTGCAATGTATATTTAAACTCGATACGCTCGTACGCGATCGTCAAACGCACGCGTCGGGTATCGCGCGGAGCCCTATGTTATGATTGTCTTGCCTACGTTACATTGCGCGCTCAAAAATTACAATATTTGAAATCCGTAACTATGGACATTAAAGATTTCACATTGGTTGAAGTCAGAATTTTGGATAATTTCCTTAGTTTTTATGGTTGACTTAGACAGTGACTTCACATAATGATTGAAGGTCGTGTTAAGGTAGTATACTCTTTCTGAATCAAACTGGATATAGAGAAATGTTTTCCAATGTCACGGTTAAATAAACACTAACTCAACCGTATAAAGTTAACGATAACGCCAGTTAAATTCAATAATATACATGAAGCAGGCTTCGAATCGTTACGCATCGCGATGTCTCTCGTAAAAATAATTTTACGGCGCGTTAACAACAGTTAAATATCAATTTATTGTACAGCTATAAGCTGTAATAGTGAGTTAATAATATAAATAAAGGTTCTAGAATGGTGACCACGAAGCGGAAGACGTAGTGTAGGACGGCCCCGCACAAGGTGGACCGACGATATCACACGCGTCGCAGGAAGCCGGTGGATGCGAGTGGCGGAGGACCGTGATGTGTGGAAGTCGTTGGGGGAGGCCTATGTCCAGCAGTGGACGTCTATCGGCGCATAGATTAGATTAGAATATAAATATATCAATATCGCCAGACGAACACACCTACTATACGGTCCCACACTAAATAACGCTTGTATTATGGGTACTGTACAATGGACTGAGGGCGAACCTAGTATATAATACTTATATAGATATTATACATTCATGAGTCGGGTACAAAAAAATGGGCTCCCTGGCAGCGAATCAGGGACCCTCGGCGTAGAAGCCAGTGTTACTACCAACTGAACTAATCAGATCGGCAATTCTTATTTTATTCTTAAAACACATACATCTTATATGACTATGCAATTGACCCTATTGGTAGTGGACCTGCTTTCCGTGCCGAGGGTCCCGGGATCGCATCCTAGGTGGAGTAAGCTTTGTGTGATGAGCACAAATGGTTCTACTATTCAACGTTCCCAAATACCTATCGAATCAAAATATTTTTGTCAAAACATTTAAATTCTAATAGAAACAATGAAATCGATAATCGCGAACTCGGCGGCGGCCGCGCCATGGAATATTAATAATTAATGATCCCCTCCTCAATACATTTATATTCATTACGTGCCGGGGGGCGGCGATTTGACGGTAAAATGGCGTGGAACTGTTCGTGACGGCTGTTCGGATAAGATCACTGTGCAGGTGAATAGCAGAGATCTAAATGTTACAGTCTAACAACTATTATTACGTTACGTTGTAGGCACGTATTTGATCTCGAACTCACCTGATGGTATGTGACGATGAGATCTACGATGGAGCATACTTGCCTAGGTAGGAAGGCGGCAGTAGATCGAGACGCTACATTCTCTAGGCACATGCAGCGCAGCTGATCTGACCCGCCATCCATGAATGGCAACACCGAACATCATGCCGGAACACGGCTAGGCCGCTTGGCGACATGGCTTTGTTCAGTGGGTGGTGACTAACCACGGCCGAAGCCTACCACCAGTAAAAGTCTGTTTCAGTCTGTTTTATTTTTATTTTTTTAAAGTGTATGTTACACACACAAAGTCGACGCAGTGTAGCAAACATTTTTTTTTGGTCTGTCAATAGTATTATTTCTTCATCTAAGATTACAAATTGATTCAACTGTTTTTAGTATTTCTGTCTAATCCTCCGCGGATTAAAGTCGTGATACCATGTGTCTTTATATTGTATATTTATGACATACATTCAGGATGTCAGCTTATATGATAACGTATTTAGTACTTAGTTAGATATGTAGAGCGAGACTTCTGCCTTATTCCTCCACAGTGAAATCTTTTAAAACGTCCGTAGGATTTATTCAGGCCTCTGTCCACCTATTCCGTAGGGATTGAATGCGGGCTGGGCGGCGTTTCTAAATGCATTGTCTCCAATTGTACAGATGGCTGTGATCGCTTTCGCTTTCGCACGTGAGAAACGCACGTGAACTCTAGAAATCCCAGAGGTGTGAACCGTGGTTTGAACCTGCGATCCTCGTTACCGAGTCAAGCGTTCTACCAACTTGGCTATCACTGCTGATTCATATTAAGCATCGCCTCTATTAAGGTGGAAGCGCTAGGTCAGGGTGCGAAATTCAAAATGTCAATGGTTCTTATTTTTTTTACGAAAAATTTGGACATCTTCACGATGTAATTTAGTATTTTGCGATATTGGCATTCTGCATTGGATGTCTCGATGTATTAAGTTTGCTTAAAAAATACGTAAAGCGATACAACACTCAAAAGTTAGTAAAAGTAGCGCTTTTTACAAATTTTCTTATATATAATTTATTTATTTATTAATTTTTCTTCGAATTTCGGGGTAGGTATGAAGTGAAGGCAATTATTAAATTACCTTGCCCCATAGTACTATCAATTCTGGCGGATCGATTTTAATCAAACGTTCCGAACAAATTACAGAGCAATTACAATAATTATCTCCTTGATAATAGGATTTGCCACCGGAATGCCTGTCATACCGTTATCGAACTTAATTGCGTGACTTGACGGCTTAATTTATTTTGCTGCCAGAAGCAATACGTTTAGTAATCTATACATACATACAATACAAATAAATAAAATTGGAGTGTCTGTATGTAAAATTAAAATAACTGCTTTTTACTAAGTGCATTTGGATGTATACACGGTGCCTATACCAAAACAACATTATTAACAATTTTTGTCTGTCTGTCTGTCTGTTTGTTCCAGCTAATCTTTGAAACGGCTCGACCGATTTTCACTGGCAGATAGCTGATGTAACAAGGAGTAACTTAGGCTACTTTTATTTTTGAAAAAAAATAGGATCTCACGAAAAAAATTTAAACCAATGTTGCGGCGCTGCGCCTGATTAAGTTTGATAGCAACAACTTGCAATGCGTCCCTCAGAACGCACGAGCAGTCTATTGCCAACGGTTGTGTCTTTGTTAAATACCACGCGAACGAAGTCGCGGGTACCAGCTAGTGTAATATAATTATCATAGCAATTTAGGAATCAGAATCAGAATATTTTCAATTCATGTATAAACCATCAAGTACAGTGCTTATGAATCGTCAAAAAAGTTACATGATGCTAAGCTACAACTTTACCACCCGTTCGGAATGCCGTTCCTATGGAGAAGAACGGGCGAGAAACTCCATGGTGGCTCTTTTTCTAAAAGATTATTTACATTTTTGAGCAGTAGTTTTTTTTTTTTATTACATTATAGGCAAGTATTTGATCTCGATCTCATCTGATGGTAAGTGATGATGAGATCTACGTTGGAGCATACTTGCCTAGGTAGGAAGGCGGCAGTAGATCGAGTCGCTACATTCACTACGCACATGCAGCGCAACTGATCTGACCCGCCATCCATGAATGGCAATACCGAACATCATGCCGGAACACGGCTAGGCCGCTTGGCGACATGGCTTTGTTCAGTGGGTGGTGACTAACCACGGCCGAAGCCTACCACCAGTAGAGTTGTCACCTAGTTGGCACCACCAAGGGTCACGTGTAGGGTATCTCGAGGGTATTTAATTCTCCTACGGACGAAGGTGACTCGACCCCTTGATTGTTATAGGTATGTGAGAACAATATAGGAACGGATAGGCAGACTTTAGCAGCTATTCAGAAAAAAAGTACTAAGTCTAAGATGATGCCGCTTTTTGCGACTGTACTCGGGTCATTAATGTTTTATCCTACTCATATTATAAATGTGAAAGTTTGGATGGATGGATGTTTGTTACTCAATCACGCCAGAACGGCTGAACGGATCCAGATTAAATTTGAAACAGAGATAGATTATAGTCTGGAATAGCAAATAGGCTACTTTTTATCCCGGTAAAATGTATGGTCCCCGTGGTATAGATTTGTTTTAATTTTTCATAGAGCAAAGGATCGACATTATTTACAGAAAAGGACATACTTTTTAATTGCGGGTAACACCGCGGGGTGCAGCTAGTATCGATATAAGTATCTTATACTGAGTTCGCCTCCAGTCCATTGTACGGTACCCATAATACAAGCGTTGCTTAGTGTGGGACCGTATAATTGCTGTGTTCGTCTGGCGATATTATTATTATGATTCAATAGGTTCGTTATTTGGTATTATTTATGGCTACAAAACTGGCGCTCGGCCGCCATTTACACCGTGATCGATTTTAATCGCTTTGACGCGCGTGCTTGCGCTCAATCAACATAGAACGTTTGGGCCAAAGCACGTACTAATATTTTAATATTGTTATTTACGTTAAGTGTGTAATCACGCGCAACTTGCTGATGGTAATGTTAGTTTATGTTTAGGGTGACTTTTATATTTGAAGGTAGTCTTTATTGACTGAGAGGGCGTGTATAAATTATTTTGTAAGGTTTCTTTTTTTTTAGGTGAATACAAAGATATTTATTTAATAAATTATATACAATAGTTATGTACATGGAAAAACAAAAAACTAAAAAATACTTATTAATAGGACATTGAAAAATAAAATAAAAATAAAATTATATACACAAAAATGCCTCCACATCGTCGTTGATGCCAAAAGTGCCCAGCAGGCTGGCCGCGTTTCCGCGCTGAATAGCGAGGTTTTAGGTTAGCTTTTATTTTTGGGTTAGCAATCAGCTACAAAATGGTGCCATTTTAGCCGGTGTCGAGTAATTTTTGATAATTGTTATTGAATTATATGTACCCTTGAAGATAATGATAAAGTTGGTCACGATAATGATGATGAAATGAACCCCCTACCCGTATTGGTAAAGCTGTGGATACTTTACTGAAAATGTAGCGGACATCTTGGGAGAACTCGACAAGTCAAGTTATACTATTTTATTTTGATTTATTTCAAACGTGCATGTTTATGAACACGCATTAGTTGAAATCCGACTAATATTACACATATCAAAGCAACATACCTTTTGGAATATAAAACAAAATTGTCAATTTCCCACCAAAAAGTCTTCGTATGGTAGTTTCTTATTCCCTAGGCTTTTATTTATGGTATATTAAAAAAAAATATTTCCTTCTCCATTCCTCAAAAAGTTCCCCATTATTTTTGGTCACTACAGAAAACATTACAATATAAAATTTAATCTTTTTTTTTTAAATTAAAAAATCTCTTCGTTTAACGCACTCACACGCAGGAAATAAAATACAAATCGGGCATGATTGTGAGATTGATAATTACTTACCACTTTGATCATCAGTAATGTAATATCTCCCAGTCCATTGTACGGTACCCATCATACGAAGAGTAGTTTGCTTTAGGACAGTACGGTCTGTGTGTCTGTCTGGCGATGTAAGTAATCCCCATAAAACACTCTATACTCAGTAATGTTATTATTGTGTTGCAAAAGTCAATATAATATAATAAATACATAATTATAGTCATTATCACAAACCCAGGCCGCCCGTCACACCAAAAATCGATTTTAATCGCTCGGCACGCAAGTGTTCACTTTAAAAATAAACTATTTTCAACCGACCTGAGTGCGACGAGAGATTTTATTAACGGGTTTTCACATTGAAATAAAACTAATTTTATACGAATTTTATCGCGTTAATTTTATGTTTTTACGTTCCCGACGTTTCTTCAGTCCTCCCGTGACCAATCGCTGTAAAGCAGCCGAAACGTCGGGCACGTAAAAACATAAAATACACGCGATAAAATTCGTATAAAATTAGTTTTATTTCAATGTGTAGTATTCGCGTAAATATAAGAAATCAATATGGGTTTTGACTCTCTCAGACATGCAGGTTTCCTCACAATGTTTTCCTTCACCGTTTAGTAAGTAATAATCGTGGTTAAAAATTAGATTCGCGCCGTGGTTTGAACCTGCGATCCTCGTTACCGAGGCAAGCGTTCTACCAACACAGCTATAACTGCTTATATATATGCAAATAATGTCCAACAACATTATGGGTATGTATAAACACATTATTATGTTGGCAAATCGGCTCACTCGATTCGAAACGGTTCGCCGAGCGCGATAATTATATTATATTACGTTCAATGTGGAAAATGTAATGTCATAATAATAGCCGTACATCTTAAATTTGATAGGGTATTATCATCTATCGTTACTTGGTTATGTTATTTTGAAATAATTATGTATATTAATATTTTGTAGGTACACCTGCTGTGTCATTAAAGAAGTAGAAATAAAGTTGGTAAGACTAATCTCTCAAACTGTGTTTTTATTCGCACAATATATACAACGCAAATGTAAATTAAAAAGAGAATAGAAAAGCTTACCTACTTCTTATTTACTAAAAGTGTAAAAAATTTGGCCCATGCGGTAGCGTGCCCAAGATGCTGGCCGCATTTCCTCGCTGAATAGCCAAACTTACTCGCTGAGCGAGGAAATACCCAGCGTTTGGGTCGCCGCTTGCGTCGACCAATATATTTTATAGATTTTATATAAATATATATTATATCTCTTCTCTTTATATAATAATTACTTTGTAAATTAAATTAAATTTAAGTAAACTTTTAATTGGTTTGTTAATTCGAAACTAAATGAGATTGTTTTCTATTGTCTTTCCTTGTTCTTTTTTTAACCTATTTCAAATGCAGATAAAAATAATTAGCTTAATTCAAATAGCAAGTGTCAATCTGGTATCCAAGATACAGGTGTTTGTCTCGTTTGGACACCACATATTTTTTTATGAGAATAAACATTTACATTATTCTCTTTTACAATTATCAATTAAATGTATAATGTTTTTATTGTTCCAGGTGATGAGTTTGTGTACCACGACACATCGGGTGGCATCAGCCTAATGTTTGCTGCAAACCAGTCCTCGAAGACCCTCATGCCTAATACTACATATGTAAGTGCTATCAGTACCACAATTGCGAATAGATTCGTTAGCTAACCAACTTAGCTTAACTAACTAACTTAGCATAGCTAACTAACTTAGCTTAGCTTAGCTAACTAACTTAGCTTAGCATAGCTAACTAACCTAGCTTAGCTAACTCACTTAGCTTAGCTAACAAACTTAGCTTAGCTAACTCACTTAGCTTAGCTAACTAACTTAGCTTAGCTAACGCACCTAACCTAGCTAACATTATAGTTTATGTTTTAAGACATTACATATGTATAATCAAACTGCGCCTCTAGCGGATGGTGAATAAATCGACCCAACATAAGGTCGTATATCGCGCGATAACATTCCCAAATGGAGGTTGTTGCCAAGCGAAAAAAGGCCGAAATTGGTCGCACTGCAAACACAATATTTGCTTCAATGAGTTTCTCGGGACTTGATCCTGGAACATAATTTACGTCCTCACGGAAAATTGTGAGGCAGACTCTTCAGAGTAATCTAGACAAATAAAAAAAATGGTTGAGTCTTAATATTGAATATGTTTGGCAAATCTTGTGTGATGAACACGAATGTTTGTACCCGAGTCTATGGACGTTTATCATCTAGTAATTATTACAAGAATCGCCCCCAGTCCATTGTGCGATACCCATAATACAAGATTTGCTTGGTTTGGGGCTGTACTGTAGTAGGTCTGTTCGTCTGGCGATATTTATCATTATAAAATTGCATATATCCCATAGTATCTATTCGATAAACGCGGAAGATGCGGACGATGAGGGTACCCCGGTTCAAACTATGACACTAGGACGTCAAACACCTCAGTCCTCCCGTGACCATGGTTGCTGTAAAGCAGCCGAAACGTCAAAAACTTAAAAACGAAATAATAAAATAAACGCGATAAAATCCGTAAGATTCGTTTTATCTCAAAGAGCACTATTCGCGTAAATATAAGTAATCAATAAACAAATTTAGTGTTACCGTTTGCCAATAGATCCGTCGTTCCCAATAAAAGAGAGTCATAGACAATATCTGCTACACTTGTTGACTGGACATCAATTTCCTCCTTCCCCTCGCTTCCCTCCCCCTGGAGGTGACACCACAGATATTGGCTCACTGACCTTGGCCTGTCTCCTCATCTGTAAACAGTGCGGAATGAGCGATGAAAATGGAATAGTCGTGTTTCGTAAAATATTATCGGGGAAAATTTGTGAAAAAAAAATAAGAGCCACAGAGTAGACACGTTGCACAACACGTCGAAAGATATTGACCTACTTAAAGGTGCTGTATCGATTGTGATGAAATTTGGTACGGTGACAGCTTATGACCCGAGTTTTCTTTAGGTAAGTGTATTTTTATCTCGGATAATGGAATAGGTTATTGTGGGTTAGCTAAAAATAATACTTAGCTAAAATTCTGGACACTATTTTAGTTAAACGTATCATGGTGATAGTTACCTTGGTGACACCAGGTTAATTTATACAGGGTTATTCAGAAAGGGTATACTAACCTTTGAATCTGCGCTTCTTTGTTCATTTGTAACCATTAAGCGAAGTTAGAAATTCGATACGTCAATTTAAAAAAAAATACCAATATCGCTATATCTATGCTAATAATATTTGAGGAAATTCCTCTCAGTTCCTCATGGACGAACAAGAACAAAACTTAATTTTGTTAATTAAAAAAATGGCACCAATCCGGAAGTATAACGTTTGTAATAAAAAAAGAATTTTCCCAATCGGTTCATAATGATGAGTTCTGAGGTAAAATAACAAGAAAAAAACTACCGAATTGAAAAACCCTGGAGTCGGTTAAAAAAACATTATTAAAAAAAACTACCGAATTGAGAACCCCTGGAGTCGGTTAAAAAAACATTATTGTCATTTTATTGCGGTTTCTTTTCATAATCGCCATATCGTAACCCTGTATACTTATTATAGCAGGGAATGGAACAATTACTCTGAGCTACGCAAACAAACTAAAGTAAAAAAGTAAAAACGAACTCGTGGGCACGGCTAGTGAAATATCTAATTGAGTATCCAACTAGTTATCTGATGACTCAAATTATTTTAATCGTTCAAACATCTCTCGACAACTGCCATATTTTTATAATAATAATAATTCCAGCCCTTTTTTAATTCTGCCCCACTGCTGGGCACGAGCCTCCCCTGAACGTGAGGGGGGATTAGGCTATATTCCACTACGCTGACCCAGTGCGGGTTGGCGGACTTCACACATCTTCCGAGGGGTTCTCTCAGACATGCAGGTTTCCTCACGATGTTTTCCTTCACCATTTAGCAAGTGATAATCAAGGTTGAAAATGAGTTTCGCACATGAAATCCTAAAGGTGCTAGCCGGGGTTTGAAACCTGCAATCATCTTTACCGAGGCAAGCGTTCTACCAACTTGGCTATCACTGCATCTTTTTTTATACACTTCCAGAAACACGAGAAATCATTTTGATTCCGTGTCATCAGTTGGTTAATGTTTCCGCAATACATTTTGCACAAGCATCGCAGTAAATCCGAGTTAACTAAATATAGCCAGCCTCCCGCTGGACCGCGTAATGGAGATTTCACCAACAATTGCAAGGTTTTCCTCCGCTGACGATAACAAATCACCTACCTGAAGGCTCATTAGTTCGCTGGATTGCCGGTCACCGGACAAAACACCGGCAACTAATACATGTCTCTACTTACTTGAGGAACTTAGTAAACAATATTGGTAGATGTCTTTAATATATATTTTTTAAATTAAGATGGCCTGATTAGCGCAGTGGTAGTGACTCTGCTCTCTGCGCCGAGGGTCCCGGGTTCGAATCCTGGTAGGGACACAAGCTTTGTGTGTGTTGAGCATAAATGTTTGTACCCGAGTCATGGAAATTTAATATGTATATAAGTATTATATACTGAGTTCGCCCTCCGTCCATTGTACGGTACCCATAACACAAGCGTTAAGCTTAAAGTGGGACCGTATAGTTGGTGTGTTCGTATGGCGATATTTATTTAATTAATCATATTTAAAATCATGGTTGAAAATGAGACTCGCGCATGAAATCCAGCAATCCCAGAGGTGCGAGCCGAGGTTGGAACCTGCGACACTCGCAACCGAGACGAGTGTTCTACCAACTTGGCTATCACTGCGAAAAGTAGTACAAGAAAATTTATAAAAACTTATCAACTAAATTTTTACACAATAAATATCCCGCTGCTTACCTAATAAGAGTTATACATAAATATACATATGTTTCACTTTATCATATAACCACAGTAGCTACATATACTGTCACATTAATTAAAAAATTACGTAGTTTATCAATAAATACATATCTATACATATATATAAAATTGGTGTGTCTGTTTGTAATATTAAAATAACCGCTTTTTACTAAATGCATTTGGATGTCTACACGGTACCTATACCGAAACAACATTTTTAAAATGTTTGGCTGTCTGTCTGTCTGTTTGTTCCGGGTAATCTCTGAAATGGCTGGACCGATTTTGACGGGACTTTCACTGGCAGATAGCTGATGTAACAAAAAGTAACTTAGGCTACTTTTATTTTAGGAAAAAAATTGGATCTCTCGAAAAAAAATTAAAACCAATGTTGCAGCGCTGCGCCTGCTTAAAGTTTGATAGCAACAATCTGCAATGCGTCCCGCGGGATCAGAACGCGAGCAGGCTGTAGCCAACGGCTGAGTCTTTGTTAAATACCACGCGGACGAAGTCGCGGGCAACAGCTAGTTATAAATAAAAATAATGGATGTGACACGAAGATATGAAAATGGCGTGCAGAACATTATGCAAAAGTATGATGTGATGTCAAATGAATGTTGAAATCAATGTCAAATTCGTATTATCATGACATGCAACCGTTAAAAAATAACGAATTACAAGTTCTATACAGGGTGTGAGGTAACGATAACTTTGGGTAAAGGTTACACTGAATGCCTATAATTATTTTTTTTTCGAATATCATGGTGTTTACATATTTGTAATTTTTAAGCGCGCAATGTATCGTAAACTACGCGATAACAACACAATGCTCCGCGTGATACCTGACGCGTGCGGATGACGAGTGCGCTCGAGCGTATCCAGGGCCCCAAGTCTGCTAACACAATCGATTCATGATCGAACAGCAACCGCATAGTAACTGTCACTTTTATGACAGATATTGTTGTATGGGATATCTGTCAAAAGTGACAGTTACTATGCCGTTGCCTTTCGATTATGAATCGATTGTGTTAGCAGACTTGGGGCGCAGTATTTATTCACATTGCAGTTTTATGTTTAAATTAATAATTATGTTCCTTTTTTTTATTTTAAATCACATTTAGATAAACTTCTTGTAAGACTTTATGCTAAAATTAATTTTAGAATACTGAAAAAAAAAATGCATACATTCATGAAAAGATCGACGGGAAATTTCTGTTCTGGGTGGTCCAGGATCATCAGCTGAATCCATGGCAACGGTACGAAGCCACTTACGCCTGTATAGCTATGACATCATACCGAATAAACCCGCATGACTCGATGTCTCCAATTTAATAACATCGATACCTATTTTACGATCGTTTTTTATTGACGTAGGCATCGATTCAGCTCGTTTCCTGATATCGAATAGCCATCATTCGATACTACGCTAATACAGGGATCGCGTGTCGGCTGGTAAACACGACACTAAAGTATATTTGGTTGTGAAAGAGTGGTATTGAAGTTTTAAACTTATGAAAAAAGGTTCTCAATTTAAATTACATTTGTTTTTTTTTATCGGTGGCCATGATTAACTTTTAAGTAGATGATTGGATTTGGATGATTATTTTTTTAATGGATAGGCTATACCTCCAATTGGGTCCTATTTTAACTTCATCAAGATTGGTTCAGTTGTTTTTGTTTAATCTTTATTTGTATATGATGCTTTATTTATCATCCAGTAAACGAAAAATATAGTATTTTTTAAGTATTTTAGCTAAGGGTCTGAGGTATCAGTTCATTTTAAAAAAGGGGTCTCTTGCCCAAAATAGTCTGAGAATCCCTGTTCTACAGTATCGTGTGGTGTTGTTGCAGAGGGTGTTGGAGCCAGCTGCTTTCTCGCTGTCAGCTGACCGCCGGTTCCTGCTGCTGGCCCAGAACGTGAAAACGATCCACCGCCACTCGTACAGCGCCAGATACACTGTGTATGACACACTGACCACGTGAGTAGTAATCCTTTATTCGTATTATTGAGCTCTTATTTCAAGGCATATTAACGACCGACCGACGTATCTCTGCTTACCCCCATGGGATACAGGCGTGAGTATATGTATGTATCTATTAACGACATCAGTTCCCGCTAGATAGTATTTGGTCTCATTGTGTATATATTAGTTCTTATATTTACGGGAATACTACACATTGAAATAAAACAATGTTATCGCGTTTATTTTATGTTGTGTATATAGTGACGTCATATAGTGGTCACAAATCGGATTTTTCTATCGAACGTTTAATTAATATATTATTAATAAATATACTTAAAGCCATTAAAATAGGTACATTAATTATTTTTTTGCATTGGAACATTCAGTTGTAAATAACGTCCGAAGGTTTTTATTTTAACCAAAACAATTAAGCCTAAGGTACCCAACCATAAGAATGAAACATCAAAGCATCTACCCACACAATGATACCATTGTGGGGGTATAATTAACGAATGCATTAGCGGCTCGACAAAAGGGTTGGAATTTTAATCCGTGTAACACCTGACAGCGCTAAGCGAAAATGAGACAACGCTATGTGTTAGAAAAGTGTAAACATCCATTATTGAGGAGGGTATTTATAATCTGACTAGCTGTTACCGGCGACTTCGTCCGTGCGGTATTTAACAAAAAAAAATCTAAAATAAAAGTAACCTAAGTTACTCCTTGTAACATCAGCTATCTGCCAGTGAAAGTCCCGTCAAAATTGGTCCAGCCATTTCAGAGATTAGCCGGAACAAACAGACAGACAGACATACAGACAAAAATTGAAAAAAAAAATGGTTTTGGTATATGTACTGTGTATACATCCAAATGCACTTATTAAAAAGCGGCTATTTTAATATTACAAACAGACACTCCAATTTTATTTATTTTATGATGACTTATTTGTATGTATAGATAAGTAACATCACATTTTTATCGGCAAATTTTGATTGATTTGTGAGGAACTTAGTTTTGTGCCAACCTTGATTCCGGAACTGTTGGTTAGGGATGGAACACTACTGCCAACTGTACGGTCCCAAACTTAGCATCGCTTGTATTATGGGTACCATACAAGGGACTGAGGGTGATCCCAGTATATAAAACTGTGCGAAACAGTTAAACACACGTGGAATATACACTTTCCAACCAAAATTGGATACTTACAGTGCACTCACATTCGTTACAAGTGTTGCGGTCAGCCCATTTCACGGAACGACGCCTCAGCGTAAAATAAAGTCAGTACTAGTTCCTACGTGCATAGTAAAAAACCTCGATTTACGTTAAACCAGTGTACGAACTTTATGAAACCCTAGTTAACTAATTATTTATGCACGCCGGCTCAACGGTGAATCGTAAAAGTTAAATTCTTTTGGGTATGGAACGCCTAAGGGCCCTCACACATAATGTACTGGCTTTTACTCGGGGCTTTGCTTGCATGGAACTTTTCTCGTCGCTTAACAAGAGGTAGGTATGTCTGTTTGTTCCATCTATACTGTGATGCAGATAAACTTAGGAACCACTAACTGAATCGGTTTCCATCAAATTAACATGGCTAAGAACCATGCTTATTAGAACAACCTTAAAAAAACCCCACTGAAATCGATCCGACCGTTTAGGAGCTACGGTGCTACCGACAGAAAAAAACAACTCATAACCCCCCCTTTTTTGTCGTCTACAATGCATATCTCAGAAATAATCTGAGGAGATATCGCGTTTTCATTTATATGATTATTAATCGGGCGAAAGAAAGAATGATCGCGCAACAACAACAAAAAATTAACATTAAGCTTTATCCACAAAATAAGATATATTTCAACAGCAGCTAACTCTGTATTCCACAGTTCACCATATTGTTTGTGGGATAATTAATTATTAAGTTTAATGAACGAACGGCTAATGGCTGGCGGCGGAGCCCCGCTCGGTTCCATGAACTCAGTCAGAAACAAAAGTAAACGCAAATTAGCGGCGGTATTACTGTTAAACCCTGTTTGCATGACAGAAGCTTTAAGGCCTCGGCATACCGCGGCAAAGTATTATTTGGAATGCCGAGAAACGTTTAAAGATCCCTCAGAATGCCGAAGCATCGAATGGCATGCCGATTCAGCTGTGGGATACTGTATAACAGTGGGGAAGGGTGAATATTCGCTTAAATTTGATGGCCTGGTTACCGAAGTTGGTAGTGACCCAGCTTTCCGTGGCGAGGGTCCCGGGATCGAATCATGGTAGGGACAAATTTTGCGTTCAGGTGGAATTTCCACCATAAAACGATGGCGCTTTGTCGCACCTCTGGTTGTCCGATGATGGAATTGAGATGGAGGGATCATATTATGTAATTCCAAGTCGTAATGATTGTGCAAATAACATTCTTATACTGGGTCATTTTGGAAGGGTGTACTGACCTTTGAACCTGTGATTTTTTGCGCGCAACAAAATGATGGAAGTGTGTTTTTGTGAGCGAACTTTTTTGTTTTCCATAGTGATTGAAAATGAGATAAAGAAGCGCATGTTCTAGGATTAGCATATTCCCTTTCTGTATCACCTGTATATCTTGAGCCGTCGTACTGTGGTGTGATCTACGGTGTTTAGTTGACATTATCTAAAAATCCATAATCAACTTAGGTCTTTTAAATAAACTCGCTGAGTTCCTTGGACCCAAAATGTTAATGAGATCCTTGGGCCCAACTAATGTTAGCACGCTTAATCGACGCCCTGATTAAGGTTAGTTACACTGCCTGAATTACACAGTTTCAGTTAACCCTCCCGACTCAATTGTAATTTGTTTGTTTAGAAGGTCATTTTATGTTTTCAACTCATATATAAGAGCTCATTGAATTCAGTCTTTAGAACCCTTCTAAACATTAGGCTATGTACAGATGATCGAGAGTCTGTATATGTATATTACTTACCACGCGTGTCGATAATCCCTATAGAGACTAATGGCACAACTTGGCTCCCAATCGGTGGGGTCGAGATCGTGGTTTCTCGTCACACTCCATACACAGTGACGTTGAATCCAACCGCCAACCCAACCCTAATGCGATCGCTGTCCGCCCCGCTCCGCCCGTCGCTGCTACGCTCCTCCCCACTCCGTCTAGCTCCTTTTCACTCTATGCCGCTCCAACCTGCCCCGCTCCACCTCGCTCCACTCCACTCCTTCCCGCCCCGCACCACCCCGTTTCACCCCGCTCCAACCTGCCCCGCTCCACCTCGCTCCACTCCACTCCTTCCCGCCCCGCACGACCCCGTTTCACCCCGCTCCGCTCTGCCCCACGGCGGCGCAATTAAATAAGCTCACAATGGAATTTTTTTTAATTTTTTGGCTTTGTGGTTTATTTTTTAGCAGCCAGTTTTAATTTTAAATCGACACTTCGAAATTCTGTATTACCTGAATCTCCCTGTCGTTTAAACTATATCTTTAAACATATCATAAAAGCTTTTTTTTTATTTCAAACGGTTTTATGCACTTTAAAAAATCAACTTGGTTTTATCATCCCAGGCTTTTACACGCGCTCTAAGCTAAAAAGTCTTGTACAACTTACTATGCCGTACTAAGTTGGATTCGATGATTCAGTGGGATTTGTAAGCCAAGCTAACGCATTTACTTAGCTCGCTACATAACCTCACGCAGCATCAATAAAACCTTGATATAATCCATTAACTTCATTAATCATTGACGGGTTTCGATCCGCTGCGGCACGAAACTTCCATCTCAGGCGGGAATTATGTAACGAGACATCTGTTTCCGCTGTTACGCAATACATTATGAAACAGGCGATGGAGCACAGTTGGAGTATTCGATGGATTTCTTATTTGCTGTGCGTAGTTTCTATCTATCTATCAGCCGAAAGACGTCCACTGCTGGACATAGGCCTCCCCCAATGATGTCCACACATCACGGTCCTCCGCCACTCGCATCCACCGGCTTCCTGCTACGCGTGTGATATCATCGGTCCACGTTGTGGGGGGGGCGTCGTACACTACGTCTTCCGGTTCGTGGACGCCATTCTAAAAGCTTTCTGCCCCAACGGCCATCGGTTCTGCGAGCTAGCTAGCTAGCTATTTTCGTTAACTTACATATTTAACAACTTACTGAACCTAACCTAATTGATAGGTAGTTGCTTGCTGTGTTGAGGGTACGTATATATTGCAATTCCCGTATTGGAAATCATATGTGGGATATACACAAATGTGAGTCATGAATGTTGAATATTTATACAATAGGATCGATCCCAGGCCATTTTACGGTACCCAAAATACAACAGTTCTGACAATATGCTGCAATGAATAACTAAATTTCGCCGTCGTATGCAGTAAAATCAAAAAATACGAAAGGAAAATATTAAAAATCATAGCTACTATCGTCGTTCAAGCTTTTATTAACGTTGCAAACGAATCGCATCAATTATTTGATGCACGAATATAAAATGTGAAAATGTTATTCTCATAATATTTACTCGACTAAATAAATCGATTCCAATTTGCATCGCAGATTATTAAATTAACGTTGACTACCGACTTAGTCGATTTAAATTAAATCGCAGGGCCCCTAAGCCCTTAACTACAATGATTAATCTTCGAGTATTGAAGCGAGGAGTTAGTGGCGAACGCAGTAACGGATTATCCATATAGTTAATATAGGCAACTGCCTATGGGCCCCATCGTCGCCGTGGGGCCCCGCGGCCGATGAGAACCATAAGCCTCAGTACTTTCATTAGTAAAACATATTATATATTTTTTGTTACATAATTAAGAACTACTCAATTATGTTTATATACATAGGTGCTATAAAACAATTTATTTTAATTTGTTTATTACATTATAGGCAAGTATTTGATCTCAATCTCACCTGATGGTAAGTGATTATGAGATCTATGGTGGAGCATACTTGCCTAGGTAGGAAGGCGGCAGTAGATCGAGACGCTACATTCACTAGGCACATGCAGCGCAACTGATCTGACCCGCCATCCATGATATAATATAATAAGTCAAATATAAAACAAAGTCGTGTTCGTTACACCATTTCTAATTCAAGAACGGGTGGGCCGACTTTTATGATCTTTGATTATTTATTTTATTACTTAAAACAAAACAGGCAACGGGGTTCGAATCCTGGTACGGATAAACTTGCATTACTTTCTGTGGGACCGTATATATTATAGTTGGGGTCTTCGTCTGGTGATTATAATAGAAAAAAAATATAATCTTTGTATGAAAATCCATATTAGTAAACAAAACGGTTTAAATAGTACCTTGCTAGAGGTACTATTTAAACCGTTTTGTTAGGTAGAGGGTTTTTAGTGTTGTCGCTAGGTAGAGGGGCCCATGAAATATATTACCTAGGGGCCCTCTACATAGCTCAATCCGGCCCTGGGCGAGCGTCAACGTTGACGGCTCAAGCATTCCGCTATTGTTGAACTTGAAACAGTGAATAGATTGCTCAAATTTGATTTAAACTCGGCAAAGTTCTCCCTGACCGCGGATCCGAACAAATTTGTATAAATTATCTGTTTCCTATTGTGAGGGCAACCCCGAGACAAAGGGTTTTGAGTTAAGTATCGGGGAGCCTACTGTGGCTTGTGTTATTCGGGCTTTGTTTGACATTTTGTTTCGAATATTTTAGACGATTGTTTAGGGTGCCGTTGTGAATATTTTGGAAAACGATTTATGCAATTGGGGAATGCAATTGTCATTATATAATGTCTCCGTGAATATTTTACAGGTACCCTCACGCCTGTAATTCCTGAAGGGGTAGGCAGAGGTACAGTGTAGTGGACCTATATTTCGATGGTATTTTGGTCCCAATAGAAGGCGGGCCTATTGCCATTATACCGGGCAGTTTTCTTCTCTATATAAGGAGGATTTAGATCCTAGTCCATCATGCTAGCCCAGTGCGGTTGCGTGAACTTAACACGACTTTGAAAGACGTGCACGTTTCCTCACGTTGTTGGCCTTCACCGTACAGCAAGTGATAATCATATTTGAAAATGAGATCACACATGATCATTTGGAAATCTCAGAGGTGCGAGCAAGGGGTTGAACCTGCACACCTTGTTTTCAAGACGAGGGTTCTAGCAACTTTGCTGTCACCGTTATATTTTTATCCACATTTGTTAATGGTTTAATTATTTTTCTTCTACAACGAACGATCAAGCAAAAATGTCGCAAACCAAAACACAACTTAAGTATACATGCCAAAATATCATTACCAGGGTAACATGACCATGTTAAAAGCTAATAATAGTTAAAGGACACATAAAGCGCTCCTCCTTTAAGCGTAACAAACACTCCCGTGTGTACAGACTCCGTAATCGCGGGTACCAGGCTGTCATAAAAAGCTAATATTATTGTGCGTAAATCGACCTTTAACACTGCGCTCGGCACACTAAGGTGTTTTAGTACTAGAGAAGATTTTGTGTATAAACAACAGTTTGCAAATATTTTCGACTTTGCGCACGTATAAGTAAGTTTTAATATAGCTTATTTTGCTATTATTATATAGACACATATTTTCAAAGTCATATGTTTGGAAGTGAGAGCCAGAGCTACATTTTATTGAATAAGTTTGATAATATGAGTTTAAATGTAATATTTGGACACTAATATCATTTAATATTGTAAAATTGCTGTAAACATGTAAGAAATCGCCGTTGTGCAAAATAAATACTTAACAAAATCCCAAACTGAAGCAACAAAACGAAAGAAAAGACAGATATGTTTTGATTTAATTCTTACTTCAAACGGAAAATTCCATTAATAAACCGGCATTTTATTTCCGAAATCCATGCCGCGATTAAAATATGTCAGTGTGAGGTACTTACGTACATTTAAAAATGGAATGGCGCGAAGGCATAGGAACAAAGCCATTGTTTTCGCTCGCAGACACTTTTCTTCGGAATTAAAATAATAATGTTTCGACCGTTGTGCAGCCTAGTGCGACTTTTGTTGGTGTAATTGAAAATTATTCTTGTGTTTCATGTTCTCTTAGTACATCAATATCGTCGCTGATGCCACCTACGAGCGGCAACAAAGGAATTTTGACTTTATTTGTATGTAATTCAATAAGATCAAACCAGAATTTGAGTAGAAATACTAGATTGGATAATGTAATATTTTCCGAATATCTACATTGAGAATAAACAAAAGCTGTAAAAACTCAGTAGAGATTATTCTTGTAGAACCGATACGTTCTTGAGCTGTAAGCAAACTAACAAAGAAAACAATCGTACCTCAAAGATTATTCTCACACATACTAACGTTTGCAGGGCTATATTCAAAAACTACTCATAAAAATTTACTCCTCAACAATTTAAAGATCTTTCAAAAAAAGAGCAACCATGGAGTTTCTCGCCCGTTCTTCTCCTTAGGAACGGCATTCCAAACGGGCGGTAAAGTTGTAGCTTAGCAGTTTGTAACAATTTTGACGATTCATAAGTACTGTTAATGGTTTACATGAAATATTTTGATACTGACTATCTCACATTGTTCCAGCGAGTCCTATCCACTGACACCGCTCCCCAACGAAGTGGGTGGAGGCGTCATCACCGAAGGCCCCTCGCTGCTCCTCGCGACCTGGACCCCCAAGGGCCACGGCCTCATCACCGTGAAGGACTACGACATATACTACAGACCAGCGCCCAGGTCCTCCACCGGGTATAGAGTCACGGATACTGGAGTGCCGGGGACGATACATCATGGAGTACCAGACTGGTTGTATGAAGGTGAGATCACAATATCAATTATGCGTTCATACCAGAGCCCCAAGTCTGCTAACACAATCGATTCATAATCGAATAGCAACCGCATGGTTACTGTCACTTTTGACAGATATTGTATGGGATATTTGTCAAAAGAGACAGTTATTATGGTGGTTGCTGTTCGATTATGAATCGATTGTGTTAGCAGACTTAGGGTCCTGGTACGTGGGCGGGCACATATCTTGAAGAAACGATGGCCGTTGGAGCAAGGGTTTTTATATGGCGATCATGAACCGGAAGACGCGTGTAGGATGGCTTGGTGTAGAATTGACGGCGGAGGAGTGTAGTCTGGAAGTCATTGGGGGAGGCCTATGTCCTACAGCTGATTTGATTTATGCGTCGATGACTTACTTCAAATGTCAGTGTTGAACTTAGTCGGAGCTTTTGTTCATAGGGATACCAAGTAAAGAACTTTTGGTTTAGTACAAAACTTAAAAAAAAACTTCATTGTTGCATATTGATTTCTTATATTTACGCGAATACTACACATTGAAATAAGACAAATTTTACGGATTTTATCGCGTTTATTTTTTGTTTTTTACGTTCCCGACGTTTCGGCTACTTTACAGCAACCATCCTCCCGTCCTACCGTGACCATGGTTGCTATAAAGCAGCCGAAACGTCGGGAACGTAAAATTCAAAAAATAAAATCCGTAAAATTAGTTTTATTTAAATATATTGTTGCACTCATGGCCTGAAATACCATGAGCAAAATGTGAGTGACTCGTGGCAACAGAATTATTAACTGAATTGTAGAAGGCACCCCACCATCTTGAGAGCTTGGACTTAATATTTCAAATATTTCCTCGTAGCTAACGCTAGGCTTCAATTACACGGTCGACGTCACGCGGCACAATGCTACAATAAAGCCGTTTGCTCACAAAGGAAAGCACCGGATCGAGTGGAGCCGGTCAGTTTTAATTTCGCACCGAGCTGCGAACTGGAAAGTCTCGAGGTTGAATTCGTAGACTCCTTAAAATTGACTTCTGTAACGACGCCCCTCTGCCGTAAAATAGATAGCACGGCCCCTAGGGATGCCCTCGATGAAATTCGATATTTATCGATAATTCCCTTTTTCAATATGGCGGGTGCCCGTTCGGCCGGACGTTGTAATTCCAATAAAAGTTCCGAAAGAACGTAAGGCGCTTTCCTCGTGAAAAATGAATTCAATTTTTGGGGCTCTAATCCTGTAAACGGACTCCAGTAATACCTTTTTTTCTTGTGAGGTATGAAGGTACTTCGTTATTAGGTAAGTAATAATGTTCAGCGAACACTTCTATTACTTAAACAGACTTGTGGAATATTTCAATTTGCTTGGAATAGAATTTCTTCGTTCCTTACAGCTGCCGTATAGTATCAGGGAATTACTTTTGAGTGGAATATTTCAGTCGTAAGTAATTAACTTGGGCAGCTATTATATATTTATGTATCACTAGCTGCGCCTCGCGGTGTTACTCGCGATTAAAAGTATCTCGTTACCCCTTAACTCACTACCTATGCAAAAAATCATATCCATGCTTTGCTCGATGAAAACTTAAAACAAATCTACCCCACGGGAACCATACATTTTTCCGGTATAAAAAGGTAGCCTATGTGCTATTCCCGACTATAATCTATCTCTGTGCCAAATTTCATCCAGATCCATTCACCCGTTCTGGCGGTATTGAGTAACAAACATCCATCCATCCAAACTTTCACATTTATAATATTAGTGGGATTAGTGGGAAAGGTATCACTGCAGTACCTATAATTTACTAAATGATTTCCACAAAAAAAATTAACCGTCAAGAAAATTCTTTTTTTAAACGACCTATACCAGTTCTTTCTGTCGAACTAAATCGTTTGACGATAATGTATCTCATAATGCATTGTCATTTTAAACTCCACATAAAACATGTCCGCATACTCGAAATGCGCAACCCGAGTGCCGAAATCTGGCAACTAAGCGCACAAAGAGAATATAAAACTGCGGAGTGCAAATGAGCAGAGTGCATGAGCTCGTTAGACATAAAAACAGTTGAAGCTGCTCTAGCCGCCATTTATTCTTACAAACAACGCAACGGCCTATTTTTAAAACTAGAACGTCATGTTTTTATAATCAAACATTATTTTGATAGACCAATGAGTTTTTATTTATGGCCAATAAGTATAGATTTCAAATTTAGAATGATGGGATAGTACTTTTTTAAAAATTGAATTTTATAATTTCTTAAAATAAATTTATTGCTTGGGTGCATATTGCCATGTATAACAAAATCCTTATAAGTGTACCGAGATTTTTTTTTTATTCTGTAAAAAAATCATTAATGTCTCACGTGCGACCTACTTATTATATTTAGACAGCCTTATTATATTTATAGATACACCCCTAAATTTATGGGAGCTTACAAATATCTAATTGCTTTGTAATCCCATTGTGAATTTCCATATATTTTGGATACCAAGTTGTGTACTTTTTGAAATTTTAAACATGTTTCGAAGCCAGCAATTCGAGTAAAATTTCCCAAAATCATTAATTTCTCATGAAACTCCCAAGTTTTAAGCGAATATACCTACTTAGCTTATCTTATCTTGGATATTGCCACCGAGTGCCAGTTTTGGGGGACGCAGCGCCACCTTAATGACGCCAACTTTTAATCTCGGCACAGATCTGAATATGACGGTACAACGGTTTTATAGGTCTGTGGAGCGTGCTTTCTAAAATTAAGACTTAATTTGTTGGGATTAAGCTTTTAAATCAGTAACACGTTCATTCTCGTGTGCTCCCATGCACATGTGCATACTAGATCTTAAGGCCTAACATTGATGAACAATTACGTAGATAGGTAATTCTAGTACTAACGCGATATCGTTAATATCCCAGCTAGCACACTCGTGTACTTTATTATATAGCACTTTATTATATAGCAAGAGCTATATGTTGCCCTGTGTTGTTTTGATGTAGCTAAACTAGCTAGCGTTCTACCAACTTGGCTATCACTATGACTGAGTAGCAGGTGCGCTGTGCAGCCCAGTTTTTTGGTGCCAATTCCGAGCGCAAGAAACCTATCTACGTCTCCCTTAATATACATCGATGGCTGCTAACATAATTCGCTCACGATTAAAATGCGTAGTTGTATTTGTCACTTGACAGCTTAAGTTGTTTTTGGGACTAGGCCCGCCGCAGGCCGCCAAAAATTGTAAAATTATAAATTCAAAAATCCGACTGCGTCAAAACGGAAAAATAAAAAACCAAGTCTAGTAGCGATTTTAACAGTCGGGTCCCATTATTGGGAAGACTTGAGCCGGTCTAGATTCTCAGTAAGTCTCAACTTTTTAAAGTCGATTCTGGAGTTTTTATTTATTTTTAAAAACATTTATGCAATGCAATAAAATAAAACATTGTGACGTAATAAAATGTGTCACTAATAAATCAATGAACAACTGCCGTCGTTCGCATGAAAACCTATTTACATAGCATTTCATGATGACATCGGCATTGCGGCACAGACACTGTAAATGCATACAAATGAATTAAAACGCAATACACCTAATCAATACTAATACATTTATAGGGCACTTTATTGAAAAAGATAAAGGCCTAAGTGGGCGTGGACTTCTTGGCGGGAAGTTGAACCGTAAAGTTATGAATTTTGTTTTATTTCCCAAAAAATATGTTTCTTTGTTAAATGTAATGTAATATGAGCGTAGTGTACCCATAATACAAGCGTTTCGGGACCGTATAGTTGGTGTGTTCGTATAGCGATATTTATAATTATTATTTATACTACGTCCACGAAAACGAAAACGCGGGTAAAGCTGCTAGACTATAATTTTGAATGAAAACAATCTCAGTAAGTAACCTTCTCAGCTTTATAACGCATCCACCCACACATGTATATTACCGAAAACCATTTACGTAATGACACCCCCCTCTTTCGAGGGTAGCGTCTAACATTATCCCGAAGAGATCCCATTCAGCTTTCGGGAATGTCTAACAAAAACTTTGGGTTACAATGCAAATTAACATTTTAATGGATCGCCTTGAATCGCGCGTACTTAGCGCTTTTTATGGATGTTTGAATGTGAAACACGGATGATGAGAATTAATGATATGAAAAGATCTTTATTTATCACCACAAGCCTAAATATGTACATTGTGATATAGAATTATGAAAAGCCAGGGCTCATGCAAACAAATGCTTGTTGTGGATCGCTGGTGCCTGTGGTGGGTTACAAAAAATCCTCTATGAGAAGTCATCAGCTCACGAAAACTGGTTTAAATTCAAAAACATGATAAGTTACTACATCAACAATTTGTCTAAAAACCAAAATCGTGAGTAAAATACTTATATATATATATATATATATTATATCTCAGAGGAGTTCGGTGTTGCTGGCTTGTTTAATTATAGATCAACTTGTTTGGTTTATACTTGGAAAAGTTGACAAGCCGAGGGTCAGTGGTGGGTTCCTCTTCCCCATTTGTTTAATACGGGATACGTTTGTATGAAGTGCGAGAATGATAGGATTTGCAATGTTTATTGTGAATTCACCTGAGAAGTCAGGCATTACTCGCGAGTTTGCCTCGACACATGCCGCGCGTGGCCGTTTCACATTTACCCCGAGCAGTCAGCTTAAACAATGTCAATATTATAAACAGTCAGACAGCGAGCTAAATGACAGATTATCATATTATTATTATGCTCAGGCGAGGCAGTATGAGCATTTGCCTCGAGCGAACCACATCCTGTCTGGGCGAAGCAATGGACCCTAGCAAGACTTGTGAGACAGCTCGATCGTACGGTACGCGGCTAAATACTTTTTTATTCTTTGATCTTTATGATAATAGCAAGATGATATGATTAAATCATTTGTTGCATATTCTCAATGCCAGTGTGTCACAAAACAAAGCACGGAGGATAGACTCGACAGCCGGAAATCCGGATGAGATTATCTTCCGACGCGGTAGTGATAACATTATGTATGAAAGCGTTTTACTGATGAAACTAATGTTATATTATTTATTTTGATAGTGTACAAATGATTAATACACTTATACGATAATATACACTTTCATTTCAAGGTTTTGTTTTACATGTTGATTTCTTATATTTACGCGAATACTACACATTGAAATAAAACTAATCTTACGGATTTTATCGCGTTTATTATTCGTTTCTTATGTTCCCGAAGTTTCGGCTACTTTACAGCAACTATGGTCACTGAAAGACTAGTTTGAACTGGGGTGTCATATTAAATTGTTGCTTGCGGTCCGATCTACGCAAAAAGTGCTCACAGTGTCTTGAGGTCTTGCAATGGCACGCTTAGTTTTGGATTTAATTATATTAATTACTGGTTCCCAAATCGGCGGTGGTTTTGTTACGAAATGAGATGCGATGAAATAAAATGGATATGAATATGGCCTCACCCACAACTTAGCGGGTATTTTGCCGATGTCAAGTAATTAATAACAATAACACATTATAAATTAAATTATGGATGTGACATGATGATATAAAAATTATGTGATAACTTGAATTTTAATGTTTATTTTTTGTCTATTAACTGTTGATAGTATTTGTTAATATTATAATTACTAAACGTGCTTGAGTGCAGGAATCTAATATTAAATGGTGAAACTTGACTTTTATAATTCTCTTAAGAAGTCCAGTAATTTGTCAGTCAAGTAGCCTTAATATTACTGATAGAGTTAGGAGGATTTATTAGGTCTAGAATAAGGCGTTTAAGACATGTGTGTAATGTGTTTCACGGCCTGATTAGGGCAGTTGGTAGTGACCCCTTGCTTTCCGTGCTGGGGTTCCCGGGCTCAAATCCTGGTAGAGACAAACTTTGCATGATGAGCACGAATGTTTGTACCCAAGTCATGTATGTTTAATATCTATATAAGTAATATATACTAGGTTCACCACCAGTCTATTGGTCGTCACCCATAATACAAGCACTGCTTAGTGTGGGACCGTATAGTTGGTGTGTTCGTTTGGCGATATTGATTATTTAATTATTTATAAGTTATATATGACAGCAGAAGGTTAGTGTTGCCATCAAAGAAAAACAAAACCATAGATAGACTGCCTAAACCAGTGTTGTCAACAAATAAAAATATACTCAAATAGTAGAAATAGTGTAAAAATGGACAAACAAATGCAGCTACTATTGGAGAAGATGAATGAGATGAAAGAAGAGTTCCACAAGCAAACGAAAACCCTTACTGAAAGCTTCACAAGATCCCTAGCAACCACCATCGATGAAAAATTGAAACCCCTTGTCGAGGAAAATATAAAACTTAAGAATGAGGTCACTGTTTTGAACAATAAAGTACATAACCTAGAACGTGAGGTAAGAAAAAATAATGTTATCCTCCACGGATTAGAAGAAAATGAAAATAATAACACAGAACTAATGGAACTAACGTTGGAAACTTTCAATAAAGTTAGCAAGGACACAGGACTTGATAACTGGGATAAGTGGGAAATAAGCAAAGTACAAAGGCTAGGTAAACGAGAAGATAAAAAAAGAAGACCCATCTTAATCACACTTACCCTAGCATGGCGGAAACTAGATTTGTTGCGTAATAGTAAGAAGCTCCCCCAAAACGTATACATTACAGAGGACTACCCCAAAGATGTCCTAATTATTAGGAAGGAACTTAAAGCTAAACAACAAGAAGAAATAAAGAGAGGAAATATGGCGTTCATTAGGTACGACAAGCTTATTATAAAAGACAGGGAAAACAACGAAACCAAAGGGAATGAAAAGAGGAAACGAGCACCAACCGCTTCCCCCACACAGTTGAAGAATAATGATGAAACTGGAGTAGCAGCCCCATCAAAAATTAATAAAACTAACCCATTAGGGCTAATACGTCGTACCAAACCAAATTCAACTACGGGAATAGCCATACAATGACAACCAGCGCACATCAGAAACCGGAAACCAACCAATAATACCCAGCAAAACAGAAACACACACATAACAAAAAACCAAACCCTTTCCCCAAGCCGGTCAGCGGTCACCGTGGGGAAAAATGACCGCCACCCTCCAACGATCAACGAACATAAGAAAAAACGCAAGGCTAAGAAAAAACAGAAACCCAATAAGAACCCCTACAATAACATTCATATTGCAACCCTAAACACATTAACCTTACGAACAGATGAAAGACTCCAAGAACTACAGAATGCTTTACAAGAAATCAAATGCGACATCCTTGGATTAAGTGAAATTAGAAGATTCGGAGACCAAATTGAAGAGTATAGTAACTACATACTCTACTACAAGGGAGAGACAAAAGGACAGTACGGTGTCGGATTTCTAATTAAAAAGGAACTAAAAAAACACATCATGGAATTAAGAGGTATCTCTGAGAGAATTGCCGTACTTAACATTCGCCTACCTGGCTTTGAAAACGAGTGGTCTATAGTACAAGTATATGCACCGACTGAGGCAGCAGATGAGAAAGCAAAAGATGATTTCTACACAAGCTTATCTGATACTATAGACAACTCATACAAAAATATTATTGTTATGGGAGATTTCAATGGAAAAATTGGAAAACAAAATCAAGGAGAAGAATTTATAATGGGAAAGTTCGGTACAGGAAAAAGGAGTCCAAACGGGAAAAGACTAATAAATTTGGCTCTTGAAAACAACCTAACATGTATGAACAGCTGCTATAAGAAAAGGACATCAAAAAAATGGACCTGGATTTCACCAGATGGCTCATACCGGAATGAAATTGACTACATTTTCAGCAACCAACCCAAAATGTTTCACGACGTTAATGTAATCAACCAGCTGAATTTTAATACCAATCACCGCATGGTTAGAGCAACATTACACTATACTAGAAACAGAAAACATTGTAAAAACTCGGGATACTATAAACTCTACCAGACCCTGCAGCAAACACCAATATACAATACAAACAAAACAACAAAGGACACAAACCATATACAAGAAATGTATAATAACGAAATAAATGATATGTATAAAACAAAAAAATCCACAATCACAAGACCAGAAATACTAAGCCTCAAAACAAAAGAATTAATTCTAAAAAGAAAGGACATGTTTAAAAATAAAAGAAACAAGACGGTTTTGAAAGAGATTACCAAAATAAGTAAGGAAATCAGTAGCAATATAAAAAAAGACAGAGCAAAAAGAAGAACGGAGCGTATAAACTACCACATAATGAAAACGGGAGGAATAAAGAAAGCACTCAAGGAACTCCGAGAATCAAAAGCATGGATACCAAAACTAAAAAACAAAAGCAAGAAACTAGAGACGAAAAGAGGCCCCATAATAGACACTGCTACTGACTTCTATAGAAAACTATACTCAACTAAAACTACACAAGAAGACAACTTAAACTTAGAAGAAGAAAACGAGGAAATAGTCCCCCCAATATCAGAAAGAGAAGTCGAATATTCAATTGGAACGCAAAAGAAGGACAAAGCACCAGGACCAGACTTTATCACAAATGAGACTATAAAGGAATTACTACCACTTACACTGAAAAGAATAACCAACGTCTTTAATACTCTATTGGACACAGAGTACATTCCTACACAGTGGACTAATAGTACAATAATTTTGATTTTCAAAAAAGGAGACAAAGATGACATCGGTAACTACCGCCCCATCAGCCTCATGTCTAATTTGTACAAGATATTTTCAAAAATAATTTTAAACCGCATTGCAAAAACTCTTGACTCTCAACAACCTAGAGAACAGGCAGGATTTAGGTCAGGATACTCAACATTAGACCACATACACGCACTCAAACAGGTAATAGAAAAATGTCAAGAGTATGGACATCCCCTGTACTTAGCATTTGTGGATTACAACAAGGCTTTTGATTCATTGGAACACTTTTATATTTGGAAAGCCCTGAAAAATCAAGGCGTAGAGCCAAAATATATAAGAATAATAAGAAATATCTATTACAACAGCTCAGCACAAATAAAACTAGAATCACAGGGCGAAAGTTTCCCAATTCAAAAGGGGGTAAGACAAGGAGATCCACTCTCGCCAAAACTTTTCTCAGCAGTACTGGAAGAAGTCTTCAAGACCTTGAATTGGGACAACTTAGGAATAAACATACATGGCACAAAACTCAACCACCTAAGATTTGCGGATGACTTGGTACTACTAACCGATAAACCAGAAACATTGCAATTCATGCTCCAAGAACTTGCTATAAAAAGCCAGGAAGTTGGCCTATCTATGAATAAAACAAAAACAAAAATAATGACAAATAGAACAGAAGAAAACATACTTATAGACAGTGAACCTTTGGAGTATGTAGAATCCTATATATATCTGGGGCAAATCATCTCATTCAAAGACCAGCTCGAACAAGAAATCGACAGAAGAGTCACAAATTCATGGAAGAGATTTTGGTCCCTAAAAGACATCATGAAGGGCAACCAATACTCCATCGGTATAAAAAGAAAACTCTTTAATATTTGTATTCTTCCAATCTTAACATACGGATGCCAAACATGGGCCACCACAAGAAAAATGCACAACAAGTTGAGGACTTGCCAGAGAAGCATGGAAAGGAGTATCTTGGGATATAAAAGGAAAGACCGAAAACGAGCCACGGAACTTAGAAAGATAACAAAATTAGAGGATATTAATAGAAAAACCAAACAACTAAAATGGCGGTGGACAGGCCATATGTTAAGGGAGCCAGTGGAAAAATGGACCAAAATCTTGACAGAGTGGATCCCAAGATACAACGCAAAAAGGAAAAGAGGCAGACAAAATAAAAGATGGTCAGACGATTTAAAAAGAGCAGCCGGGCCACTATGGCTGAGAGTGGCCAGAGACAGGGAAGCTTGGAAAGAGTTGGAGGAGGCCTATGTGTCCTCAGGATACACTGACACAGAGCAAGTACCGGACTGATGTGCAAACTTTAATTTTATTTTATTATATTCTATAACTTTTTTATTTACTTTACTTGTTACATTTTCTTGTCAGTAATAAAGGCTATTTTATTTATTATTATTATTTTATATTATAAGTTATATTTTACCAACTTTAAATCACTTGTAAACAAACAGCCCTCATTCAATTCAACTAAATTAACGATATGTCACAAGTAATTGCGCGCGGCGGTGTTACCCGCGATAAAAAGTATGAAAAATTAAAACAGCTATCCCACGGGAACCATACATTTTACCGGGATAAAAAGTAGCCTATGTGCTATTCCAGACTATAATCTATCTCTGTGCCAAATTTCATCCAGATCCGTTCAGCCGTTCGGGCGTAAAAGAGTAACAAACATCCATCCATCTATCCATCCATCCAAACTTTCACATTTATAATATTAGTATATATATATAGTATATAGTATATGCTGTATTGTATACTTTGTATACAATTAGGACAATCATTTTGGCAATACGCACTTCACGAACGCTGCGCGCGCGCAGTAATCGTTCTGCAGACGTCATTCGGTTGACAGATGCGACGGATTTATTAGACGCCGGCTAAAATTGGATTGCTATGATTAACTATTATGTTTCTTGGTACGCTATGATTGCATCTGTGCCAACCCGCTTTGGTCGGGTGCAATACCCCATCATGCTTAATCCGAGGACTTCTTTTTCCCTCTAATGTCGATAAGACGTAAGCAGATACATAAAATGACCATAATACTTAAAGATATGAAAAATTTAAGTCCAAGACCAGTGTTAAGTCAAATCCACAGACTTATATACATGATATCTTTAAAACCATGCGGCCGGCTATCACTATGACTATAGCTACTACGGCAATGACTACGGCTAAAGCTACTACGACTACAGCTACTTCGGCTATGAGCCCTACTTCTATGACTACGATTACAACTAGTATGGCTATACGTACGACTAAAGCTACTACGACTACAGCAACTACGGCTTTGACTACGAATACAGCTACTACGGCTATGACTCCTCCTACTATGAATACGGCTACAGCAACTACGGCTATGAGTCCTACTACTATGACTACGATTATAACTAGTATAGCTATACCTACGACTACAGCTACTACGGCTATGACTTCTAATATTATGACTACGACTACGGCTACTGCGACTTTGACTCCTCCAAAAGAAAAGAAAAACAAATGCTGTCAACGTGCACGCAGCAAGACTACTACAACGACTTCTATGACTATGATTTCTAGGATGACTACAACGAGTACGTCTACTACCTCCTACAACAACCTACATACCTACTACCTACATATCTACTACTACAAGCGAAGATTTATCTCAGACTCTAAATGCAGTCAACATGAAAGCAGCGAGCTTTGCTGCTTAAACTATAAAACGGTTCATTGTTATAGAAGAAGTCCTGGACACCCGCACGGCGCTCTGGATGTCGGCGGACGGCCACATGGTGCTGTACGCCACCTTCAACGACAGCCTGGTGCACGAGCAGAAGTACCCCTGGTACGGAGCGGCACTGGACACGGATGATCCAGCTAAGGTATGATAACAGCAGGGAAGGAGGATATAGGCCAGTTCCTTATAACAACACTGGTAACATCAAGCTGATGTTAGTCACTTAGTTTTAAAGTTCAATCCATATTAATTGCTTGTGTATTTGATCTAGACGTACCCGGAGATCAGAAGTGTGAGGTACCCAAAGCCGGGGACCAACAACCCGACAGTGACGCTCACAGTAGCTGACATCGCTGACCCGAAGCACATTCGCACACGCCATCTCACTCCACCTAAAGCAATCCTTGAAGAGGGGTAAGTGAATAATAAAACCATATTCAATGAATCTCTTATGGACTTGAATATACTATTGCTGCTACCAGGGTGCTATAAATTGATAGGTCTTTTCTTCCTAAGCTACCATTAAAATACTTTCCGTTCTAGTTTGGACCAAATTTAATGCGTATTAAAGATGAATTCCTATTGTAACCACGTGTACGCGGTCACCGCGGCTATTTACAAATACGGTATTTTACCGGGATGGTATAAATCGATAAAAGGTATTTAGTTGCAATTCAAATTTGTTTTCATTTTGCATTTAGATCGAATACTATTTCCTACTGCAAACTAAATAAATAAGAGATCATTATCTTAATCCTGCCTCGTGCCATAATATACGCAACCACATAACACAACTCTGCGTACGTCTGGAAACTCTATTTTAGTAGGTACTTTACGTACTTCAGATAATTCCCCAACAAAAACTGAAGCCAAATACTTGCCTACTTTGTCTCATGTTACAAATCAAAGAGCACTTGATGTAAACGACCGCGGGAGCGTTTTAAACCGCTGTAAACCATAAAACGTGCAAGTCAAATGAAGAAAACCCATAAAATATAAAACGCGGACCGACCCCGATATTAAATGTGTGTACGTTTTAAATAATAATCGCCGGAGCTCTCGATTTTGAAATCTGAAATGAAAATCTTGAATTCGTCGGAGTGATTCCGTAAAGAAACAATGACTTATTCATAAATGTATTTCTGGCAATGTTTGAGATAAATTCGTTCTGTCGCATTCAAGATGTACACATTGGGAATTTTATTTTTATTTCGGCTAGCAACACCATTGGAAGTTAAGTTATTAAATCTCTTACAATGTATGATATATATATATATATATATAATTATTATTAACTGTTGGTATAATTTTCAGGATCCGGTGTGTTTTAATTAAATATTTTTTGCACCAAATCATTAATTATATCTTCACCCTTTTATATTATCCTGGTACTTCTACTGGCCAAGTTTTACTTTTATTATAGATAGTGCTGGCTCCCACTTGAAATAGAGCATTTCAAAGGTTCACTGGCCTCCAGTGAAATTAGTGATTTCAGTGGGGCCGGGTGCTCCCCCTCTGAAATGCTCTATTTCAAGGGGGAGCCAACACTATCTATAATAAAAGTAAAACTTGACCAGTAGAAGTGGAGCCAACATATAGTAACTACTTCCTTGTACCATATGTTAAAAAAACAATAACAGGGGCGATTTGGGGATCCTTTCCTAAAATCCCTACGCAAGGCGAAGCCCGGGGAAGAATCCCCACATGTAGTATTTTCCGTGGGGACTTTGAGTATGAACCAGTGGTCATCAAGCTTCAAAACTGTCACGTTGTTCCAGTGACTACTACTTCACGAGTGCTCAGTGGGTCTCCCTGACCGAGGTGTGCGTGGTCTGGCTCACCAGGATGCAGAATTTGTCCGTGGTGTCTGTGTGCAAGAGTCCCATGTGGTACTGTCAAGAGGTAAGTATCTATTGTACAGGATATACCATCAACTAGATTTAAAGAAAACATTGCTGTGAGCTGATAGCGAGCAATGTAGGATCACACCAGGTCCCAAGTCTGCTAACATAATCGATTGATAATCAGACAGCAACCGCATGGTAACTGTTAGATATTGTATGGGATATCTGTCAAAAGTGACTGTTACTGTGGTGTTGCTATTCGATTATGAATCGATTGTGTTAGCAGACTTGGGACTACTAGCGTAGGACTACTAGCGTAGATGCGTAGATACAGGACACTTTTACTTATGATATGGAGAATCCCTACCCACTAATCCCACTAATATTATAAATGCGAAAGTTTGGATGGATGGATGTTTGTTGTTCAATCACGCCAGAACGGCTGAACGGATCTGGATGAAATTTGGCACTGAGTAAGTTTATTACTTTTTATCCCGGAAAATGCACGATTCCTATGGGATAGCGCTCAGGAACCGTGCATTTGCAAAACGACATAGAGAAAGAGGGCATACTTTTTAATCGCGGGTAACACCGCGGGGCGCACCTAGTAATAATATAATACAGACTTCTAACAAATGTTTATTATTAAGTTTCTTAATATAATTATTTTCTTCGAACTAACCCTAAGTATATACCACCTAGATATCTATATAATATCTGCCGTAAAATGCCATAAACAAAATCTTTTCTTGACCTATTCTTTAACAGGTCTACAGAATATCATCAGGTACCGAAGGCTGGGTGGAATCTGCACCGTCGCCTCTCTGGTCTGCCGGCGGAGGCGCCCTAGTTACCCTGGCCCCGATCAGGGACGGCCCCGCGGGGCTGTTCCGGCACATAGTGAGGACCGAACATAACGCACATGGCCCCAGGGCTCTGCCGCTGACTCATGGCAGCTTTGATGTAGTGGAACTGCTGGCGTGGGACCATGCTAATCAGCATATGTGAGTATATATAATAATTCCAGTCCTTTTTTTAATGCCCCACTGCTGGGCACGGGCCTCCCCTCAATGCAAGGGGGCTTAGTCCATAGCCCACCACGCTGGCCCAGTGCGGATTGGTGGACTTCACACATCTTTCGAGGGGTTCTCTTAGAGTCAAGTCAAATTACTTTAAATCTAATCTCTAGTTTTTTTCCTATTGATACAAAATAATAATTTCATCTCGTACGTACTTGTGCACGCTTATCGACTTGTTGAGTTTTTTTAAAGTACAACAATGATACTTCCTACTAAAATATAAGTCATTCTTATAACAAGTTGGTACACGTACCACAACTATAGAGATTCTTGAAAGTTTCAAATAAGAACTTGTGGTAATTAATAGGGGTCGATTTTTAGACCTCGCCCGACCCCACGATATCGATCACTTTGGGAATACCTGTATTAAAAGCATCTACGTACAGATATAACCAACCGCAGGCCAGGTAATGGATGCTATGTTTCCAGATATTACCTCGGTATACCAGAAGGGAAACCAGGACAGCAACACCTATACAGAGTTTCGTCCGAGGCGCCTCGGCCGGGCTCGCCGCAGAAGCTGCCTTACTGCGTAACATGCAACTCTCAAGTAAGTTCCCCCGTCTCAAGTCGTTAATCTATACTAGTTAGTATGTATAAAGACATTAAGTTGGTTATTGATGAGTTTGGATGATAATCCGATTGTGAGAATGTTCTCACTTGTAAGTAAGCTACATTATACTTCATGGAGGTTACGCGGGTGGAGCCGTGGACAGAAGCCAGTCTGCAAGAATAGCCTGACTTATTATATACAACTTATGTAGATTTTTTTATATGGCTATCTACTATCTAATTGATAAAACTAGGCTGTACTTGGCGGAAATCCATTGTTAAACAAACGGGAGAAGAGGAACCCACCACTAACACTCGGCTTGTCAACTTTTCCAATTATAAACCAAACAAGTTGATCGATAATTAAAGAAGCCAGCAACACCGATCTCTAAGGTGTTAGTCGAGAAACTATCTATCACGAGTGTCGGGACCCCAATTAATATACAATTCTCCGCGAAACGATGCGAATCTAAAAAAGTATACAGTACAAATATAAACTTACTAAAATTCTACTTTTATGTATTTGTCTGTCATGTTGTCACACCCAGCCATCCCCGTCAATAAACCTGGAGTACTACGGCAATTTGGCGTCCTCTGGGGACAGCAACTGGGACAACGACTGGGATGAGGATCTCCCCGTCACATCCCCGACAACCAGTAGGAAGAAGAAGAAGAAATACCCAGGTATTCTTCTGAGCTGTCAACATTCAGTACTGTCTTGATTATAATAACAATAATTTCCCTTAAACATTATTTCCCCCCACAGACGGTTACCTTCAAAACGCTCCGTGTTTATACCACGAGGCACACTTCAGTCCCTCGTCCGCGTACTTCGTGCTGGAGTGCCTCGGACCGGGAGTACCAGTCTTCAGCCTGTACCGGACCGCGCTACCGGACCCAAGAGCGCTGCTGCATATGGAGAATAATACTATTGTGAAGGTACGTAACAAACATATAAACGGTACCAAAAGTACAATCCTTTTTACGTACGGTAAAGGTAAGGTATCGCCTTCCATCCCTCTCACACAGACTTCATAAATATGAAAACCGCACCCAAATAGGTTAAGCCGTTTCTGAGATTAGCGCGCTCAAACAAACAGATGACCAGACAAAAATTATAACAATAATTGTTTTGGGTTTTATTGCGTTGATAAAGGCCCCCAATATTTTTTCTCATATATCCTCCATGTATAGACAGCGATCACTTATATTTCTATTATCAATTACGTGTCACGGTGTTTGTCCGCTATGGACTCCTAAACTACTAGACCGATTTAAATAAAATTTTGCACACTGTGTGCAGTTTTATCCAACTTGAAAGATAGGATAGTTTACATCTCAATTTATAATCGTAAATAATTAACTATAAAAATATTTCCTAGAAATAATGTATACGGCAAATCAACAAAACAACTTTCTTTTACTGGCAGATAGCTGATGTAACAAGGAGTAACTTAGGCTACTTTTATTTTAGAAAAAAAAATAGGATCTCACGAAAAAAAATTAAAACCAATGTTGCAGCGCTGCGCCTGATTAAGTTTGATAGCAACAACCTGCAATGCGTCCCGCGGGCTCAGAATGCGCGAGTAGGCTGTTGCCAATGGTTGTCTTTGTTAAATACCACGCGGACGAAGTCGCGGGTAACAGCTAGTTAAACAATATAAATCAATTCTCCTAAGTATACTTTTTAGTAACAACTTACCTTAATCTGAAAACCGATTAGGCCGAATTACAGGGTGTTTCAGCGGAAGATACTACAAAATGGGATCGGATTTTTTTCCAGCCGAGTGTAATCCTTCTTATTTATTATCCGGGATTATCCGGGCTCGATGACTCGGCTCATTGTTAGGACTTGCAGTGGAGTGTCCTGTAATTATGTTTATAGGGGTAATACTGGTGTGATCGTACCGCTATTAATTTAATGGCCGTGTACAGACTGACTGAGCCTAACGAGCCTGGTTTAGGCGCATGGCATGCGTGAGCTATCGGCGAGACAAATCACGGCCTCCAACTTAGGGCTATAATAATACCAGCTTTTTTTTTATATCCCACTGCTGGGCACGGGCCTCCCCTCAATTTGAGGGGGATTAGGCCATAGTCCACCACGCTGGCCCAGTGCAGGTTGGCGGACTTCACACATCTTTTGAAGGGTTCTCTCAGACATGCAGGGTTCCTCGCGATGCTTTCCTTTCACCGTTTAGCATGCGATAATCGTGGTTGAAAATGAGATTCGCACATGAAATTCAGAAATCCCAGAGGTGCGAGCCGGGGTTTGAATGTGCGATCCTCGTTACCGAGGGAAGCGTTCTACCAGCTTGGCTATCACTGCTTAACTTAACTTAGGGCTATTAAAAATATTACAATCCGTTACTCTGATTTTTAAGATTAATTTATTTTTTTGGACACAGGAAAGGCTGGCAACAATAGCTGTTCCTACACCAAGAACGTTCTCCGTGCAGCTGTCAAGCGGCCACGCGGCCAGGGTGCGGCTGCTTCTGCCCCCGGGTCTTAGAGAAGACGAGGTCACCAAGTACCCGCTCGTGTTGAAAGTGTAAGTTTACCGTCGAGATTTTAAGGGCGCCTGCTAAGGTTTTTTTTTTGGAGCAGGAATACACAAGTATGAAAGCTGTTTTATACCCGACTGCTCAAGAAGGAGGGTAATGTTTTATTGTGTAGGAAACTGATGCAGCTGGCTGGCTACTACTAAGACAAACTGGTGTCTTTTTTTAATGATGTTTTCTTCTTATTTTAGGCTATCGGCTATAAGATTTGGCAATCTTTGCCAATGTCGAATAGTTCTTGAAAATTGTTTTAAAATTAAAAGTACCCACCCCTTGATGATAACGATGAAATGAATTCCCCCTACTTACCCCCTACCACCTTAAAATAAAATGAAAGTCATTGTAAGTCGAGGTGCAATTTATGTTGTTGTACTAGGACTACAGGACCATCAAACAATTAGCTGTGCACCAAATTTACATTATCGTTAGAACGTGGTTTCCGTAAGGACCATGAGTGTAAGCGAGAGCACTTGTTACGATAGCAGACTAGCTTTTGAATGCTTTCTATCTTTCTCCATTCTCGCCCCCAACAGCCACGGAGCACCAGGAACGCAGCTAGTGACAGAACGCTGGTCTATAGACTGGGGTTCATTGGCCGCTGGTGCTGGTGCCATCCTCGCTACGGTGGACGCGAGGGGAGCGGGTGGAAGAGGCCTCGGCGCCCACCACGCGTTACATCGCCGGCTAGGCACTGTGGAATTGGCCGACCAATTGGAAGTCGCTGAGTAAGTGATTAGAAAATAAGAGATATAGTCGAAGGTAATACGTTGTTAGCATGTGACGTTTGTGTGACCATTTGGCAGGTACCTTCGCGACTCGCTGCACTTCATAGACGCGCGTCGTGTCGCAGTGTGGGGCAGAGCGCACGGCGGATTCCTTGCAACCCTAGCTCTCGCCAGCAGCCTCAATGTCTTCCACTGTGGAATAGCCATTTCGCCTATTGTCCGTTGGCGATATTACGGTAAATTGATTGTGTTGCCATCCCTATCATAGCAAAGACGTTAGTATTGGGGTTATTACACTACGCGGTATTCAGACAGTCTTAGTACGACTGTCTTAAAATCTAACTAGGCAAGCTCGCTATTACACTGGGCTGAATACCGCATGCTAACTCATTTGCAAAGCGTACGTAGTCGGTGACGGTTGTCGCGCGATGGGAAAACTTTCAAAGCACCAGAAAATCGCCATAGCTCTTGCCGCGTCTATTAATTTAAATACAAAAAAGAAAAGATAAATATGGGTGAAAGAGTATTTACTTTTGCGAGAAGAATTATATAGACATGCCATAAATATGGAATGTCTCGGTACAAATCAAGAACATTGAAAAGTACTTCTTTTTCTTTCGAACACGCCATGGTGCACGCGGCCACAGCAAACAAACGTACACGACCGTCTTTGCTCTGCGGCTACCGCGCGCTGACTGCACGGTCTAAGCGTGCTAAGTCTTATTACACTACGCGGTATTCAGCAAGCAAGCGAGTAAGCACGGCCGAACCCATTCGGTCAGTCTAATTAGACAGGCTGGCTTGCTAGCTCTTATTACATTAAGCTAAATCTTAGTAAGACTGTCTGAATACCGCATAGTGTAATAAGCCCTTATATTCATCTCTTTTAATAGTTTAGAGGGTAATGACATCTTTGTCTCTCACAGCATCGGCGTACGCGGAACGCTACATGGGCTTCCCGAACGCGACGGGCAACTACCGCGGGTATGCTGACGCTGACGTCACGAAGCAAGCGTCGGCGCTGCATGACAAGATGCTGCTCCTGGTACACGGAACAGCGGATAGTACTGTCCACGTGCAGCAGACAATGGCACTGGCGAGGGCGCTTGCTGACCAGGGCAGCATGTTCCGGCAGCAGGTGAGCGAACACATGAGATAGCAAACGTAATACATATGTCTCACCGTTGAGGTCACAGGTCGAAAGAGGACGGGAGAAGGCGACAGTGGAAGACGAAGCGATAAGAAAAAAATTTATGCACAGCAATACCCATTATATTATGTTGGTTGGTGGAGTCTATATTCAATTGGGAATATTGGAATGACATAAATTGTATAATCTGTTGACAGTGCCATCTATTTATAGAGCTCTGTCTCTTTCTGTCGTGTGTCGTCAGCTCGTTTTTCATTTGAATGTTGTCTGCACTGCTACCAGGGTAACATAATCTGAAAGCAGTTTTTTGTCGAAAGGGTCCTTTTCATATTTGGAATATAGTATTGACCTTTTCTTACTAGATCTACCCTGACGAAGGCCACAGCCTGGAGGGCGTGAAGCGGCATCTGTACCGCACAATGTCCTCATTCCTGGACGACTGCTTCAGGAAGCAGGTGCCTCCGGAGACCAAGGCGGGCCTCAGGAACGGCGGGAACCTCGACTGAGACACGTGGAGGGACGAGGAGTTGTGCTCTTGGTGAGCTATTTACCTTACATTTAGGTGATAGACTTACTAGGAAATAAGGAATGTGAGATGTCTATTATTAATTATCAATTTGAACACATTAATTGAAAGAACATTTAATACAAAAAATACCATTTATTTTACTTCAATAGAATAACATAAATATGTGAAATAATATTAATTCAAACCAATTTGAATAATTTATAAATTTGTTCTATAGCTTAAAAAAGAAAAGTTTTGATTAATAATATTACTCTTCCAAAGGTAATAAAACGACGATAGGAGATAGCAAACGAGAGAGATCAGCGGAACGCCAACCCTTAGTACAAGTTATTTCATATCCAACACGGCGTTAACTGCCGTCACGAGTTTAAAGTTTAACCAACATACATCGTCCCGTAAACTGTTTCAACTATGACGCAAACCGTGTGAAAAACTATCTTTATAAAGTGTATATTAGTTAGTAAGTTAAGTTTATATTAAAAATCTTACTCAACTCGAATCGCACTGACATTAATACAAAGCAACCTATATAAGTGACTAGGGATGAGTTCTATCTAGTAATAATATCGATAATACAATCAACTCAGACTGAAAAGGTAGGTACTAGGATTGCATGAAATATAGATGGAGATTTGTAAAAGCAATAGCTAACTGTTCATGCAGTTATGAAACAAGTCTGGTAGGCACTTCCAGTATTCTAGAATGCGTAATCAAACATGGAATAAAATTGTAATGGACTATATTTATTTTTTGTTTTTATGTAACCTATAATAATTCGATGCTATCGTGGGGACGGGTTGGGACGAACTATTGAAAATACCCAGGTACTTATACTTCCGAATTTATTGACGTTTTATAACTTTATCAAACGTGATATAGTACTGCGCAAAGCAAAACTCTTGTGCGCATATGACGTTTAACAAAGTTATAAAACGTCTACAAATTCGGGGGTTAGTGTCTTGTAGAGGTATAAAATATCATTATTATAATCTCAAAGTGTATTATCCATCAGGCAATGCGAACTTTCAAATAATGTCAATGAGATCTCCTAGTACTTTATAGTCGTGTTAATTACTGTACCTATTATCGATATCATGATAAGAACGCTCATCTGTAGCCCAAGGTCCTTGGCTATGTCAAATTAATAGATTTGGTGCGATTCAAATTGGTGTACTCTGAGAAATTCCCATATTCCTAGTATTGTAGGCCGATACTACGAGGCCACGATTTAGGAAGAATTGTACAGTCGTATGGTTTCCTAGTACTTAATGTTAACGCGAGAGTTTATATACTAAAGTTTGGTTAGTTATAAGTAGGTACCTACTTATATAGATTGTTAACGGTATAAAAAATATTAAGCCATGTACTGACAAGCAGTCTCGCAGTGCCTCGCTCAGTCAGAACGTAGCTGCGAGTGTTTGCCTCGGGCGAGCCACGATGTTCGGCCCTGCGAGTGTTTGCCTCAGGCGAGCCACGAGGGTCAGCCCTGCGAGGCAGCCTTAGGAGACCGTTCACTTAGTTAGTACATGGCTAATGACACTCGCGAACACTTTGCTTACGAGGCGGCGTTGGTTGTAATGAAAGCAGGAAATAAGAAAGTTATAAGCACAGATATATTAGAGGAGATATGTTATGAAAGCGGTGGGCTTGCGCACAAAGTTAGCGTACATTTGGCTAACCTACAATTTTCGCCGTCAGTCCACTGCAACTGCACGTCGGTGCCGGTGCTCTAGTTTTTTTCAAAATGCCGGGTTGTTCCGTGTTTGTATGCAAAAATACTAGCAGCAAAGTGAACTACGCGAAAGATGGAATCTCATTTCACCAGCCAGAATTAAGTATTTTATTTATTCGTCTTTAAAATCATTAAAAACAACAAATCAAAAAATATTTAATGCCTTTATTATGTTATTTTAGTTTTCATGTAGCACAACGACTTTTTTATTTTTGTACAAAATACATGGCTCTTTAAGTACCACCTATGTTCGCTACTGAGTGAATGTACGAGGCAATGTATAGATCGTCTAACGATACTTTGAATAAACTGGTGCGTCGCGTGGTACGGCCGCTGTATACGGCGGCGACGCAGCACGCACCGAAGAGACTTCGTATTGGTTGGTTTTAGAGAGTGGTGGGGAACAAAGCGGAGGCAGCGAGTTCCCATACATTTTGAACCGCACGGCATATCTCTCGTGATCTGTGGTTATAAGTAATAAAATTTCAATAGTGATGAAGAAATGGCCGTGTCCAGGCCGAGGACAAGGCATGCGAGACAGCGCGGTCGGTCTGGATACAGCCAACAACACAAGCTTATCACTCGGTTTGCGCTAAGCTGTAACCTTGCTGTAATATAGACATCAATTTGAAATTTGTACTCCAATAGTAACTACATATCCTACCTACTACAATTTTATAAATTATAATATACATCCCCTATTAACCTTTTAAGCTGAATTCTGATACAGATAACATTAGGGTGTATGCCTATTTTATTTTTCATACAATTAAGTATATAATTTATTTAATAGCAGTGAAATAATTTTAGATATAACTACACAAGCGACAAAGTTTAAATTTGTTCTTATAAGAAAATAACAAAAGTGGAGTGTTATATGACGTCACCACCATAAATGACAACGGGTGCGACAAAGAAAGGGCATTTCCTCTTTCTCTCACTACTTGCGGTTACTAAAGTTTTTTATATAATTATCTTTGAAATTGTGTAAGATAATTTTAATAATCTATGTTACAGTAGATATGTTATATTAGGAATGAGTATTGATAGTAGAACGTAATGAATATTAATTTATACCAAGGCATATATCCTAATGGAAATTAGTACTCTAGGTACTCATTTTAACGTTATTAGCGCACATTTATTTTTTATTCGGGACCAATGCCTCAAGTACAGGCCTTTTGAACCCCATTTAAAAAAGGAGAAGGTTCTCAATTCGACTGTATTTTTTTTTGTTAATGTTTGATACCTCAGAACTCCGTCATTTATAGACCGATGTGGAGATTTTTTTTTTTAGAAGTAAATACTTCCACATTGATCCAACCACCAGATTGGCACTAACTTCACATTCGATACATATTTAACAAGGTAGATTTGAAGGTTAGATTATTACGTTATTTGAAGACCTTTTTTGATTTTTTTTGACATTCCGTTTCGGTAACGTAACGTCTTCCATCCCTTTCATACCACTATTTTCATTGATAGGTATGACAGTGACAGCATGTTTTCTCGATGACATCACAATTACATTAGAAGTTCCTGCTTACCCTACAGTGCCCTAATATTTATTGCCATTACTGACTGCGAAATAATTACATAATTAGCGCTAGTATAATTAAAAAGAATACCTAAATGGCCGTGTCCACGCCGATCGCGAAATCACGCGAGGCTGCATCGGACACAAGCCACCACATCAAGCGAGGCAGCGTCCGTTTTTGCCTCGAACGAGCATGTTGTCATTTACCACGCCTAATATGATCCCCGTGAGGCATATGAACGAGACTCGAAGTACTGCGCGGTCGGTCTGGACGCGGTTGATAGCTCCAATTTCAATAGCTACAAGAGCGTGGGGATAATAAAACGGCGTCGATATAAAATTAAAAATAACTTAACAAGACGTCTTATTTGTGTACAACCCCAAAATTCCTTTTATCTGTAAAATATTTATCTGTGCATGTAAAATATTCGCATACTTTCAAAAGCGTGGACTTATATCGTGGCGTTGTCTTGTTTGGTCACCGATGTAATAAGATTTCTTTGTGCCACGAATCTTTATCAAAATCAAAGATATTACGGCCCGATTAGCGCAATTGGTAGTGACCCTCCTTTCTGTGCCGAGGGATCCTGGTAGGGACATAATTTGTGTGATGAGCACGAATTTTTGTACCCAAGTCATGTTTCATACCTATATAAGTAATAGATACTTGGATCGCCCCCAGTCCATTGTACGGTACCCATAATACAATCGTTGCTTAGTGTGGCACCGTATATGTAGTTGGTGTGTTAATTTATAATAACATCTTAAAATATACAGGCATCTTAATAATACATACTTACGAGAGTAGTAAATAAATAAATATTGTTCTTTTAATTTTCATAAATAATATTGTTTTTTTTTATAATCTGTGCGCCCACTGTGATGGCAAGAGGCTTTTTGGCGGGAAACTGAAAAGTCATATCATATGCTCGAAAAGTTAAATAATTTATATTACTTGACACTGGCAAAATACCTATGGTGATGCCAAATAAAAATAAATAAAAACGTCGACCATCCATGGCGATAAAGGTGTTGGTAGATGCATAGAATTTATCTAATATGTTTTAACCGGGTTGACCAGAAAGATGACCACATGATATATTGCCACATGCCTTTATCACGCGGTATTTCGTATAGTAACAAGTAAAGGAATTGATAGAGTTAGATCCTTAGTCAATGAGTTTGTGATTTAGTAGTTAAATCGTTATAGGCAACTAGCTGTTACTTGAATCATCCATTGACATTAATTAAATATTGAGGCGGACCTCGCAGATTTTAAATTCTTGTATCCGAAATGTGTAAGGCCACGGCCTGGTCTATATTAAAGGTATACTTCAAATATGACGTCACTGAAAACAATATACTCTTGTTTTAAATATGAGGTAGGTTAGGTTATATTGTCTACGAAAACTTGCTTAATTGACCCTCGAATTCATAGAAGTACTAACCAATTTACAATGGCATGTTTCTTAGGGAAAGTACTTTGTTATGCCATAGTATTTGGACGACAACTTTGTATGAATTTTGGGGTAGATATCGATCCAGGCCATGGCCTCGAAGACACGTGATTCGTTTATAATACGAATCAAACATTGCAGTGTTGCATTGGAAATAAAAAAAAAATGATTTTATCAACTAATTTTAATCGCATACGATTATGGTAAAGTGAAATTTCTAAATGACAAATAATTGTACAGCTATTTAAAATAATATTTCCCATTTAGATAATAAATACGCTTCGACGTGGACCTCACAGAATATACAAAGAATTTTATAAAGAACTATAATAAATATCTTTAAAATATTCTGTAAGGTTCACAAAAAATATTTATAGTAAAAATAATATCCAGATGTTTAAGAATAAAATTGCTCACTCGTGAATTTTTGCATGTTTCCAATCACTTCATTTAACTATTAAATAGTGTTTAATATTAAATTTTATTAATGACCAACATATAGTACGCTAAATGAGATATTTTATTAAAATTAAAAGTTTTAAAAACTAACTAGTGAACATTTTTTCGAAAAATAATTAGTAATATTTAGCGCATTAGTTTACATTAGGGACATTTAAAATAGTGCAAAAAAATCTTTAAAATTGAATCGGGCTTCTTGATAACACACTTTTTGAAACGCACCTAAAAGTCGTTCCTCGAATTTGTTTTTTTTTTAATGTATGAGAATAACATTGTGACTTATTTAGTTATCAAAAGCCTGTACTTGACAGAGTAGCTTGGCTACGCTGCCTCGTAAGGCTTAGTGAGTGCGCGGCTCGAACGAGGCAATCCTACTCCTCGGGCGCTATCATTTGTTTTCTTCCCCTTTTCACCTCGCTGTAAATGTTTGGTATTTTGCCAGAGTCAAGTACAAGGTTAACTTCTTCCCATAGTACATTTGAGGGCAACGACTTGTAGGAACGTCTTAGAAAGTGACTTTGTCTGAAGCCTTGTAATTAATTAGCAATAAACTAGAATATATCTTGTAAGTAAGCACTCTTCCAGTAAAGCACAGAACTTGTATAAATAATGATTGAAAATGTTCGAAAACATAATACAGTTAATTGCAACCTGAAAGAAATAGCACAGATGACCTATTGGTGACCTCCGGTGAACATGCTATAGACACTTCGTGATTTTTTTTCAGTAACAGAAAAGTTGCCAAATAAAGCTATAACTTACTAAGTTAACCAATTACATAAGTAACAAGTGTTTGATCTACTAAGCTTATATACAAAGAGTTAACGAATTGAGTCCATGAATATCGATAAAAACTTTAACCCTGAAAATAAGAATTTTAGGCCATCTAATGATCCGTCACTCTGAAGTCGCTGGCGTATAAATTCCCATAGACCAAAAATAACGTGAAAGAAAAACAACAAATAAATTCAAAACACTGAAAAAAAATATTTCAAACAAAAGACGGGTAATGAAAGGGTACTTATGTTTTTTTTTAAATCACACAAAACCTTTGTCACTGCTTGGACGCCATTTAAGTCTCCTGCGCTTTAAAAACAAATTTCGTTATGGAAAACAAACCACAAATATCGCTTTGTTTTCCGTAACAAAATTGGGTACACACAAATCTATAGAGCTTCCAAGAACGGCCCGACTTGGCACCCAATATGTGGGGCCGATTTGAAGGAATCATACCGCACGCTTAATAATAGACTGACCGATTAGGGTTTAAGCCCAAAGTGAGATAAGCACACAGATAGATTTATTCCAACGTTATCTATCTACCAATCTCAGAATTTTTACGATATCTTATTCCTAGACTGAGTTACGAATATGTTGTCTTTTTTACTTATACAAATTTTGACAAAACTTTTAACATGAAAGTGACATAAATCATAATGCGTCTGAGATTGCGACAGTCAACTCGCGGTGCTTATATATTATAGTGACCCATTCATGTTTCTGAACTTAAAAATCAATACTACATAAAAATAATATGTTATTATTTTATCAAGTATAGACTTATAACATAAAAGAGAAAGGGTTTTAGTGAAATGTTTAATAAAATACAGACATATAACAAAAAGTGTCATCACTAGTACAGCAATATATCATTGATTTTATTAATAAACAGACGTATCTCAGGGACAACATTTTAAAAGCTATAAATAATAATAAAATTTCTTCAAAATTACATTTTAGTATTAATAATTACATAATCAAGTATTCTTACAATACATCATTTATTATTATTACGCTATTTTCATTGAGATATAAGTAATAATGTCAGACAAGTTGTAAATGACAAAACGTTTTTGCGATTTCCCAACAAACAGCTTTTTTGAGTTAGGTCAGTCTATTAGTAAGCGTGCGATACATATTTGCATGTCAAAAGGCAAGACGGGCAGGCATTTACAAGCCAGTTGATAAGGACTCAACAAATTGACTACAGATTGGGTGGTAAGGTCGACCGTTCGTAGAGTCTTTACCGAAATGCAAGCTCGGAACGTTTTAACGAAAAGACCTAAGTGCCAAAGTTTCGTAATCTTGTACGTTTTCTGTGTAAGCTCTTATTGTAATGTAGATTAGGTTCATTGGAGCAAAATTCAGTTTTTTACGCCTCAACACAGATTTTTTATTCGTGCGTTACGAAGTTTTTTTTTCATTCGAGATTCATTTGAGCTCGGATATTTTATCTCATTTGTTTTGTTTTTTAATATTATGACGGAAGCGTTATTATTGCCACCGTCTAAATTTAAATATTTCGTATTATAGAAATAGTGTTAAAAGGTCTTTAATGTGACTTTTTTATTTTTTTTTTCTTTGTTTTTGTATATCGTAAAGTAAGGTCTGTCGAACATATTAATTATGAAAGCCCAACAAATGTTCACCAATGCACTTCATTGAGTCCACAGAATATAAAACGCACAGAATGTGATTTTTGCCTTATCGATGTTCTCGATGTTATCATTGTTTTTACGCAAACTGTCTGCTCGTATTGCTAAATGTTAATAACATAGTAAATAAATATTAAATCGACCAGTTATTATCGATAGGCGTCTTGAAGTTACTTATAATTGGCCGAACTAATAAGTAGCCAATGGTTTAGGGCTGTATTGAAGAAAAAATTCTAGGTCAGACCACAGATAAATAAGAAATTATTTTTTAGCTCAGATCACAGATGAATAAGAAAACGTTTTCTCTGATCACAGATGAATTATTGTTAAGGCATATAGCAATACAAACAGATATCCAAAAGGGCAATGGTGCAATCGTTTTGTGATTAGATACGATAATTATAAACTTAATAAATAGTTTTAAGCTGTTTTATTCAAGGGCATGCCTGTTATTGATAAGTAGTTTAATTCATATATCATTCATTAACTTAAACCCTAGGTAGAGGACTGCTAAAATGTAAGATGCTAGTACGTGCATTATACTAGGACCCAATGTACATGGTTCCAGTATCGCGATCCGGATTGACCGCGTGAAGAGCCCGGTTTTGCATGACTACTCTTGTGTCCAAATCAAGACAAAGATATGGCTAGTATTAATAAATCGATCCATAAGTAACAATAATCTACAATTAAGATTACAGAACACTTATCTGTTATTCTCAAAAAAAAACTGGAATAACAAATTGTCACTCTTAAGAAGTCGTACAACGAGCACCTCTGAGTCCACTCCAAGTCGCTCTTTAAGTTGAGAGCGGTTTATACTGGCCATAGTTTAGTCTTGATGTATGGACAACACATTTTTCGTCTCAGTACTTATATCATAGGTTTCCTTTATAAAACCAGAGAATGCTTACGTAATAGAGACGGCGAAGAGATCGGTCAAATTCGAATGAGTGAAAACAAATATCGTTATCGACAATAGTCATCGTCTATGCATCTTGCATTAAGCCAGTCTTTTTTAAAATGAACTTTAACTGCTTTAATTTTCATAACTTAGATCTTAGCTAGATAACTCCATGCAACGTGATATACAAATTACGAAAAACATTGCGTCGAATAAAAAAAATCTAATTTAAAAAACAGACCCATAATGTTTTCTAAATTCTGCTTTTTCTTTGATAATAATGTAAAAAAAAAATCGTTGCCAAACCCTTATTTGTAGCAGTATTACGTTTTATTTTATGTATAGGTATTTATATATTGTTATAATTGATTAAATCAAAGGTATTATTAGCTGTTTAATAAATTTAAGGTACCTATATTAATTACTTGTCTGGCTATAGGCGGCGGAGGTTTCATATAACAATGAGCCACTCATTAGTTTTCATTAGCCTAATCTAAATTCACTTTCATTTAATATATTTTTTTAGGTAAATCCTACCAGTAGATACTTACCTAATATTAAACTGAATAAGGTCCAATCTTGATTTTATTTGCCACTAGATTGGAACTAATGAATGAGACAGCACTAACGTTACTAGGTGCTAGGTATATTGTTGGTAGACACCAAGATACAATTATATTATTATTCCTTTTTAAATTTATATTTTCGTTGCACATATTGTGTAAATAAAAAAGAATGATTTTTCTTACATATTTGGAACGCGTTTTTTTTCTAATATTTATTTTGGGCTGCATCGCTCTTAGGCCACTGCCTACCGCCAGACACGTCAATTTATAGGTAACTTATCTACTCTACTCTATGACTAGGTACGATGTTATACCTACAAATTTTATTTACTTGCTGTTATTATACTATTAAGGTAATCACACACTTCATTGAGACTTATCTATTGCATTATGAGATCAATAAATAGATATAGTAATGTGCCGCCTTTTATTTTCATTGTAAACCCAATGAATTTCTGATGTATAGGTTATATTTGTTATACAAGCTTCTACCTGCGGTTCGGATTCCGATCAGTAGTAGGTCCGGAGATTACCACCTACTGCATCCAATTCCAAACTAAGAAACTTTACGTCTTTATAATATTAAATCAAGATAAGGTCTATGAATATAAATTGAGTATTTTTTTTAAATTAGTAAATACCTACTACCATTCACACCTTATAAGATGTCTACCTTCCTCAACGTATTCCAAAACGATTCGTTGAAAGCCTGTCTATTCACCTGGCTTTTAATGCCCTGATTCCGAGAGTAATTTTTCATTTTCTCCTACCAAATAAGATTTACCTCTTCAATAGACCTAGTCTGATAAGTTTCATACACAACTGTGAACTTACTCAATAATTGTCTGTTGTCGCTCATCAACTCCACTCTGTATAATTGGCCCCGTGTGTATAATTACGTAACTTGCAATAGTCTAGCGATAACAATAATCGAGCAATATTCACTTCCAAATCGTTATTTCGTATTACCGCAACGTAAGTCATACAAAATTACGATTTGAGAGCAAATATAATGAATAATTATAATACCAGCCCTTTTTTTAATGTCCCACTGCTGGGCACGGGCTTCTCTCAATGCGAGGGGATTAGGCCATAGTCCACCACACGGGCCCAGTGCGGGTTGGCGGACTTCACACGACTCTCGAGTGGTTCTCTCGGACATGCAGGTTACCTCACGATGTTTTACTTCACGGTTTAGCAAGTGATAATCGTGGTTGAAAATGAGATTCGCACGTGAAATCCAGAAATCCCAGAGGTGTGTGTTCGAACCCCGGCTGGGTTTGAGCCTGCGATCCTGGTTACCGAGGCAAGCGTTCTACCAACTTGGCTATCACTTGTTTCGAGAGCAAATATTTCACGATAATTGTTGTCGCTTTGCTATCGGTAGGGTACACAAGATATGTATCCAGAGGGCGGTGACACGTTTAAAACTTGTATATATATTTTTGTGATGTGACCCTATTGTTCTTAGTTACAATGAACGTAACCGGGCATCTAAAATAGGAACCTTTATGCATCACTGCAAAAGGCCGGCAACCTTGCCCTATTCGCGGAGACCTTGGCCGAGTGTGGAGGGTGCAGTGTTTGTGATGCCGAGAATACGAGCAAATGAGACCTGCCGGCCTGTTGTGCGCGTCAAAGGGAATAGAAACTAGGGCTACAGAATGGAGACTTTTCTCAGTTTTTTTTATTGCATTATAGGCAGTGGCGTAGCAAATTTGAAATCCGCACCGGGTGCTAATGACCTATATTAGCACCCGGTGCGGATTACAAACTTGCCGCCCTCTTATTGTTGCTATTCATTATAAAAAAATTAGGGCATGGTAACGACAAAATGACAAAAATAACGTTGAAAGAATTTTTTTTTGACTTAATTTTTTTTTCTCTAACCGCCACCTGTGCGGTTGCTGTTATTATAAATTTAAAAAGAAAAATGTTACGGCGCGTTATTTGGGGGAAGGGGGGGAGGGGTCAATAATCTAAAAAAAATGCGTTACGTAATACTTGAGCGCTCCCTTATATACTTGTAGGTACACACCAATGAAACACATATAAAAGTCCATCAATTTATTAGTCTGTGCATCACTAAAATATATCAGTACAATAAACATTATCAATTCCGCATTGCATTGTCGACGATGCATTCATATACTCAATATGAAAATATAACTTGTATAATAATATTAAATTCTATCGTAATGTCGGTGAAAATATCGGTACAAAAATATTTAATGCTAAAAAAACAAATGTCACTTTATTTGAGATCAGCCCGCGCGCCGACAATCTGAAAATAAATTAAAATTAAATAAATAGACACACCAAATGTATGGTCCGTGGTATGGTCATTCGATCTCAAAAGGGCTATACGGGACGCCATCTTCATATCATCATGTCACATCCATTATTTTATTTATAATGTGTATTTATTGAATGTGTTATTGCTATTAATTACATGACATTGGCAAAATACCCGCTAAGTTGTGGGCGAGGCCATTTTCATATCCATTTTATTTCATCGCATTCCATTTCGTAAATAAAGAAGAAGAAGATCTTAAAAGGATTGACAGGTGCGAATAGGACATTTTCATAGCTCAAAAAAAGGAGAGAATTTCATAGCATCTTTCGTAAAGAAAGAAGAAATATACTTACTTTTAGTAGTGGTGTCAGTACGGCGCGGTGCTAGCTGGGCAAGTTGTTGGCGGCGCTCTTGCTCATGAGCTTGGCGACCATCTCCTGCACGCGCTTCATCTCCTCCAGCTGCGTGGTCAGCTGGTACAGCCGGTTCTCGCGCTCCACCACCGTCTTCTCCAGTTGTTTTATTGTCTGTGCAACACATCATACGGTTTTAATTGGAGCGCCAACACTACACAACGCGACAACTTATTGGCTTAAAGGCAAACCAGCTTTACTGACGCGCCTATAAGCATTTTCTTTGGTTTGTTTGCTTAGCTAGTGGTTACATTTTAATTAATACCATAGTAAAAAGAAAAAAAAACAAAACGATAAAAAACATATATGTATATATAGATACATTATTCATGCGATAATAACAATAATTCCTTGATATGAATCGTGATTCGCACGATACTGTGTATTTATTAGTATATATGACAAACATGAATCACATGTTGTCTTCACATAATTTATGCAACATTTATTTAAGACTAGCTGTTACCCGCGACTTCGTCCGCGTGGTATTTAACAAAGACAACCGTTGACAACAGCCTGCTCGCCCATTCTGAGCCCGCGGAACGCATTGCAGGTTGTTGCTATCAAACTTAATCAGGCGCTGCGCTGCAACATTGGTTTTAATTTTTTTTCGTGATCCTATTTTTTTTTCTAAAATGAAAGTAGCCTAAGTTACTCCTTGTTACATCAGCTATCTGCCAGTGAAAGTCAAAAGTCCCGGCAAAATCGGTCCAGCCATTTCAGAGATTACCCGGAACAAACAGACAGACAGACAGACAGACAAAAATTTTGTTTCGGTATAGGTAACGTGTATACATCCAAATGCACTTAGTAAAAAGCGGTTATTTTAATATTACAAACAGACACTCCAATTTTATTTATATGTATAGACTAGCTGTTACCCGCGACTTCGTCCGCGGGGTATTTAACAAAGACACAACCGTTAGCAATAGCCCTCTCGCGCGTTCTGAGCCCGCGCGACCTTTGTGACATTAAGTCTTTGGTTTCTAAAATAAAAGCAGCCTAAGTTACTCCTTGTTACATCAGCTATCTGCCAAAGTCCCCTCAAAATCAGTCCAGCCCTTTCAGAGATTAGCCGAAACAAACAGACAGACAGACAAAAATTGAAAAAAAAGTTATTTTGGTATATGTACCGTGTATACATCCAAATGCACTTAGTAAACAGCGGTTATTTTAATATTACAAACAGACACTCCAATTTTATTTATTTGTATAGATAGATAACCAAAATGAATCAAATGTAAAAGATCTATTTTAAAAAAGAGCAACTGTGGAGTTTCTCGCCCGTTTTTCTCCATAGGAACGGCATTCCGAACGGGTGGTGAAGCAGTAGCATAATATTTTTGTAACTTTTGACGATTCATAAGTACTGTACATAATGGTCTACGTGAATGACAAATATTCTTGATTCTGTTGTCTTCACATAATTTACGCAAAAATGATTTGAGATAAATGGTGGTACTGTACCGCGTCCCTCTGCTCGATGTCCCGGCGCAGCGCCAGTTCGGCGGCGCCGGCCTCCTCCAGCCGCTTGTCGCGCTGCTTCACGCGCTCCTCGAACTTGATCAGCACGCCCGCCAGCTCGCTGTTCTTACTAGCCTGATAACATTCATAAACCGTTAACATGCTTTTCAAAACCTATTGAGAAAAATTATATAATAAAAAAATGGTCTTATAAATCCAAAATAAGTAAAAAACTTCAAAGAAAAAGAATCTCTTTATCAATAATCTCCAAAAATTTTATTTTTATTAAACTATTCTAAACTAAAATATTGATATCTTTAATAATGTTTGTTTTTTTTTATTACAATATTTTAATATGTACAATAATTACAAAGAAAATAACTTCAATGTTTACAAACTAATATAAATTAAAAAGAGTATAGACAAGCTACAAAAAGTGTAAAAAAATTGGTCCATGCAACTAATATAAATTAAAAAGAGTATAGAAAAGCTACAAAAACTGTAAAATATTTGGTCCATGCGGTAGCGTGCTCAAGATGCTGGCCGCATTTCCTCGCCGAATAGCCGAAGCTACTCGCTGAGCAAGGAAATGCCCAGCCCTTGGCCCTTTCGCCGGTTGCGTCGACCAATAATAATAATCTATAATATTTATTTTAGTCTCTATTTACATATCTTTCATAAATAATCCATATAAAGCCGATTGACACAGTTCAGTTTGGTCACGATATTGTTGACTTGCAAATAAAAAAAAATATAATAAAAAAGTCGAGTTTTTGATTTACCTGTTGTTCCAATTTCTTTTGTAGCGCTTTGTAATCCGCTTCGGATGCCTTCAGACGCTCCTCTATCTCCCTCTCGCGAACTTTCATGTCACTCTCCATAGCCTGGCAAAAATAATACAATATTATTTTTAATTACAGAAAGTACCTACATCGACCATTTAAAATATCTTGAGAAGAAAACCACGCTACACATGCAGTCTCAAGAATACGCGCAATGAGGAGAAATATATTTTTTTATCCCACGGGAACCATACATTTTACCGGGATAAAAAGTAGCCTATGTGCTATTCCAGACTATAATCTATATCTGTGCCAAATTTCATCCAGATCCGTTCAGCCGTTCTGCAGTGTGATTTTGAAACCTCGGAAATCGGATTCGGATTCGGAACGGTAGTTTGCGTCTACGAAGTTAGTTTAATAATGGTAGGAAATAGTAGAAAAAATATTGATCGCGAAATTTTAACTAATACGGGTTTTTTATGATAAAAAGCTTCAAATTTATAACCACACACAAGAAATATTAAGTCAGACACTTGTTATTTTTGATATTCACGTTTCTAGGCCTATATGTTTTATTATTCTTTTTGCTGTACCGAACTTTGTAAACAAATTTAACTATTTTGATTTCCGAATTTGAAGATTGTTGACGTTTGTCGACGGAAAATCATTCCGATCCGACCATAACTTTCCGAGGAGATTTATGTGTAGGAAGTCTTTTCGATGGCATGTAGTCTTTTTTTTTACTCAATTTGATAGTATACGAATTATTGGATATTGCACTGGCTTTAATAGCATAATTAAAGCCGTATTTTTGGATGAAACAATAAATTAAACGCAATCCCAGTGTAGCTAAATGTATTTAGGTACCAACCTACTTATTTATTTACTTTAATACAATTTGGTCATTATACATTTAAAAATATTTCATTCGCATTATTAACAAGACAAAAGCACATACTCAAACTTTATAGGGACAGACAGGGGTGAATACGCAGGTTCGGTTGCCAAAATTTTTTAATAGATGGCGCTGTAGCCTTGCAACCTAGTTTTTTATTTTTACACGAATATGGAGCATCTATGTGACATGATGTTACAAATTATATAGGTAATCAACGTTCATTTTGGTTATTTGTAATTTTCTCGTCAACAACAATAAACAAACCTCAGACATAGATTAAACAAACTTTTTTTTCATTGCATTTGTCAGTTTACAAAGATCGGTACAAAAAATAAAAAAACTAACACGTAGGCTTAGAAACGTGAATATCAAAAATAACAAGTGTTCAACTTAATGTTTGATTTATGTGGTTATAAGTATGAAGCTTTTTATCACAAGAAACTGTAATAGTTTAGATTTTGCGTTCAATATTTTTTCTACTATTTCCTACCATTATTAAACTAACTTCGTAGACGTAAACTACCGTTCCGAATCCGATTCCGATTTCCGAGGTTTCAAAATCACACTGCTGGCGTGATTAAGTCAGTAACAAACATCCATCCAAACTTTGACATTAATAATATCAGTGGGATGAAAGTTATGTCCTCCTATGCCCAGCAATGGGCGTCCTCCAGCTGATGTGTTCATTACTATATAAACTTACGTTGAGTTGCGCTCTAAACTCCTTATGCAAGTGATCCTTCAGATTCTCCTTGTCCAGCTTCTCGGCGGCTAGTTTGGCGCGGAAACCGCGTAGAGTCGTTTCCGCGTCTTCCAACTGTTTGTGAAAGTCTTCTATGGTCTTTTTATGTCTGGAAATAACAAAAAACAAACTTAAAAATAAATAATATTAACAACTTCAATAGTCCTCCATTGCTACAAATATATAATTTTAAAACAAAAAAAAATACACTCACTATTTTGCTTACACTTTCGAAGAATACAGCTTAAATATATTCACCTACATTAATAATAACAACAAAAAGAGATATGCATCGGCCGGGAATCGAACCCGGGCCGCCCGCGTGGCAGGCGAGCATTCTACCACTGAACCACCGATGCTCATGACGTACGAGTCGAAATTATTAATATGTTACGTAACCTTGAGTTCATCACGTAACAAAATACTGAGCTCATTATTACGTTTATTTGACTTTACGCTTTTGATATCATACAATGCAATAAATACCAAAAGGTCACGACCATAGTCATCCATAGTCAATAAAAAAAACACATTCTCATTTCAGAACCGCTTCTTCGTAATAACGACAGGCGTATCCATAATGGATAAGTCTTAATCGGAGTTTAGTTTAGGTATGGTGAGGTCACGGACCTCTCGTTCTGCATCTGCGTGGTGTACAGCACGTCCTGCTGCGAGGAGTTGGTCGCCTGCAGCATCGCCAGCGCGTGCTGCAGGGACGCCATGTGCTCGCTCGCACCCTGCAACCAGTATATTATTATTAAGGGGTTATTTATAACAATAATAGGGCAGGGCAGCGTGTGGCGAGCTGTTGGTGAGTAGCGACACCACCCGAGTGCCCCAGAGAATCGGTCAGGGCCCCCATCTCGGCGTGTCTTCGTCGCAGGACTCACAGCTCTGTTTTGTCTTAACTGGCTGTCCAGAGGGGTCGTTAGAGCTTTGTGCTCCAGGGGTGGACGGTTTAAATGACTTAAAGCCGCGAGTAACCCCGGGAGGCCGCGCAGCACCTCTCTACACCCCTCAGCCTCTCGCGCCAGTGTTGCCGCCAGCGTCTTATACGACGACCTTGCGCGAATGCCTTGAGGGAGACTTTCTCGCGTCCAACGCGAAACACTAGTATTTTCCCCTTGTATATCTTTAAACGCGCGATCTTTCCCACACGAAAGAGCGAGTAGAAAAGCACGAAATTGGTTTAAAATTACCTGTAAAGCCACCGAGTGCGAGTGCAGCCTCTGCTCCAAGCACGTCATCTTGTATCCATACAGCTCCATCACGCTCGACGTCGCTATATCTGATATCTGAAACATAAAATAATACAGGAAATAAAGCCATATGTACAACATAAAAAAAAATTGTACACAATTTGTAGTATGTATAGGTAATACAATTCAAAAGTCCTGTAGTAGTTTCCATGTATAAATAAAATTCTGATTCTAAGTATGTCGGCAAAATTTTAGGATCCATATTAGGAATATTATAGGGGTATTTAGAGATATGCTTTCCAGCAATTTTTTTTAAACTTATGTAGAATGTTGATGGAATATTAACTATTATGTTTTGTTATAGTGTAGGAATTGAAAATAAAATGTAATAAAATCTATACATATAAATAAAATTGGAGTGTCTGTTTGTAATATTAAAATAACCGCTTTTTACTAAGTGCATTTGGATGTATACACGTTACCCATACCGAAACAACATTTTTTAAAATTTTTGTCTGTCTGTCTGTCCGTCTGTCTGTCTGTCTGTCTGTCTGTCTGTCTGTTTGTTCCGGCTAATCTCTGAAATGGCTGGACCGATTTTGACGGGACTTTCACTGGCAGATAGCTGATGTAACAAGGAGTAACTTAGGCTACTTTTATTTTAGAAAAAAAAATAGGATCTCACGAAAAAAAAAAAAACAATGTTGCAGCGCAGCGCCTGATTGTTTGATAGCAACAACCTGCAATGCGTCCCGCGGGCTCAGAATTGGCGGGCAGGCTGTTGTCAACGGTTGTCTTTGTTAAATACCACGCAGACGAAGTCGCGGGCAACAGCTAGTGTTAAATGTGACTTTTGAAGATGCCCCAAGGAGTTCCGCCCTCCGCCCCGCCCCGCCTACCTTCCCCTCCTTGAGCGCGTCGCCGAGCTTGGTGACGAGCGCGTCGAGCGCGTGCTCCTGCGCCGGCGCCAGCCGCGCCGCCGCGCACCACGCGCCCTCCACCCCGCCCGCCCCGCCCGCCCCGCCCGCCCCGCCCGCCCCACCCGTCACGTCTCGCGTCGCATCCCCAGACGCGTCCGGCGCGTTGTGCATGGATTCGCCGAATACCTGTCACGAGGGAGATTAACATTAACAGGATCCGAAATTGTCAAGATAAAATTATGAGATTCAACGGATCCATCCACTATCCGGTCCATTTTATTGGTATCCGGAAAAAAAATAAACGATAAGAACGCGTAACTAGTAACGCAGAACACAGAACATGTAACTAGTAACGCAGAACACAGAACATGTAACTAGTAACGCAGAACACAGAACATGTAACTAGTAACGCAGAACACAGAACATGTAACTAGTAACGCAGAACACAGAACATGTAACTAGTAACGCAGAACACAGAACGCGTAACTCATAAGTCGAACACGAAAAACAACTCTATTGACATGTTCCTGTACCTAGTATTTAAGAATCGTGTTTAGTAGATGGAATTAGCCCCTCAACATTGCAATGCTTGAAGAAGGCCGCTATGTGATAAGTACTAAAACTAATGTTAGACAAATGAACACATAGTTTGTAATAAATGTTTGAGTTTGAACTTGGAGCGCAGAACGAGAAACGCAGAGTGCGGATCGACGTCACTGACTAACACAAATACAAGCCACAAAAACAAATGAATACATTTAATGAAATTACGATGAATGAATTACGTACGAGTAACCAAAGTACGTGTTATTACGAAATAAGTACCTGATTCATCTGATCCGACGGGAAGTAATGGTGTTTCACTAGTTGTAGTATTTGTCTCCGCCGCGGGCCGTTCGTGCTCGTCAGACCGGCGCATAGCAGCTTCCTAACCTACAATTTTGCGAAATTACATAAAGGACGAAACCCATACATATTATATACTATTACATACTACATTGTTCTCACATACCTATAACAATGTATTGCTCAAAAATGTAAAAGATCTTTTTTAAAAAAGAGCAACCTTGGAGTTTTTTGCCTGTTCTTCTCCATAGGAACGGCATTCCGAACGGGTGGTAAAGTTGCTTTTGTAACTTTTGACGATTCATAAGTACCTATTACTTACCAATTACTTAATGGTCTACGTGAATTAAAAATATTCTGATTCTGATTATAGTACCAATTATATACACTCGGCAGCAATGAAACCGGTAGACAAACGTAAAACTTGAAATTTCGAACTAAGAAACAAATCTTATTCAAATATATTTCTCAATTAAATGAATAAAACTTTTTGGTTGATGTACGTAATACCAATAAAATGGCTCAAACAAAAACGCAATTAAAAAATATGAAAAAAAAAGCAGCAGCGTAGTTACCAGGTGATCAAATGTCACTCACATCCTAAGAATGCACGAGAACACTCACAGATATATTAAGGTGCTAATGACATATGGTAGTTAGATGTGGTGGCTTACTATGGGCCTCATGAGAAAGCTCAAGGTCGCCCGGATTCATTGCTCCCGAGTGCATTATTTAAAGGAATGTGTGTTTGTTTGTTACGTTTGAAATCGTATTGCTGAGGCGTTAAAGGGAGCGTTCAAGTATTACGTAACGAATTTGGGGGGGCGGAGGAGGCGGGGAGGGCGAAGGAGAGCGGAGGAGGAGGGAGGAGGACGGAGGAGGAGGGAGGAGGAGGGAGGAGGGGGAGGGGGATGAGAGGGTAGAGGGGGAGGGGAGCGGAGGGGGAGTAAAGAAAAACGTAACGGTGCGTTACATTGCGTTACTTAATACTTGAACGCTCCCAAAGTGGTTCTGTGGTGAGTACCTGGTGGTGCGCCAGCATGCGCGCCAGCGCGGCCTCCCAGGCGCGCGCGGCGGGCGCCAGGCACAGCGCGGTGCGGCAGCCCACCACCACGGCCTGCTGCGCCGCCTCCGCGCCCATCGCGCCGTTCTAACGCCACCACGCACCAATACACACACATTTATACAACACTAGCTGTTGCCCGCGACTTCGTCCGCGTGGTATCTAACAAAGACAACCGTTGACAACAGCCTGCTCGCCCATTCTGAGCCCGCGGGACGCATTGAAGGGTTTTGCTATCAAACTTAATCAGGCGCTGCGCTGCAACATTGGTTTTTTTTTTTTTGTGAGATCCTATTTTTTTTCTAAAATAAAAGTAGCCTAAGTTACTCCTTGTTACATCAGCTATCTGCCAGTGAAAGTCCCGTCTAAATCGGTCCAGCCATTTCAGAGATTAGCCGGAAAATACAGACAGACAGACAGACGGACAGACAGACAGACAAAAATTGTAAAAAATGTTGTTTCGGTATAGGTAACGTGTATACATCCAAATGCACTTAGTAAAAAGCAGTTATTTTAATATTACAAACAGACACTCCAATTTTATTTATATGTATAGATTGTAACTATTTACAATGCCTTTACACAGCATCCTTGACAAATAATGCGTTTGTAATGCCATTGTAAATGAACGAAAACTTTCTATAATGATTGCAAAAAAAACTAACGTGTTCAGAGGGACATGATCATATAACATCGCCATACGGACACACCGACTGATACCGTACAATGGACCGGGGCGATCCAATGCCTATATAATGCCATGGACATAATAAGGTAGCCACTGCCAATCCCCATACAAACATGCGTAGCCTGGTTTTTTAATGCGATCATGGGGTCACTTGCATGAAGCCACATTCCATTTCCATGAAGTTTTTATGTCCATTTGTCTAACCCCGGGGTCGGCAACATGCGGCTCTTCGTCTTCTATCTAATTTGTTGTGAAAAACACTACTTACTTACATATGACTAAATAGATATTTTTCTTACGAATGAATAGATTATCTTTTTTTATCAAAAACTTTATGCAAGTACATACTATATATTGTTCGCAAGAAAAAAATTGTGGCTCATTAAAATAATTGAAATTACGTAAATTTTAATTTTTCACTCTTTCGACTCAAAAGGTTGCCGGCCACTAGTCTAACCTTATCTGTCTTCGGATCATCGCGATTTTTATAGTATTTGCACATTATCTATATACATACTATTTTAATAGGTAGTATCTCATAAGGGGTGCGGTCAAATGCATACCTGTGATGTGCACTGCAGCACACTGTACAGGGTGTCCTCGAAGGCCTCGGGAGTGATCTCCCGCACCACCCGCTCCTGGGTCTCGCTGGACTCGCACAGAGCACCCACCATTTGCAACTGAAAGAGTATTCACTTTTATCATGGTGTTTTATTTTTATTACATTATAGGCAAGTATTTGATCTCGATCTCACCTGATGGTAAGTGATGATGAGATCTACGATGGAGCATACTTGCCTAGGTAGGAAGGCGGCAGTAGATAAGAGACGCTACATGCATTAGGCACATGCAGCGCAGCTGATCTGACCCACCATCCATGAATGGCAACACCGAACATCATGCCGGAACACGGCTAGGCCGCTTGGCGACATGGCTTTGTTCAGTGGGTGGTGACTAGCCACGGCCGAAGCCTACCACCAGTAGAGTTGTCACCTGGTTGGCACCACCCAGGGTCACGTGTAGGGTATCTCGAGGGTACTTAATTCTCCTACGGACGAAGGTGACTCGACCCCTAAAATCATGGTATAATAATATGCTACTATATAGCATCATGGTATTTAGCGCGATCCTGTGGCACCACATCAAAGGTAGCCGAATCGTCGGGAACGTAAAAACATGAAATAAACGCGATAAAATCCGAATTTTTTTTTTTTTTAATGTGTAGTGTTCGCGCAAATATAAGAAATCAATATTCTCCGATAATTTCGCTAATAAAGATGTGGGAGATAATGATATACGGCAAGCTAAAGAAAAGTGTTGAACTTAAAAAAAAACCCTATAGTTTCGAATTCCGCCATCCACGCCAACTGGTAAAAAACGTCGTGTATTAATATGGTCGTGGCTAACATACCTAAATTGACTAATACTGTGAAGAATTTAAGAAATAATTGACAATATGTGACCTTACGACCTCAAACGACGAAATAATATAGACTGACCAAGACGACACCACCAACCTGATTTGTGTAGTACACCCCTATTAGCGGGTACATAAGGAAGTAATTCGCGTGTACTTCACAAACCGGCTTGGTTTTTCGTGCTCCAATATGTTGTTCGCGACACTCCGCCTATATTATTACTACTGCGTCTGAGCACACGACATACCCACTGCAGCCCGGCTTTGCCCGGCTCCAACGCGGGGGGCACCAGCAGTCCTGGCAGGCCGTCACTTATTACCAATATCAACTCCTCAGGGAGACTACCTTCATCTGTAAGAGCATAAACAAATACAAGTATGTATCAACGTTTAGCGGAAAAGGGAAGATCTTCCAGCCAGGGCCCCAAGTCTGCTAACACAGTCGATTCATAATCGAACAGCAACCGCATAGTAACTATCACTTTAGACAGATACCCCATACAATATCTGTCAAAAGTGACAGTTACTATGCGGTTGCTGTTCGATTATGAATCGATTGTGTTAGCAGACTTGGGGCCCAGGCCGGTGGTATGGTTGGCGGGGCGGCCGCTATGCCCTGACGGTTGATATCAGGATCTTGTATATATGCTACGAGCTCCGAAAACTCTCATAGCGCGTTTCAGGATTGTATGGAGCCTCGTCATTTGTTCTGGTTGTCGTGTGCAGCGCCATCTGTGTAGCTCGTGGCGAGGTTGAAAAGGTCGCTACAAACACACTAACTCTGACGAACTAAAGACCGCTCGTAGTATATTATGGCGGCGACGCCATATACCTGTAGCTTTGTACAGTTTTCGTATTTTCGGTATTTTTCATAGTCGAACTTAAATTGCATATTGAAAAAATAATTTTCCAAATCGGTTCATAAATGACGGAGATCTGAGGTAACAAACATAAAAAAAAATAATAAAAAAAAAACATACACCCGAATTGAGAACCTCCTCCTTTTTTTTGAAGTCGGTTAATAAAACTATTTTTTAAGGATTTTATCGCGTTTCTTTTTCGTTTTTACGTTCCCGACGTTTCGACTGCTTTACAAACTGTGACACCAGGACGTCAACCACCTCAGTCCTCCCGTGACCATGGTTGCTGTAAAGCAACCGAAACGTTGCGAGTGTAAAAACGAAAAATAAACGCGATAAAATCCTTAAAAAATAGTTTTATTTCAATGTGTAGTATTCGCTTAAATTGCATAATTATTCAACTAAAAAAAACAAATATCCTAATCTTACCTCTATAATGGGATATAATAGCAGCGAATAGTTCGAGTGCTTCCGGCAAGCACAGCCTGCTAGCTTTCATACACAAACACACGAGCGAGCCGTGATGACACCTCAGTGCGTAGAGATCTGAAGCAAATTGGCTTAGTTTTGACCAGAGTTCCCCAAACTTTTTTGTGTCGTAGACCCCTTGCCATGTTTTTCCGTGTTGGGTAGACCCCCTACTTACCAGATAATGATTTCCTGTAAATTTCTAACTGTAGTGAAGTTTAGTGTTAAAAACTTAAAGTAAAACACACATGTTAATTTATACATTTATTAATTGAATTTAAATTTAAACTACTCAAAATAAAATGTATTGCGACCACAAAGCGAATACCAACATCCTACAACTTACACAATTTTATAAACATATATAATATTTTTTTTTACTTCATAGGTACTTTTATAAATAATGTATATGTTTTGATATTATAAGATAGTATGATGTAAGTAAATAGGTACTATCAGTGTATGTGTTGAGATCCACTATCGTGGACCCCCATTTTCAATTCATTGACCCCCAATTTTTTTTCGCTGATGTAGACCCCTTGCAGGTTGTCATAGACCCCTAGGGGTCGATATAGACCACTTTGGGAATCACTGGTTTAGACCGTTTATTGGCATATTCATAAAAAAAACACACACACACACTTAGGCGTCGTCCTAACTGGCTAACGGTCGTACGAGTACACGATGCGAACTCGTCGCACGAAGAAATTAACCCTTAGTAGCCTGATTTACGAAAGTGATTTATTTAATATTACTGTGTTTAATAATAATGACATTTGATTTTTTTTTAAATTTCGTTGGAAAGAATATTATACAACAGTAAAATACGTACAGCCAACCTATAAAAAAAACTAATAGTAATGTGAACATTCGGTTTAAAAGATTGGTATCAAAATTGAAACTCTAGGCTATTAAGGGTTAAATACACAATTGTCATTAGTGTCCTAATAGACGGTCGCAATTAATCGCGCGAGCACGGGAATCAATTTCATCGCGCGACAAAATCGCATCGTTTACCAGTACGGTCGTTGGCCAATAAGAACACCGCCGAAATGCATACTGTGATAATTGAAATAAAATTATGTTTTCGAATTTGCTCACTGTGTCTAGAGTGGCAGAAGGTACCCTCTGCGTATATCAGACCGCAAGCAACAACTAACAACTCAATATGAGGGTACCCCAGTACAAACTATGACACTAGGACGTCCGCCTTAGTCCTCCCGCGACCACGGTTGCTGTAAAGCAGCCAAAACGTCGGGAACTTAAAAACATAAAATAAACGCGATAAAATTAGAAAAAAAAATAGTTTTATTTCAATGTGTAGTATTCGCGCAAATATAAGAAATCAATGTTCTCCGATAATTTCGCTAATAAAGATCTGTGAGATAATGGCATTCAGCAAACTAAAGATTTGGAGAAGAAAGAAAATTTAAAAAATAACACATATACATAGTTTCGGATTCGGCCACTCACACATTCTAAAAAAAATCACCTGCATAATATATTCGTGGATAACATACCTAAATTGACTAATACTGTGAAGAATTTGAGGACATTTCGTAGGCAGCTGGTCGCGTTCTCGGGTTCGCCCATATCGTCGGGAACTGACTTGCACAAGTCCTCAACGTCCTGTAAAAAAGGTAACTTATAGCTTATCGTCACTAGTGAAGTTACTGTTTAACTGAATTTTATAATAATAATCAGCATGGCTACAATAATCTAATCTAGATGAAAATCTAATCTAGAAGCTAATCATGATTTTAAAAAATAAACAAAAAAGCACCGCACATGTGGTTTGGTTGCCTGGCGATATTATTATTATATATAAGGTATAGATCGATCGTAGATCGGACCGCAAGCAACAACTATATACGAGGGTACCCCGGTCAAACTATGACACCAGGACGTCAACCACCTCAGTCCTCCCGTGACCATGGTTGCTGTAAAGCAGCCGAAACGTCGGGAACGTAAAAAAAGTATAATAAACGCGATAAAATCCGTAAGATTAGTTTATATATTAGTTATATATAAGGAATATAAATAATATCAAAAATAGTGTAAAATATTTTAACAAATGAATCAGTAAGTTCTTCTTCTTCAGTAAGTAAGTCAGGGCGGCCCAGTATCGTTAGGCCGTGTGCATGCCGCCATACACGGCGACATTTTTAAATGTCTAACAATTTGATTAATTTCTTTTGGAATATTATCTTTATAACCTACAGTTGGTTATGTTAAAATATTTTACACAATTATTATTACACCTTTGTATATATTTTATACTAGCTGTTGCCCGCGACTTCGTCCGCGTGGTATTTAACAAAGACAACCGTTGACAACAGCCTGCTCGCCCATTCTGAGCCCGCGGGACGCATTGCAGGTTGTTGCTATCAAACTTAATCAGGCGCTGCGCTGCAACATTGGTTTTAATTTTTTTTTGTGAGATCCTATTTTTTTTTCTAAAATAAAAGTAGCCTAAGTTACTCCTTGTTATATCAGCTATCTGCCAGTGAAAGTCCCGTCAAAATCGGTCCAGCCATTTCAGAGATTACCCGGAACAGACAGACAGACAGACAAAAAATGTAAAAAATGTTGTTTCGGTATAGGTAACGTGTATACATCCAAATGCACTTAGTAAAAAGCGGTTATTTTTATATTACAAACAGACACTCCAATTTTATTTATATGTATAGATATATAATCTTACATTTAGAGCGTCGTTCAGCGCGGTCACGAAATGCGAATAGGTAAGCACGTAGCCCCGGAGGCTGCTGTCCGAGCACAGATCATTGATGAACGTGTACGCATGCAGCAACTGAGTCGCGTCGCGTTCGCTGAAACACATGACAAGGATACTGTAGTAAGTTCCCATTACTAGGCACTAATGTAGAAGAAAAGGCTGCAAAGCTTATTTTTTTTAAGAATACCACCTAAAATTAATAATGTTGTCTATGATTATTATTTTTTTTGTTTTAGTAAAAAAATAATAATATTAAAGCGATGGTTAAGAAGTTTTATAAATAATTGTATATATCCCGCGGGATCCCACCTAATTTCAATCAATTCACACCACCAAGACATCATGGGCACAACTTTACCAGGACACAAATCTCGCAGTTTAACTTTTAAACTATACAGGACTCTTGCGGGCAACATTAATAAAAAGTAACCTATATGGCGATCTGTGTTATAATCTATCACCACTAGCCAAGTTTCATCAAAATGAGTGCAGTATTTTTCTGTGATGCGCGAACAAACATCAGAAAGACAACAATTAAGTAAATTGCAATTTCGACTTATGTACATTTGTAATGTAATTAAATATCTTTCCTACGATTATTATATTCCAAAACAATACAATACACAACCAAAATAATGTCTTATTAGCAACATAAATAAATTATTCATAATATTAACATTGATTTGATTTTTTATAATATTTATTGTATTATTGAAAAGTAAAAAAAAAGTAATCATTATTTTCAAATTATCATCTATGCAGCAACGACTCGCTGTAGCGTATAGGGAAGCGTTCAAGTATTACGTAACGCAATTTTTGGAGATTTTTGACCCCCCCCCCCCCCCCCCGTGTAACGCGCCGTAACGTTTTTCTTTACCTACTACTACCTAGTAGAACGTAAAATCTCAACGCGACCGTTCTGAAGGGTTAAAACAATGTAACGTAACGCGTAGTTCAAACCCCCTATGTAACGCATCGTAACGACCCCCCCCCCCCCCCCCCCAATTCGTTACGTAATACTTGAACGCACCCTAAACTATTGTAAACTAACCTGACAGCCTTCTTAAAAGTCCGCATGGTGCAGCACAGATAACTATGTATGTCGGGTTGCCGCGCCGCCGCCGAGCCTCGCGTCGCTCCCGACAAACAAAGCAGCAGACGACACACTTCCACTCCTCCATAACCTCCGTCCTAGGACGAAGTCAATATATTGAGGCTGATGAAAATTGGGTATGGCAAAAGAAGCATGAAAGCAAAGTAAATATGGTTGAAATTCGCTTCTCACGAGGCATGTGCTGTCACTCGAGCTGACTGAAGTATAACATGATAGGAGAAAAATAAAGGATGATATCCTGATGGCTGTATGGTACCATAACACAAGCTATGCTTAGTATGGGTTCGTACAGTTGGTGTATTCGTCTAGTTATATTATTCTTACTTTTCGTTCCTCTCTCTACACCGAGATCATAAGGAGGTTGGGTGGGGACTTGGGTTCAACATGTAGAGATGAGAGAGATGCTTAATGTAAGGCTGTAGTTTATCTCTGCTAATGATCAAATATAACCCCTGCAGGTGCTAGATCTTTTGCAATCTTATGAATGGTATTTTGTTTATGGACATGGAGTTTGGGTGGACTGGGGATCAGACTAATACCCACCAATTTATAGAAAGTTATAGTGTATTATAAAGCTATTGTAACACACTTATTCCTATGAAAAGTGCATTATAATGCAATTATAATCCATTATAACTGTCTATAAATTTGCGGGTTACAGTATTAGTGTTAATAAATGTTGTATAATATCTCCCTATTCAGAAAGTATTTTAGTTAATAAGAATATTTATGTTCTACATACCTTCAAACTGATAAGGTGTACAACAAAGTCCTTGGTATCAACGGTTCTCATGAGCGCATATATCGTTGGTAGGTTCCCGTAGCACATGTTGACGAGGACCGTGAGTGACTTGTGGCCGATGGTGCGGTGCTGGGGTTCCGTCATGGGCTGCGTGATCCAATCTGTCAGCTGCTTCATGAGGCTCGTTAGGTACGACTCCTGCCAGCTGATTTTGACGCCATAGGATATTTCCTATGGATAATATTATTATGTTACAGAGCGTTCAAGTATTACGTAACGGATTTTTCGAGGGGGGGGGGTCTTCTGAAATGTTACAATACGTTACAGGGGCGGGAGGGGGGGGGGTAAAGAAAAACGTTACGGCGCGTTACATGTGGGGAGGGGGGTCGTTGGTCCTGCGCCTTATCTCTCTCCAGTCGTGTCAGATTACAGTACTATCGGACTTCGAGAGTGAGGGAGAAGAGAGTGACCCTGTGCACTCACACACTTGTGCTACAGTCAGTTCAGAGTTGCCTCCGTGATGGAAATTCGGTCAGGTGGACTAGTAATGTTAGAGGTGGTAAAGCGATTTAAAAAAAATTATATATCTTGGAAAGGTCACCAAATTATAGCATCTGCCTGATTCAAAGGGACATTAAGCTGACGGTCCAAATTGTACCAAATGGTCTTAGAAAGACCCATAAGTTGGATCTTGCAAGGTCTCAAAGGCTTGCTTTGTTTAAATATTGATAAACGAAAAAGATAAGGATGAAGAATGTATTTTTCTTTTTACATGTGAGGACTTATGGTGGTTATTATTTTAATTACAGTGAAATATTTTTGTTTTATAGCATTTTCACATACCTGCATTACAGAGAGTAGTTTAATCTTCTTGTCATTTGATATTCCGTCAGACAGCAACCGTGATAGTATAGGCATGAATCTGTAAAACAAAATTTTTGATTTAACAAACTAAAGTTCATGATTAATTAAAAAAAAGATCATCAGAATATGAAGCCTGAAAATGCCAGAGGAGCAGACCTGCTCCATCCTAGCTTGAGCGAGGCAGTGTGAATGTTGGACTTGGGAGATTGCTGTTATCTGATACTGGCTATGGGAGGTCAAGCCAGTTAACAAAAAGTGCTTGTGATTATTTGGTCTGGATCCAGCCAAGGATTTCTTTGTTAACCTACTTGTAAGTATGAGTGAGTGCATGTCTCGCACTCGGTTCGATGGCGGCTCGCGACAGCACCGCCACGCCAGCCCAGTGTGGGCCCCGGCTATCACACATAACGCGCCACAAAGAGCTGAAGAATGCGCACACCTCGGACCGGCCGGGCGAGAATATTGATAGATCGCATGATGATGCTATTAGCTGTAAGGACATATAGAGATGATTTTAATGGAGAAGTCTCTATGGGTCACTTAAGACCCTAGCAATTCATTAAGATGAGAATGAATAAAAAGGGATATTGTGAATTAATTATATGAGTATAGTGAGTCAATGGATAACATGCTTACACACTTAAATTGAAGAGCAAAATCAAATAATCATTATTTATGAGAATACAAAAACAAAAGTTGGTCTCTACTGATGTTATATGCCTCTGCATAAGACAGATATGATGGAGGTACTTTATATTAGGGTCTTAAGTTTAGTTAGACCATCACTGGTGACTGTTGGAGTATTTCTATAGTGCACCTCTTCTTATCTAATGCCCGAACATTGTAGGTTTCAATTCATCATAGTTTTAGAATACCTGATCTAACATACAAAATAAAAGTATACAAACTCAAGTCCTACTTAAACCCAAAATATTAACAGTATAAGTATATAATCAGTGCCTTTAGTACAAACTTGTTTGAAGAGTACTTTATTAGTATCTTCAAGTCAACAAACAAAGTAAGGGCTCCTTTGTTTGTTGACTTGAAGATACTAATAACTCACCCCTAAATACCGGGCCATCAAGTTTACAGCTGACTCGCTGTGTGTGGCTTCAAACTCTCGAGCAGCAGTCACAAAAGCTTTCAAGTGAGTAAACTTTCCGCCTTCAGAAGTATTACTGAGATTTTCAGATGCATCGACTTCCATATCCATAACTTACAACTTGAAAAGTTATCAGTAAAAAAATGCTATAACCCTCGATTAGATTCACTTTTGTAATTATCTAAATTCGTCCAAATATTTCAAAATAATTCCAATAAAACGTGTAAAAATGTTAAAATCTGTCTGATATCGCCGTAAAATTTGGCCGTAAAATTCAATTTCAACTGTTTTCTACGTCATTCATCAAAGAATGTCGGCCATTTTGCTTGTTTATAAAATAATAAAGCCTGATTGGTTGTATAAGAAATAGTTTCAGCTAGCCATAAACAAGAACATTTCGAAGCTTGAAGTAAAAAAAACATGTAAAATGTAAAGATAAAAAATCTTCTTGAATTTTCATGGATTTTCTGATTTACTTTTCTATAATAGAAAAATACAAGCTAATGGAATATATAACTACCAGACAGCTAACGTCTTTTTGCACCTTACTGGCTAAATGTACTACTGTCGATAGCGTCAGAATCCTATGAAAAAAATTATTTGACCCAGGAGATTCTGCTCTCCTGGGTCAAATTATTTTTATATATACGATATATACTTTCAATACTAGGACTTCCAAGCACGAGTATGTAAAAATACCAGGATCGAATTTTAGAATATTTCAAAGTATTGGCAGCTTTCGACCCAGCCAACCAAGTTGCACGTGTACCCAGTGTGACCGTTTTTAGTATATTCAGTACCAAATTGGTATAATTTGGGCTCCGTAAAACTAATTTAGTATTTTTTTGGTATCCTTTCATATTCTGGTATTTTTTGGTACATTTGTAACTTTCAACATTTTTAAACACATAATTGATATATTTTTGGGTTGGGCGGGCAACACTAATTTCCATTCGTTCGTATTTCGTTCACATCATTTTGTCTTTGTCTGATGTTTACTGCAACTGTATAATTTTGTCTCTTTCGAACGGTTAATGCTAACAAAACCGCGAATCGTGCTTTAGCTACATAACTACGTTACATGCTCTAAGTCGCGGGGAATTACTGAAACATAAAAAATGATTCCTAGCAATAAGTATAAATGGGACCACGGATTTTTTTGTTCTTTATTTATGTCTCTCTGTGTTATCGTGCGTGTGTACTGAAGATAATGAAGCGCAAATACGATCAGAAATATAGATCTTAGTGGGAACAAAATCCTGAATTTTCGTCATGGTTGATAAAAGATAAAAATAGTGAGAACGCCTTGTGTAAAACGTGTGGAGCACCATTTTTGAGCAGAATCGAAACAATTAAAAGTTATGCAGATTCTGAAAAACATCGGCAGAAACTTATTAGTAAAAGCAGCGGTTTTTTAAGCAAACTTAATACATCGAGACATACAATGCAGAATGCCAATATCGCGAAAAACTAAATTACATGGTAAAGATGTCCAAATTTTTCGTAACAAAATAAAAACCATTGATATTTTGAATTTTGCGCCCTGACCTGACCTTCCACCTTAAGCAAGGTCTATGTGAAAGGTGTGTAGGTTGTGTCTCATTTGACCCATCGAAAGATATGGCAAAAAATAATCCGTCGAATACTGACTATTTGTAATAAAACTTATTGAAATATTTATTATTATTTTAATATTTCTGTATAATGAAGGTATGTAATGGGTAAAATTAAAAAAAAGTAACTGATAATAAGTGTTTTAATTCAATTTTTCCTCTACTTTTTTTTTAGTATATTTTTAGTATAATTCAGTATGTGTTTTGGTATTATTTAGTACTGGCACCTTGTAGTTTTAGTAGATCACCATTTTTTAAAACGGTCACACTGCGTGTACCACACAGTGTGATATCGGTTCGTGCATTCAGGCAACTTATGAATTCTTCGGACACGGCCACCGAGCCCCGAACTCGTAACCTGCAACTGTCTGTGTTGGGTCCCCCTGTTACGGGTGGGAAATACATATATTATATCATTTGTATAAATGTAAAGATAGATTTTCAAAGCAAGTATTTTAAGACCGTTACGCGCGAAGTTCGGCTTCCAGAACTGTACTTTCTAGTTATGCGCGTAGTAATTCTCGCTCGTACCAGGGCACCCTACTTCGAATCGAAGCCAGGGTTTCAAAACTCGTAGCGTAAATCAAAAATACGTCTCATCCCTACAAACAAACAGATAACATATGCATAGCATCTACTATAGTTTTCTAGTTTATCTGTGGATTTTATTTGTGTTTGATTGACGTTGCGGATGGTAATATTTATTTATTGGAGAAAAACGCCGATTTCCGTAGTTGTTCTTTCTAATTTGTATAATTGAAATGGGTGTAGATTTAGAAACCCTATCACCGGGAGATGGTATTTAATTTTGGTGTACTTGTAAATATGAAAACTTTTCATAACCTGGTGAAAAATTCTTTACAATGTTTATCATTATTTTAGGGACGACATACCCGAAACCAGGACAGACAGTAGTTGTTCATTATACTGGCACACTACAGAATGGGAAGAAGTTCGATTCATCAAGAGACAGAAGTCAACCTTTCAAGTTTACCTTAGGACGAGGCGATGTAATTAAAGGATGGGACCAGGGTTTAACTAAGGTAGGACCTAGCTGAGTGTTTGTATATTTAGTTACTATATTCCCGGCATCAGCCGTACTTTAAAACTGGGATCATTTAAAAACAGCTAAGGCAGCTTCTTTGCAGCTGTAAGTTTCTCTAAAATTACTTGACTTATCTGGATTTCAATATAGACTTTACTGTAATTGTTAGTAGTTTAAACTTAATCCTCATCTCATCTTAATCTTAAAATATGAGATGGACCCTGAGCTGAGCTGAGTATGAGTTTATACAGTTCATTACTTGAATGTTTCCATACATTTACTAGCTAAGCTGCATGTTTCTAATAAGGAAAAAGATATAAAATTATTAGAACACCCAATCAATTTCTGATGATGTCATCCATATACCATACAGTTGTTGTATACTACTGGCAATATTAAATCTTTAAGATTTCATGCCAAAAAAATACTTCTAAATGAGGTCACTAAAATTGTATGCTTATTCCTTTTTTTATTTTCAGATGTCAGTAGGTGAGCGTGCTATACTGACATGTTCGCCTGACTTTGCCTACGGCTCTAGAGGTCACCCGGGAGTCATCCCACCAAACTCCACATTGATATTTGACGTTGAACTAATACGTGTTGAATAATTCATATTTAAACTAACAATGTATTCACGGTTTCGGGTATAACATTAACAGATGCTGGGAATATCCTTTTGTAGCTTGTGACCTCAAAACAAAGGCTAGTGCACCAGTATTATTAGCTAATCTGTTAGAATGTCATAAGTAATCTATAAGTCAGTCACTTCAGCCCTCCATGCCGGCTTCTTGACATGCCCAGGTTGCTGGTATGTTGCAACTTACAGAAGAATGCATCTGGCTTCATAGAGGCTCTACACAGAGAATGGTCCATGACAATTACATTCATGTTCAAGTAGACATGCCCTAACAGTGCACCCATTATATTACGTAAGAGAGATCTACTTACCTGTCAGTATCATATTTACGTTGGTGTCATATTTGTAGTTATAGTTTCATCGTAAATGTTGTAAAGTTAATATAATAACCATTAGTACTCACAGTTATGTTAATATTAAACAGTATGTATTTATAGGTATTGTGACTTACAGAATTTGTATAGGCTATCTGTCAAATTAGTTATGGATAAGGTTTATTGGCACAATGTGAGAGAGGCCCTAAGACTCATTTGTGAATGATCATTTGTTTGCATTTATATAGTCATAGACAAACTGTTCTGATTTCAAAATGAGGGAGACAGAGTTTACAAGAGTTGAAACACTGGTGCTTTTTCTGCTGGTACACTTATCTCGACTTACACTACATGGATTGTCACCCTTCATATTATGGTAGTGTATGAGCATGCTGGCAATATTTTTAGTTGTGTTAAATTTAGTTTAGACAACAATTTTACATGGTATTATGTTAACAGTGTCTCGACTAAGAGGTTTGAAGTACCTAGTCATAAGTACCTGGTCAATTGAATTGTCATTAGCTCTAACATAAGAAGGTTATATATTATGAATAATAAAATTATAACTAGTTTTCCTCTCAGCTGGGTGTCCTTTGTAGCAGTTTGCAATCAGTGCCGACAATTTATCAAGCCTTAATAGCCTTTTGACTACTTGTATATGGGTCTATGTACTTGTAATTTAGAATGGCACGTCTAACCTAATTTTATGTTAGGAATGTATGCCATTATTTTGCTAGACAGTAGCTTTTTCATGTGCTAACAATTAATATTAATTTATTAATATTTTGTTTAATATTAAAAGATTTTATTTAATTAAATGTTTTATTGAACCTTCACCTTGCATGATATATATGGGGGGGATAAATATTTTTTTTTTCTGACTTAACAATATATCACAGCTACCTTCATGTATATAATAATTTATTTTTACAAAAAATACAGTCCTATAGTAGTTTGTTATTTTATACATTTACGAAGTGCCCGGATAATAATTCAAAAGAGGTACAACAGTATTCTTTGTAAACGGTGTTCTACACAAAGCACAGCTCTCCAACGCTCCATAGCAACATTGCATACAGAATATGTGTCCACAGGTAAGCACACAAGGCTGCACTATCTCCTCCAAGCAAGCCACACAGGAATTACTACTATCAACTTCATTCGGCATCTCTTTCATCTCATCTATGTGCCTTTTAGCTCTGTATAAACTCTGACCACATGAAACAAATGCATGTAGTAATGTGATAAAGCCCAGAAGCCTTAAATGCGCATAATATGCCGCAGCAGCTGGTCTAACATGTACATAGTCTATCCCAGATATTGTTTTACCAATCTGTATTGGTCCACCATTCATATAAGACAAACCTCTATGTATACTTTCGATCTGAGGCAGTATGCTATTCAAAGTTTTAAGCATCACCAATACTAAGTTTTGCGCTTCAGGTGTTAGAGTCGCATTTCTTTCTACACGCTTTTCGAGACAGTGAAGGATTTGGCGTGTGAAGTTCTCCCCGAATGTGGAAAGTAAGATACTGATGAGACGGTTGCAATACGCTGGTAGTTTGTGATATGTTTCGTCAACTTGAACTATACCAGAGTATTCCTCGCCTAAAGTCTGCAGGTCTTTAAGCGTTGTGAGCGATTTGTACAGCATGGAAGACAAGGGGACTGCATTGGAGGCGTATCGCGGGGACATCAGCTTGGCAAGAGACTCTGCTATTTGTTTTTCGTAGAGATCATCTTTCTGCCATGCTCTAAGCACTTCGGCTGGCTGCGCGCGAGGTAATGCCATTTTTATCAATTAATAATCACTTTTAGAACCAATTGCTTGTATAAATAATTATTAGTTTTATCTTCTTTTTTCTTTACGAAACGTAATGTGATGAAATAATCATAATACGTCAACCACAGATGACAGACAACAAAAAACCTGAATCCATCCATTGATAATAAAATAATGACCACAGACGATCTACTAATGCTACGCATATAATGACATACAATGGTAGGTATGTGAGCTCTGAGATGTAGAGCATAGAGTAAGAGTGAGTGAGAAATCTTACTACATTCTCTTTCACTCTAGTATTATACTAGTACTCGACACGTATGTGTAAGGTGGAAATAAAAAGGAAAATTAAATTAAACGCTCAAACTGTCGAGGCTACTTTTTAAAAGGCTATCGATCTCCAGACAATTTTTAAAGCGATAAGCGATGTCGAATTCACTTGAAACTGGCAAAAGTGGCTCTATTTTGTAGCCAATTGCACTTTGATCTACGATACATACCTAATATAAAGTTACTTGTATCCCAATCATAAATTATTACACTTCTTTACCTCCTCCACTGCCTGCTGCCACCCAAAATTAAACATCCATTGCAAGACAAAGTTCTTTAATTACCTTACCACTAATTTATAACACTAAATTCCACATAATATATCCACTCGAGTCCATAAACTTTAGGAGAAAAACACGTTAACCGCATGGCTTCTTCGGTCCCGCCCCGTGGGTGTACGCCACCAGGGATGCGGCGGTGTGTGTCAGAAGAAGTGTTGGTAGGAGTGCGCGTGCGTGTGTCAGGTGCGCCGGCGCTTGGCGGGCACCGTGGCGGGCGGCGTGGAAGTGTTCGCGCGCCGCCGCCCGCGCCGGGAGCTCATGTCTTCGTCTATGAGCGGAGAATCCCACGCTATCGACAAACAAAAAAATAATATCGCGAGACAAACGCACCGACATTACGATACTTAACTAAGCAATGCTTGGACTGCTTATTATGGTCCGACTGAGGGCGATTTAGTACACATATAATACTTAAGAATAATAATACCAGCCCTTTTAATGTCCCACTGTTGGGCACGGGCCTCCCGTCAATGCGAGTGAGATTAGGCCATAGTCCACCACGCTGGCGCAGTGCGGGTTGGCGGACTTCACACGTCTTTCAAGTGGTTCTCTCAGACATGCAGGTTCCTTCACCGTTTAGCAATTGATAATCATGGTTGAAAATGAGACTCGCACATGAAATCCGAAAAGCCTAGAGATGCCGGAGTTTGAACCTGCGATCCTCGTTATAATTCTTAATAGATATGTCCACGACTCGGGTACAAACATTCGTGCTCATCACACAAAGTTTGTCCCCAACAGGATACGCACCCAGCATCCTCGCTACAGAAAGCCGGATCACACCAACTGGGCCCCAAGTCTGCTAATACAATCGATTCATAATCGAACAGGAACCGCATAGTAACTGTCACTTCTGACAGATATCCCATACAATATCTGTCAAAAGTGACAGTTACTATGCGGTTGCTGTTCGATTATGAATCGATTATGTTAGCAGACTTGAGGCCCTGTGTTAATCGAGGTGGCCGCTAGGTATAAAAGAATCAGCTGATACAAATTAACTTTACCTGCAACAGATTTCTTCGATACTTTATCCCTCTGCGACGTGGATTTTCTACTATTTGAGTTCTCCCGCGGTCCTGACGCGTTCGAGTCGCGGGAATCTCTTCTGCGATCTGTACAATAGGTGTACAAATAACTATACAGAAAGGCAGTAGAGGCGAACGTTATACCTCAGTAGCGACCTCTTTAACCTCGCCACAAGCTACACAGATGTCGCTATAGTCGCATTCAGAACACTTGACAATTCTCCGTACAATCCTGAAACGCGCTATGAGAGTTTTCGGAGCACGTAACATATATACAAGATCCCGACATTAGCCGTCGGGGCATAGCGGCCGCGCCGCCAGGCATACCACCCGCCTGGTTGGAAGATCTTCCCTTCCCAAATTGGTCGCTACACCTCCAAGGCAATAATACAGCTAAGTAGATCTTGTATATGTACGTGTTATTGTAGGCAATATTTCGACTCATGGCAACCATATTAAGTAGCTAAGCCATAGTAACCAGCCAACCCAAACGTCAAAATACTTCTATACGTAGAGTTGTATATAATTGTAACAAAATAATCTATACTAATCTATACTTCTATACTAATATTATAAATGTGAAAGTTTGGATGGATGGATGGATGGATGTTTGTTACTCTTTCACGCCAGAACGGCTGAACGGATCTGGATGAAATTTGGCACAGAGATAGATTATAGTCTGGAATAGCACATAGGCTACTTTTCATCCCGGTAAAATGTATGGTTCCCGTGGGATAGATGTTTTAATTTTTCATACTTTTTATCGCGGGTAACACCGCCGGGCGCAACTAGTTGTAAAATATTTTAATAATGTGGAAACACACCAACTATAGGTTCCCACACTAAGAAACGCTTGTATAATGGGTACCGTACAATGGACTGGGGGCGAACCCAGTATTTAATACTTAGATAGATATTAAACATCCATTACTTGGGTACAAACATTCGTGCTCATCACACAAAGTTTACAAAGGGTGGCTGGTGGCTGTAGAATAATGTAATATTCACCATAATCCTTCTCAGATTTGATGCTGGGCGTGTCTGTGGAGGCGTGGGAACTGCCACTCTCCTTCCGCGACTTGGTGGGTGGCGCACTTACACTGTCCTTGCGGTTGCTTGCTGTAGAAACTGTTATTTTATACACATTAGCTCACGTTTATTGGCCAGATACAGGGCACGAACCTCCACTATGCTAGTTCGCTAGTACCAGTAGACAGAATACCCTTGATAAATAATATCTCTCAATAGGAATTTATTTTTCCAGTTTATCTATAATTATATACTTATAACACAAGCCTATCATTAATAAAAAATAAGAAGTAAGGTTTGTTAGTCTGCATATAGGGGATATGCCCTGAAGAAGGTAAAAGCCAGTCAATTATATTTATATTTTTGACAACACGTAATGCATAACAATATACTTGCTATTAGCTATGATGGTTCTGGCTAAGGGTCCCTTTCCATTTTCTTCATTATTAATTATATTTATTAGAAAAATACTGATCATGTGACATGTTTCAAAAGTGATTTTAAAAACAAATATACACATCAAATAATTATTCATGACACAATCCACTAAAAAACATTGATGATGATATTTTGTACTATCTACATTCAACATAAATTTATTGAGGTTTATTAAGGGCATTATTCAGATGAGCTTTGTAAATTATTCCCATTGTAAGTTGACTATGGTTGTAACAATAAACATGTGTGTTATAGAGATATAATCCAAGCATATAAATGATTTAATGCACATTTATGTGAATGAAAAACCATTTTAACTTGCCCTTCAGACTACATTTAACAAATTACAGATACCAGCACAAGTCAAGCTAGAAACACATTACAAGTGTTTATGTGTTGTTCTTAGTTTAAATGAGTATTGATCAATTAGGTAAGTATAAGGTACTTTATACAAAATATTTCTGCTAGGGGCGCTACTGTATGGCAAGATTCGATCTGTTTTTTGATCCTGTCATAACTCATACTAAGCCCCCTGTGACTTGTTGTATCTCGATACAATTGAATCACATCAACACAAGTAGAGCATGTCTATAATATTGTACATTTTGGATAAAACTGACAGTTTGTAAATCATCAACATATTTTTTTACCATTTAACACGTTGAGTGCGGTGCCATTTTCAGAGGACTTTCAGCCAGAAGGCACGTTAGAGATCTTTTAGACCTCTAACGCAGTCAATGTGTTAAATCGCCCAATTAATCCGTTAGTTTGATGGAATATTCTATCTTTAGAATCTATACTAATATTATAAATGTGAAAGTTTGGATGGATGGATAGATGGATGGATGTTTGTTACTCTTTCACGCCCGAACGGCTGAACGGATCAGGATGAAATTTGGCACAAAGATAGATTATAGTCTGGAATATCACATAGGCTACTTTTTATCCCGGTAAAATGTATGGTTCCCGTGGGATAGATGTTTTAATTTTTCATACTTTTTATCGCGGGTAACACCGCCGGGTGCAACTAGTATTGTATAAATTTATCAGGGTTTCAAGGGGCAAATGCGACAAACTCCAGACGTTTCATCAACCATCCAAATGAAAGAGCACTAAGAAAAACAGAGACTTGAGTGTTTAGTTTTAGCAACTTCTTATAAATCTTTATCTCTCTCTGTTGATTCAACTGTGTAGAAGATGTTTACGGGGACAGAATACTAAAGAGCAAGGTGTTTCTAGCTTCACAGTGACATGCATGTACTTACTAAGAAACCAATCAAGTGAAAGAACACTCCTCATGCGCCCCCCTGCCACCAAACACATATAAGACTCTACGTTCACAAGTACAGCTAAAGTCAAGACTCATGCCAGTATCTGTCTTGTGTTGTGTGAACAAGAAACTACTAAGTACATACAACACTAAATTCAAATGCATAAGCTACCTTTTGGTGTACTATCTTTGGATGCAGTGCCCCTAGAACTGCTCCTAGGTGTTGAGGGCTTAGGCGAAGGACTCCGCTTGTCTAGATTATAACATTATTTTAATGAAACATTTGAAATTTAAGGATAATAATCATTAAAAATGCAACATTTATGGTGCATCAATTCTTCATAGTGGCTTTAGCTATCATAAGAAATCCAGGTTAACATTCTTGGGTGACAGATTGATTCAGCTAGTGCATTGAGTATAGACTGCTAGCCATATAAATTTATATATATTGCTGTCTGCTTGACTAATTGGCGTGTGTGTACCACAGCTTTACAGCCTTGCATAAATAATTACATTGTACAAACATTTTATTGCGTGTCAACCACACAGGAGAAATATTTGTTTTCTCATAGTTTAATGTTTAATTATCCGAAGCTTACCTTCAGTATCATCCCCCAAAATAGCCTCCTTACATTTCTGTTTCATTAGGGACCCAAATTCTCCTTCAGGTAGACTGAAAGGAATTTCGTGATTCGGAAATGGGATAGGCTCGGTATCTTCCAGCAGATTGAGATCATATAAGCTTTCTAGATGTTTCCATATGTCCTGGGTCGATATTTCCTTAGTTATGGAATTAGTAAGCTTCTCCCAAATGCATGCCATGTGAAAATGTTTGTTTATTCCGACCGGTTTGTGATTTGCCATCGCGTAAAACAATTGGATTTCCATGTCGACGTCCCATTGCACTATGTCGGCAGCCTTTACTTCGGCCTCTTCTTCGCTAGATACCATACTGTTGATTCGAGCTCTTCACGATATAGAATTCTAGGATTTTTTATTCTTATTTTGCAAAATAATAACACAAACAGAAATGTCCGTCATGTTTTCTTTTTTATTACTAGGCAATCGACTACAAAATATAGCTACTTTGCCAGTCATTCAATGTTTATTTTTTTGAGTAATAATAATTAATTAATGGTATAATATCAAATGGTAATTAAATATACCCGCGCAAGCCTTTCAAAGATCTGGGTATAGCCCGTGTGGAGAGAGATCATAGTATCCCCGATTTAAATAAAGATATTGATTTCTTATATTTACGCGAATACTACACATTGAAATAAAACTAATTTTAAGAATTTTATCTTGGTTTATTTTTGATTTTACGTTCCCGACGTTTCGGCTGCTTTACAGCAACCATGGTCACGGGAGGACTGAGGCGGTTGACGTCCTAAGTGTCATAGTTTGACGGGGGTACCCTCATATTTAGTTGTTACTTGCGGTCCGATCTACGCAGAAAAAGCTCACAGAGTCGGGAACGTAAAATAAAAAATAAACCGCGATAAAATTCTTAAAATTAGTCATCAGAATTGGCAGTATGGATTGATTCCTTCGCCTGTCCTACTGGACGAATTAAACTACTACTACTTAAAATTAGTTTTATTTCAAAAATAAACATGTTTAAAAAAAGAATCCCCTGTCTATTAGTCAATCGGTGGATACTGAATAATTACTTGAAATAAAACTTGGGGAATCTTGAAAAAACCGGTTTTATTTCTTCTTTTTTTACGAAATGAAATGCGAAAATACAGAGGAATAAGATGAATATAGGACATTTTTTTAATTTTATTTGACATTTTTGACTTTTGATTGACAGCCGACAGACAACCAAAACCAATTTATATTCTGTTTGTCGTTGTCGCTGTTGGTCGGTCGGTTCGATTTTTGTTCATGTTGATTGATATATTTTTCGTTTTCATTATGATAATTGACGATATTTAGGCCTATAATTACCTAATAACAAACATGGCAAACCATTACGAAGTGCCTAATTGGTAAGATATATATATAGTTGCTGTGCTGCGGTATCTAACCACAACTTCGCGAACTGAAATCGCCGGTTTCATAAATTAAAATTTATTCTAGGGCAGGAAAACCTCCGACGGGGCTTCACTTGGACGTTCTAAAAGGCGACAAACTGATTCAAAAACTAATGCTTGATGAGAAGAAATGTTATTTGTTTGGGCGGAATCCACAGATGAATGATTTCTGCATAGACCACGCGAGTTGTTCGAGAGTGCATGCCGCGTTTGTGTATCATAAGAACTTGAACAGAGCCTTTTTGGTGGATTTAGGCAGCAGTAAGTATGAGGAGGCTCCCACCCTGGTCAGGTTAAAAGACACTGTATTCATAACAATAATAAGTTGAATGTTCAACATCCATAAAACACAATGTTTCCAGTTGAAAAGCGCCAGACTTCTGCTTGATATTAGGCCCGCAATTCTTGTGCCAGTAATAAGCATGCATGTGTGAAGTAAGTGAAGTGCAGCCATTCAGGCGGGATTGAGTAACAAACATCCATCCATCCAAACTTTCATGTTTATAATATTAGTGGGATGATATATTGTATGAAGATTTTTTTGAAGTAACCATTGGGTACATTGCTATTGCTCATCCAATAAAAATATAATTGCAGCACATGGCACATTCATTGGACAGATGCGTCTGGAATCAAACAAGCCCACTCAGCTACCCATAGATTCCAACTTCCATTTTGGAGCTTCCACAAGAAATTACATAATAAGGTACAGTTATATCCAAACATTAAGCAAATAAGTGCTAGACCAATACACTAAGATTAGGGAGCGTTCAAGTATTACACAATGCAATTTTTTGAGATTTTTGACCCCCCCCCCCACATGTAACGCGCCATTTTTCTCCCTCCCCGCATGTAACGCATCGTAACGTTTCAGAAGACCCCCCCCCCCAATTCGTTACGTACTTGAACGCTCCCTAATCTCAATAATATAATATTTTGTTTATCTATAGACCACTTACATTATACCATTAGACTTATTTATTATAGATTTTAATATCCTACTTATGGGCACGGGCCTCCCCTTAATACGAGGGAGATACAGCCATAGTCTGGTCTATCAGACATCCTGGTTTCCTTGCAATTGTATTCCTTCACTGTTTAACAAATGATGATAGTGTTTGAAAATTAGATTCACACATGACATCCAAAAATCCCAGGGTTTTAACATGCAACACTTGTTACCAAGGCGAATATTACACAAACATGGATGTCACTTAATATTCTCATTAGAAATTTAAAATTTACACAGAGAGCGACCAACGGGCAATTCACGGGGAATAATGGAGGAATTACCTAACACAGAGCAAGAAGGAGCACTTTTGGGGCTACCTGAGACACAAACAGAGTTAGATGTAAGTATGACTTATTAAGCTTAAGTCTGTACGGAAGCCAGCTTGGTATATATCTATACAAATAAATAAAATTGGAGTGTGTTATATAAAAATAACCGCTTTTTACTAAGTGCATTTGGATGTATACACGGTACATATACCAAAATAACATTTTTTAACATTTTTGTCTGTCTGTTTGTTCTGGCTAATCTCTGAAATGGCTGGACTGATTTTGACGGGACTTTCACTGGCAGATAGCTGATGTAACAAGGAGTAACATAGGCTAGAGTGCCGCTAAATATATTTAAATTAAACCAAGCACAGAGATAGCTCATAACAAACCAAGGTATATGATTTTGGGATTGTTACAAATATGTATTTCGGATTCTGCAGTGCAGATTGTAGTGGAATTTGTCATGATGATGACATTCTGGGTGCAATGTCTATAACCAATTTTTTATCCATGAAATAGAAGGTTTGGAATAATATCTCGGGGTGAAGTGTAGGGAAGGTATGGTGCTTAAATTGTAGTAACAATATAATCCTAGTTTGTAATGTCATTTTCAGAACCTAACTGAATTCAACACAGCACACAATAGGAGGATCTCAATGCTGGGTATATCGACGGAAGACGGTAGTGACATTATAAAGGTAACTATTAAATGTCAATAATTTGAATCACAAGATATTCTTTATTCAGTAATTATCCCTTTACAGTACTTATGAGTCGTCGAAAATGTCACAAAACGCTAGCCTACGACTTTACCACCCACAATCCAATTATAATTATGAATCGCATAACAAAATGTAACATTATTTTAATTTTCATCAACGCAAATTTTCTGAAAGGTTGGCATAAACCTACCATTCAAAAAACCCTTACTACCTATTAAAAAAAGTTTGTTATATTTCAATGCTCTCTGTGTGTTTGTCTTATAACAAAGAAAGTACTAACTATAAAAGTAAAAATATGAATTTGGTCAAAATAAAGTGATTGTGAATCGTGGGGGGTCCCTCCCCCCCCCCCCCCCCCTGTTTCCGCGCTTAGCGAAATGTAGGTGCCATCCCGCCATCCCCTTCAGGTATTTCAAGCGCCATGATGTCATTCTCATAAGTCATCAGCACACTTGTATTCACAGCCTCCGACGGGCACAAAACGCTCCGTTTCGATGCCAAGTGGCGTGACAAAGAAACAGAAGCGCAACGTGTCCTTCAACGAGGAGGTGGACATCATCAACCCCGAGGACATCGACCCGACCATCGGCAGGTTCAGGAACCTGGTGAAGTCCACGATAGTACCAAATGCCAATAGTACACCGAGGAAATTGAAATTGCAGAGTGCGGATGAAAGTAAGTGCTCTTACGTCATTCTACAATTTTAATAATATAATATTGCTATACAAACACAACAACTGTATGTTCCCAAACTAACCAACCAACGCTTGTAATTGCAAACCAGTACGATTACAACTATTGAAACAGTTTTGTCTGCACATGGAAAAGTCCAAAAATAGACTCGCCCAACTGACGTAAATAAAGCATAGACTGTCTATCTCGTTCTTTCTTACGGCCAGACTCCGCGCGCCCCGAATCCCGCGCACACCGCGAGCGGATCATGATCGCTGTTCTGGTGGATTATTTTAAATCATTCAGAATAGACATCGGAAACGGATTTGACGAGCTTTCCGATGGAAACTTTTTGAAAATAATTTGGTATTGTCATCAAAATACATCGAAGACAATCAAATTCGGAAATTTTAAAAGCGATTGCGGTAGTCCAGTTCGGAAGTTTTCGATTCCGTTTCCGATATCGATTTCGAATGGTTTAAAATAACAGCGGTGGTGTCCTATTCTAGAGTAACATTTATTTCAACGGCTACTAGCTTTAATAAACCTGTAGAACTGCAGCAAATACGGCAAATAGTATATCAGTCCATATTTCAGGTCAACATCACCACTCGCTAAGACTCCAGGAGATATCGCGGGGCAGCAATTTATACTCTGACCTGCCTGCCCCGAACTCGCATCTAAGTCTTATTGGCGCCAGGTAAGTCTAACATTGAAGTTACACATTGAAATTAAACGAATCATTCGCATTTTATCGCGTTTATTTTATGTTTTTACGTTCCCGACGTTTCGGCTGCTTTACAGCAACCATGGTCACGGGAGGACTGAGGTGGTTGACTTCCTAGTGTCATAGTTAGAACTGGAGTACCCTAATATTTAGTTGTTGATCGCGGTCCGATCTACGCAGAAAGTGCTCACAGTGTCTTGAGGTCTTGCAATGGTGCGCTTGGTTTTGGATTTAATGATATTAATTACTGGATCCCAAGTCGGTGGTCGGTCGGTGAAAAATTAGTTCTAAATCAATATGTGAACCATTACGTAGTTGAAGCTACAAATTTTATTTACACAATATAGGTATACAACGAAAATATATTAAAAGGGACCTACAAAGTTGCGGGTAAAATCTAGTACGAAATAAATGATTCACTATAACTTTAACATTGCAAATGGAATTGAATTCTATTAATAATAGCGGTTAATCTCATTTTTCTTTGTAGACTCGGCTTAACATTGCCGAACCCGGCGCCCGACGTTGAACTGGAAGGACCCGAGCCGCAACTCAATATACACCCGCCGTTGCCCCACACAGGTATGTTCAACATTCATTTAGTAGTGGTTAATATGTCCACGGGAAAATAATCTTTAACACCCTTGCAATTCATAAGTAAAATGTGCTGGATTGGCTTGAAGCGCGATATTCATCATCATGTTATAGCACTGGAAACATACAATAAGCTCACAACCGTCACTCGTGGTAGATAGTCGAACGGCGGTGAATCTTATAATATAAAGAATTTTCAATGTTACATATATTATAAAATATAGTTTATGCTTAAAACCATCTGCTGCCACAGCAGTTTCAAGCACCCTGACTTAAAACTATATCTTACCAAGGAGACGAGGTTGACAATTCTATGTAGATAAAGTTGACATTGCAAAGTAATCAACATTGACAATGTCTTTGTATATAAAGTTGACAATTAAGGTAAAGCTGATGTCATATTGGCATTACTGCAATTTTCTGCCATCTCAGAATTGACCACTACTGAAAAAAAACGAATTCCTTGTTGCGTTATTAATTTTAGCCCCTCAAAATAAGATATAGCTAGAGTGTTCAAACCTGGAACCTTACCAATATTAGGGTACCCTCCCAAGCCTCCAAGCAATTGATAAGCAGTTATTAAAAATACGGTGACGGTGAAGGAAAACATCGCGATGAAACATGCATGTCTGAGAGAACACCTCGAAAGATGTGTGAAGAAGTCCGCTAACCCACACTAAGCCAGCGTGGTGGACTATGGCCTAATCCCCCTCGCATTGAGGGGAGGCCCGTGCCCAACAGTAGGACATTAAAAAGGGCTGGTATTATTATTATATTAAAAATAATTTTTGTTCCAGCGCCTGAAGAGGCCGGTCCGTCGAACGAGCCCCGTAAGAAGAAATACGCCAAAGAGGCGTGGCCTGGTCGGAAACCAGGCCTCATACCAGGCGTATGAGACCCGTAACACCATTGCATGTGACATTCTAGTGAAGTTAAGAGCTGTCAACTTTTACAATTCCTTCGTCCCGCCCACACATATGGAGTTTTTTTTAATTATTTTTGGCATAAATACAAAGATCATATTTGTTTTTCATTTTTAATATCTCAGCGATGATTAAGAAGTTTGATGAAATTGAAATATCGGCGGATCGCTCTGAGTCTATTGTACGGTACCCATAATACAGCTGCCGTACAGTCGGTGTGAAAAATCATTTCACAATTTTATGACTCACATATTTTTGTTCCTATACGGTTGGCAGCTCTATAAGCAATGGTGGGTCGTGTCGCAATAGAGATGAGACTAGAGGAGTTCAAAACAATAACTAGCTCGGTAGTCTTGTACAGTCAGTATCAATGTGGATTCCAATTATTAAGTCTGTGACACGAAAAATTGTCTGTCTGTCAGTTCGTACAGACAGAGAAAATGGCAGATTCAAATTTGTCCAGAATTTTCGTCGTGATGTGCGTTGATAAGTACATAACAAGAGAAAATTCTGATCTGGATTTTAATGTTATTCGGCATTGTAATAACTTATGTTCTTAGCTAACATTATATTTTTCATCTCGGGAAATTGAGGGCTCCTATAGGATTCTAAAAAAAACTATTCAATTCTATCCTAGTAAAATAATGAGACAAATCATTCATGAATATTTTTATCGTAGCACTGCCAATTAAGAAGCCATCGATGCTTCTTATTATTTTTAGTTTTAAATAATAAAAAAAAGCCAAGTGGACCACTGACTAAATAAATAATATACTATTTATCTATACATCTATACATTATAAATAAAATTGGAGTGTCTGTTTGTAATATTTAAATAACTGCTTTTTACTAAATGCATTTGGATGTATACACAGTACCTATACCAAAACCACCTTTTTTAAAATTTTTGACTGTCTATCTGTCTGTCTGTCTGTCTGTCTGTCTGTCTGTCCGTCTGTCTGTCTGTCTGTCTGTTTGTTCCGGGTAATCTCTGAAATGGCTGGACCGATTTTGACGGGACTTTCCCTGGCAGATAGCTGATATAACAAGGAGTAACTTAGGCTACTTTTATTTTGGAAAAAAAATAAAACCAATGTTGCAGCGCAGCGCCTGATTAAGTTTGATAGCAACAACCTGCAATGCGTCCCGCGGGCTCAGAATGGCCGAGCAGGCTGTTGTCAACGGTTGTCTTTGTTATATACGACGCGGACGAAGTCGCGGGCAACAGCTAGTTTGATATATAAGTAAATATGATGCTGACTGTACTTAATAAAATGAACACAAAAGTGTTTGTAATTTTAAGATGTAATTTTTTTCCAAACTTTTCAAGTACATTAGATAATGTATTAATTATAAGTGCTTAAATTAAGTATATTGTGAATGAAATAAATGAATAATACTTATATTGGATGCGTTTTTATATATTTTTTTAACTCTACACATACATAATTAATTGATGGTTGTATTTGAATGGAAATGTTAGGTTTGCATGGAATCTTGATCAAGCTCAGCTCGGATCAACCACCTAACAGGGAGATGAAAGTAAATATATTAATTTTAAGGGAAATACACATACATAAATACCTGATGATACATTTTCGATCTTGATAGATATAAGATTTTTTTATTGACTAGCAAGCACTTACAGCGTTGTTTATGACATGCGAAATTAATTCACGCTATATACCTCCAGCTATGATCTAAAGATGGTTCTCTAGGTAGTCTGTGGTTGCACAGATGCGTTATTCTTCAACTACTGATAAATTGAAGGCTACTGCAAATCCGAAACTATTCGAACATAGTATTTAGTAAACCGTAGTCTTTGGAAGCGTTTCCAATTATATCTAAAAGATGGCGCTAATCTCCAAGTTATAATCTTCAAAAGGCTAGCACCCACGACCATAAACCAAAATTAAAAAATAATCATAGTCCTTGGCCAAGAGAATACCTAGAGGATTTATGGCGGGAAGGTGAACCTTGAAGTTGTCAATTTTGTTTTATTTTCCAAAAAAGTGTGTTTCTTTGATAAATAATGTGTAATATTAGTGGGATATTAACCATTGTGTGTTCAAACGTGTATGAGTGAAGGAAATGTAATTAAAACAGCATAACTTGATTGTTCATGTTCTCCCCAGATGTCCGTTAAATTTTTAATAAAGTATCAGATAGATATAACAACTTTACTGATAGGGAGGGGTAGGGGATTCATTTCATCATCGTCATCTTCATCAATATCATAATTATCATCAGGATTACATATAATTCAATAACAATGATTAAGAATTACTCGACACCGGCAAAAATAGCACTCTGTTGTATCTGTAGATTGCCAACCTTAAAAAGAAGACGATGAATACCTAGAGTAGCATATATAATAACATGGGTACTGTGAAGAAAGGAGAATCATCAAAATATGTTAAAAGATGTAACCATTTTTCATGTCGGCAGATAATAGATTCCTTTGAGAACATCAATTTAGCTGTAATGTTCGTAGCTACTAAGATGTTATATACAATTACGATGATCGTGCAAATCGTTTAGGACCGCAAGTCTGCTAACACAATCGATTCATAACCGAACAGCAATCGCATAGTAACTGTCACTTTTGACAGACATCCCGGGATATTTGTCAAAAGTGACAGTTGCTATCCGATTGCTGTTCGATTATGAATCGATTGTGTTAGCAGACTTGGGGCCCAGGTCTGTTGGAACAATGTTTCTGAAAATGTAACTTTTTTTTAAAAGGTAGCAAGGTAACTTTATGTCAACGTTTTAGCCAGCTCCTCTCAGTGGAGCCAACATTGAGCTGGTGATAGATTTTAACTTATTCCATACGTTCTTTTTTATTTTTTAAACTGAAAATATCGCCTAGGTATTTACTTTATGCTACATTATATTTACACTTTTTATTGGTAAAAATTAAAGAGTAAAAGACATGAAAATGAACTAGGGCCCCAGTGCATTGATGGGAGGCCCGTGTCCAACAGTGGGACATTAGGGGTCTGGTATTATTATTATTTATTACAGTTACTAAAACTATGCCTCGCGAGGCCTTAATTCGTATTTTTTCCATATTTTCCTGAAACTTTTAAAGTGCAGTAGGTAGTAAGCAATGTGTTTTTTTAATTTAATTATTTGTAGTAGGTCCTTATAGGCAATTTTAGTTGTACCTATTATATTTTCTGTGCTACAAAACCTCCTTATCGTCAGAAATCGCCCAGAAATAGTTAATATATTTAAGCGGTTTGCGTAACAACATAATAACATATTTACCGGATTCGTACCTACTCATAGGTACTTCAGTAATGAGTCTATTGCTGCAGTGTATATTCTATTATGGTCCAGGATATTCACATTTTCAGGTCTGAACGGAAAGAGTAACGGTGTTTACCCGAGAACAGGAGAAACAGAACTTCGTACCGCCTCATAATCAAATATATGAGAAAGTGAATTATCTTTGCTATTTTTTTTTGTGTATTTTTCACATGTTTTCAGAAAATCAAAGATCATAAAATGTAGTCCTCCCGGTCACGAGTTATAAATGGTGTAAAAACACGAAATTTTTTATATATATGATTATGAGCTACCCGCGCCTATTATTTATTGCCTTGTGACATTATTCTAAAGTAGGTATCGATACGTAGGTCCTCCCTTATTTTCTGATCATAATTTCATATTTTACCGTTAACCGTTTTCCCCAGTCGCCAGTCTCCTCAACACCGCCGCGTGTGACGCACGCCTACCGTTCCCTCTCCGTTTAATATAACATTCTTGTGTGAAATATCAAAAATTGTGAGTGAAATTAACGTGGTGACCGTGAAATATAACTTTTATTTTATGGATTAAACTATCGGTAAGTATTCTTTTTAAATATTAGTTGGTATTCCTTTATATGTAATGTGAAGTAAGGTACCTGTTGATTTTCGGATAGCAACATGAAACAGAAAGTGATGACTTGAATACAAAATGTTTAATAAAAACGATGATTGATTAATGTTTATTATTACCACGTATTTAGGTATATCAAAGATCTAGGGCTTCTTATTCATAACGATAGACTATTTATAACATAATTTAAACATAGGTAATGTATTACTCTGATCAACATCGTTTCAGATTATTATTATTTTATCTGTGATCACATAATATATATTGATTTATTTGAATAAAGAATTAATAAGTAATGTTTTTTTTTTAATTTCTTATATTTACGCGAACTATAACACGCCAGTTCTCCCGTGACCATGGTTGCTGCAAAGCAGCCGGAACGTCGGGAACGTAAAAACATAAAATCTACGCGATAAAATTCGAAAATTAGTATTATTCCAACACATAATATATGATAATGTTATATTCCCAATGCTATTTTTTTTTAAATTTGTATCGCGGTAGGCGGAATGATGTTATTGATCCACTAGGTAGGTACCTACAGTTAATTTATGGATATTTTATAAATAGGATTTGTGTTCTTCGCTCATAATATACATTGATTATTTGTAAGTATGAATTTTAATTAATCTTTGGAGGGTTTGACATGAATTATGATTCTTCGGGTAAGTGTATAATGTATTCGGGTATAATGTAGGATTATAGCGTGTAGGCGTTTCAGAGTTATTTTTATCTTATAAGGGTACTTTATTATTCTGCGTAAGTAGTCTGTTTACCAAGAATATAGGAAATAACTTGTTACCAACCTAGATTTTCCTAATTTTAGATTAGGTTTATATTAGGTAGCACACTACCTAGATAGGTATTTATTTATTAGATAATAATGTCGCCAGACGATCACACACACCAACTGTACGGTCCCATACTAAGGAACACTTGTATTATGGGTACTGTACAATGGAATACTGTAAAATATTTTAAGGAGTCTATTGGTAGGTTATAAAGGTCACATTCTCGAAAAAATAACAAATTTTTAATTAAAAATTTTAAAAACATAAAATGAACGCGTAAAAATCGTTAAAATTAGTTTTATTTCAATCAAACACTGTTTACCCACATATTTTACACTATTTTGTTAATCCTTATATATTATGAGAAGCTTAGGTCAGGTACCCACTGATGAGGACATAAGCATTCCACATTAAATATGCAAACCACCCACCACATTAATCCGCACCTGGCCCTACTCCCGGATACCTTGCGCGCAACCTTTGCACGAATTTAAATGTCAGACTCTGACTTTGCTCAATAGATTTGGATACGTATGTTAAATAATTATTGTCTATGGATGAAACAAAAAACGACGAATAAACAAAAAAAGCTATTAAGGTGGAAGCTCAGGGTCAGGGCGCGAAATTCAAAATGTCAATGGTTTTTATTTTTTTACGAAAAATTTGGACATTTTTACGATGTAATTTAGGGTTTTGCGATATTAGCATTCTGCATTGGATGTTTCAATGTATTAAGTTTGCTTAAAAAAGTACCTAATCCAATACAATACCATAAGGTTTGTAAAAACCGCTACTTTTACTAACTTCATGGTGTTGTATCGCTTTTGGTCGTATCGTATATATATATATATATAATAAAAATTTGTACCCAAGTTGGTGGTGTGGTTGGTATTTATATATATATATATTAGCATGCAAATTATGCAAATCACGGAAGCAGTGCGTCTATTCTTAATCCTTCAGGCAATATACTTACCTAAGTAATTACATTAATGCGACACAGTCTCGGTCCCTTCGTGTAAAAATCTGTAATCACCCAAATCAGGTTAGAAGCCACCCGTTATACTAATTGGGAACGATACTTAAGTAGTAAGAAGGTAGTACAAGGTAGATTATAAAAGTAATTTGTAAATGTGGCAACTATGTAGCCGTTAAGCCGTTACATGTATATACTTACATCAAATTCAATTCCAATTTAAGCTTGTGGTTCACACGCTAAATAAAAACTACACATACAAAGACGAAATGTCAAACTTTCGGTTGTAAAGAAAACAATTTTTTAAAGCTCGTTCCGCTAGCATCGAAAATATTTTTTTTTTGCCTGATGAATTAGAAAAACACCCTTTTAAGCGTTGGTTTTAGGACTAACAAGGTGACGAAAATATTTGTTATCTTACATAATTTAATAATATTATTTTTTGTCACAGAAAATGCCCAAAAACCGTGATAAAAATCATTACCAAGTTTTTTCAACTAGGTAGTTTACAAGTTCTATTCATCTGGCAATACCATCGATTTTTCCCTACCGCTAAGAAACGTTTGGATCTCCGTAGACATAGAAATAGAACAGTAGTCGAAGAGGAAAAGCATAGTTTTTTTAAATTTGTGTAATAAAACAAATAGTTGAACAACCTCTAATGATATCAGGAATAACTATAACAGGATTGTCTCAAACCTCGCTATTCCATGATGTTATTTATACAGCTTCACAAAGAAATCGCAGACCGAGACATAAAGGATAAACTTTCTTCAACCTTTTCAAAGAGGGCCCATTCCCTACAACCCTTTTCTACTGAGGAACTGAAATAACAGAACCATTTTTTTAAGATTCAGATTGAAGTCCAAGGCCCCTTGTTAATCTGATGATCAATTTAGAAGCAATTTTCAAGGATGAAAAAATAGTGCCACAAAACTCACACGGTGGAATCAGGCGTGGTTTTACCTCCCCTCCACTGTGCTCCTCTCAGCCCCGCTCTGCTCCGACCCAACCCGCTCAGCCCCGCTCTGCTCCGACCTATCCCGCTCCGCTCTACTCCGCTCCACTCTGCTCCACTCCACTCTGCTCCGCTCGGCCCCGCCCTCTGCCCCACCCCGCTCCGCTTGGCGCCACTCCTATCTGACCTACGTAACTAACACTTGTGACGATTAATAATCAATAAAAAATATTAAGATTCTAATCCCTAAGAAACATCTTCTTTTCCTTTGGTTTATGAGTAGGAATTTATTACATCGACAAGTTTTTCGGTTTTCTTGTTTAAATTGTTGTTTTCGATTCAAATTCTAACTCGAAGTGCGTACAGCAGATTGACTCTTATAGTAAGTCTGGTTATTAATATCGTAGGTAGGTGTGAATATAAGTGCTAATAAATATAGCACAGCTCTAAATATACAATTTTATAGTCATGACGCAAACATTATGCGGGCGAGATCTTGCAGTTGCACTAGAAGCTATGCGCATGCGCACTAAAGAATTTTGATTGAGTCATTAACATAATATAGGTTATTTACGAGTGTACCGAACGACTCAACGAACGAGATTTGCCACTACTATATTAATGATGATCCTTTTCTTCTTTTTTTTTAGGTCACTCGTGCACGTTTATGAACACACAATGGTTAATATCCCACTAATATTACACATTATTTATCAAAGAAACACATTTTTAGGAGACTACTTCACGGCTCAACTTCCCGCCAAAAAGTTTCGATGCTCTTTTTCAATCGAACCTACTTATATATTTTTAAAATAGCGTTCTCGGGAATACGTAGGTATTTTGCCAAACTCAAGTATAGGTATATACTTTAAGTAATTCGAGACTAAGCTTAATAAACCCCGTGAACACTATCAGTAAAGTGGAGGATATTTTACTGACAAATTACCGGATTCCTTGGGAGAATTTGAAGTGTCAAGATGAATTGAACTTACATTTTTTTTAACAGCTAAGGCTGTAATATAACATATTGCTCCAACCAATGGGAGCGTCTTGAAATATGGGGAATTATATTTTAGAGTTTCCTATTGGGCGAAATCAACTTTTAAGCCGCCATTATGGCAACAGATGTAACCTAAAAGGTCCCTCACATCATAAGTTTTCCGTGGTACTTTTTTTAATGAATTTCAAGATTAATTACATCAAGGACAAATAAAAGTCTACAAGCCAAAAGCTCTATGCCCCTCGTAAATCTAGCTTTAGAAGGAATTCAAGGTTGAAAAATGGTGCCACGTAATTCGCGGAGCTGGTATAGCCAGCAATATTATTTTATTGAAGAAAAATAAACACGAAAGTGCTTCTAACATAAAATCTACAGCGCAGTCCAACTATATGTTTGCTTTGCACTTGACTTTGAAAGCTTTGAAATGACGGGCTTCACTTAAAGGCCAAAAGGCGTACATTCAAAGGACGTATATACCATACAGCTTAGTTTGTAATGCTTTCATTTGTATATTTTAAAGTAAATTAATGGTAATATGATTTTCTGTTCGTTTCCGAGGGAAATAAATTATTATTCATAATGTGACAGTCCCATGTTGGGCGCCACTGTGCGTAGGTAGGCTGTTCGATTGGAATGACGATCGAGATCGTTATATCTGCTAGCTAAGGTCAAGAGGCGATCATAAATTATATTTCTAGATACTTTCAGGATAGTAGTGGAACAGTTACTGCCTTATATTTATGCGAATACTACACATTGAAATAAAATTATTTTTTGGTTTTTATTATATGTTTTTACGTGCCTGACGTTTCGGCAATAATAATGGTCACTGTAGGACTTAGGTGTTAGACGTCTAGTGTCATAGTAAGAACTGAGTTACCCTAATATTTAGTTGTCGTTTGCGGTCCGATCCGGTTCAGTCCGAAAAAAATCTTAAAACTAGTTTTATTACAATGCTCAGTAATCCACACAAATACAATACAATCTGAGCGAAAATAATGATAATCCCAATATTTATCAGAGATAGGAATATTCAGTATGAAAGTGCTATGTCATATCGCAATAAAGCCAGCAGGTTCTGTGAGATATATTGCCCGTCAACTGCATGGTTTGAATGTTTATCATACCGCCCCGGGATTTATTTTCAACTCGATCCATATTGGGTAACATTGACTCCAACAATGTGCGTATCGGGAAATGAATCTATTGTAACGGTATTAAAAGCACATATTGAAAAGCCGACCCGGATATAACATTTTTACATAGAGGTAAAGGTTCAAACCCTTTTCGTGGCGCGACTGACGACAAAACATACGATAATGTATCATATTATTATGGGGAAAACGACTGAGAGATTGCAAAGTCTGTTGACAAAGGGTTGTTGAGAAATACTTTTATACATTTGCCATAATGAAATATATTAAATTAAATGTTATTTTTTTTACGGAATTTACCGAACTGAGGTGTTTGATATACTAGTGTTATAGTTTGAACTGGGATACCCTCGTATTTAGTTGTTGCTTGCGGTCCGATTTACACAGAAAGTGCTCACAGTGTCTTAAGGTCTTGCAATGGTGCGCTTGGTTTTTGATTTAATTATATTAATTAGTGGATCCCAAGTCGGTGGTAGCACCCGGCCATCTTCCCTATTGAAATGAGGATGTTTTTATTCTTTTCAATGGCCTCACGTATCATACTTGGTCGGAATCGGTGTTTTTTTGCGAGGATCTGTGGTTGATCTAATTTGATATAATGGCGGGTGCGATCCTGTAGATTGCAGACTTCGTGTAGTGACGGTGATTCACATGATGATATTTTTACTACAGAAATGTATCTGATTCTTTTTTAAATACTCTAATTAAAAAGTCCAAAATAATATCGATGCCACGGACAGACAGACATATAAAATCCAAGAGGCGCGGGCGTCGTCGTCTCAAAAACAAACGTTTGAAAAGTCAAAAGAATGTCTGTTGATATGTTTGCAAATGTTTATTGATCGTGTACGAGCGTTGGGGACCGTTCAGTAAATGAAGGCTAAAATGGCGGCATTGAAATTAATCCCACGAATATTATAAATGTGAAAGTTTGGATGGATGGATGTTTGTTACTCAATCACTCCAGAACGGCTGAACGGATCTGGATGAAATTTGGCACAGAGATAGATTATAGTCTGGAATAACAGAAAGGCTACTTTTTATCCCGGTAAAATGTATGGTTCCCGTGGGATAGATTTATATTCCAAACTTGATGGGTCTGCTCTGCGCATTCACCTTCACCCAATTAATGAGATACAAACTGTGCAAAATTTTATGTTTCCAGGCCCACCGGTTTGGGATGCATGTGGTCTGTCAGTCAGACAGTCGGTAATCTAATATGATTAAATCGAAAACCAAGCGTACCATTGCAAGGCCTCAAGATAATGTCAGCACTTTCTGCGTAGATCGGACCACAATCAACAATGAAATATGAGGGTAGCCCGTTTCTAACTATGACACCAGGACGTCAACCACCTCAGTCCTCCCGTGACCATGGTTGCTGTAAAGCAGCCGAAACGTTGGGAACGTAAAAACGAAAAATAAACGCGATAAAATCCTTAAAAAAAATAGTTTTATTTCAACAGACAGTCAGTGTTAGAATTTTATATAATGACTGATGATATGATGTAATTCTGTTGCAAACCTGTTTCTTATTTCGTTCGTTTCCTGTTTATTAGATTAAAATAACGTAACTTGAATCGTTCCGATTTCATTCGATTCCTAAGAGATCCATTGTGGGTCCTTCTGTCGCTTTTTAAGTCGCAAAAACTCTCACAGGACGTTTTATAATTGTGTCCTCCTCCCTATGGCCTATATAAATAAATGTATCGACTGATCAGCACCGTGTGAAATTCGCCGATAGCCGATCAATCACAAGATTTGGGTTCGTCTTACGCAACGCTCTAGGTGAGCGTATCTATCTTGTCTCAAGCCCTGATTTATTACGCGTATTCTTGAATATTTCGTAATTTTTGGGTATGGCTTTGAACAGGATTGATTGCTTCGTTGGTGATGCTGGCTGGTTTACGAGTGTGAGCATACTGAGATCACGCGAGTGTTTCGTAGAGTGATAGGAAAGATTCACTGATACACGAACATTTCTTTCATAATTGAAATTAAACTAATTAACGAATTGTATATAATTTTTTTTTTACGTTGCTGTTTCGGCAGCTTCACAGCAACCATGGTCACGGGAGGACTGAGGTGTTTGACGTCCTAGTATCATAGCTAGAACTGGTCTACCCTCATATTTAGTTGTAGTTTGCGTCAGACATACGAAATATATAAAATAACCGCGATAAAATCCGTAAAATTTGTTATATTTTAATGTACCTACACATTGAAATATAACACAATTTACGGATTTTGTCGCGTTTATTTTCGCGTGAATATAAGAAATCAATATGAAATCTAGTGGATTTATAATAGATAGTATCTCGCTTCTATTTATGTTAGGTATTATTATTCCTTTTACCTAACTAGCATTTATTCTGGCGCAGAGTTTTGGAGAGCCAAATTCAAATAAAAAAAATGCCAAGTCAAAAATCAAACCTAATCCCCCGCGTTCAGCAGCCATATTTGCAATTGCAATAGCTAAATCAAATTGTAAAATACAATATACTGTAAACAAAGTAACTTCAAACTTGACATAAGTGTAAAAATAAGTATTCCGATACTAAGGTACCAGGGGTACAGAAAAGAGAAAAGTCCTTTCAAGTGAAGGAGACTGTCATCGCATTTCCCTAAGGGACAACAAAGCTTTAAAAAAAGTTTACGCAATAATGAATTCAATCGCGTTGTTAGGAGTGAAGTTTGCTGTTAGTTGCTTATCGATGTTTACTTGCTCTCACATTATTTGGACATGTTTGTTTTCATTAGTTGTATTTACTTAGGTATTACGAACTCTTTTATTAAATAGATCTAGGTTTAAAATCTATTCGCTTGTTTTGTTTACTTAAATGTTCTAATAAAATATTTATCTAGCTGTATCCCCGTATTAAAATTGAGAACAAATGCCTCAGCAAAATGTGGTTGTACAACAGTACACCCCTGCTGCTTACCCCCGTATCGATTACAGGCGTAGTATTATAAGTATGTATCGGGAGAAATCAATACGAGGTACTAGGAGCATATAAAATCGAAGAGATACGCAAGTCGTAGTCACCTCTATCTGTGTAATACATACAACCTGTTGAAATTATGAATAATATTCCCCGAAACAGCCCAATATTGTCGGCTCACAGCTAATAATCGATAAATTTATCTACCGATAAAGTCGTGGCGCGATACCGGTTGGGGAGGGAGGTCGACGATTAATCTATGCCTACACACTTATGCATATATATACGTATTAAAATATACATCTGAGATTGGCGATCCGATACAGTTCGAAGTGCCCTGCTTTCTGTGCTAACGGTCCCGTGTTCAAACTAATGTAGGGGCAAGTAAGCACCTATCTGTGCAGTTTTACTACCAAGTGTGCCAATGGGGTGGTCACATATCTTTGTATGTTTTATGAATTATAAAGCACTAAGCAGTGATAGCCGAGTTGGTAGAACGCTTGCCTCAGTACCGAGGATTGCAGGTTAAAACCCCGGCTCGCACCTCTGGGATTTCTGGATTTCATGTGCGAATTTCATTTTCAACCATGATTATCACTTGCTAAATGGTGAAGGAAAACATCGCGATGAAACCTGCATGCCTGACAGAACTCATGAAAGACATGTGAAGTCCGCCAACCCGCACTGGGCCAGCGTGGTGGACTATGGCCTAATCCCCTCGCACTGAGGACAGGCCCGTGCCCAACAGTGGGACATTAAAAGGGCTGGACTTATTATTATTAACCTCTAAAATTAAAAACGTGTTTTTAATTGTAATCTTGTGATCAGATAAACAGATTTGATATTGTGATAGATTTTTAATTAAATAAAAGCAAACAAAGGGGTGGGTTATTTTAAATCATTAGGAATCGACATCGGAAACGGATTTAAAACTTTCCGATGTTGGTGTCGCTCGCGGCGAGGGCTCCGACGGAGGCTTTTAAAAAAAAAGAACGAATTGGTATTATCATCAAGATACACCGACAGACAATCAAATTAGGCAATTTGAATAGCGATTGCGGTAATCCAGTTTGGAAGTTATCGATTCCGTTTCCGATATCGATTTAGAATCGTTTAAAATAACAGCGCTGCTGGTAGCCGGAATCCAATATTCCGACTTGGACGGCGAGTAAATCAAGTTCGCGATAAAAAGTTTCCAAGTTTGGCACCCGCCCCTCGCCACCTGCCCCTGTCGCATGTTGAAATGAAATGGTTTGTAAACCAACTATTTTCAGTACATTACATAGTCCTTTTAGTAACTTAGTTATAAAGTACTAGCTGCGCCCCGCGGTGTTACCCGCGATTAAAAAGTATGTCCTTTTCTGTAAAACCTGACGATCCTTTGCTCTATGAAAAATTAATACAAATATATCCCACGGGAACCATACATTATACCGGGATAAAAGTAACGTATGTGCTATTCCAGACTATAATCTATCTCTGCGACAAATTTTATCCAGATCCGTTGAGCCGTTCTGGCGTGATTGAGTAACAAACATCCATCCATCCAAACTTTCACATTTATAATATTAGTGTGAAGTGTGATTGGTTTAGTACCCATGGCTCATCCCACGTCGATTTGGAGGATAAAAAAGTAACATTACATCGTTAAAAAATCCGTAGCTGTTTACAAAAACTAACAAAAGTAATTCCAATCACAATACTTACCCCTGGATTTATAGACGTTTTATAACATTATCACACGTCATATAGTACTGTGCAAAACAAAACTCTTGTGCGCAATACTACATGACGTTTGATAAAATTATAAATGGTCGATAACTTTGGGAGTTAGACGATTATCCCCTACTCAAATACGTAAAGTCAAATGCTCATTAAGATAAATTGCTTGCGGTGAAAACGTTCACATAAACAATTAATTTGTTCATTTGCTAATCACATTAGCGGCTCACACATTGCTTACTCAATCACATTATCCGCCGCATTGTACATCGAATCGAGAAACGTGAACCGTAATGTATGAGGCCCAATCGATTTCCTTATTGTTATTCGAGCTATCAGATTACACCGAATAAAGGGATATACGGTACCTTATCTACGAGCATTCCCCGAGGAGTGCAGAAAGTAGAATGAAATATGTTGTAACACACATTTATATGTACACAATATCCTATAGTAAATTTGTCGTAATCAAGGGTAATGTATGGGGGGGTCAACCCTCCCCCCCCGGACTACGCCACCATTGAAATGCTTTAGCCACCGCACCATGGTACAACACTTACCTACATAAATAGTTCACCTTTTTTATGGAATGCTGTGAGCTTGTGGTGCGATTGAAGTGGTCGCTACAGTTTTAAACCTGGTAGCTTAAATACGTCTCATACCTACTTCTGATGATTTTTCTAAACAAATGCCGACCTTATTGCGCTGGGGGTTTTAAGGGCTCTCGTTTCTGCCACGCGGCAGTTACGCGATCATGCCTTTGGCCCGCAAGTGCTCTTGGGGCTCCCAGTTGCTCATTAATATCCCCTAGACAGGTTAAGGGCTGGTTTTTGAGCCACACTTGTGGTATTGAAGCTCCGAGAACGCTTATTGAAGACAATGGCCTTTGATTTCGTGTGCTATATTGGTAGGTATTTTTTCTTCAACATAATCTACATTGAATCTCTATATTGTTTTGCAAAGACACATGTTAGATTCCTGTCAAATGAGACATTATCTAGGCTATGTGCTCACACGTGTATTATTTAGGGCACCATTAAACTTGCGCTTCACTTTACTTATTTAAAAAAAAATGGCTTCCATCGTGTTGAGTCGATGATTTTGCCAAACAAAAAGGATTGTAAAGTCAATTAAATATTAATCAAAATACGAGGTAAGTTTTGAAAATTACAGTGTACTTAATCGCATTTGTAATAATTATGTGAAGTCCGAATGTCGATATCAATATATGTTTTTTTTTAATTAACCCACAATTGAAATAAAACTAATTGAACTGATTTTATAACGTTTATTTTATGTTTTTACGTGCCCGACGTTTCGGCTGCTTTACAGCAATAAATGCGATAAAATAAGTTTTAATTCAATTGAGTGATTGATTTAACTCTTCAACCCTGATAGAAAGATATGTTTGTTGTATTTTATAGCACCAAGCGCGCCTCAAAACACCTACATAGCAAGGAATATAATACATTTTTTATTACATTATAGGCAAGTATTTGATCTCGATCTCACCTGATGGTAAGTGACGATGAGATCTACGATGGAGCATACTTGCCTAGGTAGGAAGGCGGCAGTAGATCGAGACGCTACATTCACTAGGCACATGCAACGCAGCTGATCTGACCCGCTATCCATGAATGGCAACACCGAACATCATGCCGGAACACGGCTAGGCCGCTTGGCGACATGGCTTTGTTCAGTGGGTGGTGACTAGCCACGGCCGAAGCCTACCACCAGTGAGAATTGTACGATATGGAGTCGGCTTTCTGCAAATATCACTTGGAATAAGTCTCGCACGCGATGCATGTAATCTGCATGATGCATCAAATCACTGAACACGGGCGACGAACATTTCAAGGCTCAAGGAATGGAAGCGCGTGTACAATTATGAACGAGTAATCTATTTCAACCTCGCCACAAGCTACACAGATGGCGCTGCAAACGACATTCAGAACAATTGACAATTCCACATACAATTCTGAAACGCGCTATGAGAGTTTTCGGAGCATGTAACATATATACAAGATCCCGACATTAACCGTTGGGGCATAGCAGCCGCCCCGCCAGGAATACCACCCTGAAATTCAGGAAATTTTTTGAAACATATTCTTTAATCAGATTAAACCCAAATTGCGTGGTAGTTAACAACGTCGTCATAAGCGTGCAATCCCTGTTATTTCATTCCTTTAATTATTAATCAGAACAGCATTTTCAGGATATTCAGTTCAGTTGCTAGTCTGCGTAGCCGTTCCTACATTGTTATCACATACCTATAACAATGTACTGCTCAAAAATGTAAAAGATCATTTTAAAAATAGCAACCATGGAGTTTCTTGTCCGTTCTTCTCCATAGGACCAGCCTTCCGAACGGGTGGTAAAGTTGTAGCTTAGTATTTAGTAACTTTTTTGACGATTCATAAGTACTGTACTTAATGGTTCACATAAAAAAATACTGTTTTTCCTCCTCTATTAGCATCCTCGGCACATTACAAAAACCGTACTTAATCCCATTGTACCAGGGCAGCATGAAACGCAAACGATAACTTTCGACCTTACCATTTACAACCTATGAACAAACCGCAGACAATATTCCACGTTATAAAACAGTCCAGTGATAAAAACGGTCATAATACAAGGATAAATGATCATTTATATGCGGATCCTGGTTGAGAATATAGGTTATATATAGGTTATTGGCTAGTTATCTGGTTGTAAAACTTGAGTGCAGAAAGGGTGGCTTTAGGGGTCATGAAACTCGCGTTACATGACATTGTAATCCTGTGTTTGAATATAGGTGACCTGGGCTACTCACTTCTATGTTAGATATAGTTGGAAATGACAGCTTAAAGACAGGGTATTAACGTGCATGATTCTCTGCCATCGGCTATCTTAACCTACCAACCAGCAACTGACTAGCGTAGTGGGTTACCATACAAACCCCCCCCCCCCGTCTCCCCGTCCCCCCACATTCCACTGATAGTATTTTGTTTGTTGGCAATGATTCAAATATATTGAAATAAAACTACTTTAAGGATTTTATCTCGTTTATTTTATGTTTGTTTTTTCTATTTCAATGTGTAGTATACGCGTAAATATAAGAAATCTACCAAATATATTAAGGCCGATAACAACATACCGTCCATCATAAAATGATTGAACCACGAAATGAAATCTCGAGACGAAACGGCTGCCCCATAAATACCGGACTTAATTCTTCGGAAGGTAATGACAGCGGTCGTGGAACGATAATGGCGCTTCGGTATTAAGATTCTACCAAAAAAGGTAAACTAAATTCGGCATAGACAAGCGCGGTCCTCTGCAAATTGATGGAAAATTATCTCTTAATTAATTAAAGTTTTCTTGTAATTAACGGAGTGCTAAAAGTAAGAACAGATGGTGAGCACGATGTTTAATGTAAATTGCTGAGTTGAGATTTATAATAGACGCGGTGAGGCGTTATAATTAACATTTGGTAGGCTGTAGGCTTGTAAATATTAATATTAATTAAGCCCCAAATATCTATGGGTATGTTCCTTGCAGTACTTTGCTAATCTGTTTTATATTTTACTAGCTGCGCCCCGCGGTGTTACCCGCGATTAAAAAGTGTGTCCCTATGTCATTTTCTGACCCCTAAACTACCACTACCTCTGCAAAAAATTATGTCGATCCTTTGCTCTATGAAAAATTACAACAAATCTATCCCACGGGACCCATACATTTTACCGGGATAAAAAGTAGCCCGTGCGCTATTCCAGGCTATAATCTATCTCTGTGTATGTAATTTTCCCTGGCCTTGGTGTTATAGGTTCGCCCCCAGTCCATTGTATAGTGTCCATAATACAAGCGTTTTTAGTATGGGACCACACAGTTTATGTCCATCCGGTGATTCTTATTTACTTAATTATTGTCTCCGAACTCATCACCATGTCTTTCTTTTCAGGTGAATAGTGAAATGGTGAACCAGTGGCAGTATTAAGTGATCGCGATGGCGGTGAACAGCCCCGGTGGCTATCCCCCCGTCTCCCCCAAACCCCACACCCCCAAAAGCCCCCGACACTTCGTCTTCCCCCAAAAGAGTCCTTCCATCGCCTCCAGCACATCCTCCTCAGGATACTACACCCCACAATCGGGCTGCAGTTATGACAAACACAATCAACCTCCGAAATCTCCCATTGCGCACGGGCATAGAAGTCCAATGAGCCCGAGGCACTTCAATTTTCCGCAGAAGTCACCATCAGGAAGGTCCAGCCCCTGTGTTGAGAGACCCCGCGGTCCGTTGCACTACACAACGTCACTGAAACACAGTCGGCGTGAGAAGACCATATCGCCAAAACCGCCTCCCGTGCACATCCACACAAACCCCGGCTATGTGTCCCCGAATCGCACGAGAAAATTGTACGGTTCAACTTCCACAGTGAACTCATCACGTCTGGTCACATCCCCGAGTATAATATCAAGTCATACTGATGATTCCACAGACGCAATGCCCGGAACACCATCAGCGGTACTCCATGATGCTGATGACGAGGCCACGACAATTTCCTCCAAAATATGCCGAAAGTCAACATCAGATTTGACGGATTTAACTGATGATACACCTCAGACGAGGTCGACCAGCGTCAGTAGACCGTGTTCCCCGATGCGAAGGGGGTCAATGAAGGGCGGTTTGGCGTACCTAGCCAGCAGACGGGGTTCACGAGAGTCGACGATGTCTAACTGCGATTCTGTCGAAGATATCGGGCCATTGAATTTCCAAAATACAATGAGAGGGCGACAGCGAAGGACGTCAAACTTTCTGGAGTTGCCAGGTGAGTACACCCACATCTGATCGATCGTTTGTTTGCGGGGGGCAAGGAGGCTGGGACACGATTGGGATGACGCGGGTGACTGTCTAATTAATTATTCATTTCTTATCCTTATACGCTCGGGTTGTTTGTTTGGCATACATTTGCACGTCACCCATTATTCCTTGTGATGGATGGCGCTATGGATCCTCGTACGGTACTCGTATGTAGTGTGGTATAAATTAACCCCCAATGTTATATAGTATATTATTATTTACAACTAGCTGTTGCCCGCGACTTCGTCCGCGTGGTATTTAACAAAGACTCAGCCGTTGGCAACAGCCTGCTCGCGTTCTGATCCCGCGGGACGCATTGCACATTGTTGCTATCAAACTTTAATCAGGCGCAGCGCTGCAACATTGGTTTTAATTTTTTTTCGAGAGATCCAATTTTTTTTTCTAAATAAAAGTAGCCTATGTTACTCCTTGTTACATCAGCTATCTGCCAGTGAAATTCCCGTCAAAATCGGTCCAGCCATTTCAGAGATTACCCGGAACAAACAGACAGACAGACAGACAGACAGACAGACAGACGGACAGACAGACAGACAAAAATTGTAAAAAATGTTGTTTCGGTATAGGTAACGTGTATACATCCAAATGCACTTAGTAAAAAGCGGTTATTTTAATATTACAAACAGACACTCCAATTTTATTTATATGTATAGATGTATAGTTGTAACAGAAAGTGCTATGTAGAGCATATTAATTTGGAGGTAAGCATTTTTATAACCCACTAGAGAGACGGGTCTGTTGACATTTTGGGTTTAAAAAATATCGCGCTATTGGAATATTGGCCTTCTAAATGCATACACTCGGACCGAAAAAAGTTCAGTTTATCTGTCCACGACTGAAAATCGATATTGGTCCAATCTGTTTCAATTCCGGCCTCCGGGCTCCGATTCACAAGCTTACGATAAGCCTTGTATCGACCGATTCGGTTATTAATTGAAACTAGCATCATGAAATGTACTATGTAAACCCAGTGAGTGGTCGAATCGAACCATTCGGTTGCGTAATCGTATCGAATCGGTCCTAAAAGAATGGCCCTAAAAGACCGTCGTCGAATCGAGAAAATTTCTAATCAAATCGACTCGAATACTGAAGTCGCCGAGACTTGAATTCGGTGATGACAAAAGACTTTTATACAATAAGTAATTATTAGTGAAGAAGTTCAAAAGCTATTCTGATGTCTTGGATGACAATGATTTGGGGGTTTTCTTTGTGATTTCTATTTATTATAAATTGGTTATGGATTTAAACAAATGCTATTAAATAAAGACTAGTGACAGCGATTTCATACGCGTGGATTTTTGTTTTTCGACTCAGCCGAGAGAATCCTGAGATTTCCCGGATTCAAAAAATATCCCGGGCTGATCTAGTGATAGGCTGCCACAAAAGCAAAAACAAAGCATAGTTCCTCTACTGCATTAATGTCGGCAATATTAGTTTGTTAAGTCTGGAGAATCGGCAGGCTCATTGACCGTAAGGTTTACTGAAAAAGATGATCTTTTTGGCGGGAAGTTAAACAGTAAAGTTGATAATTTTTGATTACTTATATTAACGCGAAAACTACATATTGAAATAAAAGGAATTTTAACGATTTAATCGCGTTTGTTTTACGTCGGGAAAGTAAAAACATAAAATAAACCCGATAAAATCTGTAAAATTGATTTTATTTCAATTGTTAATTTATGTTTTATTTAAAAAGAAATGTATTTCATTGATAAATAATGTGCAATATTATATTTTTAATTAATATTAAACATTGTGCGTTGATATGACATATGCACGAGTGAAGGAAATTAAAATTACACACTCCATCTTGACTTTTCAAGATCTCCCAAGATGTCCGGTAAATTTTGAGTAAAGATTACTGATTTACTGATAGGGGTAGGGGATTAATTTCATCATCGTAATGGTGCCTACTTATAGTTTTATAACAATTATCAAGAAAAAATCGACCCTAGCCAAAATGGCTCCATTTTGTAGCCGATTGCCAACCTTAAAAGAAGAAGAAGACTTAAAAAGAGCACTTGCCAGTTTTAAGATGGAATTTGCCCTAGCACCCCTTAGATCTAAATTAATTTACCAGCAATGCCAATTCTTTCAAACAAACTTGGCCCTTTTTTCCCAAATATTTTGATGGCGGATTCCCTCAAACATTCGCATTCTCAGCTGTCTCCCGTGAATTATATTGTTGTATTATAAACTTCACAGATCCACTGGTGAACTTTATCCCTCCAAGATATTATTGAGCTCAGCTTTTAAATTGTTAACCATTGTAATGCTCACTTTGAAACTCAAACTTTTCCAATCATTTAAGTCAACTTTGTAGACTTGTTATTTTTTATTTGCATTTTTTCTTGACGATACAAGAGAGATTAGGGTGTGGCTTCATTGCGGTGCTTCATTATGAACTTTATATACTTATATGAACTTCAAAGCAGCAAATTTATAAACGCATAAGAGTATTGATTTATTACATTTACGCGAGTACTACACATTTAAATAAAACTAATTTAGTGGAGTTTATCGCGTTTATTTTATGTTTTTTTCCACTCCCGACTATTCGGCGGCATTACAGCAACCATGGTCACGAAACGTCGGGAACGTAAAAAACATAAAATAATAGTGATAAAATCCACAAAATAGTTAAACGAAGACGAACGTTAGTGAAGCGAAGACGTACTATCAGGATTATTAGTTCGACGGATATTCAGATATTCAGATGCCCCAGTTTACCTACATCTTTTGTCAGCATTCAAAAGCATAAACCTTTGTTGCACCTTTCCATACATTTTAAAAGCAGTGATGTGCAGCTTTACTGATATGGGTATGGAAAGATTCGATACAGAATTTGGTGCGAGTAAATTACCAACACATATTAATAACTAGCTGTTGCCCGCGACTTCGTCCGCGTGGTATTTAACAAAGACAACCGTTGACAACAGCCTGCCCGCTCATTCTGAGCCCCCGGGCAGCATTGCAGGTGTTGCTATCAAACTTAATCAGGCGCTGCGCTGCAACATTGGTTTTCATTTTTTTTCGTGAGATCCTATTTTTTTTTCTAAAATAAAAGTAGCCTAAGTTACTCATTGTTACATCTATCTGCCAGTGAAAGTCCCGTCAAAATCGGTCCAGCCATTACAGAGATTAGCCGGAACAAACAGACAGACAGACAGACAGACGGACAGACAGACAGACAGACAGACAGACAGACAGACAGACAGACAGACAGACAGACAGACGGACAGACAGACAAAAATTGTAAAAAATGTTGTTTCGGAATAGGTAACGTGTATACATCCAAATGCACTTAGTAAAATGCGGTTATTTTAATATTACAAACAGACAGTTTTATTTATATGTATAGATATTCCAGTCCTCCAGTAAAATGTGATTCCGTGCTGGCAAGTATGCTCCATCGATAGATCTCATCGCCAATAAAAAAAAATGTGTTGTGAACAGGAATATACCAGTTCATGTTCACAACACATTTTTTTTTATTCGCGATGAGATCTACGATGGAGCATACTTGCCTAGAAGGTACCAGTTCACTCTTGACTTGAAAACACCCAGACAACGGCGAACAAAGACACCGGTAGCGTGCTCCATTCCTTGGCAGTTCGCACGATGAAAGTAGAAGCAAAACGCTTAATACGAACCGAAGGAACGTCAACAGTGTACGGATGACACTTGTCCGACCGACGATAGAATGGAGATGGGGGAAATAATTAATGTAATTCCATTGCACACTCTCCGAAATGTATTCTGTAGAAGAACAAAGTAAGTAAGAAGTTTTTAAAACATTAAGTATGTCTTTTATCGTCTTTTTGTCGATGATTTTCCAGCAACAGAGTTTGAAGATACTTGGCCGGTAAAATATAATAAGAAAAAAGGCACTTTCAATTGACACCTGCCAAACTTGATTAAAACAAAAAAACGATCCATAATGTTTTAAAGAGTGAAAATATTGTCTGTGCACAGTTCACATGCTGTCCGTAAAACGCAATGTAACAGTCTGTAGACACATGCGACAACAACCGCCTAATAAAAATCATCCTTAGTTCAGAATAACTGAATGTAAAACAAAATTAAAACAACAAGCAAAAAGGAACCACACGCAAAGTAAGTAAAGTCCCATCTGCAGTGTTGCTCATTTACCCTAACATCTGAGACCTAGGTAGGTAGGATGTCGGTGTATGCACTAGAACATTATTAATAAAGTTATTGAACGTCTAGACACTATGATAGCGTATTGAGAATTCAATTTGAACGTCGCAGATAGACCACTAATGACCTAACATATAATGATGATGATCTAATTTATTTACCGCTACATCTCTACAGATTCTGTCGGATTCTCTATGTTGACTAAAGTTTAATTTAAACGTGGATAGCCGCGTATAAACTGTTAAGTGTATACCAAAGAGTTTAAAGTTTCAGTTAGAGTTTAGTTTTAAAAAGGATTTCATTGGCGTCTTAAAAGTATGATTGCTACAGAAAAGTGAATAAAGCGATAAAAAAAAACATTGTAAGAAGGAATCAATTCTTGGAAGGAAGCATTCCATCCAAGAATTTAAGAAGGCTTTTTATCCAGTGAAATCAATTCGACGTAACAATTACGTAAAATATTATTCTATTTCTCGTAAAATTTTATGATCAACTAGCTGCGCCCGGCGGTGCTACCCGCGATAAAAAGTATGAAAAATTAAAACATCTATCCCACGGGAACCTCACATTTTACCGGGATAAAAAGTAGCCTATGTGCTATTCCAGACTATAATCTATCTCTGTGCCAAATTTCATCCAGATCCGATCAGCCGTTCTGGCGTGAAAGAGTAACAAACATCCATCCATCCATCCATCCATCCAAACTTTCACATTTATAATATTAGTAAGTATTAGTAAGTATTAGTAAGTATAGATTAGTATAGATTAGTATAGATTGCAACTGCAATGTTCACAAAGGAACCGCCCGATTGAGTTCGAATCCGGGCACAATGGGAGATGTCATTATCAGTGGTACGTAGGATTACATTAGATGTCGGGAAGCTGGAGTAGATCCTTGTAGCTTTTATTAGAGACACGACTTTGGTGGTTTTTTTTTTTTCGGATTGACGAAATGCTGTCGGTCGTAGGGACCTTTACAGCTTCACCGGACGAGAGGGCGAGCGCTAAAGGCACTCCAGCCAGAAGGGTGGGGGGGGGGGGGGCAACTAGCTCAAGGGCGCCTCCGGAGGCACGACCTCGTTCTGGGCTGTTGCCAGTGAGGGGGTTGACGACGGGAACTATGGTGGTCTGAGATTATGTCCCACTTCCCACTAATATTATAAATGTGAAAGTTTGGATGGATGGATGGATGGATGTTTGTTTCTCAATTATGCCAGAACGGCTAAACGGTTCTGGATGAAATTTGGCACAGAGAGAGATTATAGTCTAGAATAGCACATAGGCTACTTTTTATCCCGGTAAAAAGTAAGGTTCCCGTGGGATAGATTTGTTTTAATTTTTCATAGAGCAAAGGATGACATGATTTTTTGCATGGGTAGTTTAGGGGTCGGAAAATGACTTAGGCGTCGACATACTTTTTAATCGCGCGTAACACCGCGGGGCGCAGCTAGTTTATTTATCTACACCAGATGTTGATGGACAAATCCGTAAGTTTGTCACATATCTTATAACTCGTTATTTTTACAAAATAGTTATATTTATATATGGTGTAAGTTGCATGATAACGAAAACGTTGGGTAATGGTAACACTTAATGCTTATAATAAGATTACTAAAATAATTTATGTCGAAAATCATAGGTTACGAATGTTGTAATTTTTGAGCGCGCAATGTATCGTAAACAACGCGATCAAAACATAACGCTTCGCGCGATTGCCGAAGCGTACAAGTAACGAGTTTTAATTTACATTGCAGTTTTAGTTCTAAATTAGTGATTTGTTTTTTTAATTATAATTACTATTATGATTTCATGCTAACATCAATTTAATTAATTCATTAAATTTATTCCTACTGGACGTTGGCAAAACACGTCATTGGGCACGCCATTTAGTTTTAAACAAAACTTAGGCGAAACCATTTCTCGCAGTATTTAAAAAGTCAGCTTGAAAATCATTAATATTATTGTACGTTATTTTCATTATCTACTATATAAAAATAAGTCGGGTTTTCCTTCCTGACGCTATAACTCCAGAACGCACGAACCAATTTCCACGGTTTTGCATTCGTTGGAAAGGTCTCGGGCTCCGTGAGGTTTATAGCAAAGAAAATTCATTCATCTGGTGGCGAAACGGAGTTCGCCAGGTTTGCTAGTCTACTATATAAAAATAAGTCGGGTTTTCCTTCCTGACGCTATAACTCCAGAACGCACGAACCGATTTCCACGGTTTTGCATTCGTTGGAAAGGTCTCGGGCTCCGTGAGGTTTATAGCAAAGAAAATTCAGGAAAAACCAAACGAAATGTTACATAAAACGAAGCCATCTGGTGGCGAAACGGAGTTCGCTGGGTTTGCTAGTACTTACTAGATTCCATAGAATTAGTTGAAATAAAACTATTTTTTTTAAGGATTTTATCGCGTTTATTTTTCGTTTTTACGTTCCCGACGTTTCGGCTGCTTTACAGCAACCATGGTCACGGGAGGACTTAAAAAAATAGTTTTATTTCAATGTGTAGTATTCGCGTAAATATAAGAAATCAATATAGAATTAGTTGTTCGTTCCTTAATTCTAAAGGCGTTTAGAAAATGTTTACTGCGTAAGTGCTTTTTTGTTAGTAAACCACCTTCTGAGATTCTAAATCTTCTAATTCTAAAAGTTCGAATGAAATGGTTCCCGTTACAAAAGGCGTTCCGAGGCGAATTTGTGCAGATTGTTGTTACGTTATTAATTACGTTGCCAGTTGAAAGGGAAGCACGTGTGTAGGCTTGCCATTAGCTGTGGTTTTTGTTACAAATACACCCTCGGGTTCCATATTGATTTTATCTACTTTATGTTAGGATTTTTGTTGAAAAAACCCTAATAGGTTAGGAATTGTGCGCAATGTAGGTTTTTTTGTACATGAGTCTATATACCTACCTAAGTATCCTTTTTAAACGCAATGTCTATTTTATTTTTGTATTCAAAATTTTTTTTTTATTGTTCCAAGTGCCGACAAAAAAAAATATTCTCGCGATGTTTTTTTTATTACATTATAGGCAAGTATTTGATCTCGATCTCACCTGATGGTAAGTGACGATGAGATCTACGATGGAGCATACTTGCCTAGGTAGGAAGGCGGCAGTAGATCGAGACGCTACATTCACTAGGCACATGCAGCGCAGCTGATCTGACCCGCCATCCATGAATGGCAACACCGAACATCATGCCGGAACACGGCTAGGCCGCTTGGCGACATGGCTTTGTTCAGTGGGTGGTGACTAACCACGGCCGAAGCCTACCACCAGTAGAGTTGTCACCTAGTTGGCACCACCCAGGGTCACGTGTAGGGTATCTCGAGGGTATTTAATTCTCCTACGGACGAAGGTGACTCGACCCCGAAATGGTGGGCGCACAGCTCACAGGATTATTCGAATTAGGAACTACAGAACAAAGGCTCGTACATTACTATGTTAACCGAATAGATGTGTTGAAAAAAATAATGTATCATCTTTCTGTAAGGTATTATCTTCTTTTTTTTTTTTTTAAATCAAACTTTTTTATTTAATAAATTATATACAATAGTTATATACATGGAAAAACAAAAAACTAAAAAAAAATACTTATTAATAGCACATTTAAAAATAAAATAAAAATAAAATTATATACACAAAAATGCCTCCACATCGTCATCGATGCCAAAAGTGGCCAGCAGGCTGGCCGCGTTTCCGCGCTGAATAGCGAGGCTCACTCTTTGCGCGAAATAGAGGCCAGCCCGTCGGTCACGGGTAGCGGCGAAAAGTCGTGCGTATTATCTGAGTTTAATTTTGTATAATGATATCTCCTTCTTAGTAAATAAACATCGTATCGTATCATACAAACCTAAAGCTTTTTATATGTTGTTTCCTTCTTATTTTTATATTGGAAATAAATAGGCCAATACCACGTGTAACACAAAAAGATTTATTATTTTACAAGATACCCAAATATAAATTCTATACAAATTTGCACGAAGAAAATCAACCATTATATTCAAGTGGTTTGTTTTTCTTACATACTTTATCAAATATAGCATAGAATTCATGTAACAATATTATAAAGACCCCCCGTGTCCAATGAACCCTTCACTGGCGCGTAAACATCTGAAAGCTTTTCAAAGGATCTTTAATATCAAATGTCATTTATTTTGCTACGATATAATATATTATTGTTCTTTTGGAAATATTCCGTAATATTTTAGTGTATACGTTGCAGTCAACACTCTTTATCGTTCAAAACTAGCTTTGACTGAAAATCATTTGTTAGAAGTGTAATACAACCTTCAGGGAGAGGGGTAGGGGGAGGCTTAATCAGGTTGTCAATCTATAGTTCTACACTAATTTTACAAAGAGCTATAGTTTGGATGTAGGGCATAATCTCGAGATCTACTGATCCAATTCTACATTAAACCCGAATGCCATAAGGTTTTCGTCGAGACAGCTACCGCGGACGAAGCCGCGGGTAGAAGCTAGTAGTAATAAACATAATAAATCACCCTGTTCTTCATTGTATTGTTTAGAAGACACCTTTTATCAGCCATACTATATTGGCCGTTGGTAATTGATATTGTATGATAATTCACAGTGGTGGAGCACTCCCGTCCCCGTGTGTGCTCGCTCCCGGAGAAGCCGTACAACCCTCGGGCCTCCGACGACCTGTACCGGCTGCGTACCTTCAGCATCACCACCAAGGGGGGTGTGGTCAACTGCGGGGACTCCATCTGCAACCGCCGGAGCCGCTCCAATACCTCCGTCAACTCAACAAACAGCAGGTAACACCTCAACAAGTTGAGCCCTAAGTATTAACCTTTGCTCGCTGTATGTTTTCATGCCTGTGAAAGGACGGTCGCATTGTTCACATTCATCGGATGCTGTTCAGCTGGGAGGGATGTTTGTTAACCGACTTCAAAGAAATGGAGGCGGGTTCTCAAGGTCTTTTGTTTGGCATCAATTTCACTTTCGTTAAATATTTGATTTTGTTAGATAAGGTACATTTCAAGATTAGATTATTAGTGTGACGAATATAAATGTTTGTGCCCGAGTCAAGAGGAAAGGTACTGAAAGAACCTTTATAATGTTTCACACTCACCCCCGAATTTATAGACGTTTTATAATTATTTTTATTTCAATGTGTAGTATTCCCGTAAATATAAGAAATTGTATCAAACGTCATATAGTACTGTGCACAAGAGTTTTGCTTTACGCAGTACTTTATGACGTTGGATAAAGTTATAGTACGTCCATAAATTCGGGGGTCAGTTTTAAGAAAAAAAATCACTACAGTGCGAGAGAAATGGCCACAAAATCCCGAGACAATGCAAGTACATTAGGGGGCAAGGAAAACACTGAGTACCTACAATCCGACCGCCAGTCTCGAGCGATGTCCAATCAGATTAAAGGAGATTTGTGAGTGATCGCTGTGTTGCGTGCGCCGGAGTCATTAGGGCTGCCTCTGTTGGTGCGGCTACTCGATTTGTTCAGATCTTTATCGATTGTAACCCGTGAAAACTTGCCCTTTTTTTGATAGAATAGAAGAAGGGTGTGTTGGTCGACAATTGTTTAGTTGTTTGGTTCGAGTTCGCTCGGTTTATTGCACTTGGTGGTTGCGGGATCGATTTCCCCCTGGTCAATTTCAGAAATGTTTTCCAAATTTTACTGTATCCATATACTCGTAGTTGGTGTGTTCGTTTGGCGATATTATTTTTTTATTGATATATAAATCTTGTCGACATTATATAGCGGCCTACATCTATCTATACTAAAAATGAATAAAATTGGAGTGTCTGTTTGTAATATTATAATAACCGCTTTTTACTAAGTGCAGTTGGATGTATACACGGTACATATACCACAACAATTTTTTTTACAATTTTTATCCGTCTGTCTGTCGTTCTGTCTGTCTGTATGTATGTTCCGGCTAATCTCTGAAATAGCTGGACCGATTTTGACGGGACTTTCACTGGCAGATAGCTGATGTAACAAGGAGTAACTTAGGGTACTTTTATTTTAGACTCGCTGTTACCCGCGACTTCGTCCGCTTTTTGTTAAATACCTAATGTGACTGATCGTTGCATATACATGGAAGATATATAAGGAAATCTATTATTGGGGGCCTTTAACAACGCAAGAGAACCCAAAACAATGACTGTTAAAACTTTAAAAAAACGTAACGCAGTGTTTTTGTCTAATAGCTAGCAGGCAGTTTAGAGCTGTCTTTTAACTAAACTCATCGGAATTATTAACTTAAATGTAAATAATAAGTATAATTCTTTTAAGCAAGTTATCTCTCAACTATTACCATAATCTCGCCGCCATAGTCGTCCGATAATGACGTCACAGTTACCCGGCGGTGGCAACCCTGCGACCTAGTTTCCCGATCGCAACCCGTAGGCCACGGCGGTAAGTCACTGTACATTTTGCCAATGAATCGTGATGAGTGCAGACAGTGGAGTGTTATATGACCTTTATATGCCTCATAGGCGTAATTGAAACAGCCATCCCACTTCCCACTAATATTATAAATGTGAAAGTTTGGATGGATGGATGGATGGATGTTTGATAATCAATCACGCCAGAACAGCTGAACGGATCTGTATGAAATTTGGCACAGATATAGATTATAGTCTGGAATAGCACATAGGCTTTAGAGGTTTTTTTTTATTTTTCTCATACACCTTAGGCGATACAAAGTTCGCCGGGACAGCTAGTTGAAAAAATATTTTGCTTGGTATGTTTTTTATTTATTATATTCTACCGGCCAAGCGTCTTCAAACTCTGTAATTGGCAAAACTCATCGACAAAAAACGATGGAAGCCATAATGTTTTAAAAAGTAAAGTAGTATAAGAATAACTCCCACGTATAGCACCCGCCTGTAAATATTGCACGTCGACCTTTAGAAAGGGACTATCGGCTGGAGGCAAGAGTGAAAGAGACGACGCTCTACAAAGCCGAAACTTTTTCTACTGCCGATGCAATGCAATATTTATGGCCGGATATTGTGCGACTTTTTGGCGGGAAGTTGAATGAAGTTGTCAATTTTGTATTATTTACCAAAATATGTGTTTCTTTGATAAATAATGTGGATTATTACCTATTGTGTGCTCATAAACTTACACGAGTGAAGGAAATTGAAATTAAATAGTATAACTTTACTTTTCAACTGTCCCCAAGATGTCCGGTATTTTTTTTAGTAAAGTACTCGCAACTATACTTAGAGGTTAGGAATCAATTCATCATCATCAAGGGTACTTATAATATTATGACAATTATCAAGAAATACCGGACACCGGCCAAAATGGCACTATTTTGTAGCCAACAACTTAAAAAAAAAGAAATAGAACTCCCACGAGAAAGCTGGAAGTTGTTGGTATTCGAGGGGTCTGTCTGGAGTGGTTTCGTAGCTACCTTACAAACAGAAAATTGTGCACTAGAATAAATTCGTTTACAAGCTCTCATCATGATGTAACGTTTGGTATACCACAAGGCAGTATTTTAGGCCCCTCGCTGTTTCTTTTATATATAAATGATCTGTCCACAGTCAACCTGCAACAAGCCAACATTATCAATTATGCTGATGACACAGTCATTATTTTTCATGAGAAGTCATGGAGCGATATATTAACAGCTACCGAAACTGGACTTCGTCGCGTCAATGACTAGTTAAGCAATAACCTCCTTACTTTAAATACAGCAAAATCCAGTTTTATTTGCTTCCATAAAACAGCTACTTCTGCTCCACCAGCTGACCTATGCATAAAAGCTCACAGTTGCAGTTCCCATCTGAGAAATTGCAATTGTGAAGTTATAAATAAAGCTAAGTGCACCAGATACTTGGGGGTTCTCATTGACGAGAATCTATCCTTTAGCAGTCATATTGTAGCTACATCATCCAGGGTAAGAAAGCTAATACACATGATGAAACTACTTCGCGGCGTAGCCCCTATAACCTTGCTTAAATCGATCTACTTTACCTTATGTCAATCCATTCTAACCTATTGTATTCTTGCTTGGGGGGGCTCGGCTACTTCTCATCTCATCGGACTAGAAAGAGCACAGCGAGCGGTACTCAAACAATGTTGAATAAACCTTTTCGCTTTTCAACATCCCTTCTCTTTACTGAGACGCAATTGCTAAGTGTACGGAGATTATACATCTTAAAGCTTATCCTACTAACCCACAAAGAAGTAATCAACTTAGACAACTATGAAGAAATGGTCAGGAAGCGTGTTTTTTGTTTACCTACGGTTATAATTAAAACTGCATTCGCAAGGCGATTTAGCTTGTATATGAAACATTTTACTTATAACAAAATGTATAAAATCTGTAACCTAAACAACTTGACAGTTGGTGAGGTAAAAACAAAAATAAGTAAAGAACTTCTATCCTGGTCTTACCAGAAAACTGAACAATTCTTAAGAAGTGTTTTTTAAAATTATTATTTTATGTTATTATTTTGATTTCTTTTTACCGTTACCAAATTAGTTAACAAGTGCATCATCATCATTATCATTTTCTTTTTTCACAGGCTAGGAGGTGCCTTATTTAATTTAATTCCATTACCATTATTTTTATTTTTATTTTTTATCTTTTCTTTCATGACAAAATTTTGTCAAACTATTTTATTTGCTTTTATTATTATAAGAACTGGCAACTGTTATGCTATCTAGGTTAATCTCTATAATTAAATAAAACTTCCTGCGAGACAGGCCTGACCTAGTGCAGGAAGTTTTTGTCAATAACTGACAGGTATTTAAAATATTGTATACATTAAATATCTGTAAATCTGTTTTTTGTTAATAAACTTTACTTTACTTTACGTATAATCAGAGGCATTCGTATTTATAAGTATCCTAAGTATAGACCTGTGGTTTTCCGTCCTAATGGTCGTAGTGGCTTCGTTTCATCCCACGCGTTGGGAGTCCAGTATAAGTCCAATAAGTCGATCCGCCTTGACATTAGTCGATAATAAAAACTAAGTATTGTTGTCTATGAATAAATCTCAGGCTGAACCTCACAGGGCTAGTAGTACCCCACTACTAGTTTGTTCAAGAGCATACGTCGTAGTAAATATCGGCAAACAGCCAATTTGGACGAACGCTATAAAGAATGTTATATTCTGGTATTCTTTTTGCTAGCGGATATACCTTCTGGTTGGAAATAAATTTTACAGGATGATTCAGAAAGAGTATACTAAGTGTTGAACCTGTGCTTCTTTAACGCATTTGTTATAATTATCTAAAGTCCGAATAAAAAAAAAAATAGTTCCAATAAAAAAAAATTAGATTTTTTTGTTTACAAAATATATTCATTTTAATATGATGTGTTCTGACGTCATATAACCATTAAAAATCATAAAGAAACTCGGGTTTAAAGCTTAGCGTCCCCTTTGAGTCACCTGTATAATCATATTATATCCTTAACTCTTGTATGCTTTCTCTCAGTACAAAATATTTAACTTATAGTAAAGCATTAAAAAATAGGGTTTCAGGGTCACAATAGTGACGTCATCTTCGTAGAGGAAGCCCTAAGACGTTGACCTGTACTACAATCGATCATGGCTACCGTTCAAGGTAGCATTTCCAACAAATTAGCGTGAAGTCATGGAAGACAAGCTTCGATTTGCGGAGTGAACAGGTACCTTTTACTGGTGGTAGGCTTCGGCCGTGGCTAGTCACCACCCACTGAACAAAGCCATGTCGCCAAGCGGCCTAGCCGTGTTCCGGCATGATGTTCGGTGTTGCCATTCATGGATGGCGGGTCAGATCAGCTGCGCTGCATGTGCCTAGTGAATGTAGCGTCTCGATCTACTGCCGCCTTCCTACCTAGGCAAGTATGCTCCATCGTAGATCTCATCGTCACTTACCATCAGGTGAGATCGAGATCAAATACTTGCCTATAATGTAATAAAAAGTAAAAAAAAAGCTGTGCTAAGCTATGCCGCCGCTCAAAATATTAACATGAGGTCGTAAAAGTATTACAGCTATGCTTCCACTGCTGTGTTCTTATATCTTCATAAACTATATTATTGGCTCACTCTTACAAAGTTTTTTTTTTTGCGTGGGGAAATTCTCACTGATACCCGCATGCCCCGAGGGAGGTAAGCGGGTTATGTGGGACTTTTACGACTAAAAACCCACGGTGGTCCTTCTCCCGCCTTGTTGGGAGGGCCACGGGAACGCTTTCGCACACATCCGTGACCCCACCAGCGGTAGTCCACGCGAGTGGACTGCTCCTCCGCCCGGCGGCGTAGACCACACTACGCCGCCGTCCTCCTAGTGTTAAAAGTAAAATGAACTAGCCGAACCCTATCTGTGATTTATTAGTCCATTCTGTTGATTTTCCTAGTGAAGCGAACAAATCGACCCTTAAGAGCTTGCGATTCCGGTCATAAATTAAGCTTTCGGTCCGTTCTTTGGACAAATGGCCGCAAATGCTGATTTTAGAAAGGTAAGAATACCCTAGTTTGGAATATGCGCCTGTCTGTCAGTTGAGGAATAATTTGCGAACTATTGGAAGGAATTTTATATTCAAATCATACATTCAAGTCATTATATGCCAAAGGATAATCAAAAGGCGAATGTTAACGCGCACGAATTCGCGCGAATAGATAGTAAATCTATACTATCTATACTAATATTATAAATGTGAAAGTTTGGATGGATGGATAGATGGATGGATGTTTGTTACTCTTTCACGCCCGAACGGCTGAACGGATCTGGATGAAATGTGGCACAGAGATAGATTATAGTCTGGAATAGCACATAGGCTACTTTTTATCCCGGTAAAATGTATGGTTCCCGTGGGATAGATGTTTTAATTTTTCATACTTTTTATCGCGGGTAACACCGCCGGGCGCAGCTAGTAGGATATATATATCTACCAACGCGCAACAGAATTATTATTCTACTGCTGTATCACATAAAATATCAATAACCAGATGATACAGTTTATATTCGACACAAGCGTCTCAGCAGTATGTAAATGTAATAACTCAGTAATACCATAAGCTCGTTTGGGATGTACACAGAACATTGGCATTATTCCTAACAATAAGCGTTGCTACCCACCATTTTAGTTGGAATACGATATGGCAGTTTAACCAATTCCTATGAAACACAGCTGAGATACGTAAAATATGAAATAGGTAGCGATGATCCGTATTTAAGAGTAAGTATAATCTATACATATAAATAAAATTGGAGTGTCTGTTTGTAATATTATAATAAACGCTTTTTACTAAGTGCATTTGGATGTATACACGTTACCTATACCGAAACAACATTTTTTACAATTTTTGTCTGTCTGTCCGTCTGTCCGTCTGTCTGTCTGTCTGTCTGTCTGTCTGTATGTCTGTCTGTCTGTCTGTCTGTTTGTTCCGGGTAATCTCTGAAATGGCTGGACCGATTTTGACGGGAATTTCACTGGCAGATAGCTGATGTAACAAGGAGTAACATAGGCTACTTTTATTTTAGAAAAAAAATAGGATCTCTCAAAAAAAAAAACCAATGTTGCAGCGCTGCGCCTGATTAAGTTTGATAGCAACAACCTGAAATGCGTCCCGCGGGCTCAGAAAGCGCGAGCAGGCTGTTGCCATCGTTTGTGTCTTTGTTAAATGCCACGCGAACGAAGTCGCGGGTAACAGCTAGTTATTAATAAAACTAATTATAAGAAATTTATCGCGTTTATTTTATGTTTTTGACATTCCGGCGCTCCACGAAGTCTGCAATCTGTGAACATGTACAGGATCGCACCCGCCATTATATCAGATTTGATTGGCCACAGATCCTCGTAAAATAACACCGATTCCGACCAAAGATGATACGTGAGGCATCCTAATTCCAATAGGGAAGATGGCGAGGTGCTACCACCGACATGGAATCCAGTAATTAATATAATTAAATCCAAAACCAAGCGCACCATTGCAATACCTCAAGACACTGTGAGCACTTTCTGCGTAGATCGGACCGCAACCAACAACTAAATACGAGGTACCGCGGTACAAGAAAAACATTATAATTATGTTCTTAAGTATGTTTATTTGTATATAACAGAATATAAAGTTGTCGAGTCATTGTAAAATATATAAAAAAATCTATAAATTTGGGCTTTATTTAATGGTGCCAACCCATTATTGTTTGCGAATAACGAAAACTAACCGTATTGCCATTATGTTTGAGTCTCTTTGTATATGAACTTATAGCTTCTTGGTGGCCGGCGTGGTTATATGACGTCACGTTACCCGTTGTGGTTTTGTGACTTGATTTACTTAGGATAGTGGCTTTATGATAGTTTGGTATAAGCCAAAACAATGGGGTTATTATCTTAGACGAATAAATAATATAGACGGTGTGTTGGGTACGACATATTGAAGCACAAACAGCCAAGCCAATTTGTGTAGTACACGCGAATAACGCCCTTATGTACACTGCGAATTTGCGTGTACTACACAAATCGGCTGGGTTTTGCTTCAATTTGTTAGCACCAACTTTTATTTCATTTCTTCGTCTGTGATTATAATATGGCTTTACTCAAAAAGTAGGGAATATAAAATATATAATAATAATACCTGCCCTTTTTAATGTCCCACTGCTGGGCACAGGCCTCCCCTGAATGCGAGGGGGATTAGGCCATATAAAATATATCGGGAATTATTTGCAAAAGTGTACCTAACATACTAGAATAGAACTAATCAATATATAGGGTTTAACAAAAATAGCCTAACACAACAGGACCAACAGTAGGTTAAGAAGATAACATCCCAAAGAAAAAACACGTTATAAATGATGCCAAATAATTTACGAGGATAATATAATTGCTGGTATTCATACGACTGAAATCTTCTAATTATCTAAATAAGACGAAGCAACGTCACTAAACAATTTATTTTTGGTGCAAAAAATAACTTATACATTATCAAGAAATAGTCGACACTGGCAAAAAATGGCTGTATTTCGTAACCGATTGTCAACTAAAAAAAAAGAAGACACACACACACATTCCTACACACACAGATACATGATGTACCTTAACTTGTGGTTTATTTGTCCACAGAGCGTCAGACAGGTCACCGTTTGACGGCTCCTGCTGCTCCGGCTATCGGCCCGTGGACTCCGCCAGCCTCGACACTCCTGATGATGATGAACTGGAACCGGTGAGTTTGATCGCTCTCAATACACCAACTGACCTGGTAGACGTTGCATGTGCTGTCCAAATACAACTTTTTAATTTTTTCATTCCCTAAATATTTTATTTGGACTATTTAAAAGAACAAGCCAAATCGGTCCAGCCGTTCTCAACAGACGAACAGCACTCAAAATTAGACGGTACGAGATTACTGGTAGTAATGCCCAATACCTTGGTCTCGCACGGTCTTGTATTTTAGCGAGACCAAGATGCAAGTCTCGCAAAGTTTTATAGCAAGAACTGCAAGACTTCTTTCTGGTCTTGGCCTTGTCAGTCTACGTGGAACACTCCAGATCAGTGGTTGATAAGTTCTGAGTATTTAAAGTCCTTTATTGGCTTGTATTAGATTGTGTATTACATGTACTTAATTGGTCGTGAGTTCCAATGTATTCAGGTTATACAAAGAAAAGTCCGCTGAGTTTCTTGCTAGATCTTATCAGTTGAGGTCGCGTTTCGATCCGGATGTAGAGTGCTCCCGTAGGCCTATACGAAGTGAATAATTTGACTTTAACTTCATTAATTTTTGTCGATTATTAAGTATTTTGGTACTCACCGAAGACGGACAGTCTTCTTTGCTAAACATAATGACTATTTTGACGACCTAAGTAGCGCAGTTGGTAGTGACCGTGCTTTGTATGCTGATGGTCCCGGGTTCGAATCCTAGTAGGGACAATCTTGTGTGTGATGAGCATTAATGATTGTAGCCAAGTCGTGCATTTTTAATATTTATATAAGTACTAGCTGCGCCCGGCGGTGTTACCCGCGATAAAAAGTATGAAAAATTAAATCATCTATCCCACGGGAACCATACATTTTACCGGGATAAAGAGTAGCCTATGTGCTATTCCAGACTATAATCTATCCCTGTGCCATATTTCATCCAGATCCGTTCAGCCGTTCGGGCGTGAAAGAGTAACAAACATCCATCCATCCAAACTTTCACATTTATAATATTAGTATAGATTGTATACTGAGTTCGCCCTTAGTCCATCTTACGGTGCCCATAACACAAGCGTTGCTTAGTGTGGGACCGTATAGTGGGTGTGTTCGTCTGGCGATATAATTACATACAGCATTGGACTGTTATAATAGCCATTATTATAAATAATGTTAAACAAATGTCACGTGTCGGTCCTAAATTCTTTGGTCATTATACAAAACGTGTAATCATTTAACAATTAGAAAAATATAAGTCATTTATATTTCTAAACAAGCATAATGACGCTAATTACTCACAACGACATGTAAAAAAGCCCTTCAAAATGCCCCTTTATACAGAATGATTCAGAAACGGTATACTAAGCCTTAAACCTGCCCTTTAACTTCTTCCTTTTTAACCGACTTCAAAAAAAAGGAGGAGGTTCTCAATTCGGTTGTATTTTTTTTTTTTTTATGTTTGTTACCTCATATCTCCGTCATTTATGAACCGATTTGGAAAATTATTTTTTTTATATGAAAGGATATGCTTACAGATTGGTCCCATTTTTTTCAAAAAAATGTTCTGATCATGGGATCCATGAGGAATTGAGAGGACTCCTCAAAATTTATAGGCAAACCTATAGCAATTTTGGTATTTTCATCAAGAAGTCAAGCATTTGCATTCAGAAAGTATCATTTGCTGAAGTGAAAGTGATGAAGAAGACCACAAATGGCCACCGGAACTTGTCAGTGATACGTATTTCACGGGTTGCGCCAAGATAATCTCGATTATGATCGTTAAGTGACTATGACAAAGCAAATTTAAAGAAATGTTTCTGATGAATATGTTACCATCGAACTGATCTGATGATAAACCCAGGAGGAACCGGAACATTGTAATAAAACAATGTCTCCAAGCCGTGTTTGGGCTTATTTAAATTGTTATAGGATGCACCTTGGCTATAAATAAAACTTTTTCGTGGATGTTCCGATTTGGATTATTCTTTTTTTTACAGAATAAGGTATACCCTTTTAAAATTCAGCCTTCAATGGTTTTGTTTTATCTTGATTTCTTTAAATCTATATCTATATATATATATATCGCACGCTTAATAATAGACTGACCGATTAGGGTTTAAGCCCAAAGTGAGATAAGCACACAGATAGATTTATTCCAACGTTATCTATCTACCAATCTCAGAATTTTTACGATATCTTATTCCTAGACTGAGTTACGAATATGTTGTCTTTTTTACTTATACAAATTTTGACAAAACTTTTAACATGAAAGTGACATAAATCATAATGCGTCTGAGATTGCGACAGTCAACTCGCGGTGCTTTTATATTATAGTGACCCATTCATGTTTCTGAACTTAAAAATCAATACTACATAAAAGTAATATGTTATTATTTTATCAAGTATAGACTTATAACATAAAAGAGAAAGGGTTTTAGTGAAATGTTTAATAAAATACAGACATATAACAAAAAGTGTCATCACTAGTACAGCAATATATCATTGATTTTATTAATAAACAGACGTATCTCAGGGACAACATTTTAAAAGCTATAAATAATTATAAATAATAATAAAATTTCTTCAAAATTACATTTTAGTATCAATAATTACATAATCAAGTATTCTTACAATACATCATTTATTATTATTACGCTATTTTCATTGAGATATAAGTAATAATGTCAGACAAGTTGTAAATGACAAAACGTTTTTGCGATTTCCCAACAAACAGCTTTTTTGAGTTAGGTCAGTCTATTAGTAAGCGTGCGATATGTTGTATTGGGTATACCAATTATCCAGTAAAATTATTGATATAAAAATCTTTTTAGTGACAAAGAATAGTAAATATATCCACTAAAAAGTGTAAAATAAAAAACTTTTTAACAAAATAAAAACCGTCTTCAAAAAACTAAAAAGCCAAAAATAATCTAATCTTGAAATCTACCTTGTTTAACTAAATCAAATATTTAACTAATCTGAAGTCGGTGCCAAATAAACAACCGAGGAAGAATAGCAAAAGTATACTCTAGTAACGAGATGCGCGGACCAATTTGTAGATATAGTCTTTGGCGCAGACCGGCAATACTCGACTCAGTAGTTTTTTGGCACCGACTTCAGATTAGTTAAATATTTGATTTAGTTAAACAAGGTAGATTTCAAGATTAGATTATTTTTGGCTTTTTAGTTTTTGAAGACGGTTTTTATTTTGTTAAAAAGTTTTTTATTTTAAATTAGCTATCGGCTACAAAATAATGCTATATTGGCCAGTGTCGAGTATTTCCGGATAAGGGGCCATACATAAATTACGTCACACGAATTTCATGCTTTTTTGACCCCTCCCCGTCCTTGTCACAACTGGTCACGTTAGTGAGACCCCCCCTACCTAGTGTGATGTCACATATTTTGAAATTTTGCATTTAGAAATTTATGAAATTAAAACGGCAGTGTTCCGCTATTGTTTTTATTTCCATTTAAATTAATTTTTCAATTAAATCTATAGTTGTAATACTTACATAGATATAAAATATTATATTTTGAAAAAATGTGATGTCACAAAATTTGGGACCCCTCCCCGCCCCTTGTCACACTTCGTCGACCCCCTCCCTCCCCCTTAACGTGTGACGTAATTTATGGATGGCCCCTAATTGTTATAAAAATATAAGTTGATAATGATGATGTTAATGACCATGATGAAGATATAAATCCCCTTCATAATCAGTAAAGCGGTGGATACTTAATTCAGAATGTACTGGACATGGGGTCGAGTCACCTTCGTCCGTAGAAGAATTAAATACCCTCGAGATACCCTACACGTGACCCTGGGTGGTGCCAACTAGGTGACAACTCTACTGGTGATACTGGTGGTAGGCTTCGGCCGTGATTAGTCACCACCCACTGAACAAAGCCATGACGCCAAGCGGCCTAGCCGTGTTCCGGCATGATGTTCGGTGTTGCCATTCATGGATGGCGGGTCAGATCAGCTGCGCTGCATGTGCCTAGTGAATGTAGCGTCTCGATCTACTGCCGCCTTCCTACCTAGGCAAGTATGCTCCATCGTAGATCTCATCATCACTTACCATCAGGTGAGATCGAGATCAAATACTTGCCTATAATGTAATAAAAAAAAATAAAAAAAAAACATCTTGGGAGAGCTTGAAAAGTCAAGTTATACTATTTGATTTCAATGTCCTTCGCTTGTGCACGTTTATGAACACACAATGGTTAATATCCCGCTAATATTACACATTATTTATCAAAGGAACACATTTTTTGGCAAAATCAAACAATTGACAACTCACTGTTCAACTTCCCGTCAAAAAGTCGATCCTGCACTTACTTAGCGTATTTGTAATGGTTACGCGAAGTCAGAACTTCGATATGGCATTAAGGGGGAAGCTCAGGGTCAGGGCATCCGATACAATACCATGAGGTTTGTAAAAACCGCTACTTTTACTATCTTTATGGTGTTGTATCGCTTTAGGTATTTTTTTAAGCAAACTTAATACATCGAGACATCCAATGCAGAATGTTAATATCGCAAAACACTAAATTACATCGTAAAGATGTCCAAATTTTTCGTAAAACAATACAAACCATTGACATTTTGAATTTCGCGCCCTGACCCTGAGCTTACACCATAAAAAAAATTGTTCCACCAAAATGACAAATGCGATTTTTTGTGAACAAATTTAAACTATATATTATTGGGATATCTCAATACTGACTTCACATAATAATAACCCATGCATACAGAAGCGCAGGTTCAAGTCTTGGCCTTCTACCCTTTCTGAACCGTTCGGTATACGCAATTTATGTCAGACTTTACCAGTCAGTACCTCTAATTTAAATTTATATTGTGGAATAGGAGACAATTTTTCGTGAGGACATTATTATTTAAAAATTCACGCCCCTTGTACGGTTCAGAAAAAATAAGACGACAGTTGGGTCTAAGGGACCGTTTATAATTAAGTGTCCAATCTTAGTTATGTTCGAATGTGTGGTTAGGATACTTTTGTTGGTTACCATTTCCAGTTCCAAATTGAAAGGTGAAAATGAACTATTTTTTATATAGTTACCCTCGAATTTAGTGACATATAGTACCGCGCAAAGCAAAACATATAGCAGAGCGTTAAGTGCTAGATTATTTATAAGCCATATACTTTGTAGTCTAACCCCCGAATTTCAAGACGTTTTATATCTTTATCAAACGTCATATAGTACTGCGCAAAGCAAAACTCTTGTGCGCCGTACTATATGACGTTTGATAAAGTTATATAACCTTTATAAATTTGGGGGTACGTATTTAGCCATTTTGTATGGAGTATTGAAATTTTAAATACCGTCCTGGTACTGGAGGTGCTGTTCAAATTTTCATACCAAAATTTATAAATACGTGGACTATGAAGTATACGGTTAGATTACGAATAATCTCGCAATTGACTATCTGTACCTCAAGTATAATCCTTTTTACGTACCGTATCAGTAACGTAACGTAGTCCATCCCTCTCACGCCACAGACTTCATAAATAAGTATATGGCAGTGACAGCATGTTTTCTCGATGACGTTAGGATTACATTAGAAGTACCTTCTTATTATACTGCATATACCAGTTGCTTGTATCAATTCGGTCATACCGAGTTAGTCGAGTCTATTCGGTCAAACCGAGTCGGTCGAGTAATTCGGCGAAGCGTAGAAATACATCAGCATCCACGTATCATTTAGAAAAAAAAAATATATTACTTTGTTTCAGGTACCAAAATACAGGGTGGTACTGCTTGGCGACGCCGGGGTCGGTAAAACGGCTCTGGTGTCACAATTTATGACGTCAGAGTACATGAATACTTACGACGCGAGTCTCGGTAAGTACTTGTGTTATGAACTAACTTCGCTTCCTACCATACGTCTCAACTTTCCGAAAAAGAAAAAAAAGTTATGAGATCGTAAAAAGTTTTCGGTCCTTGCTTTTTTATTTTTTTACGTAAGTAGGCATTTACATCATTGTTTGAGTTACAAAACTTGAACTTTGAATGTACTTAAAACTTTTTTTATGATCCTCCTTAATTAATGTTGCATGTTTTTATGACATTTTCGTTTGGTAAGATTCGAATATAAACCTTCCCTACCTTCATTTTTGTTAAACTGCCAAGTCCAGAATAGTACTAGACCCCAGTGGATTTAGGCTAAGCGCGCTGCGGTAGATATCCGTGCGTTTTATTTCCTCAAAATCTGTTCTGTGAACTGTAGAAATACATTGAATACTTCTTTTGTCTCGATTTGAGTGTTTTATCCGTGTTTTTTTTTACTAAAATCTAAAAAGTTGTTTTGGTGCGATCCAAATTGGTGCGCTCTAAAGAACGCTCCGTTGAAAGAGCTTTGCTCTTGTTGGTGAAGTTTTTCTCAGTCTTTTTTATTTTTCCGAACACCTTGCCATCTGATACAATACGAAATATACCCTATATTAATTGGCATAGGCTTCATTCTTATCACCACATTGCATGACAAACCAAATTGACATTGTCAGAAATATAGTCTGTGACGGTAGCAATTTAAAAAAAGCATGCGGTCATGATCAAAGCATGGTGTCTATGGATTAATAGCATGAGTTAGCATGAAGTTATATAATACGTTTATTAACTAATTAATTAATTATGGCATGGCATGGCACCTTTGACCCATCCCCCCTTTACCTTAGATATTAATAATGGCATCGTAAAATTGTAACAATATATTTGTTTCGTACGACGAAACAGTAAGTATACATGTATTGAACAAATAAAAAAATAATCAGCTCCAATTGCGTGTGTCACATTCTATGAAAATATCAATCAAAATATTACAAAACATCTATGACATAAAACTACTAAAACTATATCGTATATTGTTCTTCTTCTTTTTTTTACGAAATGAAATGCGCTAAAATAAAATGGTTTTAAAATATAGCCTTACCCACAACATGGCGGGTGTTTTGCCAATGTCAAGTAATTAATAGCAATAATTCAATAAATACACATTGTAAATAAAATAATCGATGTGACATAAAAGATATATGATAATGGCGTGTCCTGTATTCGGACATTAATTCACGCATTATATTTCACTATACAATAAAATGTTAAAACCTTTTCGAAGCTAACATGGTTGTCAATCACAAGTCATAACGCTTCCGGCATTCAAGGAAATGTTCACACCTCTAATCACTTGTGACAACCGCGCTAATAGGTTCACAACGACAGTAACGTTTTTTTTAAACTAATGACAAGTTGACACTGACATTTGGGTCATAGAGCGCGCGAAAGTGAAGGTGTAGGTAGAAAATTAAACTACACATATATGGGACGTCATTTTCATATCATATCATCCATTTTAAAATCGTATTATCATTATGTCATCGTAATAAAAAAAAATCATCCAATTTATTTCATCGCATCTTATTTCGTAAAAAAGAAGAAGGAACTATATATAACCATAAATTGTTTTCGTCAAGCGATTGACCTAAAATGGCGTTAATGGATAAGAACGCCAAACTTTTTAAAATAAGTACTTACATTAATGGATTCGCCAGAAACCAATTTTAAGAACACTTAAATACGATAGTCAATTTATGATTTACTATTTTTAAGCTGTTGAAAAGGTCACGAGGGAAAATAGGGCTTTCAGAGAAATAAATATTTTTGTTAAATATTTTCTAGTAGGATTACGATATCTACAGGTTGATTTAAATATTACTTAATCATTATGTTCTTGAAATTATTATTTTTTTTATTTTGAATCTATTTATTACTCAATCAATATTGGAATAATTATTCAACGAATTGTAAGGCATTATTTTTTAGCAAGCCATTTTTAATAGCTCTTATCAAATAATATTTATCAAATCAGTATATAATTAAAATGCTATCAATAGTATAATAGCGTTGAAAAATGAATTTTATTGGTTGAAAGTATTGATTTGTTTAGAATTTAATTCAAACCGCCATATATATGTGATATCGTTTTATTTATTGAAATAAAATAAAACTAACTATACGGATTTAATCGCGTTCATTTTATGTTGTATTCCTTCCAAAAAAACGAACATAAAATATACGCCATAAAATCCGTATAAATAGTTTTATTTCAATGTGTAGTATTCGCGTGAATATAAGAAATAAATATCCTTTTATATTTTAATTTTACAACATCGTTTCAAAGAGTCCATTAGCAACCATCGACTGATGGAATTCGGGAAATTTCGTTCCGTATAGCGAAATACACAATACTTTTATCGAACCTATTAAATACATTACTATAACGAAATATTTCGCGGAATAGGAAAATGTCGAGAAAATCAATGATAAATACTTTTTTCATCTCACTGGCTCGGAAAGGCCTTTATTGGCCTTTTTTGTTCGAAATTTGCTCGTAAAAATCCATGTATCACCATGAGTGGAAAATGTTGTCGAATTTCGAACGTGACGAACTAATGCATACGAATTATTAGTTAATCTGAGACCTAACATTCTTGATTGTATAAAAAAAAAAACGACCAGAAACATAGTACGGCGGGAAATTAAAAAGTAAAGTTTTTTTTGGGACTAAGCCCGCCACACACTCCCACCACTGCTTTGTCCGATGTCCAATGATGACACCGAGGTGTGACCCTCGCCTCGGCGAGTCCCGGGATACAGTTAATTGTCTTGGAACCCGCACGAATTAAATAAACATTGATATGATTGATTATATTGAAAAACATAAGATTGACTTTGGCTATTTAAAATTAAACAGAATTAACCCAAGTTGTTCAGATACGATTTGATAATATTTATTTAAAAACATATTTTTTTTATAAGCTTTAACTTTATGGATGTATATACAACTTTTTAGTGACTTGGAAATGTGTATGTGAAAGGCTGAAAATAAGCTTTAATTCGTGCATTAGATGAGAGCAGATTAATAATGAAAGATGGAATCTTGTGAAAAGTAGGGGCTAATTGGTGTTAGGTATTTTTCTATTATACTATGTAAAGTCCCAAAATATATTACAACTAGCTGCGCCCCGCGGTGTTACCCGCGATTAAAAAGTAAGAAAAATAAAAACAAATCTATCCCACGGGAACCATACATTTAACCGGGATAAAAAGTAGCCTATGTGCTATTTCAGACTATAATCTATCTCTGTGCTAAATTTCATCCAGATCCCTTCAGATGTTCTGGCGTGATTGAGTAACAAAGAAACAAACATCCATCCGCCCATCTATCCATCAAAGCTTTCACATTTATTATATTAGTGGGTTAAAGTTATTCAAATAATATATGAGTCGGGTAACTACATGAACGAACTAATAAATGAATTCTGTTTTCGGGGTTGATTGATAATTTCAATTAGTAGCTGCGAATCGAGTCAGTGCCAATAAAATCGAATGGCCACTCGTAAATTCGTTACTTTCAGAGACAATATTTTATTTGAAAACCTTTCACTGAAATTTTAAATATTCGATTCGTGAATTAAGTTCTTTTATTCGTACGACAATAGAATTCAGCTGATAATATTTTATGAAACAAATACTGTTCTTTTTTCTTTACGAAATGAAATGCGATGACATAAAATGAATATGCTTATGGCCTCACCCACAACTTGGCGGGTATTTTGCCAATGTCAAGTAATTAATAGCAATAACACATTTTATAAATTAAATAATGAATGCGACATGAAGATATAAAAATGGCGTGTCTACAAAAGATGTTCAATCCCTTTTTAATTTGATGGCAGAATCAAAGTCAAAATTCTAATATATCGTTAAAAATAAAGTAAACAAAATGACAATTATTATTTTTTGTGGATGGAAGGTTTTTTTTATATACATATGTAATTAATCTGCTCTCATGTAATTAGTAACTTTAGCACTGGTCTGTTTAGCGTCTTCTGTAAATAACATAACTTCTTTTTGCTTGCACACGGTCGGCGAAGCTAAGCGTGGTAAGTTTTACATTCTGTTTACAAAAGTGTATGTTTGCTTTCAACCCCAACACCGTAAACATCAAGTAGTCGCACAATAACTGTACTTACATACAACATAAAGTAAGTATGCATTAAACCCCGAATTTATAGACGTTCTATAACTCTATCAAATGTCATATAAGCGCACAAGTGTTTTGCTTTGCGCAGTACTATATAACGTTTGATAAAATTATAAAACGTCTATAAATTTGGGGGTAAATGTATACCTACCTACTTAACCTGGCCCAGTTTGTGTTAATCAGTATACCGATACGTACAGATTTTAATCATTCGACTGTAAGTGTCTTAGTCGAATAAATGAGTTGATTTCATATATATATCTGTACCTCAAGTGCCAGATTATTCGTAACCTAACCGTATAATATACTCGTATAGTCTACCGTACTGAGACTTTTTGTATGGAGTATTGAATGTTTCAAATACCGTCCGCTGGAGGCGCTTTTCAATTCTCCATACAAAAAGTCTAAATACGGTAGACTATAAAGTATACAGTTAGCTCGAATTTGACGTGATGTGCGTAATTCGCGTGTACCTACCACACAATCTAGCTTAGCTTAGCTTCAAAATGTTGGTTGCGACACCCCGTCTGTGTTGTATCCTTGTCTACGACTACGAGTCAAGTAATTGTTGGATGTCGTGCAAACGTACTGTATAAAGGGTAAGCAGGAACTAATTTTAATCATAACGTCACTGTCATACTTATTTATGACAGCCGTGGCGTGAGCGGGATGGTAGATTACGTTACCAAAACGCTACGTAAAAATATTGTCCTTAAGACACTGATAAAGTATGACACGCAGAATAGACCGGCCCCCTGATTGCGTATCGTGCAATAGCCAAGCGATTGCAATATTTAATTTCAACTAGCGGTTTGTTAGCTATTATTGCGACATTATTGCTATCTCTTGGAGGCAGCTTTGTTAAGAGTATTCGTGATTATTCTCTTAGGAAGCCTTAAAACAGCCAGTTCCCTCTCGTGTACGGTTCAATTATTCTAGCCGGGCGCTTTGTGAAACCATAGTAAGGGGGTATTTAGTTCTCAAACGAGTACAATATGCAACCAGTGACAATTGTACTAGCTTGAAACCTGACTGTCATATAAATGTAAGACATCTATGATCAAAATTGGCCATAGTCTACCGCGCTGGCCCAGTGCGGGTTGCAGTGTTGCCAGATGTGATTTTCTATTTATACCCAAATTTGAAATTATTTTTCTCCAAAATGATACCGTTTGCTTGAGTTTTACCCAAAGGCAAAAAGTTAATAATATCGGCTTAGCTTTTTGCCTTTTTCTTATTTTTTCCTTGAGATACTGTTCTAATTTCCAAACTGAAGCAGCAGAATGACCTTTTTTTTACTTTACGCATCGTTCTAATTTCCAAACTGAAGCAGTAGAATGACCTTTTTTTTACTTTACGTTTCCCCACTGTTTGGGTATTTTTTTCTCCAAATTTTTCTCTAAGAATTTCATTTCTCCAAAATTTCTCCAGAGCCAAAATTTTTACCCAGAATTGCGACAAAAATACCCAATCTGACAACACTGGCGGGTTGGCGGACTTCACGCGTCTTTCGAGGGGATTTCTTAGAGATGCTGGTTTCCCTCACGATGTTATCCTTCACCGCTGCACTTAAAAGCGGTAGATGCGTCAGTTAAAAATGATCAGACCTCTTAGTTAAACTTTAAAGTTCAGGTTCATAATTTCATTTAAATTTCCTATACTTACTGCACGTTAACGATCACGTAATGCTTAATATACCACCAACATAACACGTTAAAATACAAAGAAATATATTTTTAGGAAAATAAAACAAAAATCGCTCTTAAATTTCATACCAAAAAGCGTCCCAGGGCCGAATGTTATACAGTCGCCTTGTTTCAGATGACGAGTTCGGAGAGAAATCTGTGTCCGTGCTACTCGACGGGGAAGAGTCAGAAATGATTTTTATTGATCACCCCAGCACCGAGATGTCGGTGAGTGTCACCATTAATCAAATGGCAGGTTCACATGGATACAGTTACTGACAAATCAACACGTTTTTTTTCATCTTGTACTTTACATCAGCCTTTCGCAAAGTAGATGATAACGCCCCCTTGTGGGCGCTGAGACCCAGAAAAAAGAGGGCGCTGTGTGGAGGCTTTCAATAATTAATTTAATTTGAAGTTATAGTGGTTTTCAATTTATTCTCGGGCAGTAGACAAAATAAGTTTGGGAACCCCTAGTTTACATCCAGTACAGTGGTAGTAAGATGTCTATGGTGTTCATCCATAATTGTTGTAGGTGGAGAATTGCCTGTCAACCTATGAACCTCACGCCTGCGTGGTGGTGTATTCAGTGGTCGCCAAGAGTTCCTTCACCAGAGCTGGGGAACTACTCGCGTATTTGGCCAGGGAGCTGTTCACAGTGGAGAGAACTGTAGTCCTGGTGGGAAACAAGGCAGACCTCGCTAGGGCTAGGCAGGTGCCTACCAATGGTGAGTTTAACAAGTTTTTAAATCACCAGATAAACAAGCCACCAGTGCTCCAAGTCTGCTTAATGTTGTTGTCTAATCTAATCTATCAGCCGATAGACGTCCACTGCTGGACACAGGCCTCCCCCAACGACTTCCACCCTTCACGGTCCTCCGCCACTCGCATCCACCGGCTTCCTGCGACGCGTGTGATTAATGTAGTTGTATTGAAAATAATTTAAAAGTTATCATTACAATGCCATTTTTATTCGATCAGGAGTCGATTGTTCTGTCAGAGGTGAGACCCAAATCAAAAATACTTAACCCTCAACCCTTAAAAGCGTGCCGGTTTTTGTTTATCTCTCACACCTAAATTATTAATAATCTTATTCATATGTAATCAACGATCCGCTAAGCACAGTTGGTAGTGACGTTGCTTTCTGTACCGAGGGTCCCGGGCTCAAATCGGTAAGGCTGCATTTTGTGCCATGAGCACGAATGTTTGTGCCCGAGTCATATCTTTATAAGTAGTTATACACTAGGGTCGCCGCAGTCTTTGGTACGTCATTCAAAATTTGTACAAGCGATACTTAGTTTGGGACCGTACAGCTGGTGTTCGTTTGACGAAATATTTTCTTTTTTTTAATTATTATGTGCAGTTGGTAAAGCGCTGGCGACATCACGGGACTGCAAGTTCATAGAAACATCGTCAGGTATTCAACACAATGTGGACGAACTGCTGGTCGGCATCCTCAAGCAGATCCGTCTGAAGGAGAGCAGAGATAAGAAGCATGCCAAGAAAGTTAATAAACAGGTGAGATTCCCTATTCTCTATAGACAAACCAAGGAGTACATACAGGGCCCCAAGTCTGCTAACACAATCGATTCATAATCGAATAGCAACCGCATAGTAAATCTCCCTTTTGACAGATATTGTATGGGATATATGTCAAAAGTGACAGTTGCTATGCGGTTGCTGTTCGTTATGAATCGATTGTGTTAGCAGTCTTGGGGCCCAGAGAAGGAGATGTTCTCGCCAACGGTGCACTGTGATTCTCAACTAGGTCCTGACGTCATCGTGGTGGGCGTGGCCTCTGTCTGTCTTCTGCGGTCGTCTATTGCGCAGCAGGCTCTTTTTTTTTTATTATATTATAGGCAAGTATTTGATCTCGATCTCACCTGATGGTAAGTGACGATGAGATCTACGATGGAGCATACTTGCCTAGATGGTACCTGTTCACTCTCGAATTGACATATTGTGTGAGTGTGAACAGGTAGGACGGCGGCAGTAGATCGAGACGCTACATTCACTAGGCACATGCAGCGCAACTGATCTGACCCGCCATCCATGATCAACATCATCCATGACTAACTGTATACTTTATAGTCTACTGTATTTTGACATTTTCTATGTAGAATTGAAAAACGCCTCTAGCGGACGGTATTTAGAACTTTCAATTTTCCATACCAAAATGTGTAAATACGGTAGAGTATAAAGTATACGGTTAGCTTACAAATAATCTTACCCTTGACGTACTGACATTGTAAACGCGTCCTACACTAGAGGCGTTATACTAATATCTTGTTGTGATAAAAAGGATTATATTCAACAGTGTTAGGCAGGTTGGAAGAACCCTCGCCTTGGAAACAACTCTTGATATTTTCAGATTTTCGTGTGCGAATCTCATTTTTAATAATTATTAACTACTAACTATTACCATTTGATTTACGGTGAAGGGAAGGCATTGTGCGGAAACCTACACGTCTATCGGTCGTGTGAATTTCACCATACCGCACTGGGCGAGCGTGGTGGACTATGGCCTAAATCCTCCGCATATAAAGGAGGAGCGTGCCCCGGTTTATAGCAATAGGCTCGCCCCCTATCACACTGGGACCTAATACTCGGTAAAGTGCACGAGTGTAGGTAATTGAAACAGAGATATACCTGGCTTTTCTGTTTCTCACAAAAAATCTTTCAGTAAGGTATCCATCACTTTACTTACTTGACACTGGCAAAATACCTATGGTGATGACAAATTAAAAAAAAATATATAATTTGTAAGTATATACGAAATTAATTATTTGACTATAACATTGAATGCCCTTTACCAAGTTTTAACGTACGCAAAGCAACCCTGTTGAGTTACATTACGCAATTCGTTTCTTGTAAGTCTTAAGAGGAAAAGGTCAGGTTTCGTGTATTATCCTTGGGCAGAATAAATGCCACGGTATTTAGCTTCGAGGAAACATTGAGAGCATTTATCCTAAGTAATATGATTTAGAAAGAAAACATTCTTGAGAACATGTCGCATGAAATACTGAAGCCAATTTGTTACATGAAAAGGAACACATGTTTCGTGTACGTTCACGTAATTGTATTACGCACATGAAAAAAGAAAAATTTGTACCGAGAACGCTTTAAACCAGGGATTCCCAAACTTATTTTGTCTACCGCCCACTTTGAGAATGAATTATTTTTTAGCGCCCCCATTTTTTCACCTACTCAAAAACCCCTATAACTTCAAATTAAATTAATTATTGCAAGGCTCTACACAACGCCACCAATTTTTTTCTGGGTCTCTTACCCCTTTAGGCCTGCAGCGCCCACAAGGGGGCGTTATCGCCCACTTTGGGAAATGCTGCTTTAAACGTTGGAATTCTTTTATCGTAAGCCCAATGGTAGATGTTTACGCGACGGCGAATGGATTTTGAACTTTATAATCTTTGTTTTAGGAGTCGAAGCCGACGAAATTAGCCAGCTCCCGTACGCATATCTCCTTGAGCATCGCTCGAGAGCTTCTGCACAAAATTTGCATCAACGATATCTCCAAGTCGAAGTCCTGTGAGAATTTGCATGTCCTGTAAACTTCTAACGCCCTGGTACTTTTCCGTCAGCGAGACTTTTTTCCAGTTTAATACCTTACTACCCCCAATGTATCTGACCCTTTTACGATGGACTCCTTATATTCATAATTATAATTGGAAATTATTCGGTGTATCTAATTTTATGTTTCGATATTCGGCCAGATATTTGGCTAATATGCCGAATATTAACCGATATTTTGTGCTGATATACTTGAAAAAATCCATAAAAGTTATACCTATGTTTTTATTTCTGTTTTTTTTTAAACAATCAAGTTGGTCTTTTTAGGACAAAAGATCGGTTAGAATTCGGCATATTATTCGAATGTTCCTTCGAATATCGAACGTATGAAATTATGCCGAATAATTAATTACCTAATATTCGGCGCATCCCTTGTAATTTCATTAAGTACATTAGTAAATAAGGAACAATATTTCCACTTTTATATTAGAGGTCAGTGGTACATGTGGTTCATTTGTAAGAGTTTCTTGAATATTGTGCTATATTATGAGAGAAATAACTTGCAGAATGGAAAAAAAAACCATTTGTTTATGGACCACCTAATTTAATTTCATTAACATTTTCAAGATTTCAATAAAATTTGCCAGAGTCATCCAACAGCAATTGTTATCGTTCGAAACGATAAAACGATCCAGTAATTAATTGCATTCTAGAGCTCGGGTATAACTTTTAATTGAAACTCTACGTTTGTGCGATAGTTATTTGTGTTCTCTATCAATTCGCTGTGGGATTAGTCTTATTTCATTCAGGGGCCCAATTCTGCAAATTAAATAAAATTACATACGATTGCCATTCTAGTGACACACTATTTCCATTACGACTGTGACAGATTGGCTATTCCGCTAAAACTTTAATGTCGTCTCGATGGAGTCTCATGATTGTCAATGGACTGCTAGAAACGTCAGATAACGAGTAGAATACCATTACTTATACTATTTCCATTTCTTTACTTTCTCGATGACAGTTCTAATTTGATAGTTGTAGTGTTGTGACCAAATAAGTAATGATATCGATCCCATATTTTTATTATGTTTTGAACAAAGACAAATACAACAAAAACATTCAAATAATAAACATAAAATAGAATCAAAATAATATAGAAGTACAGAAACTTATGATAAATGTTGGGGAGAGCTCATTGAGTGACAGTGATGATTGATCAGATTTCGATTTAAATAAATAAAGAATCAACATAATATAATTACATCTTGTTATGAAATGTAATATTAGTTAATACATTTGTACAAAAATATCCGGCAATAGTGTAGTTTCTTACACTTTGTAAAAAAATATCGTGTCTGTTATCGTGTTACGTTTATCGATAGCTCCATCCCTATCAGTTTCTCCGACTCTGCTATGACCTTGTACGGGCGTAAGCGTCATATTTTTATTAAATAATGTATACAGAATGAAAAAAGACGCTCGTTCAAGTTTCCACAGGAACTGTCATCGAGAAAGTAAAGAAATGGAAAGAGTATATATATACTGCATTATATTGATACACGACTGAAGTACAGAATACGAAATAGTTGAATGGCTGGTCTTGAAAAACCAGTAGGTAGACTACCAAATGTGTATATTCATTCAATCGAAACGCTATCGACACTCCACTAAAGCATTTATAATTTAGCAGATTTGAGCCCCTGCTCCGTTGCTAATTGCAACCGAATTGCAAACAAATTACAATTATTGCCATGGCAATTTTTTTATCTAAAAATTGCGCAGTATGTAAATACTCGTCGAAGTTTCGTTTAAATGTTTGTACGCAAACTTGTCATCTAAATTTGAACTCGCAAATTCTGTTGTAACTTTCAATATATAAAGCTTTCGCGCCAAACTTTATTGATTTCGCAAATGTCCTTGACAAAACATTGGAAGGAAGGAAATATGAAGGATTTTTTTCTGTTTCTTTGAACCATTTACGAAATAAAGTCTGACATTGCGATAATTGTATTAGCTACATATACTTACTTGGAATTGTGCTATCAACTTATAAATAAATAAATAATCATTTATTTCTTTGTAAATATGAATATACACAAATATATTTACATATGGGTACATATACATTGTAATATCTAGATACAAAATCTATTAATTACTTAATTGAATTTACATAGCAGTCAACATTCATGTAATAAAATAAGCAAATAGTGTCAATACGTCATAATAATAGCGCATCTTTGAGAAACTTTTAGAAATAATCGATAAATTTGATTGGGCTAAACCCTTAACGATTGTAGAATCGATACGAAACGATTGCGAGATTATTCGTAAGCTAACCGTATACTTTATAGTCTACGTATCTAGACACATTGTGTAGGGAATCGCAAGTTTTAAATAATGTCCGCTAGAGGCGCGGTTCAATTCGTCATACGATGTGTCTAAATATGTAAACTATACAGTGAGCATATGAATAATATCGCACTTTATGGGAAGATATTTTATGTATGTCTATGTCCAAATAACGTGAACTTGTCAAAGATAAAAAAAAAACAATTAGAGACTATTTTTCTTACAGCGGTTTCGATCTAATAAATGTTATAAAATTAAATTACGTCAAAACATATGACTTCAAAATATTGTTGTGACAACATCGTACTGTCGTTATTGATGTTAACATATAATAATATATGTATAGGTACTAGTTGTTATATATCAATGTTTAAAAACATATCTCTTAGAACTATTACTATTGGGTATTTTTGTTTTATTCAAAGCAAAAATAACGAATAAGTAGATAAGTATTTGCGTTTTTTAATTTAAGAACTATGGTCCCGTGTAACTTATAATGCCAAAGATTGTTTTGCCTGCTTAACCCTTGTGTAAACCAGCGCTGCGCGTTTCGAATTACTTTTTTTTTAAAAGCTAAATACTTGACGTTATGATGTTGATGCGTAAGCATAGACCAGAGTTTGGTGGTCTATGGGCGCTATTTATGTTTTTTTTATTCATTTCAGTTAAATAAAATCCGCCAATAATTAATTTAAGTTCGCTTACTATTAATACTACATATTTTTATTTTCAATGTAAATTAATTTCGCTCTTGTTTAACTTCCAAAATAACATATTTATCTCGTACCAAAGTAAGTAGATTACTGTCACTTTATACTTATAGTGAAAACTTTCCATTAGAATAAGCTCTTGTAAATTTAATAACATATATTGTGTTTGGAGATATTGTTCGGAGTGTGTTTGACATAATATCATACATAACATACCTATAAAAAAAACAATGAATGTTCTTTGTAAACTTAAATTGGTGTATTTACCAAACAAAGACACAACCAAATATAATTATCTCTCCCAAAACTTATCTGACATTTCTCTCCAGCCATACACTATAAACAAATTTAAAAAAAGAAAAGAGAATGGCATACTAATACATCATGCTACTCTACTCAATCGACTAATTCTTTAATTAACAGCAAGGACGTTTTGGCGGGAAGTTGAACCGCTAAGTTGTCAATTTTGTTTTGTTTTCCAAAAATGAGTTTCTTTGATAAATAATGTGTAATATTAATGGGATATCAATCATTATGTGTTCCTACACGTGCACGAGTGAAGGTAATTGAAATAAAATTGTATAACTTGACTTTTCAACTTCCATAAAAATGTCTGGTAAATTTTCAGTAAATTAACCACACCTTTTATGATTGCAGTGGGGGATTCATTTGATCATCATCATTATCATAAGGGGTACTTATAATTTTATAACAATTATCAAGAAAATTCGACACTGACAAAAATGGCACTATTTTGTAGCCGATTGCCAGCCTAAAAAAAAGTAGACAGAAAACATACAGCAAATATAGGCGACAGTATAACAAAACGGCCTGTGTATGTCTGTTTACCCATCTTTACATACCCAGGGTCAGGTTTGCTGAAGCGCGGGGGGAGGCATGCATATAAATGAATTTTCTCTTTGATGTCAAAACCAAACAGACTTTAGATAGGGTGTCAAAAAAGCAATGTGGGGATTGAGTTATTTTTTATTTAACACCAATGTACGAATCAAGTTAATTTCAGACCAATGTATCTACGAAAAAAGGTAATTTTGTGTGTATTAATAGCTATTTTAGTTTTCAATAAGAGTTTAATTTTCCAATAATTCAATAGTACATTGCTGATTCCATAAAAATATGTGTCATATTATTTGAAACACGAGTTCTATTGGTTTGTGTTAGAGGCGGCCATTTTGAATCAAAGATAACTTTAGTTTGGTATGTATAGAAGTTCTAATATAGATTTGTTATAATTGTTTATGGATATTGATTTTTTATGTTTACGCGAATACTACACATTGAAATAAAACTATTTTATTACGTAAAAACAAAAAATAAACGCGATGAAATCCTTAAAAATAGTTTTATTTCAATTGTTTATGGATTTCATTTATTAATTTCTTACTTATTTCCAAAAAGAGAGTAGGTACTATATGTTGTATATTTTATAACTGAGCCTCCCTTATAGCACTATTTTATTTAATTATTATAAAATGACCGCTACTGTCATCATGTTTTTGAGTACAAAATTGATTGGCTATATTGCTTATGTATTTTGAAAATGAGTAATGGCTTTAGTATGTAAGTCTTATAAATGACAGTATTGAGGTGTTGGTAATACTATACGCTTGTCTATAAATGTGTAAATTTATAATTATACTTACTTGTGTGTTATAATTTGTGCCAAGTTGGAATGGGATCGCTATTTAGATCATCTTGAATGGGATTGTGAACTTCAATCAATATTGAATGAAATCGTTCGCTCTCGAATGCCTAATGTCAAAATAATCATTCCAAAAAGAGTCTTCTCATTTTAAATTGGCAAGATAATACTATGTGCATAGACATAACGTGTTACTATTAGAATACTAATTATATTTTTCTATAATGACAATCTTTCTACAACTTTTTAAAGTAATCGTTAACACGTTGAGTGCGGTGCCATTTTCAGAAGACTTTCAGCCAGTGCGGTAGAGACCTATTCGACCTCATAACCGAGCTTCACTGTAGTGCGTATGAGACCTAATCCATCTCCTAAAATAAGGTATTTTAAAAAAACTCATATCTTTATCAAAAAATAAGATACAATCTATGTTCTTTCTGTAAATAATAGAGAATTAACTGTTCTATCTCAAGTTTGCTACGCATGGGGATATGAAAAGTGGGTTATGAGATATAACGAAAAAAAAATTAGGTATCCATTGAATCTCGCATCGCAACTAAAGATAGATCCGTTTGGGTTGTGACTAGTAATGGGATTAAAATAAAACCCCAGTTATCGATAGCTAAACTTTTTATGAAGTAATCATTTAAACATAGTAATATTGATTTCTTATATTTACGCGAATACTACACATTGAAATAAAACTAATCTTATGGATTTTATCGTGTTTATTATTTGTTTTTTACGTTCCCGTCGTTTCGGCTGTTTTACAGCAACCATGGTCACGGGAGGACTGACCATGGTGACTGTCCTTCCGTGAATGATGAATTATGATAATCCATAAAATTAGTTTTATTTCAATAAACATAGTGACCTAAAATATATTTAAGAAAAATGTTCCTCATTGAAGCATGGTAAACATATTTTTTGATCGCATTGCACACATAGTGTGCAATGCGATCAAAATTTGGCTGTTTTGGATGCATCTGTGCTACTAAATGTAAGCCGTAATTTACTGTGACAGCCTGTGCAACGACTTTTTTTGCTACCACGCTGACAAAATATAAGAGCGTATTTTTTTTACATGGAGTGCACAGGTACACATTATCGACATTTGAACAACACTGAGCGCGAGCTAACGGCGCCCGCGCCGCCCGCGCTCCGCTCCTTGCGTCTATGACGCCTGTGTTTTAGGAGGTCCGAAAGATCTCTTCACGCAACAGATGTATATTATTACAACTCAGTGCGTTAGAGACCTCATCCATCTCCTATTTTTTTTATTACATTATTGAATCAAACTCGCAGCGGGAAGTAGGTATGTATATTTGTCTCTGTCAAACACATAGAAATAAAGAAGTTACGACCTCCCGCACAGAGGTGGAGAACACGATTTTCGGTGCCGCACCAGCTGAAAGTCACGTTAGAGTTCTTTTAGACCTCCTAACGCAGTCAACGTGTTAAAGAATGCGTTTAAAATAAGAATGAGACTGTCAGGTTGTCATCTTGTCTTGCATCTCTTATATTCTATATGAAATGAGTAGGAGAGGCAATACAAAATGGCGTCCTAACTGGCCTTCTGACAGTAAACGCACAATATAATTATTTGTTATTTTGCGCCAATGAAAAATTTTACGTTCGATTTTTAAATTTAAATAGTATAAAGGCTCTTCCATGAAATAGTAAAAAAAATATGATTCCTTTTTTAAACCAAAAAGCCACGCACACCCTATACCGTTTATCTTAAACGAGTAAAACTGTAGGTACGTGATGTATGCAAACATGTACGCCCTCTCAGCCTCTCATAAGTATCCTTAGATCTAGCTTTCTCAAAACAAATTTATTTCCACTCTACGAATAACCTTTTACATCGTTAACAACATTAGGCTCCATGATCGGAATACCCTGTGCAGGGTGGGAGCGCCAATTACTTCCCGTTGAGTCGATATCATCAGCTCGCACAGCGGTCGGCGCGATATTAATAGATTGTCGTAACATTTTTTTTTATTCTCTTGCTTTGTTTATGTGGGCATGAAAAGGATATAAAAATATTGGTACATATAAGTATGTACTTATTCAGCGTCGAGATCAATTATTGTAAGAAACAGGATTTTTTTTATAGGAGATAACGAGATCAAATGTAAATATCTCCAGTCTTTTCGTAAATTCACGAAGTGCAAATTCACCTGCGCGAGGTTCAGATCGTAATGTTACAAGATTTTTTTTCTCGCAACTTTTTAAATACTACTATGCAAATTATAGATAGATCCGAACGGTTGTTTCGACTCGTTTATGGACTGACTTAGCTCCTTTAACCTTTCCGTCTATGATAAACAGTTTATTAATAAACGTCTAGTTTTCTAATTACCAGGTCCTATTTAAGCAATATTTCTTACTAAGGCTGACAGTTCATTACTTTATAATGAATATTTATTTCGACTTACAACGTCAGGTATACGAAGTAACTGCGAATATTAATTATTGCATATCGTGAATATTGAAAACACAAAAACTTTCTACAATAAGTGCGCGCTCACTTGTCGTTTTGACAGTACAATAAATTGACTGTCAACTGTCAACCTGACAAGTCGGTGGTAAAAAAAGATTTCTAGTAGTGGTGGACATATTTTCCAAAATGGCCGCATATTAAAAAATCATCAAAGCGGCTGATAAATTATGTAGATTATGTAAATAGATTTGCCTCGGGTTGGAACATTCAATTTTCAAACACCAATTATAGACGAACTTAAAACTTGCAAGTTTTCTTTATTATATATTTTTCATTGGCACATAATAAATTAAATTAGGTAGGTTATCTTCTAGTAAGTATTTTGTTAAGCAGATAATTTCATGTTTATAATGCATTATTGATAATGTGTCATGTAGGAATGTATTATCTATCGTTTCACTGATGTATGTTGAGAGAATGATTCTATGTATTTTAGATAGGAATATACCTAATAGTTCAGAGGTCTGTGTATATTTTATGAGAATATTCTAATAATAAACCCTAAAACCTAGAAACAAAAAATATATAGACGAACAAAAAGTAAAAAGGTACCTTCCTAATTAATGCCTTTACCCTACTTTCTTCTCGGATAGAATCACTCGTAAACCATAAGTAAATTATGTTTTTTTTTATTTGATGAGTTTTAACAATGTGTGTACCTACGAATTAAATTAATATATTTAATTAAGTATAGACAATTAATTGTATTATTTTAATTCGTTGGTTTAAACATTATTCACAATATCATTTATTAAAAAAGAACAATTTTGAATCAAATGTTAAATGCAAATATTTTTCTGTGGCATTCGTTTGAAACTTTTACAATTGAAATCTTCGAAATCAAAACAAATACAAAAAAAACAGGTGGATTAGCAAACACAAAAACAAGCCGACGGGTCAGCCTAAGATTAACGGTTCATAAAAGCGAGAAAATTAAGCTTCCAGTCGCTTACGGCGGGAAAAAATTACAATTTGTAATGGCCACGTCTCTGCTTGACTCTTAATTAAATTCGTTGCGGGCTTCTACAACTTAATTTTCTACGAAACTTCGTAATTCATTGCGTGGACTCGTGTTTTTTGATCTAAGGCCGAATTACATTTGTTTTTTGCTTGGTTAGGTTTATATTTAACAGTAGATTGCACTCAAGTTAACAGATCTGCTGAGGATCATCTGATTACTAGGATTCATTTCAATTTCCAAAATGGCGCGAATCGAAATGTAATAAAAAAAAATCGCGCAATATTTCCTTTCTAGCAGCCTAGTTGTCGCTAAAATATTGGTTCAAAAGCAACAGGGGGTGCTGAATTATACTCTTGCCTTCGTCGATTTTTAATTATTTATCTTACAATATTCTCCATGTGTTTTAAATTGTTTTACTTGACTCCCTGTACGATCCAGTTCCATTTGATTCGTACTACCGCAACGTAAACATACGATTGTCAATATGAATGTTTGTTAAGTATACCACCTGCCGCAGATATAGTTCCCTCGGTGCAGGGTACATATTTGAGGCGTTCGGGGTAGAGACATTGGGTCCGTGGGGACCGCGTGCTTATAGAATTTAAAGGGAGCTCTCAAAACGTTTGCTGGAGACATCTGGTGACCAGAACGCTGGCACATATTTTCATTTAACTTATTTTTTTCGAAATGATAATTGTTGTTGGTTGCAGATGACTTTTACAGCTTCACCGGACGAGAATCATTCAACTTGGCAATGCTGCCAGCGTTTTGGGCACCCTGCCGCCCGATGGTGGTGGGGATTGATTAATTTTAATTTTAATCATAATTTATTTTTCTATATATATCTTATTTCAATAAATTAAACTGAAGATGTATTTACCTAAAGAATGCATTCTGAATCATTTTAATGAGATATGCACAGACCTCTAACAATCCCGTAAAGGGAACTCGAGCTTTAAAAATACCTAGAGCGCGGGCGCAGACCCGTGCACTATTCTAATTGTGATATATATGAATGAGCGTTCTTACTTCATAGCTATACAGCCCCACTTTACAACGATATCTGTAGCATGGGTTTACTTCTAACGCTGCCCTTATACAGCCGAAATACCTCTCGGAATTCAGACACTGAGTTCATAGTCTTAATTCCGGAACGTTGCCTCACACAGTATCTGAAAAAAACGGAGTGATCAGGACCTGCTATCACAATCGATTCATAATCGAACAGCAAATCGAATCGAACTTTTGACAGATATCGGATATTTGTCAAAAGTGACAGTTACTATGCGGTTGCTGTATAATTATGAATCGATTGTGTTAGCAGATTAGCAGATTTGGGCCCAATAGTCTTGTGTTACTCTGATTAGGCAAACCTTTTTACTTCTTTACTGAAATAATTCATATTCTGATTGCGGCGTGTGTGTGCTCACTCATATTAAATGTATAGAAACACGCGTGTTATGAATTCATAATCATAAATTCTCCAGAATCGGAATTATGACACTCGTTGGTTTTATTTTGACAGATCGATCTGAATAAGCCACAATCAGAGTCGTGAATATGTGCATTAAATAAATTGTATGTGATTTCGAGCTTTCCCAATTAATAATATGAATTGAGATTATGAATTCAGAGAGGCATTTCGGTTTACGGCAGTATAAGGCCAGCCTAACATAACTGCACACTATCGCACAAGAAACGAGCCGAGCGAGAGGCTTCTAACGGTAGTGTGTCTCTTTCTGCTAGCGAGAGTGCATGAGAAGAGGAAGGAGATGAGACATTAATGACATGAAAGCACTCTAACCAGACGCTTTCTCATTCGGCTCGAATGCTACGTGAGTGTTAAAGAAAAACAAACCATAAACTATGATAAGAAAAGTAAAATTAAATTAACACACATGAATGTTGACCATTTAGATAAAGCATCTTTGCACGACATGGTCTTTCACACGCGACTGGATTGTGCGGGATTGCACACGCGAACACTCGCACGCGTAATCGCGAGTGATTGTTTATCCAGTTTTTATTACATTCAATTCATCCGCGCACGATCGGTGTGTTCTAGGTCGAAACCGAAAGAGCGTCTGTTTAAAGGGTAATCACGCACGAAAATCGGCGGGAGACTCGCGTCCAGTGGCGTAGTCAAAGCTATTTTACTTTATCCTTGTCATATCATTCATCGCGCGTAATTTCCCGCACAAATACATATTCATGCGGTAAAGACCGCACGTGAAAAGGTGGTTACTAACTTAAATACTTCTGAGTGACTTTTTCTATATTTCCATACAGCGACGGCGGACGATACCGCTACGCTTCTGCGGACAGGCTCCTTGCGTAATGGATAGTAGCCACCTGTTTTAATTTTCCTTAAGGCATAGTGAGACTTAAACAGTAAGGTAACAGTAGTATCATTCTAAACTTGTAGCGTTATAACATACAATAATTTTAAAACATCAATATATATACTTTTTTACAATCCAATAAAGCAATGATGAATAGTGAAATTGTCTACCACTTGGTTAGGAAGTTGGTTTCACCGTGAGGAAACAGAAGGAGTAGGCACGAGTAGGTACTTAAAAGAAAAGCATTGTTGTATTGCCAGACTTATATTATGAGAGCAGGAAACATCATTGCCATACTGAAAATTAATATTAAAGCAGTAGCTATACTAATTTAATTAAAGGCCACTTAGGTTAATTTTAAAAAGGAAGCCAGCTCAGTTGTAATCATTTGAAAATACATATGCTTATACAAATTATTATTTTTTTCCTCTAATGGCCTTTTTCCATTGAGTCATTTTAAAAATAATCGCATAAACGGCAATGCCTGTCATGTCAAGATCTATCTATCTACATTCAATAATACGTGTGACATAAATCAATACTTACGTTAAAAAAATATATAAGATGTTCGAGTTATCATACTGTTGTCGTTGCACTACGTATATTTGCTTCCCTACGCCACTCACTCGCTAGTAAGTAATATCGTCTTCCAGCGCTCTTAGGCCTCAGCCTCGAATTTAGCGGGCAGCGGGGCGGCGGCGGCGGCGGCGCGGGAGCGGAGCTCGTTGGCCGCCCCGCTCGCTGCCGCGCCGCTGTTTTCAAGAACCGGTCCATTTGATTTTACGCATAAGATCCTGCCGCTCCCGCGCCGCCGCCTAAGCCGCCCCGCTGCCCGCTAAATTCGAGGCTGAGGCCTTACACTTACCTACATCTTGAAGTCTGAAGTCGCCACTGTAAAAATATTATATGTAGAAATTGTTGTTATATATAATAAAGTAGTGTCACCGTAGATTACATTGTATACGTTCGATGTTTTAAAAAAAAATTCAACCTATTTATGTGAACTATGATAGTTGAAAAATAAACTTGTGGTGCATTTAATTTTGTTTTTTTAAACCCATAGAAACTTTTCACGACAATATCTGAATGCTTTCAGAATTAGAGTCCCGGAATTCCATTGGATGGCAGCTATTATACAACCGTTACTTAGTTAAGATCGTACGGTTAATGTTAAAATGTCAATCTATAGATATTAAAAATTAAAATACCCATAACTTTGTGTAGTGAAGTTATCCTCTTTCTAAACTACACTGTAATTTAACACCATTCAACTCAACTTTAACTTTTCACCGCAATTATAAGTTGAAACCCTGGTGTGCATGACACACAATCAATGCCCCACATTGGGCTATTTTTTTTTTATTACACTATAGGCAAGTATTTGATCTCGATCTCACATGATGGTAAGTGACGATGAGATCTACTATGGAGCATACTTGCCTAGGTAGGAAGGCGGCAGTAGATAAGAGACGCTACATTCACTAGGCACATGCTGCGCAACTGATCTGACCCGCCATCCATGAATGGCAACACCGAACATCATGCCGGAACACGGCTAGGCCGCTTGGCGACATGGCTTTGTTCAGTGGGTGGTGACTAGCCACGGCTGAAGCCTATCACCAGTAGAGTTGTCACCTGGTTGGCACCACCCAGGTTCACGTGTAGGGTATCTCGAGGGTACTTAATTCTCCTACGGACGAAGGTGACTCGACCCCAAAAATGGTATGTCCTTATTCAACCGACTTACTGCTTGATTGGGTAAAGATTCCTATTTTAACACCTCTTTGATAATGTGCTGATAAGTCTTATACTTATGTTATTTATTTGTCCATACAAATTCTGTACTTTTTTAATGGCCTTAGGTACCAACTAAATATGAGGGTACCCCAGTTCAAACTATCACACTAGGACGTCAAACACCTGTCCTCCTGAGACCATGGTTGCTGTACAACAGCCGAAACGTCGGGAACGTAAAAAAATTAGATAAACGCAATAAAATTTAATTAGTTTTATCTGAACAAGATTCAGATTAGTTTAGGTATTTACATTAATTGTCATCATTAACTAACTGGGCCGTGAATTCTGTGCCACGGGCGGATTCAGCCCAGCTTGGGTTCTTACCTACATAATTATCATCATTAGCTAATTGGACGCTAACTTAGCGCCCCGAGCGGATCCTTATTTATACTTTTTCTGATGTAAGGATGGCGGCCGTTGGGGCAGAAAGGTTCTAGAATGGCGACCACGAACCGGAAGACGTAGTGTAGGACGGCCCCGCACAAGGTGGACCGATGATATCACACGCGTCGCAGGAAGCCGGTGGATGCGAGTGGCGGAGGACCGTGATGTGTGGACATCATTGGGGGAGGCCTGTGACCAGCAGTGGACGTCTTTCGGCTGATAGGATAGGATAGGTGTAGGGACTATGAGTACCTATTACTATAAATGTGAAAGTGCCTAACTGCACGGATTTGGATAAAATTTTGTATAGAGGTAGATGATCATCTAGGAATACACATGGATTAGCATTATGGAGCATTATGGTGTTTTATCGCTTTAGGTATTTTTTTAAGCAAACTTAATACATCGAGACATCCAATGCAGAATGCTAATACCGCAAAACACTAAATTACATCGTAAAGATGTCCAAATTTTTCGTTAAAAAATAAAAACCATTGACATTTTGAATTTTGCGCCCTGACCCTGAGCTTCCCCCTTAAACTGCTAATTTCAAGGTCTAACAACAAACATACATTGACCTTTTCTTACATAATTCATCAACAGTACAATAGATCAGCTTAATGTAGTCACATCCATTACACAAAGACCCGCAAATTCTCAGAATTTAGACTTGATGTCGGCTCAACATATTTTGGTCTGCAAACCAGTTTGTCTTGAGCTCTGTCTTCAAATTATTTCACAGTATGTCGAGGTCAAGTTCGCTGGGTGAACTTTTTTATATTATCGGAGACTAGTATATCTTGAGCTCTCCATTCAAATAATTTCAATGTGTAGATGGGTTAAGTTAGTAAGCTATTTACTGTAGTTGCGTGTTTGACTAGCATAACACGGGTGACTGACACACCATCAATCTTTGCAGTGTAAAAACATTTGTCAAGTGCGGCGATCGGGGTATTACGTGGAACGGAAAGTTCATTGGTTAAAGTGCTGTTATTGGGAGTTATTTTCCTGCTTCTAAGAAATTGCTTATTTGCGGTGAGTGCATATCATATAAGACGTTACACATGGGGGAAGAAGAATGGGCCACTGACCTTAGTTTGTCAATTTCCAATTATCCCACTAATATTATAAATGTGAAAGTTTGGATGGATTGATGGATGTTTGTTACTCAATCACGCCAGAACGGCTGAACGGATCTCGATGAAATTTGGCACAGAGATAGATTATAGGCTGAAATAACACATAGGCTAATTTTTATCCCGGTAAAATGTATGGTTCCCGTGGGATAAAATACATACTTTTTAATCACTGGTAGCAACGCGGAGCGCAGATAGTAAACTTATAAAAAATTGAGGAGTCCTCTCATTTCCTCACGGATCACATCATCAGAACAAATTTTTGAAAAAAATGGAACCAATCTATAAGCATAAACTTTCAATTAAAAAAAACTAATTTTCCAAATCGGTTCATAAATGACGGAGATCTGAGGTAACAAACAAAAAAACAACTGAATTGAGAACCTCTATTTTGATGCCGGTAAAAAAAAAACAAGAATTCATGTGAATGATTCTAATATAATAATAATAATATCAGCCCTTTTTTAAAGTCCCACTGCTGGGCACGGGCCTCCCCTCAATGCGAGGGGGGTGTAAATGATTAACCCAGTACAAACAACAGGTAATAATTGTTTCTTTTTAGATTAGGTGTTGAACGCAGTGAACGTTAATAGCGAAGTCGTTAACCATTCAGTTATTTAACAATTATCCCGTTTCAGATAACTCTCAGATAACTCTCAGATAACTCTCAGATAACTCTCAGAGTGCGAATCATATCACGATATGAAAGTTGAGCCCCATAAAGTATCGTGTTCGCGGGACATGACGGCGACACATCCGGTTCCGTCGTTAATCATTTCCGGTGCTACGGTATGTTTTCTTTTATTATATATTATACCTAAGTTTAATTAAATTAATTGAACGCCGACACACTGCCGCGAATAGGTAAAATATGAAATGCTATTTCAAGTGTCTCTGATAAATAATAAATAAATATCGCCAGACGAACACACCAACTGTACGGGGTCAAAGTTTACAACGCCTGCATTATGGGTACCCTCCAATGGACTGGGGGCGAACCCAAGGTGTAACAACAATAGTGTAAAATATTTTAACAGGGCTAACAGTAGGTTACAAAGATAACATTCCCAAGGAAATAAATCAAATTATTTGTCACCCTGTACGGAGCGCATGGCCTAACGCAACTGTCTCGCCTTCTTTAAAAAAACATTTGGTTAGGGGAGACGGATTCCTGTTTGATTTTAACTATCTTTCAGAAAAAATATTGAAAACGGACATAATTAAGTCGTCGTACTTTAGTTGTGTCGTGAGCCAGAGGGGGAGGGGGGAATTGCACCCCCCACTCCAGTGTTCTGATCCCAGACCAATTAACAACGCTAGTTGATAGTAAAGTTGCAGGATCGAGAGAGATGTTATGGCTTCGTGATAAAGTTGGACAGTAGTTCCAGCATAGTTGAGCGGCCGATGCGGGCATAACTTTGTTAACACTGCACTGGTGCAGGACCTACCTGTCAGTGTATATATAAACTTAAAACAACCCTCATCCGTAAATACTAGAAACTACAAAACTATTATGAGCTATGTAGAGTGGAGTATAGCACATACTCTACAATGCAGCGTTAAACAGCAGTTAAATAAGTTCTAGCAAACTTCAAAGTTTTAACGTTCAAATAATGAACAAGAAGTGCACGTCAATGAAACATAAGAATGTAGACTCTACTTGCTATACTTTTGTATAACTCCGTCAATTAAACATGTAAGAGTGTAGACTCTACTTGCTATATTTTTAACTCTACAGCGTGACATAGTCTAATAATCACGTCATATTATAATACTTATAATTATTTTTAACGTTTACTTTTGACGGCGTGATTAGCGCAGTGGTAGTGACTCTGCTTTCTGCGCCCAGGGTCCCGGGTTCGAAGCCTGGTAGGGACACAAGCTTTGTGTGATGAGCATGAATGTTTGTACCCGAGTCATGGACGCTTAATATGTATATAATATAAGTATTATATACTGAGTTCGCCCTCAGTCCATTGTACGGTGCCCATAACACAAGCGTTAAGCTTAAAGTTGGTGTGTTCGTATGGCGATATTTATTATTATTATTTACCTGGTCTTGTTTCATAAAGGTGTTTGTTGCTCAACATCCACGACTCGGGTACCAAACATTCGTGCTCATCACACGAAGCTTGCCTCAACCAGGATTACAAGAAACAAGGTTACTTCTATTTTTAGGTCTAGGAGTCATCCATCAGCCGAAAACCGTTCACTGCTGGACAAAGGCCTCCCACTCATCACGGTCCTCCGCCACTCGCATCCACCGGCTTCTTGTGAACCGTGTGATATCATCGGTCCACCTTATATGGGGAACGTGCTAGATTAGACCCCGTGACCCTAGATTCCGCGCGCTGAGCGACCTTGAGCTTTGTTATGAGGCCCGCAGCAAGGGACCTCGTCTTGGTGCCATTATTTAACTTAAACCCTATTATAATAGGTATAGTGTATGTAATTGACACACAGTCAGGGCAAGTTGAAATTGCCCGATGGGGTTGAAAAGGGGTAGCTGTAATTATTATTTAATTGCTTGCTCCTGAAGGGACCCGACTCCAATTTATACCAACTAAGAAGTACAATACGAATCAAATTTAGAATTATAATTAATACTTTATTATTTGAGTTATCGTTTTATATTTGAATTACCTAAACTAATATACGGATTTAATTGAGTTTATGTTTCTGATATTTTGAGCGCGTTTGTAGGTTTAGACATGAGTTGTTGTATTTATTTATAGCCTCAAATGACCAGGTACTGATTGACCAAGCAGCTTTGCTAGGCTGTCTCTGCTTGCTCAGATACTAGATGGATCTATCTATCTATAAGCCGATAGACGTCCACTGCTGGACATAGGCCTCCCTCAAATACTTCCACACCTCACGGTCCTCCGGCACTCGCATCCACCGGCTTCCTGCGACGCGTGTGATATCACCGGTCAACATTGTGGGGGGCCGTCCTACACTACGTCTTCCGATTAGTGGTCGCCATTTTAGAACCTTAGATGGATCATCCGAGGCAAACGCTCTTGCCTCACCCGTGCCATTTCATCTGTCATTAGTCAACAATTCGTGAGATCACTTTTTCTTGCTCAGTCAGCAGGTGGCTCGGCCGTGGCAAAGGGTCTTGCCTCGGGTGATCGCTATCATCTGTCATGAGCCGACACTGATTAACCGAACAGCTTGGCGTGGTTGCCTTGCTTCTCAGACCTCCAGTGACCCAGGAGGTGCTCAATCCAGTTTAAATTGTTAATGCGGTTGTAAAGTGTTGATGTTTAAAATTGTCATCACTACTCTACAATAATGACGACCATCATTTTCAGTTATTCATCCGTTTCATTTAATTTTCATCATCTTCATTGACATCATCCTTATTCTCGAGTACTTATAATTTTATAACAATTATTAAAAAATACTTGTCACTGGCAAAAATGGCTCTATTTTGTAGCCGATTGCCAACCCTAAAAAAATAAGAACAATAATAAAACAAAGGTTCTCACACACCGGTACTCACTGCACAAACTAAATTATGTTTTAATGTTAGCAGTTTTAAAACGTATTTAATCGCGCCAGACGGGAACAACTGTAAACGCGGTAATTGTCTTGGGACTAGTGATGTTACAATCTGCTGTAATAACGATATTTTTATAACCTTAAGGATCTGAGACGCAGAGCTAAATAAATGGTGGTTTCACACTTTTCGTTGGCAGAAGCATGGGTAAAGATTATGACTCCATAAGTCATAATCTTTAATTTGAATTGGTTCAACTGACAGGTTTTTTTTCCGAATACGACTAAAACGTCCAACTTATTGAAGTGATAAGTAGTTAATGAATCAGTACGTCAAGTGCAAGATTATACGTAAACTGTATAGTTTATAGTTTACGTATTTTAACACACTAGGTGGCAAATTGAGCAGCCCCTCTAGCGGACAGCATTTAAAACTTTCAATTCACCATTCTCAATTCGTAGACTATGAAGTACACTCGCACTCGGCAGAAGAAGTCCCAGCACTACATCAAACCGCTAATAGCTCATAAACTTCGCGCACCCGACGTGGCCATCTAAGAAGAAATTTTATCTGTCATAATTTGTTTGTGTAAAATTAATTATGTGGTTGTTATAATTATGAAACATTTAGCAGAGAATATTATTGTGTTTTATTTAAGTTGTTTATAAAGCTCAAAGTCGTCTGTCACCGTCATATTTCACGTTCTTTATGTTAGGCACTTTATATATAATTATGTCAGCGTCTGTCTGTATTTCGTACCACCCTGTACATACCTACTAGCTCTAAGGCCCCACATACATTAGCGTTTTTCGATATAAATATCGCCATACGAACATACCAACTATACGGTCCCACTTTAAACTTAACGCTTGTGTTATGGGTACCGTACAATGGACTGAGGGCGACCTCAGTATATAATACTTATATAGTTATTAAACATCCATTACTCGGGTACAAACATTCGTGCTCATCACACAAAGCCTGTGTCCCCACCAGGATTCGAACCCGGGACCCTCGGCGCAGAAAGCAGAGTCACTACCATTGCGCTAATCAGGCCGTCAGGTCAATTAAATACTTAGAGTTAGTAATATTTTTTTCTGACTATCTGCTAAAGTCTGCCTAGCCGTTTCTACATTCTTCTCACATACCTAAAACAATTCACTGCTCAACAATGTAAAAGATCTTTTTGAAAAAGAGCAACCATGGGGTTTTTTGCCCGTTCTTCTCCATAGGAACGGCATTCCGAACGGGTGGTAATGTTGTGGCTTAGTATTTTGCAACTTTTTAGACGATTCATTATTGTACGTAATGGTTTTTCATGAATAAATAATATTCTGATCCTGATACTGATTCTATATAAACTTATAATGGCAATCGATAAAGCGGCTCCTGTGACCATTGCTGTAAAGCAGCCGAAATGTCGCTCGGGAACGTAAAAACATAAAATAAACGCGATAAAATTCGTTCAAGTAGTTTTATTTCAATGTATTCTTTTAAGGTTTTTGTTCATACTGGCCACCTTTGTCTTTAGTAGAGTCATCGACTAATTTACGAAGAAAGCCATTTTTTAAGAAGTATAGTGAATAAAGCTTATCCTGTGTAGTCCAATAAAGCAAGCTTTACATCATAACAGCGTTTAATATTTCGCGAAGTGATACTCGCTAACCTAGTTCCGCTCATAAGCAGCGAATAAAACGCGGGTATCATAAAAAAATATAATCATTTAACGATGGCGGTGTCGGTTTATCGCGCATAGAGTAACAAATGTAATAAATAATAAGTACAGCGTGTTTCCGAAAGGGTATACTAATTTTTAAACCTGGCGCTTCTTTAGCGCGTTTTTAATTATCATGCGGAGTCAGAATGTCGATGCCAATTTAAAAAAAAAGCGCTCACAAAAATTCTAAATTGACATAATGTTATTTTTTTTTTAAATCGACTTATAGAAATTTTGTGGTTACATTATAACATATGCGATACAGATGTGCATGTTAAAGATTAATAAAAAAAACAGTAATAGTCGACGACATTTTTGATATTGAAGCCGATGTCGCCTATCTATCTATATATATATAAATCTCGTGTCACAATGTTTGTCCTCAATGGACTCCTAAACCACTTAACCGATTATAATAAAATTCGCACACCATGTGCAGTTCGATCCAACTTGAGAGATAGGATAGTTTAAATCTCAAATTATAGTCGCAATTTTAATTTATTGCTAATTATTTGTCTGTTATTATTTGACAGTCACAATTATCTGTTAACTCCAAAGGATTCTAACAGATGTCGATACCTTTCGACTGGGTTGAGTAAGTAATCAATAGATGGCGCTGCTATGGTAAATCTACGAACGTGTCATATAAGCTACATTTTAACAGCATAATTACCACGTGTTGTTGACGCTATAAAATTAATTAAATTTATTTTGTAGTGAACGAAATACCGTATAATTCAATTATTTCCACTTTTTAAATTTTTGGTGTTAGCCACAGCAACGCGTGGCCGGGTCAGCTAGTTGATTTATATTTTCGATCCGTCTGTGTGAATGTATGTTGCATTACGGAAAAACAGCTGCACCTATTTCGATGACCCGAGACAATATTTAAGATTCTTTTGATTCCCGGAAATGTATAGTTTTCCACGGGATAGTACAGCAACGGGGTTTACGAAACATATATAAATAGCTCTAAGTACATTTTAAATTATGTAGTAAATCTGTCTACTCTAGAATCAGAATCAGAATCAGAATATTTTTTATTCACGTAGACCATTATTGTATAGTACTTATGAATCGTCAAGTTACAAAAATATTATGCTACTGCTTTACCACCCGTTCGGAATGCCGTTCCTATGGAGAAGAACGGGCAAGAAACTCCATGGTTGCTCTTTTTTTTTAAATAGATCTTTTACATTTTTGAGCAATACATTGTTATAGGTATGTGAGAACAATGTAGGAACGGCTAATCAAACTTTAGCAGCAGGTCAAAAAAAACAAAAAGTACTAACTAAGTATAAAATTACAGTTAATGGCTACATGGTTCCCACATTTACAAATTACTTATGTAAATGAAAATAAGAAGGAAGAAGAGAAATACAAAATCTTAATAGTCTGCTCAAACAAGGTCATTTATATTCCTGAGGAGCCGGACCAGCATCCAACCAAGCATTTTTATCCTTAAGATAAGCATCTAGTGTATAGTATGCCTTCTTACATAGCGTACGTTTTATGCACGCTTTGAATTTATTTTCACTAAGTTCGGTAATGTCAGAGTGTATTTTATTATAAAATTTAACACAATACCCCATGAAAGATGTGTGAATCCTTGCTAGTCGAAAGTGTGGTTGATCTAATTTGTTTCTATTTCTTGTATTATAACGATGTTGATCACCGAGCCTTTTAAAGAGAAATAAGTCTATGGACGCAGAGAAATAATTTGTACTCCGCAACGAAGCAATTTGTTAGCAAATTTTTCCATTTCTAGCAACTAGCCGACATTGAGTTACCAGCCTTATTTCATTTACTGACATTAATACATTCCAGGGAATATTTTGCAAAATTAACGTCCTAGTCTAATGAGGTTTTTAGAATAGGTACAAGACCAATTGCGCATCACCGGGATCAAACCCGAGACTCTCAGTACAGCAAGCAAGATCGCTACCTATAATGGAATCGGTCGAACGTTCGCGTATAAATGTAATATTTATTATTATTATTAAGATGCCGCGGCTGTTATTGTTATAATTAAAATTCTTATGAATTCAAATAAATTAGATGAACAAATTAGATTTATATTAAAAACCCTAACATTTTTAACCGACTTCAAAAAGAAGGAGGCAACTTGGTTGTTTTTTTTTATGTTTGTTACCTCAGATCTCCGTCATTTATGAACCGATTTGGAAAAATATTTTTTTATATGAAACGATTGGCTTACAGATTGGTCAGGGTTTTTGGAATATGTATTAAAAAAAAAAACCTATGAATTACAATCGCAAAATTAAAGAGGGCGAATTAAAAAGTTTAATGCCATTTTTATATAATTAGCTAACATGGTTTATATTAAAATTCGGAGGGAGTTGTTGACGGGCCACTCCTGACGACGGCTCCATATATATATATATATAATATATATAATTCCAGCCCTTTTTTATGTCCCGCTGCTGGGCACGGGCCTCCCCTCAATGCGAAGGGGGTTTAGGCCATAGTCCACCACGCTGGCCCAGTGCGGGTTGGCAGACTTCACACATCTTTCGAGGGGTTCTCTCAGACATGCAGGTTTCCTCACGATGTTTTCCTTCACCGTTTAGCAAGTGATAATCTTGGTTGAAAATGAGATTCGCACATGAAAAATCCCAGAGGTGCGAGCTGGGGTTTGAACCTGCAATCCTCGTTACCAAGGCAAGCGTTCTACCAACTTGGCTATCACTGCTTTTTTCCTGACGACGGCTCCATAATTCCCGAAGAATTACATTTTATTAGATGAATTCTCCTCCTCCATTTTAACCAATCAAATACGCCTGTTATCTCCGGAGTGGTAAGCAGAGGTACTATGCAGTGCACCCATAATTCGCCGATGGTATTGCGTCCTAAAGTAATAAGGGTCGAGTCTATTATACCAGGGCCCCAAGTCTGCTAACAAATTCTATTCATAACAGAACAGCAACCGCATAGTAACTGTCACTTCTGACCGATATCCCATACAATATCTGTCAAAATTGTCAGTTACTATGCGGTTGCTATTCGATTATGAAACAGTTGTGTTAGCAGACTTGGGGCCCGGGCAGCTCTTTAGCATGAGGAGAATTTAGGCCACGGTCCACGACGCTGACCAAGTGCGGTTTGGTGAACTTCACACGACATTTCGACGACAACTGCGTCCAAATAAATTGGCTACATGGCCGCATGGTACTGAGCCCCAAGTCTGCTAACACAATCGATTCATAATCGAACAGCAACCGCATAATAACCGTCACTTTTGACATATATTGTATGGGATATGTATCAAAAGTGACAGTTACTATGCGGTTGCTGTTCGATTAAGAATCGATCGTGTTAGCAGACCTGGAGCCCTAGTGGCTACATGGTAACCTGGTCTGCGCAGGTAAGCTTGATTAGCAGGATCCGAGATTGAATATTAATTATATTTTCCTTCTCAACATTTTTCTTTCATGTCGCAAAAAGTAACAGGTCATTGTGAAATTATAATGAACATTAACTCCATTGAGGTCTCGTTATTTGAAAAAACGATTTGTTTCACGAATTAAAAATGTAACCGACTCATTTATTCGTGGATTTCGAAGAGTATAGTAGATTATCTTCCCTAAAAAGTTTAATTTTGAAGGTTTAACCATAGAATTATTATAGAATCAATAATTCTTTACATTTTATTCGCGATATTTTAATTCTTAGTCCGAGTTCTATGTTTGCATTCTCTCTGAAATACTTACAAATTTATAGACGATCTATAACTTTATCGAACGTCATATAGTACTGCGCAAAGCAAAGCTCTTGTGCACAGTGCTATATGACATTTGATAAAGTTATAGACCGTCTATAAATTAGGGGGTATGTTTGGAATTCTATAAATAATTTATAGAATTGCACGTCTAGCAACATTATTGATCTTTGATCCACAGATAAAGGCCAAGGTTTTTAATAACGCGTTCTGTTTGAACATTGCATTGCTCATGCTCTCTCCAAAATTCTTGTAAAAATAATTGGACAAACTTCAGATTTTTCAGGAGCGAAAAATATTAAATCATCGAACAAGTCGACTCTTGAGTGTTTTGTTGATTTTTATTTTACTTTCTGGCAGCTATAACGACTTGTTTGGAAGAGTTTGGTATGATTTCTGTACTGAGGGTTCCCGCTTCGAATCCCGGTAGGGACGAACTTTGTGTGACGAGCACGGATGTTTGTATTATGGGTGTTAAATTTAATTACTATCTTAACTAATTAATCAAATTATATTTTTTTTGTAACTATCACGGATCACGCTTGAACCGTTGGTCAATGTTACCGTTATATTTTTAAAACGTGAAGTAGTAGCCTAACATTGTAGTAAAAAAATAAACAATAACATTTGAATAAAACTATTTTTTGAGGATTTTATCGCGTTTATTTTTTGTTAAAAATTAAAAAAAAAACAACCGAAATGAGAACCTCCTTAATAAATAATTAAGTTCACCGCCTCGCTCTTCTCCGTCGCATAACATATTCATATTACTAAAATATTGAAGCACTTCAATAATCTGCGACCCGCCGAAATGTCGAAACCGTACACGAATTATAAATCCAACTGGCACTGCCATCAATAAACATTATGCCGGGACAGGTCCATTTTAATGTAAGGATTATGAGTTGACAACTCGACGTGTCGCATCGACAATTCGACATGTTGCCCAGAAACCCTCGAGGACAATAGGCCGTGAGGTGGGAGGTTTCAAAACGACTTAAACAAATTGAGGAGGTTCACAATTCGAATGTATTTTTTTTTTTATATTTGTTACCTCAGATCTCCGTCATTTATGAACCGACTTCGAAATTTTATTTTTATATGGAAGGATATGCTTACAGACTGGTCCCATTTTTTTCAAAAAAAAATTCTGATTATGGGATCCATGAGGAATTGAGAGGACACAACCGACCAAGAATAATAAAAGTATACTCAGTAAGGAGATGCGCGGACCAATTGTACGTATAGTCTTTGGCGCGGACCATCACTACTCTGCTCAGTTCTTTGTTTGGCACCAACGTCACATTCGTTAAATATTTGATTTTGTTAGAAAAGGTCGATTTCAAGATTAGATTATGTTTTGCTTTTTAGTTTTTTGAAGACGGTTTTTAGTAATTTAAAAAGATTTTTTTTATGTTTGTTACCTCAGAACTTCCTCATTTATTAACCGATGTGGAAAATTCATTTTTTTATTCGACAGGATATACTTTCAGATTGGTCCCATTTCTTTAACAAAATCGAGTCTTGATAATGAGATCCATGAGGAACTAACAAACTCTTCAATTATCATAGCCACATATAGGCGATTTTGGTATTTTCATCAATAATTCAAGCATTTGAATTGAGAAAGTATCAATTGTTGAAGTGAAAGTCATGAAGAAGACCACAGGGTCACCGGAACTCCTCAATTATAAGTATATCACGGGCGGCGCCAAGATAATCTTGACCATGAAAAGCCACTATGACGAAGCAAATTTAAAAAAAAGGTTCTGACGAAAATGGTTCCATCGACCTGATGAACTCTTTACTAAAACAATATATCCAAGCCGTGTTTGAGCTTATTGGAATTGTTAAGAGATGCACTCTGGCTATAAATAAATATTTTTCGTGGATGATCCGATATGGATGATTTTTTTTTCTATCAGCACGCAATATGCTCCACTTTATAAGTAGGTGCCGCCTTATACTTGACACCGGCAAAATAACTAAGGCAACGACCTCATATGTTTATTAATTATTTTGTTTTATTACATTATAGGCAAGTATTTGATCTCGATCTCACCTAATGGTACGTGACGATGTGATCTACGATGGAACATACTTGCCTAGAAGGTAACTGTTCACTATCGACTTGAAAACACCCAGATTGAAGTCAACGGGGAACAAAGACGCCGTAGCTTGTTCCATTCCCTGGCTGTTCGGACGATGAAAGTAGAAGCAAAACGCAATGAAAACATTAAAAAATTAAGAAGACAATGAAAAAGCTAAACAATTTTTTTTTCCTCCGGCTCCCGAGCTATTGAGTTATGTTGTTCCAGTAAATCGGGACGTGGATTCGCTTATTCATAATTTTAGTTGTAATCCCCTCCAAGCCCCGGGCTTAGTGACCCGCGGATTTGTGAATGTATCCGATAATACAAATTCTTCGCGATTAATGTGTCACTTATATGACCACTGTTTGTACAAATGTGGTACGAAATTACTCCCATTTGTGTTTGGTGTCGAATAAAAAACTACAAAAATATTTTTTTGTAAATATTTTACGTCGAGTTGTAAATTGTACACAAATTGTAGGGAACATAACGCTTGATGATGATGATGATGATGTTATTAAAACGTCTATATATTCGAGGGTATATATATATATATATATATATATATTCTATATATATATTCTATATATATATACATATATATATAGAAAGTCGTGTTAGTTACACCATTTATAACTCAAGAATAGGTGGGCCGATTTTTATGATTTTTTGATTTCGTCTCCGCCCCGAATAGCAGAATAACTATGAGAACATGGGAAATATCACATTTGATTCTGAGGCGGTACGAAGTTCGCCGGGAACAGCTACTATTGTAATAGATTTTACACCGGGATCTCCCAAGTACGGTACCCATAAAACGTTGCTTAGTTCGGTACAAAATTCAGTTATGTTAGTCTAGCGAATTTTGTTTTTTTATGGGACTAGCCCCGCCACACACTCCCACCACTGCTACTCTTGTAAGCCAGGATGTACAGTGGTCTCCCATGATCACACCGAGGTTTGACCCTCGGCGAGTCCCGGGATAAAGTTAATTGTCTTGGAACCCGCACGAAATTAATCGAGAGATAAAAATAGGAGGAGTTGGAAGGTCTAGCGATATTATCATTATATTTTCCACTTTAACCCCCTGTGATAGATAACAAAAGCCTGTGAATCAGACACAATTAATAGATAGTGTTTGTACCGCTTTTGTTATAAGATTTAATTAATTTTCCGCTATTGTGGTTGTAATAGCGGGTGTAGGCGACGCTTTTGTGTAGTTTTCCGATTGTGAATCGCTGACGGATGTAATCACAGATATATGAGAGGAGATATGTTATGAAAGCGGTGGGCTTGCGCACAACGTTAGCGTACATTTGGCATACGTACAGTTTTCGCCGTCAGTCCACTGCAACTGCACGTCGGTGCCGGTGCTCTAGGTTTTTTCAAAATGCCGTGTTGTTCCGTGGTTGTGTGCAAAAATACCAGCAGCAAAGTGAACTACGCGAAAGATGGAATCTCATTTCACCGGTAAGTATTAAGTATTTTATTATATTCGTCTTTAAAATCATTAAAAACAACAAATCAAAAAATATTTGTTGCCTTTATTATGTTATTTTAGTTTTCATGTAGCACAACGACTTTTTTATTTTTGTACAAAATACATGGCTCTTTAAGTACCACCTATGTTCGCTACTGAGTGAATGTACGAGGCAATGGACAGATCGTCTAACGATACTTTGAATAAACTGGTGCGTCGCGTGGTACGGCCGCTGTATACGGCGACACATCAGTGATGTGCTCGTGCAGGTCTACTGTCGTAGGTTATCGATAAAATTATCGTATGAAGAGATTTTTATAGTTTGATGAAGTCAATCTCAAATTATGTTTTTAACTAATTTTGATTATTTTACAGTGTATACAAATCCTAAACCAAAGGCGGTAAAGTAAGTTGGCTCGCGCATAAACGGTTCCCGTATATAGTGAAGAAGCACTCGAAGCTTTCAAATCGGCAATTTTGAGTACCTACGCCTACTTCGGAGTGGAATAAATGTTGTAAAGGTTAGTTTGTGTGTATGGAAAAGTGCATGAAATACCACGGGGAATACATTTAAAACAATAAAATGTGTATACGTTCTAGTTGTTTATTTTTCTCAAATGACAATACTTAAGACGCATCCCACGTTTACTATATTATGAGGTAATATCCAGGGATATTCTTGAAACCTTCTCTCTATTAATTGGTGTTGCTTTTTGTGTGTTTGTTGCTTTTGTGTATTTTTACAATATCATAACTTTTTAGGTAATCTTTTAGTAATATGTAGTAAATAAATTTCTCACTTTCGTTGCCATATCATTGAAGATAATATTTGGCTAAATTAGAAAAGCTCGTTGCCTTTATCCGAAACATGCGTGTAGCTGTCATTGTAATATGGTAGGATAATAGTTTTTTTATCTGTGGCAGAAAGTAATGTGATTTGACTAAAACTGGATTTCAGTGAATCTATAAATTATCGTTTCTTTATAACACACTATAAAGCCTATAGCACGATTTAACTAAACAGTGTTAGTAACGTGTTATAACCAACGTCTAGGTATAAATTCGACCGTAAATGTTTTAATAAATACATAATTACGAATCCAGCTATATTTTTTTAGAACTAGGTATTATAGTGTATTTTTCTATTACATTATTTTCGTTACATATCGTTTTTTATTTATATCATTCTCAAAACCCTACGTCATGATAAACAATAAGAAATTGAGGTATCGATAACTTTACATTTTAGTCTCTCACTAGTGTATATGTAAAATAAATTGCTTTTGCACAGCACAGCGATAACGATTGATTGATGTGTGAGTAATCTGCACCGTGTTTGTTAAATGGACGCTATGTATCAAGCGATAAAGTGTATTTGATTGTGCAGCACGCACCGAATTATTGGCACGCGTGTGTGTGTGAGACTTCGTATTTATTGGTTTTATGGAATGCATGTGTATTTGTGGCGAGTGGTGGAGAACAAAACGGTGACAGCGAGTTCCCATACATTTTGAACCGCACGGCATATCTCTCGTGATCTGTGGATGTAATGCTTGATTATTTTAAGTAGGTATAACTAATACACTACTATTGGGTTAATCAAGTGCCAATTGGATTAGCTACATAGCAATATACATAAATATGAGGGTACCCCAGTTCTAACTATGACACTAGGACGTCTAACACCTCAGTCCTCCCGTGACCATGGTTGCTGTAAAGCAGCCGGAACGTCGGGAAATTCCTCTCAGTGTTTTTGGAAGCCAGGCTAAACTTTATAGGCTGAAACATCTTTATATATATATATATATATATATATATATATATATATATATATCAACAAGTAGGTATCAAACTAATATAAAGACAATTTATATCAATCTTCATTAGGTATACCATTCAATATTCTATTTAGGTGCTCGGAAGGAACTAATGGAATTTGTTACTTATTCTCAGCGCCATTAGGGCTTATTATCTTTTTAGCGACCAGCCTACGGCATCGCGTGGTAGAAATTAAAAGGCGCGGTGTAAGTTGGAAATAAGTAAACACAGGGTCTGAATTTATTCGTAGCGTTCGCGTAGCAGCTACGGCAATGACGTAGGCAATATCTACGTAGGCTGTATTGAGACTTTTAAAACATTCCAAACATCTCTAGGCATACTCTAGATCAGTGGTTCCCAAACTTATTGTCTACTGCCCACATTGAGAATTAATTATTTCTAGCGCCCCCATTTTTTCACCTACTTAAAATCCACTATTACTTAATTATTGTAAATCTCTACACAACGACCCCATTTTTTTCTGGGTCTCTTACCGTCGCCCTTTAGGGCTGCAGCGCCCACAAAGGGGCTTTATCACCCACTTTGGGAAAGGCTGCTCTAGATCCTAGTCAGACTGCCAGCTATGCCGTTCTGAAGTAAGAGACGGAATTTATATTATAATTTCTGAAAGGTTGGAATCTTAAAGATATACCAGTAACAAGTTATATACACACTATAGGTGCGCCCCGCGGTGTTTCCCGCGATTAAAAATTATGTCCATTTCCTCTATATGATTTTACAAATCCCTGTATATCCCCATAGGAACCGTGCATTTTTTCGGGATAAAATATTAGCCTATATCATTGTCTGACCCCTAAACAACCACTACCTATGCAAAAATCATGTCGATCCTTTGCTCTATGAAATTTTAAAACAAATCTATCCCACGGGAATCATACATTTTACCGGGATAAAAAGTAGCCTATGTGCTATTCCAGACTATAATCTATCTCTGTGCCAAATTTCATCCAGATCCGTTCAGCTGTTCTGGCGTGATTGAGTAACACATCCATGCAAACTTTCACATTTATAATATTAGTCGGATTAAGTACTGCTATATATATTTTATATAGGCGAGAAAATGACTCCATAGAGCGGTTAGTTATACAAGGCAGAGTGGAAGGCACCAGACCACGTGGAAGGTCGCCCATGCGATGGACCGACCAGATTAAGTCTGCCATTGGTGGCCCCCTGCATAAATAGACCAGGATGGCATCCAATAGGGAGAGATGGCGAGACTTCGTGAGGCAAGCAACACCAGTCCCAAAACCAAAACATGACGACCACGACCGCTCTGACAAGAGCGTCACGACTTAGAAGATATATATTTTGAAAATGCCGGGAATGTCTGTCCAATTAGAAAGGAGCAATAATAAATTCGGTAGGTACCTACTTCGAACATTAACCGACATTACTCCCAGCTTGCAAGTTAGCTGGTTAAACGGTAACTACACACAAGGGCAACTCATACAAAACTAAGCACAAGTAATTCCTTTAGCGATTCCACCGCAGAGGTCCACATGAGGGATTAAGTTAGGGATTACATAAAGGGATGGGAGATTAATAGATCTCTAATTGAAATTAAAAATAGGCCGGTAGCCCTAGCTTTTTTTTTTAATATCTCCAGACGAACACACCAACTATACGGTCCAACACTAAGCAAAGCTTGTATTATGGGTTTCGTACAATGGACGGCATGTCTGAGAAAACTTCTCGAAAGATGTGTGAAGTTCACCAACTCGCACTGGGCCAGCGTGGTGGACTATGGCTTAATCCTCCTCGCATTGAGGGGAGGCCCGTGCCCAGTAGTGGGACATTAAAAAGGTATTATACTATGATTATTACAATGGACTGAGGGCGAATTCATTATACATATTATACTTTAATTGATAATAAACATCCATGACTCGGGTACAAATATTCGTGCTAATCACACAAAGTTTGTGCCTATCAGAATTAGAACCCGGGAGCCACAGCACAGAAAGCATGGCACTCACTGAGCTCATCAGGTCGTCAAACGGATCTACCGATCTGTCTATCTACGGATAATGAAGTCCGGGTACAAGTTCGAATAGTTAGATTTTCTTGTAAGAAATCAGGATTAATTAAAATTTCTAATGTCTAGTTATTTTATTATTTTTTAAATGTATGTCAATGTTAATGCTCGGAATGCTCAGTTCACCCGAAAACAGTGCTCAAATAACAAGTGCGACATACGAAGTGATAACTGTCTGGAATAGATTTTCATAAATGTCCAAATTGTTACTTGGTACTTCCATTCCCCCAAATAAAAGGTTGATGTATAAATTCGATTTGAACATTTCAACCTATCAAAAATGTATGAATCCTAAAAGCTTCTAAATTGCCGTGTCCGTCACACGTTGCGTTGCGCACGAAAAGAAGCCTTATGTGCCAGCAATAGGGATTAATTGAAAATTATTTGGCGTGGAGCCGATGACAAATACCTAAAATGGTATTGCCGAACACTAGTTGTCAACCCCTTTTTTTTTGTTGATGGGGGGATATCTTTGATAGATACTCGGCCTCTGTGTGGGAGAGGGCCGGGTTATGTGGGATTCTTACCCACTGAAGCCCCCCTGGTGGCCGCCTTCGACACATGTTGGAGGGGCTCCGGGATCTCCAAACGGAACGCACCGGTGCCCCTCTTGTGCCTCGCCCCCTTATGGGGGCCCGTCTCGGGGAGCAGATGTTGGCTCGCCCTGCGCCCTCGCTGCGCACGGCTGCGGGGAGCCACGCCCGCCGCCGTCCTCCTCAGGAGTCGTCATCATCACCGGACGTCCGGAGCCCACACCCCAGTAGTCCTCGACCACGAGGGTAGCCCGTTATTTAAGGCCCTAGGCATCAGGGCCGTAGTTGTCAACCCTATACTTTCATCATACTTTGGTTTTTTTGTGGTCGTCTGTGTCATAGGCCATGTCTTGATTCCATATGTTGCAATGTATACGCTTCTATAATAAACTTCCCAAAGGAACCAAGATTTGCCGTTTGGAAGTTTAAATCAATCGTGAAAACTAATCTATGTCGTAAGGGCTATTACAGACGCACGGCAACGCACTGGAGCTTACTTTTTTTTTTTGTAAAAATAATCCCTTTAAAAAAAAGACAGCCAGTTGAGTTTCTCACCCAGAATATTTTCACACAGAATATTTTAATTAATGATTGGAGCACAAAATCATAATAGAAGTCTATTTTAACGTGATTTTTAATTAAAAAAAAACATAAATTGAGTCGCAAACTGCAATGCAAATTAAAACTCGATACGCTCGAACGCGCTTTCCACTCGCACGAGTCGGGTATCGCGCCGCTGGACGTTGATGTCATCGCGTGTTTATGATACATTGCGCGCTCAAAAACTACAACATTTGTAACCCATAACTATGGATAGAAATTATTTTTATATTTTTTATTACAGGCTTGCAGTGTATCCATTACCCAAAGTTTTCGTGCCCTGCCGCACACACAATGTGTTAAATACACCAGGGCATTTAGGCGATCTATCCTCCGCGTGTCATGATGGGATTCTGCAGTAATCCTTCATAAAATACATATGGAATTCAGATGATCGATAGATCCTCTAAATCCCCATTCGCTAGTCATACAAACCTTGAAAGATCGTGGGAATTTTTCACTAAACCCCGTTCAATACTTGTTAAAGGTCGCGGGGCTTCAACTGTCGAATCCCGAGTTCACCAGTTGTTTTATTTTTATTTTTTAAATAGGTTTGAGTGGTTCGTCATCTCGTCCCACATCGCTCGTCTCAATTGGGACTTATGACGATTTGAAAATTAAATATTATTTTCGTTCGCTATCTTGTCTCATCTTTCAATATCAAGTAGATTTAGTACAGTCGAAGAAATGTTCAAATATAACAAATTTTATGGATTTTATCGCGTTTATATTATGTTTTTTACGTTCCCGACCATACCAGTGTACTGCTCAAAAATGAAAAATGTATATTTAAAAATAACCATGTAACCATGGAGTTTCTCGCCCGTTCTTCACCATATACGGCATTCCCAACGGCTGGTAAAGTTGTAGCTTAGCATTTTGTAACAATATTTTTTTTTTTATTACATTATAGGCAAGTATTTGATCTCGATCTCACCTGATGGTAAGTGATGATGAGATCTACGATGGAGCATACTTGCCTAGGTAGGAAGGCGGCAGCTGATCTGACCCGCCATCCATGAATGGCAACACCGAACATCATGCCGGAACACGGCTATAGGCCGCTTGGCGACATGGCTTTGTTCAGTGCGTGGTGACTAGCCACGGCCGAAGCCTACCACCAGTAGAGTTGTCACCTAGTTGGCACCACCCAGGGTCACGTGTAGGGTATCTCGAGGGTATTTAATTCTCCTACGGACGAAGGTGACTCGACCCCAAATAAGAAGATTCATAAGTTTACATGAATAAAAGATAGTCTGATTCTGATTCTATCTTTTACTTAATAGCCGCCATATTGGCAACAATAAGTCGCCATGTGTACAGCCGTCCTAAATATGAAATATCATTAATAGATTTGACAAGGCAACGCGCGCACTACAAAGGTCTCGCATTACGCAAACACAGAACTTCCATTAACTGACCAAGTTTACATAGTCATGCTTATTATTTACTAGCTGTTACCCGCGACTTCGTTTGCGTGGTATTTAACAAAGACACAACCGTTGGCAACAGCCTGCTCGCGCTTTATGAGCCCGTGGGACGCATTTCAGGTTGTTGCTATCAAACTTAATCAGGCGCAACGCTGTAACATTGGTTTTAATTTTTTTTCGTGAGATCCTATGTTTTTTTCTAAAATAAAAGTAGCCTAAGTTACTCCTTGTTACATCAGCTATCTGCCAGTGAAAGTCCCGTCAAAATCGGTCCAGCCATTTCAGAGATTACCCGGAACAAACAGACAGACAGACAAAAATTGTAAAAAATGTCGTTCGGTATAGGTAATCATATACATCCCAATGCACTTAGTAAAAAGCGGTTATTTAATATTACAAACAGGCACTCCAATTTCATTTATATGTATAGATGTATAGACTAGTAACCTATATGTATGCATAGAAGTTGAGTGAATACGTCTTAGGGCAGCGAGAAAACCGTCTAATCATCTTCAGTACGTGCGAGATTATTCGTAAGCTAACCGTATACTTTATAGTCTACGTATTTGGACATTATGTATGGAGAATTTAACGTTTTAAATACGGTCTACTAGAGGCGCTTTTCAATTCTCCATACAAAATGTCTAAATACGGTAGACTATAAAGTATACAGTTAGCTCGCACTTGACGTGCTGGTATTTCCCAAGTAGTATTTAATTAGTAAACCAGGGATTCCCAAACTATTTTGGGCAAGAGACCCCTTTTCCAAAATGAACTGATACCTCATAACCAAATTACTTTAAAAATCCTATATCTAGTTTTTCTATTGATACAAAATAATAATTTCATCTTGTACGAACTTGTGCACGCTTATCGACTAGTTGAGTTTATAACAAGTTGGTACACGTAACACAACTTATACAGTATCTTGAAAGTTTCAAAATGAACTTGTGTTATTTAATAGGGGTCGATTTTTAGACTTCGTCGACCCCAAAAATCTGTTTTCGTTTAGGTCGACCCCTAGGGGTTGATATTATAGTAGGTACTAATGAAGCGTCAAAAATGTCACAACACGTTAAGCTCGCGCAATACATAAAGTTTTCCGAAGAGAAGTCGATTAAAAAATATCGCTGTCTGTACTTGGTATTGGTCAAAATAAAGTACCTACTCCAGTCGTGAGTCAGGGCGGGGAGGGCGTAGTAGCACTACTGACCCTCCTGTGTCAGCGCTTGAGTCCATCTTGATTCTTTAGCCAAAAAAAATACAATTATCCATGGAAATGGGTAATGGTACCATTTCAAAGGGGGAGCCAGCAATTCTCGGCCTCACGACTGATATTGTTTCAGAGGTTCATTGGATAGGTTATATAATATATCATTAGGGATCCCTCAGTTGAAAAATAAGTTTTGAGTAATGAAAGAGACGGTGAATATGTACAGATTACGGTTGTGTTTCGGATATCTCCGTCCCTTTCTGTTGGCTTATTGACAAGTAGCGCCCCTTTTCCCGCAGGATCGATCGATTACACATTACCAGGCAAACATAAACACCAGGAGCGTTCCCGCCCACAATTGAATTAACTGCCCGCAGTGGCACTTAGGGAAACCACTCAAATTCGACCCCTTTCAATAATACTCATATATGGCTTGGCTAAGTGGTGCTACTAGATTTCTAATACTGTTACAGAAGTTGTACTTTTCAAATTGTAGCCAACGCTGACCCGTGCGGGTCGGCGGAATTCACACAATGTTTTCCTTCACCGTTAAACAAGTGATAATCGTGGTTGAAAATGAGATTCGCACATGAAATCTGGAAATCCGAGAGTTGCGAGCCGCGGTTTGAAACTGCGATCCTCGTTACCGAGGCAAGCGTTCTACCAACTTGGCTATCGGTGCTGTTTTCGTAATTGCTAAATTTAAAAATTTCGCTATCAATGCTGTTTTCATAATTCCGAAATTTATTTAAATATTTCGTTTTTCATCAAAATCTTAGAAATTTAAAAAGAACTCAATAAGTTTCCGATTTATATTACAGTCTATATAGGTAGGCACGTGTAATATATTATAATACTTCACCCTCCCGAAATAGTTGCCGATTCGATTAGTTTCGGTTCTGTAGGTACATAAATATCGATGGTCCTATCTCTCTACTATATTTAATATATTTTATGTTTTTGTGGTTCCCCAACAAACAACTTCGATGACTTTTGTGATGCGATAGGGTTGGTATCTTGCTGAAACCTATCAAAAGTATTCTCGTACCTATAATAATTATATCGTTAGCGGGCTTGTTAGTCAAGTACTATTGGGGCGATTTTTGTCATTGTAATTTATGTAACGCTTGCATGGCATATCAATATTAAGCTCTAAGGCAGCCTTTCCCAAAGTGGGTGATAACGCCCCCTCGTGGGCGCTGCAGGCCTAAAGGGGGCGGTAAGAGACCCAGAAAAAAATGGGGACGTTGTGTAAAGGCTTACAATAATTAATTTCATTTGAAGTTATAGTGGTTTTTAAGTAGGTGAAAAAATGGGGGCGCTAAAAAATAATTCATTCTCAAAGTGGGCAGTAGACAAAATAAGTTTGGGAACTCTAAGCTCACGATTTGCTACGGTCCTGTCCCAGTACTTTTCAAGCGAAAAATACCTTAAGTTAGTAGGTACCTATGTGAAAACCAGATAACATATATAAATATCTAAATACCTAGAGTAGCGGCATGGTGTAGTAAACTTACCTAGTATTTACGACGCACGACTTTTCGCCGCTACCCGTGACCGGCGGGCTGGCCTCTATTTCGCGCAAAGAGTGAGCCTCGCTATTCAGCGCGGAAACGCGGCCAGCCTGCTGGGCACTTTTGGCATCGACGACGATGTGGAGGCATTTTTGTGTATATAATTTTATTTTTATTTTATTTTTAAATGTGCTATTAATAAGTATTTTTTTAGTTTTTTGTTTTTCCATGTATATAACTATTGTATATAATTTATTAAATAAAAAAGTATTTACTATCCTAGGTAGATACACCTTTTTTATTTTTATCTGAGAAATCATGCTAGGTGTCAACCCTATTATACGAAGGAGGATGAAGGTCCGCCGTAGTTTACAAAGTCTGGAAGCGAGTTTCTAATTCAATTTCATAGTCTGCTGCATTTTTCTGTCCTTAAGTACGATTTGAGTCGCCATTTTCATATCATCATGTCACATCCATTATTTTATTTATAATGTGTATTTATTGAATGTGTTATTGCTATTAATTACTTGACACTGACAAAATAACCGCTAAGTTGTGGGTGAGGCCATTTTAATATCCATTTTATTTCATCGCATTTCTTTTTATAAAGAAAGAAGAAGAACGATTTTGACAGAAACAAATGCCGATGAGTGACCACATCCTTCCTTTTACAACTGCGCCTCTAGCGAAGACGACCATCAAAGCTGCTCATAGTAAATATACGTAAGATAGAAGCTTAGAGCCCTCGATTCGTATTTAAATAGGTATTTTGCGGATAAAGGAAGATCTTCCAGCCAAGCGGGCGGCCTCTATGCCCCAACGGTTATTAACGGCGCTTTGTATATATGTTAGGTTCTCCGAGAACTCTTATAGCGCGTTTCAGGATTGTATGGAGATTTATCATTTGTTCTGAATGTCAGTCTGCAGCGCCATCTGTGTAGCTTGTGGCGAGGTTGAAGAGGTCGCTACAGGTACGTTCAAAATTAAAAAAAAACTAAAACAGTGGATGGATTTTATTAAAAATCGTACATAGTTACAGTAACATTAAGATTTTTTTTATTCCGGGGAACAGATAAAAAACTATATCCCAAGACATAGTACCGAAAATGAATGAACGAAATCGCTTGTACAGCTTGCTAAGGTACCTACCATGAAAGATGTGTAGCTTATCATGTGTAGGTAGATATTAGGTATGTAGATACCTACTTGACATTTGAATGGCAAATAAAGAATATAATGTAGGTGTACTACGGTAAGTGTTCCCCGCGAACGCTTCAAACTCAGTTCCAGACTCTCACGAAGCAGAGTAGACAATCATTTCCAGAGACTACGTAACTTAAATTCAATTAGGATCCTGTCAATTACTGTGCAGTGTTTTACAAAGTCTAGACTACGACGTGATGGGTGTACTAACTGCGTAGGTGGGTACATGCGAAAGTACAGATGTCTTTCTAGTTGGATTACAATTTAAAATATATTAATAGCTTAAACAAGATCTAAACTATTGGTATTTTTCGCAAACGCCCAAAAGGGACATTGCATTAGACTGCATTGATGATAATTACGATATGATAAATCTCCAACCGGATATTTGGGCATAACATAAAGAATGAAGTCATACTTACTTACCGTTACATTTTAATTTTATCACTTACGCACGTTTAAAAGCACACCATTTTCAATAATCTCACCAATATTTAACCATTCTTTAGCACATAAATGTTATTGTGAAAGATGAAAAAAATATCTACTGCTCGACTCTACTCTTGAACTTCTCGTTCCCGCCAAAAAGTACTAAGTTCTCAGGCGAAACACGTTTAGCGTTCAAATTCCCGCGAAATAGACATGAGAACAATCATTTTATATCTATTATATAAGTATATTTTACTTAAAGTCCTCATTTCCATGGCCTGAAAATAAAATGTGTAAGGGTTTCATATATTAAGACACTACCTCAGAATTGGCAGTATATATTAATTCCGTCGCCAGTGTTATTAGACTAATTTTATTCGAAAGAGTAGGTACATACAATAATCACTTCATGAGATTTATTCAATTAATTATTTACAATAGTTATATACATGGAAAAACAAAAAACTATTTTATTCTATTTAGTTGACAGTTGACACATATTGCCTGACAGTGACGTCGGTGAAACTTTCGTTTGACATTCTTGAATTTTGTTTCACTGACGTGTTTTTGTATACGTTTTATTTATGTAGCCTTCGTTTTTGAATTAATAATTTATACTCATTACATTATATTGTATAATAAAAGAGTTCGGGACTAATCAAAAATGTTAAAAGCTGTGATACTCATCGGAGGGCCGCAGAAGGGTAAGTTTTATCATTGGTCAAAGTCACCGGCCCCGAGAAGATCAAAACAGACATTATTTTAGTCCTTTTATCCGTATCTTACACATTATTGCAATATATAAGTTATTAGTACACATCAATAATATAAATGTTCATCTATCATTAAAAACTATGGGCTTTAAAACTTTATGGTATACAAAAAAAACACGTATTGCCTACCTTATCTACCTACACGATCAGTTACATATCAGTTTGCACGGTAAATTGTGTTTTGTACGTATTATGTCTTACATACGGTAATTTCAAAATGCTCACTTATATGTGTATTAATCAGATTAAATTTCCATTGAAGATAAAGTATTACTGTATACAGTATAGCTTCAAATACCAACAGACGAACACACTCACTTTATATCCTTAAATAAAGCAACATTTAGATTATTAAACACCATACAATTCTCTGGGGGTAATTCCAGTAACACCCAGACCAGACCGAACTGTAAAAAGAGCATTTGTGAAATTTTCCCAGGCGGGAATCAGTCCGTAGAGTCAAATCCCTGTTGAGTCATCAACATTGTTAATAATTTATTGTTTATTGTTCTTAGGTACCCGCTTTCGTCCCCTCTCCCTTGATACCCCGAAGCCGCTATTCCCCATCGCAGGCCTCCCATTGATTCAGCATCACATTGAAGCATGTGTGAAGTTGGAGGCGTGCAAGGAGATATTAATCATCGGCTCATACACCATGAGCACCATGGCACAGTTCGTTAGTGATATGCAGAAAGAGTATCATGTTATTATTAGGTGAGTTATATCTTTTAGGGATGTACCATATATTCGGTTATTATTCGGCAGAATGTTCTACGCTTGGTATTTGGCCAAATATTTAGTAAAAGTGCCGAATGTTAATCGAATTTGTTTTCCCTAAAAATCCCTACAAGCTTAATCAAAAATATTGTTAAAAGAATTAAATATACTTTTTTTTTATTATAAACAATCTCATACTAAAATCTTTTTAGGGCTAAAAATTGGTTAACCGAATATCGAACATATAAAATTATGCCAAATAATTACCAAATATTTGGCCAATCTCTAATATTTTGCTTATTTCATGTCCCACTGCTAGGCAAAGGCCTTCTTGAATTTAGCTTCTTTAGGTAAATTTCTGTTTGAGGTTTAATATTGCTAAATTGTACCTAAAATGGTTTGCAAATCTGATGATTAGACACCTTTCCACTTCACTTCAGTTTTCCACGATGGGGCTGACCAGCATATGGATTCGAATTTCCAACCATGTCGTCATTCATGATAAGTCATATTCCCATTTCATCTTAGCATTTTGCTCACTCATGTCAGTAATAATGTATTCAAGCTAAGGGTAGGCTGAATAGCCATTCTTGGTTGATTTCCTTCATTTGAAAAAATTACAGATACCTACAAGAGTTCACACCGCTTGGCACCGGCGGAGGCCTTTTCCACTTCAGGGACCAGGTCCGTGCCGGCAACCCTATGGCATTCTTCCTGCTCAACGGAGACGTCTGCGCCGATTTCCCATTGAAAGAGCTCTGGCAATTCCATGAGAAGAAACCTGATGCTTTGGTGAGATTTAGTTATTTCCGTGTAAAATTTTAACCGCCCCAAGTCTGCTAACACAATCGATTCACAATCGAACAGCAACCGCATAAATGTCAGATATCTCATACAGTATCTGTCAAAAGTGGCAGTTACTATGCGGCTGCCGTTCGATTATGAATCGATTGCGTTAGCAGACTTGGTGCCCTGGTATTAGTGTTTGTTACGAAGCCACTTACACCCTGCTCTCAGGTAACTATAATGGGCACCGAGGCGACGAGGCAGCAGGCGGTGCACTACGGCTGCATGGTGCGCGAGGCGGCCTCGGAGGCCGTGACGCACTACGTGGAGAAGCCGGGCAGCTACGTGTCCACGCTCATCAACTGCGGCGTGTACGTCTGCTCGCTGCAAGTCTTTCACACCATGGCCGAGGCCTTCCAGAGGAAGCAGGACAGCTTCTATAGGTACCTATGTATTTAATTTTTATTTTTAGTAAAAAGAATGAATTTAATAAAAAAGACAAGCCTGCTGTGTTTCTTGCCGGATCTTCTTAGATGAGGTCGCGGTCCGATCCGGTTGTAGAGTTAAGACAAAAAAAATGTAATGGCAATTTGTAAGTGCCCCCATAGGTCTATACGAAATAAATGATTTGACTTTGACTTAGAAAAAACGAAATTGGAAGGTCTTGAATAACCGCTTTTTAATATGTGCATTTGGATGTATACACGGTACACATACCAAAACATTTTTTCTTACAATTGTTGTCTGTCTTTTTGTCTGTTTGTTTCGGCTAATCTCTGAAATGGCTGGACCGATACTGACGGGACTTTCACAGGCAGCTAGCTGATGTAACAAGGAGTAACTTAGGCTTTTATTTTTGAAACTTCAGTAAGTTTTTCAGTAAGAATTTTCAATTAGTATATACAGGGCCTGAGTTAAGGCATAAGCCTTGAATTGAGCCTTGAAAGAGTCTTTAGCGAATTTGTAATGATAATGTGAAGTCCGAAATTTAACTGAAAAATAACTTTCAGTGGCAACGGGCTGAGTAGTCCTGGTTATATATCTTGGGAGCAGGACGTCCTGGCACCGCTGGCTGGCACCAAAAAGTTATATGCTATGCAGGTACATGAATACCCATAGGATGATTCAGAAAGGGTATACTAAACTTTGAACCTGCTCTCCTTTCCAGCATTTGTAATCATTATGGAAAATCTAGAAATTTGATGTCAATTAAAAAAAAATATCACAGTAAATTATTTATTTTTTCACATCGAAATGTTGACATAACAAAAAAATTAAAATGACAACCGAATTGAGAACCTTTTTGGAGTCGGTTAAAAATGATATTACAAAGACGTTAAAGAAGCGTAGATTAAAAGGCTAGTATCCTCTTTCTGAGTCACCCTTACTGACATATATAAAACATCCATGACTCTGGTACGAACATTCTTGCTCATCACACACAATTTGTACCTACCAAGATTCTAACCCTGGACCCACCGGCACAGAAAGCAGGGTCACCACCAACTGCGCTAATCAGGTTAATCAGAGGCTTAATAAGATTTGTTGCAGGTAACAAACTGGTGGTCGCAAGTCAAGACAGCCGGCTCCGCCATATACGCGAACCGCCATTACTTAGAGCTGCACAAAGACCGAGTGTCGGGTGCCTCGGCCTGCACGATACTGCCGGATGTGTTCCTGCATCCCACTGCCACCGTGGACCCCACCGCTGTGGTAAGTAAATAGTGACGAAAAACAGAATACACTCCCTGACATTTCGGTCCCCAATGTGACAGCCCTAAGTCTTGGCTTATTTGTAAATGTGACAACTCTTAAGTCTTGCCTACTTTTTAAATGTGAACCGTAATCCTTGCCTAAATTGTAATTGTGACAACCTTATGTGTTGCCTATTTTGTACATGTGATAACCCTATAACTTGTCTAGTTTGTAAATGTGACAACTCTTAAGTCTTGCCTAATTTGTAAAAGTGACAACACTTAAGTCTTGCCTAATTTACAAATCTTACAGCCTTTATTCTTGTCTAATTTGTAAACCTTACAGACCTAAGTCTTGTCTAATTTGTACATGTGACAACACTAAGTCTTGCCTAAATTGTAAATCTAACAACAGTAAGTCTTGCCTACTTTGTAAATCTAACAACAGTAAGTCTTGCCTACGTTGTACATGTGACAACCCTTAAGTCTTGCCTTGACCGAAATTCGGTTAGAAAGACTTTTATTATTATTTTGCTATTAAATTGTTAACAGATCGGTCCGAACGTATCAATCGGCGCGGGAGTGACTGTAGAGGCGGGCGTCAGGATCAAGGAGTCGATAGTACTGAACAACGCCACCATACACCAACATGCATTAGTTATGCATGCGGTTGGTAAGTACCCAATCCGACTGTTGACCGCATTTTAAACTCTATCTACATTGCATAAGGCATATTTTCGAATGAAACCAAACATAAAAGTTCTTCTAATATAAGTAGCATCCCCAATCAGAGTGCTGACCGCATTTTAAACTCTATCTAGACAACATAAGGCATATTTTCGAATGAAACCAAACATACAAGTTATCTATACATATAAATAAAATTGGAGTGTCTGTTTGTAATATTAAAATAACCGCTTTTTACTAAGTGCATTAGGATGTATACACGTTACCTATATCGAAACAATTTTTTTTTTAAATTTTGTCTGTCTGTCCGTCTGTCTGTCTGTCTGTCTGTCTGTCTGTCTGTTTGTTCCGGCTAATCTCTGAAATGGCTGGACCGATTTTGACGGGACTTTCACTGGCAGATAGCTGATGTAACAAGGAGTAACTTAGGCTTCTTTTATTTTAGAAAAAAATAGGATCTCACGAAAAAAAATTTAAAACCAATGTTGCAGCGCAGCGCCTGATTAAGTTTGATAGCAACAACCTGCAATGCGTCCCGCGGGCTCAGAATGGGCGAGCAGGCTGTTGTCAACGGTTGTCTTTGTTAAATACCACGCGGACGAAGTCGCGGGCAACAGCTAGTTTTAACATAATTACCTGACCTGATTAGCAGTTGGTAGTGACCCTGCTTTCTACGCTAAGGATCACGGTTTCGAATCCTGGTAGGGACAAACTGTGTGATGAGTGTGAACGTTTGTATCCGAATTATGGATGTTTAATATACATATATAAGTATTATATACTGAGTTCGCGCTCAGTCCATTGTACGGTACCCATAACACAAGCGTTGCTTAGTGTGGGACCGTATAGTTGGTGTGTTCGTCTGGCGATATTATATTATATTGTAATTCATCAGTAATATGGATAGCGACATAAGTACCAATTTTAATTAATTTTATGCAAATTGCATGCAATGCAAGTGCATAGAAAAGAATAATTTGTATAAAATTAATATATGCATCGTTTAACAAGGTGCCATCGTGAATTTTACATTTTCGGGTGTTGCAAAATAAATATTGATCGATCCAACTGACATACAAAGTGTAACAAAAATAGTGTAAAATATTTTAAGGGGTTACCAAGAAGGTGACAACGATCACGTTTATGTATAAAATATATGTGTATACAGCGTCTGAAATTTCGCTGAGAAAGCGAGACAGTACCGTTTCACCGCGCACGTTCCACTGCCCCTTCCCCTCAGAATATTTCACAAGTAGTAAGTAAGCTACAACCAAATATGACGGTACCCCAGTTCAAACTATGACACTAGGACGTCAACCACGTCAGTCCTCCCGCGACCATGGTTGCAAACTTTTTGGGGGTTCGAAGAGAAAGATTATCAATTTTGGTTTATTTTGTGAAAAAACGTGTTTCTTTGGAATATAATGTGTATTTTTGGTGGAATATTAACCATTATGTGTTCATAAACGTCCACGAGTGTAGGAAAATAAAACTAAATACTAAAACACGACTTTTCCAGTTCTCCCAAAAACAACTTTACTGAGTGGGTTAGGGGGGGGGGGGGGGTTAGGTTAATTAAGCCTAGTCTGTGAATTAGGCCTGCATAGAATCTCCCATATTTCATTTAAAAATAACATTCACTTGACGTTGGCGAAATACCTACCCAAAAGTGGGTGAGGCCATTTTACAAAAAATAAAATAAAAAGCATGGTTGCTGTAACGCAGCCGAAACGCCGGGAACGTAAAAACATAAAATAAACGCGATAAAATCTGTAAAAAAATCTATAAGTCGTAGTAAAGTTATATATTTCCCTCAGTCGGTCAGGATGCGTCCGTGGGTGAATGGTCGCGGGTGGAGGGCACGCCCTCGGACCCCGATCCCAACAAGCCGTTCGCTAAGATGGACAACACCCCGCTCTTCAACAACGACGGGAGGCTGAACCCGTCCATCACAATACTGGGTACGTCACATCCTTCATCAATATCAGGGTGGAGGAAATTTCCGTGGCCGAATAAATTTCCGATTCTTCAATATTAACGCCGCAAAGTTCACAGCATAATAGGTTCAGACGTTCTTCAGTGATGCATCTACAAACGAACACCGATTTCATTTTTAATTAGTAGCTCCGCCCCGCGGTGTTTCCCGCGATTAAAAAGTATGTCCTTTTCCTCTGCGGCCTTTTGCAAATGCACGTTTCCTGTATGCTATCCCACGGGAACCATACATTTTACAGGCAAAACAATCGCATATGTGCTATTCCAGACTATAATCTATCTCTGTGCCAAATTTCATTCAGATCCGTTCAGCCGTTCTGGCGTGATTGAGTAACAAACATCCATCCATCCAAACATTCACATTTATAATATTAGTGGGATAATATAGATTTATTAATGACCTTGTTTGAGCAGACTATTAAGATTTGATTTTTCTCTTCTTCCTTCTTATTTTCATTTACAAAGTTTATTTGTAAATGGGAGAATAATGTACACATTAACTTGCTATTATGTACTTAGAGTTAGTACTTTTTTTAACCAGCTGCTAAAGTCTGCCTAGCCGTTCCTAAATTGCTCTCACATACCGATAGCAATGTGCTGCTCAAAAATGTAAAAGCTAATTTTAAAAAGAGCAACCATGGAGTTTCTCTTGTTTGTCTACTGCCCACTTGGAGAATGAATTATTTTTTAGCGCCCCCATTTCTTCACCTACTTAAAACCACTATAACTTCATATTAAATTAATTATTGTAAGCATCTACACAACGCCCTCACAAGGGGGCGTTAACGCACACTTTGGGAAAGGCTGGTTTACATGAATAAAAAATATTCGGATTCTGATTTATTATATAAAAGTGTAAATACTTTTTTCAGGTGCCGGAGTAGTAGTGCCAGCCGAAACGATCCTGTTAAATTCCATTGTGTTGCCACATAAACATTTGACGAGGAGCTTCAAGCACGAGATCATATTATAGTTTTTATGTATAGCAACACTGAACGGGACCCACGATGTAAGTGTAAGAAGAAAGTAACTTAAGTTTTGAGTACCTTTTGGCTGTGACTAATGGGCACCGATAATAAAAATGTTATATAGATATAATTTTATAAATACAGAAATAAAAAACACTGTGCTAATGCTGTTGACGCACAAACTATCGCTTGACTAAACTAAAAACAATATTTATTAGCTCGTTCAAAAGTCATTCAAAAAGGTTATACTAACCTTTGAATCTGCGCTTCTTATGCGCACTTGTAATCGTAATGTGAAGTCATAATTTCGATAATATGTCGATTATAATTAGTTTACCCTTTTTGAATCACGCTGTATATTACGATCGCCTCCAGCCCATTGTACGGCACCCATAAAACATGTGTTGATTGGTATGGGGCCGTACAGTTGTTTGACTGACGATATTTATTATTATAATTTTGATTTTTAATATAGTTAATAAAAAAAAAATTGCACCAAACATTAGTCCTGTAAATGTATACCAAAGCTAACCCAAAACCAACTAACTCCAATAAGTTTAATTGGGTAACGGAGACTGGCTGTCCACTTAGTCCAGGGATTCCCAAACTATTTTGGGCAAGATACCCCTTTTCCAAAATGAACTGATACCTCAGATTACTTAGCATAGCCAAATTATTGATTTCTTATATTTACGCGAATACTACACATTGAAATAAAACTAATAATAAACGCGATAAAATCTGTGAGATTAGTGTTATTTCAATAGTCAAATTACTTTCAAAATCCTATTTCCAGTTTATTTCCTATTGATACAAAATAATTACAAAAAATATATTTCATCTTGTACGAACTTATCGACTTGTTCAGTCAGTCAAAAAAAAAAATTCTTATAACAAGTTGGTACACGTAACACAACTTATACAGTATCTTGAAAGTTTCAAATAAAAACTTGTGTTAATTAATAGGGGTCGATTTTTAGCCCTCGTCGACGTTTATGACGGCATACAATAAATGTTAGCTCCATCTAGTGCGCTTAGGGGCCATCCATAAATTACGTCACACGTTAAGGGGAGTAAAATTGCAAAATATGTGACATCACACTAGGTAGGGGGGGGGGGGGGGGTCTCTCAAATGTGACCAGTTGTGACAAGGACGGGGGAGCGGTCAAAAATTCATTAAATTCGTGTGACGTAATTTATGGATGGCCCCCTAATATACCTATTAATTTAAGGGGGAAGCTCAGGGTCAAGGCGCGAAATTTTGGACATTTTGAATTTCGCGCCTTGCCCCTGAGCTTCCACCTTAAGCTGGAATCACTAGATTGTGCTGCCAATAATGAACAGCAATCCTTATGCTAATATAATAAAAATGCTAATCGATTAGCATAAACGTCTATGCATAGGCAGTACTTACCATAGAACATTAATCTGTTTATGATAAAAAAGTAATACAATAGAGATCCTGGAACGCAAACGATCAGTGTTGCCAGATTGGGTATTTTTTTCGCAATGCTGGGTAAAAATTTTGGCTCTGGAGAAATTTGGGAGAAAAATTTGGAGAAAAAAAATACCTATGCAATGGGGATGCGTAAAGTAAAAAAAAAGGTCATTCTGCTGCTTCAGTTTGGAAATTAGAACAGTATTTCAAGAAAAAGGCAAAATGTTAAGCCGATATTATTAACTTTTTGCCTTTGGGTTAAACTCAAGCAAATTGTATCATTTTGGAGAAAAATAATTTCAAATTTGGGTAGAAATAGAAAATCACATCTGGCAACACTGCAAACGATACCTCGGCAGTTTTACTACAAAATTCCCATCCCGAAACCCCGTAGAATATCCGAGCAACACAACGCACAAGGCGACCGGCGCGGGCGGCCATGCAGTTATTCAACAAAGCTAATAGACTCGTTACGTAATCGTTCAACCAATTTGTACGTTATCGATACGGGAAATATAAACCGAGTTGCCGAAAACGTCATTTCCTTTATTTAACACGACGACACGCTCAGGGTTACCTGATTGGGTATTTTTTTCGCAATTCTGGGTAAAAATTAGGCTCTTGGAGAAATCAAAAAAATCACGGAGAATTTTGAGTATTTTTTCAGTTTCAGAGTCTAACAGAGTTCATTTGGTCGTGTCCTTCTACATAAAATGAACATATTCATTTATTATTCATTCTATTATTCATTCTTATGATTCGCTCACTTATTTTGATTGTTAGGATTTTTACTGTTTCGGTTGGGAAATCAGAACAATATTTAAATGAAAAAAATAACGCCAAAAAGCCAATAATATCGAGCAATTAATAAGGTTAATTAATTGATAATATTAACTTATTGCCTTCGGGTAAAACTTCAGCGAATTGTATCATTTTGGAGAAAAATAATTTCAATTTGGGTAGAAATAGAAATGACATCTGGCAACCCTGGACACGCTTCGCTAACTAGGTACCTACATAAAGCGTTTATCACATTAAACCTACCACAGAGTGTCTACTGATGATTTACCTACTTATTAATTTTACAAAATTAATGCAGTCGTTAACTTGATAACCTCAAATCGTGGAACATCAAACGAATGAGTATGAAATCTATTATAATGTTAACCTGATACATTGATTTGTTGATCAATTATGTATAGAGAATGGCTGTCTTTTGATAATATCGATAGATCGATAGTAGTATTAGCTAATCAGAAGTTATGTTTAGTAATTATACTTTGGCGAAAAATGGAAGATCCTCCAGCCAAGGGGGTGGTATGCCTGGCGGGGCGGCCGCTACGACGGAGTCCCATGCAGTGTTGCCAGATGTGATTTTCTATTTCTACCCAAATTTGAAATTATTTTTCTCCAAAATGATACAATTTGCTTGTGTTTTACCCAAAGGCAAAAAGTTGATAATATCGGTTAATTTTTCTTATTTTTTCCTTGAAATACTGTTCTAATTTCCAAACTGAAACAGCAGAATGACCTTTTTTTTACGTTACGTATCCCCACTGCATGGTTATGACGGGTATGACATAGCATAGAGAGAAAAAGCAGAGTGAAAAGAATGAAAACTAAAAAGTACCCAAAATTCTCCATGGTATTTTTTTTCTCCAAATTTTTCTCCATGAATTTCATTTCTCCAACATTTCTCCAGAGCCAAAATTTTTACCCAGAATAGCGAAAAAAATACCCAATCTGGCAACACTGGTCCCATGTTGGTCAAAGCTCGCGACTCGCCTTGACTCGGCCAACATGGCCATGGTTAGTTAGTTGTAGTTTAGTAAGTTGTATTGTCAGAATTTTCAAGAGGCGCCACCTCTGATGTGGCTTGATACCTAATCGTGCTCTTGTAAGCCCGAATGAAACATATTATACCTACTATGCACCACATAATATAGTATAGCTATTATTTTTTTATTGCGATTAGCTTACACATAAAATGTCATTGTGATCTTATAAATACGTTATTTTTTTAATAAGTAGTACAAACAGGTTTAATACAGCACAATAATGTAAACTTACCTATTACTATCAACAACTATTTTTTTTTATATATTATAAAAAAATTAATGAAATTTATGTATATAACTTTTAATTAATAGTAATAACGTTACTTTGAAGTGGCATTTTGGTGCTAAATAATAAATGAAATTAGCACAATTTTTTGTTTTTTATTTTATTTCTTTTAAGTATGTTTTACTTTGTAAACAAGGTTCAAAACCCAGCTTGCTCATTTGTGAATTTCGGGTGTCATTTGCAACAATTATTATATTTTTAGCGGAAAAGGGAAGATCTTCCAGCCAGGCGGGTGGTATGCCAGGCGGGGCGGCCGCTATGCCCCTACTGTTATTGTCGGGATCTTGTATATAATATGTTACTTTTCCGAAAACTCTTATAGCGCGTTTCAGGATTGTATGGAGAATCGTCATTTGTTTTGAATGTCGCTACATATTTATCACTTGCTGTAGGGTAAAGGCGAACGTCTAGTCAATCAGCACAGCTTCCGAAAGACGTGGGAAGTTAGCCAAACCGCACTGTGTTCCCACATGGTGGAATCCCCCTCCGAATCTATGAATTCAGGAGTATAATCAGTGGCAAAGCTACCGTAAGTAAAACTGCATTTTTTATTTTATTTTATTACATATTATTTTATTACATACATTACATAGGCAAGTATTTGATCTCGATCTCACCTGATGGTAAGTGACGATGAGATCTACGATGGAGCATACTTGCCTAGGTAGGAAGGCGGCAGTAGATAAGAGACGCTACATTCACTAGGCACATGCAGCGCAACTGATCTGACCCGCCGTCCATGAATGGCAACACCGAACATCATCCGCCGCCGCCGGAACACGGCTAGGCCGCTTGGCGACATGGCTTTGTTCAGTGGGTGGTGACTAACCACGGCCGAAGCCTACCACCAGTAGAGTTGTCACCTGGTTGGCACCACCCAGGGTCACGTGTAGGGTATCTCGAGGGTACTTAATTCTCCTACGGACGAAGGTGACTCGACCCCAATTTTGTTTTTTATATTACTTTTATTATATTAGTATTATTATTTTTTTATTTAACCTACCTAAGGATTCTATAAGTGAATTGAGAAGCCACAACCTTCTGCCCTAATAGAGGGTGACAGTATTAAAATTATTTTATTGTTAAATGTCCTTCAATACTAGTCAGTATCTCAGACATGCAGGTCTGAGACATTCCACTTAATACCTAAAACACTTAAATTTATCGACGATAGGTACCTAAATACTAAAACTATTTTTAAAGTTCTTCGTAATGTTATTACTTGGCGCCACACTAGTCATATGATAGGAAAAACCGGCTAAGGTCGTGTTGCTCTACGCTTACTGTAGGTTTCCGTAGTCGTTACGGAGTTGCAAAATGTTGAATGGCATAATTGGTGAGTAACTACTTTATTCAATGAAATAATTGAAATAAAACTATTTTTTAAGGATTTTATCGCGTTTATTTTTCGTTTTTACGTTCCCGACGTTTCGGCTGCTTTACAGCAACCATGGTCACGGGAGGAAAATAAATAAAAAAAATAGTTTTATTTCAATTTGTAGTATTCGCGTAAATATAAGAAATCAATTAAATAAACAAAATAAGCTTAGTTTCTAACAGCGGCAAAACAAGGTTCATAATTAAGTCCGATCTACTAAATAAGAGGATACCCCAGTTCAAACTATGACACTAGGACGTCAAATACCTCAGTCCTCCCGTGACCATGGTCGCTGTAAAGCAGCCGAAACGACGGGGACGTACAAAACATAAAATGAACGCGATAAAATCCATAAAATTAGCTTTATATCAATGTATACTGTTCGCGTAATTATAAGAAATCAATATGTGAACCGTTATGATTCCTGTCTGCGCCAATTTTGAATTTTTTGGTTGGCAATCGGCTGAAAAATAGTGCCGTTTTTGCCAGTGTCGAGTACCTAATTCCTGATAATTATTAATGAATACATGTACCCCAGATGAAAATAATAATGTTGATGGACGATGATAATGATGAAATGAATCCCCTACCCCTATCAGTAAAGCTGTGGATACTTTACTGAAAAATTACTGGTCATCTTGGGATAGCATAAAAATTCAAGTTATACTATTTATCGTTTCAATTTCCTTCTCTCGTGCACATTTATGAACGCACTGTAGCGACCACTTCAACCGCACTACAAGCTACGCAGATGGCACTGCAGACGCATTCAGAACAATGACAATTGACGTCACAATCCTGAATCGCGCTATAAGAGTTTTCAGAGCAAGTAACATATAAACAAGATCCCGACAATAACCGTTGAGGCATAGCGGCCGCCCCGCCAGGCATACCACCCGCCTGGCTGGAAGATCTTCCCTTTTCTGCTAAAGCACAATGGTTAATATCCCACTTATATTAGACATTATTTATCAAAGAAACACATTTTTGGGAAAATAGAACATAATTAACAACTTCACGGTTCAACTTTCCGCCAAAAAGTAATTTTGAGACTTATAACACGTGATTCAAATATAGGTAGATACGATTGTCAAGACTTTTGGCCTGTTTTATGCATGTTCTAATCAATTAAGAACACTCTTTTTGAAAAAACAAAAGCCTCATTTAAATACAGTTCCAGACAATTTGATTGTTTATTCTGAACAAACCACTTTAAGTAAATACCTCTCTTCAATATACAGACTACATAACTAGGTACGTGGATGAAAAAGCCGAAAATATATATATATATATATATATATATATATATATATATATATATTGGTTCTATACATCACGAGATTCTGCGCGCACGTGACGATATAGCTAAATGGAATCTACATAATTCGCATAGGCCTCGGTTTTGTTTTGTTAAACAACCGTGAAACCTGACTACGCATGCCGACGCCCCTGGTGTCTCATTTAAGTATAAATACTTTTGTATACTAATGGAGTACACAAAAGACGAAATAATCTAGGGATGTTGAGGTGATCCATGGACCTGTTGTCGTGCTATTATGCCTTATGCCATAAGGCATAATTCTGTAGCGACAATCTCATATGTTCTTAGATATGAGATTGTCGCTACAGAATAGCACTACAGCGGCTGCATGGATTACCTCTTAGATATGAGATTGTCGCTACAGAATAGCACTACAGAAGCTGCATGGATTACCTCTTAGATATGAGATCGTCGAGAAGAGGTAATCCATGCAGCTGTTGTCGCGCTATTCTGAAACGACAATCTCACGTGTGATTCTGAAAATGAATTGTAAAATTTAAATACAATTACAGTCACCGGGGAAAAAAACTAGTTGTGAGTTTGGATGTAGGGTAAAACTCTGGAAGTACTGATCCGATCCTGAAAATGATTGGAACGAAGTTTCTTATTATTATACCGCGGATTGAGCCGCAGGCAGAGGGTAGTAATGTATAAAAAGAAAATCAGCTTGAATTTATTGTCAAGATACTATGGAATTTATACACGTTTTAGAACTTTATCAAACGTCTTTAAATTTGGAGGAAAAATCTTCAAGAGGTTCAAAGAACCTTTATACAATTCACACGAATCATATTGTTTTAAGGTTCAACGTTCTTTGAACCTTAAAAAAAATATTCTAGTGAGTTTCAACATGGTTTTAATGCTTATGACCGTTGACGACATTCATAGGACTCACAAGTTGTTATATTTTTACCCACCTCGCCGGACAAAGACACAAATTGTATGGTCCCAAACTAAGCAACGCGATCAAGGTACCGTACCGTGTGACCTATGTACAGTTGGTGTGTACTTCTGGCTATTTATACTTTTTTTATCCCACTAATATTATAAATGTGAAAGTTTGGATGGATGGATGTTTGTTACTCAATCACGCCAGAACGGCTGAACGGATCTGGATGAAATTTGGCACAGAGAAAGATTATAGCCTGGAATAGCACATAGGCTACTTTTTATCCCGGCAAAATGTATGGTTCCCGTGGGTCCGTTTTAATCGCGGGTGTAGCGCGCGTGCATATAGTGTATAATAAATTATTCTTCTTTTAACTTTGTAGGTAGTATTTTTTTTTTAAATCCGCGCGTGGAACATCAATCTGCAATTGTTGAATAGTGAATTTGTTTGAAAATATCGCCGCTGTTAAATTTCAATGTTTGCTGTTATTTTCGTATCACATTTCGTTATAAGAGACGCGCGGTGGATAATTGAATTATTTGTTGTGATCGAGACCTCGCCGTCGTTCGCCAGTTCTACCGAAGACACCAACGTGTCCGGCTGGTCGCGCGTTGTAACTGTGCCTTGAGAAAAAAAAAAGTGTTTTAAAAAATGAATCTTATAATCACGAAGTTGACATGGAGAAACGGGACGAGAATAAATCAATACATATTCGCAGTAATTAGTAAGTAATACTTTCACTTAATACGTTTTGTTTATTATTGTAAAAAAAGTCCGAAATAATTTAAATTAATTACTTTTATTTATTTTGATGTCAATTAAATTATCACACGAACTAAGTACATATCTTAATAATTAGGTTAAGATGTAGGTAGATGGGCAGTAAATTGTTAGACCTCAGTAATACTGGCAGAGTAATCTACAAAGTTCTCTTTACTTTAAAATCTTGCGTTTGACTCAAGCATCCCATAGGACCCGAGGAGATTTTCATAATTAAAATTTTGAAGTACCAATTTTTTTTTAAAAGTCATTAACTACGACCAAAATAGAAGAACGTCTGTATCTTGAAAAACTTATTTATCTTATTTATAATCTGTGTTTAAGGTACCTAATTTTGTTTTTGAGAAAAAATATTAACATTTTGGTATAAGTTTTAGGTAAGGCCTGATTAGCGCAGTTGGTATGACCATGTTTTCTGCGCCGAGGGTCTCATATTCGAATTCTGATAGGGACAAGCTTTGTGAGTTGAGCAAGAATGTTTGTACCCGAGTCATGGATGTTAATATCCGTATACTGAGTTCGCCCCCAGTCCATTGTATGGTACCCATAATATAAGCGTTGCTTATTGTGGGACCCTTTAGTTGGTGTGTTCGTCTGGCGATATGAAAAAAATAAAAGTACTTAAAATTATGTTATGAGCTAAATGGTAGAATCAGAATCAGTATATTTTTATTAATGTAAACCATTAAGTACAGTACTGAATCGTCAAAATAGTTACAAAATGCTAAGCTTCAACTTTACCACCCTTTTGGAATGCCGTTCCTACGGAGAAGAACGAGCAAGAAACTCCATGGTTGCTCTTTTTAAAAAGATCCGTTACATTGTAATGGGTATGTGAGAACAATGTAGGAACGACTAAGCAGACTTTATCAGCTGGTCAAAAAAAAGTACTAACTCTAAGTATATCATTACAAATTAATGGCTACATGGTTCCCACAAAATTACTTTTGTAAATGAAAATCAATGGTATGATGGTGGTGAGTAAATGATAGAACTAGACGATACATGGTTGAAATCCAGGTTAAAGCAATTAGGGCAAGGTACCCCGCAGACCACTCGCGTGCCAACCTTCCCAATTGATAACTGACAAGGAAAAGAAACCCATCATCAGATGATGTTAGTCGAGTCTATCTGTCATGAGTCTCGGGACCCTACCTAATATACAATTATCCGCGGAACGACTTGAATCTTTATCTATAAAAGAATTCGACACGTGTTTCGCCTGTAAATAAGCCGTTTTCAGGTCGGCCTATGAATGCGCGAGTGTTTACAGTTAACTGAAGTTGAATGAGTTCAACATTTAATATGCCGAAAATTAAATACATATATTGAGTTCTTACGAGTATATTTATGAGAATACTACGCACTACGCATTGAAATAAATCATTTTTTTCGAGTCTTATCGCGTTCATTTTATGTTTTCACGCAATTTTAAAAGATACCAACTATTAATGATCATTTTTACCCTTAAAAAGATAAGAGATACCTTAAAATGTAATTGATACTAACCCAATAAAAAGAACACAGCTAGTTATCGATTCGGATCATTCGGTTGCGTAGTCGTATCGAATCTTCGGTTCGATTCTGAGCGATGGCAATGAATGATCAGCGTCAAAACGAGATAATCTGTCGAGATGTCTAATCGAACCATTTCAGATAATTGTTGAAACGGCGTCGGTTCGTAGTCAACGATGGTTAATCAAGTAATTTAAGGAATCACAAAAAAAAACTAAATTCGTCACAATAAATTTTTGGTCTTGAAAAAAGATTAACCAATAAAATCTTCAGTTGATTCAGGTGTTTTAACGCGACGGCCGCAGCTGTCATGTGATTTACACTATCGGATTTCACGCTTAAATGCTAAAGAAACTAATGTATTCATCACTTTCATTGTCATTATATTGTCATTATATTCAATGCCATTGACAAGTATCTGAGCCATTGCTTAACTTTTTATTTTAAAAGAGTGTGGTGTAGACAATTAACAACTTAACTCATCTAATATTTGCATCAATTACCATAAATTAAGGGTCTGTGCAAGTGTGTACCGCTCCCCATCCCTTGGGGAAAAACGGGCGTGAAGTAGTATTCTTTTGGAATAGCTAGAATATTGAAATAAAATTAATGTATCGCGTTTATATTATGGTTTTTACGTTCCCGACGTTGCGGCTGCTTTACACTACTTTACAGCAAATGGGTGCTACCACCGACTTGGGATCCAGTAGCTCATATCATTAAATTCAAAACCAAGAGCACTAATGCAATTAAGGCAGCCGAAATAAGTATTATATACTGAGTTCTGAATATTTTACACTATTACTGTAACACCTTATATATAGTGTCTGATTTGCACAACCAATACCGATCTTGGGATATCCGACTCAATGATTTAACTATCACATTGGTAGGCAATACTAAATTTAGGATCCCACTAATCCCACTAATATTATAAACTAGCTGCGCCCTGCGGTGTTACTCGCGCAAAAAATCCTGTCGATCCTTTGCGCTATGAAAATTTGAAACAAATCTATCCCACGGGAACCATACATTTTACCGGGATAAAAAGTAGCCTATGTGCTATTCCAGACTATAATCTATCTCTGTGCCAAATTTCATGTAGATCCGTTCAGCCGTTCGGGCGTGAAAGAGGAACAAACATCCATCCATCCATCCATACAAACTTTCACATTTATAATATTAGTATAGAATAGATTAGTTTTAAGTTTTATAATATTAGTATAGATTAGTATAGATGTGAAAGTTTGGATGGATGGATGGATATTTGTTACTCAATCACGCCAGAACGGCAGAACGGATCTGGATGAAATTTGGCACAGATATAGATTATAGTCTGGAATAGCACATACATAGGCTACTTTTTATAAGTTATAGGTGGGTTTATTGAGGTACCGCGGGCGGAGCTGCTGGAAAAAGCTAGTAGGTAATAAGATCAAGTCATTGCCCAATACTGATCCTTAGATTTAAGTGATAATTGGGAGGCGTATTGCGTATGCGCACCACGACTCAAACGTGCATTGCTAGACGAAATGTTGTGTAAACAAAAAGCGATCGAAATGCTTTAATGTCATCCGATGCTTCAGGTGCATTCTTACTATCAATATTATCACGCGAATCAAGGCTGTATTGACGGTATCACAAGAACCATGAGCGCCCTCGAATCGTGATCCTTTGGTCCGGATTGAGGCTCGGTGTGAATAGCAGTGATAGCCAAGTTGGTAGAACGCTTGCCTCGGTAACGAGGATTGCAGGTTCAAACCCCGGCTCGCACCTCTGCGATTTTTCATGTGCGAATCTCATTTTTCAACCAAGATTATCACTTGCTAAACGGTGAAGGAAAACATCGTGAGGAAACCTGCATGTCTGAGAGAATCCCTCGAAAGATGTGTGAAGCCTGCCAACCCGCACTGGGCCAGCGTGGTGGACTATGGCCTAAACCCCCCTCACATTGAGGGGAGGCCCGTGCCCAGCAGTGGGACATAAAAAAGGGCTGGAATTATTATTATTATTGAAGTTTTCGAGGCACCTGGGCCCAAGTCTGCTATTACAATCGATTCATAATCGAACAGCAACCGCATAGTAACTGTCACTTTTGACAGATATCCCATACAATATCTGTCAAAAGTGACAGTTACTATGCGGTTGCTGTTCGATTATGAATCGATTGCAATAGCAGACTTGGGGCCCTGATCATAGGACAAGTACCTTCTATTACAATAGGAATTCTCTTAACACTGGTATTAGCTAGAAACTTCGATGTAAACAAAATAAACGAAAGTAAAGTTACAAAACATCATTCAACCAATTATATTCGACGGCCTGATTAGTGCAGTTGGTAGTGACCCTGCTTTCTGCGCCGAGGGTCCCGGATTCGAATCCTGGTAGGGACAAACTTTGTGTGATGAGCACGAATGTGTGTACCCAAATCATGGATGATTGATATATATACTGGGTTCCGCCCCCAGTCCATTGTACAGTACCCAATAAACAAGCGTTGTTTAGTGTGGAACCGTATAGTTGGTGTGTTCATTAAAATTGTATCATTAAAATAAATACCTATTTCGCGTAGAAGTTAGGTTTTTCCAAGCCTTATTTTTTCCGTCTAGGATCATAAAAATTATGAGTTTAAAAGATTTATTTATCAAATAAGTATTCGCAAGGACACCTTATGTACCTTTGAACTTTAAACGTTCTTAGCTGGTCTCCTGATAGATTAGCCTCCGAAACCAAAAGTCGGTCAAGAGGCCTATACAGAGTGATTCACAAAGTTTATGCTAACCTTTGAACCTGAGCTTCTTTAGGGAATTGAAGATGACTTGGGATCCAATAATTAATATAATTAAATCCAAAAACAAGCTCACCATTGCAAGACCTTAACTGTGAGCACTTTCTGCATAGGTCGGACCGCAAGCAACAACTAAATATAAGGGTACCCCAGTACAAACTATGACACTAGGACGTCAAACACCTCAGTCCACCCGTGACCATGGATGCTGTAAGCAGCCGAAACGTCGGGAACGTAAAAATGTAAAATAAACGCGATAAAATCCTTAAGATTAGTTTTATTTCTTCGGCATAATATGATTATTCCATAGCAACATGGATCTATTGAATGTTACTCTACCGTCACCAATCTATTATTATGCATATTGTCGCGGGCACCGGATCCAACTATCGATAAAATAAATATGTAATATAGCAACACTGATCCACCACTATGGAAATCATATGATGTAACCTCAAAACTCTGTAACTCTTAACTTTATTACCGAACTCTCTATCGGTACTAAGTCGACACTCTGTTGTCTTCATCAAGAGCCGCGCTCATCGCGGTACAGGGCTTCCCTGTTTTGCTTCTCTCGATTAACCTGAGCACCAGCCAGTAGGATCCTCCGATCCCCTCGATGAGCCTCCACACACACCCCTACAGCTCTTCCCTTCCACCATACTCTCGGTGCTCAGGACTCTCAAATGCCCCTCTCATAACCTCAGTATGAGAGGCGGCCTTCATACAGCTCTATAGTCTCTCTAGTTAGACTATAATCAAGGTTACTCAATCGCACGACCACCACAACAGTGGGTCAGTGTCGTCTCTCTATTTCTAGTAAGCAGTTGTGTAATAAAGGACTTACCTAGGCCTTGTACAGTGTACTTCACTCTTGCACCACAACTAGACACTTATGCACACCATTACACCAAGCAAAACCTTACATCTTGCTTGCTCGACTTCTCTTCTCCACCTCCAATTTCCACTTGTCAAAAGCCTAAAAGTCCCGCCAAACCATAGACAATTTCTTAGAGCAACTAATACAATAGACTTTGATGGAGATCGCGATGAAATCCGCGACACTCCCGGGCCATAGGAAAGCTTGCAGTAATGTGAAAAGGTTGAGTGTCCACTCAGCCATCTTTTCCCAGGCTTTCAAGGCTACCTTTCTCTTAAGCCTTCTAATTCTCTCTTTACATCTGCTTCTACCTTGGTGGTGTCCCTCAGGCATTCATCTAAGGTATCACTACTATCTTGAACCAACTGCTCTTGTTGTTGGTCCATCTCAATCATTGCACTGTCCCTTGGAATGGTGACTTCATTAGGCTGATCTATTACCATACACTCATCAGGTATACATTTACTTTGTTGTGGCATATTTTCTTCAATAGGGGTTGTCATATTCGAAGGCAACTGAACCTCTTGAGAAACCTCTGGTAGTGTTTCTTGGAACTCTTGAATAAACTCAGTTTCCAAATGTTTTGAGTCATCCACCTCTAATGGATAAAGATGTCCAACTGAACAAGTGAATTTTGTATCACCCACTTTTACTTTGGCAGCACAACATGCACCATCAGCATCATTCACTAATGAAGCAATCTGACCAACTTTCCACTTGTTTCTGTTCTTCGGATCACTCTTTCTTTGCACTATATCTCGAACACATGAGATGAACTATGAACATTCTCTTAAAATCACTCATCATTGCCCTCTCTTCCAGCATTCTATAAGTGCTTGCTTCGTTACTGTTCCTTCGTCTGTCATTCTATTACTAGGAGAGCTTAGAGACAAACATCTTCATAGCGTAAGGAAGTCTGCTGGTTGGTTAACAGGCGCGTTTTAATAACGCTCTCGATTTGTTTGGCCAAAATATTAAGTTGTGATTCTCTGAGGATGTGCTTCTCTAGGGTCTGCTTCATGCAGTGCTTCACTAGACCGCTCATTATTTCATAGTAATATTTTGTATTAATTTATTGCTATACTCAGTCTTTAGGAATGAGAGCTGGATATTTCATATCATACAGCCAGTTGGTGTATGTCATTTGTCTATGACATCTTAATATACCATCTATATCCAGGTATACTAACAACTACATAACATTTGTTGTGAGGTGTGTCTCTTTGCCTGACACCACACACACTTTTCACTATCCAATTCAAATTCTTCCAGGTTATCATGATTTTCTAAGAAGTCTGGATTATCCGTGAAATCCTGATCCTCCTGAACCAAACACAAGTTAGTTTTCCTCTAACTCAGTAAGAGAATCAGGTCCATTAAACCAAAGGTCTTGGAAGAATAGTTTTGGTATTGTTTGTAATACATCTCTTTGTATAGTATTCTCAACATTAACAAGTAACATTGTTTTAAATTCCATAAAAAATCAAGGGTTCCCTTCTCTTTTGAATGCTTGGCTCTCTGCTTTTCTGAAACCTTTAATCTGCCAGACCAAATCTGTGTTAATCAAATATAAATCATCTTGTAATTGCATATTCTCTGACTTGACAAATGAAAAATAATAATCATCTCCACACATTAATTCCTTCTCCTTCAATCAATTAACATTTAACTTTGTCTTTTAACTTTAATCTTTTGCACAGATATTCTATCTGTAATGTGTGGTACAACATTAACTAAAACTTTCGAACTACTCGCTTAATAATTATTTCAACTTTAGCAGATGGACTTAATGTTTTTGTTGGTTCATCTGAGCCAAATGTAAATATTATGAACTAGTCTTCTCTATCCATTTGTAGACATAATCATTTGCTAATTGTAGACTTATATAGCTAAATAGCCAACCACTATATAGCAGAAGCCTACAAATTTTCTCCAGTGTTTGACTGCTTATCGTCCCCGTGGCAGTCTGCAAATTTCTTGGGACAAAGAGCTCTATTGTGAGTGCCATTGCAATGGTAACACCTTTTTCTCATTTCACATTCCTTGAAGTAATGTCCATTTTTAAAACATAAGTGGCATCTAGCTCCCAATTGTTTCTTTCTAGTATTTAAGGTTGGGTAGTTTTTGCATAAATCATTAAAATGATACTCTTCACAGAATATACAGCTATTTCTAAAGCGCTTAATTGCTATATCAGATTTCTTAGCTTCAGTGAGAAGTTCGTGCTTCTTGCCTCGTTTGTTTTCACAATATGGAACTTTAGGTTTTGAAGAAAATGATCTTTTCTTCTCTCCAACAAACAAAGCTTCAGTCGTAGACATCTCTTTTTCGGTCATACTGGAAGATTCTCCATATTTGAAAGCAGTTTTCTTAGATAGTTCCATAGCCGTAATTATTAGCTCTAGTTGTTCCCTGATAGCTTTTACTGAATCATCTCCTTTCAAGGTCAGGTTTAGTTCATATATGATTTTCTCCGGGAACTTACTCAAAATAGTGAATCTTAAGTGGTTATTTCCAATATCTTCTCCTAGTGCTTGTAATATTCTTAGAATCTTTTCAATATTGTTTAATATCTTTCGATATTCTTCAACTGATGATCCAGTATCTTTAAGATTATGAAGTTCTTCATAATGTGAATCAATTAATATCTTTTTATTTCCAAACCGTCTTTTTAAAGTATCAACAGCAATCTTATAATTTTGAGTATTAGTACCTAAACCTTGAACAGCCTCTAGTGCAGTGCCTTGAAGTGATGAGATGAGGTAGGAAAGCTTTTCCACATCTGGTAAGGTTTTCGTATCAACACTAGCTTCAAATTGGTCCCAGAAGTCATACCATTTTAATATATCTCCACTAAACATAGGAAGAGAAAGTTTAGGTAATTTTGTTTGTATGGTTTCTCCATGAGAATTCACCGATCTCAATATGGTATCCAAGTTGATAATTATCTCTTCTGCCTTGAGCTGAAGGTCTGTATTTTCCCTCACTAAATCCTGAGAAATATCAGTGCTTTGTTGTATGTAGATGTGTACTTCTTCCTGAATTTTATTTGTCAGGATTTTTAACTGAGCTCTACTTCTATTTAATTCTTCTAATGTTACACCACTTGTCTGTGATCGCTCACATGTTTCAATTGATTGATTTACAGCTTCATTCAGCCTTGTTTGTAACAGCGTCAAGCGTAGAAGTAGAGCTTCATTCATGATGCAATTCTGAAATTTTTGAGAATCTACTTGTATTCAATTCATAAACAAATTAATTGTAATCTATAACCATATAGGGTTAAGATTTACAGCTAAGATCTAAAATGACATTTGGTTTATGTTCATATCCATATCACACCAGCTTTCCTCTATAAACCAAAACATTTTGATCCAATCGCGTCATACATATACGTACGGAATACAATTTAGCAAATTGTTCCATCTCGCTGTTGTTGACAATAAGCAATATCTGTTGTTTGAATAGTCATATAATATAATAATTCCACTGCTACTCTTTGATTCAAAATAAATCAGATACGATTTGCTAAACCCAGCAGAACATGAAATTTTACCAACTAACATATTTGTTAGATAGACTTACTTTTTTCTTACCTATTATATTCGTAGGGTAAGTATTTTACGCCTCGCGTTATTGTAGCTCGAACTTCGGGCCCGGGGATCGACGGTACCAATAAGAAAACTGGCGACAGGGCTCCAAGTATGTGCGGCTGACCCGAAACACCGCTGATAGAAACTTTTCTCTTTCTAATTACGATCCACACAAACAAAGCAATAAGTAAATCTCACTTTTACACACATTCCACTTCAGTATTTCTCGTTTTTCAGAACTTTTCGAAAATTACAATCACACCGTAATCTTTTTTCCGGAAACGGACGCGGGAATATCACTGTATAATACGGCCAATTACAATTTTAACGCTATTGTGTTCATGTTCTATAAACCTCACAGTATTCCATACATGGTAGGATAATACTTTTGTTTTTATATGTATTATATTTTGCGGCCGTGGGTACTAGCTGTCATCACAAAAGATGATATTCTCGTTAGATTGAATGTTCGACTGGGAACACTCCCGATGTAAAAACGGAACGCAACATCAAAACAAAAATCGTCATTATGTTTATTAGGAAAGTAATAAAACCAATTCTAGTTGTCTTTTATTCATTTTATTATTATTCCATAGACTTGTCGGCAAACATGCAGCAACCTCATGTCAATATAAGGAGCTGAAATCAATATTGTAATCAAAATAATTAAAAATGAACCACCTCGTCAACGTAAAATGAAGCTGTCACCTCATCTCTTGTCCTGTCTCTGTAACAATGTCTTTTCACTGATCTCAACATAAAATTATAATCTCTTTATCTCTGTGCCCGTTCTCTTGTGGGTGAGCACTCAGAACTGGCCAAGTTAAGATTTATAACATGGTTTCGGTTCCCAACTTAATGGGTTAATGCACCTTGACCTTGGTCTCCCCAACTTAATTGGGGTCTGACCAACTTGATAATCATTAACATGGCCACAGCTCTCTACTCATGAGTCAAACAATAGTCTACCTGAACTAGTTCAGGTTGACAGCTCTATCATTGAAGGGACACTGAGATGACAGACCTCCCGAAGACAAAAGAAAAGTGCAGTTCTTATGGTATTTTTTTTTTTTTTTTACTGTGATTTATTTTAACTTTCTTGCTTATGTACTACATTCTTTATTTCATGATTAGACCGAGCACCTCCACCATAATGTCGCGGGCACCGGATCCAACTATCGATAAAATAAATATGTAATATAGCAACACTGATCCACCACTATGGAAATCATATGATGTAACCTCAAAACTCTGTAACTCTTAACTTTATTACCGAACTCTCTATCGGTACTAAGTCGACACTCTGTTGTCTTCATCAAGAGCCGCGCTCATCGCGGTACAGGGCTTCCCTGTTTTGCTTCTCTCGATTAACCTGAGCACCAGCCAGTAGGATCCTCCGATCCCCTCGATGAGCCTCCACACACACCCCTACAGCTCTTCCCTTCCACCATACTCTCGGTGCTCAGGACTCTCAAATGCCCCTCTCATAACCTCAGTATGAGAGGCGGCCTTCATACAGCTCTATAGTCTCTCTAGTTAGACTATAATCAAGGTTACTCAATCGCACGACCACCACAACAGTGGGTCAGTGTCGTCTCTCTATTTCTAGTAAGCAGTTGTGTAATAAAGGACTTACCTAGGCCTTGTACAGTGTACTTCACTCTTGCACCACAACTAGACACTTATGCACACCATTACACCAAGCAAAACCTTACATCTTGCTTGCTCGACTTCTCTTCTCCACCTCCAATTTCCACTTGTCAAAAGCCTAAAAGTCCCGCCAAACCATAGACAATTTCTTAGAGCAACTAATACAATAGACTTTGATGGAGATCGCGATGAAATCCGCGACACATATAACCACAATTATTTACAAATAAATACCAACATTTAAATTCGTTTTGACAAAAAGATGAAGACAACCGTACCCCAGGAGATACTGTCTGAGCTATTTCTGGGTGATTATTATGGCTCATTGTTTCCATTTATACCTAGGAGAACATAGTTACTAAACTAATTGTGTATTTACAAACCATAGATATAAAGACAATTACATTATTATACAAAACTAATGTAAATTAAATAGAGTATAGAAAAGCTACTTAATATTTACACAAAGTGTAAAATAATTGGTCCTTGCGGTAGCGTGCCCAAGATGCTGGCCGTATTTCCTCGCAGAATTTAGCATTTTCCAGATTTCATGTACGAATCTCATTTTCGACCATGATTATCACTTGCTGAACGGCGAAGGAAAACATCCTGAGGAAAACGGCATGTCTGGAGAACCCCTCGGAAGATGTGTGAAGTCCGCCAACCCGCGCTGGGCCGTGGTGGGCCTAATCCCCCTCGCATTGGAGGCGACCGTCTCCCGCATTGGGGCTTTTTAAAAGGGCTTATATAATACCGGCCCTTTCATTATATTTATGTTTAGCATTAAATATGAAAGTTCGTCCCTAATAGAGACCAGTAGGGTAAGGAGGATCTTCTATTATAATTGTAACGTCTTCAGGAAAATATGCTGTCACTGTCATACTTACTTACGAAATCTGTGGTGTGAGAGGGACGTTACCGAAACGGTACGTTGTTGTTGTTCGGTGTTGCCATTCATGGATGGCGGGTCAGATCAGCTGCGCTGCATGTGCCTAGTGAATGTAGCGCCTCGATCTACTGCCGCCTTCCTACCTAGGCAAGTATGCTCCATCGTAGATCTCATCATCACTTAACATCAGGTGAGATCGAGATCAAATACTTGCCTATAATGTAATAAAAAAAAAAAACCTAAAAAAGATTGTGCAAGATACTGTTGTTTTAATACCCCATTTTGATTATCGTAAGTAAATTTTAGGCTTGAAGGATGCAAAATAATAAAGCTGCAATATCAATTAAAACTCGATATGCACAAGTGCGCTTGTCACTGCAACGAGTCCGGTATCGCGCGGAGCATTGTGTGGTGTTCGCGTGGTTAACGATACATTGCTCGCTCAAAAATTACAATATTTGTAACCCATGACATACGATATAAATGATTATACACGCATTAAATGCACGTAACGGCCTACGCCCGAGCTACGGACTCGGTGTAGAGCATTAAAAAAACCCACTAACATTGACTAGATAGACTTTTAGTGGCCTTACGAAGGTGAAGTGTGTTCAACATTTCTCCATTCGCAACCGAAACCTGCCGAGAAAGTCGGCCATGTTGGTAATATTTAAGGAAATAACATTGACAAAGTTCTGTGAACCGTGGAACGGAAATAAATCCGTTCTCGGCTGTGACTTCTATATAAGTATGTACGGGGATCGACCCCAGTCGGTTGTACGGTACCCATAACACAAGCGTTGCTTAGTCTGGGACCGTACATTTGGTGTGTTTATCTCACAGATATCGTGATCTGTGGTTTATCTGCACATCTTTAGAAAGATGGAATGGCCGAACCAGAGTTAAATGTAAGAGAATGGAATGTCAATCTCCTACTTCTAACTCCCTCCGTTACAGACGCTGACTTGATCGTCTATAAGGGATAAACAACCCATCGTACTTGCTAATATCTCTGGTACAGAGCTAGACCGACCCCCTCCACCCTCCCCCATTAGGAGGAGTTCCTGGCTACGGCCTTGCCACCACATTCCTCATATTGTCCACTCGCGGCCCTCCACACATTAATTCCCATTGCACACCTGAACGCGGTGGAGATATTAAGATATATTGTGAAGGAGATTTATCAATCGTATTAATAAAAAAATACCACGACTGTAATTCCCGAAGGGGTAGGCAGAGGTGCACTAATGTACGCCCACATTTTGCCAGTGGTATTTTGGTCCCAATGTAATAGGGGGGGAGCGTATTGCCATTAGATATATCGGACAAGCTCCTCATCGATAAATGACGAGGATTTAGGCCTTAGTCCACCACGCTGGGCCGGTGCGGTGGTGCTGTTTGGTGAACTTCACACGACTTTCGCGATACGCGCAGGTTTCCTCACGATTTTTGCCTTCACTGTACAGCATAATATAATCGTTATTGAAAATCCGAATATCTCAAAGATGCGAGCCCGGTTTAGAACCTGCACACCTTGCTTCCAAGGCGAGCGTTCTACCAACATGACTGTCACGGCTTTTGTACAAAAATATCCATAATAATACATATTTTATACATATTATAAACACAGGTAGGTAGATTCTACCTTTTTCATGCACTATGAATAATTAATGTCAGGTCGATCTGACGTCATTTTGCGCTTGTTCCATCCTTGTCTCACTTGCAACAAAATTGTTTTTAAGATTTCCATTACGAAATGGTCGGTAGATACAGATATACCTGTTCCTCTGACGTGGTTCTATTAATATCATTGGTATTTTATCCCGAAGTCGTATTAAAAACTGGTTTGCTTGGAAAATACGCAATTATAGTACGAGTAACACAAGATAAGACACATAGCTACCTGCCCACCTACATACCTGGGCCCCAACTCTGCTAGCACAATCGATTCATAATCGAACAGCAACCGCGTAGTAACTGTCACTTTTGACAGCGATTACAGCAATAGTTTCAAATCAAATTATTGTTGCTGATTAGCTAAACATACAGGAGAGCGTTCCGGAACGCAGAAAGCGAATACAGAGGGGGAGGTCAGGGCCTCCCTCCCCCCCTTTTAAGTACGGCCAAAGTATTTTATTTTGACCAATTTCTTTGTACATTATTGAATGTACAAGAATATTTTGGTTTTTTTTTTCGTTTAGAACGAATTGTCACACAAACTCCCTCCCCCTTCCCCGAACCCTCCCGCCAAAAGCCGATTAAACAGTCAATGATCACGTTGTAGTAAGATGTGATGTGAACGTAGCTATAGGTTGTGTACATACTCAATTAGCGAACCACTTCTTGGTCATTAAAGGTACCTTAAACGGTGTTAGCCAAGTTGGTTGAACTCGTGTTGGGACTACATTAATTACTATTTTTATTATTGACTAGCTTTTAGCCGTAGATCCGTCTGTGGTACCTCGCTGAATCATAGAGCTAAGATTTTACCGTCCGTTCCAAATATCTATCTACTGTACCTCAAAGCACAACTCGCAACACTCGGCCCCAAGTCTGCTAACACAATCGATTCATAATCGAACAGCAACCGCATAGTAACTGTCACTTTTGACAGATATTGTATGGGATATCTGTCAAAAGTGACAGTTACTATGTTACCGTTCCTACATTGTTCTCACATACCTATAACAATATATTGCTCAAAAAAATTAAAAGATCTTTTAAAAAAAAATAGCATCCATGGAGTTTCTTGCCCGTTCTTCTCCATAGGAACGGCATTCCGAACGGGTGGTAAAGTAGTAGCATAATATTTTTATAACTTTTGACGATTCATAAGTACTGTACATAATGGTCTACGTGAATAAAAAATATTCTGATTCTGATTCTGATTATGCGGTTGGTGTTCGATTATGAATCGATTGTGTTAGTAGACTTGGGGCCCAGTATTGTGGTGCCATTTCCGAGCGCAAGAAACTTATCTACGTCCTTCTTAATAGACATTGATGTATGCAACAATTAACCGCCAACGCCAAATGGAGGTCACATCTAGGGTTGCCACCTTTTTTTTTGGCAGATAAAGTACATTTGTTATTATAGGTAAGAAAAAAAAGTACAAAGTATCAAAATAAAGTACAATATTTTTTCTTTATTATTATGTTTAATACTCATGATTCTGCCAACAACAAGTGTAGGTATTGGACTCAAACCGCACAAAACAAACAATAAATTGTGACAATGACTCCGACATTGTTGACATTTGAGGTTAGGTTGTGTTAAGAAATTGTTAAAAACGAGTGCTTAAGTTATGTGGCGCTATTGAGTCGCGAGATCGATTCAGCACCAACCGATCAATTAGCTTAACGAAAAAATTCTTAAACAAAACTTTTCAAAATCACAAAGCAATCAAATCATGCGAAATAAAGTATTTTCGTGTACTTTATTGTTCTCAAAAAGTATAGAGTACAATTGCCTGGAATAACGTACAATACTTTATTATAAAGTACGGGTGGCAACCCTAGCACATCCAACAGGTCTCGCGGCTTTCTTCAACGCCCCTACATGTTGAAACAAGATCTTTTAAATATTCGGTGAAAGTCGAAAATAAAAGGAATTTTTGAAACGAATTCTTAAAATTCTTGATTTGACGCCATAGCTGATTTTAATTAGGTAATATCCGGGGTCAATGGCTTGGGATGAACTGTCACATTTGACAGTTGAGGCTTGGGTCTTGCATGCTTTCTCTATTGTGACAGCACTCGTATGCAAGATTGCATTCAAGTGAATGTTCAACGAAAGACTGATAAAATATTAAGTAGATATGTTGAAGTCAAATCAGACACGCCATTTTCATATCATCATGTCACATCCATTATTTTATTTATTATGTGTATTTATTGAATGTTTTATTGCTATTAATTACTTGACATTGGCAAAATACCCGCTGAGTTGTGGGTGAGGCCATTTTCATATCCATTTTATTTCATCGCATTTCATTTCGTAAAGAAAGAAGAAGTCAGATCATGACTTTTTGGGGGGATGTTGAACAGTGAAGTTGTCAATTTTGTTTTATTTTCCGAAAAAAATGTGTTTGTGTGCACTTAAGTGTGTGTAATTCGCATTTTTGTGTTTCTATTTGGTGTTCTCAACACTCCCGTTTGTATGGAGAATATTGTCGTCCGAGTGTACAAATATCAATTAATTTATGAATTTTTAAGTACTTATTCCACAAAATAATTGGTCTGCCATAACTGCTACGTAGCGTCATGCATAAAAAAAAACAACAAACCACAGACACACGTTTACGCGTGTACATTTTTTTTAATCAATTATCACGCGCCATGTTTATTACGAGGAATACATTTTTTATTTTATTTTAAACATCGTAAGTACTTATGCGATACAGGATAGGTATTTGTAATCACGAAATGGATAAACCCAAAATGGTAGTGCTGACTCACTGGTGCATTTGACACTTCCTCATGTGAAAAATGTTTATGTAATTGTGAAAATTAGACGTTACTTGCTTATAGGTAGAGCAAAATGTAAATAGACCGGCCAAAGACTAATAAATATTTAGTGATGACAGACCAACGATCTCAAATATATTCGTAGCGGATTCGCCATTTTCATATTTTCATGTCATCATCCATTTTTTATTTATAATGTGTGGTTATTGAATTTGATATCGCTATTAAATACTTGATATTGGCAAAATATCCACTAATTTGTGGGTGAGGCCATATTTCATCTTCTTTTTTACGAAATGCCTCACCCACAACATAGCGGGTATTTTGCCAATGTCAAGTAATTAATAGCAATGACACATTATAAATAAAATAATATTTAATCTGTATGTCATCGCATTTCGTTTCGTAGTGACAGACTCACTGCTCTCGGTGCTACCGAGCAGGATTCCCGTTAGGGGCAAATTTCAGGAATGGAATGACATTTCCTATAATTTCTTTATTTGCCCTGGGTCCAGCGATGCTTAGTTCTTTTGGACTCGTACAGCTGGTGAGTTATACTCGTGTATGTGGCATCAAACGTGATCAAAGAAAACATTTTTTATTCTTCATCATGTGCTTGCCTGAACTCATATTTTTTACAAACAAAGTCAAAGTCAAAGTCAAAGTCAAATCATTTATTTCGTATAGGCCTACGGGGGCACTTACAAATTGTCATTACATTTTTTCCTTAATACTACAACCGGATCGGAACGCGACCTCAACTGAGAAGATCCGGCAAGAAACTCAGCGGGCTTGTCTTTTTTTTTATCCATTATATTTACAAAAAAATAATAATAAAAAGTAAGCTCCAGTGTGTTGCCATGCGAGGCGCACACACGCTACACTTTAACATTATAAATATTGATATTAGAGCGATCAGTCCCAGGCTGCTTTATCATCCAAATAATCCAAGATTCTGTAATAACCCTTACGACATAAATTACTTTTAACAGTTCTTTTAAACTTACTAATGGGCAAATCTCGGATTCCTTTGGGAAGTTTATTATAGAAGCGTATACATTGCCCCATAAAAGAATTATTTATTCTGTGGAGACGAGTGACATGCACGGATAGTTTGTCCTTATTACGAGTGTTAATAACATGAACATCACTCCATTTTTCAAAATTATGAATATTTTTCTTAATATACATTAGATTTTCATAAATAAATTGAGACACAACAGTTAGAATATTTATTTCTTTGAATTTATCCTTAAGGGAATCTCTAGGACCCATGCCGTAAATTGCTCGTATTGCCCTTTTCTGCAAGATGAAGATAGTATTAAGATCTGCAGAGCAACCCCAGAGCAAGATGCCATAGGACATAACGCTATGGAAATAACTGAAATAAACAATTCTAGCTGTGTCTATATCCGTTAATAGTCGAATTTTTTTAACAGCATAAGCTGCCGAACTCAGCCTACCAGATAGTTTTTTAATATGTGGACCCCATTGCAATTTAGCATCTATGGTAATACCGAGAAACACTGTTGACTCCACAAGGTCCAAATCAGTTCCATTCAATTGTAAATTGGTTCCAACTTGTCTAACATTTGGTGTTGAGAACTTTACGCATTTAGTTTTCTTCTCATTAAGGAGAAGATTATTTATAGTGAACCAATCAACAACTTTAGCGAGTGCATTGTTCACATCGTCATAATTAACTAACTGTCTCTTGAGTTTAAAAAGCAGTGAAGTGTCATCTGCAAACAATACAATCTCGTGATTATTCCCTACATAGTAGGGCAAGTCATTAATGTATATTAGGAATAAGAATGGCCCTAATATCGAACCTTGTGGAACGCCCATTGACACTAGAGAGCCGGGCGATTTTATACCATTGACATCGACCTTTTGAATCCTATTATTTAAATATGAAGTCAAGAGGTCAAGAGCCTTGTTCCTAATTCCGTAGTGGTGCAGTTTCCGGATAAGTATTTCATGATGGACGCAGTCAAAGGCCTTCGACAAGTCACAGAACACACCTAAAGCATCCTGGGAGTTCTCCCAGGCACCATAGATGTTCTTTATTAACTCCACACCCGCGTCTATAGTTGAGCGATTCCTTGTAAAACCGAATTGATTTTTATGAAAAATCTTGTGGTCATTAAAATGACATAACAACTGGTTTAATATGATTTTTTCAAATATTTTGCTTAATGTAGGTAGTATTGAAATAGGTCGAAAATTTGATGGATCAGTACTACTACCTGATTTGAACAAAGGAATCACTTTACTATGTTTCATGAGATCGGGAAATACACCACTTGCAACACAGCTATTAAATATAGCTGCTAAGTTGGGTGCAATAATATCTATAAACGCAGAAACGGTCTTTACTGAAAGCCCCCATAGGTCTGCTGTTTTTTTCACATCTAGACTTTTAAAGCTATTTACTATGTCTTTACAACTGACAACTGAAAATTTAAAAGCTGTGCTACATTCCGTTACGCTTTGTTTGAGTAGGTACTCCGCAGAATTGGAAGACGATTTTAGAGTTTTGGTTGACAACATGGGTACATTTGTAAAAAAAATCTCAAACTCAGTCGCTACTTCCAAATCCGTTTTTACATCTTTATTATTTATTACTAGCTGTTGCCCGCGACTTCGTCCGCGTGGTATTTAACAAAGACAACCGTTGACAACAGCCTGCTCGCCCATTCTGAGCCCCCGGGACGCAACGCAGGTTGCTGCTATCAAATTTAATCAGGCGCTGCGCTGCAACATTGGTTTTAATTTTTTTTGTGAGATTCTATTTTTTTTTCTAAAATAAAAGTAGCCTAAGTTACTCCTTGTTACATCAGCTATCTGCCAGTGAAATTCCCGTCAAAATCCGTCCAGCCATTTCAGAGATTACCCGGAACAAACAGACAGACAGACAGACAGACAGACAGACAGACAGACAGACAGACGGACGGACAGACAGACAGACAGACAAAAATTGTAAAAAATGTTGTTTCGGTATAGGTACCGTGTATACATCCAAATGCACTTAGTAAAAAGCGGTTATTTTAATATTACAAACAGACACTCCAATTTTATTTATATGTATAGATTAGATGAAAGTCTCTGTCACGCACTGTATTTCTACCGGATTCACTGTTGATAATGTTCCATGTCATTTTTATTTTATTTACAGAATTTGCAATCTTGTTTCGTAAATAGATCGATTTAGCGGAGGAACAGGCTCGTTTAAACAGCTTTGAATATTTTTTAACATATTCGATAAACATCGGGTTATGATTATACGATTTTTCATGGTATAAATCATATAACATCTGTCTACTTTTATAAATACCTGGAGTTGCCCATTCACTAAACCTAGCACGCTCACCAATCGATATTGTTTTAGGTGCAAACACTTTGCCAAATTCATCACTGATAAGATGGAACAGTGAGTTATACAGTACATTTGGGTCTTCGTGAGTAGGCAACCCTGGCACTTTCTGTGTTAAATTGCTTTTTAAGAGTTCAAGGCGGCTATTATTTATTGGAACAAAGCTAAACTTTTTTCTTTGGGGTTTATGATATTTACTAGGAAATACTGCTAGTTGTCCACAGTGGTCTGATTCTAAATTATTTATAATAAATTTTTCAATAGGTTTTAAGTTGGTAAATATATTATCTATACATGTGGAACTAGTGGCAGTTATCCTAGTAGGTTCCAAGAAAATGTTGTACAAATTATAAGATTTTAAAAGTAACAAAAATTTGTCCACTACCGGATTATTATCTAATAAGTTAATATTAAAGTCTCCACAGATAAGCAATGTTTTATTTGATTTAGAGATTTTAAATAAAATATCCTCCATGTACTTTTCGAAAAGCATTTATGATTAACATAAAAACATATATGTCTTAATGAATTTGATGGACCGATATTTTTTTTATGCTGTATGCTTGCTCGGAGTGGTTCTATGGTATGTTTGATGGAAATTGGTTTAAGAATGCCTAAATTAGCCCGTATCACAGCACAGCTGGCACGAATTCGTACCTTAAAAGGATTTGTCTAAGCAGTGGTCCACATGGTGGAGTGGTGACAAGACGCACGGCGAGTGTCATCCGTACACTGTGGACATTCCTTCGGTACGTACTAAGCGATTTGCTTCTACCTTCATCGTGCGAACTGACAAGGAATGGAACACGCTACACGTTGACTTCAATCTGGGTGTTTTCAAGTCGAGAGTGAACAGGTACCTTCTAGGCAAATATGCTCCATCGTAGATCATATCGTCACCATCAGGTGAGATCGAGATCAAATACTTGCCTATAATGTAATAAAAAAAACATTGATTTCTTATATTTACCCGAATACGAGTACTACACATCTGTTTCTATAAGTGTCCAAATCGATTCGATTAGATATTGTCTCGGTTCGACGACGATCTTTCTGAGCAATACTTCTTAACCGAATCGAAGATTCGATACGCTTACGTAACCGAATGGTTCGATTCGATCACTCACTGTGTTTACTGGTACATTTTATAATGCATGTTCCAATGAATAATAATATAATATAATACCAGCCCTATTAATGTCCCACTGTTGGGCACGGGCTTCCCCTCAATGCGATGGGGGTAATGCCATAGTCCACCGCGCTGGCTCAGTTCGCGTTGGCGGAGTTCATACTCCTTTCGAGGGGTTCTCTCAGACATGCAGATTTCCTCGCGATGTTTTACTTCACCGTTTAGCAAGCAAGTGATAATCACGGTTGAAAATGAGATTCGCACATAGAAATCCAAAAATTCCAGAGCAGCGAGCCGGGGATTGATCCTCGTTACCGAGGCAAGCGTTCTACCATCTGGCTATCACTGCTATAGATATTCCGATGTTCCAATTAATAACCGAACCGGAATCGATCGATTCAAGTTTTGTCGTGAGGATGTGAATCGGGGGCAGATTCTAGAAGATCTTGATTGGATTTGCAAATGCGAATTATTTGCGATATCACAAAAACAAAACATAACATTTATTTTTAAAGGCCCTGCGCTTGAGGCTTATCAATCCTGAACGATAAGCTACAAAGTTAAGAGCCACAACTCTATTAAAAGGTGGAAATAATAAAATTAAACTGCGATACGAATATATTAACGGTTGAAACGTGCAAAATTATATTTCATTTAAAAAGGCACTCTCATGTAGGTGTATTTAATTACATTTTCGGACAATGTGTCTGTGTTTGCATTGACATACCGTGTAACGATATGTTTCACAACAGACATAAATAACTATCGGTACATAGTTACAGTTCGTATGTGGGTACACCTCGTGTAGTATTGCTATTGTCATTTCAATCGTAGTTGAATCATCTCAATTTTACCTTTTATGAGTGAACTAATTGGACATCAGTTACGATCGATTATAGGTCGTGCAATGATTACTTATAATCGATCAATTTTACATAGCCATTGTCATTTTGTTGGGAACAAAATATATTTTTATTTATATCGACTTATCAAAATAATGCGCCAAAGAAGATAGGTTCAATATTATACCTTTTATGAATCACGGCGTATATATTCAACTCTAAATTTATAGAAATCTACAATGCGATTGGACAACACTCTTCTTATGATACAATGCTTCAGGTATGGTATAAAAATATGCGGTCACGTGATTTGCCCCAAACACGTCATCGACCATCTTCGACCAATGAGCGATGAGTTTCCATTGAATATTTCAACGAATGGGAGCGCTGATCGTGACATAGTCTATCGTCCAAATAGACCAGGGCCCCAAGTCTGCCAACACAATCGATTCATAAACGAAAAGCAACCGCATAGAAACTGTAACTTTTGACAGATATCCCATACAATATCTGTCAAAAGTGAAGCATATTTTTATTCCATGCTTTAAGTCAAACAATGTCGTAAGTTCGAGATTATATGACGTAATTATAATATAATAATACCAGCCCTTTTTAATGTCCCACTGCTGGGCACGGGCCTCCCCTCAATGCGTGGGGGATTACGCCATAGTCCACCACGCTGGCCCAGTGCGGGTTGGCAGACTTCACACATCTTTCGAGTGGTTTTCTCAAACATGCAGGTTTCCTCACGATGTTTTCCTTTACCGTTTAGCAAGTGATAATCGTGGTTGAAAATGAGATTCGTACATGAAATCCAGAAATCCCTCAGGTCCGAGCCGGGGTTTGATCCTGCGATCCTCGTTATCGAGGCAAGCGTTCTACCAACTTAGCTATCAGTGCTTAATTAATTAATGAAAAGGGTCAGGTTCGAACAGATTGTGGCCGGCAGACCACCTTATGTGACCTTGTGCAGGCTGCATTTAGTTGCAAGACGGGTTCCATTCATTATAAAATAACACGTTCTAGAATGTTTGTGCAGAATAACTACGAGTTTTGTTGTTTGAGGAAAAAATGGTTAGGGCAACATTTTCTGTATTCATGGAAGCATCACAGATAAAAAAAATGAAGCACAATGTTCTGTAGTTCTTTAAGTAGATCCTAATTCATTTGACACGTTATTTAATTACATTACAATTGGGAAACTCCTATTTTTTTCTTCGAATAATAATCTACTCATTAACATATTTTATTATAAATATTAAATTGTGTGCATATATACCTGTAAAGGCTATACAATCCCTATTAAAAGGTCCATGGCATTAATTTTATAGTCACCATTTAAACACAACCAGAATAAATTATAGCATTATTCCACTCCAGTAATTGTTTTGAACACACCAACTGTACGGTACCAGACTAAGCAACGTGTGTACCGCCCCTAGGTATAACTGGGACCGATCCTATTAATACGCAGACTAGGGCAAATTACCGAAAAGAGCATATCTAATATTAGCCCAACCGGGGATTGAATCTTTAACCACTGCCACACCCTGCTGGGCACGGGCCTCCCCTCAATGCGAGGGGGATTAGGCCATAGTCCACCACGCTGGCCTAATGCGGGTTGGTGGACTTCACACATCTTTCGAGGGGTTCTCTCAGACATGCAGGTTGCCTCACGATGTTTTCTTTCACCGCAAGCAGAAGCTGGTCTTAAATAAATTAACAGGTTTTATTTTTCTATTTCAGTAACCATTCCGCTGCTAAGCTTCGGGATGGTGCAAGGCTGGCTCTCACCCATGATATCAGTGCTGCAGTCCTCGGAGGGGCCCTCGCCGGAGCCCTACACCAGCTCGGATATATCCTGGAGTGCCTCCGTCACCTACATCACGGCGATCATTTTCGGAGCACCCATGGGGTGGCTAACGGATAAATATGGACGAAAAGTCATGACGCTGTTGACTACGCTGTCACTTATTGTAAGTGTCTAATCCCCCTTATATTATAAAGTAGCTGCGCCCCGCGGTGTTACCCGCGATTAATAAGTATGACCCTTAGTCATTTTCTACGCTAAACTACCACTACCTATGCCAAAAATCATGTCAATCCTTTGCCCTATGAAAATTTAAAACAAATCTATCCCACGGGACCCATACATTTTACCGGGACAAAAAGTAGCCTATGTGCTATTCCAGACTATAATCTATGTTGAAGGGACATACTTTTTAATCGCGGGTAACACCATGAAGCGCAGCTAGTACATAATAAAACCGACTAAAATCCTCTATAGGTTGATGTAGAAGGGGAATACGTACTCAACCTTGAACCTGCGCCTCTTCACACAGAAGACAGAACTTTAATATTTTGTTTTATGTTTACAAAGCGATGGCTCTACTATCACTGTCTTAGCTATAACTCACCTTTCAAAAGTAGGAAATCACTAAACCTCAAGTTGAGAGAACAAAAAATCTGTGAGACCATCCAATGGTTCACTAATAATAATAGCTAAATAGTACCTGCTTTATTTATCAGCGTTGTTTTCTGCAACTGAGTTTATTAGAGGGCAAGCGAGCTCGCACAAAAACATTGTATCTTAATACAATGCGATGCAAAAACACGGTACAAAAAATATACAACGGATCTCATAGTTTTAGTGCTATTAAATTAGAGTTTTATTTTATTACTAGACGCCGGTGTTGTTGGTAGTGGCTCAACTCTCTGTAATGAGGGTCCAGGGTTCGAGCCACGGAAGGGTCAAACAATATATGATGACTATGAATGTTTGTACCTACCCATGTTTTCGTGCACCGTTTCATCCAGAAATCTTAGAAGTGCGAGCTGGGGTTTGAAGCTGCGATCCTCGTTACCGAGGCAAGCGTTCTACCGATTTGGCTATCACTGCATTTTTTTTATTCGTGACACTGTAAGGTTATTGACATATTTAAGATACTAAGTCTACGTTTTTTTTAACCTATATCGACCGACTGCTGATCAAAGGGAGACCTTCACAGCCATAACTATTAAGGCTATTATAATACCAGCCTTTTGATGTCCCACTGTTGGGCGCGGGCCTACCCTCAATGCGAGGAGGATTAGGCCATAGTCCACCACGCTGGCCCAGTGCGGGTCGGCGGACTTCACACGTCTTTCGAAAGGTTCTCTCAGACACGCAGTTTTCCTCGCGATGTTTTCCTTCACAGTTTAGCAAGTGATAATCGTGGTTGAAAATGAGATTCGCACACGAAATTAAGAAATCCCAGAGGTGCGAGCCGGGGTTTGAACCTGCGATCCTCGTTACCGAGGCAAGCGTTCTACCAACTTGGCTATCACTGCTTAAGGTTATTAGCTTTTTTTAATGAACCCCATCTCTATTAGGGTTATCCCAACGGTAATCACAAAAGAACATGCGACTCGGTACACCAGTTTTTATTGCTCTTCAATGAAACCATTGTATTGCTGTTTTTTATCACGAAAACAGTTCGCTCCTCGGTTTTTCTTAGTTGCTACAGTAGATTGAGTGATCAGATGTCATTTGCGAAAGAATCGTGCGCAAATAATAATAATAATATCGCCAGGCGAACACACCAACTATACGGTCCTACACTAAACAACGCTTGTGTTATAGCTACCGTGCAATGGACCGGGGCGAACCCAATATATAATCCCACTTACATTATAAATTTGAAAGTGTGGATGGATGGATAGATGTTTGTTACTCAATCACGCCAGAACGGCTGAACGGATCTGGATAAAATTTGGCAAATAGATTATAGTCTGGAATAGCACATAGGCTACTTTTTATCTCGGTAAAATGTATGGTTCCCGTGGGATAGATTTGTTAGAATTTTTCATAGAGCAAAGGTTCGACATGATTTTTTGCATAGGTGTCATACTTAGGCTAATTTGTATCCCGAAAAAATGCACAGGGATACAGAAAAGTACATAGAGGAAAAAGACATACTTTTTAACCGCGGGGCGCAGCTATTACAATTATTACAAAAATGCATAAAACTAAATCATGGCTAAGTATGTTAGTAAATATTTATTTTATACTTAATTCAAATCAGCTAAGGTCTCTTTTTAATAACACGTTGTATATATATATTCATTTTGTACTAGATACCTACTGGTTAAGGTCAGTCGGTGTGATCTTATGAACCCACAGTTCAAAGACCTCGTTAGGAAAAATATTTCTTTTTATACCGCGTCGGCAATGTTGGGTACATGTAAAAACATTTTTTAAACAGCCGTGATCATTGGCATAACCCACGCTATGAAAAACAAACTAGATAAAAAAATCGCGGCGTATACTCACCAGGTGAATACGCTGATGTTGAAATACCAAACTAAGTAGGTACTTAGTATCTGACGCTTGAGTGCCTACCATACAATAGACTGAGTACTATCATACTATCTATCAATCCGCCGAAAGACGTCCACTGCTGGACATAGGCCTCCACCAATCATTTCCACACATCACGGTCCTCCGCCACTCGCATCCACCGGCTTCCTGCGTGTGATATCATCGATCCACCTTGTGGGGGGCTGTGCTAAACTACGTCTTCCGGTTCGTGGTTGCCATTCTAGAACCTTTCTGCCCCAACGGCCATCGGTTCTGCGAGCTATGTGCCGCCCACTGCGACTTCAACTTTGAAATTCTTTGAACTATGTCGGTTACTTTAGTTCGTCTACGGATCTTCTTACTGCTTACCCCCAGAATAGCACTCACCATTGCGCGTTGAGCGACGTTGAGCCTTGTTATCATACTATCCATGGCGTACTCAAACGATTCTCAAATTACGTTAGTGAAAAATTCATGATAACAAAGACTCAAGCAGCTAATGCTTCTATGGGTGCCGTGCGTTGTCTGTCTGTCAGTGATAAGGGTTGTATGTAGATTCCACGGGTCATTTCATATTTTATAATCAAAATTAGAATATTTGTATTCGTGTAAACCATTCAGTATACTCGTATAACTTATAAATCGTCAAAATTGTTACAAATACAATTGTTCCTATGGAGGCGAACGGGCAAGAAACTGCATCGTTGGTCTTTTTAAAAAGATGTTTCACATTTTATGTGAGAACGATGTAGGAACGGCAAGGCAGCCTCGAGTAGCTGGTAGCTTAGTATACATAATTTATTCCGTACTTAATTGGCATTGAATCCTAATGCCCCAGATAAAAAAAGTGATAATTATTTTATCGTCGAGAAAGGCAGGAAAAGAGGCAATGCCGTCTCAACTCAGGAAGGAAGTGTAGATCAATACACTGCCTTTTTGTCAGCTCCCTTCATGGTCCAAGAGCTATGAATAGCGGCTGTGGCTTTGTTGTTAAAATAAACAATATCTGCCTCTCCGTAATTGATACATTGAAGAAGGTACGGGTGTTGAGATCCGGCTGTTTTTGTGCTGAAAAAAATTGTATGGCTTTAATTATTTCTTATTAACGTGAAATGAATCTAGTTTACGGGTTTTTTTTCACGCTTTGGTTTATTTTTTTGGGTAATCTATGTCCGTAGTTTATCTCGCTTTTATTATTCAAATAAATTACTTGTAATGTTAGGGGTGTATTGTATATTTGTAAGAAGCATTGTAGTTTGACGGTCTGATTAGCGCATTGGTAGTTACCCTGCTTTCTGTGCCGAGGGCCCCGGAATCGAATCCTGTTAGGGACAATCATTGTGTGATAAGCACGAATGTTTATACCCAAGTCATGGATGTTTAATAGTTATATAGTAAATATATATATAGTAATATATACTGGGTTCACCCCCAAACCATTATCCGGTACCTATAATACAAGCGTTGCTTAGTATGGGACCATTGGTGTGTTTGTCTGGCGATATTTACTTTAGCTTTAGAGTTTTAGACTTGGATTTGGAGTAACTGATAGTTGAAAGTGTAAAGTTTGTGTCCGCTAGGATCGCTGCTGTGACGAAACATTCGATCTATTGATCTGCGCTTGAAGCTACCAAAACTCGTACTAATTGCACCTTCTACCTAATATGAGAATATTATAACAACTGAACAAAGTTCTCTATTGAGGGTATATTTACATTGCAAACATAGAGTATACGAAGCGAATGTAGAGAACGTAACATAACATATGTAGTATGTATGTATAGTGTAGGTATCCTTCTACGTGTGTGGGCCCCGTATGTCCGGTGAAGATGACGACTCCTGAGGAGGACGGTGGCGGGCGTGGCTCCCCGCCGCCGTGCGCAGCGAGGGCGCAGGGGGAGCCAACATCTGCTCCCCCGAGACGGGCCCCCCATAAGGGGGCGAGGCACAAGAGGTGCACCGGTGCGTTCCGTTTGGAGATCCCGGAGCCCCTCCAACATGTGTCGAAGGCGGCCACCGGGGGGGTTTTAGTGGGTAAGAATCCCACATAACCCGGCCCTCTCCCACACAGAGGCCGGGTATCTACTGAAGATTTCCCCCCCGACAACAAAAAAAAAAGGTATCCTTCTACGTAATATATTACTTATTTAAGCACACCCTTCTAAGTACATAGATACATTAATGTATATTAACCAAATAGAACAGTATATAAGCTGCTGAATATATACCGCATAGCTATTTGCGATGTGAAAATGACATCATTTCTTGTACATCCAGTAACTATAGGCATCACATAAATGCCTAAAATGTCAATTTTGCCACAATTTTGTAAATATTGATTGGATCAATTTGAGGATCCACATACGTAAGTACTCGTAAGAGTTAGCTTTGGATATGTCGTAGTCGGCGTTTGACCTGGTGTTGCTTGCTCATAAATAAAATGAGCAAACTTATTAAATTAAGATTTACCGGTCAGGTTTAATCAGATGAGCAGGTGTCCACAAGAATGTTATCCTTTTGCGTTTAGCAAGAGATTGTGATTGGAAAAATTGGTTGGTGGGGAATGTGAGGCTTGAACCTGCGACACCACTTCCAATGCTAGCGTTCTACCAAATTCTATATATAAGCCAAGTTGGTAGATCGCTCGCCTCGGTAACGAGGAACGCAAGTTCAAACCCCGGCTCGCACTGGGATTTCATGTGCGAATCTCATTTTCAACCACGATTATCACTTGCTAAACGGTGAAGGAAAACATCGTGAGGAAACCTGCATGTCTGAGAGTACCCTTCGAAAGATGTGTGAAGTGCGCCAACCCTGACTGGGGCAGCATGGTGGACTATGGCCCAATCGCCCTCGCATTGAAGGGAGGCGCGTGCCCAGCAGTGGGACTAAAAGGGCTGGTATTATTATAAACTAGGTACCTTATACTGGTGGCTATCTGTAGATGTTAAACATGTAATTCAATAAAGATAGCAAGCGTGCCCTCGTTATCACCTTAAAAGCAATAAAAGGAAACGGCGATGACGTCACACGAAGGTGTTCGAATGTGTGCTGTTTTGGGCTAAACCTGTTCATTTATGGCATTGTATTGATAGGTATTTAACATTTTTTCCTGACGTCACAGCTCAAAATTATACCAACCTACCTATGTCTGGACTGTTTATATTGTTTCTGCTCGGAATCGGAATCTATAAGCGTTTGTAGTATCGTGACTTTTAGAGGTGTATAGTTTTTTTTTTTTCGCATAACGTAATCATGTGTTTTAAATTGTATATGTATGCCATTAAAAAACACCTCTTGGCGCAGTCGGGATAAAAAAATGTCTTTTATGCTAAATGGTTATGGTTCAGTATAGGGCGTAGCCAGGAATTCACTTCTATGTCGATCTTTGGACCAAAGACAATAACCTACAACAACAACAATCCGAAGAGTCGAAAATATTTAAAAATGTACCCATGCATATAACGTAGGATTATCTAAGGCATTTCAGGGGGTTGGGGGGTTGGAACCCTCAAGCCCCCCCCCCTGACTAGTGCCTTGGTCCAGTGATTGTGCGTAATATAGTCACGACGTCATGAAAATTACAAATAATGGGGTACCTCATACTTTTCTAATGTTAAGTCCAGTAGCGACTTTAACAGTCAGGATTCATCAAAAATCTAAAGCGGCCCAAGTCAAAAAGTCGCCACTGTGCTTGTTGTTTTTTCTTTTTAGTTTTTATTTCAAGTCAGTCAGTTTTTACGCAGTAGTCTTTATATTTTTATTTTTTTTTATTAGCCGTTTTCGTGTTCGACGAATTTTGAAGACATTTTTTATTCTTTTCTTTTATGAATGCAATTGAAATCTCCCGTCTTTTGTATATTACAGACGCGTTCTGGCACCATGACATTGTCTGACAGCATAATTAATTTTAAGCAAGCACCTGTTTAAATAACATTACTTACATACAAACATAAAACATATAAACAAATATGCGAAGACAATACGAATGAATATTCAACTTTCATGTACTTTCGTGAACAGCGTTTAATAAAAAAATACATACCTACCTACCTCTGAAACCTCTCCTCTTATATTACTGATATAAAGTAAAATATGCTACCCAGTTTGTATATTATACGAGTATATAGAACCCCTCGAAAGATGTGTGAAGTCCGCCAACCCGCACTGGGCCAGCGTGGTGGAATTTTCTAATTCCGTTTCCGAACTCGATTTCGAATTATTAAAAAAAAACACTTACCGGCTGGTTTATTATCCCTGACGTTACGACTAAGTATAGCCAGCGCTTGCTAGGCCAGTAAGACTCAGTCTACATGCTCGAATTAACCACCCGACCGAAAAAGACAGAGCTATATGAAAAACAGGGTTGCACAGCCAACCGCTACTTACCTACCGTCATTACTGCGCCAGCCTGTCACTCAGTACGAGGCCTTATGACAATAAGACTCAATTTTGTCCCTTTATGTACGCAATCATAGTACAAGATATCTTATTAAAAGTTCTTGTCCACAGATATACTGGCAGATTAAGCTTCTAAGTCTTCAACCCTGGGCCCTGATCCTGGCGCGAGCGGTCGCCGGCATCCCATGCTCGTCCTGCTACATCGTGCTACCCATTTACCTGAAGGAGATCAGTGACATCGACCTGAGAGGGGCGCTGGGGTCTTTACTGATATTGAACAGGTATGTGCATGGGCTTCATAATAGTTATTCACGGGAACGGCCTAGGCCGAGCTAGGCCCGGATACAGGATTTCGTTCAAGAGCAGTTTTGTTGGTGGGAGGGTGTGATTTTCGAAAATGCGACGAACGCACTTGACGAAACTTTAAGGATTCCTTGTTTGACTACAGAATCATGAAAAAAAATCGAAACTATTTAAAAAAAAATTGTATTCTTTTGGTATTCGTCAAAATAAAGTGCTACGGTCGTGAGTCTGGGGGGGCAAGTGCACCAATTGACCATATATATCTGAGCTCACATACTGCGATCTGCATCATTGATAGAACTAGGCGATACCTGGCGGAAATCCATTGTTAAACAAATGGGGGAAGACGAACCCACCACTGACCCTCGGCTTGTCAACTTTTCCAATTATAAACCTAACGAGTTTGATCGATAAATAAAGAAGCTAGCAACATTTCATATCTGTATCGATAAACATCACCGAAATGAGCACACACAGACTATAAGACTCAGGGTTTGACGACATTCATAAATATATAAGTAACTACAATTATCCAATTATCCATACATTTGTCATTAATTAACTATAAATAGACACAAACAAACATTTTAAAATAGATACCCCAGAGTGACCTTACATAAGAAGCCACTTATGTAACAAAACACGTATTATGGTCAAGACTGTTCGTTGCCTTCTCCAATTTACATACTAACATGTTTATTATGTACGTGGATAACACCATTTGCATTGATCTAGGTAGAGTACCTATTAGATAGATTGAATTATCCAGTGTTTATAGACAATGCTATGCGATTATATATTAGGGAGGTAGGTACTTGGAAATCGAGTACTGAGGCACTAAGTTATATATTAGGGAGGTAGGTACTTGGAAATCGAGTACTGAGGCACTATGTTATATATTAGGGAGGTAGGTACTTGGAAATCGAGAACTCAGGCACTACGTTATATATTAGGGGGGTAGGTACTTGGAAATCGAGTACTGAGGCACTACGTTATATATTAGGGAGGTAGGTACTTGGAAATCGAGCACTGAGGCACTACGTCTTTGTTGCCTATGACAACCATGTTGTATACGATTGCAGTTAATTTACCTAAGCACCTTACTTAGCGGTAATGTTTTCGTGTAATTTCTAAACACGATTTACGAATAATAACACACGCTACACTTAAATAAAGCTGGGCCTAATTCGCACGAAATAATCTTTGATGTTTTTTTCTCACAGTAAGATGTGTATTCCGACCATAGTCGTGTACGTCAAGTGCGAGATTATTCGTAAGCTAACCGTATACTTTATAGTCTACCGTATTTAGACATTTTGTATGGAGAGTTGAAAGTTTTAAATACCGTCCGCTAGAGGCGCTTTTCAATTCTCCATACAAAATATCTAAGTACAGTAGACTATAAAGTATACAGTTAGCTCGCATTTGACGTGCAGGACATCTTTCGAGAACTGCTTCGGTTCTTTCAAACCCGCAGGACGCTGCGCAAATTTTCTTCGTTATAGCCATGATAGAGCATTTTAGTCGTACATTAATTCTAGATAGCCCAGACGTCCGACCTATGTTCCTTGGGATAAGGCGAGCCTACAACTCAATTGTCTATACAGCTATGTTTGCCTGACCCACGCAAACATCTATTCTACTCTATTGCTTGATCGTCACTAGTTACAGTGCGACACTACGCTACTATAAAGCTTAAAAATAATAATTTAAGGGGTCTATTGGCAGGCTCTGGTCATATTCTCGAAAGGCAACCCAAGGGCTGGGCATTTCCTCGTTCAGTGAGTAGTTTTGGCAATTCAGCGAGGAAATGCGGCCAGCATCTCGGGCACGCTACCGCATGGGCCAAAATTTTTAAACTTTCTAGCTTTTCTATACTCTTTTTAATATATAATACATTGTAATTATTTATGTTATTTTCTTGATAATTATTGTACATATTGTTTTATTAAATTTTCCAATAAATAAACTGTAACTCGTTTAAAAATAACACTACTCGCTAAGTGCCCGGCGAAACTCTGTAGGTACTATCTCGCTTTCTCGAAGAAAAATAGAAAAGGTATATAAACATATATTTCAAACACAAACTTGATCGTTATCACGTACTTGTTAAGCTCTTAAAATACCTATTATTGGAATCAAGTCTAATCAGCTCACAAGTTTAGGACCAACTAGTATTTAAACTCTCCGTGGTGCCTTACACCTGGAATTAGTCCAGCTGTAAGAGTCTTACTTCTGTGGAAACTTGTCTATCAGATCTTTTTTGTCTCCCGCTTTGCAATGGAGGGAAGTGGAAAATTTTCTTCCAACCCCTCCTATTTTTATCTTTCGATTAATTTCGTGCGGGTTCCAAGACAACTTAACTTTATCCCGGGACTCGCCGAGGGTCAAACCTCGGTGTCTTCATTGGACACCACTGTAGCAGTGGTGGGAGTGGGTGGCGGGCCTAGTCCCAAAAAAAAACCTCTTAAAATGTTTTAAACTATTTTTGTTAATCCCTATATATAGGATGAAATAGGAATCATTATCAATATTTTAAACTATAACTTTATGCATGCATGAAAAAACAAAACTAATCGATTGCACAGAGATCACAAAGTTACATAGAGTACATTAATGATTGCTCAGCTGAACAAATAAATTAAAAATATCCGTTAATAGGTCATGGGGAACTCCGTCATCTACAATTTTAAAATAGGTAAATATGCTACTATACATTGAAATAAAATTAATTCTTCGGAATTTATCGCGTTTATTTTATGTTTTTACGATCTCGACGTTTCGGCCGCTTTACAGCAACCATGGTCACGGGAGGACTGAGGTGGTCGATGTCCTAGTGCCATAGTTAGAACTGGAGTACCCTCATATTTAGTTGTTGCTTGCGGTCTGATCTACGCAGAAAGTGCTCACAGTGTCTTGAGGTCTTGCAGTTAGTTTTATTTCAATGAGTAGTATTCGCGTAAATATAAGAAATCAATATATACTACTATAATTAAAATTTGTCGGTTTATTTCAAACAGTTTTATTCCAATGCAGATTCAAATAATTTTCAATGTACAGACTAACCCAGTTACATCTAAATTGAAATTAATGTAATAATACCAGCCCTTTTTAATGTTGGGCCCACTGCTGAACACGGGCCTCCCCTCAATACGAGGGGGATAACGCCATAGTCCACCACGCTGGCCCAGTGCGGTTTGGCGGACTTCACACATGTTTCGAGGGGTTCTCTCAGACATGCAGGTTTTGACGATGTTTTCCTTCACTGTTTAGCAAGTGATAATCATGGTTGAAAATGAGACTCGCACATGAAATCTAGAATCCCAGAAGTGCATGGCCGAGTTTGAACCTGCAATCCTCGTTACCGTGGCAAGCGTATTACCAACTTGGCTATCACTGCACTGAAATTAGTATGATATGAATTGGCTTAGTTCTATTTCCCTTCAGCTCAGGGCAACGCGTACGTTCGGCTCCTAGTGCCTCCTAGTACCAGTCCTAGTAGTAGTCTTAGAAGTAGTAGTGCCTAGTGATCCTTTGAGTCATCCTCGCATTCGTAATCTCAGGAACATCGGCTACCTGACCAGCTACGTGTGCGCCGATCTGCTGAGCGTCGGCGCGATGCTGTGGCTCGGCCTGCTGGTGCCCACCGTCGTCTTCTTCCTGTTCTTCCTGATGCCGGAGACCCCCGAGTTCCTGGTCAAACAAGGAAAGATTGATGTGAGTTACTTTGAAAAAAATAAAATCTTGCTTCGGACTATATAAGCTATAGCTTGCTTTAGCTCCGTTGTACAGCTTTTTCGCAAAGGTTAGAGAAGTATACTAACATTTAAGATTCTTTAGCGCATTTGAAATTAATATTCGAATTCAGAATTGAGGAGGAATTAAAAAAAACCATTTGGTTCCCAACTAAATGGCAACTGTTATTTTAGTGAGAATTTTTAAATAGGCATTTCGAAATTCTGACTTCACATATTTTGATTTCTTATCGCATCGCAATAAAACTCATTTTACAGATTTTATTGCGTTTATTTTATGTTTTTTTTCGTTCCCGACGTCAGTCCTGCCGTGACCGTGGTTGCTGTTAAGCAGCCGAAACGTCGGGAACGTAACACATAAAATAATCGCGTTAAAATCCGTAAAATAAGTTTTATTTCAATTCACATATTTTACTACGAATGCACTATACAAGCGCAGGCTTCAAGGTAGGTTTCAATTCTAAATCAACTCGTATTTGTGCTTATAGTACATTAAATCTTAGAGACATATTAATAAGCATATCATGATAATTAAGCAACAGATTAAGCCTGTGTATTATCTGACTGGAATAACACCCTTTACCCCAAATTCATAGAACGTTTTTGACCGGCTTTGTAATATTTATATCATTACCCCCTACCCATCGTGATGACAGTGGCGTAGCATAGGGCATTAGCAACCGTTGCGGTTTTCAAATTGCCCTCTTATTTTTGCTATTCATAATAAAAAAATGGGGCATGGTAACGACAAAAAACAAAGAAAGATTTTTTTTATTTACTTTTTTTTTCATATCTTATTTTTTTTCTCTAACCGCCTCCTGCGAAATGCCGCCTCTGATAAAGTGCTGCCCGGTGCGGACCGCACCCACCGCCCCCCCCATACTAAGCCACTGCGTGATATTAGCTATCTAGAACAAAGTTGTACAGTTCAATGTTATCAGTACGGGTTACGACGTCAGTATTGCCGTCATCATCATTCTAAATTCAAATGTACCCGTATAACATTGAAATTGTTGATTATTTTATACAGCGACGACTTAATTGATAATATTGCAAATACGTAGCTACTTACAAATGTAACATAGGGCTACATAAATTCAGCAGCCGCTGGCAAATAATAGTTATTTAAAAAACAAAAACCTTGAAGTGATTTCGACTCAAAAACTACTTAATTGCAATTATATAAATATCATAAGGTCTGCATATTTACAGTTATATAAGGTGTAACAAAAACAGTTATAAAATTAGAAAGATAATATTACAAAAGAAATAAATCAAATTATTAGTCATTTAAAAACTGACCCTGTACTTAGCGCTCGGCCAAACGCTAATGGGTCGCCTTGCTATAATTTACACAAGGAATCTTCCACTAGCGCCGTCAGTAGCAGAGCCCGTCGCCTCTCTCCAGCCTTATCGGTGTCATCATTTATGCTGTTCGCAGTACAATACTGGATAAAACGACTCTTAAAAATGCTTCACTCTTGTGCGCGGTGGTCGAATGCGAGGTTGCCACCAAACATCGTGAAAATTATAGACTCCTCTACCACTTACTATGATCCCTACACCATTATGTTGGAACCACTACGCGTGAATACTTATCTCGTCGCCAAAATATCCTATATCAAGGGATATTATAAATAATACACGTTCAATGTAGGAGACATCTTATAATCGAACAAATGAACAACGTCAGCCACAAAGGGCATCCTGTCATAGCATAGACAATAATATTAAGCATGAAGGCCATATACTACATTATATTATACATTGAAGTGCCCTATATATGTTATATGAATGAACGGTTAAAATATTTTACACTATTTTTGTTACACCTTGTATTTACGCTAAACATCGGAACACGCACCACCTACATATTAAAATTCATAATATTCAGTTCCTCATACGATTTAATATGTTAATCCAAACCATTAACATACATAATGTGTAAACATACTCCTATTTTTATATCGTTGTTAGTTATTTATTGGCGATTTTCTTTGAAAATGGCATAACAATAAAGGTCTTTATACGCTAAACGACCTACTTAACTGTTAAGTATTTAAATAAAATAAGGAATAATAATAAGATAATGTTAGCACTCAGAAATTAAGGCCAAACTAACAATAAATACAATAGGAAGTTCCTATAACGTGACGAGTTATTTATTATATTTCAATGTAAATAAATAAATATTAATCATTCAAAACGTATATCGGAAACGCTATCGGAAACATCCCGAGATGGATTTCCGCAATTGGTTTAATGCATTCTTCGTAAATGCACACCATCTTTCGGAGATCGAACTTTTTCGAACTGTCTTTTTCTTCTTTTCTTTAGGTTGGTAATAGGCTACAAAATAATGCCATTTTGGCCTAGAGTCGTGTAAAACATCTTCATTGTTGCTTTGAGTATGATGATGTTGGTAATGATGATAATGTTGTAATGAATCCCCTACACCTATAACTAAATCTGATTATACGTATCTGAAAATTTACCAGACATCTTGGGAAAACTGGAATTGTCAATATATACAATTTTATTTCAATTCCCTTCACTCGGAACACACAATGGTTAATATCCCATTAATATTGACAATTATTTATCAAAAAAATACATGATTTTGATCATAAACACAAAATTGACGACATGGCGGTTCTACTCCCGCCGAACTATAGGCTTAACAGTTGGCATTTCCTTATTCTCCTAAAAAAATAATGACGTTACCATCTTTGTTGCCAGTCAGTGCCAAGTGTACTCCTGACTTGTGCTATTGTTGGCAATATTTGCCAAAATAGCTAAGATAGTCTAGCCAATTTATCAGGACGAATACGAAATACATTGCGGAATAATTAATCATTAATATACGCCTGCCATAAATATCATAGCTCCGGTAAGAAGCAGCATTGCCTGTAAAAGTTTGGAAGGCGCATCTTTTAAGAGAACAAAATTGATTTGTTTACAGGAAGCTAAGAGTGTGTTAGCCTGGCTTCGCGGAGTGAACCCGATGGATCGAGCCGTGGAGCAGGAAGTCGATAGCCTCGTGCGTGTAGAGAAGCAGACGCAGGCTGACTCCAAGTCCATCTGGGGCATTATATGTAAGTACACCACTTAATACTTAATACTCTTATTGAAATAATACAAATTTTACGGATTTTATCGTGTGTATAAATTAAGTCCGGAAAGTGTTATTAAGTTAGGGGATTCATTCCATCATCTTAATCATCATCGTCATAGATATTTATATGAAACATAAAACAACGATGAGGAGTTGATGACTGCTGAATACTGTCTACTGATGCTGGATCGAGGAATCATGTTTAAATCAAGATTCGTGTTCTCTTGGTACCCCCTGCCTTCCCATAACCATGGCCGCTACCGTGACCACGAAAAGAAGGGCTGCCTGGGACTAGGGGCTAGGGGGCTGGGACTAGGGGGGGGGGGGGGGGTTTGCCATAGTCACCGCGCCTGGCAACGACGAATTGGTGACCGCAGTGTGTTGTTGATTATACACGGGGGGGGGGGGGACGACGACGACGACGACGCTGCTGCCCGTCCCCTAATTTGTCCCTTAGTCGCCTCTTACGACATCCAGGAGGATGTGATTCGTGTAACCGAACTTAATTCAGTAATAACTGGATAAGGTTATACCCTCTTATCCCCAACCATTACGCTTTCCGCAGGTATGCGGTACCAGTAACTCAACGTCCGCATCCATTATCTCCATAGTAGTCTCCCATCTCAAGTGTGCCATGTTCTCTCTCTTTCCAGTACACGACAAACCAACCTTCAAAGCTTTCATAATAACTCTAGTCATCAAGGTGACTCAGCAGTTCGACGGGTATCTGATAGTACTGATCTACGCTGGGTTCGTGTTCGAGCGCGCCGCGGAGTCCATCAGCTTAAGACTCAGCCCCAACAAGCAGGTCATGCTGATCGGGGTGGTGCAGCTGGTGGGATCAATACTTGCCACTTGTATCGTGGAGAAGACTGGCAGAAAGGTAAGACTATCTTGGAGTTCATAGAAGCGAATTTATCAACAAACAGGTATGGCTCCATGGGTGTGAGGTAAGCCGTTGGTGTGGGAGGCAATATGGTTACCCTCGTTGCTTCCCACGTACTGGCGGCTTGCAGAGCCGCTGGGGTGGCTACAACTGGCGCTGGTGCTGCCGAACCGCACAAATGTGCAGTTCTGGGTTCGCGTTACTAGTACCCTTCACTGTGTAGACTTTGTGGTCCTAGGCACTTGAGGCTTGGTGGTACAAATTTCACACAAACTTATTGAGGTCTCAGGAGTCCGATTTGCAGGCAGATTTTTCTGCTACTGGATTTTGCAATTAGGCAATGTTGCCAGCCTTCTGGGCACTCTACCTTGTGACGACTCTGGTAGTGACTTGGAGGAAGATTTAAATTTACTTTAGTTGTATTGATTTTGAAATATTCCTTTTTTTCTCTTCAGCTCCTCCTAGTGACCACGTCATTCGCAGTAGGTGTGGGCATGCTAGTACTATCAGCATGGTTCTACATGACAACATCCGGCATATGGCTGCCTGGCTGGCTGCCAGTAGCTGCCATGTGCATCTGCATCTTCGCTGATGCTGCAGGATTCCAGCCGATATCTTATATCATTATTACGGACCTGTTTACATTCCAAGTGAGTATTTTTATATTTAGTTAATTTCATATGTATGGGTCACCCTACCCGACCCCACACACTCACTACTGTTATTCATGCAAGCCAGGATCCCCATCCGTTCCCAACTCAGACATTGAGGTTTGACCCTTGGTGAGACCTAGGGAGAAGCTCTCTTGGAATCCACAATGAAATTAATCCAAAGAAATGATAGGACTTAGAAGAAAATTATCAATTATCTTTCATTGCAAAGCAGGACATAAAAGCTACAGCAGCCAGCTCACTCAATGGTTCATTAATAATCTTCTTTCCTTCCCCCAGCTCCGCGGAACAGTGTCGGCGTTCGCCAATATTTGCGCTAAACTCAGCAACTTCATCCAAACCAAATGGTTCACGATCCTCTGCGAATTGATCGGCATCCACTGGAGCTTCTTATTCTTCGCCATCGTTTGCTTTGCCGCCTGCTTCTACACGGTCATCTACTTCCCTGAGACGAGACAAAAGAGTATAGAAGAGATATACTCGAAGTTATCCGGTAAGGTGAAGAAGGATGACAATAAGTCTGATGCGATGCCTTAAATGTTGTGATGTCGATTTAGTTTTCTGTGCGTAAGTCGTTAAAGTTTCATTTGCTGTGTCAAAGCTATGTCGATCAAGTCAAGATCACAGAATAATTAATATACACTACCTATAGATATGTCGCTATTTATTAAGCCAGACGAAAAACAGCTTTATGTTTTCGCTGTATGATAGTTAATTATATGTGACGTGTGTTTGGTAATACCAAATTTTGCTTAGGTATATCATTGGTGTATTGACCCTGAACTATCAGAGTATAGTTTAATCTTCAAACTGATAGAAAATTTAATCCATTTACAATACTATTCCAATGTATTTTTTCCAAAGTGAAGTTCGATGTTTTGCCGCTGTAAATGGGTCAAAATGTTCAATGAATTTAAGTGTATGTATCCAAGGCACAGCTTACTTATTAGCTAAGTTGTGTAAGTTTCGATTCGACTCCCTACTTAACTGTATGACTGGGTTTTAATTAAAAAGGGATACTTAAAAGGTATTTCAAATTGCAATTAATTAAGTAAGTTACTTGAGTATTGAACCATCGTACCAGTGGATAAGACATACTTAATGTGAATCGTCTTTATCAATTTCTTCTTGACATTTATTATTCAGGAATGCTTCAAGCACTCTGCGTTCCATTATCTTTGCAATGGGTTTCACTTTCATAGCGGTTGCGCAAGAACCAGGCGTTCAGCAACAAGGGTTGTACGTTTCAAAGAACGCGGAACGCGGGACGCGGTCCCTCTGCGTCTATTTGAGGATGATTTTGGTTATAAGTAGATTGTCAGATACCAAAGCCATTGTCTGTTTCTTAAGAGGATCAAGGTATGAGTGTCTTCTAGGCATAGGCGTGTATTTGTGTGTGTGTGTGTGTGTGCTAGGCGCATCGTCCCGGATCGAGAATGAGATAATGCAGAGCCGGACTAAGCTAGCACGAGGCCCGTATCAGATACGCAGGTTCCGTAGCCAATACGCGGGGCCTGTAGCCAATACACGGGGCCTGTAATAGCCACCACAACTTATACTTAACATATTACTATTTCGTTGCTCGGTACGTGGTATGCCTTATAAATCTTATTTGATAGTTTTTTTGCGCACGAGCGCGAGGCTCAAGGCGGGGCCCGTACGTGGCTAATCCGGCACTGGGATTATGAATTGCGGTACAGTACCGACGTTCGGTATAGTCTGTACTGTACCGTTAGTATACTGACATTACAGACGCGATGAGCCTCAATTAGTAATTTAATTCTTTATCCGGCGTGGTTGTAGGTATTTATTATTATTTAAAGCTTTGTGTGTGGGATCTATAGATCATATTATTATAATATTTCTAAGGTTGTGCATTCTAGTTTTAAATTAAAGTTATAATATAGTTACGATTTGTTTACAATGTAGATGTTAGGTGTTTGATTAATTGTATCACGATACAAATTCATCTATCTAACTATATTTCAAATAGAATTCACTGCAATTCAATTTAACTTAATTATTTAATTAAGTTATTCAAACAAAGTATCGTCCTAGAATTAAGGCCTACGAATTATAATAAGTAAGACTTCAAATAAAATTATATAAATTATTATTTATAGATTAACATGTAAATAATAATTCATGCGTGCCTTTAGTGTTTAAGAGCAAGTAATAATATTCTATAATGTATAAAATGGTTGGTTGTGACAACGGCGGTAGTTGGATTGCAGACTTAAAACCTTATGGTTAGTTGTAAAGTTCACCATTGACACCAATATTTAACCACAAACTTATAGACAGTTATAATAATATTATAACGAACTTTCCAGAGGAAAAAAAATGGGTTATAATAGCTTTATAATCCATTATAGCTTTATATAAATTTGAGGGTTAGAATATTGGATTAAGTACTTAATACACAAGGTGACAGCGCCGGGTTAAGGCGCGAAAATCGGATTGTCGATGGTTTTTTTTTTTTACTAAATATTGAAACAACTTTTCGATGTAATTTAGTTTTATGTGACCGTAATATTAGGTTTATTTCAATTTACGAGTAGTATTGGCGTAAATAAAAGAAATCAATAATCTATCTATACTAATATTATAAATGTGAAAGTTTGGCTGGATGGATAGATGGATGGATGGATAGATGGATGGATGTTTGTTACTCTTTCACGCCCGAACGGCTGAACGGATCTTGATGAAATTTGGCACAGAGATAGATTATAGTCTGGAATAGCACATAGGCTACTTTTTATCGCGGGTAACACCGCCGGGCGCAGCTAGTACTCCATATTTTAAAAACCCCAACTATTTGTAACTTTTTTTTGTAGCAAATTTAATTGATACATTCATCCATACGTAAAAAAATAAAAAGCATAGACATTTTGAATTACGCGTCTTGACCTTATTTCATCAAAACAAATTAAGATTACTACTATGTAAACTAAAACTAATAAAATACATTGTTTATCTATACCAAAATAAAAACATAAAACTTAACTGAACTCAATAAAAAATCTTCCTCAAGGTTAACAAGGTTAGCTTAGGAGGATAATAATTTTATTTTGTTAACCTTACATTCTGTATAAAGATAAGAATTATGTATGTCGACCCGATTAGCAAAGTTGGTAGTGACCTTGGTTTCTGTACCCAGGGTCCAAGGTTCGAATCCCGGAAGGAGCAAACTTTGCGTGATAATCACGAAAGTTGGTACCCGAGTCGATTTTTCATCATTACATTCTTAAGATATTATAAACTGGGTTTGCCCCCAGTTCAATTTACGGTACCATTAATACATGGGTTGCTCAGTCTGGGTCCATACCAGTCAGTGTGCTCCTCTGGCGATATATATTTATTTATCTTAATATATTAACCATTAAGTTTTTATTTTGGTCTCCTACCGCCAACTAGGCGTAAGTCAAGTTAGTTATAATCTCTGACCGGCGCCCGCGCAGAATAAACGTCGTGATAATACATTTTAGGCAAAGCACATCCTATATATAAGGTGTAAATATGTGATTATTATACGTACGAATTGTAATAAGTATTATAAGGCATTGTAGTCGAAAAAATATTATTTAATAATAATAAAAGTCCTCTCGACCGAATTTTGGTCACGGCGGCCGATCTCAACGGAGACTAGCCATCTGCGCAGGAGATATTATAGTGCACAAGTGAGTGCGCAAGCGCACGTGCGCTCTCTCCCTCACTCTCATAGTCCGATGGGACGGCAATCCGAATGGAGAGATATCTGGGCCCCAAGTCTGTTAACACAATCGATTCATAATCGAACAGCAACGGCATAGTAGCTGTCAGTTTTGACAGATATCCCATACAATATCTGTCAAAAGAGACAGTTACTATGCCGTTGCTGTCCGATTATGAATCGATTGTGTTAACAGACTTGGGGCCCTGGCGCAGGACATACGGCTTTTAAGTGCTCTCCGAGACACGATCGAGTGATAATCATATTTAAACATGAATTCGCACATGAAATCCAGATATCCCAGAGGTGCGAGCCGGGTATGAACCTGCGACCCTCGTTATCGAGGCGAGCGTTCTACCAACTTGGCTATAATTGCTCATTAGTATTATAATGTAGTTGTAATCGAAAAATTGTAAATAAAACAGTTGTCAAATAAAATTCGTATTTTATTTCCGGGTTATTCCATTTTAGCGGAAAAGGGAAGATCTTCCAGCCGGGCGTTTTATAACTTTATAATAATAATACCAGCCCTTTTTAATGCCCCACTGCTGGGCACGGGCCTCCCCTTAATGCGAGGGGGATTAAGCTATAGTCCACCACGCTGGCCCAGAGCGGGTTGGCGGACTTCACACATCTCTCGAGGGGTTCTCCTAAACATGCAGGTTTCCTCACGATGTTTTCCTACACCGTTATAACTTTATCAAACGTCATTATAGTACCTACTGCGCAAAGCAAAACTCGTGTGCGCTGTACTGTATGAAATTTGATAAAGATATAAAACGTCTATAAATTTGGGGGGTAGACTATAAAGTATACGGTTAGCTCTCGAATGTTCTCGCACTTAACGAACATACAGCACGTTAAGTGCGAGCTAACCGTATACTTTATAGTCTACCGTATTTAGACATTTTGTATGGAGAATTCAAAAGTGCCTCCAGCGGACGTTATTAAAAACTTTCAATTCTCCATACGAAATGTCTAAATACGGTAGACTATAAAGTATACGGTTAGCTCTCGAAAAATCTCGCACTTGACGTACATACAGAACAAAGTTGTATAAACTTCATTGATATTTCGACAGCGGCTTAAGCGAGTGATGTAACAAATCACTGCGCTACAAAAGTGACGGAATGGAAGATTTGGTGATGAACGAAGTCGTACTGACTACGTGTAGGTTTCCATTGCTCGTTAACTATATTGTATATTGGCATAGGTATCCACGACGCGACGCGTACTGAATTTGAAAGGAGCTTAATTAGTTTTTTTCCTTACTTCTTTTTTTTAGGTTGGCAATGAGTTACAAAATAGTGCCATTTTTGCCAGTGTCGAGTAATAATTGATATTGAATTATATGATAATTGTTATTGAATTATATGTATCATGGGGTGATAATGATAATGTTGATTAGGATGATAATGATGAAATGAATGCCCTACCCCTATAAGTGAAACTGTGGATATTTTACTGAAAATTTACCGGACATCTTGGGAGAACATGAAAAGTCGAGTTATACTATTTTATTACAATATCCTTCACTCGTGCACGTTTGTGGACACACAATGGTTAATATCCCACTAATATTACACATTATGTATCAAAGAAACAGATGTTTTTGGAAAATAAAACAAAAAGGTCAACTTCACCTCTTTTTTACTGTAATCCATCGCATTTATTGCGGTGGGGCAATTCCGCTTGGGGGTGATAAAATTTTTGTGTGATTTTAAAAATAATAATTGTAAATATTCGCAATAAATTACGTGAGTCGCGAGCTGGGGGGGGGGTTACACCTATCACCCCTCCCCCCTGTATCCGCCCCCGCATGAACCATCATTTGTTTTGCGTAGGCAGTATGTGTATGTAAATGGCACATACGATGAATAAAATAAAGCTATAAAATATTTTTTCTTAGTCTGAGGTCAATATCTGGTGTTGACAATGGAACGTGAAAAATGACATAGCTCTAAAACGTTTGAATGATTGCCTGACAATTGTTGTATACACATTGTCAACGATAATAAGGTGCTTACATTGTTATGTGATCAACACTGAATGATTATTGCAATGCTCTGGCCTGTGAATACCTAAGTATATAAATTGTAACAAAAATAGTATAAAATATCTTAACAGATGAATCAGTAGGGTTTATGGATCACGTTGAATAAATTAAATCAACTGAAAACTGAAACTGAACTGAGACTGGATTGTTGTTAAATGATATTGAGGCAATATATATGATATAATATGACGATGTGGAGGCATTTTTGTGTAAGTATCTAATTTAATTTTTCAATGTCCTAGTAATAAGTATTTTTTAGTTTTTTGTTTTTCCATGTACATAACTATTGTATATAATTTATTGAAATTAAAAAATTCTAAAACATTAAAAAAAAAATATATTTGTTTTTTTTTAAACAAGGCAAACCAGTACTTCGCTCTGTACGGGATGTCATTTTTTAGTTGTCTAATAATATGATTTATTTCATTGTAAATCTTATCTTTAGAACCTACTGATGTATCTGTCAAAATATTTTAAACATATAAATTTAGAACTTTTAGAAAAGCGCCTGTAGCGAACGGTATTTAAAACTTTAAATTTTCCATACAAAATGTCTAAATACGGTAGACTATAAAGTATACGGTTAGCTTACAAATAATCTCGCACTTGACGTACAGTGTACGACGTATATGCAAAGTCAAGTTGGTTACACAATTTATAACTCAAGAACTGATCGGCCGATTTTATGTTCTTTGATTTTTTAGTCACTTTCCCGAATAGCAGAATAAAACATAGGACAAATCTCATACATCTGATTCTGAGATGGTACAAAGTTTGCCGGGACAGCCAGTTACATATAAAGATATTATGACTGAGGCAATTTTTCGTGCTCAACACTCAAAATTTTGCTTCTACTAACAGACCACTACCAGCTGTGCCAATTGGGTCGTCGAATTTGATAAAACTAGGTAAGGTTATTAGGTAAATCCAAAACAATTATAATAATGAAGTAGGTACTTTAACTGTGCCACTGCCTAATACCGTGTGTAATTATTAGTAATTAGCTACCTGTCATATATGTATAAAAGTAAGCGAGACTGTAAATCACTAACTTACGACAGGCCTGTCAAATTATACAATTCATGTTTCCTAGAAAAAAAAAACAATATCAACTCGCAAACGATGCAGGGATTAGTGTGCTTGTTTTGTTTTATTTTAATCGAATTTGAAAAAGGAAGAGGTTATTAATTCCGAAGGCTGTTTTTTCTGTTACTAAATTAATTCCGAAGGCTGTTTCTTTTCTGTTACGAAATTAATTCCAAAGGCTGTTTCTTTTCTGATACGAAATTAATTCCGAAGCCTGTTCTTTTTGTTAATAAATTAGTTCCAAAGGCTGTTTTTTTGTTGCTCAATTAATTCCGAAGGCTGTTTCTTTTCTGTTACTAAATTAATTCCGAAGGCTGTTTCTTTTCTGTTACACGCATAGTAACTAGTACGAGATGGGGCTTCTGCATCATGGTACCATTCCTATGCGCCAAGGCTCGGTTACGTGACTCAGTCTGTTTTGAAGCTCGTAAACCGGCCAAGTTAGATGATAACAATCGCTATATAAATACAAAATGATTCAGAAAGTGTATACTAACCATTGACCAAACATATACCAAAACATTTTTACAATTTTGTCTGTCTGTCTGTCTTTCTGTTTGTTTTGACTAATGTCTGAAATGGCTGGACCGATTATGACGGAACTTTCGCTGGCAGATAGCTGATGTAACAAGCAGTAACTTGGGCTACTTTTATTTTAGAAAAACTTTTTTGTTAAATACCACGCGGACGAAGTCGCGGGTGACAGCGGGTAGTAGGTAATATTGAAACAATAGTATCGTGATTGATTCCATCTATTGTACTATGGCGGCCATATTTGACATGTGTTAGTGCCTTTAAGCTAATTTTTAAAGGCACTAACACATGTAATTTTGGCTTGTGCGTGTGCCCAAATTAAGCGTTAGGTAGAGTTCCAGCTCGGTAACATGGCAGAGAGTTCCATTGTTATTGAGTTAGATTTAGATTTATTCGCTCCTTAATTGAATACCTACTTATAAATTAACATTACAAATGAAAAATAAGCGGTGATAGCTATGTTGATAATTTTTATGTTGAGCTTATATCTATATAGCAGCAGTGATGGCTATGTTGGTAGTTTTTATGTTGGGCTTATATCTTTAAAGCAGCAGTGATGGCTATGTTGGTAATGTTTATGTTGGGTTTATACCTAACTAAATGTTTGAATTTCTTTTAAGAAAATTTTTAATCAAATTGCCTTTCTAGAGCGTCGACCTTATCACTCAAATCTTTAGTCAATATTCTACTTTCAATAGTGATCTGTAATATTTACGACCTGAACGTTAAGTACGAGATTGTTCGTATGCTAACTGTATAGTTTATAGTTAACGTATCTAGACACATTGTAGTGCAAATTTAACAACGCCTCTAACGGACAGTATTACAAACTTTAATGTCCACACAATTTGTCTACATACGTAGACTATGAAGTATACGGTTAGCTCACGAATAATCTCGCACGACGTCCAGGTAGGTAGGTCGTATAGCACCTAGTACTAGGTAAGTATAGTATTCAACACTCCACATAATTATATATTCTACTCGCATTATGAAAACAATATAAAAATTGTGTATTTCAAATTTAATTTCGTGTGCTCTGAGGTAAAACATACAAATGTCAAAAGTGACAATGATGCAATTCTTCAACTAGTTCCCACCTTCGGCTGCGCCTGGAATACAAGATGCTGGAGCTGACTAGTAACTTTTATATAATCTAAAAACAAATACAAAATTGTTGCTATTCTTTACTATGGCCAAAATCATACCCATTTTAGAAATTTTTGTACCAACCTGTAAATCCCCTTTGGCTGTTTTTTTTTTAATTTCCACAACCAAACCAAAACATCAACTAAGAAGTCACCACAAATATTACGATTCAATCTTTGAATCTCTTCATTACGTGTTCTGTGACAAACGCTACCATCCAGCCGTCTACGCGCCAACGTCAAGAATTACCCTTAAGGTTCATAACGGGTAATCCCTCTAGCCCTTATTCCCTAGTGAGTACCTTACAAATTCTTGTAGTCAAACAAAACTGAGTCATATTATTTTTCATATATTTTGTTTACGTTGCATCGGTTATAAGGAATCCAAAGCGAAGCGTTGATCTCAGTGAACGGAGAATGTGCGAGACACACGCACGCGCCACGCAACCACGTTCGATATTTGAAATATCGATGTTAAAAACGTGATAATATTACATTTAGAATTCGAATTTCAAATCTTAAAAGAAGAATAGAATAGAATTCGAATTTCGTATTTAAATTCCAGTGTCACGGGGAAGAATATTTTTTTTACTTTTAATTAATTAAACTTTTCCTTAAAATTGTATAGTTTGTAATTTATTAATTAAATTATATTTTTTGATAATTTAAATTATTTAACTACTTTTCTGGGAGTATTTCAACAAGTGCTGTGAAGTGTTTTGTATTGCCATACTTTTGTTTAATAGTCTAATTATTTTCATTGATAATTTTGAAAATCAGTGCCCCTTTAAATAGCAACAAACAAAACCTTGAGAAGTGTACATAAGCAATCAGAGGATCTTTCGTGAAACTTGTGTGTAAGTGCCTATTTTATTTAAACTTAAATAGTTAAAAACTAATACTGGTTTCCTAATGTATTGTTCTATTGTTTTAAATTACCTACCGAGTTAAAATCGTCCCAGGCAATTTTAAAAATAATATTTCCGATTACTAGACTTAAAATAATAAACATTAAAATTAATTATATTTAATTGAAGCCAAAATAAGGTAGAGGTTGATTTTCATAATTTACGCTAATACTAAATATTGAAATAAAACTAATTAAACGGATTCTATCGCGATTATTTTATGTTTAAACGTTCTCGTTTTGGCTGCTCGACAGCAGCCACGGTCACGGGGGGACTGAGGTGTTTGACGTCCTAGTGTCATAGCTTGAACTGGGGTACCCTCATATTTAGTTGTTGTTGTAGTAGCATAGTTCACACGCAAACAATTCACGACTACGACGACATGTAAACAAATTGTCAACAAAGCCAATTGTCAACAAGCAAAACAAATTGTCGATAGTTCATAATGTTTTGATTGATAACAGGATTTGGTTGCGATATAGCTTCATTACTTGAAAAAGTGTAACAGAAATATTGTTATAGTTGATTTATTATGCTTTTTGATCTCTATGTATATTGGAATATGGAGCAACAACTTCATACTATTTACCGCACTACAGAGTTTCATTTGAGGAGACCTTTTATAATACATGCTGACTGGTGGTAGGCTTCGGCCGTCGTTAGTCACCACCCACTGAACAAAGCCATGTCGCCAAGCGGCCTAGCCGTGTTCCGGCATGATGTTCGGTGTTGCCACAGGATATATTAGAGGGTGTTGCCATTCACGGATGGCGGGTCAGATCAGTTGCGCTGCATGTGCCTAGTGAATGTAGCGTCTCGATCTACTGCCGCCTTCCTACCTAGGCAAGTATCCTCCATCGTAGATCTCATCGTCACTTACCATCAGGTGAGATCGAGATCAAATACTTGCCTATATTGTATAAAAAAAAAAAAAACGTGTATACATAGTAAACATTACTGAGGTGAGACTATGACAAACAATCAGGATAACCCGACATTATATATCGAGTTTTCCCTGTAAAATACATAATACCTAGCCAAATTGACAAGTCATGACAAGTCGACAAATAAGTCAGATTTTACTATAAAATAAATTCCGTGAAAAGCTACGTTGACAAATCGTCGAATTATCTTATTATTATGTCTCTGCACACGGGCTATACCCGGATCGAAAAAGAGCTGGAATAAAAAAAAATAACTTGCTTAACAGTAAGTAACGTGTAAATCATGGAATAGGACACAGCTAGTTAATACAAATATAAACCGGCTGTTATAACTTATTAATATACAACCAATTAATTGTTGGTTTTCTTCCATACAATACCTAACATAAATACTTTTGTTGAGATTATAAATCAACTCGTAGGCAGGTATTCAACACGCAAACATTAATCATTGCTATTCTGGTAATAGCAAAAAAAAAAACTTGTTTATATAGCGTGTTCAAACGCGCGTATCAAATCTATACATTTACATATAAATAAAATTGGAGTGTCTGTTTGTAATATTAAAATAACCGCTTTTTACTAAATGCATTTGGATGTATACCCGGTACCTATAGCAAAACAATCTTTTTTAAAAATTTTGTCTGTCTGTCTGTCTGTCCGTATGTCTGTCTGTCTGTATGTTCCGGGTAGTCTCTGAAATGGCTGGACCGATTTTGACGGGACTTTCACTGGCAGATAGCTGATGTAACAAGGAGTAACTTAGGCTACATTTATTTTAGAAAAAAGAAATAGAATCTCACGAAAAAAAATTAAAACCAATGTTGCAGCGCAGCGCCTGATTAAGTGTGATAGCAACAATCTGCAATACGTCCCGCGGGCTCAGAACGCGCGAGCAGGCTGTTGCCAACGGTTGAGTCTTTGTTAAATACCACGCGGACGAAGTCGCGGGTAACAGCTAGTAGAATATAAGCCAAGCGAAATAATTCCTATGCAATCATTACAATTTGAAGAACAATAAGTTGACACTTAACAATATAATATTGTTATTTTATACAAGTGTCGGGTTTATAAGCTCATTTTAGAATTTGGGAACGTCAAAACGTACAAGCTGTCGTTGTTTCTAAATAAATTATTTAGTTGGTGTGAAAAAAAACCAATTGTGTTCGCTTGATGACGTGATTCAAACGTTTTTTGATTTGTTACATGTTTCATTCACGGACTCATTAGAATATTCAGACAATACTCGGCGTACGCTGAAGTGATTAGCTTATAGAATATAATAGGTCCACAGGTTTAGGATTGCGTTATTTGTTATGTTAAAACTTATAGCTACCTCGAAAATGCTCTCTTTCTTGGTGTCATAAAATAATCTATACTAATCTATACTAATATTATAAATGTGAAAGTTTGGATGGATGGATGTTTGTTACTCTTTCACGCCAGAACGGCTGAACGGATCTGGATTAAATATGGCACAGAGATAGATGATACTATGGAATAGCACATAGGCTACTTTTTATCGTGGTAAAAGGACATAAGGAGTAACACCGCGGGGCGCAGCTAGTTAGTAATAAATATAACAAATTCAATATGAGTTGCAACGTATTTATGTCAAGTCTTTAGCAGTGTTCCACATTATGTACTAGAAGATGCAATATAATAAGCCTCGTTATACTCTGCTCCCGTGAACACAGAACGGGTCGGACCCAGTGTTGCCAACACTCTTTAACAAAAGCGCCTTGAGTTAACGTTAAAACCGCCAATTGATAGTAAAAAAAATATATGCTACAAACAAGAAAAATTACATTCAATCGTCTGTTTTATAAAAAAAAACATGAAAAAAAATAACCTCAATTTTGTTAGTCAATGTGAATAGGAAATATAAGAATATTGTTATGTTGGCTCTCCTGTAGAGTTTAAGTAAAGCACTGGAATAGACTATGCTAGACGCTATATAATTTTACTAGCTGCGTCGCGCGGTATTACCCGCGTTTTCATTTTACCGGGATAAAAAGTAGCCTATGTGCTATTCCAGACTATAATCTGTCTCTGTGCCAAATTTCATTCGGATCCGTTCAGCTGTTCTGGCGTGATTGAGTAACAAACATCCATTCATCCATCCATCTAAACTTTCACATTTATAATATTAGTGGGTTTGAGTAGAAAAAAGCGCTAGATCTAGCAGTGTAAGCCCCTACTTGGCATCACCGGTTGGACCACCCGGTCGGTTTAGCAGAGCGAACTGAACGGACCTCTATTTACATAGGGCTAAGAACCAATGACGTCATTTAACCGGTCCAGATAACCAGTACCTGCCAGCATTCACTAAACCCTGCCCTTTATTCGTAGAATTTCAAAAAAAGAACGTCGGTCGTCACCTGCGTGAATTCCCACGAATTGAAAAATTCGACGAGGCAAAATTAATTCGAGTTTGATGGCCGGACAGTTTTTTATTTACCTATTTATTTTATAGAGATAGCTACGCGATTTATTCGTTATTATTAGCCCCTCCGACTAAGCTAAAACTAGTGTTACTCTTCTTCTTTCTTTACGAAATGAGATGCGATGAAATAAAATGTATATGAATATTGGCTCACCCACAACTTAGCGGGTATTTTGCACAATGTCAAGTAATTAATAGCCATAACAAATTCAATAAATACACATTATAAATAAAATAATGGATGTGACACGATGATATGAAAATGGCGTGTCAAACTAGTGTTAAGAGTGGACTCACGTATATCCTAATGTAATCGTAACGTCGTCGCGAAAACATGCTGTCACTGTCATACTTATTTATGAAATCTGTGGTGTGAGAGGGATGGTAGACGTAACGTTACCGAAACGGTACGTAAAATTTATCTGAATCAGAAGATTTTTTTATTTATGTAAACCATAAGTACAGTACCTACTTATGAATCGTCGTATGAATCGAGCAACCATGGAGTTTCTTGCCCGTTCTTCTCCATAGGAACGGCATTCCGAACGGGTGGTAAAGTTGTAGCATAATATTTTGTAACTTCTGACGATTCATAAGTACTGTACATAATGGTCTACGTGAATAAAAAATATTCTGATTCTGATTCTGAAATTGGTGTAAGCATAAAGGCACCCATAGACGAGCAGAAAAAACCGGTCAATGTAAATCAACTGAACAATTCTCACTCGTTGTCCAATGCAGCTGAACGAGACGACGATAAATCATTCGATGATAGCTCATTCATTAACATCTATTATCGTTCAATTTTTATTGATCGACAAATATTGTGCGCGGTTTATCCAACTCGGTTGCAACTCTTTTGTTTGTAATAAAACAATAAACTGAGAATGAATGACAAAAATGATAGTTCTCTACATTTACATCAAAACAAAATAATAGTTAAAAAAAAAACTGTGGCCTGTTTGTGGCGATTGGCAAAATGGCATTATTTTGTAGCCGTTTGTAAACCTACAAAAAATAAGTCACTTATTTTTGAATAACTGATCCTACTGCGAATCTATTTTTCAGCCCAGTTTCACGATCTATACAATTTTTTTAAATTAGTAAACACACTTTTTCGATGACGGACGATACGATCACGTTAGGAATTGCTACTAGCCACTACCTACCTGCCTGCAGTCACGGTCAATCCGCCGCAAAATGACCTCTAACAAGACTCCTCACCATTTTCAGGGAAACCAAGTAGAGTATTCTTTTCATTCTTATATTTATGAAATTCCTGAAATAAATGCTTACGTCATTATGTATAACATTAATCTTTACCTATTGGCTGCAGGCATAATGATTAAGATGCTTTCGTCTAATCTGAGCTCTGTATTAGGAAGTAAACACATATTTTGTCTAACAAGGAAAACAATTTGAAATGTAGACATGCACATCAATGGATATAGGTAGTCAAACACTGTACCTTCCTATACGTGCGTGGTTGGTCAAAAACATTTCCTTGTAGACTTTTATCATAATTTTGAGATGATGCGTCATCGTCTTTTAATGGGATCAAAATAATTTATTGATCCGTTGTACGGTACCCATAATACAAGCGTTGCTTAGTTTTAGACCGCACAACTGGGGCTCAATTCTGCTAATTTACAAACGCTTCAGTGGAATGTCGATAGCGTGTTGATTGAATGATTTTAAACATTTGGTAGTCTACTAGTTTTTCAAGACCAGCGGCTTTCCATTGACCAGCCATTCAACTGCCATTGAACTATTTCGTATTCTACTTCAGTCGCGTATCAATATAATGTAGCTAAGTAATGGTATTATACTCGTTATCTGACGTTTGGAGCAGTCAACACACAACCATTGACACTGAAATGAGACTCCATCAAGACGACATTAAAGTATCAGCAGAATAGCCAATCTGTCACATTCGTGACTTCACATTCACTACTGGTGGTAGGCTTCGGCCGTGGTTAGTCACCACCCACTGAACAAAGCCATGTCGCCAAGCGGCCTAGCCGTGTTCCGGCATGATGTTCGGTGTTGCCATTCATGGATGGCGGGTCAGATCAGTTGCGCTGCATGTGCCTAGTGAATGTAGCGTCTCTATCTACTGCCGCCTTCCTACCTAGGCAAGTATGCTCCATCGTAGATCTCATCGTCACTTACCATCAGGTGAGATCGAGATCAAACACTTGCCTATAATGTAATAAAAAAAAATAAAAAAAATCGTAATGGAAAATCAATACTGTGTCGCTGGAATAGCAATCGTATGTCATTTTATTTTAATTTGCAGAATTGGGCCCCTGTTCGTGCGTTTGTCTAAGTACATAGTTATTATATAGTTTCTTTTTATGATGATGATTCAAACATAATTTCTAATTATTACCTATTCAATCTCATGTCACGCTAGCAGTGATATTGTTATCAAACACATACTGTATAAACGAAGGTATTACTGCCATGTAGGCACTTGTACGTGCTGGTAGAATGCATTGCGCGTGCGAACAATGTGACTAATTACTGAGATTTATACAATAATAGCTAGGTCTAAACAATCCAAGCAATCACTGCTTGGATTGTTTAGACCAAGCTATTGTTTAGGCCAAGTTGGTAGAACGCGTGCCTCGGTAACGAGGATCGCTGGTTCAAGCCCCGGCTCGCACCTCTGGGAATTCTAGATTTCATGTGCGAATCTCATGTTCAACCACGATTATCACTTGCTAAACGATGAAGGAAAACATCGCGAGGTAACCTGCATGTCTGAGAGAACACCTCGAAAGATGTGTGAAATCCGCCAACACGCACCAGCCAGTTGGTCCAGCGTGGTGTACTATGACATAAATGCGCCTTCTACCTTTTTAAATCAGCCACAAAGTTAAATAATAAAGGCACTAAATAACAATAATATTAGTTCTCACACACTCCTTTGCAATAGGGGATTAGGCCACAGTCTACCGCACGGCTCAGTGCGGGGTGGCGAACATCACAGGCCTTTCCAGGGGTTCTCTCGGACACGAGGGTTTGCGCACGATGTTTTCCTTGACCTTTTATCAAGTGATAATCATGGTTGGAACTGAGATTCGCACATGAAATCCAGAAATCCCAGAGTTGCGGGCCGGCGTTTGAACCTGCGTTCGTTACCGAGGCATGTGTCCTACCAACTTGGCTGTCGCTGTTATTTTCAAAATCAGCGACAAAGGTACGGATAACAAATCAATAATTCTAATTAGTGACCTATATATAGAGGTGAATGGCGAGGACGTCACACGGCAGACCTTGGAAGCCCGGGCTTTAGATCACGTTGTGTGGCATTAGTGGTAAGCCTATGTGACTATAATCTTGAATGTTTGTTATAAGATGAAGTACTTGATCTATATATATCAAACAAAGTCGTGTTAGTTATACCATTTATAAGTCGAGAACGGGTGGGCCGATTTTTATGATCGTTGATTTTTTGTAATTCTCTCCGCTCCGAATAGCAGAAAAAACTAAAAAGATGACAAAAAAAAAGATAATTAATTTTCTTATACATTTGATTCTCACGATTTGATATAGATGCGTATATGATGTTTGATGTTTTTCTTTTAGAAAGCGAGCCAGTACTGTTTAGTTTGTAGTGCTATTTTGAAATGTCCCATAAGGATTTTTTTTCGGGTTTGCGATTGTCTTACCCTATCAATAGACTCAAAATAATTTACTCTATTATTGTTACACCTTATAAAGACAACCTCTAATAATTATACTTAAATATAAATATCACCAGACGAACACACCGACTATACGGTCCCACACTAAGCATCGCTTGTATTATGGGTACCGTACAATGGACTGGGGGCGAACTCAGATACATACATTCGTGCAGGTACAAACATCCATTACTCGGGTACAAACATTCGTGCTCATCACATAAAGATTGTTCTCTACCAGGATTCGAAACCGGGACCCTCGGCACAGGAAGCAGGGTTACTGCCAACTATGCTAATCAGGTAAAATTACCAAAATTAAATATACTCAAGGGTGTGACTAGGATCACATCCATACGTACCCACAATACAAAAATTGCTGACTTTGGGATCAAATGTTTCGTGTGTTTGACTACTTATATTATTATAACAATTCCAGCCCTTTTTTAATGTCCCACTGCCGGGCACGGGCCTCTTCTCAATGCGAGGGGGAATTAGGCCATAGTCCACCACGCTGGCCCAGTGCGGGTTGGCGGACTTCACACATCTTTCGAGAAATTCTCTCAGACATGCATGTTTCCTCACGATGTTTTCCTTCACCGTTTAGCAAGTGATAATCTTGGTTGAAAATGAGATTCGCACATGAAATCCCAGAGATGCGAGCCCGGGTTTGAACCTGCAATCCTCGTTACCGAGGCAAGCGTTCTACCAACTTGGCTATCAGTTATATTATTACATAACTTATATTATTAATTGTTGACAGAAATCCTTGCCCAAAATGCGTCATTGAGTGCGTCACGTGGGTCCGAGACCGGAAGCGGCGCGCGCGCAGGATGCTCGACGCTCTGCCGCCGGCGCGGTGGCTGGCGCGGTTCAAGGATGGAGGGGTCGCCAACCAGTTCCTTATGGCCACCATGGGTGAGTTACCATAACTCTTTATCTATAACACATGTTAATATTTCTTTAACCCGCGCTTCTTTAACCCTCATTTGCAATCATTTTATGAATTTAAATAATGGCGATTAAAAAAAATCTTTATAAGACATAATTTATGGGATATGTTCAAAATAACGGATTGACCTATTAACGACAGGGATTGTTACAATAGTCGTGACGTCACAGATCAATCAAGCGCAGGCGCACGATGGCCGACGCATTCTGCACGCGAGATGTTTATAAACTCGACGGACGACCTGGCGCTCCTTCTAATTGCTGCGTTTTACACTTGAACCAAACTGCTTACTGACATAATTGAACTACCGTTTTGAGAATTGATGGGTAGAGGTGTGACTTCTCGTAAACCTATTTGGGGTAGACCCACAACTCAGGTTCCGTTTACCAACCTCATAAATCAAACATGTTGATGGATAGTAGACGATGCCAACGAAACCGAACTCTCCTATGATCATTTACTTACGGATTTTATTGCGTTTATTCACGTCACGGGAGGTCTAAGATGTTTGACGTCGTAGTGTCATAGTTTGAACTGGGGCACCCTTATATTTCATTGTTGTTCGCGGTCCGATCTACGCAGAAAGTGCTCACAGTGTCTTGAGGCCTTGCAGTGCTGCGCTTAGTTTCGGATTTAATTATATTAATTACTGGATCCCAAGTCGGTGGTAGCACCAAGCCATCTTCCCTATTGAAATTATGATATTTTTTTATTTCAATTTTAATTCCTCTATGGTCAGTTGAAAGTCTGTCTGTTATTGGTGTATCTTTAGGGTCCCCTATAAGGGCGTGGCGAAGAAACTAGGGAATTTAAAGCAACGTTATCAACAGCGAAGTCTTGAAATGGTGTTGTAAAGAACCTATAAGATTGCTATGAGGGTAATATCGTTTTCCCTTGACTGCACTAAACAAGATTGTAATCGAACTGCAGTGAACTGTCGATGTGAAAGGATTACTTATGTCGGCCTAGTTCAATAGCAACCTTTCACTTTTAAAAACATGATTGATGATGTCCGCTAGTTCATGATAGCCATTAGAGGTTTATGTAACATATTTAATTCTTGCCTTAGGTTTAGGTATTCGATCTAATCGCTACCTATTTTGGTTTAGGGATAATGATGCAATGGACTCCCGTTAGCAACAACACTGACGTGATTCATGATTTAACTTTTCGTTCTTGTGGAGGCTATTTGTTTTCTTATATCGTTGTTGTTTTTATATTGTTTATGCCCGCTTGTTTTTACTATACGTAAATGTTTTGTTTAATAGGTTTTTTATCCTTAAGAGGCTTGATATAATCCCTTATTGATAAACGATTGACTCGGTAACGAGCAGGATCAAACCGTGGCTCGCACCTTTTCAATTTCCGGTTTTCATGTGCGAATCTCATGTTCAATTATGATCATCACTTGCTAAACGGTGAAGGAAAACATCGTGAGGAAACCTGCAAGTCTGAGGCAACCCCTCGAAAGACGTGTGTAGTCCGCCAGCACGCACTGGGCTAGCATGGACTATGGCCTAATCCCCCTCGCATTAATAGGAGGTCCATGCCCAAAAGAGGGCCATTATGAGAGCTGATATAATTAACATTATTAATACTCTCACCGTCGTCAAGATCACAAAAACTACAATCCATAGGCATTTGACGGCTTCAACACAGAATAGGTAGGTACATGAAATGGAAGGGACATTAAGTTATCTACCAAGGAGATCGGTTGCCCTATGATTAAGAATTTGAGTTTACAACTTTCGCATGCGTCACCTGCCTTCTCGAAGCCCACGGAGGAACGAGTTTTAGCACACGTGGTAGGGTTAAACAAGTTCAAATGCATTATAATTTGTTGTCTCTCCGCAGAGGTAGGGAAGTAAGCCCTTCATATAACAAGTTGATATAACAAGCTGGGTTTTCTTGCTCCCGATACGAATAGGGCTCTGCTGGTTGTCTTTATCACCAGATTTTCTTATGTTTACTAGGATTAGCGGACTGGAGGAGACGCAATCAACTCACAGCTCTCTTTGGCTGAATGACGGACAGACCCACCCCCACACCCCCCCCCCCCCCCCCCCCTCCCTAAGTTACCCGAGTCGAAGAGTTCCCTCCGTGATCGACAAGAGCGTCTCCCCGTCCCCTAACAATAACAGCCAAAGTCCAGGCCGTGCCTCCTGTGGAGACCTTGAGCTAGTCACTGCCTCTAAAGAAAGAAATAGAGACGAGACCAATTTACTCAAATATAAATGATAACATTTGACTTGCAGTGTGGTTCTGTGGGTCAATGTCTTTCCAACTCTGCTTGTCAGCATCATCGGAACCAAGGATACATTGCGTCGCGTACGCGAAACGATAGAAACACAAAATTAATTAATATCCGCAGCCCGTTATTAATAGAAACGATACAGTGTAGTTCAAATCATGCGTGTCTCGAGATAACGAGAATCTTCGTGACAACCTCGACATTAGAGAGGCTGAGCCGTTTTATCGCGTGTGCAGATATATTTGAACAGACGCCTAAGAATTAAATTATTATAATGTCTCAGTGCTGAGCACGGGCCTGCTATCAATGCGAGGGGGCTATAGTCAGTGGCGTAGCATGGGGGGGGGGGGGCAGAGGGTACGGTCCGCACCGGGCGGCACTTTGCTGGGGTGGCGGTTAGAGGAAAAAATAAGATATGAAAAAAAAATTAGGTAAAAAAAATAATAATATTTCAGTGTATTCATCGTCATTGTTTTTGTCGTTACCATATATCCAGATATAATATTCTACGCATGGATGATGCAAGGTTTCTTGATAACTATTATTTAGAAAACTTATTTTATAATGAATAGCAAAAATAAGACGGCGGCAAATTTGAAATCCGCACCGGGTGCTAATGACTTATGCTACGCCACTGGCTATAGTCCACACACGCTGGTTCAGTGCGGGTTGGCGGACTGCACACGTCTTTCGAGGGGTTCTCTCAGACATGCAGGTTTCCTCGCGATGTTTTCCGTCATCGTTAAGTAAGTGATAATCGTCTTTGAAAATGAGATTCGCGTTTGAAATTGAGAAATCGCCGCCGGGTTTAAACTGTGATCTTCGCTACCGACGCAAGCCAAGTCGTGGCTGCTCGAATGGGAAATAATGTCGTCATTATAAAAATATTATGGAGTTTTCATCGTCTACCATAACCGTTACATAATACTTAACAATAGCAACGACTTTGACACCAAAAGTAAATAACAAGTTAATGGCATCCGACACAAGGAGTTCTGTGAGCGACCGGAAGTTGTGACAGTCGTAAAAAAACATAGTTAATGATTCCATCTTTCACTATCAATTCATGTGTTCGGAATAATAAGTAGCTTATTATGAATAAAACATCGGATGTCGTGTTGAATATACTTTTTTTACAATAATGATATCAGAATCAGAATATTTTTTACCAATGTAAACCATTAAGTACAGTACTTATGATTCGTCAAAATTGTTGCAATATGCTAAGCTACAACTTTACCACCCGTTTGGAATGCCGTTCTTATAGAGAAGAACGGGTGAGAAACTCCATGATTGCTCTTTTTAAAAAGATCCGTTACATTTTTGAGCAGTACATTGTTATGGGTATGTGAGAACAATGTAGGAACGGCTTGGCAGACTTTAGCAGCTGGTAAAAAAAAAGTAATAATAACAAGTTAATAGCTACAAGGTTCCCACATTAACAAATGACTTTTGTAATATAAAAAAAATACAGTGTCTAAGGCCTCAGATAGGTTGAATACAGCCCTGTCTATACCATAACGTCCGTATAACAGAAACGGGTAGGCAGAGGTCTACTCGACACCCTTATTTTCCCGTTAGTAGACATCAAAGTAAAAAGCAGTGATAACCATGTTGGTAGAACGCTTGCCTCGGTAACGAGGAATGTATGTTCAAACGCCGGCTCGCACCTCTGGGATTTCTAAACTTCATGTGCGAATCTCATTTTCAACCATGTTTGCCACTTGCTAAACGGTGAAGGAAAACATCGCGAGGAAACCTGCATGTCTGAGAGTACCCCTCGAAAGACGTGTGAATTCCGCCAACCCGCACTGGGCCAGCGTGGTGGGCTATGGCCTAATCCCCCTCGCATTGAGGGGAAACCCGTGCCTAACAATGGGATATTAAAAGGGCTGGTATATTAGATATCAAATCTGTTAAACATAGAACTTCTTGTTTGAAGTCCCAGCGCATCAGGAAACACCCGTCTGACCTCGTTTAAACTTGATATAACCAGACATTGTTACATATTGATTGGCGCAAAATGGCGGGCTCGTGGCACAGATAACAGATCACTCTAACGATGGTAGATAAGCAATGTCAAAGATTAGATGTGCTAGTTAATATTATCTGTAGACGATGACTGAGAAAATTGATTTTAATTTCATTTTATACCAAACCGAAGTTATGCTATATAAGGTATTATACAAATATTGGGTAAAACATTTTAACCGATGAATCAATAAGTTATATGGATCACATGTATGTATAAAATTAACTTATTTTTTTTAAACTCCGAGAACCGGATAGGAGAAACGTTGGTCGTTCTTTTGGAATGTTATCTTTGTAACCTACTGTTGGCCCTGTTAAAATATTTTACACTATAATTGTTATCTATACATATAAATAAAATTGGAGTGTCTGTTTGTAATATTAAAATAACCGCTTTTTACTAAGTGCATTTGGATGTATACACGTTACCTATACCGAAACAACATTTTTTACAATTTTTGTCTGTCTGTCTGTCTGTCTGTCCGTCTGTCTGTCTGTCCGTCTGTCTGTCTGTCTGTCTGTTTGTTCCGGGTAATCTCTCAAATGGCTGGACCGATTTTCACTGGCAGATAGCTGATGTAACAAGGAGTAACTTAGGCTACTTTTATTTTAGAAAAAAAAATTGGATCTCTCGAAAAAAAATTAAAACCAATGTTGCAGCGCTGCGCCTGCTTAAAGTTTAATAGCAACAATCTGCAATGCGTCCCGCGGGATCAGAACGCGAGCAGGCTGTTGCCAACGGTTGAGACGTTGTTAAATACCAGGCGGACGAAGTCGCGGGCAACAGCTAGTACCTTATATAATCTGTGTTTTGCCCATACCACTATAATTATCATCATGGCTTGATAATAAATACGAAGTTACTTAAGTAAAGGTAAGCACAATTAAATAGCTCGTTCAACTTATACATTCGACATCGACAAGTAGTATAATCGAACGCAACGCGTTCAAAAATAGAATTAATATTCGAACATTGATCGCAAGAACCTCAGACGAAGAAATAAAACAGATGAAGTGTCGCAAACATCATTTTTGAAACATAAAAAACTAAGCTGATGGGATTCGCACACGCGAATTTCATATTTAATTCGTTAAGTTAAGAAGCAATATAAAACAGCACAACAGCGGCCAAGTAGCGTCTAATCTATACTCTATACATATAAATAAAATTGGAGTGTCTGTTTGTAATATTAAAATAACCGCTTTTTACTAAGTTCATTTGGATGTATACACGTTACATATACCGAAACAACATTTTTTAAAATTTTTGTCTGTCTGTCTGTCTGTCTGTTTGTTCCGGCTAATCTCTGAAATGGCTGGACCGATTTTGACGGGACTTTCACTGGCAGATAGCTGATGTAACAAGGAGTAACTTAGGCTACTTTTATTTTAGAAAAAAAAATAAGGATCTCACGAAAAAAAATTAAAACCAATGTTGCAGCGCAGCGCCTGATTAAGTTTGATAGCAACAACCTGCAATGCGTCCCGCGGGCTCAGAATGGGCGAGCAGGCTGTTGTCAACGGTTGTCTTTGTTAAATACCACGCGGACGAAGTCGCGGGCAACAGCTAGTAAATAAATAAATTTTATTTGTCGCCTACAAAAATGTCATACTGTCTGTTCATTTTGTTTGAGCCAAAAACAAACAAATTTTAATGAAACCTTTTGCCGTAGTAGACACACCACACACCACACACCTGTGCAATTTCCGAGAAATCGCTTAACAAAACATTTGCACGCGGTTTATCATGTCATGTAGGTAGCAGTCGTGTCGCAGATCGCAAACAATAACTATGTTTACGCGATGAGTTTTCGGTGAGAGGTCTGTGACATGTTGTTGAATATTCGTAGGTACCTAATAAAAGATAAAAGGATTAAAGAAAGGATCGGTGTGATGTCGTATAGGTAGGTGAAAGAAGCTGCTCTAGATAGAGAGAGATGGAATGGAGATTCATCAGCTACACCGACAAGGGTCTAACCGTTAAATTAGAAGGGAGAGTATTCGTAGGTAGGTTACATACATTGTCGTGTCTAAACAAGGCTGCCAACTTAATAAGAGGTCAATGCGGGACGTTCTTGTGGGTCGTGGGAGTTTTATCGTGCTTGCACTTAAATTAATTTTATAATATTAAAAAAAAATCAATAATAAATTGCTATACATTACCTAGTCATGCGGTAGTGGTAATTCCGGCTCTGCTCTGTGGTAGGATAGTACCTAGTAATGTAGAGTAGTCGTTCGTTTGTCTTTTTGTGATGTATTGATTAGACTTGGAAATCTACGAATGAATTTATTAATAAAAAAAATACATAAATAAATATCGCCAGACAAACGTCGTACCACCTGTTAGTCCCAAACCAAGCAACGCTTGTATTATGGATACACAGATTATCTAATATCTCTCACGAACAGATATTTCACTTCGCAAATATATTTAAATAAAACGCGACTCTTGCAACAAAGCAATAGAGCGCATTTTAGCTCGCACACCTCTGAATATGATGCGTTTTTTTTATTATTATTACGTAACTATGCGCTTCTCTTTTTATCGCGTAACTCTATCTCTTGCAAGGCTGTGGTTAAAGTGTAAATAATCTATATCTGTTAAGTAAAGTATTGGGAATAAGTCACTCCTTTGGTGATTATTGCCAGGGTAGTGTTAAACAAACAACAGCGTTCGAATTACGAAAAACTTAAAAAAAAAATTTGAATATCGAATTGAAATAAAACTATTTTTAAGGATTCTATCGCGTTTATTTTTTGTTTATACGTTCTCGTTGAATTTCGTTTCGTTGAATATCGAATCTCAATACAGTGCCTTCCTATAGGTGCATAGCGAATGCGCACACGCGTCGAAATAACGAATGTCGTAAATATTTTATTAGTTTTTTATCAATAACTTTATGTACGTACCGATATGTCGAACACGGCGGTACAACGACGTCCAATTCAGTCGTCTTACGATGGTTATGTATAGTTGTAAAATGCGAATTGATTTCTTCAAGCCATTGATGATTCATGGATGGCGGGTCAGATCAGTTGCGCTGCATGTGCCTAGTGAATGTAGCGTCTAGATCTACTGCCGCCTTCCTACCTAGACTAGTATGCTCCATCGTAGATCTCATCGTCACTTACCATCAGGTGAGATCGAGATCAAATACTTGCCTATAATTTAAGGCATATAATAATAATATTTTTTTCATTAACAATGCGAACTTGTTTGACGGGATGTGACCAGATCGCAGCCTAAAAGCAGTCGCTAACGATTTCCTACTCAACGTTACCTTGTCAATCCATGGGTAATAAATGTGATAAAATCCGAAAAAAAAACCATTTTATTTCAATCACTATGTTTGGCAGTCTAATTTAAGTACAAAATAAAATGTCACTTTCATGAAGATTATGAATACATCTCCCCAACAAGTACCCGCCGTAACTTTTGTAATTCAGAATCTACAGACAGCCGTTTATGTTTTCATGAATGTTGTGAGTACTGAGTACTGTTCAGTCACGTTAAACATAAGTACATACCTCAGGAACCTACAGATATTTATTAAGTGCTTGTGTAACTATATTATATTAAATAACAATTTAATTGCCTTGAAATGTTTCCGTGTTATTTATTAATAACACATAATTATTGTACATTTTCTTTATATAAAGGTCATTTAAGTATACTTGGCTCTATCGCTTGGCTTGCAGGACCACTTTACGTTTCAAACATAACCTTTGATAGGTATTACCGAGTGCTTGATTGTACGGTCTATAGGGTCTCTAAATAGCAGTGATAGCCAAGTTGGTAGAACCCTTGCCTCGGTAACGAGGATTGTAGGTTCAAACCCCGGCTTGCACCTCTGGGATTTCATGTGAGAATCTCATTTTCAACCATGATTATCGCTTGCTAAACGGTGAAGGAAAACATAGTGAGAAAACCTACATGTCTGAGAGAATTTCTCGAGAATTTCTCGCACTGGGCCAGCGTGGTGGACTATGGCCTAATCCCCCTCACATTGAGGGGAGGCGCGTGCCCAGCAGTGGAACATTAAAAAAGGACTGGTATTATTATTATAGGGTCTCAAGGGTAAAAGCGTAAGTAGTGAGAAGTGTCGGGGCTGTGTTCTATGTCAATTATTCAATTGAAAAACTACATATGTCCCCAATGGGCTCCTCAACAATGTACCTACTTATACGCTGCTTATCTTTGTTCCAGTGACCATCCCAGCGCTGAACTTCGGCATGTTAATGGGCTGGCAGTCCCCGATGACGCCCATCCTGCAGTCCCCCGACGGCCCCGCTCCGGAGCCCATCACCGATGAGACCATCTCCTGGATGGCCGCCATCACCTTCCTGCCGCCGATATTCTGCGGGTTCCTGGTGGGCGACCTGGCTGATAGATGGGGGAGGAAGTTCACCACGCTGTTGACTGCGTTGATGCTTGTGGTGAGTGGTTTATATAAAGCCATTTCATCTAACCGTTAAATAATTTGTCGTATATATAAGGTTTAACAAAAGTAGTGTAAAATATTTTATCAGATAAATCAGTAAGTGATATGAAAAATAATTGCGTGAATGATGTTTGTTTTATTTTTAAACAAGGCGAACCAGTATAGCATAGGGCCGTGCTCTCGGTACAGGATGTAATTTTTTAAATGTCTAGTAATTTTTTTTTTTAGTTTATTTTCTTTTTTTTTTATTACTCTATAGGCAAGTATTCGATCTCGATCTCACCTGATGGTTAGTGACGATGAGATCTACGATGGAGCATACTTGCCTAGAAGGTACCTGTTCACTCTCGACTAGAAAACACCCAGATTGAAGTCATGTTATATTTATAGCCTACCGTTGGTACTGTTAAAATATTTTACACTATTATGATTACACCTTATATACCTTTAAATAGTTTACTGATTCTAAAATCGAACTAATATTGACGAATCATTATATAGACGATATTGATGATTGATTTATGGAATTTGTTATTGACTGCTCGCTCCTAGCACGAGCATTTAGTCTAGTTAAACAGACTAGCGGGCTATCTACGGGCTAGGTATGCGGCACCATACACTCTAACTAGATCTAGCACTATATAAGGCTACCAACACAAGGAAGTTAAAGGCTATGATCGGCTGGGTAGGTATTAGTCGAGCTTGAGACGTTGGTTTTGTCGTGTGATCGATTTCGCGCGATCGAATCAGTACGTCAAATACGAGATGATTCGTGGGCTAACTGTATAGTTTTTACTCTACCGTATTTAGACATTTTGTACGGAGAATTGAACAGCGCCTCTAGCGGACGGTATTTAATACTTTCAATTCTCCATACAAAATGTCTAAATACGGTAGACCATAAAGTATACGGTTAGCTTCGGGTAATCTCGCACTTGACGTACATTACAATTCAGAATTTAATCCGTTTACACTGGCTTTATAAAACAATTTTTGGATGAAGAGTATTTTATTTTAAAGTTCTGAATGGATTGTAGTTTTCTATAAATATAGGGGGTTACCGTCAATCCCAAAGACCAGTGGAGTTTTATTAATAAATCGTAATCGATTATATATAGGTTACGCAAAAAAAACCGGTATCGATGTTGATCCTGACGAGCTGCAATCGACACCGGTTTCTTTACCGGTTTCCGGCGAGTATTTTTTTTTTTTAGGTTGGCAATCGGCTATAAAATTGTGCCATTTTTGCTAGTGTCGTGTAAAACATCTAAAGCATGGCTTTAAAATACAGTGAGGACTGATGATGATGATAAAATAAATCCCCTACCCTGGAGGTTCATTTCATCTTCATCATCACTGACATCATCATTATTATCAGGGGTTATTAAAATAATATAGCAATTATCAAGAAATACTCCACACTGGCAAAAAATTGCTCTATTTTGTCGCCGATTGCCAACCTGAACAAAAGAAGTAAAAGAAAAGCATTATTATCAGGGGTAATTAAAATATATAAATAGCAATTATCAAGAAATACTCGACACTGGCAAACATTGCTCTTTTTTATAACCAATTGCTAACTTAAAAAAAAAAGAAAAAACATCGCTTTCACCAGAGCGGTTGGAATACATTTTGAAAACCTTCGATCGCGGAAAGATGGCGTGCGTTTACTCCTAATAATTTATATTCCGATCGCGGCATTCCGTCTCGATCGGTTTCCATTTCATTTCCGCTATCGATTTCAAATTATTCACAATAACGTAGGCTGTTATAACATGTAAGTACCTTTCGTTTACCATCCGGTTAGTTAGTATTAATAATGACAGTACGAGGCGGTTATAACCACGCACCATGAGATAATTACAGACAGATAACTATTGCGCACACGCAAGCCGTTTGGATTTCGTTCAAACCGGATCAAATGCGGATTGACCGTCCACATAGTAAAAGCTATAATATCAAAGGAGGAAGCGATACTCATGGCGCGAAATTCAAAAATTTAACCTTTTTTTTTTTTAATTGAAACCTCTTTGAGACTTAACTTTGGTGTGTTTGTCTTTTGAAAGCCGTGTGAAGTTCGTCAACTGGCACTGGGCTGGCGTACGGCCCTAATACCCTTGTATTAAGGGCGAATGTGCTGAATTGTTCAATGAAAGGCTTAGTTAAACTGTTTAGTATGCCCTTATTTATTGTTGATTATTTATATTTCAAACACAAACACGCTTATTTGACACAAATGTAAACCTGCGAGTCGCTGTAAAGGTAAAAGTAATGGAGTCAGTGTTACCATAATAAAAAAAATATATTGATGTTATTGCCAACACCGTCAATGGTACCGAATACTATCGTCAAAATTTGGGTGCTCTTTTGCCCAACCCTTCAGGGATTATAGGCGTAATTATGTTCTTCTTCTAATTGAAGGGTTAGACCCTTGTCGGTGTAACTGATGAAGGTCTTTCCACCTGTCTCTATCTAGAGCAGCTTCTTTTACCTCCTTGTACGACCTGACACCGATCCTTTCTTTTATCTGACTCATGTAGCTTATTCTTGGTCTTCCTCGTCCACGCTCTCCTTCGATCTTTCCCTCTATGATGTTCTTTATGAAGGTATCATTCGAATGAGATGGCCTATCATCGTAGTAATGATGTTATTAACAAGTATCTTATTCAACAGCTCAGTTGGTCCATAATCCTGGTCTCGCTGCATCCGTGGGCGCTAATCGCTTCTCGAGCGGTTGCAGGGTTGGCCTGTGCAGGCTGCTATGTGGTCATTCCACTCTACTTGAAAGAGGTTTGTTATATTTCTGTTTGTAAGTCATCGCTAAAACTGCTAATTAACATGCTACTAATTAGACGAGTAGGTATATAACCTTGGAATCTTCAAATAACTTATTAATTGGGACTGAACGCTAAAATGTCTAGTGTTAATGAAGATGTCAAAATGTAGCGTGTGTGCGCCTCGAAAGGCCACGCTGGCTCTATAATAATAATTCCAGCCCTTTTTAATTTCCCACTGCTGGGCACGGGCCTCCCCTCAATGCGAGGGGGATCAGGCTGTAGTCCACCACGCTGGCCCACTGCGGGTTAGTGGACTTCACACATCTTTCGAGAGGTTCTCTCAGACATGCAGCTTCCTCACGATGTTTTCCTTCACCGTTTAGCAAGTGACAATCATGGTTGAAAATAAGATTCGCACATGAAATCCAGAAATCCCAGAGATGCGAGCTGAGGTTTGAACCTGCGATCCTCGTTATCGAGGCAAGCGTTCTACCAACTTGGCTATCACTGCTCCTTTTAGCCTGTCGCAGGCTCTAAAAAAAACACCAAAAAAGTTCCGTAAAATAAGTCAAGCCCGCTGAGATTCTTGCCGGATCATCCTCAGTTGTGGTAGCGTTCATTCGTTTGTTGATTTGATTGTACAGTAATAGATAAAATCAATTTGTCATATGTGTAAGTCTTTGAACATTAAATAAAACGTTGATTGTATTTCTTCTTCTTTCTTTCTTTACGAAATGAAATGCGATGAAATAAAATGGATTCTTCTTCTTTCTTTATGAAATGAAATGCGATGAAGTAAAATGGATATGAATATGGCCTCACCCGCAACTTAGCGGGTATTTTGCCAGTGTCAAGTAATTAATAGCAATATTAAATTCAATAAATACACATTATAAATAAAATAATGGATGTGACATGAAGAATGTGACATGAAAATGGCGTGCCAAAATGGATTGTTTTTAGTAAAAACGGGAAGTGACACATAAGCAAATATGATAGTAGTGACAGATATACCTACATTTAAAACAAAAACATTCAAATAAGGTTTCGTTCTATTCCATCAAGATTTGCACGTGTGAAACTTATGAATGTACTTCGTTCATAGATTGCGTCCGACCACATCCGAGGCGCGCTCGGCTCCCTGTTCATCCTGTCCCAGAACCTGGGCTACCTGGTGGTGTACGTGGCGGGGGACGTGATGTCCTTCTACGCGGTCCTGTGGATGTGCACCGCAGTGCCCGCGGTGTTCCTGTTTGCGTTCATTGCGATGCCAGAGACGCCTGTGTTCTTAGTCAAACAGGGCAAGATTAAGGTAACTGATTATATTGTTGGAATATAACAACTGCATAGACTACACCTACCCTCAATCTCAACTATGCTGTGTGTTTTTATTCTTAATTGTCTCTGACAAGTGTTCCAAAACAAACGATCCGACGTATTCGCCGTTTCTATTTTATACTTGTATTTTAAATCAGTAAATCTTTACAATTCAATGTCCTCAATGTTTCCTTTATATTTACATACCATGACGGTATTCTGGCAATGGGTGATCAGATACACTGCAAAACATTATGAAAATAAAATAGGTTTAGTAATCAGCATAAAAGCCAGCATACCACTTAGTCGCCATCGGGGAACAACCGACACCTAAAATTTGAGCACCTACACTTTGGAGCTCCTAGACGATTCATGGTCACACAAAATTCCCCTTAGAGCCCCAGGGATGCATATAGACTCTATTTTCCCCTTGGAGCCTCTGAAGAACACGAACATCCAAAATCTCCCTGGGACCTCTGGTGGTTCAGTAGATACTCAAAAGCACACTGGATGATCCAGACACTCTTAATTCGCCTTAAAACTCCTGGGGAACCACAAACCCTCAAAATTCCCCTTGGAGCCCCTGGGAGATCCACAAGCACCCTAAAGTCCCTTTGGAGCACCTGGGGATCACCTCACTATAACATGCAGTTCAGCGGAGAATTTAGAGTGTCTGTGGATCTCCCAGGGGCTCCAAGGTCATGATAAAAACCATAATTAGGATGTAACTTCACCACGAGTTTCTAATACGTCATTCACGTTGCCATTTTAATACCTCGTATAATATAACTATAATACTGGATTCTAGACGGATTGATTGCCAATATACGAGATACTTTTTATCTTATTCACGGAATCGTAAAAAAAACCTTGCCATCAAACCATAATTGACCGATCGGTATTAAATGAAAATATGAGGTGTAGCAAAAACAGTGTAAAATATTTTAAAAGATACATCAGTAAGTTACATGGATCGGGTTTATGTATAAAATAATTTTATGAATGAAGTTTGTAATCTTTTATCCCGTTAAAATGTATGGTTCCCGTGGGATAGGTTTGTTTTAAGTTTTCATAGAGCAAAGGATCGATATGATTGTTGGCTTAGGTAGTGTTAGTTTAAGGGTTTCAGAAAATGAGACTCGAGTTGTTTTCTGTTCATTTCTACTTAGACATTCGCATAACAGGTATAAGAGCGAGCTCTCCGTCACCACGGGGAAAGTACTGCGCTAGAAAACACCGCTACATCGTCACATTTACGACATGACTCGGCATGCTACAAAACCCAAGCTATTAAGATATTTACTTCCATGCAATTTACATTATGCAATTGATTATAAATATCTGAGTAACTATAAATGATTAGTACTATGTTACTGTAGTGTAGTTGTGACCATAAATAAAGACGTGATTTTTCATAATTTGGAGAATACATTTTTTTTTTTAATTACATTATAGGCAAGTATTTGATCTCGATTTCACCTGATGGTAAGTGACGATGAGATCTACGAAGGAGCATACTTGCCTAGGTAGGAAGGCGGCAGTAGATCGAGACGCTACATTCACTAGGCACATGCAGCGCAACTGATCTGACCCGCCATCCATGAATGGCAACACCGAACATCATGCCGGAACACGGCTAGGCCGCTTGGCGACATGGCTTTGTTCAGTGGGTGGTGACTAGCCACAGCCGAAGCCTACCACCAGTAATAACTTAATACTTGTGAACTGGGCCCCAAGTCTGCTAACACAATCGTTTCATAATCGAACAGCAACGGCATAGTAACTGTCAATTTTGACAGATATCCCATACAATATCAAAAGTGGCAGTTACTATGCGGTTGCTGTTCGATTATGAAACGATTGTGTTAGCAGACTTGGGGCCCTGCCCCTTTTCCCGATCCTACTACCTACGAGCAGTTTCAAAATCTCATGATATTACAGGAAGCTCGCGCCGCCCTAGCCTGGCTTCGGAACACTAGCACCGATGACAAGGACTTGGAGGAAGCCATCCAGCAGCTCGAGAGAGAGGAGGATCACGCCAGGACCATGAAGAAAGCCACATGGAAGAGCATAAGTGAGAATTATTACAAAAATAACCGTTTTATATATGTTGTAAATCAAGAATTCCCAGCGGTGCGAGCCTGCGTTTGAACATGCGATCCTCGTCACCAAGGCAAGCGTTCTACCAACTTAGCTATCACTGCTATTAGTAGATACATTCCAGATATCTGTAGAAATTAATATACCACTGAATTAATTATGTTAATTTAGTTTTTTTTATTATTATTCAAACGAGTTGTAAAGTAATCTTTTGCACATATATTATTTGAAATGGGTTATGTTATTGCCCTGTGCAAAAAATGTCTAGACAGTGCAGGTTCTTCTCAACATACTTAATTAGCTTTAATTTATCTATACTTCATACAAATAAATAAAATTGGAGTGTCTGTTTGTAATATTAAAATAACCGCTTTTTACTAAGTTCATTTGGATGTATACACGGTACATATTACCAAAACAACATTTTTTAAAATTTTTGTCTGTCTGTCTATCTGTCTGTCTGTTTGTTCCGGCTAATCCCTGAAATAGCTGAACCGATTTTGACGGGACTTTCACTGGCAGATAGCTGATGAAATAAGGAGTAACTTAGGCTACTTTTATTTTAGACTAGCTGTTACCCGCGACTTCCTCCGCTTTTTGTTAAATACCACGCGGACGAAGTCGCGGGTAACAGCTAGTTTTTTTATAAGTACACTAGCTGTCCCGGCGAACTTCGTACCGCCTCAGAATGAAATGTATGAGATAATGTATTATTGGTACTCTACGAACCATGACCATGGTTGCTGTAAAGCAGCCGAAACGTCGGCAACGTAAAAAACATAAAATAAACGCGAAAAAATCCGTAAAATTAGTTTTAATTCAATTAATCTATAATTAATATTATAAATTTGAAAGTTTGGATAGATGGATAGATGGATGGATGTTTGTTACTCAATCACGCCCGAACGGCTGAACGGATCTGGATGAAATTTGGCACAGAGATAGATTATAGTCTGGAATAGCACATAGGCTACTTTTTATCCCGGTAAAATGTATGGTTCCCGTGGGATAGATGTTTTAATTTTTCATACTTTTTATCGCGGGTAACACCGCCGGGCGCAGCTAGTTGTGTAATATTCGGATGTCCATAAATAAAAACGTTACATTAGTTTATGGACGGCGGCATCGAAGTAACTAAGTACTTATGCATAATAATGTCGAACATAAATCGTGTGGTCATTGAGACAGTTCTGAGACAGTTACAAATAAAAAAAAATTGCGCGTTATTAAAATTCTGAGATCATTTGAGGAATGTCATTCGTCTAGCTAGTAGGTATAGGTATCGTCTGTAGGTATCAAAACTACATACTTGTTCCGTTGGTATGACGTACATCGGTATACTTATTAATCCTACTACCTATCCTACTAATATTATAAATGGGAAATTTTTGATGGATGGATGGATGTTTGTTACTCAATCACGCCAGAACGGCAGAACTGATCTAGTTGAAATTTGACACGGAGATAGATTATAGTCTGGAATAGCACATTTGTTACTTTTTATCCCGGTAAAATGTATGGTTCCCGTGGGGTAAAGGACATACTATTTCAATCGCGACTATAATATAAATAGCAGTAGGTAGTAGGTGGGTAGGTAGTTTATTATAATAAAACATTGTTACAACATTATCGTTTAGCGACCGAATTAACTCAGTGGATAGTGATCCTGCTTTCTGTGCTGCGGGTCCCGGGTACGAATCCTGGTACGGACAAACTATGTGTGATAATCACGAATGCTTGTGCCCGAGTCATGGATGTTTATTATCTATATAAGTATTATATACTGAGTTCGCCCTCAGTCTTTTATACGGTAGCCATAATACGAGCGTTCCTTAGTGTAGGACCGTATAGTTGGTGTGTTCGTCTGGCGATATTTATTATTATGTATCTCTCCACACGGGCTATACCCGGATCTTTGGAAGGCTTGCGCGGGGACATGGGTCCAACACGTAGAGGCCCTTTTGGAGAATATTAATGTTATGTTAGCCACCTGCTGGGGTCAACTGCTGAAAATGATAGCGTAAACAGCGAATTGACCTCAGCAGCAGAGTTAAAGGGCCTAAAGCCGCGATTAGCCCCGGGAGATAGCGCAGCACACCTCTCTACACCCCTGAGCCGCTTGCACCAGTGTTGCCCCTTAACGTCTCATATGACGGCGTTTTCAAGGGGCCCAACTAAAGAGTGGTGAGTCGCCACCTGCCAATAGTAATTAGATAAAAGCTGATTATGGCAGGTGTCCGCAACCCTTCCAATAATCCCATCCCATATCCATCCAATCGTCAATCCATAGTTCCAATTATGTTTCCATATTCCTGCAATAGTTCCTCCGCCTCCTTTTTATTATTATTATTAGGCATTCATTCCTTGGCATAGGTATCGTTAATCCAGTTTATGGTCTGAGACATTGAAACTCGTAAAAACCAAACAACAAAATAAAATAACTTCCAAGAAATAATCAAGAGTTACGATCCGCTTATAAAGCAACGGTCGCCGTTTTAACGATAATAGATAGTAATTTATTAAAATGTTTCGTCCATTTGTTATAATGGAATTACCAAGCGATTTTCTTAGAAATCAATCCGTTACAATGCTATTGAGTTATATTGATTTCTTATATTTACGCGAATACTACACATTGAAATAAAACTAATTTTAAGAACGGGGGACCCCGTCAAACTATGACACCAGGACGTCAACCACCTCAGTCCTCCCGTGACCATGGTTGCTGTAAAGCAGCCGAAACGTCGGGAACGTAAAATCAAAAATAAACCGCGATAATATTCTTAAAATTAGTTTTATTTCAATCTATTGAGTTATGTTCAATTAACAATTAAATTTTTTTTCTATTTAGCACAACATTTTGAATTCATTTATTTATTTGGTAATACAACATGTAACAATCAATAAAATTAAATCCATTAATTCATCGTCTAGATTGAGAAGCTGATTGGTGGCCTGATTAGCGCAGTTGGTAGTGACCCTACTTATTGTGCCGAGGGTCCCGGTAGCGAATCCTGGTAGGGACAAACTTTATGTGATGAGCACGAATGTTTGCACCCAAGTCATGGATATCGAGTATTTATATAAGTATTATATACTCGGTTCGCTTTTAGCCCATGGTTCGGTACCGATAATACAAGAATTGCTTAGTGTGGGACCGTATAGCTGGTTTGTTCGTCTGTCAGTATTATTATTATTATTGTTTGAATAAAAATAACAAACAATAAAAAAATACAACCGATTCGAGAACTCGTCCTTTTTAAAGTCTGTTAAAAATAACACTTTCTAGAATATTCTTATTTACTTCCAGTACAGGACAAAACCACCTTCAAAGCGTTCCGCATCTCCCTGAACGTGATGCTCTCCCAGGAGACTTGTGGATACCTGGTGGTCCTCATGTACGCCGGGTCCATCTTCGAGCAGGCCTCCGAGTCCATCAGCCTGAAGCTCAGCCCCAATAAGCAGACGATAGTCGTAGGGGTGATCCAGATGCTGGGGTCGGTGGTCGCCAGCTGCATCGTAGAACAGACCGGACGAAAGGTATCTAGACCTTCAATTAAAAAACAACGATTTTTTTTATGACTTTATAGTTAAGTATTTGATCTCGATCTCACCTGATGGTAAGTGACGATGAGATCTACGATGGAGCATACTTGCCTAGAAGGTACCTGTTCGCTCTCGACTTGAAAACACCCGGATTGAAGTCAAGTTCGATACCAATGTAGTACTTGATTGAGCGCTCGAATCAATTACTGTGTTCCGATGAACTGAGGTGCCGGAACCACACCTTGTTCATGATCACACATTTATAATATTAGTGGGATAGTGGGATGCTCTTCGTTTTTAATTTTCATAATATCCAAATTCTGACTTCACCAAAGTAGCGCAGGTTCAATGCTTAGTTATACTCTTTCTGAATCATTCTGTACACCGGGATCGAACCCTTTGCACCGTACCCATAACACACCAATAGTACGGTCACAAACTAACTGCTTAGTGGTTTCGACGGCGTTATTTGATTTTCCTTTATTTATTTCAGTGGCTTCTAGCCGGGACTTCCTTCGCCACTGGCCTCTCCATGCTGGCCCTCGGGGCGTGGTTCTACATCACCTCCCTGTCGATCTGGCTGCCGGGCTGGCTCCCAGTCCTGGCGATGTGTTTGTGCATCTTCTCTGACGCAGCCGGATACCAGCCAGTGCCTTACGTCATTACCTCTGAGCTGTTCTCCTTTCAGGTAAGAAGACTTTTTTATGCGAAATGTTTCCATAATAATAAAAGCGCACACGCACACACACACACACACACACACACACACACACACACACAACACCCCCACCATTGGTTAGACCCCAATCGCCTGGGAGAACAAATGAACAAAAATAAATTATTATTATTATTATTCCAATTCCTCACTGCTGGGCACGGGCCTCCCCTCAATGTGAGGGGGATTAGGCCATAGTCCACCACGCTGGCCCAGTGCGGGTTGGCGGACTTCACACATCTTTCGAGGGGTTCTCTCAGCCATGCAGGTTTCCTCACGATGTTTTCCTTCACCGTTTAGCAAGTGATAATCGTGGTTGAAAATGTGATTTGCACATGAAAGCCGGGGTTTGAACCTGCAATTCTCGTTACCAAGGCAAGCGTTCTACCAACTTGGCTATCACTGCCTTAATGTTTCCATATTTGAATTATTGTGGTGACCTTTATAACGCGCTACAAGAACCATATTCACTGCGCATAATACAGATGGCGCTGGATACAAATTAAGAATATCCATACAAGCCTGAATCACGGTAGCAGAGTTTTACCTGAAAACGTAACATATATAAGGCCTAACAATAATAGTGTATACTATTTTAAGGATACATTGGTAGGCTATAAAGGTCAAATTCTCGAATAAAAAATAATCAAAATATTTGAAATATTTTATACGTACACGTGATCGTTGTCTCCTACTAGTTCAACCTTTAAAATATATAACACTATTTTTGCTAAACCTTATATAGAGGACCTTAACTATACAAGAATTATAAAAAGCAAAGAATGCAAGGATATCTAGATAATAGTTATTAGGTATTCTCAAAGAGTGTCAAGTGACAATGAGATTATAGAATAAAAAAAATAAACTCCATAAAGTAATTTCTATTATTTTTGTAACATCAATATTTGAGAAAACACTTTGCAAGTATTTTCTGCAAAGATGCATCATTGCTTCGTCTTTTTCAAGAAATCATATCCTGAAAAGCAACTTTATATTTTAACTAGCTGTTACCCGCGACTTCGTCCGCGTGGTATTTAACAAAAAAGATTTTCTAAAATAAATGTAGCCAAGTTACTCCTTGTTACATCAGCTATCTGCCAGTGAAAGTCCCGTCAAAATCGGTCCAGCCATTTCAGAGACTAGCCGAAACAAACAGACAGACAAAAATTTAAAAAAATGTTGTTTTGGTATATGTACCGTGTATACATCCAAATGCACTTAGTAAAAAGCGGTTATTTTAGTATTACAAACAGACACTCCAATTTTATTTATGTGTATACACAATCATTATCAATTTGGCTAATCACACAATTTGACCTTACAGCATCGAGGAATGGTGACATCCTTCGTCAGCTCCGTCGACGCGCTCAGCGACTTCCTCCAAACGAAAGCATACGACCCCCTGCTCAAGCTGCTGGGCATCCACTGGGTCTTCATAATGTTCTCCGTCGTCTGCTTCCTGGGGACCTTCTACACGGTCATGTGGGTCCCGGAGACTAAGGACAAAACGGTCGAGGAGATCTATGCGCTGCTAGAAGAGAGCCGAAAGAAGGAGAAGAGGAAAGACTTGGAGAGCGGGAAGGAGATTAGTCGATTATAAGTGATATGACACTCGTGATATGGTTGATTTTTCAATACAATTTAATATTAATCGTCTCGCATACAAAGGAATTAAAATATGTATATACAACAATTAGAATATTGGATATATTTATGATAAAACTTTTGTAATTCGAAACGTCAAATTTAAACTTGAGCGCTAAGCGCATGTTTTTTTCTTCTTTTTTTTAATGTTAGCAATTGGCTACAAAATAGTGCCATTTCTGCCATGTAAAATGTTTATTCGATATTTGAAATATTCCTGATGATAATAATGATGTTGTTGAAGATGGTGATGATTAAATGAATCCCCTACCCCTTTCAGTAGAGATATGGATCATGTGTTTCACTGGTAAGGAAATGGATTCGTACATGAATATAAGAAGATATTGATATAAATGCCTTAAAAAAACATCCATAATATTTTTTATACTTTTCTATAACCCGTATCTAATCGGAATGGAAGTAATTTTTTGACTCTATGTACTCTATATTGACGAATGCCTGAATACCTTCTGCATTATAGTCAAACCTTTTTTTTTTCAATTTTGGTTTGCGAGATGATAATTCTGCATCGTGATCCATTTTTTTACAATTAAATTATTTAATTAATTTAACTTATTACTATTACTTGACACTGGCAGAATACCTACAGTGAGGTGGGTAAGGTCATAATAAAAAAAAAGAAATACGACGTTCTTTCTTTGAAAAAAAAAATAAGCCGAACCGCTTTTGTTTTCTTTTTTTGGCTGAGCGAATGTCTTAGGCCCCAAAAGCGCGGGTACCGTGTACTTATTAGCAAGTAGGTACTTAATTATATTGATTAAAATATGTGCCAATGACACTTGATTTTAATTAATATGGTAATTAAGTCTAATTTACATACCTCAATCTACGTACTGTTATACAGGCGATTCAAAAGGGTTATACTAACTTTGAACCTGTGCTTCTTTAGCGCATACCATTATTTGAATACAGAATGTCGGTATGTCAAATTTAAAAAAAAAATGTTCGCAAGAATCCAATCTGTAATTTTGTTGCGATCAAAATGTATTTTTTTTTAAATCGTCTTTTCGATATTCTGACTTGACAAAGTCAGGTTCATAGATTTGTATACCCGTTCTGAATAACCCTGTATACCAATTTATTTTTATGATCCGGTCACTGGGAAGTATAGTTCTACTTATGTCTCTCCAAACTTTCTGTTCAATTATGGCTGTTATGATAAAGTGATAAAGCATAATTTCGTACATACAGAGAGGTTGGTTAATCAATGTGCCTGACGATAACTGTTTGTGATATAGTGAATTTTTTTTTAAAGTTTACGCCGGATTCGGACGGGAGCTTTTTCAAACCGAGAATTCGCAAAAAAAACTGTTAATAAAGAACTAAGCCAACGATAGAGGAGTGGGCTTACGTCAACAGTTTAATGACCTAAGTGAGAATCGAACCCGGCATCTGTCGTATACAAGTGCCACTCCTATAACCGTTAAGCTATAGTTATAGCGATGTTTTTGAAGAAAATAGTTTATTGAAATAAAACTAATTTTACGGATTTTATCGCGTTTATTATACTTTTTTACGTTCCCCGTACATTTCGTAAAATTAATTTTATTTCAATGTGTAGTATTCGCGTAAATATAAGTAATCAATATGAAATTAGTTTAACTTAACCACTGACCATATATTTAACCGTGCTCAGTAAAACTTAACCCCTTGTTGTAAAAGCTCTCGTTTGAATAGGGCCTCAATATGTTGGTATTATTAAGTTAAGAAGCAGTGATAGCCAAGTTGGTAGAACGCTTGCCTCGATAACGAGGATTGCAGGTTCAAACCCCGGCTCGCACCTCTGGGATTTTTCACGTGCAAATCTCATTTTCAACCAAGATTATCACTTGCTAAACGGTGAAGGAAAACATCGTGAGGAAACCTGCATGTCTGAGAGAACCCCTCGAAAGATTTGTGAAGTCTGCCAACCCGCACTGGGCCAGCGTGGTGGACTATGGCCTAATCCCCCCTCGCATTGAGGGGAGGCCCGTGCCCAGCAGTGGGACATAAAAAAAGGGCTGGAATTATTATTATTAAGTTAAGACCGTCTCAATGACATTAAATTAATTTAATTTATGCACATATTGTTTTGTTTTATACCATTGCCCAGCCCATTCTGCTTAACCCCGATCCCCGATCCCCCGACGTAACACAAATATAAGTTAAGAATACTTTTTGACGGGAAATTGAACGGATTTCCCAAAAATGTGTTTCAATGATACATTACATTACATTACATTTGATACATTACATTACAACCATTGTGTGTTCATAAACGTGCACGACTGAACGAGATTGAAATCTATTCTATACATATAAATAAAATTGGAGTGTCTGTTTGTAATATTAAAATAACAGCTTTTTACTAAGTGCATTTGGATGTATACACGTTACCTATACCGAAACAACATTTTTTACAATTTTTGTCTGTCTGTCTGTCTGTCCGTCCGTCTGTCTGTCTGTCCGTCTGTCTGTCTGTCTGTCTGTCTGTCTGTTTGTTCCGGCTAATCTCTGAAATGGGTGGACCGATTTTGACGGGACTTTCACTGGCAGATAGCTGATGTAACAAGGAGTAACTTAGGCTACTTTTATTTTAGAAAAAAAAATAGGATCTCACTAAAAAAAAAATACCAATGTTGCAGCGCAGCGCCTGATTAGGTTTGATAGCAACCTGCAATGCGTCCCGCGGGCTCAGAATGGGCGAGCAGGCTGTTGTCAATGGTTGTCTTTGTAAAATAATATAACTTGACTTTTCAAGTTCTCCCAAGATGTCAGGTAAATTTTCAGTAAAGCATCCACAGCTTTGCTGATAGGGGTAGGGGATTCATTTCATCATCATCATCATCCTCATCATCGTTATCTACAGGGACACTTAAGTATATTTAAAAACAATGATAAAGATTTTAGCACGACACTGGTAACAATGACACAATTTTGTAGCCGATTGCAAACATAAGAAAAATATGTTATAATAATTATATATGTCTTTGTCAGCCTGTGGGACCATAGCTCTAGAACTGATACACCGATTTCAATGTAGCTATTTCATTGAAATAAAACTAATCTTAAGGATTTTATCGCGGTTTATTTTTTATTCTACGTTCCCGACGTTTCGGCTGCTACGACGCGATAAAATCCTTAAGATTAGTTTTATTTCAATGAAATAGCTACATTGAAATCGGTGTATCAGTTCTAGAGCTATGGTCCCACAGGCTGACAAAGACATATATAATTATTATAACATATTTTTCTTATGTTTGCAATCGGCTACAAAATTGTGTCATTGTTACCAGTGTCGTGCTAAAATCTTTATCATTGTTTTTAAATATACTTAAGTGTCCCTGTAGATAACGATGATGAGGATGATGATGATGATGAAATGAATCCCCTACCCCTATCAGCAAAGCTGTGGATGCTTTACTGAAAATTTACCTGACATCTTGGGAGAACTTGAAAAGTCAAGTTATATTATTTTACAAAGACAACCATTGACAACAGCCTGCTCGCCCATTCTGAGCCCGCGGGACGCATTGCAGGTTGCTATCAAACCTAATCAGGCGCTGCGCTGCAACATTGGTATTTTTTTTTTAGTGAGATCCTATTTTTTTTTCTAAAATAAAAGTAGCCTAAGTTACTCCTTGTTACATCAGCTATCTGCCAGTGAAAGTCCCGTCAAAATCGGTCCACCCATTTCAGAGATTAGCCGGAACAAACAGACAGACAGACAGACAGACAGACAGACGGACAGACAGACAGACGGACGGACAGACAGACAGACAGACAAAAATTGTAAAAAATGTTGTTTCGGTATAGGTAACGTGTATACATCCAAATGCACTTAGTAAAAAGCTGTTATTTTAATATTACAAACAGACACTCCAATTTTATTTATATGTATAGAATAGATTTCAATCTCGTTCAGTCGTGCACGTTTATGAACACACAATGGTTGTAATGTAATGTATCAAATGTAATGTAATGTAATGTATCATTGAAACACATTTTTGGGAAATCCGTTCAATTTCCCGTCAAAAAGTATTCTTAACTTATATTTGTGTTACGTCGGGGGATCGGGGATCGGGGTTAAGCAGAATGGGCTGGGCAATGGTATAAAACAAAACAATATGTGCATAAATTAAATTAATTTAATGTCATTGAGACGGTCTTAACTTAATAATAATAATTCCAGCCCTTTTTTTATGTCCCACTGCTGGGCACGGGCCTCCCCTCAATGCGAGGGGGGATTAGGCCATAGTCCACCACGCTGGCCCAGTGCGGGTTGGCAGACTTCACAAATCTTTCGAGGGGTTCTCTCAGACATGCAGGTTTCCTCACGATGTTTTCCTTCACCGTTTAGCAAGTGATAATCTTGGTTGAAAATGAGATTTGCACGTGAAAAATCCCAGAGGTGCGAGCCGGGGTTTGAACCTGCAATCCTCGTTATCGAGGCAAGCGTTCTACCAACTTGGCTATCACTGCTTCTTAACTTAATAATACCAACATATTGAGGCCCTATTCAAACGAGAGCTTTTACAACAAGGGGTTAAGTTTTACTGAGCACGGTTAAATATATGGTCAGTGGTTAAGTTAAACTAATTTCATATTGATTACTTATATTTACGCGAATACTACACATTGAAATAAAATTAATTTTACGAAATGTACGGGGAACGTAAAAAAGTATAATAAACGCGATAAAATCCGTAAAATTAGTTTTATTTCAATAAACTATTTTCTTCAAAAACATCGCTATAACTATAGCTTAACGGTTATAGGAGTGGCACTTGTATACGACAGATGCCGGGTTCGATTCTCACTTAGGTCATTAAACTGTTGACGTAAGCCCACTCCTCTATCGTTGGCTTAGTTCTTTATTAACAGTTTTTTTTGCGAATTCTCGGTTTGAAAAAGCTCCCGTCCGAATCCGGCGTAAACTTTAAAAAAAAATTCACTATATCACAAACAGTTATCGTCAGGCACATTGATTAACCAACCTCTCTGTATGTACGAAATTATGCTTTATCACTTTATCATAACAGCCATAATTGAACAGAAAGTTTGGAGAGACATAAGTAGAACTATACTTCCCAGTGACCGGATCATAAAAATAAATTGGTATACAGGGTTATTCAGAACGGGTATACAAATCTATGAACCTGACTTTGTCAAGTCAGAATATCGAAAAGACGATTTAAAAAAAAATACATTTTGATCGCAACAAAATTACAGATTGGATTCTTGCGAACATTTTTTTTTTAAATTTGACATACCGACATTCTGTATTCAAATAATGGTATGCGCTAAAGAAGCACAGGTTCAAAGTTAGTATAACCCTTTTGAATCGCCTGTATAACAGTACGTAGATTGAGGTATGTAAATTAGACTTAATTACCATATTAATTAAAATCAAGTGTCATTGGCACATATTTTAATCAATATAATTAAGTACCTACTTGCTAATAAGTACACGGTACCCGCGCTTTTGGGGCCTAAGACATTCGCTCAGCCAAAAAAAGAAAACAAAAGCGGTTCGGCTTATTTTTTTTTTCAAAGAAAGAACGTCGTATTTCTTTTTTTTTATTATGACCTTACCCACCTCACTGTAGGTATTCTGCCAGTGTCAAGTAATAGTAATAAGTTAAATTAATTAAATAATTTAATTGTAAAAAAATGGATCACGATGCAGAATTATCATCTCGCAAACCAAAATTGAAAAAAAAAAGGTTTGACTATAATGCAGAAGGTATTCAGGCATTCGTCAATATAGAGTACATAGAGTCAAAAAATTACTTCCATTCCGATTAGATACGGGTTATAGAAAAGTATAAAAAATATTATGGATGTTTTTTTAAGGCATTTATATCAATATCTTCTTATATTCATGTACGAATCCATTTCCTTACCAGTGAAACACATGATCCATATCTCTACTGAAAGGGGTAGGGGATTCATTTAATCATCACCATCTTCAACAACATCATTATTATCATCAGGAATATTTCAAATATCGAATAAACATTTTACATGGCAGAAATGGCACTATTTTGTAGCCAATTGCTAACATTAAAAAAAAGAAGAAAAAAACATGCGCTTAGCGCTCAAGTTTAAATTTGACGTTTCGAATTACAAAAGTTTTATCATAAATATATCCAATATTCTAATTGTTGTATATACATATTTTAATTCCTTTGTATGCGAGACGATTAATATTAAATTGTATTGAAAAATCAACCATATCACGAGTGTCATATCACTTATAATCGACTAATCTCCTTCCCGCTCTCCAAGTCTTTCCTCTTCTCCTTCTTTCGGCTCTCTTCTAGCAGCGCATAGATCTCCTCGACCGTTTTGTCCTTAGTCTCCGGGACCCACATGACCGTGTAGAAGGTCCCCAGGAAGCAGACGACGGAGAACATTATGAAGACCCAGTGGATGCCCAGCAGCTTGAGCAGGGGGTCGTATGCTTTCGTTTGGAGGAAGTCGCTGAGCGCGTCGACGGAGCTGACGAAGGATGTCACCATTCCTCGATGCTGTAAGGTCAAATTGTGTGATTAGCCAAATTGATAATGATTGTGTATACACATAAATAAAATTGGAGTGTCTGTTTGTAATACTAAAATAACCGCTTTTTACTAAGTGCATTTGGATGTATACACGGTACATATACCAAAACAACATTTTTTTAAATTTTTGTCTGTCTGTTTGTTTCGGCTAGTCTCTGAAATGGCTGGACCGATTTTGACGGGACTTTCACTGGCAGATAGCTGATGTAACAAGGAGTAACTTGGCTACATTTATTTTATTATAAAGATTTTAGCACGACACTGGTAACAATGACACAATTTTGTAGCCGATTGCAAACATAAGAAAAATATGTTATAATAATTATATATGTCTTTGTCAGCCTGTGGGACCATAGCTCTAGAACTGATACACCGATTTCAATGTAGCTATTTCATTGAAATAAAACTAATCTTAAGGATTTTATCGCGGTTTATTTTTTATTCTACGTTCCCGACGTTTCGGCTGCTACGACGCGATAAAATCCTTAAGATTAGTTTTATTTCAATGTGTAGTATTCGCGTAAATATAAGAAATCAATATGTAGCTATTTCAGTTGATAGCTGGTGTCAAGTACATTTTTTTTGATGGACAACGGTTCTGCTGTTTCCATGAAACGAATGCCAACTCAATTTATTCACTGGTGGTAGGCTTCGGCCGTGGCTAGTCACCACCCACTGAACAAAGCCATGTCGCCAAGCGGCCTAGCCGTGTTCCGGCATCATGTTCGGTGTTGCCATTCATGGATGGCGGGTCAGATCAGCTGCGCTGCATGTGCCTAGTGAATGTAGCGTCTCTATCTACTGCCGCCTTCCTACCTAGGCAAGTATGCTCCATCGTAGATCTCATCGTCACTTACCATCAGGTGAGATCGAGATCAAATACTTGCCTATAATGTAATAAAAAAAAATCATTTATATTACATTTTTATTATATTTCAATCTATATGTAAACCATTAAATCACAACACAATATAAATGGTTTCTGAACGATAAAAGTATACTTTTCACTTTGTGAATTGAATTTTAAGACAATTCGAGCTATTTCTACTTAATTTATCAAAATGAAGAACTATAGATATTATCTGAGGACAGTATTCGTGGTGCCTACTTGTTTGTTGTATCTGGCGTTATTCCCAATCTGTATCTGCCGAAACGGTCCAGTAGGTGAGTTAGAATTTAACAAATATTAAGAGCCTAAGCAGTTATAGCCATGTTGGTAGACCTGTCACCTTGGAGACCAGGCACAAACGCTGGCTCGCACTTCTGAAATTTTCGAATCTTTTCGTGCGTGTGAATGATTTGGCACTTGCTGTACGGTGAAGGCAAACATCGTGAGGAATCGTCTGTTAGAAGACGTGCGAAGTTCACCAAACCGCACTGGGCCTTCGTTGTGGACTATGATCTAAATCCTCCTCCTATTAAAGAGGAGGGCTCGCTATAATGGCTGATCAAATATCTTCGACGAAATGTGGATCAAGTCAATGCACAAAATATTTTATTTCATCAAAAGCCTAAAATTCTCTCATAAATATTTTTTTTGCCTCTACACCCGGACAAGAACGCGGCCTCGACTGAGAAGATCCGGCAAGCAAGTCAGCGAGCTAATTTTTTTTCACATTTTTTTTTAATCTTTATTACTACAGTTAATGTTAGGTAGCTCATATGTGCTATGCGAGGCGCACACAAGCTACACTTTGACATCTTAATATAATCTTAATTGATGCTGGCTGGTGCTCTGCAGTGCACCTTAGCCCAAGGCCATAGGCAATGGGGGTTTTGGGGTTCAAACCCGAAATGCCTTAGACGACTCACCGATTTACACATAGGTACTTATCCCTCTGCTCCAAAACTCGCCCCGAAGTGAACTCCTAGCTTCGGCCTTGCCTCTGCCTGCTACTTCCAGGAGTACAGGCAGTGGCGTAGCATAGGTCATTAGTACCCGGTGCGGATTACAAATTTGGGGTATGGTAACGACAAAAAAAATTACGAAAAAATCAGTGAAATATTTTTTTTTTCATATCTTATTTTTATTCCTCTTACCGCCTGTTAAATGCCGGCCCCGGCAAAGGGCCGCCGGTTGCGGACCGCCCCCTCCGCCCCCCCCCCCCATGCTACGCCACTGATTACAGGCATTTCGTTCAATTGCTAACCCGCCATCGGTGTTTGTTTATTTAATTTTCTGTATATAGTAAACTTTCACATAGACCTACCATTGGGGAACAGTGAACCGGTCGACGATGGTGGCAGGCGCAGTCACGCCCAATACATGCGGGTCCGTAATGAGAACCCCATGGCGATGGAGAGAGAAGGTCTCAGGATACGAGGGGGGAACGCCACGGACACCATGAACTACCCATATATGGCTGCAGTGATTATAAATGGTAGGCTCTGGTGCGCCGGCGCAATCGTCGACGAAAACTGGGTGGTTACTGCTGCACATTGCTTGAATTAGTGAGTACATTTGAAATCAATGCTTTTTTTCATGTACCTAGCTGTGACAAAGATATATTACAGACGGACTGTCGTTAATCACATATAGAAGCACAAAAAACCAAGCCGATTTTTTTTAACAAAGAACGAACAGACATAGTCTTTCTTCCTTTAAATGGCCTTACCCATCAAACGGTACGTATTTTGGCGAATGTCAAGTAACGAATAATTAATTATGCAGATTAGGAGATTCTATTTCAGACAACACTATTGGGACGATATCTAATAGAAAATAATGATCTCGTTACTGAAATAAAACTCGCAGGGATGCATGTAAAGAGTTGTGCATGGTAGCCTCCATTTACAAAAGGATTTTAAAAAGAATACACCGAATATATCGCCAGACGACCACCGTCCCACACTAAGCAACGTACAAGCGTTGCTTAGTGTGGGCTACCGTATGGCTACCGTACAATGAACTGGAAGCGAACCCACTATTATACTTATATAGATATTAAACATCCATGATTTGGATACAAACATTAAAGTATGTCCCTACCAGGATTCGAACCCCTCGGCACAGAAAGCACTACCAACTGCGCTAATCAGGCCGTCAAATTTAATAAAAGAACATGGTTTATTTAATATGGTGTGATGAATTTATCAGAATCGAAATATTTTTTTACTTATACCATTATGTGCAGTACTTATGAATCGTCAAAAGTTACAAAATATTATGCTACTACTTTACCACCCGTTCGGAATGCCGTTCCTATGGAGAAGAACAGGCAAGAAACTCCATGGTTGCTCTTTTTTTTTAAAAAAGATCTTTTACCCCGGTTTCTATTGCGTGACTATTACTAGCACAGACTGTAAAACGGTCCCAAATCTTCCAGCGTCCTCCACGTCTCCCCCCTCAAATCCCTGAGTCAGTTCGTGAAGGTGCGCGTGGGCAGCGCTCGCGCCCACGAAGGCGGCACCCTGGTCGACGTGGTCGGAGCCGTCAGACATCCCAAGTTTGAGGAGGAGCCGGTGCCTCATGCTGATGTAGCGCTGCTGAAGCTGGCTGAAAACCTTGGTTAGTGCGGATCGAATCAGAATCAGAATATGTTTTTATTCACGTAGACCATTATGTACAGTACTTATGAATCGTCAAAAGATACAAAAATATTATGCTACTGCTTTACCACCCGTTCGGAATGCCGTTCCTATGGAGAAGAACGTCCTATGAAAAAGAATAGATAATGAATGCCGAAAATAATGAGTAGGTTAGCTCCACCATGTTTTGGATTTTTTGTCCTGTTCTCGCATGTTCAGACTGCATAGTAGCAATAGTTTCATTTATATATAAATAAATAAAATGGGAGTGTCTGTTTGTTATATTAAAATAACCGGTTTTTACTAAGTGCATTTGGATGTATACACGGTACATACTTATACCAAAACATTTTTTTTTTATTTTTGTCTGTCTGTTTGTTTCGGTTAATCTCTGAAATGGCTGGACCGAATTTGACGGAAGTTTCACTGCCAGACAGCTGATGTAACAAGGAGTAACGTAGGCTACTTTTATTTTAGAAAAAACTTTTTTTGTTAAATACCCCGCGGACGAAGTCGCGGATATACAACTATATAATTGTTATCTCGGTAAACGGATGGTTTCCTGAATCATTATCTGAAAAGACCCATTGATGACGAAATATCTGTTGTTCTAGAATTCCATAAGCACGTAAACTTAATCAAGATATATGAAGGTGTGAAAGAGCCTTTCGCGCAAAGCTTCGTCGTGATCACCGGCTGGGGGGCCACCAGGGTATGGCAACATCAAATTATTTCTTTCGTACACCTACACACGGAGACACTTCCAAATTAACATAATTATTCCATAACTCTACAACAAGATGTAGAGATGATGACCTTAACTGAGAAGAGCCGGCAAGAAACCCAAGCGAGCTTGTCTCCACTATATGAATTATTTACTCATTACTTTATTAATTGACCCAATCAGCAACCCACTTGCTTAATAATTAACCCAATCAGCAACCCATTTACTTAACAATTAACCGAATCAGCAACCCACTTAATTAATAATTAACCCAATCAGCACCCCTCTTTCTTAATAATTAACCCAATCAGCAACCCACTTTCTTAATAAATAACCCAATCAGCAACCCACTTTCTTAATAATTAACCCAATCAGCAACCCACTTAGGTCGATCCGCAGCTAGTTCAAACAGTTCCTCCTCATTTATCGTGTTCCCGGCCAGGGTTCAGACACGGCGTTCAGGGATCACACCCCAGATCTCCTGACTTCGCGTCTGAAGGTCCGCTCCCAGCACTACTGCGTGGACGCGTACCAGCTGGTCAACGGGTTCCAGTTCACTCCTGACTTCTTCTGCGCATCGCTGAGGAACGGCACCAGAGACGCATGCTTGGTAACTTAGCCACGGTTTAGAGTTGACGCACAGATAAGCTAATAGTTCTAGTTGAGATTTAGTCTGGATCGCACCTGCCATGATATCAGATTTTATAACCACATATCCTCGCAAAAAAAACACCGATTCGGACCAATGTTGATACGTGAGGCCATTGAAATTTAAAAAATAAGTTTTATTTTAAACAAGATCTAGGTTTTATATATCTACTACTTCCGATAACTCTAAACTTACGGAACTAATCCCCGGTATGTCTATAAATTTGCTCACACTGCAATGCTCAGTTCGGGGACTGAAGTCCCTTTTGAAGTAACAACTAGCTGTTACCGGCGACTTCGTCCGCGTGGTATTTAACAAAAAAGTTTTTCTAAAATAAAATTGTAGCCTTAGTTATTCCTTGTTACATCAGCTATCTGCCAATGAAAGCCCCGTCAAAAAGGCAAAAATAAAAAATAATAATTGATATACGTGACCTACCGTGTTCATCCGAATGCCCTTAGTAAAAAGCGGTTATTTTAATATTATTTTCAAACAGACACTTCAATTTTAATTATTTGTAATCTGGTAGCGACGGATTCGATGTTCGACGGATTGCTCGTAGCTTAGAGTTCTCCTATGCATTAGGAGCGGGTACTTCTCATTTAATTATACACGGTAAAGTATTGAATAAGTTGTACGCAAACTTGCTCTCAGTTCGACGCAGGCGCACCGGCCGTGCAGCAGAACCGATTGATGGGCATCATGAGCTTCGGGCCGGAGAGATGCGGCCACGAGTACCAGCCGGCAGTCTTCATCAAGGCATTCTACTTCAGGTATTCCCTATCCATGGTCTTCTGGCCAGCTCCAGAAGACCTGCCTTGGGATGCATCTATACAGTGTTTAAATGACTTCGTATTGAAAACTGATACCACAGATTCAAGTCAGGTTTCTGGACACCCCAGAGTTGGAATCCATTGAACTTTTCATGAATTATACCTACGTATTCTTTTCAGTATTTTTAAATTGATGTTGGTATGAGACCATAATGGAAGTAAATATTAACGTGTTTTTGTAATTAAAAAAATATATACATAACTTACTACAAATTTTGACGTAAAACTGCAATGGAAAGTAAAACACGATACGCTCGAGCGCGCTCACCACTGGCACGAGTCAGGTATCGCGCAGAGCGTTATGTTATGATCCAGTCGCTAACGATACATTGCGCGCTCAGAATGTATGTTTAGATAGGGGAAGTATGTTTGTAAGAATTTATAAAGGTATCTTTCCACAATAACTGTGAAAATATTACTTAAGTACTTCAGTCGTGAGTCCAGGGAGGCAATAGCACCCCCCCCCCCCTGTATCCACGAATCATTATTATAATATTTATTTATTACCAGCCATGTCCGCGTTTCAAGTTTTAGCGGAAAAGGCAAGATCTTCCAGCCAGGCGGGTGGTATGCCAGGGCTCCAAGTCTGCTAACACAATCGATTCATAATCGAACAGCAACCGCATAGTAACTGTCACTGATATATCCCCGTCTGTCCGCAGGGATTTCGTGAAGACCACTATAGCGTCGTACAAGACGACGGCGGAGTTGATAGACGCGATGCGGGACGTGGACCCGGCGGCGCGGGCGCACACGCCGCCGCCGCAGGACTCCGCGGCGGCGCTGACGTAGCTGCCTTCGAGAGTGGCCAATTATTAATATTAATATACAATATAACACCCCTGTCTTTGTTTTATTTTTAGATTTATATTTTACTAGCTGTTACCCGCGACTTCGTCCGCGTGGTATTTAACAAAAACAACCGTTGGGAACAGCCTACTCGCGCGTTCTGAGCCCGCGGGACGCATTGCAGGTTGTTGCTATCAAACTTAATCAGGCGCTGCGCTGCAACATTGGTTTTAATTTTTTTTCGTGAGATCCTTTTTTTCTAAAATAAAAGTAGCCTATGTTACTCCTTGTTACACCAGCTATCTGCCATTGAAAGTCCCGTCAAAATCGGTCCAGCCATTTCAGAGATTACCCGTAACAAACAGACAGACAGACAGACCAAAATTATAAAAAATGTTGTTTTGGTATAGGTACCGAGTATACATCCAAATGCACTTAATAAAAAGCGGTTATTTTAATATTACAAACAGACACTCCAATTTTATTTATATGTATAGACTAGCAACTAGAGCAGCTTGTATTATGCGTACGGTATAATGCATTGGGGGGTTAACTCAGTATATTATAATGCATACACATGACTTGGGTACAAACAGTCCCCACCAGGATTCGAACCCGGTACTTTCAGAGTAAAATGCAGGCTCACTCACTACCAACTGAGATGAGAAGTCGTCGTCATAACCTACTAGCTGTCACAGCGAACTTCGTACCGCCTCGGAATCAAATGTATAAGACAATGAATTTATTGGTACTCTATGAAAAATTTAAACAAATCTATCCCACGGGAATCATACATATTACCGGGATAAAAATACCCTATGTGCTATTCTAGACTATAATCTATGTGTGTGCCAAATTTCATCCAGATCCGTTCAGCCGTTCTGGCGTGATTGAGTAACTAACATCCATCCATCCAAACTTTCACATTTATAATATTACCTAGTGGGATTTCAAAACATTATATATATACTGAGGACAAGATTTCTAGCAAAATCAACTAGGCATGAACGAATCATTCAACAGAGTGAGCGATAAAGGCATTCTAGACTTGCTCATTGTTCTGAATGAATTGATTTGTGTTGGATCACCGTCGAATCGATGAATTCATTGATGCATTCTTCGAAACCATCGGGAAACCCATGGTTACGTGCATAGCCAAAACTACCAAATTATCTTTGCACACTTCCAAGTTGTTTTACATACCTTAAATTGGTCACAACAAAGTTCTTATTCGTTTGGCTTAATGATAATGGACGGTCAATAGCGTCGGTCAATCGGAAATACGCCAAAATAAATTTTCAGTTAAAAAATTCGTAATCAACCTAATTTGAACTGTATCACAACGAGATAAGAAACTGCGTGAATTGCGTAAAGTACTTGCGTATATCGCCAAAATAAATTTTCAGTTCAAAAATTGGTAATCAGCCTAATTTGAACTGTATCACATGGAGATAAGAAACTATTCGAGTTGCGTTAAGTACTTGCGTATCTATTAGGTTAGTACTCACGCTTGGCTTGTGTGATTAAATAGGTTATAAAAAGTAGTCGCTTGTCACACGTTCATTGAGTCGCCTGCGCATGAAATAAAACAAGAAAGTCGTTGTAACAACAAGTAACATGAAGCGAAACATACGAACAGGTCTCAAACAACAGTGATTTCACATAAAACGAGTGTACTTTCAGTGGGAAAAGTGTTTAGAGTATCGTAACCTATAAGCAATTTATTAATTTTTTTTATTTCGAATTCCGGCCACGGAGTACCAGCCGATATGGAACAAAAAAACAAAAGTAGCGCCAGTAAACAAATTTTCACGGCTTTGATAGGTAAGTCTACTCAAACATTATTCATATTACTGATGTTTGCTTTTTTATACGTAACACGGTATTTTTTTTTAACAATGATTCGTGCATAGTGAAACGTATCTACTGTTATGCCAATCACGTATGTAAGGTACTGACTGACGCATCGTTTTAATGCAAATAGCATGACTACTATGAGAGTGTATGGCCCACTTGGCTGATCTGGGTGCTACTGGGACACTTTATATTTTGTTTTTTTGCTAAATTATAAAGAACTTGTGAGACAAGCCGGTACCGTTAACTGTCAAAAACGTCGCGTCAAGCAAAAATATAAAATCGCGTCGAGCCGTTTTTATCCTTGATTCATAGAGCATACATCTATATCTATACAAATAAATAAAATTGGAGTGTCTGTTTGTAATATTAAAATAACTGCTTTTTTCTAAGTGCATTTGGATGTATACACGGTACATATACCAAAACAACATTTTTTTTTAAAAATCTCTGTCTGTCTGCTTGTTTCGGCTAATCTCTGAAATGGCTGGCCCAATTTTGACGGTACTTTCACTGGCAGATAGCTGATGTAACAAGGAGTAACTTAGGCTACTTTTATTTTAGAAAAACTTTTTCGTTAAATACCACGCGGACGAAGTCGCGGGTAACAGCTAGTTATCAGTAATCTTCGTGCTTGTTTGAAGCCCCATGACCGTCCTTAAAAACGATTTTTTTATTACATTATAGGCAAGTATTTGATCTCGATCTCACCTGACGGTAAGTGACGATGAGATCTACGATGGAGCATACTTGCCTAGAAGGTACCTGTTCACTCTCGACTTGAAAACACCCAGATTATAGTCAACGGGGAACAAAGACGCCGGTAGCGTGTTCCATTCCTTGGCAGTTCGCACGATGAAAGTAGAAGCAAATCTCTTAGTACGTACCGAAGGAATATATATATTCCCTTATTTTCCAGCCACAGTCCCTACGTTCACGTACGGCATACAGATTGGCTGGTTATCACCAATGGGGCCCCTTCTCAAGTCAGCATCAACGCCTGCGCGCGCGCCGTTCTCAGACAGCGACATCTCGTGGATGGCGGCCGCGCTGCCGCTAGCAGCCATCTGCGGGATACCCTTCTTCAGTTACTCATCCGATCGATATGGAAGGAAGAAGTGTGTTATACTTGTCTCATTATTGTCTTGTGTAAGTATTGCCCTTTTTATGACATTGTCGACATTGTCGAAAACAGGACTCAAGAAAGTCAAGTTACAGTCAAGAGTTATTGCAACATGACTTTTCTTGAGTGCTTCCATTTTCTCGAAATCCTTGCCAAGAATTCTTAACTGTAACTTGACTTTTCTTGAGTGCTTCCATTTTCGCGAAGTCCATGGCAAGAATTTTTGACTGCAACTTGACTTTGCTTGAGTGCTTCCATTCTTTCGAAGTCCTTGTCAAGAATTCTAGACAAGGCCTGTCAAGAAAAAGTCACCCCAGTCACGTATCCTAGTGTGCGAAGTAACTTAGACACTTGCGGGGTCCTTTTAAATCATTCGAAATCCAACTCGGACACGGAACCGAGAACTTAACGAGCCGGATTTCCCATAAATTCTTCGTAAATGTACACCATCTTTTCATGATTGATAGTTCTCCAACTGTCATCCACCGTAATTTTAAATAGCCCAATGGCCATTTAAAATAACTAATTATTAAGAGCTGTCCAATGACAGCTCGTCTTCAGAGTCGGAAAGTTTTCGAATCTCGATAGGTATCGATTTCGAATGATTCAAAATAATCCCGCTGAATTATTGCCCGAAAGTCATAAACTCCGATTAAGCACGACTAAATAAAGGTGTAACAAGAATAGTGTATATTATTTTTAAACATGTACATGTAAAGTAAAATATCACATTCCAAAAAAAACTACATAAGTATTTTACACACACTTGATTATTACTATATAAAAAAAATCACGTATGTTTATTATTATTACACAATGTAGGTATATAGACTTACACTGACGTGGGCCTCGTGATTGCCGTACAAACAATTTTATGTATTATTTGCGCATACATATTTCATGTATGTAGAAACTTCGAAGGTCGATCTTGCTTACGGCAAATAAAGGCATACATCGCGAGATAGTCTGAGTAGGTACCCTACCTGTTTGCCGAGTCGTGGTCTGTGATGGACTTTAAAAGATGGTGTGCATTTGTAAAGACATATACAGCGATTACGGAAAGTTTTCCATTCCATTTCCGATACCGATTTAGAATGATTTAAAATAACTCCCGAATAAAATCTATACATATAAATAAAATTGGAGTGTCTGTTTGTAATATTAAAATAACCGCTTTTTACTAAGTGCATTTGGATGTATACACGTTACCTATACCGAAACAACATTTTTTACAATTTTTGTCTGTCTGTCTGTCTATCTGTCTGTCTGTCTGTTTGTTCCGGCTAATCTCTGAAATGGCTGGACCGATTTTGACGGGACTTTCACTGGCAGATAGCTGATGTAATAAGGAGTAACTTAGGCTACTTTTATTTTAGAAAAAAACATAGGATCTCACGAAAAAATATTAAAACCAATGTTGCAGCGCAGCGCCTGAATTGCAACAACCTGGAATGCGTCCCGCGGGCTCAGAATGGGCGAGCAGGCTGTTGTCAACGGTTGTCTTTGTTAAATACCAAGCGGACGAAGTCGCGGGCAAGAGCTAGTAATAAATAAATTTCTTAGGTACTAGAGCGCGCTAGGATGATGATTGCACCAGGGCGCTACGTGAGCTAGAGACGCCTCTGTGGCTATCTCATCTTATTATTATTCCAGATATCCTGGACGGTTACCCTGACAGCCATCACGCCGTCATCCCTCATAATCTCCAGGGTGATCGCAGGACTGGCAGCCGGGGGGTGTTTTGTGGTGGTCCCAGTTTACATCAAGGAGATTTCCGAAGACACCCTAAGAGGGGCTCTGGGGTCTCTGAACATGACTGTATGCAAGCTGGGAGTATTATTCGTGTACGCGGTCGGCTTGACTTCGTATCAAGTGAATCAAACTGTGTATTTAGCTGTGGCCTTAGTACACGTTGTAGCGTTCTGTTTCATGCCGGAATCGCCGAATTACTTGCTGAAGATTGGGGAGGAAAAGGTTGGTTATTTTTTTTAAATAGCACTTAACAAGATTTAAGTCAGTGGATCCCTGCCCACAGAACAGAACAGAACTTTAACTAACTAGGGGTTTTTGTCAAAACTGATAAACCACATTCATTTCCGACCATACAAACATGGGAATAAACTAATTCATGTAAAAGTAAAAAAAAACTCTTGGTTAATCGTGTCTTCTGGAGCTACGATGCGAAGACTATTATTTCTAAAAACGCCTTGACACCACGCATTACTGTATACCCTAACATTAAACAACAATTGTTTACAGAGAGCAGCACTAACGATATCCTGGCTGCGTGGCTACAGCAGGAGCCACCAGGTCGTATCTGACGAGCTGGTGAAGCTGAAGCAGGAGCAGAGGCGCTTCGAGGAGACGCCGCGTGTGACGCTACTCAGTGTGGGTATGGCTGACAACACACGGGCACGTATCACGATAGAATTAGTCATCAACATTTGAACCGTCGCAGACTATGCTCCCGTGTATTTGTCATTTAGCACAGCAAATTAAACAGTGCCCTTAACGGTCGGTAGGTATCTGAAATGTTGAATTCTCCATACAAAGTGGACTAATATGACAAATATAAATCGAGGTTGGTATGAGTAAAACAAGTGGTTTTAATAAGTGTTTAAGAACACTGGTTTTTTTTTATTACTTTATAGGCAAGTATTTGATCTCGATCTCACCTGATGGTAAGTGATGATGAGATCTACGATGGAGCATACTTGCCTAGGTAGGAAGGCGGCAGTAGATCGAGACGCTACATTCACTACGCACATGCAGCGCAACTGATCTGACCCGCCATCCATGAATGGCAACACCAAACATCATGCCGGAACACGGCTAGGCCGTTTGGCGACATGGCTTTGTTCAGTGGGTGGTGACTAACCACGGCCGAAGCCTACCACCAGTAGAGTTGTCACCTAGTTGGCACCACCCGGGGTCACGTGTAGGGTATCTCGAGGGTATTTAATTCTCCTACGGACGAAGGTGACTCGACCCCACTGTAAAAGTAATGTAAAAATAAAGCGGCGGAGAGGCGCGGGGCAGGGCGGAGAGGAGTGTAGTGAAGTGGGACGGAGTGGAATGGAGCGGGGCCGGAGTGGAGCGGGACGGAGCGGAGTGGACAGGAATGGAGCGGGTAGATAGATGGATGGATGTTTGTTACTCTTTCACGCCCGAACGGCTGAACGGATCTGGTTGTAATTTGGCACAGAGATAGATTTTAGTCTGGAATAGCACATAGGCTACTTTTTATCCCGGTAAAATGTATGGTTCCCGTGGGATAGATGTTTTAATTTTTCATACTTTTTATCGCGGGTAACACCGCCGGGCGCAGCTAGTTAATCATATAGAACATCGTACAAACATTCGGGCTCTTCTTTATGGCATTACTCTCACCACTGCTACTCCTGTAAGCCAGGATCTACAGCGGTGTCCCATGATGACACCGAGGTGTGACCCTCGGCGAGTCCCGGGATAAAGTTAATTGTCTTGGAACCCGCAACAATTCAAACGAAAGATGAAAATAGGAGGAGTTGGAAAACATTCGTGCTCACCACACAAAGCAAGCCGCTACCGGGACTTAAAACCGGGACCTTCTGGACAGAAAGCAAGGTCACTACCACTTGTGGGTCGTGTACCATACCATAGATGTTACAACAACTTTTCTCCCCTGCAGTCCGGGACCACACCACATCATCAGCGCTCCGGATGACGCTAGTCTTGATGGCGATGCAGACACTCTCGGGGTGCTTCGCCCTCATGAACTACGCGGCGGACGTGTTCAGCCGCGCGGGCACCGAGTGGGCCCCCAACACCCTGGCTCTGTTCGTGGGGTCCTTGCAGTTAGCTGGCTCCTTCTTCACGACAATCTCAATCGAGAAGTTTGGGAGGAAGGTACGTGAAAGGGAACTTTTCGAAATGCGATTTCCGATGTAGAAACTAGCGGGGTTATATTAAATGAATTAAAATCGTTATCGGAATTGAACACTTCCAAGACGGATCTCCCTTGCTTGGAACTTTGGAAATGCACACCGTCTGTCCTCGATCGAATGTCTTCGAACTGTCATTCGATCGCTTTTTAAGTCTTCGTTCGTTCGTCAGGAGCGATACTGACATCGGATAGTTTTTGAATCCGCTTCCGAAGTCGATTTCGAATTATTAAAATTAACGCCCCAGCCCCCCGATTCACAACCTTACGACAAGTCTTGTATCCACCGATTCGGTTAGTAATTGAATCTTGTATTATGAAATGTACTATGAAAACATAGCGAGTGGTCGAATCGAACACTCCGGTTGCGCAGTCGTATCCGATCTTCGATTCGTTTATGAAGAATAATCCTGAAAGATCGTTTACTAACGAGCATAATTTCTAATTGAAGCGATTCGAATACTTGTCGAATCGATCCGATGGGCTAAATTATTTATAAAATAATCTTAATTTACCGCGTTAGGACTCTGTAGATAAGGAAGTCGTAGTCTAGTATGTAATTACGCCCTAATATATCAGCGCGAACTATCCTGGGATATTGTATAGGTCATCGTGGAATTAGGAAGCCGGGCACCATGGTTCCAGTTGCCCCCAGTTTACGGTGCGAAGACCGTACCCATAGTGATAAATATTGCTTATTTGGAAACGGTGCATTTTGTGTTGCGATATTATTGTTATTAATTAGGTTAAAACTTAAATAAAAAACTGGTTCTGTTTTGATTGTTTAATTTATTATTCAGTGTCGAATATAAAGTAAATAACCCGAAATGCCAATAGGTCAAGAGTCAAGATTTCCGTGTTCACAACTCACAAGAAGCATGTCAAAACATTTTATATAAAAAAATATAACACGATAATTAAAAATTGCTTTGTATAAATAAAAACTGATCGAATGCTATGGTTGTTTATATTGAGAAGTGATAGTTTTAGCGAATGCTTTTGCAACTTTTAATTTGTGTCGTGCTACTGTAACATTGTATTTACAAATATTACAATATTAGTCGACACTCACCAATTCACTTATAAATTCGCTCCACAAGCACATGCCGTTCTCATCAATTTTACAACCCTTTAATTCCATCAAAAGTATTTCGGGAGGATCATCTAGACTTAATTCAGTGACGTTTCTATACTGATCGTGTGATTGGTACATCAGTTCAACTTTTAAATAATCATTGGTGCTATTCCCCCATTTTTGGAACACCAATTTCCCTCCAATCGGTATTGGATCGAATTGGTGTCGAAACTCAGTAGGCTTGAAACCCATCGCTCTTAGCACTGGAACCAAATTAATATCGTGCCCAACTAATAAATTCAATTTCGCGTAGCTGTAATGAAATAGTTCCGACATAAATTTTAATAACGGACCAGCTATATCATCTGCTGCGGTTGTATTGAAAATAATATTTTTATGTTGTCTATTAATTTCGGTTAGAGACTCCCATTCTTGTTGGGACTTAATGTTCCCCCAACCAATTTGATCTAGCGGTACACCGTGGTAGTAACTCACAAGCAAACGATCCACCACCATGTTCGCGATGTTCAAAGCTCCACGGACGCCAGGTTCCTCTCCCATCTCATAAACAATTTCATTCTTCGCGTCTGCTAAATCGCAAATCGATTCCATTATACAAATATCAGATTCGGTTATATTCAAAATGTCATTCAGTTTATTTAACGCAGATTTTAAATTGGCCTCGTTTAATTTCTCCTCCATTTCGTTGATGACATTGTTCTTGTGCGTTTCGTCGACATTGTGTATCACTACATTGAATAGTGAGTCCACTGTGCCAAGATCTCTGTGATGGACAGGTATATCGCAATCCTTGAAAGCAGAGTTGATAAAAGATTTCGCAGTTTCGACGGTCCTATTCTTCGAGTTGGCGTACACGTACACTTCGTCTTCTTTAGGGCAATCTTTAAACAATCCTTCTTGTTCAAACCACTCTGAGAAGTACTCGCCCATAATGCCTTCTAGAAGTACGCCCCTCGCAGTCAAATATTCGGGTTTTGTGATTAATTTCGGCCATTCATTCGGTGTATATCTATCAGCTTGTGTTGCTATCGTCTCCCTCACACCATGGCGGCCTAATATAAATACTTGTTTTAAGCGTAGGCTGTTAACGTCGATACCATTGCAGCCGATAATTAAAAATAAAAATAAGAATTTAGACGCCATGTTGTTTCACTCACTGCTTCGATTGTGACGCACTAACACCGCACAAATAATTTTCTAATTTATTTATTATTGAATTAATTCGATGTGTCCGCAATGCTCTAATTCTGAATATCAAATGGTAGTGTTTAGTTTTATTAAAACTAAGAGGACGAGTTAGCATAATAAATATGTATTTTTTTTTTCGTCTCGGATATATATTTTTTTCGTATTCGATTACCTTGAAAATACAACAACGATATATCATTATAAAATCGATATCGATATGCGGACGTAAAATAACACTGAAACAAGTATATGTTGGTACCTACTTATATAAGTAAACATAAATTATCGTTTTCAACACACCTGCTCGTAAACTGGCTCTTATTGCACCGATTTTAGGCTCATAATGCATTTTTACTTTATATCACCGCTCTAGTGTTAAACTTCACTTGTTTTTTTAAATGTTGGCAGATGTGCTGTCTAAAAATAGTTTCAACGTTTATGATTAATCAAACGGTGTTAATTAAGGAGATGATAAATATAAATATTTTATTTATGACATCAATAAGTGTTATAATTAAAAAAAAAATCTTTTTAATATAAGGCTGTTTTACGGCATTGTTATCGGTGCCACTCTTTAGACCGGCGCGTGAAAAAAAAACCGGCGCCATTTTCACAAATATCTATGTATAGGTATAGGGTAGGGAGTATAGGGTGTTTATATGAAATTTTATTTATTTTTCCTCCCAAGTGTATTGAAAATCGTCGTATGACATTCGTGAGCATATGGTCATTACACTCTCGGCTCCGTTACGCCCTTGCCCTTGCCTTGGGCTTCATTCCAGCCTCGACTGAAATGACCAACTAGCTCACGCACATAATAATGTACTATTACAGTATACGGCGTAAGGCTAATATTTAAAGACTATTCTAACGCAGCGATAGCCGAGTTGGGCGACCGCTCACTTTGCTAACAATGTTTGCAGGTTAAAACTCAGATCGCACCTCTGACATTTCATGTGCGAATCTTATTTTAAATAATGATTATGACATGGTGAAGGCAAACATCGTTGAGAAACTGGCCCGTACCGAGCGAAGGCCGCGTGAAGTTCACAGCCAGCCAACTCGTACCATCCGTGAAGTGTGGCGTTTACAGACATGATGAAATGAATAGAAACAATATCCCCTTGTATTTATTTTTTCCCAAAAAACATTTGTAGTAGTTAGAGAGTAGAGTAGAGTAGTAAAAAGTATTAGGCATCAGCCTCGAATTTAGCGGGCAGCGGGGCGGCCGCCGCTGCCTTAAAATATCTTTCACGCGATTGGAGTTACAATCTGCTAGTTCCAAACATTATTTGCCTACGTAGAACCGTTATATGAGGACACCAATAGATTTACGAAAATATTTTTTTAACTATAAATTTTTAATATTCTGTAATTTCGCAAAAAAATAATATCTTTGGATCTAATTACTTTTGACTTTCGGGAGTTCTACTCATGCATTTGAAACTATCTACTCCTTCGAAAAGAGGAATTAAAATGGGATGATCAATTTTTTGGTCATTTTTCATACTGTGGAGCGGCAGGATCTTATGCGTAAAATCAAATGGACCGGCGACAGCTCTCGAAAACAGCGGCGCGGGGCGGCCAACGAGCGCCGCTCCCGCGCCGCCGCCGCCCCGCTGCCCGCTAAATTCGAGGCTGAGGCCTTATAGGTCGCATCACGGCGGCTCAGCGTACGTTAAATTCATAGAAATAGGCACGCGCAATTTCTCGCTATCTTTAATCATTTTAGATACCGCTGGCGTGCAGCTCGCTGGTGGTGTCGGTGTGCATGGCGACGCTGGCGACGTGCTTCCTGCTGGGCAGCGCGTCGGCGAGCTGGCTGCCGGTGGCGGCGGTGTGCGTGTGCATCCTGGCGTACGGCGCGGGGCTGGCGCCGGTGCCGCTGGTGGTGATGGCTGAGGTGTTCAGCTTTCAGGTGAGATGGAATTTTGAGATATTTTTTTTTAGCTGTCCCAAGGGTACCTTTGTCAGGGTTATAAGCTACCACGATACGAAGTTTGATCAAAATCCATCCACTACTATTATTGTTTCCGAAAATATAAGACTTAACAATGCTAGTGTAAAATATTTAAGGGGTCTTTATAATAAAGTATATAGAAAAAATTCAAACGCAAAAGGACGGTGTGCATTTACGAAGTATTTATAGAGCGATTCCGGAAATCCGTCTCGGAAATATTTCAATTCCGTTTCCGATTTCGAATGATTTATAAGAAAAAAATATTATAAACCCCACATGTTGCACTCCTATTATATATAAGTACTAGCTGTTGCCCGCGACTTCGTCCGCGTGGTATTTATCAAAGACAACCGTTGACAACAGCCTGCTCGCCCATTCTGAGCCCGCGGGACGCATTGCAGGTTGTTGCTATCAAACTTAATCAGGCGCTGCGCTGCAACATTGGTTTTAATTTTTTTTCGTGAGATCCTATTTTTTTTTCTAAAATAAAAGTAGCCTAAGTTACTCCTTGTTACATCAGCTATCTGCCAGTGAATGTCCCGTCAAACTCGGTCCAGCCATTTCAGAGATTAGCCGGAACAAACAGACAGACAGACAGACAGACAGACAGACAGACAGACAGACGAAAAATGTAAAAAATGTTGTTTCGGTATAGGTAACGTGTATACATCCGAATGCACTTAGTAAAAAGCGGTTATTTTAATATTACAAACAGACACTCCAATTTTATTTATATGTATAGATATAATAATAATAATATTACCGGCTCTTTTTAATGTCCCACTGCTGGGTACGGGCCTCCCCTCAATGCGAGGGGGATTAGGCTATAGTCCACCACGCCGGCCCATTGCGGGTTGGCGCGCTTCACACATCTTTCGAGGGGTTCTCTCAGACATGCAGGTTTCCTCGCGATGTTTTCCTTCACTGTAAGTATGTACCCACCTAATTATAATATTTGAAACACTCACCCCAGGTCCGAGCGCGCATGGCAGGAGCATCAATGGCATTCTCCTTCTTCTGCAGTTCAATGACGGTTCTCTTCTACACGCCGGTCGCGAACCAGTTCGGAGCGTTCGTTGTATTCTACAGTTTCGCAGCTGTCACGTTGTTTGGTGTAGTATACACTGTGTTTTGCGTACCGGAGACTAAAGGCAAGAGTCTCGAGGAGATTCAGAAGTTTTGGCAGAAAGATGAGCCGGTGTTTGTATGAGAGAGAGGGTAGGTTTGTGTGTGTGAAAGGGATGGAATTCTTCAATTGTTTCGCGAATGAGTGAACAACCTCGCCGTGCAAGTACCTGGCTGTGAGCGTAGTAGACACACGGCTATTAAGGCCTCGGTTTGCAAAGGGGTGGGGGTGGGGGGTTAAAGCGGCGGGAGTGCCAAAGGAATTTGAACCCAAAAACCAAGAAACCACCAAAGGCTGAATTAGTTGGTTCTCTGTAATTATTAAACATCTTTATATGTCTTCGGTAACTTGTTATTATATTTCGTACCTTTAATTACATATAAATTGGTTACATTTGTAAACAGTTTATAGTTGGGCGAGTGGGTGAAGAGGTATCGTCTAATATAATTGATAGAACTAGGCGATACTTGGTGGAAATCTATTGTTAAACAAATGGGGGAAGAAGAACCCTCCACAGACCCTCCATTTGTTAGCTTCTCCAATTATAAACCAAACAAGTTGATCGATAATTAATTATCAACCAACTTGTTTGGTTTATAATTGGAGAAGTTGACAAATGGAGGGTCTGTGGAGGGTTCTTCTTCCCCCATTTGTATAATTTCTAATGTTTACAAGCTTCACATGTTTTACTGTTGCACTGCAATTATCAGATTCAATCATTACGCAATATCTATCCAAGCAGATAAAACAGATTTTGCTTTCTTATATAATATTGTTTTTTTTATTATTACATTATAGGTAAGTATTTGATCTCGATCTCACCTGATGGTAAGTGACGATGAGATCTACGATGGAGCATACTTGCCTAGGTAGGAAGGCGGCAGTAGATCGAGACGCTACATTCACTAGGCACATGCAGCGCAGCTGATCTGACCCGCCATCCATGAATGGCAACACCGAACATCATGCCGGAACACGGCTAGGCCGCTTGGCGACATGGCTTTGTTCAGTGGGTGGTGACTAACCACGGCCGAAGCCTACCACCAGTAGAGTTGTCACCTAGTTGGCACCACCCAGGGTTACGAGTAGGGTATCTCGAATCCATGAAGGTATTGAATTGTATTGTATAGTTTCTTATATAATATTGAATTGTATAGGTATGTGTGAACAGAAGGTAATCTGCATATCGTCATATCCGAGATGAGAGCAGTTGCTCGTAGTAACGTCAGCGTCAGTCAAAATACTATTCGCATGGTATATGTTTGCTGTTATTTATATTAAACCTCAAATGGGTCCCAAATTAAAGTCAACGGCTGTACCTACTTAATGTTTATGAAACCATAAAGCCTTATCTATTGATTTAAAGAGTTTTATAAAATCTTTGTTATCACTTATCTTAAAGAAATGTTGAGATTAAATAAAAAAAACTAAATTATGTGTTTATTATTTATTTTTAATACATAACTACAGAGAATCACTGCGACAGTGTTGCGACGGGCGCCGAGTCGCCTCTTTCTTTTTGGTACACCTTAGATTAAAAATTATCAATAAAAAAAAGTTATTTCAATTAAAATCGGCCTCGTTAACGAACGTAACTGGACATCGGAGCCGGGACAGGGAATGAGAACTCTATAACATACCAAGTGACGACTTAGCACAATAAATAATTCTATATAACCTTAAAAAACGTTTATGATCAGATCATAGACACTATACTTCTATTTTTTTTCTCGTCTAGTTTATTTAATCTGTGACCTTCTTGATCCCGAGTTATGTTAGCAACTATTAGAGTGCGCGAGAGTTCGATCCCCGAATATAAAAACACCTACATTGGATATTTAGAATAATATCACGAAAGTAAAATTATTTCTGTGGGCGATTAATTTGTATTGATTGGCTAATTTCTCGGGTACACCACACACAAAAAGTAGCAACCTTTACAACAAGCTAGTGAGTGGGGTTTGCTCGAAACTTGAAAGTATACGGTACCACAGAAATAAGCCAATAACATCGACAACACACAATAATTGTTTAAACTTAAAATTAACCGTTGCGATGACCGGCCCCCTGATTACATAACTTGCAATAGCCTAGCGATAGCAGTAATCGCGTAATATTTGCTTTTAAATTGCTAATTCGTATTACGCAGCGCTGCGACGTCATACAAATCTGCGATTTGAAAGCAATTATTGGAAGATTATTGCTGTCGCGTTTCTTTCGATAAACTTGAAAAGATACGTAATCCGGGCCCAGGACATCAAGCTGCAGTATAAAAAAATATCTGCGGCCATTCGTGCCCGCTGTCATCTCGGGCGAGGCCCAAACTATACAACGAAAATTTAATTAATATAAAATGACAAAATCGACCAGCCGAAATTAACACTAAAACAACAATATAATCCGCGCTAGTTCAGAATGGGTTTAAAGGTATATTCGTTTATTTATCTCAGAGCAATTTCCATTATAAAGGCAATTGCTACCGAACTGATGTGCTACAAACGAATGTATGTTTTATCTCGAATACTTAAAGTGTGCTATCGCAGTTTTATTAAATTAAAACGATATAATTACTGTCACATGCAATAAACAAGCGCCGAATCAAATAATAGTTATTTATAAGAAATACTAAAGTAGCAATATAAAAGAGTATTACCTCCTTTCTGGCGCTCGGCTAAAAGCGTTTTTCAGTTTGTACGACGTTTCAGTAACCAGTTCTTTTATTCTGTTTTTTTAGGAACTCCACTTGTTGAGTTTAAGTTTCTTGGTTCCAAATATAAAACTCTGATCTCCCACAGATGTCAAGATTCAGATTGACAAACATCATCGCAATAAGCACAGGCAAATTAAAAAGTACGTCAATAAAACGTTTTGAGTATACAATAGATTGAATCTTTGATGTACGCAAATGTATGAAACCATTTAAACACGGGTATTTTTTTTTACCAAAAATAAACATGTTATTTTACTAAAGTATCTTTCACGGCATTCTGAACGCGCGCGATTTATAAAACAAACAGTTATTTGATATTAAAACTTATTATTTAAAAACTATAATACAGACTCATATCTCTATGCTTAGATCGTTTAATTTTCGATTTGATAGGATACATTCTCGTGGCCTGACGTGTCAAGCCGTCAATTAGATTTCTAGGCCGTGGCCTGGTATTACAAGACTTGTCATACCTTGTATTTTAAACTTGATAACATCCCACAAATTCATAGAAGATTAATCAACTCACAATTGCTTTACAGAATTGTTCAGGTAAACAGTCTTTTGTAATGCTATTGTAAATGGATAAAATCTTTGTATATGGGGTTATAGTTTAGTCGAATGGTTAAAATGGCAATGCCATTACAAAGAGTTCATTCAAACGTTTTAATTGAATTAAAAACAATAATCAATTGATACCTAAGAATCATTCTATCTGCCCATAATTACAAAATACAAATTTGATTGGCGATCTTTAAATATTACGTAAATTTATTTGTCTTGCAAGATTCATGTTTTGTTGAATCAATTTTGTAAAGTTGATTTTAGCGAGTCAAACTTACCGTACCATGATGTTATTAGGGGACCATAGAGGCTCACTCCTAAATTTACAAAGCCGTGATAGCCAAGTTGGTAGAACGCTCGCCTTGGGAACGAGGATCGCAGGTTCAACCGCTGCCTCGAACCTTTGGGATCTGGATTTATATGTCAATCTCATGTTCAATCATGATTCTCACATTTTTTTTTATTACGTTATAGGCAAGTATTTGATCTCGATCTCACCTGATGGTAAGTGATGATGAGATCTACAACTTGTTCGTGTATTAGAGAGCACTTGAAGTCCTGCGCCTGATCTCTGCGGTCGTATCGGATTGTCGTCCCATCAGACTATGAGAGGGAGGGAGAGAGGGAGAGAGAGAGTACATGTGCGCTTGCGCACACACTGGTGCACTATAACATTCCCTGCGTAGTGAGCCTCAAATTTACATATTTTTGATCGAGAAACTGAGTTGTTTATAGTTCTTTTTCCTATCGGGGTCGGTTTCCAGTCTACTCTGAATTGTCTGATTACCGATATCGAAATAAAAATATTTGCACACATTTTATCGCGTTTATTTTATGTTTCTACGTTCCCGACGTTTCGACGCGATAAAGTATGTAAAAATAGTTTTATTTTTAATGTGTAGTATTCGCGTAAATATATGAAATCAATATGATTACCGATATTTACACGCAGCGATAGCCATCTGCCCTCCGAGACACGACTAGTGGGACTTACGTTAGCCAAAGGGTAAGCCGAATATTTTCCAGGCTTCAGACTACCTATAAGGGTTGTCGAATATGTTAAAATTACAACCGGGAACGTACACATGGATACTTATGCGAATCAGTATCAGTATTTATTTAAAAGCAAAGTGTATTCATTGAATTTTTCGTCAGTATTACATACTTGACATTGGCAAAATACCGACTAATTTGTGGGTGATGCCCTATACCATCTTATTACATTTGATTTCATGAAATTTTGTCGAAAAACAAACTTTAGGCGAGTAACATGGCGTCCGCATCGGTCCGTTATAATAGTTCTGCGGGGTTATTTTAAATCATTCGAATTGGCAATCGGAAACGGAAGCAAACACTTTCCGATACGGATTTCCGCAATCGCTTTAGAAAAAACACTTCGTAAACTATCTTTCCGCGGTCGAAAGTTTTCGGACTGACATCCAATTGTGTTTTAAAATAGTCTTTCGTCAGCTCGTCGGAAACGATATCGACTTCGGCAAGTTTTCGAATCCGTTTCCGAAGTCGACTTTTAATAATAAAAAAAAACCCCGCAGGTTTACAGACTTGTGTTATATAAGATGTAACAATATTAGTGTAAAATATGTTAATGGGTCCATCGGTAGGCAATAAAGGTCACAATCCCGAAAAATTAATGAAGTTATTTGACATTTTAAATATAGGACTTCATACTAAGTGCGCGATGCAACGGTACCGTATCGCTTTCTCACATAAAATCAAACACTGTATACACATATATTGTATACATAACCGTGATCGTTATCACCTACTTGTTGCCCTTAAAATATTTTACACTTGTTACACATTATATAATCTCCTAATTTTTTTTTCGTCGAATAAAAATGTTGCGACAAGATTACTTATAACATGAATACGCCAGGATACGAAAGATACGACATGTCCAATTACTTACTGTCTAATTCATAGAAGCGACAAGCTATTTACGATAGCATTACAAAATATTTTTAGAAGAACTAATTGCTATAATCCAATTGTAAATGTATTGTAAATTTTATGAATTGCAGTATATTATGAATTGCAGACCTGACTCGTGCGAGTGAAACAGCTGATTTACGAGCGCGCTTGAGCGTGAGTTTTAATTTACATTGCAGTTTCGGTCAATATTTGTAATAATGATTTTTTTTTATTTTAAATCGCGTTCAAATTAACATTTATACAAATTATCTTGAAAACTCAGAAATACCGGGTACCAGAATCATTTGTTGAACCCATGGTGTCAGCTTTCGTTCCGAAGCCACTTCCACACCGTATATAGATAGTGTTACAAGAATAGTATAAAATATTTCAATACGTTAACGAGTACCTCATATCCAACACTTTTATACAGCGTGATACAGAAAGGGGACCTTTAACTCTGCGTATTTGCAATAATTCGACAACAAGTCAATTTAAAAAAAAAAAACTTTGTGCCCGACACAATGACAAAAGACTGGGAAAAAAAAAAAAAAAACGAAATTACGATTTCACATAACGATAACAAATGCGCTAAATTAGCGTATACAATCTCCGAACCACGCAGTACATAAAATAAATGTAATGTAAAAGGCGGTTTTTTTTTACGGAAAGCGAACTTGTCACACTTGCACTTAGTACGTGATGTTACAATTTGTATTCTGTAAACAATTTGATATATTTAATTGGGAATCATACTTTTACAACTTGCCGATGGACTTGTTACCATGACCTGTGATCATTTTACACTATTATTGTATCACCATACCGTGGATGCAGTGTCATCTTGTCACAGTAGTGTGTGAGTCTCACGCATCAGTCGCTGACGGCGCGCTTGGCTTGCGGCTCGTCCAGTTCAGTTTCTGGCGGCTGCTCCAGCTCCAGCAGTTGGATTTGCGTGTCCGACGCTTCTGATGGCTGTGTACAGAGAGATATACATGTAAAATAATTGCCAAACTTAAAATAACAAAAAAAATATTCCATGTGTGACGCTTCTGATGGCTGTGTACTTGTAAATTAATAGCCAATGCTTAAAATAACAAAAAAATATATTCCATGTCTGACGCTTCCGATGGCTGTGTACAAAGAGATACTAGTAAAATAATAGTCAAAGCTTAAAATAACAAAAAAAAATCATGCGTGTCTGACGCTTCTGATGGCTGTGTACAGAGAGATATAAAAGTAAAATAATTGCCGAGCTTAAAATAACAAAAAAAAATATTCATGTCTGACGCTTCTGATGGCTGTGTACAGAGATATATACTTGTAAAATAATAGCCAAAGCTTTAGAAAGATATGCCATGTCTGACGTAAATGAATAGCCCAAGCTTAAACTTAAAAAAAAAATCGCGCTGAACTCTATTTCGTCTAGCGAGGGGTGAGTTTCCAGTGAAAAGGAGACGAGCGGAGTGGAATACACCAATCAGATCGTTTGAACTCATCATCATTATCATCAGGTATAGTTACAAATTTATAACGATTATCAAGAAATACTCGACACTACTGGCAAGAAGGGCTCAACATTGTAGCCTATTGCCAACATAAAAAAAAAGAAGAAGACGACTTTGAGGTGACGAACCATTTGATTGTGCGACTGTACATTGAAGATATTGAAAGGTAATTAGCTATTTGGATGTCGATGAGTCGAAAGTGTTTTAAAAATTGTCGTCTGTGTGTATATTATATAACTACTGGAGCAATTTCAATAGAGTATTCATTGGAGAATAATATTTAATATTTTTTCGTGTTAAAAATAGGGTACATATTATCACGCTATTGACATTGGGGTTCGAGCTGCACGACAAAATCGATCGTATAGATAGCCAAATCAAAGACTACAAAAATAAAATAAAATTAAAACGCTGTCTAGGAATCACTTTTCTAACTACGATTACCTTAGCGTCAATGCTGCCAGAACGTCCAACGGTAAGCTTGGAAAATAGCAACACAAGTAAATACCAGTGTTGCCAACTCGACATTTTAGTCCGTCGATTGAACAACAAACAATAGCGCCCAAACCAAAGCCTAGCTTTCATCAATTAAGACATAAAATATGACTCGTACGCAAGTCTACTTTATGCACACAACTCGTGCTGGCTTCGTATTTGGAGGGGTAGGGGGGTTGTTGGGATGGTGGGGGGAGGGGGGGTGTGTGTATCGTGCATCTCACCTCCACGTCGTTCGCGTTCTCTCTCTCGACGACAGGCCGGGGGCGTTTCTTGCCGCGCGTGCTCACTTCCGTCGTCACCTGCCGCTTGGGTTGGTACTGGAAGTTATGTTTTTGTTAGTCGTGGCAGTGTTGCCTACTGCCTACCGTCTTTTCCAATTGAAATCGATTAAAAACCCTTTGAATTAAATAATTACATTTTCATGCTGACTAACAGACAAACAATTTTCGCTAATCAGGTCGTCAGATCATATTTAATAGGGTTCGGTATCATAGGGTGAAGGAAAACATCGTGAGGAAACCTGCATGTCTGAGAGAACCCCTCGAAAGATGTGTGAAGTCCGCCAACCCGCACTGGGCCAGCGTGGTGGACTATGGCCTAATCCCCCTCGCATTGATAGAATAAATAAATAAATAAATATCGCCATACGAACACACCAACTATACGGTCCCACTTTAAGCTTAACGCTTGTGTTATGTGTACCGTACAATGGACTGAGGGCGACCTCAGTATACAATACTTATATACATATTAAACATCCATGACTAGGGTACAAACATTCGTGCTCATCACACAAAGCTTGTGTCCCAGCCAGGATTGGAAGCAGAGTCACCACCACTGCGCTGATCAGGCCGTCCAAGAAGACCTGCGGCCAACAGTGGGACATGACAAGGTACCTGCAGCTCGGGCGGCAGGAAGACGCGAGTGTTGGCGAAGCTGTCGGGCTGCGGCGCGAAGTACATGGTGGGGATGCGCGCGTCCGAAGGGAAGTCGCGCAGCTCGTAGCTGCTGGAGCGCGACCAGATCACCGACATCGCCAGGTCGCACACCGCCCACAGTTTCTGCAACACACACCACACACACACATCACACACTATTATCTTCTTCTTACTTTACGAAATGAAATGCGATGAAATAACATGGATATGAATATGGCCTCACCAGCAACTTAGCGGGTATTTTGCCAGTGTCAAGAAATTAATAGCAATATCTTCTTTCTTTGGAGCCATTCATAAATTAAGTCACACGTTAAGGGGGAGGGAGGGGGTCGACGAAGTGTGACATTGTGTAACAAGGGGCGGGGAGGGATCCCAAATTTTGTGACATCACATTTTTTCAAAATATAATATTTTATATCTAAGTATTACAACTATTTATTTTAATGAAAAATAATTGAAATGGAAATAAAAACAATTTCGGAACACTGCTGTTTTAATTTCATAAATGTCTAAATGTAAAATTGCAAAATATGTGACATCACACTAGGTTGGAGGGTCTCAAATGAGACCAGTTGTGACAAGGACGGGGGAGGGGTCAAAAATTCATGAAATTCGTGTGACGTAATTTATGGATTGCCACTTTACGAAATGAAATGCGATGAAATAAAATGGATACGAATATGGCCTCATGTCTGAGAGAGCCCCTCGAAAGACGTGTGAAGTCCGCCAACTCGCACTGGACCAGCGTGGTGGGCTATGGCCTGATCCCCCTCGCATTGAGGGGAAGCCTGTGCCCAGCAGTGGGACATTAAACAGGGCTGGAATTATATATTATAGATGTATCACACTCACAAAGTTGAGATTGTCGTCGGTCTCGTTGAGCGCGTCCTTGTGCATCTTCATGCGCTCGACGAGGCTCTTGTAGAACCCGTAGCAGTAGAAGTCGTTGCGCGTGATCAGCGGCTCCAGGATGAACCAGAGGCAGTTCTTCACCACCTGGTAATAATTCAACCATCACGTTTGTATTCGCTGGTGGGGTAAAGACGGAGTTATTAAGCTACCTAGATAGGTACAGTGTGATGTGTGTGAAGTGCGTGATTTGGTGTGTATTATTCGGTTTGGTGTCTAGCGTGTGATTAGGTGTGTATAATGTGTGATTCGGTGTGTATTGCGTGATTCGGTGTGTATTGCGTAATTCGGTGTGTATTGCGTGATTCGGTGTGTATTGCGTAATTCGGTGTGTATTGCGTGATTCTGTGTGTATTGCGTGATTCGGTGTGTATTGCGTGATTCTGTGTGTATTGCGTGATTCTGTGTGTATTGCGTGATTCTGTGTGTATTGTGTGATTCGGTGTGTATTGCGTGATTCGGTGTGTATTGCGTGATTCGGTATGTATTGCGTGATTCTATGTGTATTGCGTGATTCTGTGTGTATTGCGTGATTCGGTGTGTATTGCGTGATTCGGTGTGTAATGCGCGATTCGGTGTGTATTAGCATGATTCGGTGTGTATTGCGTGATTTGGCGTGTTTATTTAGACATTTTGTGTATTTATCGTGAAATTTGGCGTGTGCATTTTGTGATTCGGTGTATGTACTGCACGTGTGTGTGATGTAGCGTGTATGTTGCCGGTCGGTGGGTGTACCAACCTTGAGCTGCGCGATGTTGTCGTATGCGGTGAAGGCGGGGTCGTGCGTGAGCACGGGCACCGCGAACACGAGCATGTAGTCCGGCAGGATGTGCGGCAGCTGGCTCACCGCGCGCTCCACTACACATACACACACCCACACATACTATTATAAATACTGCAATACAATCGTAAATAAATATTGCCAGACGAATACCAAACTAGTACGGTCTAAATCAAACTAACCAACTCTTGTGTTATGGGTACGGTATGGTATGTGATAGGGATGATAGGTGTGATAGGTGTGATATGGGTGATAGGTATGATAGATGGTATAGTTGGGATAGGGGTGATAGGTACGATAGGGGTGATAGATGTGATAGGTGTGATATGGATGTTAGGGGTGATAGGTATGATAGGTGGGATAGGGGTGATAGGCGTATCATGGGTGATAGGTGTGATATGTATGATAGGGGTGATAGGTATGATAGGTGGGATAGGGGTGATAGGCGTATCATGGGTGATAGGTGTGATAGATGGGATAGTTGTGATAGGTATGATATGGGTGATAGGTGTGATATGGGTGATAGGTGGGATAGGGGTGATAGGCGTATCATGGTTGATAGGTGTGATAGATGGGATAGTTGTGATAGGTATGATAGGTGCGATAGGTGTGATATGTATGATAGGGGTGATAGGTATGATAGGTGGGATAGGGGTGATACGCGTATCATGGGTGATAGGTGTGATAGATGGGATAGTTGTGATAGGTATGATATGGGTGATAGGTGTGATAAGTGTGATGGGTATGATAGGGGTGATAGGTATGATAGGTGGGATAGGGGTGATAGGCGTATCATGGGTGATAGTTGTGATAGGTATGATATGGGTGATAGGTATGATAGGTGTGATATGGATGATAGGTGTGATGTGTGTGAGGTGTGTGACGTGTGCGATGGAGGCTCACCCTTGGTGCCGACGGTGATGTTGCGCACGTACTCGCGGCGCCGCACCACGTCGGCCAGCATGTACTGGCGCACCTGCGCGCGCGCCAGGCGCTCCGGCTCGCGCCCCGCCAGCGCGTACATGCCCATGAAGTCCAGCGGCAGGCACTTGTTGGGGATGCCCTGGCCACACGGGACAGTAAATTAGTAGACTGATTTACGAAAGTGATTTATTTTTAATATTACTGTGTTTAATGTTACTGTGTTTAATAATAATGACATTTGATTTTTTTGTAAAATTCGTTGGAAAGAATATTATACAACAGTAAAATACGTACAGCCAACCTATAAAAAAAACTAATAGTAATGTGAACATTCGGTTTAAAAGATTGGTATCAAAATTGAAACTCTAGGCTATTAAGGGTTAACTCTTACTCATCATATTTCATTGTTAAAATGTAAGCGCTAGGTTAGTTAGGTCGCAAAATAAATAATTTCGACGGTTGCTAACTTTTACACATATGGTTCGTATTTTTTTTTTTGTTTTGCGACTACGACGACGTATTGTTATGCATTTACTTGTGTGTTAAATTCGCCTCAAAATTAGTTTCAATGGAAACATCAGTTCAAAGTTAGTAAAAAAAAGCGGTTTTTTCCAAACTAAGGAGTGTTAAATCGCTTTAAGCGTTATTTTAAGCAAACTTAATACATGTCACAATGATGAAAGACCAAATGACAGGGTAATAATGTCGCAATATATAGTAAAAAAATTGTAACCTCTACGTTTTTTTTTATTTCGCGCCCTGAACCAGCACTTCCACCCTAACAATTAAAGCGCTACCTACTAATCAGCGAAATCTACACGAATATTATAGAGAGGTACAGAATCAGTAGTACAGTACTTATGAATTGTCAATAGTTACAAAATGTTAAGCGACTACTTTACCACCCGTTCGGAATGCCGTTCCTATGGAGAAGAACGGGCAAGAAACTCAATGGTTACTCTTTTTAATAATATATTTTACAATTTTGAGCAATACATTGTTATAGGTATGTGAAAACAATGTAAATTTTTTTTTTTTATAACATTACGGCAAGTATTTGATCTCGATCTCACCTGGTGGTAAGTGACGATGAGATCTACGATGGAGCATACTTGCCTAGGTAGGAAGGCGGCAGTAGATCGAGACGCTACATTCGCTAGGCACATGCAGTGCAACTGATCTGACCCGCCATCCATGAATGGCAACACCGTACATCATGCCGGAACACGGCTAGGCCGCTTGGCGACATGGCTTTGTTCAGTGGGTGGTGACTAACCACGGCCGAAGCCTACCACCAGTAGAGTTGTCACCTAGTTGGCACCACCCAGGGTCACGTGTAGGGTATCTCGAGGGTATTTAATTCTCCTACGGACGAAGGTGACTCGACCCCAAAATGCAATGCAATGAGGAATGCATTTTGTAAAGTTTTCGTCGATTCATAAGTACTGTACTTAATGGTTTACATAAACTATTCCGATTCTGTGCTATCTTCAAATGTGTAATAATACAAAATAAACTAAAATACTTGACTATTCCCAAACTCATACTGTTTATCTACGCACCGTGCAGACGTCGCATTAATAAAAACTGTAACAGCAAAGTGGGTTCATACCTTTGATAGTCCTTTATGTAATTTCAAGGCGAACGCTTCTCTGACTTGCGGCACTTCGTCCTGAAAAAAAAATTGTTTACGGGCTAATTCAATATAAGCAAGCATACATAATTTATCATAAAAAAAAAATACAAATACATAATAACCTGGCAGTCTTGAACTTAACAAAGTTTGGTCTCAAGACTAGTTGAAAAGGCCAAAAATTTTATTTCACAGCTATTCGTCTTTACACCTCATATTTGCACTTGGAATAGTTAAAGCCTACGGGGGCACTTACAAATTGTCATTGCCTCTTTTTTTTCTCCTCCTCTCCTTTAGCATGTGTGTGAGTTGGAAACACGCTCCCATTGGAACCAAGGATCACAGGTTCAATCCTAACAGAATTGGGGCCAATATTGGTGTAAAAAGCAGTGATATCCAAGTGGGTAGAATGCTTGCCTCGGTAACGAGGACCGCAGGTTCAAACCCGGCTCGCACCTCTGGGATTTCTAGATTTCATGTGCGTATCTAATTTTCAACCATAATTATCACTTGCTAAACGGTGAAGGAAAACATCGCGAGGAAACCTGCATGTCTGAGAGAACCACTCGACGTGACGTGTCAAGTCCGCCAACCCGCACTGGGCCAGCGTGGTGGACTATGGCCTAATCCCCCTCACATTGAGGGGAGGCCTGCGCCCAACAGTGGGACATTAAAAGGGCTGGTATTATTATATTGGTGGATAGTCTTGGCTATGTTCTCCATAGAAATCTCTTCGTAAAAGTGTAGTGACTGACCACCATGAGATGCGACAGGTTGTAGAACTGCTCCGCCGTGAACTGGTCGCCCACGCCCTTCTGCTCGCAGATCTTGAGCATCGCCGCGCCCGCCGCCAGCCGCAGGTGGGCCATCTCCGCCGCTGACAATCGATTTTGCTACAAAACGTATATAATAATCTGTATATTGTTATATAAGGTGTATGTGGCGTCGTACCGAAAGCTGATACAACTCCATGATTCATGAACACTCCAATACAATTAAGAGTCATTTCCAGAATCTTCCGAATCACCACACAACTTTTTCTATCGTCTAAAAACATTATTTGAACATTGAAATAAAACTATTTTTAAGGATTTTATCGCGTCTATTTACAACAAAAAAAACGCGGTAAAATCCTTAAAAAATAGTTCTATTTCAATGTGTAGTATTCGCGTAAATATAAGAAATAAATTATTTGTTTAAAAAACACGCCAATTCGATCCAGCCGTGTTCTCAACACTTTCCTAAAGGATATAAAATAACATACCCATAAAACTAAACAAGGAAAGTAATGTCGACAACCCTATGTCGGAAACATCGGATCACACGGAACCAACGGATCAGCTGTTCTTAAGCTAATCAACGAACAGCATTAAATTATTATTGATAATATGCTTAGATCATGTTGGTTACCTGCAATAAGTCCCCCTTGTGCAGTATGAACGCGTTGAGCATGCGGAAGGTCTTCTGCGCGGACAGCTCGTCGCGCTTGAGCCCCAGCAGCCAGCGCGCCATGCACTTGAGCCCCTCCAGCTTGCAGCGCGTCTCCTCGGGCAGTTGCTCGGCCGCCAGCCACGCGCCGCCCGAGCCGCCCGCGCCGCCCGCCCCGCCCTCGCGCACCAGCAGCTCCTTCACTATCTGTGCGACAAGCCACACTTGCGTCATGGATGGGTGGCCGAATAGGAGTCGGCTATTAACTGTACAGCAGTGATAGCCAAGTTGCTAGAACGCTTGCCTCGGTAACGAGGATCGCAGACTCAAACCACGATTTTATCGCGACTATTGTATGTTTTTTATATGTAAAATAAGTTTTATTTCAGTGTCATGTACTTCTTGCGAGACAGGCCTGACCTACTGCAGGAAGTTTTGTCAATACCTATATTATTGTATCTCAATGACCAACCTTCGATTTAAGAAGTCTGCCCACTATACCGTACCACACCATGACCGTGCTATGAACGTATCGCGATCGGAAAGCGTACCGATACGCTCAACAATGTCCACTAGAGCGTATCAATTAAAATATTCTTGCCAATTATTATTGACGCTCCGTGCATGGATCGCGACTGCAGCACGCGGCGGTGTCTAGTGGGCAGTCCCATAATTTTCAATCAAAGTAATATTTTTATTTGCCTGACACGTTCCTACACACATCCTAATTTCAATAGGGATGATGGCTGGGTGCTACCACCGACTTGGGATCCAGTAATTCATATTATTAAATCGAAAACCAAGCGTACCATTGCAAGACCTCAAGATACTGTGAGGACTTTCTGCGTAGATCTGACCACAGGCAACATTGAAATATGGGGGTACCCCGTTTCTAACTATGACACCAGGACGTCAACCACAGTCCTACCGTGACCAAGGTTGCTGTAAAGCAGCCGAAACGTCGGGAACGTAAAAAACATAAAATAAACGCGATAAAATCCGTAAAATTAGTTTTATTTCAAGGACACGTTCCTATTACGGTCATAGTATGATACGGGCATGGGCAGACTCCTTTATTCATCAGACCCTAATATTTATGGAAAAATAAAGTCCTCGTAACTACCAAACAAATGAACTCAAATTCAATATGTCTACTCCAAGCCCTCGCCGAATTATTACAATACAAACTTATGACCAAATATATTTTTTGTAAACGGGAGCGTATACAATAATTTATGTTTCGGTATTTTATAGTCAAAACTAGCTGTTGCCCGCGACATCGTCCGCGTGGTATTTAACAAAGACAACCGTTGACAACAGCCTGCTCGCCCATTCTGAGCCCGCGGGACGCATTGCAGGTTGTTGCTATCAATCTTAATCAGGCGCTGCGCTGCAACATTTGTTTTAATTTTTTTTCGTGAGAACCTATTTTTTTTTTCTAAAATAAAAGTAGCCTAAGTTACTCCTTGTTACACCAGCTATCTGCCAGTGAAAGTCCCGTCAAAATCGGTCCAGCCATTTCAGAGATTAGCCGGAACAAACAGACAGACAGACGGACAGACAGACAAAAATTGTAAAAAATTTTGTTTCGGTATAGGTATCGTGTATACATCCAAATGCACTTAGTAAAAAGCGGTTATTTTAATATTACAAACAGACACTCCAATTTTATTTATATGTATGTATAGATGTATAGATAAAACTTCTGTGTTAGTATTTCCAAATTATGTTGGCTTTTTACGCGAGTTGCACGAGTCATCATCAAACTCGTAAGCCACATATCTAAAATATTTGTACATTCCTAGGATAATTACACATAGTACGAAATTACATTGGAAATTATAACGACAATCAAAGATAAAATATGTAGAGCATGATTTAACCATGTTAATTAAAAAGTTAATTCCGTGTCATCGTTGAACAAACTCAATAGAATGAGGCAAAAAATAACGGTAAATAAAACATTGTTTTTAACCCTTAGTAGCCTGATTTACGAAAGTGATTTATTTTTAATATTACTGTGTTTAATGTTACTGTGTTTAATAATAATGACATTTGATTTTTTTTTAATTTCGTTGGAAAGAATATTATACAACAGTAAAATACGTACAGCCAACCTATAAAAAAAAACTAATAGTAATGTGAACATTCGGTTTAAAAGATTGGTATCAAAATTGAAACTCTAGGCTATTAAGGGTTAAATTTATAATATACGCAGTTGGAATCCCTACACACACACACACGTAAATAGTGTGTCTCGACCAATCGTGTTAATGCAACACAAAATTGCACTCGAGCCACGAAAGAGAAAGGCGGGAGTCTTACAACAATGCATTGTCGGCGGTCACGAGCGATCGCGACACGTCGCACCCCATCGGCTGTCCCCAGCAGACTGATTCGAAATTTCAAAGCATGTCGGTCGATAGCGAACCGAATCGATTTGGTTGGATACCTTTCTCGTGACGTAGTCGCTTTCCGAGAATTCCGAGAGTCGATACGACAGTGCAACCGTACGGTTCGACTCGACAACTCGTTGGGTTAACGGAATTATTTTTTATAACAAATTAAATTAATTGCGCAATAACTTTTAGATTAAACTATATAACGGTTAAGGAGTCACCGTTGATGTGTTCCTTAATATTAATTTTGGCTAAAAATACACTAAACTCCAAATACTATTCGATTTGTAAGCTGACGAAAAAAAAAAGTGACGCAAGTCTATTCAGTGGGACGCTTAGCGTGTTCGTTTGACATTGTTGAACCGAACCGAGTGCTCGCAATATCTTTGACTACCTACAATTGATAAATGAGTATGGTAAGTTAAATAAATGTCTAGGTACATCACATTCTATGTTCTACACATTATAAATGTGAAAGTTTAGATCGATGGATGTTTGTTACTCAATCACGCCAGAACGGCTCAACGGATCTGGATGAAATTTGGCACAGATATAGATTATAGTCTGGAATAGCACATAGGCTATCATTTTTATCCCGGTAAAATGTATGGTTACCGTGGGAAAGATTTGTTTTAATTTTTCCTAGAGCAAAGGATCGACATACATAGCTAGTGGTAGTTTAGGAGTCAGAAAATGACATAGGACTAATTGTTATCCTGAAAAAATGCACGGTTCCTATGGGATAGCATACAGGAACCGTGCATTTGCAAAAGGATATAGAGGAAAAGGACATACATTCTGATCGCGGGTAACACCGCGGGGCGCAGCTAGTGAATTATAAACATAATCTTATATATACAATTCTCGTGATACAATGTTAGTTACCATACTCCTCCGAAACGGCTTGACCGATTTTTATAGAATTTTATATGGTTATTCAGTAGGTCTGAAAATCGGCTACTATCTATTTTTCATACCTCTAAGAGTCTAAGTGATAAGAATTGTCCACCTCTAAATTTTTTTTTATATTTTGTGGACCCTTCTATCACCAACCCCTATTTTTTATAGCATACATTGTCTCGAATAGCGGAATAACTATTAAATGAACATGAGAAAAAACCACTTAAAAATAATTCATTTGCGGTACGAATTTCGCCGGGACAGCTGGTTTAATACTTTATTAGATACATTTTCAGACGGAGAGGAGCCGTATAAGCCCAGCGCAGCGTGCGCTGATGCTGGGTTTTATAAAAAAACATCCCGTGATTGCCACCGGGCGGACGGAGGGGCCCGAGGGAGCTCTCGCCAGGGCTAGGCTGCTGGATGAAATGGCGAACGTGCTAAACGGCGAGGCGTCTGGCGCAACCAAAACACCCGAAAAATGGCTGAGGGTATGTTGTCTATACCACAGATTATCTAAGTTCTTTTTATTTTTAGGTTGGCAATCGGCTACAAAATAGTGTAATTTTGCCAGTGTCGAGTAATTCTTGATATTTTTTATTGAATTACTAGCTGTTGCCCGCGACTTCGTCCGCGTGGTATTTAACAAAGAGAACCGTTGACAACAGCCTGCTCGCGCGTTCTGAGCCCGCGGGACGCATTGCAGGTTTTTGCTATCAAACTTAATCAGGCGCTGCGCTGCAACATTGGTTTAATTTTTTTTTGTGAGATCCATTTTTTTTCTAAAATAAAAGTAGCCTAAGTTACTCCTTGTTACAGCAGCTATCTGCCAGTGAAAGTCCCGTCAAAATCGTTCCAGCCATTTCAGAGATTAGCCGGAACAAACAGACAGACAGAGAGACAGACAAAAATTGTAAAAAAAAATGTTTCGGGATAGGTAACGTGTATACATCCAAATGCACTTAGTAAAAAGCGGTTATTTTAATATTACAAACAGACACTAAAATTTTATTTATATGTATAGATATGTACCCCCGGTAATAATAGTAATGTTGATGATGATTATGATGATTAAATGATTTACCCCTATCAGTAAAGATGTGGCTACTTTATTGAAAATTTACCACACATCTTGGGAGATTTTATTTCAATTTCCTTCACTCGTGCATATTTATAAACACAATGGTTGATATCCCACTAACATTAAACATTATTTATCAAAGAACACTTTTTTTGGAAAACAAATCAATATTGACAACCTCACGGTTCAACTTCCCACCAAAAGTCTTAATAGTTTATAACGACAGATATTCACGTCAGTATGTGCTTCTCGCTTTATCGCTCTATCTCTTGCAAGCGCGTTGCGGCTCCGACCGCCGGGGTACAGTACACTGGAGATATTCATCGGAGCTGGATCGACGAGAGTAACGGATGCCTGTCTATACATATTATTAAGTGGTAGTAGTCTGGGTGTTTTCAAGTCGAGAGTGAACAGGTACCTTCTAGGCAAGTATACTACATCGTAGATCTCATCGTCACTTACTATCAGGTAAGATCGAGATCAAATACTTACTTGCCTATTGCGTAATAAAAAAAAAGTCTGTAACTTGGTCGAGACTGCATACAATATTTTAGTTAAAACTTGATTTTCGAATCAGACGCCGAATCCGTTAGTTTTTGAATTAACCGACGGATATTTCAAAAAAACTTTGCATGGTGATAGCTTAGGTGAAGTCGATCAAGAAACTCCTTTATCACTTTAAGGTTGAATATCATTTGCACATCAAATCGCAACGCCTATTTTTATCATTTGTTATTTATCTGAAGTTAGAACGTATCAAACAAGAACCTTCATAGATTTTTAATATCTAGGATTTTTTGTCAAAACTGATAATCCTCGTTCACGCGGCCCGGAAGTTAAGGAAATGCACTGTTTTTCGTCACTTTTTATCAAACCATTGCAATCAGTAGGGTAATCAGGAAGTTATAGTGTAGTGATACGTAATCACACGGAGAGAACACATACTGTTACTGTCATACTTGTTTATAAAATCTGTGGTGCGAGAGAGATGGTAGACGCTGATGTTGCCCAAACGCTACGTAAATAGATCGTGTTTAAGCTACAGGTTTCGCTTTATGGTGCTGTTAGCTGTGCGACCAATTTGAATATACCGTCTCTGCATTAAAAAAAACTACAATTAAAAACACATGGGCGGGTTTTATCTAGCGGGGTGCGCGTATCAGAGAGAGATAAATAATCTTATCAGTTCTGTTAGCGACTACTTGATTCGATCGAATTATTGAATGTGTGTTTTTATTTATTACTTTTCACTGTAATGGGAAAGATATTTTTTATGCCATTATTACAGAACTGTAGCATTCGATTGATGAACTCGTTGCGATAATTATAGAGATTAGAGAATATTAATCATTGATGAATGAAATGTGTTCAACAGCAGGTTTATTTTAAGCAAACATTAAAATTTGATTTTTTATTTGAAAATTCGACTCGTCTGGGTTAAAGAGAGTTAAAGTTTGTAGGTATGAAGAAACAATACTTAAACAGTGGTATTGACGCCAAACTTGATAACATATCGATACACAAAATCAACCTCTTTTTAGGTTAACGGGGGTCACAAGTTTGTAAATATAATAATAATTGTAATTAATAACACATTCATAATCCAATTCAATTAATATTTTTTTTCCATATTCCGTGGCAAAACATAATTAAATGCGTATTTTGATTTAGACTTTTACTACTTATATACTGGAGTATGTATGTAGTAAAAACATACTGAGGATTAGGCAATACGAGGGGGGCATAATCCCCCTCGCATTGATGGAAGCCCCGTGCCCAACATTGCGGGACATTACAAAAAAAATGGCTGGTATTATTTATTTAGTACTTATGCCCTGGTAACACGTAACGAGTTAAATAGCAAGACAGTGCTTTCGGCCGAGCGATCGGTAGACTTAAATATACCTTATTCACTCGGCCGAGAGTCGAGAGTTCTTACGTACAAACAAGCTTTTGCGAAGTCAGTAATTAAGTATTTTTTCTCAGTCCTGGCAGGATTGGAAATCGGATGTGAAAAAAAAAGCAGTAGCTCTGTCCCGCCACGCTCGAGGTACTGGGGGCAGCTCACCCAAACCAGACCTCACAGACCTGGAGCGTGAACTGATCCAGTTCATCTGGCCGACCAGCATCAGCGGTATGGCGATGCCAGACCCCTTGGATATACCCGAGTCTGTGCCCGAGCCAGAGCAGAAACCCTCAACGTCCATGCAAGTCCAAATATCTCCCACCACTGCGCCCATGTGTTCAGAACTCGACGATGAGCCAGAAAGTCCACCACCAAAAAGAATTAAAACCGACAGCGGTAAATATACAATGATATCTTATTATTTATTCAATTTAATATGGGTAGTATAATCGGTGATTAGCGCATTTGGTAGTGACCCTGCCTTCTGTGCCGAAGGTCCTGGGTTCGAATCCTGGTAGGGACAAACTTTATGTAATGAGCACGGATATTTGTACCCGAGTCATGGATGTTCAATTTCCATATTAGTATTGTATACTGTGTTCGCCCTCAGTCCATTGTACGGCACCCACAACACAAGCGTTGCTTAGTGTGGGACCGTATAGTTAGTGTATTCGTGTGGCGATTGAAAAAAGATCATTGTTTTGTGATTAATAATTGATTCTAAAAGGGTAGTTATTATATCATACGATCGTTTTCCAAATATCTTTCGTTTAATAAATTGTATTTTTATTAACAGAAAGTGGTGTGGAAGAAAGGATGGTGGTAGCCATGGAGCAGCAGGCGCAGGCGACGCGCGAGATCGCCCGGCAACTAGAGAGGCTGGCAGACGTAGCAGTCGAGATAATAAGGGGATGGAACGAGCATAAAGTGGAGCATTTATAGTGATATAATTATAACGTTAATTTGACCAAATAATTCAGCGTGACTCATAAAGGGTAATACTACCCTTAAAACGTAATAGAACCTTATTACTATACAAGAATTTCGATAAGTATGAAGATTAAAAAAAAAGAGTTCCCAAAAAAAAAAATATCGTGCAGATTTTATCGCGTTTATTTTATGTTTATACATTCCCGACGTTTCGGCTGCTTTACTGCAACCATGGTCACAGGATGACTGAGGTATTTGACGTCCTACTGTCATAGTTTGAACTGGGGTACCCTCATATTTAGTTGCGGTCCGATCTGCGCAGAAAGTGCTCACAGTGTCTTGACACTAGGACGTCAAACACCTCGGTCCTCTCGAGACCATGGTTGCAGTAAAGCAGCCGAAACGTTGGGAACGTAAAAGCATAAAATACATGCGATTGAATCCGTAAAATAAGTATTATTTCTATCTGTTGTATTAATGTAAAATTATAATTATTTTTTGGGATCAATTTTAGTTTTAGATTAAGAAATAATATTATGGACGGAGCGTCGACGCTAACAATATAACAAAAGCCAAGCCAATTTGTATAGTATACTTTATTTGCGCGTTCGTAAGGACGTAATTCGCGTGTACTACACAAATGGAATTGGTGATTTTGTGACACTCCATCTATATTAATTCTTCGTTTGAGATAAATTCTGATGTCACATAATGATGTCAAATTAGCTAAAGAAGCGCAGGTTTAGATGTCTAGTATACCTTTTCTGAATCACGCTGTATATCTAGATATAAGTAGGTACTAAGAGGGCAATCCGGTTCAGATATTGTTGACGGGTTCTGTTCCCACTTCGAAAGAGTACGAACCGATTTAATTTGAACAATAACTGCGGTACGGTACCTTGACCGGTATTCTATATTAAGTAGGTTGGTAAAACATTTTTGACTATTTTTTTATTTTTAATTTATGACAATTATAAAGTACCACCTACATTAAACATGTCGATTACTATTTTTTTTTATTTTTTTTTTGGACTCCGTTTCTCTCTTTGGATTTAAGCCCAAACTCCATGTAATAAACGCGGGTTTCCTGTATTCTGAGCACTCGACAAAGATGTAAATATTATCATGGATATATTAATTTTATTTGTGTTTAGTACTGTAACTCAATAGTAATTGAATCGACGACCTGATTAGCTCAGTTGGTAGTGACCCTGTCTGCCTGTGCCGAGGGTCCCGGGTTCGAAAATTGGAAGTGGCAAACTTTGTGTGATGAGCACGAATGTTTGCACCCGAGTCGTGGATGATTAATTAATATCTATATAAGTATTATACAGACTGATTTTTTCAAGGGTGCATGGTTGTCCAAATCCTAATCTCTAGGGAAAAGCGAAAATGCTAATGATGAAAAAAGCTAAAACTGCATCATTCGATTTTTGAAAAAATAATTTAGTTTAAAGTTTAAGTTCTGAGAAGTAATGACATACAACAAACTCCAATCAAAAAACGTCTGAATACTCATTGAACGCAATTCTTCTAACTACCGCCGTCACATATCATGGCACAGATAATGGCTTTATAATCCATCATAACTTTCTATAAATTTGAGGGTTTTTGGGGTCGAGTCACCTTCGTCCGCAGGAGAATTAAGTACCCTCGAGATACCCTACACGTGACCCTGGGTGGTGCCAACCAGGTGACAACTCTACTGGTGGTAGGCTTCGGCCGTGGTGAGTCACCACCCACTGAACAAAGCCATGTCGCCAAGCGGCCTAGCCGTGTTCCGGCATGATGTTCGGTGTTGCCATTCATGGATGGCGGGTCAGATCAGTTGCGCAGCATGTGCCTAGTGAATGTAGCGTCTCGATCTACTGCCGCCTTCCTACCTCGGCAAGTATGCTCCATCGTAGATCTCATCGTCACTTACCATCAGGTGAGATCGAGATCAAATACTTGCCTATAATGTAATAAAAAAAAATAAAAAAAAAGTTAATGGCTTACCTTTCTGGAGACGATGTTCTTGATGTGCACGGGGAAGTTGTCGGGCAGGTTGTGCGCGATGTGTCCGAGCGTGACGATGGCGGTGCGGTAGTGCTCCGAGTGCGGGCTCAGCGTGGCCTTCAGCGTGTCCAGGATCTCCGTGAAGATCTGCGTGCGCTGCTCCGGCACGTTCACGTACAGGCACCTGCCCACCACTCGCACGTTAGAGCCCCGCGCACTAGGCAGCCAGAATATTTGCGCAGCCAGTTATAGCAGCCAATCGACGACTATTCGAGATCCTTCCGTTTCTCTGTATCGAGAGTCATTTATTTTTTAAAGTTCGGAACCCAAAATATGTCTGGCTGCTACAACTAGTGCGCGGAGACTGACGGCAGCCACATACATTCGCCTATACACGCTCTGGCTGCCGTGCAAGCAGGCGCGTTGTATTGGCTGCCGCAGCCGGGAATTCGTGGCTGCCTAGTGCGCGGGCTCCCATACAACGTCATATGATTTACTGGCCGCCGCAGCCTGGCTGCCGCAGACAGGCTGCCTAGTGCGCGGGGTGTCTTAGTGTAACCTGCCAAACGTATTTTGTCCACTGCCCACTTTGAGAATACATTATTTTTAAGCGCCCCCGAAGCAACCACGGAGTTGGAGTTTCTCGCCCGTTCTTATACATAGGAACGGCATTCCGAATGGGTGGTAAAGTTGTAGCATAGCATTTTGTAACTATTTTGACGATTCATAAGTACTCTACTTAATGGTTTACATCAGGGGTTCCCAAACTTATTTTGTCTACTGCCCACTTTGAGAATAAATTATTTATTAGCGCCCCCATTTTTTCACCTACTTAAAAACCACTATAACATCAAATTAAATTAATTATTGTAAGCCTCTACACAAGGCCCCCATTTTTTTCTAGGTGTCTTACCGCCCCCCTTTAGGCCTGCAGCGCCCACAAGGGGGCGTTATCGCCCACTTTCGGAAAGGCTGCATTAATGTATATGTCTAAACCAGAGATTCCCAAAGTGGTTAGTCGATGTCGAAGATGTCGGTTTCCCAGGGGACGACATAAACGAAAACTGATTTTGGGGGTCGACGAGGTCTAAACATCGGCCCCTATTATACACAAGTACTTATTTGAAACATTCAACAAATGGCTATTTATACATATAGATAGAACATAAGACGGCTCACCTGACAGCGTTCTTGGCCTGCTTGGGCGTGCCCACTTCGGCGTACGCCTTGCATAGCGTGATCAGCCGCGGGAACAGCGCCGGGCACGCTTCACCTGCACGTGACAAAAAAAGTTGTATTTTTTTAATTCGACGAATTATTGATTGAAACTAGCCAGATTACGGGCGATTTAGGGCAGTGTACTCACTGAGCGGCCTGTATTTCCCGAGGAAGGTGAGCGCGGCCAGTATGTGCGGCGCCACGGCCTCGTCGTCCAGCTCCAGCAGCGACGTGAGCCGGCACAGCACGTCCTCGTGCAGGAAGTGCGCCGGGAACACGAACGACAGCATCACCAGCAGCTTGAGCCCGCGCTCCGCCGCCACCTTCATGTCTATGCCTGCACATCAACAAATAAATAAATAATGGGGTCGAGTCACCTTCGTCCGTAGGAGAATTAAATACCCTCGAGATACCCTACACGTGACCCTGGGTGGTGCCAACCAGGTGACAACTCTACTGGTGGTAGGCTTCGGCCGTGGTGAGTCACCACCCACTGAACAAAGCCATGTCGCCAAGCGGCCTAGCCGTGTTCCGGCATGATGTTCGGTGTTGCCATTCATGGATGGCGGGTCAGATCAGTTGCGCTGCATGTGCCTAGTGAATGTAGCGTCTCGATCTACTGCCGCCTTCCTACCTAGGCAAGTATGCTCCATCGTAGATCTCATCATCACTTACCACCAGGTGAGATCGAGATCAAATACTTGCCTTGTAATAAAAAAAAAACTGCACAGATAACATATATATGCGAAAAGATGTACATACCGCACTCCTCGGCTATGGACGCGTCGGTCCCCTTGACGGAGCCCTCCACGTAGCCCACCAGGATCAGCAGCGAGTCGTGGTCGATCATCACCGAGCTGACTCTCTCCAGCAGCATCTTCACTGTGTTGTAGTACAGGTTCGTCATCACCGGCTGGCCAAGCTTCTTGAGTACGCTCGACTGGAATGAAAATAAATTAATTGATAAATATACACTATAATGAAAGCGTCAGAACTGAAAAAAGAATTTTCCAAATAGGTTCATAAATGAGGGAGTTCATCTTCTTTTTTTAGATTGGTGATCAGCAACAAAATAGTGCCATTTTGCCAGTGTCGAGTAATTCTTGATAATTGTAATTGAATTATATGTACCCCTGATGATAATGATAATGTTGATGATGATAATGATGAAATGAATCCCCTACCCCTAACAGTAAAGCTGTGGATACTTTACTGAAAATTTACCAAAAATCTTGGGTGTTTCGTTTTCATACATTAAAATCAAACTTGGCGCCACGCGCCGCTATACGTCCGATGTGGTGACTCGCTGTCGCCATTCATTCGCGAAAGCATGCACCGCAGGAGTGAAGAATGAGCGTTTTGAATGAACGAGATAACAATGTATGTGAGTTGAAGGCGGCTGAGATAGTGGCCGCGAGACAGAAATCAGGAAGAAAATTACTCCGGAATTCTTTTGTTTGGAATTAGTGATTAATTCTATTCTATACCCGGCCGGGAGTGTTTTCTCTTCTATTCCTCTAAATTCTGTGATCGGTGCGCATACCTCCCTACATCTGAAGAAACCCAGGGCCCTGGAGTACCTAACGGTCGCCACCGTGCAAACGCCGACGACGTCTTCCTCCAGCCTGAAGATATAAGGTAGGTGCGTGCTTTGTATACAACGAATCTCATCGCATCGGCGTAATTTACGATCACCACATACAAATTTAACCCAAATGTGGCGAGGCCATCGCGGTTTTGTCACATTTCTTTGGTGCCGAAACCAGGGAATTAGGCTTTAGATTAGCTTAATCCTATTATTATTAATCATACAAAACGTCATTGTAATTATAACGATCATCACCACCAAATTACAATTTGTTAGTTGAATTCTTGAATTCCTAGTGCGCGGCACGCAGTGTCGCCGCCATCTTTCGAAATTTGTTCATTTTATATTATAAAATTGGCATAATTATTTATTAATAATTTTTGAATTTCTCGGTTCAAAAGCATAATATATAACTTAACATTTCGTAGAATTTGAGTAGATATTCATTATAAAGTCGATGTCATCGTCCCGTGTTGTATTATTCTAATAAAATAATTACTATTTCGTAAATATAACACGAACGATTTATGAAGTCAGTATCGTTGTACTGCATGCGAGTATTGGGCCAGTGCAACATGATTTAGTATCATAAACATCTGTTTACATTTTTTCTCTTGGATATAGATCAGGTTGAATTGTTGAGTATTGAGCATTTCAGTACGTATAAACTCATACAACTAATCGGTATACGTACTATTTTAACGTTACAATATTTCAACAATTTAATTTATTAACACCATCGCGGGTAGATGTAAAACAAGCTTCGGATAATCGGGTGACATTGGTACCGACGCGGCGACGCACGTCTCGTTCATTTGTTCGACCGACCGACTCGCTTCGAATGCGGGGTCTACCATCGGTTTGAAAGTCACTTTTGTGTTTTGTTTCTTTTTCGTCGAGTTAATAGTGAGAAGTGATTTCGTAGTAACCTCTTTTATTTTCCTATACGTTGCGTTAATTTGGTTTATTCTTTGTTGATTTAAAACCCTTTTATTAGATAACAAAATAAAACTTTGTAAAAAATGCTTAAATCTAAGAAATATCGTGGAACTCTATCCAAATCATTTGAATCGAAAGGTCCTACCGTAGAAAATCTACCGGTCTTGCGTCGTAAGCGTACACTAGCGTTTAATCGGTTAGCAAAGGTCCTGGACGTTGCTAAATTAGCTCAAGAAGATGTTAAACATTTAGATAAATTTCTTGCACATTTCTCAGAAATTGAAAAACTTGTAAACAATTTTGAGGACGCGCATGAAGACATCATTAGTGTTATTGACAGTGATTCAGAGGATAGTGAAGACGCTATCAGATCGCAATTTGATGAACATTATTTCGAAATTCTTGCAATACATCGGCAAGTTGCTGGGTCTACCACTAACTTGAATCAAGCGGCATGTGTTTCTAGAGATGTTGTCAAAGTCAAGCTACCCAAGATAAATTTACCGAGCTTTTCGGGCAATATAAAATCTTGGCCTGAATTTTATGATGTATTCAATTCATTAATCCATGAAAATGTATCCTTATCGGACACCGAAAGAATGCACTATTTAGTGTCATGTCTCTCCGGTGATGCGTTGTCACTAATTCGTACTTTCCCTGTGACTGGGCCATACTACAAGGCAGCTTATGATACATTAGTCAATCGTTATCGTGATAAACGCGACTTAGCATTTGCGTGTTGGAAGGACATATTAGGCGTCAATTTCAAACAAAACTCGCCTCATGATTTTCGAAGAACGCTTGACACGTTTAACGAAAATCTAACGATTCTGTGGAGGCTTGGTTTACCAACCGAACAATGGGATTTCGTGTTATGTTATCTTCTCCTTTCAAAAATCGATGCCAAGCTGCGTTGTTCCTTTGAACAGTCATCAGCAACAAGTGAGCTACCTAGTTATTCTAAACTTAAGGATTTTCTATATTCGACATGTAACGCACTTGTTCGAAATGATCATTTTGTTGTTTCTGACAAGCCTGTTGTTCACAAAAAACCTATTTCATCAGTGCTGTTGTCCAATACGGTTCCAAAACCATCTTTTGCTACTTCTAAGTCGACACCTCCACCAACCGTACCCTCCGCATCACAGGTCTCTCCGTCGCGTGAACCTACATACAAATGTTCATTCTGTGGAGAGGGTCATTCTATTAGTAAATGCGAATCATTTTGTAAAATGTCTCCGCAAGAACGAAGTGATTATACTAAACAACACCACTGGTGTTTCAATTGCCTTAAACCTTCGCATCTTCTTAAGGACTGCAGGTCCATTTTTAAATGCCTCAAATGTCATCAGCGTCATCACACGCTTCTACACCTTGACAGTGTTGAATCAAATGCTGCGTGCCACCAAGCAGAAGTCGATTTCAAGTCAAGTACTTGTGCACAAGTAAGTATGGTGAGTAAAAAATGTGAAAATCCAATCGTACTTTTGTCGACAGCTAAAATTACTATTCGGGATTCTGCTGGACAGTTTCAATCTTTTCGAGCTCTTGTCGACACAGGTAGCCAAGCTCATTTTATTACGGATCGTGCAGCTAATCGATTAGGACTCCACCGTGCATCCACTTCACGCAACATTCGAGGCTTAGGTCAGGCTCTTGCTGTTGTTTCTGGTTCAGTGACGCTAGAAGTGGGTATCAAAAACCAAACTGTATTTTGTATCGAAGCACTCACTTTACCGAGCATTTGCGGAAAAATGCCCACGGCTAAGCTGGATAAATCCGCTTGGCATCATCTACAAAACCTATCGTTGGCGGACCCAGAGTGTAACGTTCCTGGGAATATCGACGTTCTCCTTGGTGCAGAAATCTTTTCATCACTTCTTCTTCCAGGCAGCATCAGTGGTGGTCCGCAGCTCCCTTCCGCTTTCAATTCCATCTTCGGCTGGCTTTTGTTAGGTAATGTCAGTAATACAAACCGTTCTGTGGTTAACACTTTGTTTGCCACAGAGATTGACCATCTTGATGAAAGTATACAGCAATTCTGGGAGATCGATGATAATCCGCCGCAACCTGCTAAAAAACTTTCTATCGAAGAAGAGCGATGCGAACAAATCTATCGTGACTCTGTTTCTCGTGACATAACAGGAAGATATATCGTTACCTTACCTTTTAGGGAAGAAGTTAAGGCTCATGCATTTCCTGGTTCGCGAGAAGTGGCGTTAAGACGTTTTCATTCACTCGACAGCAAACTTTCACGTAATCCAGAATTACGAAACCAGTATTCTGAATTTATGGCGGACTACTTACAAAGTGGTCACATGAGTCTAGTACCTCTGAATGAATTGAGTAAAGGTAAATACTACATACCTCATCATTGTGTTCTTCGGCCTGACAGCGCAACTACGAAACTGCGTGTAGTCTTCGACGCTTCCGCTAAGGACGCGCGTGGTGTGTCGCTGAATGACGAGCTTTTGATAGGACCAAAACTTCAAGCGAACATACTTGATATTTTGTGTAGGTTCCGCACGCACCCTATCGTATTTACTGCAGACATGCGCCAAATGTATCGCCAAGTCATGGTCGCTCAGGAGGATCGTGACTATCAAAGAATATTTTGGCGTTTTACGGACTCGGAGCCTGTTCAAGAGTATAGGCTTAACACCGTTACCTACGGTGTATCCTCAGCATCCTTTCTGGCTTGTCGTACAGTGCAGCAGTTAGCCATGGATGATGGTACTAACCTGCCACTTGCTTATAGGGTTTTGTCAGATGACGTTTACGTTGATGACGTCGTGAGCGGCTGTTCCACTCTCGAAGAAGCCCTACAAACGAAATCGGAAGTAATTTCTCTCCTTAAGCATGGCAAATTCGAACTTCGAAAGTGGGCCAGTAATCGACCCGAATTACTAGCTGACTTACCTTCTGAGCATTGCCTTACAGATCTCGTATCGCTAGACATAAATCAATCAAGCACCCTTAAAATTTTAGGCTTGAAATGGAGTCCAATTAAGGATGTCTTTACGTTTGATGTCCAACCTGTTCATCGCGCCTGTTCAAAACGTACCATTCTCAGCGAACTTGCCCGCATCTTTGACCCCTTGGGATTTTTATCCCCTATCACGTTCCTTGCAAAATCGTTTGTCCAAAAATTGTGGATATTGTCCATTGGTTGGGACGAAACTCCACCTGATGACATTGTTCTGCAATGGACACGTTACTCCGAGCAGGTTTGCTTGCTAAAGTCAATCGAGATACCTCGGTGTATTGCAGTTTCCCAAATCAAACTTTGTCAACTTCATGGGTTCTCGGATAGTTCGGAAGCCGGTTACGGTGCTGTCATTTACCTCCGTGTTGTGGATTTCGATGAAAACATTCATGTATTCTTTCTCTGTTCCAAAGCGCGTGTTGCTCCTACAAAACGTATCTCGTTGCCACGCCTAGAGTTATGCGCTGCTGTCGTTTTAGCCGATCTTCTTAAGTATGTTATCGAAGTTTACTCTCCATCTTTACCAGCCTTCAACGCTTTTGCGTGGTCGGATTCAATGGTAGCACTATCGTGGATTAAGTCTCCTTCTTATCGTTGGAAAACTTTTATTGCTAATCGGGTTAGTCATATCCAAGATGCCATCCCAGAAACCCGTTGGTACCATGTTCCTACTAGTGAAAACCCCGCTGACATTGCGTCTCGCGGTCAGTTTCCAGCTGATCTTATACATAATAACTTATGGTGGGCGGGGCCTTCCTGGCTGTCACAAACTGAACATTTGTGGCCGTCCTATAATAGCGATTCTATTCTCGAAAACGCTGACGTTCTTTCAGAAGAACGCCTTCACATTTTTCTCGTTCAAGATCAGTCATCTTTTATAGATAGCCTACTCGCAAAATTTTCTTCTTTAAGGAAAATTCAGAGGATATTGGCGTATTGTATGAGGTTTATTTCTAAACCCCGGGATAACCACTCTTCTTCACTTGATTCTTTCATCACTCGCTCAGAACTGCATAAGGCATTACTGGTTATCGTAAAACACGTCCAAGCACAGAGTTTCCACGATGATATCACTCGACTTAAAACAAACAAGGTTCTTTCTAAAACCATGCGTAAACTCAGCCCTTTCATTGACGGTTATGGAGTGCTCAGGGTGGGCGGACGCCTTTCGCGATCCGGACTTGCATACGAACACAAACATCCAGCACTTCTGCCCCGTGATTCACTTTTAACCTATCGTATTATCGAAGCTATCCATCGGGAAAATTGTCATCCGGGTGTAAATACCTTGCATTATCTTTTAGCGCAGCAGTTTTGGATTTTATCTTCCAAACGTGCTATTCGACATTGCTTATCCAAATGCTTACGTTGTTATCGTACCAATCCTACTTCTCTCGAACCGTTTATGAGCGACTTGCCCGCTACTCGGGTTAATCAAGTCAAACCATTCTCTATCGTTGGGGTTGACTATGGTGGTCCATTCCGTATTAAGTTAGGTCCACATAGGTCTTCCAAAGTAGGTAAAGCTTATCTCTGCCTTTTCGTTTGTTTCACAACGAAGGCATTACATCTTGAAGCAGTTTCCGATCTATCGTCCGATGCTTTCATAGCAGCTATTCGTCGATTCGTTGGTCGACGAGGGCGCCTCAACGTTATTTATTCGGATTGCGGCACCAACTTTGTTGGCGCAAGCAATCAACTCGATCAATTTATGAAAGCAGCCGCTAATGGTAATCAAATAGAATTTCGTTTTAATCCACCTGCTAGTCCTCATTTTGGTGGTGTTTGGGAAATCCAAATAAAGGCTGTCAAAACTCATTTGTACCGTATAATTGGTGACCAAACGCTCACATTTGAGGAATTGACAACGTTATTCGTCCAAATCGAATCTATGTTGAACTCTCGTCCTCTTTGTCCGCTGAGTTCCGACCCCAATGATTTGAATGTGCTGACTCCTGGCCATTTCTTAACTTTAGAACCGTTAACTTCCGTGCCCGATGAAGATGTTACTACCGCAAACATAAACCGTTTGGGTCGATGGCAACTCATTCAGCGCTTCCAGCAAGATTTCTGGAGACGTTGGAATGTGGAGTATCTCCAATCGTTAACTCAGCGTGCAAAGTGGAATAAACATTGCAAGCCTCTAGACGTTAACTCCGTGGTCATAGTTAAAAATGAAAATACAGCCCCGTTGCATTGGCCTCTTGCTCGCGTAGTAGAACTACATCCCGGACCAGACCAAATCGTTCGCATAGTAACCGTTCGCACTGCACACGGCTCTCTGTTAAAAAGACCATTGACCAAACTGTGTCCACTGCCGGAGCTGTGCGACTAGCACGACAGTCCAAAAACTTAAAATTAACGTAGTTTTAGTTTATCGTTTAGTCTATAGGTAATTTACTTTCTTTATCATTAGCCTTATCGTAGTTTTTTCTTGAAAATACAACATTGTATTTTGGTGGGCGGAATGTTTCGTTTTCATACATTAAAATCAAACTTGGCGCCACGCGCCGCTATACGTCCGATGTGGTGACTCGCTGTCGCCATTCATTCGCGAAAGCATGCACCGCAGGAGTGAAGAATGAGCGTTTTGAATGAACGAGATAACAATGTATGTGAGTTGAAGGCGGCTGAGATAGTGGCCGCGAGACAGAAATCAGGAAGAAAATTACTCCGGAATTCTTTTGTTTGGAATTAGTGATTAATTCTATTCTATACCCGGCCGGGAGTGTTTTCTCTTCTATTCCTCTAAATTCTGTGATCGGTGCGCATACCTCCCTACATCTGAAGAAACCCAGGGCCCTGGAGTACCTAACGGTCGCCACCGTGCAAACGCCGACGACGTCTTCCTCCAGCCTGAAGATATAAGGTAGGTGCGTGCTTTGTATACAACGAATCTCATCGCATCGGCGTAATTTACGATCACCACATACAAATTTAACCCAAATGTGGCGAGGCCATCGCGGTTTTGTCACATTGGGAGAACTTGAAACTTCAAGTTATACAATTTTATTTCAATTTCCTACATTGTTCTCACATACCTATAACAATGTATTGCTCAATAATGTAAAAGATCTATTTAAAAAAAAAAAGAGCAACCATGGAGTTTCTTGCCCGTTCTTCTCCATAGGAACGGCATTCCGAACAGGTGGTAAGCCAGTAGCATAATGTTTTTGCAACTTGACGATTCATAAGTACTGTACAATAATGGTTTACGTGAATAAAAAATATTCTGATTCTGATTCTTCACTTGTGCACATTCATGAACATGTTAAAGGTTAAGAATCCCACACATATAATATTACACATTATATATCAGTCGTAATTTTTTTAGAAAATAAAACAAAATTGACATCTTCACGGTTCAAATTCCCGCCAAAAAGTCAAACAACAGAGCTCCGAGGTAACAACCATAAAAAAAAACAATCGAATTGAGAACATCCCTTTTTGAAATCTGTTTAAAAATACTAAAATTCATACTCACAGTAGTACGAACGCAAACTTCACAGCTGACGTTAGGGTTCAATATCGTCTCCATGCCTTGCAGCACGTCCTGCGACTGCTTCATGTGCTGCGAGAACTTGTTCAAGAACTCCTGCGACTTCACCGATTCCGGCAGGAACTTGGAGCTTATGTGCAGCACTTTAGATATCATTTCCTTTTGCACGGCCGGCGTGGGCGGTTTCCTATGCAACTCCACCCACTCGGCGACCGTGCGACGAACCACCAATTGATGCTTTTGTAGCTCTATAAACGCTTTAGTGGCATTGTCGTCGACGTTCGACATTAAATAGTAGAGTTTTTTCATTCTAATACCCGCTGGCAGTGTGTAAGGTACGAGCGATGTGTTGAGCAGTCTTTCGACCAGCAATCTATCTTCTAAAGCCGTCATATAATACCCGTGTAGTATTTTGTCTTTGATCCATTGCACTGCTTTCTCCGTGGCCGGCGGGACGCTTTCTTCTGTTAAAAATTTCTTGTATATCAACGCCAAGCCGGACATTGCTTCTTTGCGAATTTTGAATTTCTTATCTAAGGTCCGTTCCCTGACGAAGTGCAGGAGGTCTTCGGACTCGGCGACCGCTTGAAAGTCCCTTTGGGCGGTCGCTATGATGGCCATCACGACTTCATAGCGCACTTGCTCGTGAGCGTCATGCTGCCTCAATTTGAGCGTCTCGGTTATATCATTCCTTAAATCTGGGTGATGGACTAAAAAGTGCATGCAATATTGAACGCATTTGATTCTGATGGGCACTGAGATGTCGTTGAAGCGGCCTAGGAAGGCGCGCCATAAGGCTGGATATTGCTTGGCGAGTTCTGAGCCGGGTTCTGAGAACATGCGTGCGAGGAGTGCGACGCCACTGAGTCGTTCTTGGAACTGCGCGGACTTGAGCTTGCACTCGAGCTGCGGGAGCACCGAGAGGAGGATGGAGGGGCAGCATTGGTACAGCTCGTAGATGAGCTCGTACACTTTGGAGTAGATCAGCAGGTTCTTCTCCTCTTTGCCGAGTATGAGGACGTGGTTGAAGAACTGGAAAGAAACATTCACATAATAATTACGCGTCTATTTTCTATTTGACGGCCTGATTAGCTCAGTTGGTAGTGACCCTGCTTTCTATGCAGAGGGTCCCGAGTTCGAATGCTGGCAGGGACAAACTTTGTGTGATTAGCACGAATTTTTGTACCCAAGCCATTGATGTTTAATATATATATATAACAAATGTATACTGAGTTCGCCCTCAGTCCATTGTATGGTCCCCTAATACAAGCGTTCCTTATTGTGGGACCGTATAGTTGGTGTGTTCGTCTGGCGATATTTATTTTTATTTTATTTTGTCTTGTTATTCTAATCCGGGGCTTTTTGAATTAGGAATAGGCTTATACCAATGGGACATTGTCAATGTGGTCTGCCTACCCCTTTAAATCGATTTATAATTCATGTCTATTGCGTATGCACACCTTGGATTGAGGATCCGATTAGCACAGTTGGTTGTGTCCTCGCTTTCTGTACAGTGGGTCCTGGGTTTGAATTCGAGTAATTTTTTTTTTGTACTATGTCTCACGAGCGTGAATGTTTGTACCAGAGTCATGGATGTTTAATATCTATACAAGTATTAAATACTGGATCCGTCCTCAATGTATTGTACGGTACCCATAATACAAGCGTTGATTCGTTTGGAGACGTACAGGTGTGTTATTAATATTATTTAATTGTATTTTCGATAATGATGTCTCTCAACGAACGAAGGTCGCTCAACGCGCAATGGAGAGTTATGCTCCGGGTTTCGCTACGCGATAGAATCAGAAATGAGGAGATCCGTAGACGAACTAAAGTAACCGACACAGCTCAAAGAATTTCCAAGTTGAAGTGGCTGTGGGCGGCACATAGCTCGCAGAACCGAAGACCGTTGGGGCAGAAAGGTTCTAGGCGACCACGAACCGAAAGACGTAGTGTAGGACGGCCCCCCACAAGGTGGACCGATGATATCACACGCAGGAAGGTGGATGCGAGTGGCGGAGGACCGTGATGTGTAGAAATCATTGAGGGAGGCCTATGTCCAGCAGAGGATGTCTCTCGGCTGATAGAATGTATTGTCTATGGTCATTACTTACCGCCTGTATATGTGGTTCAAGTGTCTCACTGGTCTTCACGATCAGCTCTTTAGCGAGCGAGTACGCGTGCTTGTGGTCTCGCTTGCTAGGCTCCACCAGGTTGATGAGGATCACGTTCAGCAGTTCGTTGGAGACCACGTCGGACTCCGTGATGAGGGGGCACAGGACGTCCAGCATGAACGATTTCACTTTTGTGGAATGCTCCATGCTGTTGGATAATACAAAAAAATATATACTTAGCTAGGCGTTGAATCTATTTCGTCTGGTTACAAAGTGTTTTTATTGTGTCCTATTGGAGGACTTAGGCCATTTATAATGGGACCCTATTACTACGACAGAGTACCTTTTATTAGCAACAGGCGCAACCGCGATCCGTGGAGCCCCTTAGGTTCTACTCTAGGGCAACTAGGGCCCCCCATGGATCACGGAGCTCGGGTCTGCTAACACAATCGATTCATAATCGAACTGCAACCGTTTAGTAACTGTCACTTTTGACAGATATTGTATGGGATATCTGTCAAAAGTGTCAAAAGTGACAGTTACTATACGGTTGCTGTACGATTATGAATCGATTGTGTTAGCAGACTCGGGCCCGGGGCACCTGCCCAGAGCGGGCAATAAATTTTATATAGAAGAGAACCTCATAACAGTATTTTGTTGTAAATTAGGTGGTCTTTTAGTGCATGACATGTTTATATGCTTTGTGTAGTATGTAGAGCAAAACACTCGCTGGTATCGCGACTCTATAGCTATCACAGGCTGAAACTCACTTGACAATCTTGAACATGAGCGAGAAGAGAGCGCAGAAGATCTCCTGGCAGTCTTCGAGCTCGAAGCACATGTTGAAGGACTTCACGTAGGCCAGGTTCTCCAGCAGGTAGAAGTAACGCTTGAACGCCGGGTTCTTGGGGTCGCGGAGACCGTGTAGCTGGTTTATGAGGAACAGGAATATCGTTTTCACCTGTTGAGAGACAAATAATGCTTTAGACATGAGTGCCTATTCGTATATTATATTTAATCATAAGTATTAAGTACTCTGCCACCCCACACTGGGCCAGAGTGGTGGACTATAGCCTAATCCCCCTAGCATTGAGGGGAGGCCCATGCCCAGCAGTGGGACAATAAATAGGGCCTTGTATTATATATTAAGTACTATTTTATTATCTAATAAGTTGTGTTCATGGTAATGTAATCTTTGTTTATAAAAATAGTATTAATGTATACCATAAACAAAACATTAGAACCTTAAAATAACATGGCAGGGGTTAAACCTCCTGGGGATCCCTGGATACTCTCTTTCCTCTTGAAACCTCTGAGGGATCCAAGAAAGGACACGTAAGTGCAAGGTAGTACATCACAGGGTCACTTTCACTTTTTTTTTATAAAATGAAATAACAAAATTGGTTCATTCCTAATCCTAATTTAACGGATGTGGTGGTAATTTAAAGAGTCCTGGGAGTATGCAGTTAGCCTTCCCCACCTGTTCCTGGTCCTTGTAGGGCGCCTCCGGGGCGTAGACCCTGAGCACGTCGGCGATGCAGCACGCGATGAGGAGCTGGACATCACTGGAGGGATGTGTGAGGAAGAACTCGTCGGCCAGGTGCAGAGCCAGCGGTATGTACTGCTGGTACATACCCTCATCTTGGCCGAGACCCTGAAGCGTGTGCGCTAGGACCTGGGGGACGGAAAATTATTGTTATGACTAGCTAACACGTCATACGTTGTCCTGTCTAGTACATTTTTTTTTTCTTTCCCTAAACACCGTAGTAGGTCTATTACGAACATTTAAAAAAAAAGAACACATCGTTTCAGCCGTTGTCAACCAGCAGCATTTTCTTTATAGGGCGTGATATAGAAATACTATACAGCTACAATACAAAAAAAATCATTTTCTAAATATTATAAATGTTATTCAATCACGCCAGAACGGCTGAACGGATCTGGATGAAATTTGGCACAGACATAGATTATAGTCTGGACTAGCAAATAGGCAACTTTATATCCCGTAAAATGTATGGTTCCCGTGGGATAGATTTGTTTCAATTTTTCATAGAGTACCAATAAAATCATTTTCTCATACATTTGATACTGAGGCGGTACGAAGTTCGCCGGGAAAGCTAGTGTATATATTTATTTATTTATTTAGGATTGCTAACAGAGTTTACAATGTTACATGTGATATAGTAAAACTAAAAATATGAGTGATATTAGGTAATTGTAACTCTAATGACAGGCAACCACATCATGTGCCACAGATACAAAAGTAATAATAATAAAAAAATTTGATTAAATGTAGAGTATATTGGAGGTAGCACTTAAACAGAGGTTTAACAACGATATACGTGAAGTCACCAAACGGCTCCAACGGAAGACCAGCGCTGGTTGTTTTACAACCAGCACATGCTGAGTTGCGGCCAATTTGTGTCAAACATTTGTATATTACCCAAAATTTTAGTCGCATATGGGACCTATGTTCAAATGTAGATAACCTACGTTCAAATGAGTTCGCACAAATAAATATATTTCTTTCTTTCTAGACGTATAAATATAGATAAATAAATGTAAGATTTTATTTTCGTTAATTACGTAAGTGGGCATCCAAATTATTTATTAAACACACGATAAGCGATCGACGATGCGTGTCGCGTTACACGCGCCTCGTCAGCGAGCTTTCGTAACGTTTGCGAAATGCACTTTTGTAGCCGACAACGACGATAATCAGTTATTTGCTTGCACTACATGAATAGCGAGTTGATCTTATTGTTTATGTACTTAATTATTTATAAGTATTACGTTCAAAGACATTTCTTATTACTTCTTAGTTTTGTAAAAAAATAAAAATAATATTTCATTTCTGATACTACGGCATTGGATTATATAATATACTAGCTGCGCCCGGCGGTGTTACCCGCGATAAAAAGTATGAAAAATTAAAACATCTATCCCACGGGAACCATACATTTTACCGGGATAAAAAGTAGCCTATGTGCTATTCGAGACTATAATCTATCTCTGTGCCAAATTTCATCCAGATCCGTTCAGCCGTTCGGGCGTGAAAGAGTAACAAACATCCATCCATCTATCCATCCATCCAAACTTTCACATTTATAATATTAGTATAGATTAGTATAGATTTATAATATTAGTATAGATACTTCTTAGTTTTGTAAAAAAAATAAAAAAAAAATTTCATTTCTGATACTACTACGGCATTGGATTATATAATATAATACCAGCCGTTTTAACATCCAACTGTTGGGCACGGGCCTCCCCTCAATGTGAAGGGACATTGGAATATTGTCAATAAAATAAGTGTCGGTATAAGATTGAACTTTAAAAAATCCAAAATATGTAAAAATATCGATAAAGTTGTATCGAATCGATCAATCCCTCTATTTAAGGTAATGACATACTTATAGATAATACACATATTATATATATAGTTTGAATTCATCAAAGTACATTCAACACAGCCTAATATTAAGACGCTATAACTATTGCTGCAAGTTATATTAGTAAAACTTAATATCCTTGTTTGATGACTAATAATTCATACAGACATTTTAGACCAACTAATTTCAAAGACTAAAAAAAGCATATTACCATAGATATTAATAAGCTGCACCACGTGTTAAAAGTGCCAATTTTAACGACATTTATTTCTGTCTTCGCAAAGTAAAAGAATAATGCCACGGAATACGCAGAGTAGGTACATACCTAATTATATAATTTTGACCTATATAAAACTCATGTTTGCAGCTACGCATGGACTGGGTAATCCTAAAATTGATCATTGCCGTGTTTGTCTTTAATTGAAAGTAAGGGAAAGTTCTGGGCCCCAAGTTTGCTAACACAATCGATTCATAATCGAACAGCAACCACAGTAACTGTCACTTTTGACAGATATCTCATACAATATCGGTTTAAGCTAATCTCTGAAATGGTTGGACCGATTTTGACGAGACTTACACTGGCAGATAGCTGTAGTAACAAGGAGTAACCTAGGCACATATAACCCATGATTTTCGACATACATTTTTTGTAAGTGCTAGGTGTAGCTTTACCCAAAGTTTTTATTACCATGCCCTTATATCGTCTATAAACAGTAAATATGTTGTTGCAAGAGTATATTTATAAGTTAATTGATAATTCCAGAATTGTCATTGTTAACAATTATATTATAACAAATTACGACATAAATAAAGGACAAAGTCCATACATGGCACCCATTTCACTCACGGTTCAAGATCCGTTTACCATACCTTGAGTCTTCTCACAAGCTCGTCTGGACCGAGGTCATCGGTGATTGGCCGGCAGCCTTGCGGGTACACTATTTCCGCCATGCTGCCAATCTAATGAGAACCATAATAAATGAATCCATCATTATATAATATCAAAATCAATACTATAATTGAAATAAAATAGTTCTCTCAGATAAAAATTTATCTAGCCATGATGGCTACATGCAATAATTGCGAACAAATTCAATATTTTTTTGAAACGATGGGTAAACAAATTGCTCCCCCAAAACGGATCAATCTCCTCCCCTTAAAAAAATCCTGGTTCTTGCCTTCTTCATAACATAGAAAAACGGCACTCACATCTACAAAACTATACCACAGATATAGAGATAAATTTGATATTTTTTTATTGTTTTTTAAGTACCATGGTACATACTATTTTGTATATGCCTACAGTGACACTTGTTTATAATCACAATAGCACATTTTTCTTCTTGACTATTGGATTAGAATGCAATCTCAATAGAGAAGATCTGGCTAGAAACTCAGTAGGCTTGTGCCGTTCAGAGTAACTATTAAGAATTCCTCATATGGACTACATAACCCTAAAAACTACAGCAGAATCATCGTCTGAACTGACAATTTTATATTAAACTTAGGATAGGAAGTATAGCAAAAGGAGCTCTAAATTGAGGAACTTTGGGACTAATCTTTTAATCTTCAAACAACTTTGAATGAATTTAGAACCTTGACACGGTAGGTTTAGTTTGAGAATGGTATGTCAGGGTCTTCACTCTTCAACCAATACCCATAATCATGATAAAATCTTATAAGCTGCTTATAATTTGTCATTTTAAGATGCTAGTTCTCATGACCTACCTCAAACTAAAATTTAGACCAAGGCTAATCAACAAATGTTTGGTTAGTTTCTTGAAAGATCTAGAAATCTTACTACTTCCTGAGCATTTAAGATTCCCACATTCCATAGAGTATGGGAATCTTATCATAATCTAAGTTGTACCTACAAATATTTACTATGTACTACTTGTGTTGTTCTTGGACTCATGATGAGCATTAAAGCATGTAATGCACCATACATGTTAAAATATATAAAAGTTGAAGCTCCAGTTTGCATACAAACAGCATAATGTATTTAGCACTATCCACTCATGACCTAAAGAGTTTATGATCACAAAATCTTTATCGATTGGGTATTACAACGAAAACAAAATGAGATGAGTGTTCCCACAACAATGTTATCGAAGTTGTGATAGTCAAAAATGTGACGTGTCTAGCAAAATAGGTCTTTACTTCATATTTTATCGGAAGCAAATCGTCCCATACTCGATATTTACACTATCCTGTTGCTGTACTCGTGGTTGTATCAACAATCAAATTATGCTTGATTATGGCAGACACAGTTTTGCGACCAAGCAAACAACATCAAACTGAGAGGTTAATCCGCACCTACTATACGGAATTATGACAAAAGACATCCATTTTGCACGTCGATTACACATAAACATACAGCTAAGAGCCGTAATGGCTAAGATACGTACATGAATTCATAGACGTGGGCCAGCGATCACGTCCCGATGTTTACAAAAAATCACCAAAATACAACAGCTCAAACGAAATTTTCACTGTTATAGCATAATTGTTTCACCAAAATGTCACTAGAAAACAAATCATAGGGGATGGTAAGTGTTCTATTGATCTAAATACATAGAAATATCGTGATAATAATTTTTCTATCAATCTATGTGGACGCCAAACTCTGCGGGAAAAACTACAGTGAAGTTAGCGCCGTATCCCTCGCGATTCAAGGTCACTCTGTAGTCTATGGACCGGTTACGTGTCTATGCGTTTTTATTATTTATGCTTTATCGTTTATGGTACCTACTATAGAACGTTACTAGATGCGTAGCATCTCTAGTTCTCTGTGGTAGCATCTCTATTACATCGGGGGTAACTAATGTATTTTATTTGCTTTTACATTTAGAGGTACTTACTTACTTACTTGATATACCTAATTACAAAAAAAAAAATATTTTTACTGATAACCGCAGGTATCTTATTAAATTTACTGTTTAAATCTGGATTTTCTTTGTATGTTTTGTAAGTTCATCAGGTTTTTGTCGAAACGATAGGTTTTAAGCGATTGAATACGGGATAAGTATTAAAATTGAAAACATATAAAATAAGTAAAATATATTTATTTCATATTTTTCTTTACAAAAATATTCCAACAACTATATAGTAAAATTAGACTTTTTAAATTAGCTCTAAAAATAGTCCACTCATAGAAGGTAGTTATATTTATGCAGCTGTCAGTTTGTCATGTTGGATAATACCTACTTAAAATAATTATTAATTAAAACACTGCAACAGTGGCAATGATATTTTGTTACAGAACCTTCCGTTAGGAATGGTAACGTAACACCACCGACGGGCTGCCGCAAGCTCTAGATACTAAAGTAAAACGTAGTTTAGATTTACGGGATTAATTACACACTATTAGTCCCGTTTGCAATAAAAATGTAGTCCTAAGTAAAGTTTAATATTGTAGAAAATCACATATTTATTCGTACAATACCTAATATTAATAATGGAATGAGATCTACATTACAACTTTATTTTATAAAATACATTCACTATTAGCGATCTAGGAAATAGACAAACTGAAAGCAAAAGAGGATATTAAATTTTTGAATATACCATTAGGTATGTATTATACTTAAGTCCTAATTTAATTATTAATATTATATAACTAAACATTCTATAAACTATCACAGAAGGAAGTAATACTCTCAAAGAAATTTAATAACATTTTTAAGAAAGTACTTCAATCTATTTTAAGTTACGATTTTTTATTAATATTATTTTTTCTTTGAAAATATTATGTAGCCTAAGCCGTGCATATTCTTAGTAAAATAGATATTTAACACTAATCAAGGTCAAGTTTCCTAAAAGATCCTGCAGTCGAATGAATGTCCTGAGTTAAATCGTTCTTTTCAAGAGCTTGTACATCAATTGACATTTCATCTAAAGCCAGCAAATCGTTTCTTCGTTTCAAGAGATTCCGTTTTAATTCTTCGATCATGTCTCTTAGAGGAACAGTGCCACCATATTCTTTGGGCAAAATAGCCGGGTCAACGTGTTTCATCAAGTCCTCAGATGTACGATGGAACTGTGAACACAAAAATAAATTATCTGAAATAAATTTCCAGTCATAATCCGAGACGCAACAAATTACACTCTACTCTATATTGTACGTTAGCGCTTTCCAATGTGAAGCTAGCTGCATTACATACGCAACACACTTATTGGTTGATCGCGCTTGCTTCTATTTTTGCAGTTACAAAAAAATGCGGGAATAATAATTTATGTTTTAATTTATTATTTTCCTACGGGCCCCGTTGTTAAAATATAATATTATTTACCATGACACGATCCTTTAATTTGTCACTGAGCAGCGACACGGCGAACTCGAAGAACTTAACACCGTAATTAGGAATGTTCACGAAGTGGGTACGTTTGTGCCTCATCGGGGTCGAATTCTGAAAGAAAAAGTAAGTAAGCAAAATCATTACAAAAGCCTACGCTAATACGACTTCAAGCCTGCTAATACAATTGACCCGTAATTGCATGGCGATGGCATTTTGATTGTAGATTGTGTCACCTTCGACAGTTTTCTTTCAGGTAGGCATGTACTAAATTATAGGTTGTTTGTTTCTGAATTTTCAAATGTGAACTCCAGAAGTGTTTCTCGCATCTCACTGCTAAAACTCCAATGTTTGCCGTGTATTCGCCTCACTTGACATTGGCAGAATTGTGCAAAAGGACGGAGGCAGTCACAAAAAATAATAATAATAGGGAGGTCTGCAGTGTAGTGCACCGAAATTTAGCCGATTGTTTTGGTCCTACCCATACTCGCCATAGGGGGCGAGCTTTGATTTTCATAATACGGACACATTCCTCCTCAATATTATGAGGATTTCAACCCTCGGGTTACTGCGGTTTGGTGAACTTCACACGACCTTAGGAAATAAGATTTTTACATGGAAATCCTTAAATCGTAGCGGGCTGGAGTTTGAACAGAAAGAATTGGTTTCCAAGGCGAGGTTCTACCAACTCGTCTACTACACTGCTTTCTTTTCTTCCTTTGAACCTTACCTGTATACAGTTAAGCATGATTCTGACGTCAGTGAGCGACCACAGGCTGACATGCGGCATCTGCATGCCAGCCTCGTCGTTGACGTGGGTGTAGCCCAGGAGCTGGGAGCGAGGCTCGTCCAGCAGCAGCTCCACGATCATGGAGTGGACGCGCGCCATCACGCAGTTGTCGTACACGTGCGGGTCGAAGCGACCTGGATCATGAATGAAATGCTGATTAGCATTATTAGGGGTGTATCTTTGAACTAGTGTCCCCGTTACCCCCGGTACCGTTAGGTACTATATGGGACCTCCCGAAGAGATTGTCGCCTACCTAGATGGTTAAAACACACGATAGATCGGCGCGTGACTCATTTTGAATTAATGAATTATATAGAATCTAACCACCACCGTGATTGTTAAGATGGCACCTTGACATCTGACAGTCGTTACGGAGAATTAGAAGTCTGAAATTTTTTGACTAAATGGTCTAAGCCTTAGTTACCCGTAGCCCCGTCCACCTGATGGGTCTCGCTAAGCCAGTGGTACCACATTTAAAGCATTGGCGAGAGCACATGAAGCGTTCTCAATCTCATTCAGTGAATCTGAAAAGACTAGTTGCCAAATGAAATAGAATATAAAACGCTTACCCATACAAGACAGCACCACCCGCCTTCCCTCTGCGTCTCTCCTAGGCAATGGCACTAAATAACCGGCGTCGATCACTGCGGCGATCTTAGGGTCCATTGGGTCCAGCTTCTGGAACCACTGCGGGTACATCTCCCTGATTGTCAGGTAGCGCTCGAGCATCGAGCACGCTTGGGGTATAGAGTACTTCTTGGTGCGGAGGAAGCGAAGCAGAAAAGGCGCATCTGTGAAGATAAAGTTAATCATCTGACTGATCGGATACCTCGTGAAACTGCCTAGCCTTGTTTAGAAGTATTTCTCTGGAACGAGGCATGCTTGTCTTGTGTTGTCAAGCCTCATTACTGTTATAGCCTTACCGTCAGCCGAATTGTGCTAACTGATTGCTTGTTTCACAACTGAGGCTGCATTGATTATTATTCAAATCTTGTTCGTGGCCGTTCTTGATTGCACGCACCATTTTGGCATACCCTTTGAAGCACGGAGAAGATCAAAGCTAAATTTGGCTGTACGCCAACTAGCCTGCTGCAGTTATACTACTACGACCTCGTCTTTGTTTGTCTTGTGGATGGCGGTGGACCCACCAAATTATGCTGCTAGTGAAGGAAGCTTATTTCTCGTAGACACTTAAGTCTACCTACGTAATATAGTTCGTAACAGTGCATTGTACTTACCAGTACGACACTTCCTGATAGCCGGATGCTTCTCAATGTAATGTCTCATCTGCAGCAACGCCTGCTCCCTCAGCGCCGGATCCTCCCTCAACTCCACTCTCGCCTGCTCCCGCAATTCTACGGGCAATTCCCCCGACTGTCTCTCATTAGCTTCGAGAATATGTATTCGGTCATCATCGGATAACCTCGGGGCTTCTATGATGTCTGGCTTCCGCTCGTGCTCTCTACGGGCTTCGGGTTGGAGGACTGAAGTTGCCATTTTGGATTATCTGTTAAAAAATAACATTATGTTCAAGCGCATTATAATTTGCATAGACGCACAATAGAGGGACAGAGCTAACACGGAAAATAAAGTTGAAATTTCAGCTGCGTAGGTATTTCTTACATGCAAATCTCCTCTCTGCTGAAGGGCTAAGGCTTTTGGGTTTGATTCAAGTTAAAGGCGGCCTAAACTTTTCGAGCTTGTATAATCGAAAAGCTACCGAATATCGGTTGTTGCTATGCTTTTAAAAACTCCTAAATATAATATTAATTAAATAAATATTAGTAAACCTTCACAAAACTGGTTGCGGCTCATGCCAAATATTTACATAAAACTAGCTTTTATTTGCATTACATAAGACTCGTGCACTTGACTCTAGTTGGTAGTTAAGTTTGAGCGAATTAGCATAAACTAAAAACACACTTTAACTGCGGCACGAAATGCTATGGCTACAACATTGGTAGAACAATCTTTACGTGAGTGAAATTATAAAGTGTGTGTTCGAGTCGTGAAGCAAGGTTGACTATACCGTTTCATCTATATTAAATATACTCTGCGTTGTGCTGTATCACAAAAGAATTAGTAATTAATATAGAACAGTCAAAATTGATATAAATTCAAAAGAATTGTGTCTTTGAGATGGGACTGCCTAAATAATCTGTAAATTCTGAAAAGAGTACCTAGGTAGTTAGGTACTGACCTATTTACTGTATTTATTAGGTCTGAAATAAGTAGGTACCACAGAGATTTAGGACCGTGTAGGCAAATAAATGTTAAACGGATTTATCTAAGTATTAGCACATAATACATTCTACTAGTATTTTATCAGGACGAAATAGTTATATATCAGATCATGAATTTCGATTCGGCATACCTCGCCTCGGTTCGGGCTCGGTAGACCTATTTACCTACTGGAGGCAAATTCTAGTTATAACGGATTGTTTGGCGCAAGGAGTACTTGTTACTCGTGTGCTATCCTCGTGTGCTATCCTCGTGTATACCGAGCATAAGTCCGAAGAATAATTGGAGCAACTTTCTACTTACAAGCACATGCTTCTAAAAAGAGTTTTGAAATAAAAACCGTGACTCGTCTAACAGATTTTTTGTGCAAGATGTTGGCTTACTGCATTTATGACTTGATGATAAATTAGTAAAAAATACAGCCCACCAACGAAATCAGGCTACCTTTTGACCATGCGAATTTCTATTCAAGCATGCCATCGCCGCTCCGTCATCGCTGACCTTCATACTTTCACTCACTTATTTCACCATTAGTATATTACCATAACATTCTATGGTCTCAAAAATAACATTGTATTTATACACGACAAGACTTGGTATCTATGTAGGTACCATCATATTATTCAATCTCCAGAATATGCTGGCTAGGTCTATAATATTTATCAACCTATTGAATTTGCAAGTAAAATTATCCTTCTTGTATCTAGTTATTAGTTTATTCGTGAAGTTATATTACAAAATCTTAACCATGCTCTCTAAAGTTCTAAAGTAAACCTATCTACCTACCTACCTACCTACCTACCTAACTACCTACCTACCTACCTACTTAATATGTACTCATTACATACCTACTGGTGTGACATATTAATTGTATGGTTCACAAAGTGCCGCGTGCGTGAAACGTTGTGGGGTAAAAGACCCAATAATCGTCCACAACTCAAACGACGATTCGTGTTTACAACATCGCTCCATAAACTGGCCAAGCATTAAATATGCCATTGAGTGTTCTATCTTTATTATTAGCTATTCGGAGTCCACAAACGTATCGTCCACCTACGGCTGGCGTCATTGTTTTAAAACGCATGAGCGGTTTTAGACGTTACGATTAACAGTTTATGGTTGATGTTAAGTTGAATGTTCGAGAGTGCCTTCGTTGTGTACTTGTAGGTAACACGGTTATTTACTTAGCCGTGATCTCAGGATAAGAGCACCTGCAAGTCCCTCGTCTATTTTATTTTACATCTGAAATTTACGTACATTCTGCATTTAAAAGTGGCATCATCATAATCTATTCTAATATCATAAGTGTGAAAGTTTGGATAGATGGATGTTTGTTACTCTTTCACGCCAGAACGGCTGAACGGATCTGGATGAAATTTGGCACAGAGATAGGTTATAGTCTGTAATAGCATATAGGCTACGTTTTATCCCGGTACAATGTATGGTTCCCGTGGGATAGATCTGCTTTAATTTTTTATACTTTTTAATCGCGGGTAACACCGCGGGGCGCAGCTAGTATTGTATATAAATAAAAATTGTATACTGTTTGTTGGTAAGCGCAACAGGTTTAAATGATTTGGCTACTTATTTGTTTTATGTTTTTTTGTAATTGTCCGCATAAGGTTTGCAATAACAATTTTAAACCTTGGGTAAAATGGAAAATTTATATTAAACTTTTACAATTCACTCTCTGACTCACGCGAGAGATGCGAGATGGGTGTTACAGAATAGCACTACAGTAGCAATTGGCTATACACTCAGTACAGGGAGTCATTTTTTAAATTTCTATAAATTCTTGATTTATTTATCTTTATAACCTACTGGTAGCCCGGTTACAACATTATACACTAGTTTTGTTAAATTTCATATCTTCGAATCCTACTTCAAAATAAGTAAGACAAATATAATCAGAATCATAAACAAAAATCACTTCATCAATTCAACCGTAATATTATCATCGATCACCATAACCGTACTCCCAAAAGGTAGACGCACCAGTTTCGATCCCAACGATCACATTTTGAAACCCAAAGGGTGAACAGCACAGTTGCCGGCACGTCGGACTTTAACGCGGGCCGAGCCGCACTGAGTGCTCGGTCGATGCACCCAGCCCTCAACCGTTAGCTCCCGAAATATTGCGACACACACCGAGCCCTTCGTGATGCACGGCATTAAGCACTTTATAATGGTATTTTATATTTAAGGTATAGTGTACGGCCTGTAGACAACGGTCACAGAATCAATGAATTAAGTAACAAGAATCGGTTAAATTTGAATTGAAATCTAATTACAATAGGCATGATGACTGATTTTGAAAAACTGTTCTATAATATTCTAAGGTATCTACTATTTCCAAAAAAATATATTATTTTTGCAGGAAACTAATTTTTATTAGAAAAAAACGCTATTTAATTTGTAATTTTAAAATTCGCTCCAAAACGATCGCCGGTGTCATGGCGTCTGCTTGTGACGTCACTATTATGCAAACTGACCGTAAATACAACAAATCAGTAATTTACGTATATAAATATTATTGTAAAGAGTATGGAGTTTATCTTATTACTCTTTGCTGACAATGTTGCGGTTGCTTAGCAACAGGTTTTATATTGTTTGTGTCAAAAATGGTAAATCCTTGTTCCAAATTTTGAGAACACAAAACTATGTAATTGATCGATAGAAATCACGAAATACTTTATAAACGCAGGTAAAAACAATTACTAAGTGCAGAGATCGTCGAAGTTCGTACGAAACTTAGCGATGTTTACAATGTGTACATGCTCGTGACGTAGTTCCTTCTGATTGGTGTTCAACTTATCATGGCGGACTGCTGTATTTTGTAGTTTTATTTTATTAAATAAATTATCAATCTCACCCTAAATCTGTAAATAAATAAATTTTTCAGAACATATTAATCCTATCTCATTAGATAAACACATTATTTTAGTGATTCTTAGTTACTGTCATCATGCCTATTATTCTGACGATAATATTTTATCTTTTGCCAATAATAAAAAAAAAGTTGTTTTTGCAAAATTACTGATCTAACCTAAGGAAGCTGTAAAGAGTATGGAGTCTGTCCTATTACTCTTTGCTGAGTAATGTTGCTAAGCAACAAGTCTTGATGATTGTTAAAATAATTCTCTAGTCTTAAAACTTATGTTTTATGTGTCAACTGTTCCTTATTCTTACTCATACATCTTGACTATCACACTTAAAAGAGGCTGATCCTATTGAGCAGTGGCGTAGCATGGGGGGGAGGGGGGCAGTGGGTGCGGTCCGCAACCGGCGGCACTTTGCCGGGGCCGGTTAGAGAAAAAAAAAAAAATATGAAAAAAGAACTAGTAAAAAAAAATCTTTCAGTGTTTTTTCGTCATTTTTTTTGTCGTTACCATGCCCCAATTTTTTTATAATGAATAGCAAAAATAGATGGGTGTCATGTCGTATAGGGAGGTGAAAGAAGCTGCTCTAGATAGAGACAGGTGGAAAGAGTTTCATCAGCTCCACCGACAAGGGTCGAGCCCTTAAATTAGAAGGGTAGCAAAAATAAGCGGCGGCAAATTTGAAATCCGCACCGGGTTCAAATGACCTATGCTACGCCACTGCTACTCAGTGAAGTAATTGGATGCCCATGACCCTAGTAATTATACATTTTAGGTCAGCTTAGCGTAATGGTTGAGCGCACGCATGCGCGTAGGCGTAGGCCGCTCGTGCACCTGTTGAGTGAGATACATTAATTTTTTTTTTAATTGACCTAAATCAAGGTAACAGCCAGGTTACCAGTGTAGCATCCGTCCATTGTATGTATATCCATAATACAAGTGTTGCTTAGTTTACGACCATCCAGGGCCCCAAGTCTGCTAACACAGTCGATTCATAATCGAACAGCAACCGCATAGTAACTGTCACTTTTGACAGATACCCCATACGATATCTGTCAAAAGTGACAGTTACTATGCGGTTGCTGTTCCATTATGAATCGATTGTGTGAGCAGACTTGGGCCCAGATGGTGTTTGTGTGGCAATAATAATAAAAAATGGTAGACTCATATACCTACTCTACGAGAAGAAATTAGTCAAATCACTGCTTTATTTTGTAGCGACTACTTCAACCGCACCACAAGCTACGCAGATGGCACTACAGACGCATTCAGAACAATAGACAAGTGACGTCACAATCCTGAATCGCGCTATCAGAGTTTTCGGAGCAAGTAACATATATACAAGATCCCGACAATAACCGTCGGGGCATAGCGGCCGCCCCGCCAGGCATACCACCTGGCTGGAAGATCTTCCCTTTTCCTCTAAAATTTGATTGATGAAGATTGTTGGGTCCAACGTATGTAGTAAAACTTAAACTGATCATTGATTTAACAGTTTAATCAAAATGACCGTGTTCTTTATAACCTACCCCATTGATTAACAATTATGTAGATCCACCATGCTAGAACTAACGCGTTATCCTTAATTTCCCAGTTCACGCACACACATGTATGCTATAATATAACGTACTTTGGTTGCAGCCAACCGATACAATGGCATTGTAAACGAGATAGCATGACAATTAACAAGGTCAAAAGCAAGACAGATATAGGTTGCGCTGCGACCATTGGATGAATCTAGACTAATTTATTTATTAGTAGCAGGTGTGCTGCGCAGCCCAGTTTTGTGGTGCCATTTCCGAGCGCAAGAAACGTATCTACGTCTTACTTTATAGACATCGATAATATACCCACATAAAATTCCTACATTAAATAACTTGGCTCAAAAGCATATACTTACTAGCAAATTATGTAAAATTAGTATCTTGCTGGCATTTACGACCGAGTTATACTTAGTGTCTTTACATAACGAGCATTCGCAATCTTGTTATGCAACAGAACATGCATTTTGTTGTAAGTTATGTGAATTATGCTGTTTTTGGTACTAAAAGTTGAAACGTTTGCAACATTGTAGCATATCTAACTATCAGCAGTGGCGTAGCATGGGGGGGGGGGGGGCAGAGGGTGCGGTCCGCACCGGGCGGCACTTTGGCGGGGGAGCCATTTTACAGGCTGCGGTTAGAGCAAAAAAAAATCTTTAGTGTTCTTTGCGTACTTTTTTTTGTCGTTGCCATGTTCCAATTTTTTTATAATGAATAGCAAAAATAAGAGGACGGCAAATTTGAAATCCGCACCGGCTGCTAATGACCTATGCTACGCCACTGACTCAGCCACGTCCAATGCTGAAATAACTCCTCGCCTAGACCACGACCCTGGACCCAATAACACGTGTGATATTTTCAGGTTACCATGTGGGGAGCCGTCCTACACTAAATCTTCCGAATCGTGGGGGACCTTTCTTCCCCAAAGGCCATCGGTTCTTCAAGCTAAGCGCTATTGCTTGTGACCCTGAATTTTTCGCCATTGCCTAGTGTCCAAAGGCGATAAGATTCAGACAGAATGAGATAGTAATATTTCAAGTAAAAAGATCACATTCTGTTGCTGTGTGGATTAGTGTTGAGTGTTGAAAATATTAAGTAAATTGTTCAATTTGTTACCATTCATTGAAATAATAAAATTTTCGATATCAATATTTATGACGACTGCGATTTGATAAAAATTCATCAGGAAAGTCAACGCGGCGCAGAAAGAGCGGCATATAAACTGCGTCCTACTATTTAACTGTGAAGTGGCAATAACTAGCGCTTTAACCCTAATATTATTTATATTTGATACGTTAAGGTGTGTAACATATTAAGGTTGGAAACTGTTGTGCAATTATGTTTTTAATCGTAAAGCAATCAATTAAACTTACTGTCACACGAGTATCCGGGCAGCAGTTGTTCAAAATACTTCAACTATGTCCCTCCGGTGTGTATAGAACCTTACGCTTACTGACGCAAGCTTGTGACAAACGTCATCGATGAGCAATCCATATGAATATGGCAGCGATGTGTTCCCGTAGGCAGTTATGTCTATGCATATCTATACATACATATAAATAAAATTGGAGTGTCTGTTTGTAATATTAAAATAACCGCTTTTAACTAAGTGCATTTGGATGTATACACGTTACCTATACCGAAACAACATTTTTTTACAATTTTTGTCTGTCTGTCTGTCTGTCCGTCTGTCTGTATGTCTGTCTGTTTGTTCCGGCTAATCTCTGAAATGGCTGGACCGATTTTGACGGTACTTTCACTGGCAGATAGCTGATGTAACAAGGAGTAACTTAGGCTACTTTTATTTTAGAAAAAAAAATAGGTTCTCACGAAAAAAAATTAAAACCAATGTTGCAGCGCAGCGCCTGATTAAGTTTGATAGCAACAACCTGCAATGCGTCCCGCGGGCTCAGTATGGGCGAGCAGGCTGTTGTCAACGGTTGTCTTTGTTAAATACCACGCGGACGAAGTCGCGGGCAACAGCTTGTTAGCTAATAAGTTGGGTACTACACTATCTTACTTACTTTATTTGTTTTTCACACGATTCGGCCTTATTTTAAGCTCATAGGCTACTCAATTTATTAATCCCTACTTAACTATTTGAGACGTAGTGGTTTTGCATATTTTATATTAAGCTACGTTCAAATTGATCAGTCATTAAATATATAAGTTGCATTTGAATATTATAGTGGTCATTATAATCAATACCAAGGATATTAGTTGACTTAATGCTCTGAATAATGACGTATTATTATAATAAAGTCTTTTGACCTAAACGAATAGGTGTTAACAACATTTTTTGTGCCCCTAAATAAGTCCAACACCCTAATTATTACACCACGGAACGCAATAAAAGAAAAGAGAAATCATAGAGGAAGAATTAATTATCTCAAAAAGACATACTCGTTCTATAGTAATTCAAACATGGAACTCGAGCGGTCGATGCACTGGTTACCGTTATTGCCGAATCGCGACATCCCGTGGGACATTTATGGACCTGTTTCTGGTACCTTGGAAGTATGGGCCGAATTGCTTTGGTTTTATTACTTTGTTTTGTAAATATTAGGTAGGTACTTACTTACAACTATTTTTATGCGTTGCATCGAGAATTTAAAACCTTTACGTTAATATGTTCAACCACTAGATAAGTCCTACTTATTGGACATCTCTTAAATCCATAACAAGGGTTTTTAGATTACAAGTAGCCCGTGTTTTAGAATCTTGGAATGTATTAAAATAATGCTTAGCAATGTTACACATAGTATGGTTAAACTCTCTTATGATATTATCATAAAGCTATGACCGTTTGGATCGAGCTACAGAGCAAAATCAATGAATATTAGGGCGGGGAAAAGCGGGCAAAAGCAAAAAGTATATTCTTCACGCTCTAGTATATCTTGCGATTGAAAATAATGCTATGCCCACCCATTTACTCTAATAAATAGTATGAAGTAACGAAACCACTCCCTGAATTCCTTAAGAATACATGCTTAATGACCATGATGGCGTCGTCAAAATCTATGAGCATATCCATACAAAAGCGTGACGTCCAATTCGAGCGACTCGAATGATTCACAAAAAGTTTTCGTTTGTCTGTCCGCCGCACGTCCGACCCTTTGTCACACTACACCATAGACAACCATACATGGAGTCAATTATTTTATTATACAATGTGCACTTAATAGCGTGTGCTAGGAAAACTGTCATAAATAATGATTTATTCGTATTGTAATTGCGCAATTATAGAGCAGGCCATTTGGTGTCTTCCCGATACGTCATAACCACCATTTTCCCGACGCTTCCGGAACTTGGGCATGGAAAAGCGGCCTGTGTTTCAGATAATTAATTAATTAGGGCTTAGCCCCAGTTTTACCATCGCGTGAACTATCTGTGAACTAGAAAATGAAAATGCGTGCGATTGATGTTGTCCTTAGGAAAAAATATAAAATATCGTGGATAGTCTATTCGCGTGTTATGAAAGAAGTATGGAGAACATTCTAGGCCTACTACATATATGTATTCATAAATCATTACAACAAAAGGTAATTATCGTTTATTTTCTTAATATTAATAGTGCTTAGGAATTGGCTGTTTCACCCTAATTCCATAACCTATACAATATGAATAAGTATACTTACCTACGTAGATTTACACACAACTTATTGAATCACGTATCTTATGTAAGCGATTACCAACTTAATTATTATGTTACGACAGTCAATATAACATTTACAAAGACCGATTCCGAAACTGTAGTATTAGTACAATCGAATTACTGTTGCAATAATCAATAAAAAACCAAATAAGAGAATCGTCTCGAGGCAATCCTACGATCACGCAGTGAAAGTCGCCAGCGGAGCAGAATGGGGCCAGCGCTGATTTTGTCTAACTGTAGAGACTACAAAGACGGGCTATAGCATGAAGAACGTATATCTTGTAAGGAAGGAGGACCCGTAGTCATGCGAACTGCTTAATTTTTTTTTTTACCGCCACAATTACTTTTTTATTTATGACTAGCTGTTGCCCGCGACTTCGTCCACGTGGTATTTAACAAAGACAACCGTTGACAACAGCCTGCTCGCCAATTCTGAGCCCGCGGGACGCATTGCAGGTTGTTGCTATCAAACTTAATCAGGCGCTGCGCTGCAACATTGGTTTTAATATTTTTTCGTGAGATCCTATTTTTTTTTTCTAAAATAAAAGTTACTCCTTGTTACATCAGCTATCTGCCAGTGAAAGTCCCGTCAAAAATTGGTCCAGCCATTTCAGAGATTAGCCGGAACAAACAGACAGACAGACAGACAAAAATTTAAAAAAATGTGGTTTCGGTATAGGTAACGTGTATACATCCAAATGCAATTAGTAAAAAGCTGTTATTTTAATATTACAAACAGACACTCCAATTTTATTTATATGTATAGAAGACAGAAAGAACGTGTCGTCTTGTTTTTAATTAGGTTGGCACGGTCGGCTAAAATATAGTGACATTTTGCCAGAGTGGAGTACTTGGTTTCTTCGTTGTTGTTTTAAATATGAGTACGTGATAATGATGATGAAATTAATCACCTACCCTTGCAGTAAAGTTGTGGATACTTTACTGAAATTACCAGACGTCTTGGGAGAACTTTAAGCCAAGTTATTTAATATTCTATTTAATTTTAATTTACTTCACTAGTGCATCTTTATGAACACAATGGTCAATATACCACAACTAATACTTTTATTATCCAAGAAACATCCGAACAACTTCGAGTATAAAACCAATCAATTGACAACTTCATCGTTCAAATTCCCGCCAAAAGGTCCAAGCGTCGTCTTGCTCTTCCTTTAAACGGTCTCACGTAACCAACAAGAGGTATTATGCCAATGTTAAGTATATTTTTAAATGAATACTGAGTAAGTAATCAAAACATATTGTAGAAAAATAGATAACGTTGCAGATGGATGACAGATAATGAAAAATCCCATAACTATACGTGTTGCCGACTCAATTTAAGTGTCACCGTCTCAAAAACACTCAAAGGTCACCGCACCATAGCAAAATGATGATACGAACACAAATTAAACAACTACTTACCTATACTCATTCCGCAATAATTTCATAACAAATTTGTGACATTTCAATCTGACGACATTGAACGTCAATAATCCAATTGCATGTGAATTGCATCATAATGGCGCGTATTAAATATTCAAGTTTAATTTACAAGTGAAACGAAGACCATGAGGCGAATGATTGATGCGCGAAGTTCGGCAGGTGCGCCTGCGCAGCCCAATTAGCGAGCACCGCATTGCTATGGACGTTTTAATCGCAATCACGCTTACGTAAACGGCCTAGGACCATATGCAGTACCTATAGTATAATCTCTGATACCTACCTACCATCGTTTTGCTTGCATCTTCTAGCCAAAACCGCCTTTCATAGTACGGTAGGCAATATTATGTTTATAGATCTTGTTTTTTTTTTTTTTTTTATTTGGCATCACCATAGGTATTTTGCCAGTGTCAAGTAATATAAATTATTTCTGTTTTTGAATATATGCACAAGGCCAAAGGCTAGGCCCAAGTAAAATACCCCCCCATCCCTCAATCAGTAAAGTGATGGATACTTTACCGAAAGATTTTTTATGGATTTTTTGTGAGAAACTGAAAAGCCCTGTTTCGTCACTCTGTTTCAATTACCTACACTTGTGCACTTTACCGAACCCATACTGGTTAATATTCCACTTGTATCACTCACTATAACACGCAGGAACACTAGTTTTAGAAATTAAAACATAACTGACGCCATGACTTTTCAGTTTCCCGCCAAACATCATATAAATCTTGTTAACCGCACTGTACTCTGATTTGTCTACTCCACCAAACAACTCGAACACTCTCTTTAACATACATAAAAACATATGGGAGAAGAGGAACCCACGACTGTCCCTCGGCTTGTCAACTTTTCGAATTATAAACCAAACAAGTGTGATCGATAATTAAAGAAGTTAGCAACACTGAATTGCTCTAAGATGTTAGTCGAGAAACTATCTGTCACGAGTGACGGGAACCCAAATAAAATGCAATTCTCCGCGAAACGAAGCGAACTAGCAATCTATACATACAAATAAATAAAATTCGAGTGTCTGCTTGTAATATTAAAATAACCGCTTTTTACTAAGTGCATTTGGATGTATACTCGGTACATATGCCAAAACAACTTTTTTTACAATTTTTGTCTGTCTGTCTGTTTGTTCCGACTAATCTCTGACATGGCTGGTCCGATTTTGCCGGGACTTTCACTGGCAGATAGCTAATGTAACAAGGAGTAACTTAGGCTCCTTTTATTTTAGACTAGCTGTTACCCGCGTCTTCGTCCGTTTTTTGTTAAATACCTCGCGGACGAAGTCGCGGGTAACAGCTAGTTACTCATAAAAACAGCAAATATAACTAACGCAAAATAACGTAAAATATAAATAACGCAAACTACTGTTGGTATCATGATTCGCGCGATAATACTGATAGTTTGAACGGCGCCAATGGAATAGAATCGACCACAAATCATCATCTCTCTTTCTCTCTCTCTCTCTCATATATATCTGTGGAATCGACATAATGTTTCAGCCTATCTAATTATAGGTAGGTACCCTTTAATTTTTCACGAATCCATCAACCAAGTTAACAACCGTAAAGGCCTAGACCCACTAATACGTCCTCCAGCCGCGTGTTTACTAAAACTCGCATACTATTGTGTTGACATACGCAATCATCGCCATTATGCTAATGGCGCTTGTGTAAGGGCAGGTTTATACAGACCCAGTGATGATGCGGCAAGTAGATACGAATATTCGAGAAAAAAAAATGACTTAGGAAACTAGGCTAGCCGTACATATTTAGTTTCATTAATATCATTTCGGACTTTTTGGCGGGAGTCGAAAGAGAAAGGTTATCAATTTTGTTTTGTTTTGTTAAAAATGCGTTGAAGTTTTGGTAGAACATTAACCATTATGTGTTCATAAACGTGCACGAGTGTAGAAAGATGGTAAAATATTAATTTACCACCCACTGAACAAAGCCATGTCGCCAAGCGGCCTAGCCGTGTTCCGGCATGATGTTCGGTGTTGCCATTCATGGATGGCGGGTCAGATCAGCCGCGCTGCATGTGCCTAGTGAATGTAGCGTCTCGATCTACTGCCGCCTTCCTACCTAGGCAAGTATGCTCCATCGTAGATCTCATCGTCACTTACCATCAGGTGAGATCGAGATCAAATACTTGCCTATAAAGTAATAAAAAAAAAAAAAAAAAAATTTTTCAGTTCTCCCAAGAGGTCTGGTAATTCGTCCTGTCCTGTATCTGTCCTGTTAATCCTCCATTTTACTGATAGGGTTAAGGAGGTTTTATTAGCCTTAGTCTATGGATTAGGCTTGCATAGAATCTCCCATGTTTGATATTTAAAAAAAAAACATTTATAGTTGCTTAAATATACCTACCCACAGGTGGGCGAGCGCATATTCCTATTAAAAAGAATTTTTTTTCAAGGACATCAATCATTTACAAATTTTTAAGTAGGTTGGTAAATATAGGTACATTTTTAAATTGTATTTCTTCCATAACTAATTCGACTGATATTTTTTCATGATCCGTACTTGTCAACTTTGGGTAACAGTGTCCAATAGGGCTATTGCGTAATGCGATTTCAACTAAATGACTACCAAATATGCAATCATTGGGTATTTCCAATGATCAGGTATGTTGAAAATTAAATTGCTAATGCAATGCTTTGCACGCGTAAGTTCGAATCTCATCCTCGTCGCCATTTTAGTGTATGTACCTATCTATACAAATAAATAAAATTGGAGTGTCTGTTTGTAATATTAAAATAACCGCTTTTTACTAAGTGCATTTGGATGTATGCACGGTACCTATACCAAAACAACATTTTTTACCATTTTTGTCTGTCTGTCTGTTTGTTCCGGGTAATCTCTGAAATGGCTGGACCGATTTTGACGGTACTTTCACTGGCAGATAGCTTATGTAACAAGGAGTAACTTAGGCTACTTTTATTTTAGAAAAAAAATAGGATCTCACGAAAAAAATTAAAACCAATGTTGCAGCGCTGCGCCTGATTAAGTTTGATAGCAACAATCTGCAATGCGTCCCGCGGGCTCAGAACGCGCGAGCAGGCTGTTGCCAACGTTTGAGTCTTTGTTAAATACCACGCGGACGAAGTCGCGGGCAACAGCTAGTATTGAATAAAATAGCGTAGAAAAAGAATCACCGGTCATTGAGTATATCGGATGCTTTCAGAACATAATAATTATGTTCGCGTTCTCACACATACTTACTTAAACCTAACTACAAAAGTAATGGCACGTGCGTTTCTTTTAGGGATTGGTTGGTTAAATACTTATTTTTTTAAGTGGAATAAGTAGTTAACAGACTACACAATGCCAACTTAATTAGATAGGTGCTGACCTAAGTAAGTGAATACATTTAGTTTTACCCAGATAAATTGTTCTTTTGGCTTTTAAAAATACATTTCGCGGCATAAAAAGAAACTCGGCTCCCACGAACAATCACGTCCATATTAAGGTTGATGCACACATATCACCGCGGCATCAGTTCCACATCGTCTCAGCTCAACTGAATCATAATTATTAGTACGTACACTTATTAGCAAGCGAGGCGATGCCGCTGCGATTCTGATTAGGATGTGTTGCAGTATGATTCAGAATCAGACTATTTTCTATTCATGTTTCGTATTAAGGATCGGAAAAAACCACTAAATAGAGTATGCTACGATATTTCTGCCCGTTCGGAAAGCCGTTTCTATGGATACGAAGGGGCAAGAAACTCCAAGGTTATTTATTTTTATGGATGTGATACATTTGTATTGTTAGGTATACCGTTACGGGTATGTGATGGAGTCGCATACAAGCAATTATTAACCACTCGAGCTTCAACGCTGATATGTGTGCGGCCGCCTTTATTAGAGTGAACGACATTTCACTGTCAGTGGCCCAAATCTAGTTTTATAACAATAAACAAAAATAGCAGTATCTTTGGATAACGTTTTTTTTTTTATTATCTCGTTACGGTTGCCGGAGCGAATAGTTTTGCGGAAATAAAATGGGGTGATCGAGTTTCAAATGCTATTTGTCCTCGTAACCTTATATGACAGAGTAGATCATAGGTAGATAAATTGGGGGAATGCAAAGTGTGAGTTCGAACACATACGAGAGGGTTCCATGTTCTGGGAGAGTAATATGAGCTCTTAGTTATTCCCAGGCAGTTTCCTGGAAGTAGACTTGGAGCCTTGGAAGCTAGACTCCAGGGCCGCAAGTCTACTACTTAACACAATTGAATGGCAATAGCATAGTTATTGTCAATTGTCGGTTTTACCATAAATTTGTCAATTTCGTTGCCTCTCTCAATAATTTGTTTATTGCTTATTACGCGTGTATTTTAATGTCTTAAATCCAAACCCAAGCGCACCATTGCAAGACCTCAAGACACTGATAGCACTTTCTGCGTAGATCGGACCGTGAACAACAACTGAATATGAGGGTACCCCAGTACAAACTATGACACTAGGACGTCTAACACCTCAGTCCTCCCGTGACCATGGTTGCTGTAAAGCAGCCGAAACTTCGGGAACGTAAAAACATAAAATAAACGCGATAAAATCCGTAAAATGTATTTTATTTCAATGTGCAGAACTCGCGTAAGTAAAATAATCATTATCCTTTTGTTACTCGAAGATAATGCCTACTTATTTACCAACTTCTCGCAAAACTGGTGAACCTTGAATTTTCACTTTTACATCGTCTTGCTTTTATTTCGAAGGTAAATCGGCTGCAATAACTATGACGAAATCGCATGATCTCCAAAAGTCATTACGACCCTATAATGTACACTGGTCGTTTAATTAAATAAATGTAGTTATTTTATAGCAAAAAACATAAGGTAAAGCCGTGTTTGTATTGCATTCGTTATGTTTAAACTTACAGTAAGGTTTGGATGTACTAGGAATACCTAACACGCGAACAGGAAAGCTTTTTTGGGTCAAAAAAATCGCTTAGGTTCTAGGATTCCTCGGATTACCTAGAATTCCTCGGATTCCTAGGATTACCTAGGATCTTATTGAATCATATAAGTTTTAGAGCATATCCGAATAAACAAATTTAAGTTTGTTTTTGGTATTCGGATATGCTCTAAATTAGAGATTCCCAAAGTGGTCGTTTTCTGTGTCCCAGGGGTCGATATAAACGAAAAATCGTCCTCTATTAATTAACACAAGTGTACCAAGTGTACCAATTTGTTATAGAATTACTAATTAACCGACTTCATATTTTAGTAATAAGTATCATTGTTGTACTTTTAAAAAACTCAAGTCGATAAGCGTGCACAAGTTCGTACAAGCCGAAATTATTATTTTGTATCATTAAAACAGCTTAAATAGGATTTTTAAAGTAATTAGCCTATGGGGGACTGAGGTATCAGTTCATTTTAAAAAAGGGATCTCTTGCACAAAATAGTTTGGGAATCCCTGCTCTAAGCGACCATAGGATGTAAAAGTGTCAGATAGAAAAAATGGATGTACGAATTTCAGAAAATCCAGCACCTAGGTATTGAGGTACTTATATAAAGATACCTCTATCTTTCTGCTATACAAAACAAGCTATTTCTAGAAATCCACAAACAATAAACAAAATTTATAAATAAGATTAAACTATTTTATACTTAAGTACATATTTCGTAACTATACTTACAAACTTTTTAATTGTCTTTTTTTTTATAAAACAATTATCTGACCCGACTTGACAGACGTTTATTATTATTATTATTTGGACTTTTACAAAACATTGCCAAATCGGTCCAGTCATTCTCTTGATGCGCTTACCATTGAAAATCTTTAAATTTTAATTTATATTAATTATAGGTGTTCTATAATAAATTTAAAATCACTGTGACAAAAATAGTTCCAGAAAAAAGTAGGCCTACCGACTCACTCACCTTTAAAAATAATCCAGCAAATTACAACGGTTATCGAATATTCCACCTGTTTTTGCACTAAGTTCTTCAAGGAGTAAAATTTTCACAAAATTTAGCACGAGGTTTTTTTAAATAATTTTAGATATGTGCGATGGCAGTACCCACCGCACCGAGTGTTGATTGATCAACTACCAAGCACTGACTGAGAGACAACACAGAGCGTCAAAGACAACATTTACTTCAAACAAATACGACATACCTAGCCATTTTATTACGATGCTAATGACTGCAAATGATATCCGTATACATTATAAAGAACCTTCAAAATTAAGAACACATGCAGGATCAGTGTTCCATTTTCAAAAGGTTCGCGCGATTTCTCTGATTGGTCGGGCGATGCAACCGGTTCTCATTGATTGGTCATCTCGCAATGTCGGTTTCCCTAACTTTCTTTGACCCCGATTACTGTGGTAGGTTCATTTTTGTGATTGTATTTTGATAGAATTTTAATTGTATATACAAACTTACATATTATAAGTAGGTATATAATATTATTTGGACATGTTTCGACTAATAGATTATTAGTTTTAATGTTACCTACTTTCGACCCAGTTTTAGTAAAAGCTGGTTGTTATTTATTAAATTACCTAATATAAACCCATATTGACCTAGAATTATAAGCGCAACGACTTTCAACGATTGTCCTCTACGTGTTTGAACCTTGTTCCCTGTAAGAGTTCTTAGAAATGACATATTACCATATCATATTTTTTTTATTACATTATAGGCAAGTATTTGATCTCGATCTCACCTGATGGTAAGTGATGATGAGATCTACGATGGAGCATACTTGCCTAGGTAGGAAGGCGGCAGATCGAGACGCTACATGCACTAGGCACATGCAGCGCAGCTAATCTGACCCGCCATCCATGAATGGCAACACCGAACATCATGCCGGAACACGGCTAGGCCGCTTGGCGACATGGCTTTGTTCAGTGGGTGGTGACTAGCCACGGCCGAAGCCTACAAAATATATATCAGGCGTATTCCTACTCAATATGAGGAGGATTTAGGCCATAGTCCACCATACTGGGCCAGTGCAGTTTAGTGAACTTCACACGACTTTCGTAAGACGTGCAAGTTTCCTCACGATGTTTGCCTTCACCGTTCACATTAAATCATTCTTCGTCCGGTGTGTAATTAAAGATTAATGGATTTACGTATAATTTCACTTCTACCTTCAAAGGTTATCTTGTAAATGCATACTTTTCCATATGGATATACTTAATTGTTTTGAGATCGTTAACATTTACCGTGACATTGGGTAACAGTTCCGGATAAATCTATACATCTATACATATAAATAAAATTGGAGTGTCTGTTTGTAATATTAAAATAACCGCTTTTTACTAAGTGCATTTGGATGTATACACGTTACCTATACCGAAACAAATTTTTTTACAATTTTTGTCTGTCTGTCCGTCTGTCTGTCTGTCTGTCTGTCTGTTTGTTCCGGCTAATCTCTGAAATGGCTGGACCGATTTAGACGGGACTTTCACTGGCAGATAGCTGATGTAACAAGGAGTAACTTACGCTACTTTTATTTCAGAAAAAAAAAATAGGATCTCACGAAAAAAAATTAAAACCAATGTTGCAGCGCAGCGCCTGATTAAGTTTGATAGCAACAACCTGCAATGCGTCCCGCGGGCTCAGAATGGGCGAGCAGGCTGTTGTCAACGGTTGTCTTTGTTAAATACCACGCGGACGAAGTCGCGGGCAACAGCTAGTTATTAATAAGTTGGTAGGTAGGCAATAATGAAATTGGGCCCTATTCTCTAGAGCTGCAAAACTACTCTTTATCACCCACTGTAGGGTATAATAAAGCTAAGCTAGTTACTTACAACATTACCTACAATTATGTATAAATAACGCAGCAGATAATTGCTAGTAATATTATAAATGTGAATTCGTTGAAGGATCCTTCGCTTCGGGGGTTCTGGAGGTGGGTGACATTTTTGTGTTTTCAGTTCGTGCCGTGCGCGATTTGGTGGTCAAGTATCAAAAAGTTGAAAGTCGAAAATTGTTTATTCAACTAGGATATTCTATAACTTTATGAAAAGTTGTAAATGGAGGTCGAGGGGCCCTTGAGCGTGCGGCCCCGGGGTACTGCCCAAGCTAGCCCTACGCTAGCTACGCTACTGGGCCCCAAGTCAGCTTACTTTTCTTCTTTCTTTACGAAATGAGATGCGATGAAATAAAATGGATATGAATATGGCCTCACCCACACCTTAGCGGGTATTGTGCCAATGTCAAGTAATTAATAGCAATAACACATTCGATGAATACACATTATAAATAAAATAATGGATGTGACATGATGATATGAAAATGGCGTGTAAGTCTGCTAACACAATTGTTTTATAATCGAACAGCAACCGCATAGTAATTGTCACTTTTGACAGATATTGTATGGGATATCTGTCAAAAGTGACAGTTACTATGCGGTTGCTGTTCAATTCTGAATCGATTGTGTTAGCAGACTTGGGGCCCTGTTCCTTATTCTTTCTCATACATCTTGTCTATCAAACGTAAGTAGCGAACGAGCGGCGTGACCTTGAATGACATACGAAAAACCGTGGCTCCACATCGGATGCGACTCAGCACGCTTTACGGACGCATCTTATAATGTGTCACCAGCTTTATTGTTCGGTGCATCTGCCTGCCCACGTATTTATACTTAGATTGTGAAATGTTAAAATATGTGGATTTCATCACCTACTTATTGCGAGAGTAAAATGAAATCGAGGGCCAGCATGTGATGTGTATTTATATGATTATATGAAGTTTGTTGTTAAGTATATGCCAATTTCATAACATCGTACAAAGGGTTTAAGCTATCACAATTTTGTTTTATTTTATGAAAATTGTGTTTCTCTGGTATATAATGTGTAATATATCCCACTAACAAGTAGGATATTAATTGTATTAACCCAAATATCCACAACTTTACTGATGGGGAAAGGGGATTCATTGCACCATCATCATAAAGATATATCATACTTATACTTAAAATAACGAAGAAACATTTTACTTAACATTGGCAAAACTGGTACTATTTTGTAGGCAATTGTCAACATAAAAATGAAGAACCAACAACAACTTATATCAACTTTTTCAAAGGCTCTCTCGAATAAGGACGCCATTTTCATTTCTTCATGTCACATCCATTCCATTATTTTATTTATAATGTGTATTTATTGAATTTAATATTGCTATTAATTACTTGACACTGGCAAAATACCCGCTAAGTTGCGGGTGAGGCCATATTCATATCCATTTTATTTCATTTCGTAAAGAAAGAAGAAAGGCTCTCTCTGGAAATTGGGTGACAGTGATTGACTGAAACTACGTAAGACGAGGCGGTATGGTCATAATGACTTTAGCCTGTTCGAAGGAGCGAATTTAACAAAAAAAAAAAAAAAGTGATTGACTGACAGCTGTCATCGTAGACAAAACTCAAAACAAAAATGTCGAACCTGCCTTTCCTTACCATTAAAACGCATTCTCGTAAGGTTTGCAGCCTTTACAAAAAGGCTTTGCGGAATTTAGAGGCGTTTTACGATCGACGGTATGTTATAAATTATAATATAGCCTATTATGTCCCCTGTATTGCCTTTGTTTTTCACGTTACGTAATTGTTCTAAACAACCAATATAACCAATATTTTTTTCCATTTTATTTTGCAGATATTTTACATGAAGATCTAATATATATATTAGATATAATAATATCTTTAATTGTTACTTATATACAACAATTGAAGCAAGGTTCTTTTTTTCCTTTTGTATGTAGTTAATGTACTGTGATATCAGATTGAAATCAGTTGCATATTGTTAGTTATTATTGTAGTTGCAGTAGAAAATACATTTGGCAAGCCAGGTACATGCAGCAATTAATTAACTTTAAACTGGTCTACAATTATGACGAAGTCCATTAGGGTACACAAAAATACATGATTCATAAAAAGTCAATACAACAATATCCTAAATGCCAGTGGGGCCCCTCCGTCGACTCCAGGCACTATACCGTAACATGTCATTAAACTATTTTTGTAAGCTGCTAGCACAGACATTAGAACTTGGTTTGAGGGGCCAAAACTACTAACATAATAAAAGCTCATATTTATTTCTATTAATCTTGCAAAATGATAACATTTTTATATTAGTTTTAGGTAATTTAGGTAGTTCTTACGAGCTCATAGTTGTAATGACACTGTGGCTCATATTATCTACCATAGTCATTGTGAAGTTGTAACTATTTAGTTTTATTTTAACTATCTCTCATTTTCAACCTTCATTATCACTAGTTAAACCTGTATATCAAAGAGAAGCTAACCAATTGTTGAAAGATGTGTGAAGTCTGCCAACATGCACTTGGCTGGCATAGTGACCTGAATCACATTTTATGGGCATCCCCTATGTAAAAATAATTCCCAATAGTGGGACATTGAACAAGCTATTTACATACAATTTTGTACCAAATAAAATTCTATGACCTGTAGTAAATGTAATATAATTCCAGCCATGTATACCGGTACCAAGCTGTGCTACTTCGGGAGAGGTTCAACCAACACGCCAAGGAGCCTGATATGAGGAAAGCTGTTCAGCTTCTAAAGGCCGGAGAACAGGAGCTGTTCATGAACCAGCATCCTATCCCTAGAGCATGTGAGATACACATATTTTTGTTTAGACATATAATATTTGTATGGCAATGATGGTCAGTGGACAGTTAACCACCCGACTACACATGTAAACAACTGTGATTATATATATGTAGTCAGAATTTTGAAATGCCGATTTTAAAAAATAAATTCACAATTGTGCTTTTTAGAGTTCTTTTTTTAAATTGGAATATCTAAATACTGACTTCACATAATAATTATAAATGCTTTGAAGGAACACAGGTTCAAGGCTTAGTATACTCTTTGTGGATCATCCATATTCGGAATTCATGTCACAACTACATTTTAAGCTGCGTGTTCAAAAAATACTTTTAACTTTAAACACAAATTAAAATGTGAGTCTCACCATCGCCGGTCGGCCTTTAACTCAACTGTTTTTCACGTGCGTGTGAAGCAATGAAAAGGTGCTTTAGTTCGAATGCTAAGCTCAGCATGTGTGCGGGCACGCCTCGCGCATGTACCTGATAGCGCGCTATCGTCGCCTTCCCCTGCGCTCCCAGGAACGTGCCACGATTTCATTTGTTGGCCGCCAGCCAGGACAGAGGTGGAATAAAGAGACGACATCTTAGATATGTAGCAGGAAATACGAGAATGTGTGCTTGAAGCGAGTACCCGACTGGCTTTGGAAACATATACTCAGTTTGTAAGGGAAAGTTATCTGAAAAGGTTTTTTTTTTATCTGAACGTTTCCAATATAGTACAATTTCACACACCTGACAAAAAATAAATTAAAGATGTTACCGCTGATCTCGACGTATGCATATATAAAGGCTAGGGGATAATGAAGTCATAGATAAAATAAACAAGGCAAGGAAGCCTCTGTCCAGCAATGGCCTCATGCTCTGCAGTGCACCAACATTATATCTTGTAAACTCCAGTGGCACACTATCCCCAAAATCCATAACGATTACAGAAAGGATTATAGAAATACAGCTTTCCTTACCTTATCAATTGCATTGTTTTAACACTCAGACAAGGGCTTATGACAAAAATATGAGTTTGGAATTTGCCCCATGCAGCATACAGTCCAAACCATGCAGTCATCGACTCATAATAAATATCGCCAGACGAACAAACCAACTGTATGATCCCAGTACATAATTACTTGTAAATATAGATATTAAACATCCATGACTAGAGGTATATATATTCGTGCTCATCACACAAAATTAGCCCCTACAGTGGTTCCAACTTGAGACCCTTAGTACAGAAAGCAGAGTCATTACCAACTTAGCCAATCTGGTCTTTATTATATTGATGTGTATGGACTTCCAGTTGCCACAAGTCCTGGTGGTGTTGCCTTCGAGCGTGAAGTGACTCCCCCCGACTGGGTGCTGGACTACTGGCATCCCCTCGAGAAGGCCCACTACCCTGAGTACTTCAAACGCCGCGAGGAAAGGAAGAAGGAGTTCGTCGCGATGTGGGAGAAAGAGTACGGCAAGGATAATAAAGAGGAGAAACATTGAATCGATTGTATAGTTATGTAATATAGAAAATTTGCGTTATTTATATGTTGTATTTCATTTTAGTTTAGAGTACATATCTTTTATCTGTGTCTATAATTATTGTTCCGAGTTCAAACATAGAACTTCAACGATTTACTATGGGTACTATAACGTTATAAAGCATTGTTCAAAAGAAATCTATAATGTCATGAGTAAGGCTATGTTTACCTCCTGGTAGTTTAGTATTGGAGTTCCATGTCACACACGTTGAAACCTCAATAATAGTTTCGAGAATAATCTAGTTTATCTCTTAGTCTTAAATTGGTCTAGAAAAACACACTAGTTATTCTCTGTAGGTTATGTCAGTGAGCGAAAAAAAATACACAGTATTTTGGTATATTATATTGTTGTTAAAACAATTTTATTACATAACGTAAAATAATAATATGTAAACTTCCTAGTCTGGTTACAATATTCAAACTAAAACGTAAATTATATTAACTACATATGTTCTTCAAGCGGCAGTTTTAACGTAACAGTAAACGCTATTGAAAATCTATACATATAAATAAAATTGGAGTGTCTGTTTGTAATATTAAAATAACCGCTTTTTACTAAATGCATTTAGATGTATACACGGTACCTATACCAAAACAACCGTTTTTAAAATTTTTGTCTGTCTGTCTGTCCGTCTGTCTGTTTGTTCCGGGTAATCTCTGAAATGGCTGGACCGATTTTGACGGGACTTTCACTGGCAGATAGCTGATGTAACAAGGAGTAACTTAGGCTACTTTTATTTTAGAAAAAAAATTGGATCTCACGAAAAAAATTAAAACCAATGTTGCAGCGGACCGCCTGATTAAGTTTGATAGCAACAACCTGCAATGCGTCCCGCGGGCTCAGAATGGGCGAGCAGGCTGTTGTCAACGGTTGTCTTTGTTAAATACCACGCGGACGAAGTCGCGGGCAACAGCTAGTAGTAAATATGACAACAAAAACTATTGTCAGGTAGCGAAGGAAAACTCCAAGCTAAATAACTGTTTTATTATGATACAAGATATTAGGTTATTAATTTGATCAGATTTAAAAAGTAAGTAAGTAAATGACGATTTACTATGGAAGTACAATTAAACATAAATGCAAGGTTTTAGTGGAGTTAACTGACCATAAACTAGAATAGCAAAGCTATAACTTAGCTAAGATAAATAGACAATAATTTGGGCAAAATGTTCAATTGCCACACGTGAATAAAAAAGTACATTTCGAAAAAAGAATGCCCAGAAAATATTTAAACAGTCGCGTTCCAAAAAAAAAATCAACTCACTAACTATTCGAATAGGGAATAATTGCTATAAAGTTAATTATTTAAAGTTACAATTTATGGATTTTTTACACTGCACATATATTTAACTGTGTAGTAAAAATTCTTACATTTACACTGATTGTTAGATGTGACAATGAATATACAAAAGCCTTCACGCTATATTTTATACACATTTCTTTTTAGTACATAGTTTTGAAGATCCAATGCATAATAACATCGACACGTATGTCTTAAAAATGCTGTCATTATTATAGAAATACAAAAGAATATTTTCCTAACCAGTAACTAAATCACGGTCACCCTATTACAATAGACACGCTAGAACATTCTAAGAAATGATTTAATAGACAAAAAAACTCAGTCTAAGTACTTACCTAGCTAAACCCAATAAAGACCGAGTATCATTTTTTTTAATAATGACAGTATAAAGACGAAATATGAATCGGTAATATTACTACATAACAATATAAGTTGTAACAATAATAGTGTAAAATAGTTTAACAGGGCCAACAGTAGGTTATAAAGATAATATTCCCAAAGAAATTTATAAAATTATTATACATTAAAAAATTTACAACCTGTACTGTGGGCACGGACAAACGCTACTGGTTCGCCTTGTTTTAAAAAATATTAAAAAATCATTTACACAATTATTTTATACATTAAAATGATCCTTATAACTAACTAATCCATCTGTTAAAATATTTTACATTATTTTTGTTACATATTATACAAATATATGAGTAAACTACAAAGCAGCGTAAATTAGAATAATCAGAATTAATGTCCCAAGTGTAGTAGCACCTTTTTTAAATTAATTCTTAGTACTCCAAAAATTAGACCATTCAACTCAATTGAGGTCGAATTTCAAACGCAACAAAGCAGCATATCCAACTCAATAATAGTATATCCACGATCACACCAAAAAAAATAGGACACACCGTTCACACACTGCCATAGAACGTCTCTTATCTCAGTCCCACGGTGACCCCTCAGTTGCCCCCGAGCGTTTGTCCGCGCCCCCAATTATGTCCCCCGAAAACTGTCCCGCCGGTCTGCGTGGGCACTCTAGCCTGAGGCGCTGTGCCGAACCCACCCATGTATCTACTGTCCGGGAATATCTGTTTCCTGTTGATAGAAAGAAGGAAAATATGTAATTATTATATCATAAATAATGGTAATATAATATCGCCAGGCGAACACACTAATTGTACCGTCCCAAAATATCACAAAATGCTTATTTTGGGACGGTATGGTTAGTGTGCAGTAGCATAATGTTTTTGTAACTTGACGATTCATAAGTACTGTTCAATAATGGTTTACGTGAATAAAAAATATTCTGATTCTCTGATTCTGATTCTGTGTGTTTACTTGTATTATAAGTACTGTACAATGGACTGAGGGCGAACCCAGTATAGAATAATTACATAAATATTAAACATCCACGACTCGGATACAAACATTCGTGGTTACACAAAGTTTAAGTTTTAAGATATGAACCTGGGACCTACAGCGCAGAGAGCAGCGTCACTACCAACTGCGCTCGTAATAACAACGACAAACAACAACGTTATTAATACGTATTCTCATTTCATCATTTGATAAGTTGTGTTACGTGCACCAACTTCTTATAAGAAAGACTAATATTTTAGTAGCAAGTATCATTTGTTGTACTTTTAAAAAACTCAACAAGTCGATAAGCGTGCACAAGTTCGTACAAGATTAAATTATTATTTTATATCAATAGGAAAAAAAAACTAGAGATATTATATTTAGAGTAATGTGGCTATTAGGGCCTGAGGTATCAGTTCATTTTGGAAAAGGGGTCTCTTGCCCAAAATAGCCACAATAATTATGAATGACAGTGGTATGAAAGTCACAGCACCACACATCTCCGAGTACCCGCACCCACTGCAATGACCACTCTGCTTTCGGTTTAACCCAGCCTTTTCCAGAGTGGGCGATAACGCCCCCTTGTGGGCGCTGCAGGCCTAAAGGGCGGTAAGAGACCCAGAAAAAAAATGGAGACGTTGTGTAGAGGCTTACAATAATTAATTTAATTTGTAATTATAATTATAGTGGTTTTTAAGTAGGTAAAATAATGGGGGCGCTAAAAAATAATTCATTCTCAAAGTGGGCAGTAGACAAAATAAGTTTAACCGAATAGCACAGTACACAGATAGACACGTAATTCGAGTATAGAGTATAGCAATATTAGAGTATAGTATACTTACAGGAAAGACGGCGGCGTGAGTAGCGCTGGTCCGCCGAACTCCTGAGGATACTTGAAGAGTAGGAAGAACGCCAAGTGGCCGATCAGGATACCCAACAACTCCATAACGCCACTGCAATTAAATTGTTATTTACAATTGACATTTGAATAAGTCACGACTCTTTACTCAACGCAGTAAAGCGCACTATACTTTGCACCGGGTTGCTTCGAAAAAAAATTATGCGCTTCTCTTTTCTCTTCATCGACCTACAGATATCACTTTGGAGGATATATACCTTGGGTACCTTAGAGGTGTAATACGCTTTAGGGGAAAAGGGAAGATCTTCCAGCCAGACGGGTGGTATGGCTGGCGGGGCGGCCGCTATGCCCCGACGGTTATTGTCGGGATCTTGTATATATATATGTTACTTGCTCCGACAACTCTTATAGCGCGATTGAGGAATGTGACGTCAATTGTCTATTGTTCTGAATGCGTCTGCAGTGCCATCTGCGTAGTTTGTGGTGCGGTTGAAGTGGTCTCTACAACGCTATTGGACGAGGGATTTTTGAAATTCCATCCCTATGTGCAAATGAGGAGTCAAATCTTTGATAAAGAAACATTTATATCAATGGTACAATGGGGTACAATTCTAGTTCAATAACAGGTTACTACCGTATTGGGAAGCCACACTCACCCTCCGCTAATAACAAGGTTGAACGCCAGGAGCACCCACGGCAGGTACATCGCCTTGAACCTCGTGCCGAACCAGAACGACACGATCACGTCCTTGTTGAGTTGACACCACACGTACAGTACCGACAGCACCATCGGGTCCATTAGGATCTGCAACCAAACAGATTGGTTATTATGTTGGTCAACTTGTTGATTGACTACTATTTGACAAGATATTGCAATACAATGATAGCCACGTATGGTACACTTTTCTGTGCAGCTTTGTTTGAAATGGAACGCAACCCTAATGTTTTTTGTTTAATCTGTGTCAACTTTTACCCTTCCCTTTTTATATATATACTGTGGCCGTGTATGCCTTGTACGAACCGTTCCCGTATTATTTTGTACAAACTGTGTGGCAAATACAATTAAATTCACTTGTTAATATCATCGCCTATCATTGAGGAAGTAATTCCTTTCAAGCTTGATAAATATAAACGAAGATATAATTCAGACAGAGCTCAAAAAACCAAGCTGATTTGTGTAGTACATGCGAATTACGACCTTACTTACATATTAAATATTGCACACATTGGCTTGGTTTATATGCTTCAATATGTTGATTTGTTATATTTACGCGAATACTACACATTGAAATAAAACTATTTTTTAAGGATTTTATCGCGTTTATACCGACGTTTCGGTTGCAGTAAAGCAGCCGAAACGTCGGGAACGTAAAAACGAAAAATAAACGCGATAAAATCCTTAAAAAATAGTTTTATTTCAATGCTTCAATATGTTTTGTCCGTATTATTTCCTTGTCTAAACTGAACAATGTTGCAAGATTAATTTGAGGTGAATCTTGTACTGAATAGTACTTTAAGTTACTGAAAAACTCACCGGCAAACTAACAAGCAGTCCGATGATAACACAGCAGACCCAGTTAAACAGCAGCATGTAGAAGTAGTCTGCTGGCTTGCCAGCAAACATACCGGTCTCTAGCCGTTGAGAGTAGTTGTACAGGAAGTAGCAGTTTATTAGGAAATGGAAGCCTGTGCCAGGACTTATTGGGTAGAAAAACAGAGCTGTGAGTGGTCTCCATATCTGTGAATAAGAATTATTAGGATTACTGTTAAATTTTATAGTCTTGTTAAGAGTAGAGAATATGGTCTAGTTGGGAAGAGCACCAATTAGATTTGTGCGTGACCCCATCAGACATATTATCCGACATTATAGGCAGTTAGTTAGGAACCTGAAAAAATCTTAGGTCTTGAAATTAGGTTAACCAGAAGTCCCATTAGTTGGGTCTCGGAAAGGTCTCTCTAATTAAATGTCAGTACTCAGCCAATAGGCTAAGAATGAATTATTAGATTTATATGACTATCATACAGCAGTATTCCCGTATCTAAATTATAAGGTACATATGTATGAAATAAGAAATTAGGAAGGTACGATGGAGTTGGCATATCCTGATTGGATAAAAACCCTAAACAAATTATAGATTTATAAAAAAAATATTTCTCTCTCAACATTGAGAGGGGTGTTAGAATTATATCCATCATTCATATGGAACTCATATTATAGCTCCCTTGGAGTATCAGATTGTATACTGTTAGCATAATGCTTAGCTAATTTATTATAGATTGGCTCCTAGTGATCCAACAGTAAAATCATTTAATGTGTCGAAAAAGCAGATGTTTGAGTTATCATCTAACCATTATAGTAATGTTATTACTAAAATATTAAGATATTTAAAATAAAGGACAAGAAAAAATATATTTTAATAGTTGGCCATATCTGCTTAGTGATATTATTACTGGGTTAATATGCAGGTAGAGCAGGAGCATTAAGCGAAATTAAATTATTATTAGAAAGAGTGGTGAAATATCTATGATCAGCTGATAAGTTTCCAACCACTATTGAATAGATTTATTATCTAAACTATGCAAGCTTTTATTATAAGAAACAATTTACTTATTCATTACTTATAATAAAAATTACATTATAATCATATCATTGCTGCCACATACAGCAGATACAATCTTGAAAGTAACTCACCTGAAACTTATATATTATGGGATAATAATCCAAAACCAAATAGGAATAGTTCAGCAGTCCAAATCGGCCCAGTATACTGAAAGCCAACGTCAAAGTCAACCAGTAACGCGTAAAGAACGGTACACTGTTATACCAGTCCCGGAATTCAGACATTTTTACCTAATTGCAGTGAGTAAACACAAACAATTAAACGTTGGAGATAGGTTACGAAGACCCTAGCCAAACTTGATAGCACACAATATTAGTGAATCGCATAACACAAAATAAGCACTAATAATGATGAAATCGTTAACAATTTGTTATAGGTACACGTGTACTGAGAGAATTTGTCGAGAAAATAATCAACGATGATTTTGTTGTTTTTGACATACTATTGTCGGTGTTGCAACATGTAATTAATTTATAATTTCGTACGGAAACTGTAGCCTAAATCCATAATTTTATTTCTATTCCAAATGTATTATATTAAATTTTAAAAAAAAATGTGCCTACTGCCTTATGTGTAATAAAATACGTTAAATTTATTTTTATTTTTATTACGTGTACAAAATGAGAGAAGTTTTTATGAACGAAACAAAAAAAAGAAATACACCTACATTTCTTTTTTTTGCAAACCCTGAATATATTTTTTCTGTCAAACAATATTTTTGTGTAGTGATGTGTGATCCGATTTATTTCATTCATAGGGATTAAAATGGATGTAAAGCGCATTATCGTTGATATGTGTGCGTTGGCATCTGGTATAAATTATTTGAGCAAATGAACGAGAAAATATGAAATAGATAATAGTCTTTGTGCCATTTATCAACGACGCCCATTTCTCGCTTTCGACGCATTCGCCATCATCTCTTGTATCCAATGTACAATAATATCCCCTTTTATATATTTTTAACTGCTAGGCACGCTCCTCCAACATGCACTAGGCTAGTGCCTTACTACTATAAAAATAAGAATCGAATAATTTTTATACGTAATTAATTTTCTAAACGAAGATGAATAATCATATCAACTAAAGGCAAAATAACAATCGATATGGTACATCGCTATTGTTTTGATTTGAATGACAGACCAACCAATAAGAGAACAAGTTGGTTGGAATCCTATTCGTATTTGGGTTGTGAGTGGATTGTGTATAAAAAATAAAATGAGAATTGTATTGAGAAGACTCTTTTCGGCGACAAATTTATCTCTTAGCCGAAACACAGTCCGATTTAGTTCAAATGGCGTCCAAAGTTCTGAAAAGAAAAAAGAAAGTGACCCGGAGAAAGCCGAGGAAGTGAAAAAGAGTAAGGTTATTTTGTTCTACATAACGCAATATAAATAAAAATTTAAGGGGATTTAGTAACCATATAAATCGCAGTATATCCATGAAGTATTGAAACTGGCAGATAACTTTTTACGCATAAATCCATTATGATTTCTAACTCGTCGGTATACTCAGTGGGGGGTAAATATTAAATATTTTTTTTTATTTTCAGATATCGTAGTGGAAAAATTCGGTGCAATCACCACATTAAATATAGACCGGCAAACAACTCGCAACAGTCTCGACGAAGCTACCCTCAGAGAGATGACAGCCGCCATAGATGCTTTTGACAAGGATCAAGAAGCTAAAGTCCTCGTATTCCACGGTGAAGGAGGGTCCTTTTGTTCTGGTTTCGATATTGACGAGATTGGGGAGAAAGGCTACAATAACGTGAAGGATGCTGCAGTAAAGTCTACTTCATAAATTCTTAACACTGACTATGACAGACAATGCCAAGCTTAAACTGTAATAATCTAATAATACCATTCCTTTTAATATCCCACTGTTGGGCACGGACCTCACTTTAATGCGAGGGAGATTAGGCCATAGTCCACCACAGTGGCCCAGTGTGGCTTGGCGGACTTCACACGTCTTTCGAGAGGGTCACTCAGACATGCAGGTCTCCTCGCGATGTTTTCCTTCACCAATTAGCAAGTGATAATCTTTGTTGAAAATGGAATTCGATAATGAAATCCAGAAATCCCATTGGTGTGCGCCGGGGTTTAAACCTGCAACCCTCATTACCGAGGCAAGCAATCTACTAACGTGGCTATCACTGCTTAAACTGGTAGATCTAGATATTTAAAATTTCAGGAATATATTCCTTGAGTACCATAGATGTGTACTGAGGAAGGAATATAGGATATTCGTCTTCTAAGGGGATCAATGTTTGTATAAAAAAACATTTCCTTTTAAGTTACGATCATGCACATGATTAGTTATATATGAATCAATATTGCGAAACACACACTAATTATTGCTCCCTAAAAGATAAAAAGCAATGTAAGAACATTGTTTACAAAAAATGTTCTTACATTGCAGGTAAATAAATAATAAATAAAATAAAATAGCCTTTATTACTGACAAAAAAATAACAAGTAAAGTAAATAAAAGTTCTAGAATATAATAAAATAAAAGTTTGCACATCAGTCCGGTACTTGCTCTGTGTCAGTGTATCCTGAGGACACATAGGCCTCCTCCAACTCTTTCCAAGTTTCCCTGTCTCTGGCCGCTCTCAGACATAGTGGCCCGGCTGCTCTTTTTATATCGTCTGACCATCTTTTATGTTGTCTGCCTCTTTTCCTTTTTGCGTTGTATCTTGGGATCCACTCTGTCAAGATTTTGGTCCATTTTCCAGGTTCCACATTGCAGGTACTGAAAACTAAATTGATAATTTATAAAATTGTTGCATGTAGTCGCGGCTGCTGCGCCGGCCGCTGTGCGATAAGCCCACCATTGCATCGGTATCTGGTTATGCCGTGGCCGAAGGCTTCGAGCTTGCGTTGGCATGCGACTTAAGAATTATTGAGGATACAGCAGTGCTTGGCTGCTTGGGGAGGCGATTTGGTACGTGAAGTTTTAATGTTCTGAGATTAATGCCTATATTTCATTTATACTGTTAGTGTAGATCAGCCGCCCAAAGTGGGCGATAACGCCCCCTTGTGGGCGCTGCAGGCCTAAAGGGCGGTAAGAGACCCAGAAAAAAAATGGGGGCGTTACGTTAGGCTTACAATAATTAATTTAATTTGAAGTTATAGTGGTTTTAAGTAGGTGAAAAAATTGGGGGCACTAAAAGTAATTCATTCTTAAAGTGGGCAGTAGACAAAATAAGTTTGGGAACCCCTGGTGTAGATAGATACATATAAGAACTGTGATGTGTTTTCAACAGGTGTACCCCAGGGTCTGATCGGCGCTCGTCGCCTAACAGCGCTGATAGGATTGTCGCGAGCTCTCGACCTTTTAATGACAGGTCGCCTGATCAACGGAACAGAGGCACATCAGGCTGGACTTGCTGCCAAGCTCACCTCCACAGGCACTGGTGAGTATCTGTGCATTGTTTAGACTCTTGATATCCACAATAGTACTGCAGTATACCCAGGAGATGGTGGTCATCTCCAATCTATTTGTCAGTATATATATATTATTTTTTTTATTTCATTATAGGCAAGTATTTGATCTCGATCTCACCTGATGGTAAGTGATGATGAGATCTATACTTACCTAGGAGCATACTTGCCTAGGTAGGAAGGCGGCAGTAGAGCGAGACGCTACATTCACTAGGCACATGCAGCGCAACTGATCTGACCCGCCATCCATGAATGGCAACACCGAACATCATGCCGGAACACGGCTAGGCCGCTTGGCGACATGGCTTTGTTCAGTGGGTGGTGACTAGCCACGGCCGAAGCCTACCACCAGTAGAGTTGTCACCTAGTTGGCACCACCGAGGGTCTCGTGTATAGGCGCATATTTTATTCTAATCCGTTATTTTCCCATGATGCGCGTTTTAACAGACAAATAATTTTATCGATGATATATTATAGTTATTCATTATTTCCCAAAATTCTTCAATGTACAGATCTTAATCATGTAACAATGTTACCGCCTCATTATATGTATTTTAAATATATGAGAAGACATTTAAATCCTAATGTAATAAGTAAACGATTTTCAGCCCTCGGTGAATCAGTCAAACTGGCCAAATCCCTAGCGAAGTTCCCTCAAAATGCGCTCATAATGGACAAGTTGGCAGCGGTCAATTCGCAGCTGAACCCCAACAGCGAGGAGAGTATGCGAGATGAGGCCATCATCTCCAGCCTGCTGGGCAGTGCCATAGAGGACATTAACGCTGGAGTTAAGAAGTTTCAGGGAGGTTAGCATACCGAACAAAACATCAGATATTCCAGGGCTCCAAGTCTGCTAAAACAATCGATTCATAATCGAACAGCAACCGCATAGTAACTGGCACTTTTGACAGATATCCCATGCAATATCTGTCAAAAGGGACTGTTACTAAGCGGTCCAATATTCTTCATTCTTCAAGTAATATTAACAACAACTGGATATCAATGTAGATTTCATCAGACTGCATTCAAAATCAGTTTATTTTATGGGTTTATTGTAAATTGTGACTGTCATCCAGTGCATCTGTCACAATCTGCCAACCTTTCGTAGTAGTCTTAACAAAGCACGGGTGGTCCTCATATTGATTTATAGCTGTTACCCGCGACTTCGTCCGCGTGGTATTTAACAAAGACAATCGTTATAATAGCCCGCTCGCGCGTTATGAGTCCGCGCGACCGGCAGCCTTTGTTAAGTCGTTGGCGGGGGTTGGGGTTTTTTTTTTTCTAAAATAAAAGTAGCCTAAGTTACTCCTTGTTACATAAGCTATCTGCCAGTGAAATTCCCGTTAAAATCGGTCCAGCCATTTCAGAGATTACCCGGAACAAACAAACAGACAGACAGACAGACAGACAAAAATTTTAAAAAAGGTTGTTTTGGTATAGGTACCCTGTATAAATCCAAATGCATTTCGTAAAAAGCGGCTATTTTAATATTACAAACAGACACTCCAATTTTATTTATATGTATAGAGTATAGATAATATTTACGCGAATACTACACATTGAAATAAAACTAATTTTAAGGATTTTCGGATGTCGGGAACGTAAAAATCCAAATATACGCGATAAAATCCTTAAAATTAGTTGTATTTCAATGGGTGGTCTTATTAGAATACTTAGGATAAACCCTTCTATGGCCACAATCTTAGGACATTATATTTCCAGGTATTGGCAAACACGGCAAGTTTTACAAGCTCACAGAGGTCCCACTTAAGGACTGGGAGCTAGAGGACACCGTTGAGGAGGTCACAGTCAATATTGACGATAAAAAGAAGGAAAAGTCGTAGGTTTGAACTAGTGCTATGTTAGGCTTTTAAATAATTAATCGTTTGTAAGTATGTTGTGTTTCAAATATAGTGTGCTAGTCATTGAATTTCGTTTTTTTCTTCTATAACTCTTAACCAATCGGGATCGTCGCAAATTCTGTGATTCTATTGGTCAATTGTGTTGGCGGTGGATGCGCAAGCGACGCACGTGAGAACCTCCTCTTTTTTGTGAAGTCGGTCAATAAAAAAAACTTAAATCTTGATGCAATTAAAATGGGACCTACGGTGAGGTATATTTAATCGAAATTTAAGTGGTTTTTTCGTTGATTAAAAATAAATTTACATTACAAAATACTTTTATTAAACCAAAACATCGCGTACACATAAATTAGTCAGTAAAGCCCACATCCGTGATGCCCTTCTCCGCTTGGTACTTGTAGTGGAGCTCGGAGCAGTCCTCGTTGGAGATGTTGACCCAGCCTTTCTCGCTGATGTGGTACACACGGATGATACCGCCCGAGTACGCGTCGCGGTGCGTCGCGTGGTAGATGGCCCGACGACCCAGTTCTGGGACATAAAATAATATAGTGTCAAATTGAGAACCCCCTCCTATTTTTGTGGTAGGTTAAAAACACCACCAGGTCTTCACCTGTAAGAGAGCGTTCAAGTATTACATAACGAATTTGGGGGGGGAGGTCTTCTGACACGTTACGATGCGTTACAGAGGCGGGAGGGGGGTTTGAACTACGCGTTACGTAACATTGTTTTAACCCTTCAGAACGGTCGCGTAGACACTACGTTTTACTAGGAGGGGGTAAGAAAAAGGTACGGCGCGTTACATGGGAGGGGGCAAAAATCTCCAAAAATTGAGGTACTTAATACTTGAACGCTCCCTAACCCTTGAAGAGTAGGCAGACATGCACAGCAGTAATTTAGCCGATGGTTGATTTGATCCAAATGTAATAGAGGGCGAACACTGCCCCTCAATGCGAGGGGTTTCAGATCAGTCCACCACTTTGGTCTGGTGCGGGTTGGTGAGCTTCGCACGTGTTTTGAGAACTGTGTCAGCATAACCGTGGAGTTCCAGGTACAAACCCTGCCCGGGGCTTTAAACTATTTTCGTGAACCCTAGGTAGTCCCGCAGGGAAGAACTGTGATGAGCACAAATGTTTGTACCCAAATCATGGATGTTAAAATTGTTGTCTAGTGCCCATAATTCAGGGAATTTTAGTTTGGGGTTAGATCAATGAGCATAAGTGTCCCAAAAAAATGACCTACCTTGTGCATCTTTATCGGACAGGTCCCATTTGTAGCCAGAGTCGAGGACACCAAATGCATACACAGACCCCGAGCCCACCGAGAACACCTTGCCGGGGGTGCGCGTGCCTTCGCTGTCTACGTAGTACAATTGAGCACCCTGTAACAACAACACATATTACAACCTGTCGCAAACTTACTTGCATACTCGCATCTCCAAGTCTTCTGAGTGTATTTGTTTGTTGAGCATCACTATTGGCAGAGTTGGTAACCCTGCTATTGTTACCGAGGGTACTGGTTTCAAGTCCCAGTAAGGGCAATCTTAGTCTGATGAGCAGGACTGTTTATTTGTATCTATAAAATAAATGGTCTCTACTGGTGTCATCCCCAGTCCATGGTATAACCCATAACATACATAATACAAGCATCGCCTGGTTTGGGGCTATACTGGGCCCCAAGTTTGCTAACACAAGCGATTCATAATCAAACAGCAACCGCATAGTAACTGTGACTTGACAGATATCCCATACATTATCTGTCAAAAGTGACAGTTACTTGGCGATGGCAAGAGAAAGCACCATATGTTATTGTACCCTCTTATCGAATCCTGCAAGCATCATTCCCATGCTGAGCCCCATGCCCTTGTAGTTGTACACCATGTTGGCCATCAGCTTGCTGGCGGCGGCCACGGAGATGCGCTCGCGGTTTCGCAGCTCGTACAGCCGGCACTGCTTCGAGAGGACGCGGTCCCAGTATACACAGTCGGCAGCGCCGCCGGCCAGGGTGCCTGGAGGCGAATAATACTGATACTAATGGTGTAGGTATGGAAGGTCAGATGCTAATTAAGCACTAATACATTATCAGATATGTTCATCAGAAAATGAAAACAAATACATGCAGTAATGGGTGGTGTAGTCTTTATAGGTATGTGGCTCAGTAGTTAGACCTTTTTAAGACATTCCACTGCACACAAACTAATGCAGAATATACTTTAGATGAGATTTTGCACTGATTTTGACTGGATACAATTTTTTTTTCATCTGCAAGCTTTAAGATATGTTGGTGTTGTGGTGGTTATCAGAAACTATTACTGATTTCGGATTTGTTGCTTCAACTGATTGTTTGTTCATAATGACACAAATTACTAGAAAATTTATTAAAACTCACCAAGTAAGTAATCATTGATTTCGACAATCTTCTTCATAGACTGCGAGCCAATAAATTGGCCACCGGTGGCCCTGGAGTCCACCGCCAACAGTACTCCACCCTGCATCACCATTTACACATGTCAATATGATTATGATACTAGTGATAGCTTTGTTTGTTGAAGACTCTCTTTGGATACAAGTTGTCTAGATTAATACCACCAATAGGACCAATAGGATATAATATGTATTATAATGATAATGGCTCATTATGGGGTAAAGGCACACATTTAAGGAAACCTACATGACCTTGGAAAGCCGTGAAACATTTATGATCCCTCACTGGGCCTCTATGGTCGGATTTCTCCGTATATTGGAGGGATTGTGCCTGGTAGGAATAATAGCAAAATAAAAAAAGGAATATTACTATATTCACCTAAGTGCATAGTCACTTGAGTGAAATTATTTCCGTGCAATATTTTAACTTTTTCAATGTTACATTTAGAGGATTTTATAGACAAAACATACCTTATAGCGAAAGCCAAGAGTTGTGGTACCATGGTCGAACTCAATTTTGATGTCTCGTCCGGTTTCATCTTTAGTATTGAACTGCGCTAGAGTTTCTATTGGCTGTAAACAGTAATACTGCATCAGTAAGAGTTTTTAGTAAGGAACAAAGGGGTTTTTAGGATAACCTTTACTTACATTGGCGTAAGGCGGCGTCGCGAGTTGTGCGCTGTTTATAAAGTTCTGGCTGTAACCGAGCACGTCATTTTGGAAAGACGCAAGAGAATCCACCGGTTTTAGGTCGATTTTCTCATTTAAACGACAGTAATCGAGCAGAGCCATTTTTTTATTGTGATTTTAATATAATATAAAATAAACTTTCTGACTGAGATGACAAGCGAATTCTTCAAATCAAAAACGCCGATTTGTCAGGTTTGACATTTGATTTCAGTGTTACAATAAGAAACGTTTAATTTTGGTTAGTTTATGGGACAACATTTTTCGAGTAAGTACCTATATTTTAATAGAATTATTAGTACATACAGCCAGTTTTTAGAATTCCGTATAAATCAATAATGTTGAAATTGTTTGCTTATCAACTATTTTATTTTAGTGGCATCTGCGTTGATAATTATGAACTACTATTACTCAGTAAAACATCACAACTACTCAACACAAGATGTCGCTACTTAAGCCACACTAGAAAATACTTTGCTGCCATCTGTTGGACAAAAGCTAAATTTTGAAATGCATTTTAACATAAAAAGAATATAATCATCATCATAAATCATCTCTTAAAAAAAATACAGTTGGCGATGTTTATTCATACTATTATCCACTGTTTTACAAATTTCGAAAAGGTCAAACAGAACCTCTAATTTCGTATTCACCAAATTTAGGAATCGTGTCGAATTCGATCGCTAATTCGGTAAAAAGATATATAAGTCGGCCATTAAAAATTATCAGTTATAAATTTCCAATGAATCGTTTTAAAGGCACGAATTATAAAATTCAAAGAACACAAACTGTGCCTAATAAATAGTCGAGGAGACCTATTATTACAGCACGCTGAGTCAGAGATGGCCGAAACGATACCGTACACATACCACGGTCCATATTATTTGATACTCAGATTAAAATAAAATCTCTGTCATTATAATTTACGAGAGATCGTATTAAGTAGGTACTTACCTACCTATAATTTATAACAAACTAAGGAAAAAAATAAAGCAAATGTCTCTAAAACGCGCTATTTGGATGTGCATGCAAGCGTATAGGCATAGAATATACAAATAAAACTGAGATAGTTAATAAAAAAAAAATGCTTTATTATGGGCATAACTAATTAGCTAATTTTTTTTTCTTAATCTGATAATTTTATTAAATTATTCGACACCCTTTCTTTCTGAATACCTACAATCCTTCTTGAGCGAGATCGTGTCATGTCACTGAATCTCGTCACGGGCTCGGCACGATTCGAGTACCGAGCCGAGTCACGCAACGCTGCCGCCCTCTAGAGCACGAAAGAAAATAGCTCAGGCAAAATGGCAAAGAGCCGAAATTCATAATTGTAGATTTTGGAAACTGATGGAGATCAAATTTATAATATTTTTGTTCCTGCATAGTTCACCGTTTCACAGGTTTTTCGAGGAGGATTAAGCCATATTCCACCAAGCACTGGCCCAATGTGCGGATCTCACGTCTTTCGAGGGGTTCTCTCAGACATGGTCTCCTCACGATGTTTTCCTTCACCTTCAATCCGGTGATAATCATGGTTGAAAATTAGATTCGCGCATAAAATCCAGAAATCCCAGAGGTTCGAGCCGGGATTTGAACCTGCGCTCCTCGTTACCTAGACAAGCGTACTACCAACTTGGCTATCACTGCTTATTATATTATTATCAAGCGAATGTTTCGGATTGTCCCTTAGGCAACTAATTTCAATTCGATGTGGCTTCGTTCCCATGGTCTAATTAATGCATTCCCTCAGTAAACTGTGTCAATTTGTGAGCTCAGTCCCGAACCTAGATCCCAGTGGGCACTGCCCAAGGGTCTGCTTCCCATAGGAAACGGGCGAGCCGGCTAAATGCGCCGTATTGTCACGCGATACAGACGCCATACCTGGTTGTAGAAGGGTGGCCATGAATTAGAGAATATCGGTCGGACATTGTCATTGTTATACTCGAGAACGGAAGTGTTGGCAAAAAAGCCATAGGGATAACATGAACTCCTGACTCCAAGTGGTATGTGAGTGGATATGTGATTTTTTTCTTACGATACTCAACGTCAACGAAAACGCACTCACACGCTGAACGACTATTATATGCCTGGATGCCTGAGAGAATTTAGCTAGTTTTTGATGGTGCTGAAGTCCACCAACCGTGTGAGGGCAGGATATGACTTTGGTTAAAGAGTTCGCGTGCTTTAAATTGTCAAAACTCTTTTGTGTGATATATTATAACATAAAGCCTGACTCAAAGGAAAAGGGCCATTAGAGAACAAAATATATAACATAGAGAAAAATAATCTTCGTTTTATACTGTGTTTATATGATTAAGATTTGCCGACACTTGACCATCTGCGTCAAAGCCAATCAATAAGACCTGTCAGTCGTCTTCTGATTCGACAATCGTCGATTATTGTCAATAATTAATCCTTATTTTACGTAGCTATATATATGAATTTACCCTTGAAAACTTATTATTTGATAACACGTGTGGATCGACGTAATAGAGCTTTGTTGCCACTTAAAAAATTTACCGAGAATATCTTCTACAAGGCTAAAAACATGGCCACAGTAAACATTATCTGTGCGTTTATGAGTCAACCCCGCGGCCGCCGCGTAATGCCACGAATTTCATCGGCATTTTAATAACGCTATTCGGATTTGACAATAAAATTGTACTTAAATTGATGTGAAATGATCACGCTTAGGAGACGATAGGCAGGTAGGTACAGGCTGGACGTTCTAATTCGTACCTACTTATTTAAACTAGGGCCCAATCGTCCTATTTCCATATTCACAATCTTTTTTTTCTTTCTTGCCTTTTTCTATTGAGACTAGGCCCAATACGATTCTGCCGATAGAAATTATGTCATTTGACATAATTTCTATTTGACATCTGTTAGGTAATTCAATATAATACTTATAATATAATATCGCCAGACGAACACACCAACTGTAGTTACCCAAACTAAACAACGCTTGTATAATGACCGAGCAATGGGCTGGGGGCGATCTTATTATAATAATACAAAAGTATATTATACATTGAAATAAAACTAATCTTACGGATTTTATCGCGTTTATTTTATGTTTTTACGGTCCCAAACAACTCAGTACCCCCGTGACCATGGTTGCTGTAAAGCAGCCGAAACGTCGGGAACGTAAAAAAGTGTAATAAACGAGATAAAATCCGTAAGATTAGTTTTATTTCAATGTGTAGTATTCGCGTAAACATAAGAAATCATTATATATACTCGGGTACAAATTTCGTGCTCATCACACGAAGTTTGCCCCTACCAGGTTTCGATCCGGGACTCTCGGCACACAAAGCAGGATCACTACCAACTGAGCGAATCAGGTCGTCTGCTAATCAGTTGTACGTATAGAATTTATCAGCACATTGCGTAACAGACCTTAAGATTAGCAGTTCCAATTCGGATCTATCGGAATTAGCTTTAAAAGGCAAAACGGTATATAAATTTGTTTTTTTTTTAATTAAATCATATAATTACAGTCAAACTAAATAGGAAAGTAAATAAACTTAAAAATAGTATTTTTTTATTTTTTTTTATTACATTATAGGCAAGTATTTGATCTCGATCTCACCTGATGGTAAGTGATGATGAGATCTATACTTACCTAGGAGCATACTTGCCTAGGTAGGAAGGCGGCAGTAGATAGAGACGCTACATTCACTAGGCACATGCAGCGCAACTGATCTGACCCGCCATCCATGAAGGCAACACCGAACATCATGCCGGAACACGGCTAGGCTGCTTGGCGACATGGCTTTGTTCAGTGGGTGGTGACTAGCCACGGCCGAAGCCTACCACCAGTAGAGTATAACAACAAACTATGTATCGAAAAGACCTTGTCCGCGTGGAATGGTGGCAAGAATGCTGACTGCATTTCCTCGTTGTATTATCAAGCTAATTTTTTGAGCGAAGAAAGAGTCCTTCTGTCACCTGTGGAGGCAATCAACCTAGATGATATTTTGTGTACAAATTCTTTAGCGCTATGGCTCTCTACGGAAAACGGCAGAAATGCGTAACTATTGTTTAATAGGGCGTACTTGCGCTTATTTCAATTGGAATTCATTTAGAACAGTACAATTAACTATTTGTGTTAAGTGCAGGTCAGGGCTCGGCTCCGCCGGTAACGAGATAATCAGGGGTTTACGGTTAGCCATATCCAACGGGATATTGCTCGGCCATCGCGGCGTTACACTTGAGGCCGATGGTACAGGGAGCATAAGAGGAATTGTTGTAAAATTGCAAATTTATTACGGGTGAATTTCTCACGACAAATCTATGGGCTAAAATAATATTAATAAACAAAATGTGTTTACTTAATAAGATCCTAACTACTTACCTCTCTCTCTATCTCTGATTTACGACACGAAAATTACTTTTTCGTTCATCTGGTCGAAACGGATCTCTTCGATCTCTCTCTTTCCTTTTTTGATTGTCTTCAACGTGTGTCGTATCTTACCCGGTACCTACCCGATCATTTTTCTTCTGTTGGTCTCCATGCAGTCTAGCGACCTTTTCGTACCTAAGTTCCTGCAAAATGTAGGGTGCCCATAAAGCTGACGAAGCGTCGATTCCGTAGGGATAGGTGGGGCAGTGCCCCGGGGCCCCCAAGCTGAAGGGGGCCCGTAGGCCTCTATGAGCGATCGTTGAAAAAGTTATATACGAATATCCTAGTTAAATTAAGACTTTTTTCATTTCGAGTTTATTCTTTTTGGCCCCTGAACAATAAACCTCGAACGGCTCAAACTGAAATCACAAAAATGTCTCCCACTTCCAGAACATATATACATAACAGGATTAACAGTTAAAATAGGGCCCCGATTTCATTTACGCCCCGGAGCCCTCAGTAGCTAGCTACGCTGAGTGCCGTTGGTTTGGCAAGTCTTGAGTGTGCCAATATTATTGTCCTCCATTGCAGCCAAGCATTACGTGTCATATAACTGATATAACTAAATCAGGGCTGTGTGATTTGCCACTCGTTCGTTAGCAAGAAATATCCTTTATTGGTTGATATGGCATAATGCCGACCGCTTCCAGAAAATATTCCTGTAACGATCATTGATAAGTTCACACTTTGCGATTTCGTTATAAGCAGAGAAATAGACCGAAGTAGAGTCTTATAAGTAATGCGTGTTTAACTTAATCCCGATTTTTTCTAAGTGTATCTACATGTAATAATAATATTACATAATACCAGCCCTTTTTATGTCCCACTGTTAAGCACGGGCCTCTCTTCAATGCGAGGGGGATTAGACCATAGTCTACAACGCTGGCCCAATGCGGGTTGGCGGACTTCACACGTCTTTCGGGGGGTTCTCTCAGACATGCAGGTTTCCACTTTATTACGAGTATATATGCTCCATACAAAATGTCTAAATACGGTAGACTATAAAGTATAAGTGTATTTTTACTGGTGGTAGGCTTCGGCCGTGGCTAGTCACCACCCACTGAACAAAGCCATGTCGGCCAAGCGGCCTAGCCGTGTTCCGGCATGATGTTCGGTGTTGCCATTCATGGATGGCGGGTCAGATCAGTTGCGCTGAATGTGCCTAGTGAATGTAGCGTCTCTTATCTACTGCCGCCTTCCTACCTAGGCAAGTATGCTCCATCGTAGATCTCACCGTCACTTACCATCAGGTGAGATCGAGATCAAATACTTGCCTATAATGTAATAAAAAAAGATAAAAAAAAATACGGTTAGCTTACGAATTATCTCGCACTCGACGTACTGAGCTCTATGTGACCGACAGGCTCCTATTATCCACACATCACGGACTTCCTCAATGCATATAAGATCTTTGTCCCTTGTTCGTGATCCATCGATCTCTTGGTAGGTACCTACTAGTATAAGTTAGTATCTATGTAGGTAATGGTTGCTACAGAATCTCTTATTTAAAGACATTTTTTTTATGAAAATAACTGAGTTATCGTCAGAAGGTAATAATTACATGCCTCTGATATGCAGTCGTTATAGAACTTATATAAATCTCGACAGATCTACCATCTCGCACCGAAAAGGTCAACATTGTATGGAACTCGAACATTAGAAGAGTATAGACGCAGGTAGAGTTTGTGAGCAGGAAAGGGATGCAATATATTGATGTTACCCCGATGTGAAATACGGTGTAATGTTGCGCGCTCCTTATTAATATTCGAAAATAAAGAATGTTGCCATGCCCTGCGGGGTGGGGAGTATATTTTTATGTTAGTGATGGGTGTAATATACATCGATAGATTAAATAGATATAGATGATTATGATGATGAGTATAGATGATAACAACAATAATTGCTAATAATATTAAGGGTCTTTGATGTCAGTCTCCATAAAAACTTATTTTTTTAACTTTTTACGGTTGGTACAATCCCGCTAAGCCGTCTCTTATGTATTGGTGCCAATGGCTCGAGCACAATATTTTTACATTTGTGTTCCGTGCCGCTCACACTACAGATTTAAGGAATAAGTATGATAGTGATAGCGTATATTATCGATGATGATACGATTATAGTAAAATATACGGACTGTAGACTATAGGTGCGTCAAATTTGTCTCTTTGTCCATTTGTCCAAGGTGTATCTAAATAGGTATCAATGGGATAATATATAAACAAGTTTGTTAATTATTAGGCACCTTATACAATGTTAAAAGTAAATTCCTTTTTTAACTACAAAAACATAGTAACAAAGTAGTAGGTTACATTAAAAACACAAAATAAACGCGGTAAAATCCGTAACATTAGTTTTATTTGAATACATAGACATAACTAAAATATAAACACACAAATAAACTAAATAAAAAACTTCTTCAACTAATAAATGACTGAAGTAAGTTCACCTAAGTACACCAATCACTGCAGTTTCAGTGTCCCTATATAGGCAGCACATAAATCAAGGCTTTATAAATGACGTTATATGAAAATCTATGTTTATATCGATAATGATAACGTGTCACGCCACTAGTGGAAGTAGGCCCGATGGTGAGCGATAGTAGTGGTCGCGCCGCGGGCTGCGTGCGCGCCACCCTTTCATTTTCTAATTATATAACTAGCAACACCGGCCCGTGCGCGACCGCCGCTCGTAACTTCTTCAATTTTGAATTTAGAATTATTATTGCACATTATGATCTCGGCCGCGCCGCTGGATGGACGTGCGTGTCTTTAAGTCGTTTTCATATTTGTGGGATGTGTGTCATAATTTTTAATATGATCGCGTTGTTGTTTTACATTAATTTACATCTAGACAAACATGTCTTTATGCAGTTGGTAATAAAGCATACCTACTACACATCTACTCCATGGCCTTAAGATATTAGTATTGAAGCCGAGGAGATCGACACGCATACATGATCAAACAGACACTGACCACTCCGGCAAAGCCGAAGGGGGACTCCTGGACCTCCTACGCCAGTCTTGAAGAGTGTCCTCATTCACTAATAGGTCTGTCTTCGCACCCGTTCCTGTGTGCCCGACTTCCTTCCTAAAGGTATCAATCCAAGCCAAGGTGTTACCCCAGGGTGGCGTCTTTGAGCTAGCTGCTCCCTTGCCCCTCTGGCTTCAGAACTCTCTGCGTTTACTCTTTGGCTTGAATTTTTTGCGTTTAGTTTAATAAGTTGGTCAGGACAATGCTAAAGGCCGGTAGGTTTGGGAGATTTTCTTCGTATAGCTTACTGATTCGTCTGTTAAAATATATTACACTATTTTTGTTAAACCTTATATATGTTACAAACTATAAATAACTTTCATAACTTGGTCTCCGCGTATATGACCAACTCCTCACTGGATCTAGTAATCGAAGCAATTCCTCAGGGACGAATGTTGGGAAACGTAATTTCGTATCTTCCCGTCTTTTGTTTGATGCCAACTCAAATCAAAGAAATAAGCATCACGACAACAAACTTGTTTCCACGAACTGTGGGACCCACCATATTTATAAAATCTTGCTTTTGAGACGTAAATCATAATAATAAAAGGTAGATTTTATATTAAAAAACAAAGCTTACCTTATGATAGGGAGAATTTTCGCGGATTGACGGTTGCAAATAATCCTCCTTGGATCGGTAATGGCGATCGCGGTTCGCGGTTATGCAAATGATGGCCGGCGGCGGGCGGCGTGCGCGCGCACTTGACACTGACAGCGCGGCACGATGAAGTGGCGGGGAAATGCACTATTTTTAATATTATGTTTTTTTTTATTCAAGGCAATGCAAGGTAATGAAATTAATAGCAAACTTAGTGTAGGTGTGTTCGTCAAGCTATATTATTATTCTCGTATATACGAGAGTAAATAATAAAATTATATAGTCGGACGAATACACCTCACAATCTAATGTCACAGACGAAATAACTTGCCTAGTAATCTTACCAACATTGTCGGAATACTAGTCTGGAAACAAATTACTTTTACCGTTTGACCTTTTCAATGAAAACTCAATCGAATGAGTGATTAATTGCCCCGAACCACTGTAATTAAACGTTTAACTACTAAAACATTATGGACCACATTTTATATCGGATGACAAGATGCCGCCGTGAGCGAAATAATAAATATCGTTGTTAAAAATCGGTCAAAGCTCCAATCAAGTTCGTAACACGATAACGAGTGTATTTCTAAACGTTTTCTAATTAGTTGTGTGGATTAATTTGTTGAAACTGATGTGTGTTTAGCTGATGTAGCCCTTTCCTTGTAGTAACGCTGGAAGAAAAAAAGTTTGATTATAAATAAATTTTTTTTATTATTACTTTATAGGCAAGTATTTGATCTCGATCTCACCTGATGGTAAGTGACGATGAGATCTACGATGGAGCATACTTGCCTAGGTAGGAAGGCGGCAGTAGATCGAGACGCTACATTCACTAGGCACATGCAGCGCGGCTGATCTGACCCGCCATCCATGAATGGCAACACCGAACATCATGCCGGAACACGGCTAGGCCGCTTGGCGACATGGCTTTGTTCAGTGGGTGGTGACTACCCACGGCCGAAGCCTACCACCAGTTTTTTTTTTAATTTAATGGCGTCACGAACTTTCCGTAGGTATATTGCCAATATCAAGTGGGAATAACTTTTATAACAACAAACAGCGTAGGTATTAAAAAGGTCAGAAAGCACAATAAAGCACATATTTTGCACGGAATTAATGTGGAAGAATAAAATGAAATTCAAACTTTGTATTTGTCAAAAACATCCTAACCTCGAAAAACTTGACATTAAAAAGCCCACGAGTGCACCAACCATAGACAATTTCGCGCGCGAAAGATCTCTATCTTGTCTGTGGTTCGGTGCCACGTGACAGCCGGCGGGCGGTCACGTGGCCGTGTTTACGAAACGATGCGCCCTTTATTAGACTACATTTGCGGGCGCAGTCGAGGGTAGTGTGGGGGTGAACTAATAAGCTCAAACGTTAATAAGCTCGGTTGTATATTAAAATGGTGAAGGGCTGATAGCTTTCGGGATCATGTCGGCCAAAAGGGGTAGGCTCTAGGATTTCTTTCTCAAAATAATTTGACCGGAACGCGACCTCAACTGAGAAGAACCGGCGAGAAACTCAGAGGGCTAGTCTTTTTTTAAGAAAATTATTTTATTTACCTCTTTTTTGTCACTATACATACTTACATACAAATAAATAAAATTGGAATGTCTGTTTGTAATATTAAAATAACCGCTTTTACTAAGTGCATTTGGATGTATATGCGGTACATATATCGGTGTATATATATGGGGGTATCAGCTAGTGTGTAATATAAAAAAAAGCTCCAGTGTGTTGCCATGCGAGGCGCACACACGCTACACTTTGACATCATAAATCTTAATTGACGCTAGATATTCGAGCGATCACTCCCAGGCTGATTTATCATCCAAATAATCCAAGATTCTCCAAGATCTCTTGCAAGCGCGTTATCGCCCCGACCCCCGGGGTACAGCGCGCTATAGGTATATAGCAACAGAGCGCACGAGGGACGGATGCCTGGTGGCAGTGTGGAGTTATAGATATAAGCAAGGCATGATTGACAATATGTATTTTTGGGTGAAAACCAAATAATGCGAAGAAACGGCTCCAATATCGCAGCAATAACAAATACAAACATTAAACAATATTCCATGGAGTAGTCTATGGTTTAATCTGGCGCGTCAACACTCGGCCACGTTGAGTGACACTTGACATTCGCCATGATAATCCTGGAGGATTAGCCGTCCAGCGAGGTGTGGGTAGATGTGGCATTATATTGAGCGTAGTCGGTACGCTCTGGGGTACAAGTCTTTTTTTTAATGGGACTAGTCCCGCCACACACTCCCACCACTGCTACAAGTCTGCTAAGGCTATCACAATAATAATCGATTTACAATGGCAACGTAATTAGGACATCACTTAACTTTTTAAAACATTAGCTTCTATCGTATGATGCCAGCAAGCTTGAAAATGTATCTACTTCGTAGTTTGAAAAAACATTTGGCCAATAAAATATAACAAAAACATACGAAGCCACAACACGTATATTTTTTCCTTTTGGCCTTTTTCTATTGAGACTAGGCCCAATACGATTCTGCCAATGTCAACGACGCGTCGTAAGCTAAGACACGCAGGAGGTTGAACGGTAAAGTTCGTATGGCCAGATAGGTACGTATAACACAATTTCTATGCCTATGAGCAGCTGTCAAAAGTGGTATTTAGTGAAGTGACATTCAAAACATTATTATGTGACAGATAGTCCATAGAAATTCCGCCAAATAAGGTGTGGATAGGGTTCATTAGCACTTGTGTGTGAAACGCGCGGGTGAACATTGAATGAAGAAAATGTATTTGTTTTTAAATATTCGATGTAGATTTAAGATTGCGCGGGCCGTATGTTTCCCACGACCATAGAAATTATTGTACACTAACTATACCTCTACAACAACGACTCGCAACATTATACCGCATCCAAAGATCTTCCCATGTCATGTTCACCCGAAAAATGAACAACACCCTCAATAAAGTAAGTGTTGATTTTTGTTCTCAACTCGCGGGGGCCGAGGGCCAGGGCTCACTCAGTATTCCGCCGGTTCCCAGGGCTCCGGTGCCCGCCTCCCTCGGGACCTGAGAGGACAAATTTCCACTAATAGTAAGCTTGTTACTACCCTACGTTTCCCGGAATTCGAATATAATTTAGGGATATTGTAAGGCCTTGTAGCGACCACTTCAACCGCACCACAAGCTACACAGATGGCACTGCAGACGCATCCAGAACAATAGACAATTTTCAATACAATCCTGAATCGCGCTATGAGAGTTTTCGGAGCACGTAACAGATCAGTTGTGCTGCATGTGCCTAGTGAATGTAGCGTCTCGATCTACTGCCGCCTTCCTACCTAGGCAATTATGCTCCATCGTAGATCTCATCGTCACTTACCATCAGGTGAGATCGAGATCAAATACTTGCCTATAATGTAATAAAAAAAAAAACTCGACTTTGCACGCGTGGAGTTTGATTGTATTATATGGCTTATCTCACAAAGAGTGTAAAATATTTTAACCTATAAATCAGTAAGCTGGATATGGATTACGTTGATGTAAAAAAATATTGTGTTTGTTTTTTTTTTTAAATAAAGCGAACCAGTATCGTTTGGCCTATAATACCGGGTTATAAGCTATTACCGTGCAAGTTTCAATGAATCTAATTCCAGTATTTTTCGCGTAATGCGCTAACAAGCAGACACACACCTGTAGATTGTAGATTACGAAGCGGCATAGCTCAGTGGCTATCCATCCAATGCCCACGAAATGTTCCATCCTGGTTCGAACCCCAACCTGGCTGTTACTGGACTAGGCATGGCCCTTATAACACATTTTCTTTGACAAACTAAGAACAGAGATCCTTTCCGAAATTTACCCCGCACGGGAATCGACCCTGCAATATAAATTCAAAGCGTTATCATTTTCATATTTCCAAATTATAACTGACTATGCATGACTAATGATCAGTATATCTGCTCACCCCATATTACCTTCAAGTTAAATGGACCTACAATGGTTATACAAAGTGTTATTCATAAGAAAAGGGCTTTGTAAGTCCATTGCATATATATATGAGACGTTTCTATGAATTTGGGGTTTAAATTGCATTGGCATCACACCGATTTGCATAAACGCGTTCCCAGTGTGTGCGGTGCGATCGCGGTCTCCCGGCCCTCCTGGGATCGATTGGCGGGAGCTGACGTTATACTACTAGACTTTGAACTCTGGTGTTATGGAGTTATAGTTTAATTTTATATGACTGTTTGGCAGTGGATTAGGGTATTGTGCAAGTGAATTGCAAAAGGTTTAGTTTACTGTGTTTTTGTAGAAATGTAAGACCACCAACAAAAGGCACAGTTGGTAGTGACCCTGCATTCTGTAACAAAGGTCCTTCGTTCGAATACCGGGTGGGGCAAACTTTGTGTGATGAGCTTGTATGTTTGTACCCGAGTCATTGTAAATAATGAGTACTACTGAAGTGTCATTTGATAGAAAATTTAAACATTATATTTTATTATTATTCTTTTTTCAAAGCAAGAAAGAACATCGTCTTTCTTTTTTCAAACGGCCTCGCCCACCCAACGGTAGCTATTCGACCAGTGTCAAGTATTAATAGATAAAATGTGACATTAGTCATTGACAATTTACTTTGTTACATTACAAAAACGAGAATATCTATTACATACAGTATTTCACCTCACACGCAAATGTTATGCCATGCAACCGAAAGCCTAACGCACTGGACCTTCTGTATTTACCCTGTGCCACGCAAATATGTCACCCCCACAGCACAGTTATTTCATGCAAATAATTCGCATAATTTAGTGCGTCGCCCTCATTCTGTGTTTTATCTGCTTATCTATGGAATAGCTCAATTAGTACCGAATAAGTACCGCAGTACTTTGGTGCCTCATGGGAGGGAGCGTGGGGTACAGGGGGGGACACTATCTGTCGTATAAAATATGCTAAATGATTTATTGAAATAATATAGCTTGGGGTTTTGATGGTATTTGCGGGTGGTGAATAATATCGGTTTCATTCAACCATCTATGACAGGTTTTTTTATGTGATTTAGGATGTCAGAAAAATATATGTTCGTTTTGAAAACAAGGTACCATTTTCGTTTCAAATTTCTTTTGCGAATCACATATTCAATTCGTGATTATCACTCTTATTTTTAATTATAATACAAAGTTTATTTTTAATGGTTAATTAAAATTTCCAATTACAGTTAGACTAAATAGGAAAATAAAAAAAAAACTTAAAAATAGTATGACAACAAACTATGTATAAATAAAACCGTTTAAAAAGACCTCGTCCGCGTGGAATGGTGACAAGAATACTGGCTGCATTTCCTCGCTGTATTATCAAGCTTACTTTTTGAGCGAGGAAAGAGCCAGCCCTGATGATGGATCATGATGAAATGAATCCCCTCCCTACCAATAAAGCTGTGGATACTTTACTGAAAATTACCGGACATCTTGAGAGAACTTGAAAAGTCAAGTTATACTATTTTATTTCAATTTCCTTCACTCGTGCACGTTTATGAACCCACGACGGTTAATATCCCACCAATATTACACATTATTAATCAAAGTAACACATTTTTTGGAAAATAAAACAAAATTGACAAACTTCACGGTTCAACTTCCCGCCAAAAAGTCAATTCTTTTACTCATAATCTTACCCCCAAATTTATAGACTATTGATAAAGTTATAAAACGTCTATAAATTCAGGGGTTAATATGTGAGTATAAACAGTAATATAGTCGTCAGTCCGAGACATTATTCCAATGTCATCTTTGGCGCTGCTAGTATAGTTTGTCTAAAACTATAAATCATTAAACCATAGATCATCCCGGGCCCACGCATTAAGGATGTGTAATTAAACATCGATCACAAAAAATATTTTATTATAGTCACACATTTATAACCATTAGCGGTATTAAAAAAAATCTAACAAACCACTAATTTCACCGAATCTATAAAACTAAATAAATCAAGAAAAAGCAAACACTGGACCACAGACTATTAATATCTCTATCCTTATACTTAAAGTTCGGAAACGCTGATAATTACAGTCCACGAGCGTGCGGCCTTAACGTTTGAAAATTAAAAGTTTGGATACGTTCAAAACACGAGGTTATCATTATGTTTGCTATATTTTGTTCTTGTTTCGTCGACCTGAGGTTAAGTTGGGTCACGACATATCCCAATTAGGGGTGATTAGGTGTGGTAATATATCGTGTGCGTTCTGAAACTGATGCAGCGTTGTGGAGTGCGGCGCGCTTTGAACGCGCGGGGTGTCGTCTTGGCGCCAATGTATTTTTTTTTTTAATTTTATGTGTTGATTTGCGAACATGGCCTTTTGGGGTGATTATTTTGATGCGAATTTCTGTGAACGCGATTGATGTTTTTTGGATGTTATATCTACAGTTAAAGATATTTTTAGGGATCCGAGGTTACTACACGGATCCCTTATAAAATCACCCAGTCCGTCCGTTCGTCCAGGCTGATAACTTACCGAATTAATTTAATTTTGTATGGAAGTACCATAGATGTAGATTTCAATATAAAATATTTGTTAGGAGTAGCTCGCCATACATGAAAAGAGTTCTTCTTTTTTATTTAGTCCATCCCACTCCTTGAATCGGCATTATTGTGTAATTTCTATATTGTTAGACCTACTTATATTTGTGTAGGTCATAGTGCTGTCTAGTAAAAGTATGCAATAACCGCGGAACCTAACAACAATGTGTTCGACATTTACGAGACCGGAGATTTTTTTAAATGCAATTATACGCCTAAAAGTTATGATGGTATATATGCTACCATTCTGCTGGAAAACGATCACATGTTATGCGCTTAGCAATAAAAAAAAACTAGCTATATCATAATCACTGCAACTAATATGATATTCATACATAATTTGCATAATAATCTATGCAAATTGCATAATCTTAGTGTGTAAAATTGTCGAGGGGAATTACGCGAGGGGGTCATTTGTCAACCGTTTGACCCCGCTCGCTTCGCAATGATCATTGACCCCACGGTAAGGTAGGTATACTGAGCTTACGCTATCGGATGATTGATTGATTCATTGCTGTGTTTGTATTGTAACACCAATACCTCTTAATTATCAGAGAGAATTATATAGACTGTCATAGTATTTTATTCAATACACATTTAAAAAAATGACAACTTTCTAATTTTAAAATGGCCTCACCTCACCCATGGTTAGGTATTTTGCCGATGTCAGATAAGTAATTAATATAATAAAAAGTTTGTACAGATTGTATAAAAAAATAAAAAAGCGTTCAAGTTTGCCGTGACTGCGAGACCTAAGAGTCTTGCGGAATCAGTCTTGTTCTTGCGAAAATGTCAGAGCAAGACCAAGACAGCGAGAAAAAAAATCGGACAATTAATAATAATAATATAGGCTCAACAATAAGGTAATTGAAAGTATAGAAGGCAAGTGCAAGTACATCGACCTACAGAGGTCCGGTTTTGGATGGATGATCGGATTATTACTCCTGACTTCCGTCGTGCTCGTTATAAATAGAGAAATAGAGTACAGATATAGATTAAGATTAACACGTCACAGATGACAACCACATTCGGCCCAAGACGGCCTGATTAGCGCAGTGGTAGTAACTCTGCTTTCTGCGCCGAGGGTCCCGGGTTCGAATCCTGGTAGGGACACAAGCTTTGTGTGATGAGCACGAATGTTTGTACCCGAGTCATGGATGTTTAATATGTATATAAGTATTATATACTGAGGTCGCCCTCAGTCCATTGTACGGTACCCATAACACAAGCGTTAAGCTTAAAGTGGGACCGTATAGTTGGTGTGTTCGTATGGCGATATTTATTTAAATATTTAAAACATTCGGCCGGTGGAAAAAAAATGTTCGTACTACGCCCCCAGGTACGACATGGTAAAGCGTAAGCCAAGTATATCCCATATTTAATAGCTCTCATAATATTCGCCAATCATTGCCTGTGACATGAGCACTCTAATTACGGAATAATATACTGATGTGCTACAAATTAAGGTGAATTGTGTGGGCGTTCATATCTAAGGTCTTAATGTCAAAATAATATGCCATAGATGGGTAATTATTTTTTAAATATTTTATGAAAATGTGTCAGAAATTATGGGCCGACCGACTGTTTGGCGGGAAGTCGAATTGTGAAGTTGTCAATTATGTTTTCTTTTCTGATAAAATATGTTTCATTGAGCGATATTAGGATATTAAGCGATGATGATTAATTCAAAGTTCGATAAAACTATAAATCTTTCAATTACAGTGTGTCAAGTGCGAGCTAACCGTATACATTATAGTCTACCGTATTTAGACATTTTGTATGGAGAATTGAAAAATGCCTCTAGCGGGACGGTATTTAAAACGTTCAAGTCTCCATACAGAATGTCTAAATACGGTAGACGATAAAGTATACGGTTAGCTTACGAATAATCTCGCACTTGACGTACAGGTGCAGCCGGGGACGAATGGTTAGTGTTAAAATTTACCTCAACCTATTAAAATGTTCTTTTATTCATAGTTAAAACATAACTAGTCCAGTTTTCTCAATGTAATATATATTGATACATAGTAACGAAAGCGGTGTCTTCCTACTCGCAAGGAGATAAGAAGCGCATCATAATCACACTGGTTTTTGATTTAATGCGAGCAAGTGCCCGGGTAGACGAACTGCTTCGAAATGATTCTAAATATTGTCTATTTCCAAATTCCATTGAGGTTTTCTGCAATATTGGTAACAAAAGAAATAATGTCGTATTTCATGAATCCGAATCGGAATATCTTTTTATTCATATAAACTATTATTAACGGTACTTATGAATCGTCGGAATTGTTACAAAATGCTAAGCTACAACTTTACCACCCGTTCGGAATGCCGTTCCTATGGAGAAGAACGGGAAAGAAACTCCATAGTTGCTCTTTTTTTAAATATTTTTTTTCATGGTGATAGTGAGTCACCTTTTTTTGCTTTTAGGTTGGTAAGTATAATAATAACAACCAAAATAAGTCCCATGGTTGGGTGGGCCTGCCTTCAATGCGAGGGAGATTAGGCCAAAGTCGACCACGCTGGCCCAGTGCGGATGGGCAGACACATCTTTTGAGCGATTCTCTCAGACATGCAGGTTTTCTCGCGATGTTCTCCTTCACAGCTTAGCAAGTGATAATCATAGTTGAAAATGAGATCCGCACATGAAATCCAGAAATCTCAGAGGTGCGAGCCGCGGTTTGAATCAGCATAACCTACATATCTATACATATAAATAAAATTGGACGGGAATTTGACGGGACTTTCACTGGCAGATAGCTGATGTAACAAGGAGTAACTTAGGCTACTTTTATTTTAGAAAAAAAAATAGGATATCACGAAAAAAAATGAAAACCAATGTTGCAGCGCAGCGCCTGATTAAGTTTGATAGCAACAACCTGCAATGCGTCCCGCGGGCTCAGAATGGGCGAGCAGGCTGTTGTCAACGGTTGTCTTTGTTAAATACCACGCGGACGAAGTCGCGGGCAACAGCTAGTTCGGAATAAATGTAATGTTACGTAGGTATATTGATTTGTTATATTTACGCGAATACTACACATTGAGCACTATGACACTAGGACGTCAACCACCTCAGTCCTCCCGTGACCATGGTTGCTGTAAAGCAGCCGAAACGTCGGGAAGATGAAAACATAAAATAAACGCGATAAAATCCGATTTTTTTATTGTATGTATATATATATTAATACCAGCCCTTTTAATGTCCCGCTGTTGGGCACGGGCCTCCCCTCAATGCGACGGGGGGATTGTTACGCACCTTCAAAGTAAATTTTAACAATTTCAACTTGAAGCAAATATGTGGTGCAGTCAACTTATGTGTATGTAAACATTATTATTTACTGAAAAACCCTTTGTCCTTTGTGCGGTCTTTGCAGACCCTTGCATAGCTAACAGTTTTCTACGTATTAACAATAGTTTAATTGTGTCGTCTCAAATAGTTTTAAAGTAAACACACACACACTCCACATCTGTTTTGAGAATAAAACAAAAATAACTTTTCTGTTCAACTTTCCGCCAAAAAGTATAATGTGTTCTGGTTTTTTAAATATAAAATTGTTGACAATAAATACTTTTTCAATTTTAAAAACAGAACATAGACTCGCTTAGACAAACTCGACACTGGCGAAATTGACACTATTTTATAGCAGAAGATTGCCAACCTAAAAAAAAGATAAAAAATAAATTTTCTACGTATCTAACGATAGCAATTCTCCGCGGAGATCCGTGTACCCCAGCGTTTACAACATCAACTATGCTAATTGTCGGCCGGCATGTCCGTACATAACGGCTCGATCGATCGTGTGGGCATAATTGTGCGTTCGGTTATACTTATTATTAGCGATTAGCGATCCATCCGCCGCGCGTGCGCCCGCGCCGCCCAAACACGATGTGACGTAACATCGTAATGGTTGAAAAAGAGGGACTTAGTCTATACATATAAATAAAATTGGAGTGTCTGTTTGTAATATTAAAATAACCGCTTTTATCTAAGTGCATTTGGATGTATACACGTTACCTATACCGAAACAAAATTTTTTACAATTTTTGTCTGTCTGTCTGTCTGTTTGTCTGTTTGTTCCGGCTAATCTCTGAAATGGCTGGACCGATTTTGACGGGACTTTCACTGGCAGATAGCTGATGTAACAAGGAGTAACTTAGGCTACTTTTATTTTAGAAAAAAAATAGGATCTCACAAAAAAAAATTAAAACCAATGTTGCAGCGCAGCGCCTGATTAAGTTTGATAGCAACAACCTGCAATGCGTCCCGCGGGCTCAGAATGGGCGAGCAGGCTGTTGTCAACGGTTGTCTTTGTTAAATACCACGCGGACGAAGTCGCGGGCAACAGCTAGTAGATAAATAAACATCGCCAGACGAACACACCGACTATACGGTCCCACACTAAGAAACGCTTGTATTATGGGTACCGTACAATGGACTGAATGGATGGCGGATTTTTAATAATTATGCGAAGATTTAATTTCGACAGTCGATTGTCAAATGCTCCTAACTATGTGACAATTGGGATTTATTGCGAACCATTAAAAAACAATTCATATATCTAAACTGTGACTTCACAAAACAAATGTTCTATAAAAGCGCACGATCACAGTTAAGTATACCTTTCCTGAATCATTCCGTATATTTAGTTCATGATAGCTAAGCTATTTGTAATATTAATTATGCGTCTACGTCACCCCGTCTCGTGCTGCCCACGCGCAAGTTTTTTTTCGATAGATGTGTCGATTAGATAAAGGTTATGATGTATATCGGTGTTATTGCCGCTCCGGGCAGTACGCTGCTTTCTCTTCAGCGAGATGCTTGTCTTTATTATAAGGATGTTATAGGTATTAGGTGCGTACCGACTGATCGCTGATCGCGCAGCCGCGTGCTGGGGGGGGGGGGGGGGGGCATGTCAATATTAGTTTCGACTCAGACTAAATATTAGGTTTTACCGAGTGAACTAAATGTCTCGTTCAGTCAAACGCGAGATTATTCTTAAGCTAACTGTATCGTTATTTTTTTAAGTATTTTGATACATTGTATGGCAAATTTAACAGCGCCTCTAGCGGACGGTATTTAAAACATTCAATTCACAATACTGTGTGTCAAAATACGTAGACTATGAAGTATACGGTTGCCTCACTAATAATCTTGCACTTGACGTCCAGCACGTCAAGTGCGAGTTAAGTGTATACTTTATAGTCTACCGTATTTTGACATTTTGTATGGAGAATTGAACAGCGCCTCTAGCGGACGGTATTTAAAACTTTCAATTCTCTAAACAAAACGTCTAAATACGGTAGACTATAAAGTATACGGTTGGTTTACGAATAATCTCGTACTTGACGTCCAGAAGAGACTTTGGGATCGTACACTTGGTGTGTTCGTCTGGCGATACTATTATTAAGATTGCAAAACTTAGTCTGATTTTGTGGAACACAACCCATTTCGAAGACTTTAATCACCGTACCCCAGGACAATGGCATGGGCGGGCACCATGCACATATAATTGGGTTACAGCCACCGCACCGCGGGTAGCGATTGCCCAAATTATCGCCGATGTGGCTGCACCCTAATGACTGAGACGTGACGATCGGAGAATAGAGTACCCTTTGGTGGTATATTACTGGTTGAAAGTTTTTTTCAATAAGTAAACATATATAAGAAGATTAGAAGGAAAGCGCGGGCGATGAAGACCAACAATAAGTACTTAACTTGGATAAAATAATAGGTGTCTGTCTTTTCGTATATGTAGATTTAAAAGCAGTGATAGCCAAATGGGTAGAACGCTTGCCTCGGTAACGAGATGATCGCAGGTTCATACCTCTCGGCTCGCACCTCTGGGATTTCTGGATTTCATGTGCGGATCTCATTTTCAACCACAATTATCACTTGCTAAACGGTGAAGGAAAACATCGTGAGGAAACCTGCATGTCTGAGAGAACCCCTCGAAAGATGTGTGAAGTCCGCCAAACCGCACTGGGCCAGCGTGGTGGACTATGGCCTAATCCTCCTCGCATTGAGGGGAGGCCTGTGCTCAGGAGTGGGACATTAAAAAGGGCTGGAAATATTATATAAGAAGATTAGAAGGAAAGCGCGGACGATGAAGACTAACAATAAGTACTTGATTTGGATAAAATAATAGGTGTTTATGCTTTCGGTACCCTAGGTTTTAATCGCGGTAAGGGCAAACTTTGTGTGATGAGCACGAAGTTGTACCAGAGTTAGTGTGTCATTTTAAACAGGCTTATTTAGAAAGAGTATACTGACCTTTGAACCTGAGCTCATTTAGTGCATTTATAATCATTAAGTGGAGTCAGAATATCTATATGTTGATATAAAAAAACCATTTCAATAACCTGGCAATTGTGATTTTTTGCGAACAATTTTTTTTACCTGTCATTTTGACTTGTCTAAGTTCAAATGATAATAATAAATGCTCAGGTTTAAATGTTGGTATTAAATCTGTCTAAATCACCTTTTATACTGGGATCGCTCGCTCCCAGTTCATGGTACAGTACCCGTAATACAAGCGCTGTGCTGCTTAGTTTGGAACGGTACAGTTTGCGTGTTCGTCCATCGAAATTGTAGTCTATAACCAATACAAATTCATAGACTTTTATCCCGAAATTTTGATTAGTTATTCTTACCGATATCTGAATAACATAGTTAGGGTGACCATCAAAGGGTCCAAAAAGAACTGTTCATTAACTGAGTCCCCTATAAACCCGATCGTGGCAGCGCCCTAGCAGGGCTGGCAGCCTGGCACTAAATAACCGCGCGATTAGCCGCGCAACGCGGCACCCCTACACGAATTTACTTTTTATGAATAAGGATGTCACACGCTATCGATACTAATAATGTATAAGTTGAAATGATTTGGTATATCAACATTTTAACAAAATATAATATAGGAAAAAACATAGACACTTAAGTTGTTGGGACCATTAGTATCGATAGAGTTAAATTCCATAGAGTTAGTTTTTCACTTTTGTAGTGATGTTATTTTGTTCAGCTACCTGCACTTCAAGTGTGAGATTATTCGTAAACTTTTTTTTCTATCAAACTTCATATAGTAGGTACTGCGCAAAGCAAATCTTGTGCGCAGTACTCTATGACGTTTGATAAAGTTATAACAGGTCTATAAATGTGAGGGGTAGACCATAAAGTATATCTATGGTAAGCTTACGAATAATCTCGCACTTGACATACCGACGTGGATTAGTTAAAGTGAATACTTAGATACGTATATATTTTATTACATCGACATTGCGCAACCATATCCCCTCACTAGTTACAAAGAATTATTCACTAATTTTATTTGGATATCGTTTAATGCCTCTTTTGATGTTCAAAGGACCGTGTATTTGCTTTCAAATGAATTACAGATTCATTTTTATCATAATTAACAAAATAAAATCAATTGCACCGCCATTTGTGACGATTTGAGTTGGAATAAATGCCTCTAATGGCTCAACTTGGCACCCAAACTGGGCCCCAAGTCTGCTAACACAATCGATTCATAATCGAACAGCAACCGCATATTAACTGTCACTTTTGACAGATATTGTATGGGATATCTGTCAAAAGTGATAGTTACTATGCGGTTGCTGTTCGATTATGAATCGATTGTGTTAGCAGACTTTGGGCCCTGTAGGGCCGATTTGTAGGATGGCCAACTGACATATCAATTTGTGGGGACCCTACAGATGCCAGGTTATTCTGTTTGTCTTCGCAGAGGCTTTAGCCTAATCATTAGGCTGCAGCACATTGCCAACTGAAAATAAAGAAATAGTATACATTAGGCCCTAATGAATACTATTTCTTTATTTTCAGTTGGCAACGGGCTGCAAACAGAACCATTTTACCAGTGTCGAGTGTTACTTGATATATGGTTACAACATTATTAGTAGCCCTGATGTTAATACTGATTAGATCGCGATGATGATGATGAAATGTATCACCCACCCTATCAGTAAAGCTGTGGATACTTTACTGATTTACCGGACATCTTGAGGCGATTTACACGAGGACACTTTTTGCTTGCGTACTTTCATCGTGTAAACTAAGCATTAGCATCTACTAAACATATATCATCGATAAGACTATAACAATATGCAGGATATCTACTTAATAACATAATATTAGGTAGGTACCTATTACTTTTGGCACAGAAGTCTGATCGAATTTACTTCAAAATTGTTCATTTGTTATCCCAAAATCCCAGTAGACCTTAAAGTTATTCAATTGAATAGATAATCTAAACAATTCCGCGAATAATAACAAAGAATCAATCCTTTCGTCTGTTTAGGAAGGTACCTTGCTTAAAAAGCTTTAAAAAAATATTTGAACGGCACGTAGATCTATGCACACATTGAGTTTTCGAAAATTTAGGGAAGGTACCCATACGAATACAATAACGATGTTATTTTATTTTTTAATTGCTTCATCCATTGCAACAAAATATTTTAAGCGGCCAGTCATGAACACCCACAACACAAACTAAAATTATAATTATGCAAAATACCTGAAATATCGGAACGCATCCAAAGCGCATGAGCGGAATGCCTTTAACAACCGACACGTCAAAAGAAAGAAAAGAGTATTTGGAGCGAAAAAGTCGTGATAGTTATTCAAAAAAGGAACGTCGGGCAATTACTGGCACGCGAGCGGGCACTGGGCAGTCGCGTCGCGCGCGCGCTCGAGACGCGACCGAGTTCATACTGGAGTAATATTTATTAAAAAAAAAATATCCATGACGGGCTAACATTTTATGCCAAGTCGAGTTATTAAAAGGGATGAAGAAGAGAAAGAAGCCGAAGTGACTTCGCGTTTACAGACAAACTCTTGTGACACAAAAATCACAGTTTGATCCTACCTACCAAAAGGAGATACGACCATACAAAAAAAACATAACCTTTCTTTATGGCTTAGTCGTTGTCGGGTCAAAAGTAGTAGACAGATGTCAGCAGCTTACTGTTTGTATAGCCCTGTCCCGCTCTGTTGGCCGGTTGAGTCAAGCTGTGTAAGAGCGTTTGCTACCAAGTATTTTCATTGTGAGCACTGGCTTAGGTCGCCGGTCGTCGTGACCGCCGCGAGCCGTTGACGGATCGCCCCCGCCCGCCCCGCGCGCCCCGCCACGCCCCGCGTGCACTCTACTACCTCCTCAGATACTTGGCAGCCTGGTACTTGCTTGTTGATATGCTTCTAGCATTTACTATCTTAGTACCTACTAGGAGTCAAGCCATTAAATTAAATAAAAATATGAATTGAATTAAACTAATTTTTCGGATTATATCGCGTTTAATTTATGTTTTTACGTTCCCGACGTTTGGGCTGCTTTACAGCAACCATAGTCATGGGAGGACTAAGGTGGTTGACGTCCTAGTGTCATAGTTTGAACCGGGATACCCTCATATTTAGTTAGTTTGAGTGCGAAAAAATAGTTTTATTTTAACGTGTAGTATTCGCGTTAATATAAAAAATCAATATAAAACTGTGAACTTAATTGTCTACATGGTATCATTATAAGTAGGTACGTTAGCGATATGCATTTTAACTATATAGCTTTGACGAGGTATTTTTGAGGACTTGGCTTACCATTTACTCTCATCCTGTACTGTGCTAATCAATCTCTGTGATACCTACGACAGTCCTCACCTACAATATTTAGGTTTTTAGCGGGAAAGGGAAGATCTTCCAGCCAGGCAGGTGGTATGGCTGGCGGGGCGGCCGCTATGCCCCGACGGTTATTGTCGGGATCTTATATATATGTTACTTGCTCCGAAAACACTTATAGCGTGATTCAGGATTGTGATGAGAATTGTCTATTGTTGTTCTGAATGCGTCTGCAGGTCTGTCTGTGTCGCTTGTGGCGAGGTTATAGAGGTCGCTACACGTTCATATAAAAACCTTTAAAATGAAAACAACTGTATAATCTAGATATACCTACTAAAAATTAAAAATATTGTTTAAATACATCGCTTGATATACTCCTACATTATGAATCCCAAAACGTGATCAATAATATTTTATTAATTTTCGTGATCGATACCTAGCTATCTCAAGCTTGTAACATATACAATATTAATACATATGCCTCAATATACAATAAACTAAGTACATAAGCGTACCGTTGCACCCGTAGTTCATTGTTAGCATGTTATTATAGGGGCCAGATTGTCTTATTCCAATATGCGTGCACTCTAAACCAAATATCCCGAGGCGGTGGTGGCCCCCTTCCGAAAGTACCCGAGCGACAGCGACGCACGACCGATCGCGAATATGCTCCAATTAAAATTCTTTACTAATGTTGCGAACTAACTTTCTCATGGATCTTTGCCTACGTCGAATGTTCACGTAAAAGCTATTGAACTTGGCGGGCGCACTACCGCGCCACCTGAAAAGGCTTTGTAGTTGGGTTAACCATTATTGATAAAAAGCTGGAGTTTATGAAAAAAAATACTTCTCGGCTGGACCTCTGTATACGTGCACCCATCCCGTTAGTCCGACTAACCAAATCAAACCAAAAATATTTTTCTTAAATCATACCGAACCTGAATATTGAAGTTATACTATTACATTTAAATTTCCTTCACTCGTGCACGTTTATGAACACATTATGGTTAATATCCCATTAATATTATAACACATTATTTATCAAAGTAACAATTTTTTTGCAAAATAAAATAAAATTGACAACTTCACGGTTCAACTTCCCACCAAGAAGTCCAGATTGAACTTAATAAATAGCTATTATATTCGCAATAACTTATCAATCTATTATTGATTATAATTACGTAGTTATAAAAATAATTTATAAATTTATATGCACTGATTTAGAGCAGCCAGTCCAGCTGCTCAAAATCCCTTATTTAAAAACAAGAAAAAATCTAAAATTCGAATTTGGAATCCCCTCGAACACGCTGCGTTCCGTTTCGCCTAAGGATATTTACATTCGGCGAACACACCGATATGCAATACCGTGATACAGGGATTATTCCGATCTCTCATTACCTAATGGAATTGTGAATGGGGAGGATTAAGTTTTAAGTTCACTTTCATGATATCATAGGTATAACAAAATGATCAGTCTAACGCATTAAAAAAACTGAGAAGAGCGAGATTCGAGACTTATTTCGAACCATCTTCAACTTGTGGATCACCCGGCCATAGATAGATACTTAACAATTTGACACTAGATACTAGCCATAGCTAGGTTGGCGTCATTAAAGGTTGGACTTGGTAAAATTTTGACAGAACCTCTCAACAGCGATGACACCAATACCAAAACAGGGTTAGTGGTCCTTGGTAGCTCATATGCCGGACACACAGTCTTTTTTTTTAATTTGACAGCTGAACATCTAAATAATCCTACCGATTTACGACCAACACTCCAGTGGTGCCAACATACGGTTACGGGCAACAAGCTTGTTAACCGCGCGGCGCTGCGGGACGTCGCCGCCGCCCGCCGCGCGGCGACGCGGCTACCGCACGTTCTTATTTTGAATTCAATCGAAATAAAAATTTAAAATGGGAATAATTGCTTCTGGCTGGCTGTTAGGTTAGTTGTTTTTAACGTAAAAAAACATGGCTAAGCTTGACGTTTTAGTTCAAGTAAAAAATAATATAAAAAAAATCACTACGTTCTGTATACCAATAAATAACTGTACCTATAAATATTATCCCAATTTTATATTCAACCAGACCAACCACGTTCGTACACCAACCCTTCTAACTTTTAAAAGTAAACAGCGCAAAGAGTTGATCAGTACAGTAACACATGCTCAAAAGTGGGCGCAGTGATTAGAATCCGCGTGTACGCATAGAACAATAGCAACTTGACAGGTCGGCTCGTTGTTCGATCAATTTGAAACGTCTTGAATAAATAATTGGGGAATGTGGTGATGAGAGATGAAGCCAAGATATTGTTTCATAGGAATATTATTCCCGGCGTCCATATTGGTTTGGTCATGACAAGCACGGCCTGCTGACTTGGTGTTTTCACATGGAGAGTAATTCATTGATCAGCTAGGTGTAAGCCACATTAAGGCCTCAGCCTCGAATTTAGCGGGCAGCGGGGCGGCGGCGGCGCGGGAGCGGAGCTCGTTGCCCGCCCCGCGCCGCTGCCGCGCCGCTGTTTTCGAGAACTAGTCCATTTGATTATACGCATAAGATCCTGCCGCTCCCGCGCCGCCGCCGCCGCCGCCGCCCCGCTGCCCGCTAAATTCGAGGCTGAGGCCTAAAGGGCGCTGGCTGCATCACTGGTTGACCCATACAGCCTATGTCAGCAACGTATTCAGAATCATTCACTATAAACTGGTTTGCTCTTTTTCCTGTGCACAGAATGATACCAGTCAAAAATACCATTTTCATACCTTCATGTCACATTCATTATTTTATTTATAATGTGTTATTGCTATTAATTAGTTGACATTGGAAAAATACCCACAAGTTGTGGGTGAGGCCATATTCAAATTCGTTTTATTTCATCGCATTTCATTTCGTAAAGAAAGAAGATGATATATACCAGAAATTACATAGCAAATCCAGGCCAACGAGGATTTTAAAATGCCATTTTATAAATAGAAAAAGTTTTTTTTTATTCTAGATCATAGTGTATGTATACCATCCAGTGAATTCCAGTATACTGAACGTGTATAATCACCGCGATCCACCCCGCAATGGGGTGTTGTCACCCCTCGCGATCGCATCGGTAATGACGCGCCGCGGTTTCAACATGCAGGAATTTGATCATACCTGATGATGACAGGTTATAAACTCTTCAGAGGTTACTTGTTTTAAATATTAAACAGCCTCAGCTCGCCAATAAATGCATACTTATTACTTAGTCATTAGTTTATATGTGAGTACGTGACTTATTTTATAATTGTAAAAGAAAATAAACACATCAAAATTATTATAAAAAGCTTCCCTGTTTAATACAGGTTGCTCCTAAGATTGGTGCAGATTTATGAAACTGCTAATGATCCTACGAGTGTGAATCCATTGTACGCATATTATGTTATGTTATGAATATCTTATTCGGTGCTTGAGTCGCCGCCGGCGGCTTGGCCATCTGTCACTGTTTTAAGAATGGGCGCTAGAACTGTTTGCGATGTTCATTGTGTCGATAACTTCTGCCGAGGTTTTTAATGTTTTCGAATTTTATCGCGCTTATTTTATGTATTTACGTTCCCGACGTTTCGTCCTCAATGGTCCTCTCGTGACCATGGTTGCTATAAAGCAACGGCAACGTCGGAACGTAAAACCATAAAATAAACGCGATAAAAGTCGAAAAAATTGTTTTATTACAATGTGTATTGTTGTCTTTTTACTTTTTTTTATTGATAATAGACAATCAGTACGGAGTTGCATTTAAACTTTATATGCTATGTCATAATAGTATATGACTAAGTATTTTACCTCAATCTTTGCTGTTGGCTTTTTTCATGGCAAAAACTACATGAATAACCTCCAGCAAGTATTTTATTTAGATTTTATACACGCAAATCTATACTAATATTATAAATGTGAAAGTTTGGATGGATGGATGTTTGTTCCTCTTTCACGCCCGAACGGCTGAACGGATCTGGATGAAATTTGGCACAGAGTTAGATTATAGTCTGGAATAGCACATAGGCTACTTTTTATCCCGGTAAAATGTATGGTTCCCGTGGGATAGATGTTTAAAATTTTCATACTTTTTATCGCGGGTAACACCGCCGGGCGCAGCTATTACGGAATAAAGTAAACCTATCATTTAAAATATATTGATACATTAACTATAATTAGCAAAAAAACTCGTGCCCCTGGTTACAGATAAAATTGCAATCAAAAACCGGCAAATTATTCGATTATTTTCATGTTTACCGAAGCGTTTACGTCAATGTAATGAGTAGTTGCGCACTTGTTATCGAGTAGATGGCGGCTTGTGGCATGACACCGTCCGCTTTGAATAATTCATGGGTAGTTTTTTAGCCACTTATAGTTCACTGCGCGGGCGACAGATGGCGGTGTGTACTCGAAATTAATTGTCAAATAGTGTGTGAAAACAGTTTTGCGCGATTCAAGGGAACGAATATTGTATTACTTATTAGTATTTTTTTATTGATGAAGCGTAGAATTGGCGGTAAAGTTTGTTTTGTCTATGATATTTGATAAGTACAGAGTTATAATTATTAGACAGTATTGTGTTGTTAGAATAGGTTTATGAACATTTTCATTGTGTCTGACTGCCATATTATGCCACCTTATTCATAGAGCAAGTCTCTCCAAGCTTGCGATACGTCCGCCTAATATAGTATTAGGTATATCCGTGTAATATTGATTTTGAATAAAGAGTTATATGTCTATCATAATAGAGGCCAATATCATACAATGCTTTTTTAGACAGTTATTAGCAAAATACAAAACCCTGTTTGACTGATCTTCATAGTTACAAAAACGGAAAATTTACCAATCCCAATTTCTAATGTTTACGTGTAAATTCAACATTATTTAAAAAATCCATGATTATTTTCTAGCATCACACTGGTTTAAAATACAATTCAAATATCGAAGCAATGCTTTCCACATTTATAAATTCGAAAATCGAACACCCGCCATTTTAAATAATTTATCGCAAAATACAGTTAGGTTATAAAAGACAATCCATTTACATCGGATGGCAGATACTTTTATCACGCAGCTCGAACCTACAGCTTCATTCTACATAAAATATACTTTTCGAACACCTGTATATTTCGTTGTAACACGCAGTTAAATTAATATGTACATTACAGGCATAATGGCTTGAATTCAATTATTTGCTGAACCCATGGTGAAGGTAGGGCTAGCGATCGTGTTAAACAACATTATTATATATCCCGATTCCATTTCTCAGGCGTTCGATCGAACTGATGAAGACCTAATTGTCGATCATTATTTTATTCAAATGTACAAGTACGCCAGTCTGTACTGGGTCAGCGCGATGGACTATAGCCTGAATCCCTTCGCGGCAGGAAGGATTAAATAAACTTGACATAAGTTCTAAAAATACTCTATGCCACTAAGTTCCGAGGATATTACAGGCATTATATGTCCCAAAGAAGTACGTTTTATAGCTATTGCTATTTAAAAAAATCAGTGGCGTCTTGCGGACTTGCCTAGTTATTTTTTAAAATAAAATCACTTGTTAATTCATCTGCTGCATAGTATTCTCACATTTTTTTCAACAAAAACAATTTCAAGTGATCTAGTGCATAGTTTGGTCGTTATTTTGGCGGCTTAAGTTTATCTGGAGTATAGTTGACTAGCTATTTATGAAATAACTATGGTTTATAAGTTCATTCAGTGATTTCATGATAGCCCTACTGCCGCCCAGCGTGTGTCGGTAGCGTGTAAGATGCAATACACATGTACGCCAAATGTAGATACACAGTCTGTTGGAATCCGATTAAAAAAATCAACTATTCAGCGCAAATTGTTATTGCTTCATGTAACATGCAAATTATTGTATAAATCTCAAACGTTCACTTCATTTTCCTGATTATGAGAATCGCAATAAGTGCCGAATACTCAAACGCATTTGTTACTTGAAAAAAAATAATGGCTGCTTGAAAAAAAAATGAAGATACATCAACGACTCAAATATATATGTAGAACTTAAATATGTGATTAGATAGTATTTTGTACTTCAGTTTGATGGATGTATAAACTTGAAGGTATCTCTAAGTGTACCTATAAGTACTTAGATCTTAACATTATTCAACATTTCCATCAATAATACAATCAAATTACATGGTACAACGTGTTTTTATGAATAAAAGTGCCTTTTTTATACTTAACATTGCAAATGAATGAAATCTATCTACAAATGTGATTAGCTCAGTTGGTAGTGACCCTGCCTTCTGCGCCGTGGGCCCCGGATTCGAAACCTGGTAGGCTTTGTGTGATGATCATGAATGTTTGTGCCCGATTCGAGGATGTTTAGTATCTATATAAGTATTATATACTGGGTTCGCCCCCAGTCCATTGTACAGTACCCACAGTACAAGCGTTGCTTAGTGTGGGACCGTATTGTTGGTGTGTTCGCCTGGCGATAGTATTATTATTATATACAACTTACATGACCAAATACTCTATGATTACATCCATATTTAAGTTACATAAGTATTGTTTTAATTACTTACTTTTAATGCTCGCTTTAAAAGCGTTAGGGGCTTCAGCAGACAAGGTCTATAATCTCACAAAGTGATGTCACGAGCAGACGGGCCGGGCCCTTTTGATCCCGGACAGGGATAGCAATACCTATTTAACTGTTTGTAATTTAATTTTATTATTATAATTCCTATGTTTATTTTTTTTGGAATTTAAGCGTAATTAAGTCCTTTTCCTATACCGTATAGCATGTTGGAAGTTGACGTTGTAAGAATTATTATTACTTGCTAATCGGTGAAGGCAAACATCGTGAGGATGCAAGTCGATTTGTAGTCAAACATTCATATGTGTATGTTACATATCAGTGCATTAAATTTGACCAACATTATCATTTATGAAATGGAGTCTCCTTCTTTTTTTATTTCGTTGGCAATCGGCTACAAAATAGAACCACTTTTGCCAGTGTCGAGTAAGATTTTTCGGTCGGTGTTTTAAGTAAGTATAGTATTTCGGGGAGCAGTGGGAACAAACTAGATTCTGCCCACAGATTCACTTGAAAAAAAAACATAAATTAATGTTATCTACGACCATAGAGTAGAGAGCAAAACAATCGAACTCCGTAATGTTGGCAGCGCAGCGTGTGTTCGCGCGCAGCGTGGCGCGAAAATTATAACGTCTGCGGCGCGCGCCCGACGCGGGCACACGCACAAATCAATTTGTGCCGTTATCGATAGTGTTGCCATACGTCCTGGCAGGTATGGGACAAACAATCCTCCGTGGTAGGCCTTGAAGAGTTCCTGCCTAGAAGAGCAATCTACAGATTCTTAGTACTCTCAAACAATTAGTAAGGAGTACCATCCAAATGTCTAAATACGGTAGACTATAAAGTATACGGTTAGCTTACGATCAATCTCGCACTTGACGTACTATACTCGCGCATATACTTGTGTACTATAATATGCGCAGTTGGCTAGTCTCCGTTGAGATTGACCCAAAATCTGACGGGAGGACTATTATATTTTATCCACAAAATGATGGTAACACTATCGCTGGCAATGTTAAAGCACGCGCGTGCAACACACAACACTCATTTACACGCTGCGCTATCAGTTTAATAAGATTAACAAATATGTTAATGTATTCAACATGAGTCTGTATTAACTTGACGTTTTAATTGAATGCTTGAAGACCAGAAACTTCTGCAGGCAAAGAGTCCATCCATCAGCTAAAAGACGTCCACTGCTCGACATAGGCCTTCCCAATGAATCGCGTCTTCGGTTTTCTGCGATGCATCTCATCATCAGTCTACCTTGTGGGGGGCCGTTCTACACTACGTCTTCCGGCTTGTGGTCGCAATCGTAGATCCTTTCTGCACCAACGGCCATCGGTTTTCGAGCTATGTGCCGCCTAATACCACATCAGCTGTGAAATTATTTGAACTATGCCGGTTATTTTAGTTCATGTGCGGATCTCCTTTTTGTTTATTATATCGCGTAGCGAAACCCCGAGCATAGTACTCTCCACCGCGGGCTAAGCGACCTTGACCTTGAGTTTCCTTATAAGGCACATAGTAAGCGACCACGTCGCAGTGCCATATGTTATACCAAGCAAAGGCTATTTAAGACAGATGTTTGTCTCACAAATGGTCGGTTTAATTTGCTGTATCATGATCAGGGACCAAGTGGGAAGTATGATGACGCTAATGGCACACAAATAAATTATCCCTACGCAGAGACCAAGCTCCATAAAAACGACCTTTCCAAAGTTGGACCCATATTACCTACAAGCGTTGTTTAGTTTGAGACCGTACAGGGCCCCAAGTCTGCTACGCAATCGATTCATAATCGAACAGCAATCGCGTGTTATCTGACTCTCGGCCCAGTTGGTGTTTTCATTGTCGTTCCTAATCATACTGTGGCGTTCGCGTTTCTGAACGCACGGTTGGAGCGTTATGTTGGTAGACGGGGACGCTGGCAGAGCGTTTTGGCGGTCCCCAGAAGTCAGTTAATAAATGAATGTTATATTTTTCCTAGATTATATTTTATTGTTTTGTGTATTACTTTTATGTGTGATTACCAATTAAACCGGTTGTGATTGACAATGTAAATTGGGGTTTTATTTCCCCTAAAATACCATTGACTTATTGCCTTATCATTGTTACCCAGTCGCCATGATTGAGAAAGTTTACCAACTAATATTATTTACGTGTATTTATTCTTGAGATGGTTTCTCGATGAACCCAGGCACGTTGATACTGAGAAGCTTCAATTAAAAGTACTTTTTTTAAAGACTCAGTGTTTTCTGTGAGCAATGACCGGCGAAGTACCAAGGTGACATGGCGCGCAAGAGATCGTGTCGTGAACAATGGGTAGCGCGGGCGTACCACACTAATGACGACTGAATTATTAAACGCAAACTCCATGTTGGGATCATAGGTTCCGTGTATGTGGAGCATAAAGCAAGTACCTAGGTGCCTATTCGACCAATAGACGAATAAGGCTTTTTAAGCAATACCTAACAAGCCTGGTCTGATCAAAATCGAAAAGCAACCGGATAGTAACTGTCACTTTTGACAGATATTGTATGGGATATCTGTCGGAAGTGACAGTTACTATGCGGTTGCTGTTCGATTATGAATGGATTGTGTTAGCAGACTTGGGGCGCAGTAATATGGCGATGGAAGATTAATTGGAAAAAAACTTGTTTTACAGATTTTGTTTTTACGTTCCCGGCATTTCGTTTTAATGTGTAGTATTCGCTTAAATATAAGAAATCAAGATGGAAGATTAGGCTTACTCAGCCTAAACTAATGTTAAAGGTACATGCGTGTTTATTGTACAGTATCCCGTCATAAAGCATATTTATTTTATTTTATTGGGAACAAATATCACTGCAGTGGACTTCTGCCTACCTCTTCGGGAATTACACACTTTTTTTTTATTTATTACGATATAGGCAAGTATTTGATCTCGATCTCATCTGATGGTAAGTGATGATGAGATCTACGATGTAGCATAACTTGCCTAGAAGGTACGTGATGGTGTTGGAGTTCTTAGATAGAATAAAAAATTGTCGATGGGCTCTCAAGCATTATAAAAAAAAATAAACCACTTTACCTACCACAAAGGAAAACGTTGCAGTAGAATGAATCGGTTTTTTTTTCATTTTATAGATACGACGACAATACATTTTAAAGTTGGCAGAATAAACACCCGCGCTTTTTGCAGAAAAAAAAATCGATAACACAGCCGTCATTCAGCCAGTATTGATGGATCGAATCGCCAATCGAGTGTGGATAGTGCATAATCGATGATAAGGGTTAAAATACCTGCAGAATAAAAAAAAATACCTACCCACACTTCGGTATTTTTGTAAGTAGACTACGGAACTTTAGATTGAATTTATTGTCTATTTATCTTGAAAGAATTCGTTGTTAGAATAAGAATAGCAAAAATAACAGGGTAAGTATGACTTGGGACGAATACTCGACACTACGAAAAATGGCACTATTTTGTAGTCTATTACCAACCTAATAAAAAAAAGAAGTAGGCAGTATGTATTCAACCCACTGACCTCTATGGTATACACGCTGGACTAATCATAAGCCCGGTTATCGTGTGCCTATTTGATTTTCGCCATTTTGGCGCTGATAGCGGCAGTGAGGGGGAATGGAACTAATAATAGAGATGGGACAGTGATATGATACATCGATAAAAATGTTTATGCTTAAACCTACCCATGCAGTAAAATGAAAATAATTATGATCCATTCCTTTAACAATGGCTAATGTCCAAAATAGTCGAGTGGTTAATACTAAGATGAAGCAAATAATGATAATGATTAGCCGAATCGCTCATGGGTAGGGTAGGTAATCTTAGGATAAGCCGAAACCGGACTAAAGGGTGGTGTGTGACTAGCTAGATCCTACTTAAATAAGGATTGTTTTTTAATTAGAAATGAGGTAATGTAATGTTGTTTGGGAAGCAATGGAGTAGGTAAGGTATTAATAGAAAATAAAAATCATCAAAGTAGTACATGAGTTATGTTTAATAAAAGTCATCAGAGAAGTGTTTTGAACAGATGTAATCATATTTTTTCGGACGCCAACTAGGCTTTTCAATGTTTTTGAGCCATAATTCTAGTCTTCTATTGTCAGTCGGAAACCTGTGAATTAGTAAACATTATTTTAAAATAATATGTATTTGATAATACAAATCTGTCTTCGGCGATTTTTACGTTCTTGAACGTTCTATCTATTTAAGATATTGATAGAAAATATCGATAAATTTTATCGACAAGGAACTTTTACAGCACTATTGAATTTTATTGTTAATAAAAAACCGATAATACAAAGACAAATGCGTTGTAATCACGTATAAATAAGATTAGTAACATATTTTTAAGTGCCTATAATATCAATAGAAGTTTTAATTTCTTGAATATTAGCCGTAAATTCACTTACTTGTGGAATGTAACCCCACTTCCCTTCTGGTAAAGAGTTTTGTATAACACGCACTCTTTCATGGTTTACCTATTAACTAACACCACTTATTTATGTATTAACTATATTAATACGACACAACAAACCAGTTTAATCGCGTTAAACCTTCAAAATCACTTTATAAACACGGAGACAATGTAAACAAAACAACGGCCATTTGCATTTTACGTCAGATTTAGTTCCTTTCCCCCACGATGGGGGCGCTTCAAATAGGCATAATAGATAGCTGTCATTTTAAAGGGTATCATTAGTCTAGCGTACTTGTATCATGGACGTCAGTGATTCAACCCCATAAATGTAAATTTTAATTAGATCTAGGAAGTCCTATTTTATAATAACGTAATTTATACATCGGTCGTAGTATGACTACGGATATCGCATAGATTTTATCTAGAATCGTATCAATTTATCTTAGCTATGACAATGTGATTTACTCTTTATAAAGTTTGCACAACTATTTGTGCAAAACACTTGACAATGCTCGTTCCAATTTCAAAAGAATTTAAAAATGGAATTGCATAAAAAGCGGCGTGTAATCGCGACCCCCGTGGCACCGCGCACAGGTTGCGCCGAAATTGTGTTTTCCTCCAAAACGAACGCGCATCGAATCTAGCCGGAGCGGTGAAACGAATCGCGCGGCTAATGCCAATTTTGTAAACTTTTTTTTTGTAAATTTTACTATTTGGTTGTATCTACTTAATTGATGAATGCACGTTTTTTGAGTCTGCTGCGAGATTAAAACGTTATTATGATTTGATTAGTTTAGATGAATAAAACAATGATAGATTAGTGGGTACTGAAATAGTTTGTCGTATTTTATATTTTTAATTAATTATAAAACCAATGCGTCTTACAGCTTACGCCAAAACATCGTAATGTTAAATTTAAAAAGTCATGTGCTAAAATTTAAAAAATAAAAATAAACACAAAAAAATAAGTACAATTACATTACACATTAACAAAACTAGGCATTTAAAATTCTAGTATTTATAGTAGAATTTAAATAAGCATTGATGACAAACACCGCAAACTTATCAACAAATTGTGTTCATAAGTACTATTTACACTAAAGTACTTACCTCATCCTAAAATTATAATATTTCATTTGTTACATTGGTAAATATGTACTTAGTACTACCCTTACTTACTATGTACTATACTACATATTGTAGCAGGTTCCCATAAAATATACAAAGGGAGTTACCAAATCAAACCGAGTTGTTATTGCAAATTATATTTTTTCCAACATCTTTAGGGGCGGTTGTTTGTCGGATTCTTAATAGAAACAAAACATTGGGATGAAAGAATCTGTACTTTCTACCAGCGTACAAAACAAATTAAACTTAGCATCTACACGAATACGGTCTAAAACGAGATTTCTTATTATAATGTTATTCGAAATCTCCCGGTTTGATTGTGACAGGTTTAATCATTTTCCTTTTCTCTTACTTGTTTCTTTTTGTTTTCATTCATTTCGCCTTCTGTTACTGAAGTTATGAGAACATTTTGCCGATCCCAGTAACGCAAATATTATAATGTAATTTTGCTTTATGACTTAAGTAAGTACATATAATTACTTACTTGTTTAATTGTCGGACTTATAAATTAAAAGATTAATAAGAGGCACTCTGCTGAGATCTAAGAGTCCTATATGCAGGTCTTTCTTACTTAGGTATTAACACAAGAATGTTGTTCATAGATATTTACTAATGTAATCTTTCTTATACCATATATATAAGTACGTATCGGTTTAAACTATAAATCATGATGCATAAGTTATACGACAAGTAGCAATACTTTGCCTATAAGAGATAGTAAGACGGTGCAAGAAGACAGACGAGAAAAGATTTGATTTATGTTCGATCTTAGGTTTAATTTCAGCTGAAGACTGATCATCACTGCTATATGCTATTTGTTGAATAGCATATAGCAGTGATAGCCAAGTTGATAGAACGCTTGCTTCGGTAACGAGGATAGCAGGCTCAAACCCAAAACATTTTCAATCATGATTATTACTTGCTAAACGGTGAAGGAAAACATCGCGAGGAAGCCTGCATGTCTGAGAGAATCCCTCGAAAGATGTGTGAAGTCCGCCAACCCGCACCGGGCCAGCGTGGTGGACTATGGCCTAATCCCCTCATGCCTATGCCCAGCAGTGGGACATTAAAAAGGCCAGGTATTATTACTATAATCAATAAAAGCAAGTAACTAAAACTGTCACTGCTGCCACAGAGGTAACTGAGAATGTAGGTGTAGTTTACAAATTTCAACAAAGCTTCCCCTGACAGCAATTCCGTTTTAGAGCCTTAATCCCGACGAGTAGTACGAATAAAAGGCATATTTCGTTCGCCGACGCTCGCAAAATTGTCATCGCAAATAGCTTTTGCCTCGGGCGTTCAAACCCCACAAGTCCAAAACTTTGTAACTCACAAAACTTGTGCCAGTACAATAAACTTTAACAAATGAACATAAAGTTCAGAATGCCTTCCATCCAAATTTCCTGAGCATTGTTACAATGAAAATGCCAGCATTGCACACGTAAATACAATTCCTCGCAGCGTTGCTCTGTATAGATTTAAACACTATGGGTTTAAGGTCCACAATCACTTGAAAGGGAAATCTGAACTTGAAAATCGTCGCCTGCCTGACGCTCGATATCAAATAAACATTACTGTGAACACGGAAGGCCTCAAGCGACCGCTTCAAATCAAACAAAAGCAGACTTTATTGGTGTGCGGTAAAGTGAAAAATTTGATAATAATTTCTCATAGCTAGGATTTTCGCCGGGGGAAGCGAAGAGGACGGCCGTATACGGGTATCGATAAGAACGAAAAAGACAGCAATATAGCTCGGAGCACTGTGATTGGTCAGGAAGGCCGCAGGCTGTGAACAGTAGCCCGCCCTATGTCTACTGTAAACGGCTACGGTGCTCGTGCAAAGATGCGGAACTTGTACTCAATTTTTTGTATAGATTTTTTATTATTATCAAGTTATTAATTTGTATGTCTAACCGAAGTGTGATACACAGTAATGATATATTTTAACTGCTCTGCAAATAATTGACACAAAATTATTATAAAACCTTTTTTTATTCAATAAAATTATCGAACATAATATTTATTCATAAAAACTGAGATGAATTTTAAATTAAACCAAGTAACTGTAATGAATTAGTAAAATTAGAAAGCATTAGCTTATGCGATTATTATAAAATATATTGACTTTGAAACAGATTAATACAGAAATCTAAATAAGCAAATTACTTTCAGCACATTTCATATAATAATCACTCATTTAATGACGTCAATATTATAACTGCTTAGCCTTATAAAGGCACACGAGAACTGACATTCATTTATTGATTAGAAACAGAATCGCAAAGCTCACTTGCCTCTTGTTGCACGAGCACCCTGCCGGCGGCGTCACCGAGGGCGCTCCTTGCGTCGCTCGGGGCGGGGCGCGCACACACACGCACTCTGCACCCTCACCCTGTCTCTATACAAACACATTCATGAGTGAGACACTCACACACACACACAAAAAAAACAAGAAAAATAATATCATCCCTGCCTTTTGCCCTCAGTTCGCTTTACTCACCTTTCCGAGGCTATAGTTATTCAGAACCTATGTATGTAAGTACCAAGTCACACAGAATGTATAGGTTAATTTTATACCCTCCCAGTACGCGTTTGAACGGACTTTATTATTGCAGTTCTTATCTATGAGGTAGGTGTATCTATTCCTATCACAATAACTCTCTGTATCTCACTCTCAATCAAATATCTATCTCGCAAAAATCTCAAAAAATTATTCAAATATGTGCATATTTATCTAATATAGTATTATATGAATAGATCTTTTTAGAGTTTGTCGCTTTCTTATTAAATTTAAAATGTATCTTATGATACGGCTAAGCGTAAGAAATCAACTGATATAATATTTACGTATACTTTTTTATTAGTTTCTTAAATTATTAATATTACAAATATAGTAGGATACGTACTAAATAAAGGTTACTAATATAGGAAGTATCTGTACAATCGTTAAAAATAGGTAAGTACCTATGCTGCCTGCATCAGGTAATAGTAGAAATAACTAATTTAAAAAAAATAATTATTTATTATAATAAATTCTATTTCACTTTTCTTAATAAATAGTCACTATTTTTAAGCTGTAAAATATTTTATCTATTTGATGATTCCAATAACCACGACCTATAACACAACTTAAGTAATATACTCCTTAAAAATAAAGAAAAAAACAATAAATAAATACAGTCATCGACAAAACGCCTATACACGTACTACAATCCCGCATTTGTTTCAGCCGCCGCTCCGTTAGTTTCAGCCGCGACGCCCTGAAACGCGGCCATTCCCGCGATACTCCCGTTACAAATATTTCATGAAAAAATCGTTATTCCAAAAAATTTAAGTGGCAATATTTACGTGGTGATTTTGCAGTTACGCCTATATTGTTTACAAACATTGTAACTGGTGCGTTCTATTTTCAAATAGGTACCTACTTACTAAATTTGTAAAATAAAGGAAAGTACTCACGAGAAAGGCCAGTGCTTTTTAATATATGTCAGTAAAGAAAATCGCGATAGAAAGAGAGGGGTTAAAAATAATAATGTTGTGTGCTCTTGGAGATTTATGGTCGTGCCTGATTCTGAATTTTAAAAATTATGTTTTATTAAGACTTAAAAAAGCAGTGATAGCCAAGTTGGTAGGACGCTTGCCTCGGTAACGAGGATCGGAGGTTGAAACCCCGGCTCGCACCTCTACGATTTCATGTGCGAATCTCTCTCATTTTCAACCATGATTATCACTTGCTAAACGGTGAAGGAAAACATCGCGAGGAAACCTGCATGTTGAGAGAACCCCTCGAAAGACGCGTGAAGTCCGCCAACCCGCACTGATTCAGCGTGGTGGACTATGACCTAATCCCCCCCTCGCATTGAGGTGAGGCCCGTGCCCAACTGTGGAACATTAAAGGGTGAAGTATTATAACACTTATGGAACAGATAATGATTGCTATCTACCTAATTACTTATAAATATTTTTAATGATGTTAACAAAATAATGCTTGACATAACATCTAATTACTTAATTAAAACCGTCACGTTGCTTACTCCTCCCCGCAGACAGCCAAATTAAAAACAAAAGAAGAAAAAAAAACATAAAGCCAAAAGATAATCATGGCATTTTCTAATCTCGTTACACAAATGTTTGTAAAAAAATAAAGAAGCGTAATTATTTAAGAAATCCTCGCACAAAGAACGCCCCCCGGGAACTGTGCCCACCCGAGTGCTCGCCGACAGACGAAACTCACCCCTATTCTAATTATTTTTCTTGAAAACTTTCCCGTTAAGAAATTTATTTTCCTTTAAAAAGAAAAACGTCGAAAGTTTTGCATGGACATGCTTGTATTTAGTTTTTAATTGATGTCAAACTCAAGCAGTCGATTGTGTTTTATTTTCTCCAGATGGACACGGTCGCGTAAGAAATCAGGGAGAGATATAAGAAAAAAAAGTAGAATACTGAGGGTTTTATAAGTAGATATATGTCTCCCTCCCTCTCGCTCGCATAATCGGCTCATAATCGAATGACTATAGCATCGTAAGTAACACTTTTGACGGATTTTCTATACTTAACTTGAGCATCGATTGCACGCGCAAAGCGGTAGATTTCATTTTTCTCTTTTTTCGAGTTGTCTATTGGCTTGACGGTGTTGCCACCAACTTTTGCACTAGCTAGGTAATATAACTCTTAACTTTTGACAGTGAAATAGAGAATAGCCAATATTTTCAGGAATCCATACTTTGCCAACGTTAACGACTTATTAAAAACTTTAGGGGTTTTGGGATCCCCCCCCCCCCCCATACAGAGGACGTGTACCCAGGGGAGTATATGAGGATATAATACGGCAGGACTAAAGACGATTTATGATCTAATCTAATCTAATCTATCGGCCGATAGACGTCCACTGTTGGACATAGGCCTCCCCCAACGACTTTCACACATCCCGGTCCTCCGCCACTCGCATCCACCGGCTTCCTGCGACGCGTGTGATTCCATCGGTCCACCTTGTGGGGGGCCGTCCTACACTTCGTTTTCCGATTCGTGGTCGCCATTTTAGATTTCAATTTATGAAATAGGAACAAAATAAAGCCAGACGAATACCACCTGTATGGTCCCACACTACGCAACTGATGGTGTGTGCTTAAGTGAGTGAGAGCAAATCCGGGTGCATACATGAGAGGAACATTGTGTGATGACATTCCTGACTCTGGACCCTAACGAATGGCAGGTGAGACCTTTAAGAATTATACTAGCATTATAATATAGTAAGCAGTAATCCGCAGCAAAGCAGTGATAGCCAAGTTGGTAGAACGCTTGCCTTGATAACGAGGATTGCAGGTTCAAACCCCGGCTCGCACCTCTGGGAATTTTCATGTGCGAATCTCATTTTCAACCAAGATTATCACTTGCTAAACGGTGAAGGAAAACATCGTGAGGAAACCTGCATGTCTGAGAGAACCCTCCAAAGATGTGTGAAGTCCGCCAATTCGCACTAGGCCAGCGTGGTGGACTATGGCCTTATCCCCCTCGCATTGAGGGGAGGCCCGTGCCCAGCAGTGGGACATAAAAGGGCTGGAATTATAAGCAGTAATAGCCAAGTTGGTACTACTCTCGCCTTGGTAACGAGGATCGCAATTTCAAACCCCTGGGATTTCTGGATTTTATGTGCGAATCTCATATTCAACCATGATTATCACTTGCTAAACGGTGAAGGAAACCTGCGTGTCTGAGAGAAACGCTCGGAAGACGTGTGAAGACCGCCAACCCGCACTGGGCCAGCGTGGTGGACTATGGCCTAATCCCCTCACATTGTGGGGAAGCGCGTGCCCAACAGTGGGATTTAAAAGAACTGGTATTATTATATTATATTATTATTGTAACAATAATATAATATCTATATAATAAGCTATCATCATGCCAAGCTTCATCAAAATACGTGCAGTTACATTTACCTTTCTATAAAAGATACTGAAAAACTGGACTCAACTTGTACACGGGGCAATATACCGCAAAATCACATTTCCCAACCTGAAAAGCGTTCATTTTCTTCGGCGGAAGTGACGTGGCAAACTAAATAGTGGCGCCACCTGCCCGCGCCGCCGGATGTGGGCTTTATTGGCGGAAATAGACCAGCCGACCGGATATAGCAATTTGCACCGCGCCCGGCCCACGACGCTTTGTTGACTTATTTCGTTAACCAGCTACGTGTACAAGTTATCTTGAAGTTAGTTTAACCGTATTTTAGAAATGTTGGAACTAGCGTTTTGATTGAAGATTCAGGTTGGAGGAAATATTATAATTACGTAAAACAAAGATTACTTAACCACTCTTTTATAGGTCGCATCACAAATTTGCAAAGATGAATAACCGCGGCTCGTACCTCTGGGATTTCTGAATTTCATGTGCGAATCTCATTTTCAGCCACGATTATCACTTGCTTGTGCACTTGCGGTGAAGGAAAACATCGCGAAGAAACCTGCATGTCTGAGGGAACCCCTTGAAAGGCAGCGTGGTGGACTATGGCGTTATCCCCCTCACATTGAGGGGAGGCCCGTGCCCAAAAGTGCAGGGACATTAAAAAGGGCTGGTATTATTATTATGATTATAAATACTCTATTAAAGTCATAGCACCCATGATTAACATTATTCACTCGGCCTTAGCGACATGACGTTTAGTCACGGCCACTTGGCGCGAGGGGGCGCGAGATAAACATCAAACATTACCATCAGATAATTATCAAGTTAAACATATTTAATGAACACTAGCTGTTGCCCGCGACTTCGTCCGCGTGGTATTTAACAAAGACTTAGCCGTTGGCAACAGCCTGCTCGCGTTTTGATCCCGCGGGACGCATTGCAGATTGTTGCTATCAAACTTTAATCAGGCGCAGCGCTGCAACATTGGTTTTAATTTTTTTTCGAGAGATCCATTTTTTTTTTCTAAAATAAAAGTAGCCTAAGTTATTCCTTGTTAGATCAGCTATCTGCCAGTGAAATTCCCGTCAAAATCGGTCCAGCCATTTCAGAGATTACCCGGAACAAACAGACAGACAGACAGACAGACAGACAGACAGACAGACAGTCAGACAGACAGACAGACAGACAGACGGACAGACAGACAGACAGACAGACAAAAATTCTAAAAAATGTTGTTTCGGTATAGGTAACGTATATACATCCAAATGCACTCAGTAAAAAGCGGTTATTTTAATATTACAAACAGACACTCCAATTTTATTTATATGTATGTAGTATGTATAGATTACGTCTCTCAACACCTACGTCTTTAGCGGGAAATTTAAGAGTGAAGTTGTCATTTTTTTTTTATTGAAGAGTGAAGTAGCGAATTTAGCTGTCTCTGTCCGTGAGCATTTAATCACAGTAAGTCCATTATAGTCGACATGTTACAATAATAAATTCATAGTCAAAGCTTAATCTTATCTGTCATCTATGATTTCATCATCATCTTAGATGAGTTTGGTGTTGCTGGCTTCTTTAATTATCGATCAACTTGTTTGGTTTAAAATTGGAAAAGTTGACAAGCTGAGGGTCAGTGGTGGGTTCCTCTTCCCCCATTTGTTTTACAGAGCAAAACGTTTGTATGCGCTACACGCCGCTTGCGTTTCCTCTTAAAACCGTCGCCTCGGCTATTACTGCCCCACAACACTCGACCCGTGGCTGACTACGTACCCAAACAAGCGCGAACGCACCTCAACAACCCACTATAAAACCACCCCTCCAACTACTGACTTTCAACCTTAAAACCTTCAGATAAGTTACGTCATAGTAGCCGTGATAGGTCTTGATACATTGGTGCGAGTTAAGGCGATTGTGCATGGTGCTTGCACGCCGAAATGAAAACTCGATAGTTAGGTGCCTAACGAAGTTTGCAAGAATTGATTTTGTGAACGTCTTTGTTGGTGTCTGCAAAGTTTGTTATATTTAAGTCCTCGGTGTGAACAACTATCTGAGATAAAAGCAGTGATCGCTGAGTTGATAGGATGCTGTCATGGAAACAAGGTTAAACCCAGGCTGGTGTCTCCAAGATTTCCTGAATTCATGTGCGAATCTCAACCCAGATTATAGCTTCCCAAACCCAATTAACACAGCCATCCAACATCATCCTAAGTCTCATAAAATTCAGTCCAGTAGTTATCCCATGATGCACGATCACAAAAAAAAAAAAAAAAAGAGCAACCATGGAGTTTCTTGCCCGTTCTTCTCCATAGGAACGGCATTCCGAACAGGTGGTAAGCCAGTAGCATAATGTTTTTGCAACTTGACGATTCATAAGTACTGTACAATAATGGTTTACATGAATAAAAAATATTCTGATTCTGATTCTGATTCACGACCAAAAAAAAACCAAATTATAGGATTCGCTTATCTGTATCGAAACCAAAGTCGCCTAGCGAATATTTTTCTTAAAAAAAAGCAGTTTACAGTCTTATACCTATTTAAATGTTTATGCAATTTCGTTTAAGTATAGGCATGGGGGAGCAATGTTGGTGTGATTTTACCTAAAATTCGTTCAAATCAAAAACATGTTAAGTGCTTATAGGTTGTGAGTCAAGGGGGGGGAGAGGATTGCACCCTTTTTCCCCTTTTACCCCCCCCCCCCCTTGCCCGCTTCTGCAATAAATTTAAACTCTGTTGATTTCATATACTTACGCGAATACTACACATTTAAATAAAACTAATCTTACGGCTTTTATCGCGTTTATTATTGCTGTAAAGCAGCCGAAACGTCGGGAACGTAAAGCAACGTATAATAACCGCGCTGAATCTGTAAAATTAGTTTTATTAAACTCTGTTATAACCTAGGCTAAAACCTAGTTACTTAAGTACCCATATCTAAGCCCAGTTATCCCACTAATCCCACTAATATTATAAATGTGAAAGTTTGGATGGATGGATGTTTGTTACTCAATCACGCCAGAACGGCTGAACGGATCTGGATGAAATTTGGCACAGAGATAGATTATAGTCTGAAATCACATAGGCTACTTTTTATCCCGGTAAAATGTATGGTTCCCGTGGGATAGATTTGTTTTAATTTTTCATAGAGTACCAATAACTTCATTTTCTCATACATTTGATTCTGAGGCGGTACGAATTTCGCCGGGACAGCTAGTATATATATATCTAAGCTCGCGTCGAGTCTATTGTTGTTCTAGCGCCGCGTCTATTGATCGGTCACAATGGCCCCGCGCTAGCGGGAGGGTTGCCCACCGACACTCCACGACACGAGCTATGAAGCTCACAGACAGTTCTAATATATTATGGCTACTTATTTGCTAGAATTCCACACTTCAAGATTTAATATCTTCTTAGACAGTATCCATAGAAATATGTCGCTTTGGTATAAATATTAATAATATTACGCCGTGTACAGGATGTAAGTGTTAGGTAACGAAAACTTTGGGTAAAGGATAATACGATTATATATAAATCATTAATGTCGAATTGAATGTCTTGGGTTACAATTGTTTTGCAATTTTTGGACGCGCAATGTATCGTTTACAACGCGATCTCAACACAGCGCTCCCCGCGACACCTTACTCGTGCGAGTGACAAACGCGTTTAAGCGTATCGAATTTTAATTCACATTGCAGTTATAGGCCTCAATTAATAATTATGTTTTTTTCTCGCGGCTCTCTCGGCACGATTTATTTCAACTCTACCGTGATTATTAGCTCTACACAATGCAGTAAGCGAACCGTTCCCTTTCAATCCAGTGTTACTGCGGCGCTTATCAGTACCTCAAGCAGTATCCTTTCTACGTACCGTTTCAGTAATGTAAGGTTTTCCATCCCTCTCGCACCACAGATTTCTCAAACAAGCGTGACGGTGACAGCATGATTTCTCGGTGACGTTACGTACGATCACATTAGACGGTTCCTAATTACAGAATCATATTGAGATTGAATGTGCTTTGTATAGGCAACTCACATAAGTAAGTGGGTGTCTTATATTTTTTTAAACCTACTTTTGCGGCCACTTTTGCGACGCGGCTCTGCCCGTGCGGCCATCGATATTGTCTTGCAACTCGAACCCTTATTGTCAAAGCGTGATATTTGTATTGAACCTTATATTTTGCGTCAAACCGTGAAGCTATTTTTTTTAAGTGTTTCTTTGATATATAATGTGTAATATTAGTGGGATATTAACCATTGTGTGTTCATAAACGTGCACGAGTGAAGGAAATTTATATAAAATATATAACTTGACTTTTCAAGTTCTTCTAAAATGTCGTGTATATTTTCAGTAAAGTATCTACAGCATTACTGATAGGGTTTGGGGATTCGTCATCATCATCATTATCATCAGGGGTACTTATATTTAAAACGATGCTAAATATGTTTGACTCGACACTGGCGAAAATGCCACTATTTTGTTGCCGCTTGGCAACAGAAAAAAATAGAAGAAGTTAATATAGGTACTCGGATTAATCTGTGCAAGTACTCATTTGAAATGCTCAAGGCGTAATGGATAAAGCTATAATATACTCGGGGTTCCGCAGCGTGATATTATCAGAAATGAAGAAATCCATAGACTAATTTCACATTGCATTTAAACTTGATTAAGGTGGAAGCTCAGGTCAGGGCGCGAAAATCAAAATGTCAATGGTTTTTATTTTTTTACAAAAAATTTGGACATCTTTACGATGTAATTTAGTTTTTTGCGATATTAGCGATATTATATTATATATTAAAAACAGCTATTTTTAGGTGTTGTATCGCTTTAGGTATTTTTTTAAGCAAACTTAATATGTACATCGAGACATCCAATGCAGAATGCTAATATCGCAAAAAACTAAATTACATCGTAAAGATGTCCAAATTTTTCGTAAAAAAATAAAAACCATTGACATTTTGAATTTCGCGCCCTGACCTGAGCTTCCACCTTAAACCATTCTATTCTTGTACACAGCAAGACAATACAGATGACCTACACAGCTACGACTCTCCCGTACAAGTTCGGCCACTCGCAACCGGCCACTTTTATTTTTATACGAAAGTATATTGTTCCACGCGCCCGGGGCGCGGATATTTTCAAAATAATAATTAAACGGATACATTTATTATGCAGCAGGAATATGTGATACGCGGGATTACAAAACACATGGTGTTCGTTCGTCGGACTCTTAGGATGCACGTTCAAATTTTTCTTGTAATTTTATGTGTTTTCATTAACTGAAGGGAGGTTGGAGTTTTATAATGTACGTAATAAATTAATATCAATTAATACCGCAACACAGCTGGGCCCCAAGTCGGCTAACGCAATCGATTCATAATCGAACAGCAACCGTATAGTAACTGACACTTTTGAGAGATATTGTATGGGATATCTGTCAAAAGTGACAGTTACTATGCGGTTGCTGTTTGATTATGAATCGATTGTGTTAGCAGACTTGGGGCCCTGATGACGTAGTTTTAGACCAATCACAAGACCTAGCTGTCACGAGAAGAGAATACCTGGCCAAATGGACATCTCTGCATTCAAAACAAGTACTTTCTTTTCATCATCTCCAAGAAATCATGGTTTCGATTTAGAGCGTCCTGTACGCAGTACTCCTAAGTCGCATGGTGCAGCAGTGTGGTGGGGAGGGGGGTGGGTGCGCGTTCATTACCGGCGCGCGGCAGCTGCGCGCGTCGTCGCCGCGGGCCGCGCTGCGCCCGCGCAGGACGCCGAGCAGTATGGATATCACGGGCATTATATAGGTGCCTTTCTTAAATGCACGGGGTTACTTTTTTATTTCGTCAATAATACCAATATGTCAGAGGTTTTTAATATCAATTTTTTTTTTGCTGTTATAAGTATTTTTTTATTTTAACAGCAATTTTTGCAGGTCATAGATTTGGTGAATAAGTTGGAATAAAAAAAAATGTCAATGATTAAGTCGCTTTATACATAGTCAAATTTAAAACGGCATTACTTAGGGACTTTTATTTTGTTTTGCCTTTTTATGGGATTTGGTCCCGCCACACACTCCCGCCAGTTACTTGGGTCCCGGGGTTTGAAACTGCGAACCTCGTTACCGAGGCAAGCATTCCACCAACTTGGCTATCTGCCCTGCTTTTACCATAATTTACCGTAGCTATCATTTATTTGCTGACATGAACTAACTTCGTTTTCAATCAGCCATACCATTTTCGACCTTAGGTCATTGTGATAAACGAAGGTCTTAGGCAGTTAGCTATAAAGTTGTTTGACAGTTAGTACACTCAGGTTTAACGGTTGTTTGTTATGACACGGCGATCGAGTCACGAACTTGTAATAATCCTATTTATAAGTAGTTATAAACTGAACGTAATTATATACTGATATATACTTGTACCTATTAACATTCAGCGTGATTCAGAAAGGATATAATAATACCAGCCCTTTTTATGTCCCACTGTTGGGCACGGGCCTCCCCTCAATGGGAGGGGCATTAGGCCAAAGTCCACCACGCTGGCCCAGTGCGAGATGGGGCACTTCACACGTATTTTGAGCGGTTCTCGCAAGTGATAATCGTGGTTTAAAATTTCGAACGGTTCTCGCAGACATGCAGGTTTCCTTGCGATGTTTTCCTTCACCATTACACAAGTGATAATCGTGGTTTAAAATGAGATTCGCACATGAGTTCCAGAAATCCCAGAGGAGCGAGCTGTGGTTTGAACCTGGGATCCTCGTTACTGACGCATGCGTTCTACCGACTTGGCTATCACTGCTATCAGAAAGGATATAACATGGCGTAACTTTTTTTGGGATATAGGCAAAGTAGGTACTAACATTTAAACTTGAACGTGCGCTTGTGTTTTGTTTCTGTCATCACACGCTTGTGTAAACCAGTCGTTAGTGTATTCGTAATTATATTATATGTGGTCATAATGACAATTGCTTTTTTAAATTTCACACGAAAAGAATTACAATTGTCTATGTTTGGTGGACCATAAATCTAGCTCATCGACTTTTTGGTGGTAAATTGAAACGTGAAGTTGTAAATTTTGTTCTACGTCCGAAATTTTTTTTTTTGATAAATAATGTATAGTATTAGTGGGATATTAACCATTGTGTGTTCATAAACGTGCACGAGTGAAGGAGATTGAAATAAAATAGTATAACTTGACTTTTCAAGTTCTCCCAAGATGTCCGATTAATTTTCAGTAAAGTATCCACAGCTTTACTGATAAGGGTAGGGGATTCATTTCATCATCATCATCAACATAATCATTATCATCAGGCGTAATACCTACATATAATTCAATAACAATTATCAAGAATTTCTCGACACTGGCAAAATTTGCACTATTTTATAGCTATTTGCTAAACTAAAAAAAAAGAATCTTACTTATGAAGCGAGATTCCGTCCAAAAATAGATAAACACAAATCTCATGGTGATCTTCCATTGAACATAAAATGAAACACCTGTTTACAAACGGATGTGAGATTGTGAGGCCGGCAAGTAGGCTGCACAGCCGCAGACCCGCCCAGCAAGGTGCTATCCACTGCCTCCGCCCCAACTAAGGTACGGCTTAAAAGGCGTACATACAGCATGGTTCAGAAAGATTATCCTAAGCATGCTCTTCTTTACCGCATTTGTAATTACTATGTGCCAAGATTTTGATAATATTATGTTATAATAATACCAGCCCTTTTTAATGTCCCATTGCTGGGCACGGGCCTCCCATCAATTTGAGGGGGATTAGGCCATAGTCCACCTTACTGGCTCAGTGTGGGTTGGCGGACTTCACACATCTTTCGAAGGGTTCTCTCAGATATGCAGGTTTCCTCACGATGTTTTCCTTCACCGTTTAGCAAGTGATAATCTTGGTTGAAAATGAGATTCGCACATGAAATTAAATCCCAGAGGTGCGAGCCGGGGTTGCGAACCTGCGATCCTCGTTACTGAGGGAATATTATGTTAATTAAAACACAAAAATTGCAAACGAAAAATTTCCATTTTGTTGGGAACAATTTTTTTTAATTCGACATATTAGCTTATACTATTTGTAATTGGTACTTTACTGGTGACTGAACTCTTAAATTAAATTAAGATAACTCACGTTTTTTTCTTACTTACTACATTTACATAATGTTGTAATATATCTGTCTCAAACCTATTGGATCAGGTCCAAAGAAATGGCGTAAGTATAGAACACTTACGGGCAATAACCCCAAGCCGCAAGATGACCGGTTGCCCGCTAATTGAGCTGCCTGACTCCAGGCCATCATGACCTAGCCGCCGCGACTCCCCACGACTCCCCCCGGGTCCCTACTAAACATTATCCCTAAATACTACATTCGCAAACTATTAATTTTAACATTTCGTGAAATACCACGCGATAAACGCTGTTTTGTTTTCGGGAAAAGTCGTGAGAAATTTTTGGGGTTCCATAGTCTATATAATAACAAATTCATTCGGTTAAATTCCGTGTCCATATAGTCACAAATCCATTTGGTATGTAATGATTTTTTTATATTTACGCGAATACTACACATTGAAATAAAACAATTTTTTCGCGTTTATTTTATGTTTTTACGTTCCCGACGTTTCGGCTGGCTTACAGCAACCACACGAACGAGGTTGCGTTCCATTCCATCAACCTTTTATCGTATTTTTCTTTATAACATACATAATACTATTATTTCATACTGTATTTACATTTTCACGTGTTAAAATGTGATATACAGAACCATTCTTAAGTTATATTGCATTCACACTTGGTGTGCATTTTTCTCCATATAATCGTGAGATTTTGGTGCATTTAGCCTTAGGCGTGTGTAATTAGAAGCATTCTTGATTTATACTAACGTGCGCACGACCGGCGCCGGCGCAGGAGTGACGTGTGAACCGGGAACGACACGGGATCCAAATCGTGATGAGACGTTTGGGTCATGTCAATTTTGAAGTTTGAGAACATCCTCGACGCCGGTTTCATCCAGGGTCATTTAAAAACGGGGTACACTAAACCTTGAACCAACGTTTCTTCACTGCATTTGTAAATAATGTGATGACATGTCCATTTAAAAAAAAATGTGTTACCAACAAAATTATAATTGTGACTTTGTGTGAGCAACATTTGCTTTTTCAATATAGACGTCGTATAAATTTCATATAAATTTGTAACTGCATCAATCGTTCGATCGGTATTAGATACTTTCTAAACTCGTACCTGAATCGCAATATCGCATTTCTAATTCAAAACCAAATCTTGACAAGACATAAATTAGAACTTATTTTTGCCCTATCATACACTTACCCCCAAATTTATAGACGTTATATAACTTTATTAAACGTCATATAGTATTGCGCACAAGAGTTTTGATTTGCGCAGTACTATATGTCGTTTGATAAAGTTATAAAACGTCTAGAAATTTACTGCTGGACATAAGCCTCCCCAACGATGTGTAAAAATCATTGGGGGAGGCTTATCTCCAACAGTGGACGTCTATCGGCTGTTGATAGATAGATATAAATTCGGGGTTTAAATCTTAAGTGCAAGAAAGGATGAAAATTACCAACTTAGAAGTACTGCAAATGATAGGGATGTAGAAATGACCGCGATAAAGATTTATTTGAACCCACACTTGATTGTGAAAAAGTCAGCAGCATACGGGATGCATTCAACGGCGGTGATGCGTCCGTGTTTGCGCGAGACACTCGGTGACAACCCTAGCGTGAGATCAAAGCGCGCCGCTTTCAATATGGCTCGCGAGATGCATTGACGCGGACGTAGGGGTGACACTCGTTTTCTTTTTGTTGATGTAACATGAAAATGTAGGTTCAATGTTTGAGGTTTGTAGGGTTTTATGTACATCGTTTTATTGCGAGAGAACGTTGTGTTTGGTTCATATAAAATGGATTTATTGAAAACAATGATCTGATTGTAGAGCTAAATAATTTACGTTTATTTGCTCGGAACTGGAGAAGATGCAAAGAAAAAAATACAGCAAACTAATTTACATTGAATACTTAAACTCGTATAATTCGGATAAGAATATATCCCATTTGAGTAAGTAATAAAAATAAAATCCTTGTACTAACGATTTCCAAAAAAGATGCTCTAAAAATATTATTTTGAAACAGACAACAGACTATAAGCAAGCCGAACCTATAGATAAGTATATTCATATAAATAAGCCACCCCCAACTTCTACTTATTTTTTAATTTGGCAATCGGTTACAAAATAGTGCCTAGGTTATTTTAAATAATATAAGTAGGTACCCCTGACGATAATAATGATGTTCATGCCGGTGATGATGATGAACTGAATCCTCTACCTATCAGTAAAACCGTGGATACTTTACTGAAAATTTTACGGACATCTTGAAAGAAATCGAAAAGTCCCCGTATTTTTTTTTTATGGGACTAGGCCCGCCACACACTCCCACCACTGCTACTCCTGTAAGCCAGGATCTACAGTAAGTCCCCGTATACCTACTGTTTTATTTTAATTCCCATTCACTCGTCAAGGTTTATAAACACACGATGGTATATATATCCCACTAATATTACACCTGACAAATAAAAAAAACACAATTATCAGAAATAAAACAAAATTGCCAACATCACTGTTCAACAACCCGCCAAAAAAAACAACCCTAACTTCATAGACCGGCACAGTTATTTGACGCAAACTCTATGCTCGAGGTCCACGTTTACTATTATCAATTCTGTGCCCACATCAAAAAGCGGAGTGCATTCTGATAGAAATTTGTTTTTAATCGACCTCAAATTGGGCGCGAAATGAGTTCGGCCCCTCCTGTGGGGGCCAACGATAGCTTCATTACAGACACGAATTAATATTCTAAACATTTATAGCGTTCAAATTGATGAAACGGTTTTATTAAAAAAAAAACGAAACTTATTAATAAAAAAACTTTTGACTTGACCATAAATAACTAAATGTAACTGTACGGTAATTCAAAAATCGAAACAATCGTTTCCCCCCAAAATCTGACAGCTCAATTACAGAAACCGCGACGGATGACATTTGTTCAAATTGCTCGTGTTCTATGCTCATTACAACATACCTACTAAACATATAGATCACTCTTATCTCTGCAGCAATATAGTTCAATTTAGTTTGAATTACATTTTTATGTCTGTGCTTTCGTCGTAGGTTTTTACGTTCCATTTCGCGGCTAACGCAGCGTGTAAATGAGTTCTTTATCATGGCGCGTTTTAAGCGTTCTGTTTATATAGTTTCGGACTACAATGAAGGGTGAATAAATTAGAATAATATCACCAGTTAATACCGAAAGGGCATGGACAGTAAATTAACAATTTGTGTTGCTGTAAGTAATATTTAAAAAAGTTTAGTCATTGGTTGGATATTTTTTTTAAACTGATGTCTCCATTTATTTATGGTAGGTTACCTACGTACATGGAGATAGTAGTCATGTTTTTTATTATCTATTTTTTTATCTTACCAAGATGTCCGCAAAACTTTCAGTAGATGAAGTATCCACAATATTACAGATAGTGTTAAGGATTCATTACCCACAACATAACTATCACAATTATCATTCATTTCATCATTATCATCAAAGGCAATTTTACTCGATCACACTGGCATAAAATTCTCTATTTTGTAGCCAACGTAAAAAACGGAGAAACTGTCAAAGTCCACCAATTCGTAAAACTTTTTTATAAACTACCAGACTCACCATTTTCATATCACCATGTCACATCCATTATTTTATTTATAACTAGCTGTTGCCCGCGACTTCGTCCGCGTGGTATTTAACAAAGATTCAGCCGTTGGCAACAGCCTGCTCGCGTTCTGATCCCGCGGGACGCATTGCAGATTGTTGCTATCAAACTTTAATCAGGCGCAGCGCTGCAACATTGGTTTTAATTTTTTTTCGAGAGATCCAATTTTTTTTTTCTAAAATAAAAGTAGCCTATGTTACTCCTTGTTACATCAGCTATCTGCCAGTGAAATTCCCATCAAAATCGGTCCAGCCATTTCAGAGATTACCCGGAACAAACAGACAGACAGACAGACAGACAGACGGACGGACGGACGGACGGACGGACGGACGGACGGACGGACGGACGGACGGACGGACGGACGGACGGACGGACGGACGGACGGACGGACGGACGGACGGACGGACGGACGGACGGACGGACGGACGGACGGACCGACGGACTGACAGACAGACAGACAGACAGACAGACAGACAGACAGACAGACAGACAGACAGACAGACAGACAGACAGACAGACAGACAGACAAAAATTGTAAAAAATGTTGTTTCGGTATAGGTAACGTGTATACATCCAAATGCACTTAGTAAAAAGCGGTTATTTTAATATTACAAACAGACACTCCAATTTTATTTATATGTATAGATGTGTATTTATTTGATTTTGTATCGCTATTAATTACTCGACATTGGCAAAATACCCGCTAAGTTGTGGGTGAGGCCATTTTCATATCCATTTTATTTCATTTCGTAAAGAAAGAAGAAGAATAAAATACCATAGACAACTCTCTCGTGTGTGTGAGTGGAGTATATAAAGTCATTTCCCTGGATACATACATTCACGAGCATCATACACCTGCCATTCCAATCACGCCTCGAGTCCTTGGCAATTATTATAACGACGGAAAAACAATATGAAACTTTACCTCTTTGGAATAAGGGCTGCAGTTATATATTTGCAAGAATAATGTGCCTATTTGTATCTACTATCAATGTATATAGACCAAAGATTATGAAGGTAGGTTGTCGTAGGTAGGTACCTTTTAAGGGAGATCGATCCCACCATGGTATAGTAATATGCTACTTGGTCTTCGGGTGTTGTATGAATTGTATTGAAGACTAGCTGTTGCCCGCGACTTCGTCCGCGTGGTATTTAACAAAGACTCAGCCGTTGGCAACAGCTTGCTCGCGTTCTGATCCCGCGGGACGCATTGCAGATTGTTGCTATCAAACTTTAATCAGGCGCAGCGCTGCAACATTGGTTTTAATTTTTTTTCGAGAGATCCATTTTTTTTTTCTAAAATAAAAGTAGCCTATGTTACTCCTTGTTACATCAGCTATCTGCTAGTGAAATTCCCGTCAAAATCGGTCGAGCCATTTCAGAGATTACCCGGAACAAACAGACAGACAGACAGACAGACAGACAGACAGACAGACAGACAGACGGACAGACAGTCAGACAAAAATTGTAAAAAATGTTGTTTCGGTATAGGTAACGTGTATACATCCAAATGCACTTAGTAAAAAGCGGTTATTTTAATATTACAAACAGACACTCCAATTTTATTTATATGTATAGATGCCAATTAATGGCTACTCTGGTATTGACGTAGACGATCTGGGTCGTCGTCGGAAGAGGATACATGGCGTAGCATATTATTATACCATGAGTCACTACATCTATTCGAAGTGCTGCAAGGCAGATTACAATAATTACCAATTGAATGTTCGAATATTTTTTATTTTCCTTCTTATCTGTTGCTGCTTATTGTCTTTGGTCTAGAGCTCAACCCCCCCAAGCCCCTCCCACCCCGGGTGATTTCCTGGCTCGTTACTACATTATTCTCACATATCCCTAACAATATACTTACATTGAAATAAAACTAATCTTACAGATTGTATCGCCTTTATTTTATCTTTTTACATAACACAAGAAATGAATAAATATACTTAGTAACAAAAATCGCGTTGTCTTATATATACGGTGACGTAACACATGTCACATCTACACATTTCTCTATCGCCCACCTTCCATGCCCTCCCCGTGGCGCGGTTGCCGAAGTGGCAGCCCGCCACCGCCGCCCGCAGCCATCACGCGGCCGCTGCGCCCGCGCAGCCTCGCCGCCCCTCACCACGAGTTTACAATCCCTATAGAGACCAAGCTACATACAAACGGCCCGCTGCGAGTACAATAATAGTGCACCCTAAAGTCTACATTTCTTAATGACGCAAGAGTCGGTCTTGGTATTGCATTTTCGCAAGACCAAGACTGGAATGCAAGAGTATCGCAGTTATTGCTCTAAAACTGCGAGACGCGTCTTGGTTTGGATATCAAGACTTTGCGTATCACTAGTCTAGCGATGTGCACGTGAGCTCTCTCTCACCAAAGTATTCATGGACAATGGATATTAGGTATCCAGTATAGATTATTATTTAGTATTTATTAGTGTTTATGATAAAAAAATGGCGGACATACTTGTTTAGTTATTTTATGGAAGAGGAAGTGACGATTATATGACAGCCGCCGAGGGAGAACGGCGCGGCAACCTAACGCGATAATAAAAGGGTTGCCAGCGCAGACAGTATTAAATGGCGCCTGTATAAGATTTTAGTGGACTCACAGCGCGACAATGTTAGCCGTTTGTATGTAGCTTGGTCTCTACAGGGATTATTGTCTCGTGTGCCTCTACGCACGACGCGGACGCCGAATGCCTCTCATATTTCTTTGTTACTGTACCGTAATAAGGTTAAATGTAGAAACGTATGGTTATATATTGAAATTATAGTTAGATACTTACGAGTTTATTTTTAATATTCCCAAATGTCAATTAGTTTGCTATAGAAGCCGTAGGCTAGTTGGAAAAGTGATTGATAGGTCCGTTGTTGATGTCTTATGTTTACGCGAATACTACACATTGAAATAAAACTAATTTAACGGATTTGATCGCGTTTATATTATGGTTTTACGTTTTTTCTTCTTTTTGGCCTCTTTCTATTGAGACTAGGCTCAATACGATTCTGCCAATGTCAACGTTCGTAAGCTTAGTTTACGTTACCGACGTTTCAATCCAATTCAGGGCGGACGCCATTTTCATATCATCATCCATTATTTTATTTATAATGTGTTATCGCTATTAATTACTTGACATTGGCAAAACACCCGCTAAGTTGTGGGTGAGGCTATATTCATATCTATTTTATTTCATCGCATCTCATTTCGTAAAGAAAGAAGAAGAAGAATCCAATTCAGTGTCACAAGGTCCAATGTCATGAAATCAAATTTATATGAAAAAAACAAGAAGTTTCTACAAACCTTTTCTTTCACGTTAAATAGTAACGTGACAAAAAAACCTTCATACAAACGTAATTTTTTGGGCACTGATATTCAATAGTTTCAGTCCGATTCAAATTGGTGTGTTTGGAGAAATGCCCAATTTACCTTCATACCGAGGGCACACGACCCACGACGCAAGCCCTAAGGATATTTTGATAAAATTAACATAGAACTATGTAGACACGGAGTAATAGGAAAAGCAGTGATAGCCAAGTTGGTAGAACGCTTGCCTCGGCAACGAGGATCGCAGGTTCAAACCCCGGCTCGCACCTCTGGGATTGATGGATTTCATGTGCGAATCTCATTTTCAAACATGATTAATTATCACTCACTAAACGGTGCCAGAAAACATCGCGAGGAAACCTGTCTGAGAGAATCCTTCGAAAAACGTGGAAGTCCGCTAACGCGCACTGGGCCAGCGTGGTGGACTAAGGCCTGATCCCCCTCGCATTGAGGGGAGGCCCGTGCCCAGCAGTGGGACATTAAAGAGCGGGTATTATTATGATTATATCTAGATACAATTGACCATTTAGAAATAATCTATCGTTATAATCCCATTATCCCACTTAATATTATAAATGTGAAAGTATGGATGGATGGATGTTTGTTACTCAATCACGCCAGAACGGCTGAACGGATCTGGATGAAATTTGGCACAGAGCTAGATTATAGTCTGAAATAGCACATAGGCTACTTTTTATCCCGGTGAAAATGTTTATACTTTTTAATCGCGGGTAACACCGCGGGGCGCAGCTAGTAAGGAATAAGTACCCAAGTATACTCGTATACCAGTAATTTACCAACTGCGGCAAAGATAATGTATATAAGTAAATAGAGTACGAGTACCTAGACTCAGTTAGAACTCAAGTTTTACCCGGGAAGGTACGAGTAGTGTACGGTGACAAAGTTAAAAGCATTTCTTGGGAACAACGTGAGCATTATGATCTTGTATGACATTTTGAGGTTAATAAACAGTCGATAATAGTCACGTGTATAGGAAATACAAAACAATAAAAAATACATAGTACAAATATTAGTATAGCTACATGTCGATACGCAACAACATCAAATAAATAAAATTACTTCCATCCTTTTGCTATTTATTTGCCTATACAATTGATAACGTTTTAAAAGTATGGTACAATTTGATTCTTGGACTATAGTGTCCTAAGACATATGGCCACTTGAGCGCTGGTTGCAATGGTCTCCGCGGGTTGTAGGTAGGTGCCGCGCCCGGGGCACTCACGATAAACAACCGAGCGCCGCCCGCGCCCGCACAACAGCACCGAAGCCGGACAGCGCTCATGAAAAGAGACCTTTTTGCTTTACAACCTTTTTTTTAAGATGATGAGCTTCTTTTTTTTAAAAAAACTGTATTGTTTCATGTACGGCCTTTGAGTGTGAAGTCAAAGCGAGGGCACGCGAGCTTTGTGTTACGATCTATCACATGTAACGTTTATTTGTTTGTACAAAACAAACCTGATATAACTAATAGCCAGAAGCAATGGCTCTTGAGGCAGAAATATTCTAGAATGTAGTGTAGGACGGCCCCCCACAAGGTGGACCGATGATATCACACGCGGCGCTGGAAGCCGGTGGATGCGAGTGGCGGGGGACCGTGATGTGTGGAGGTCGTTGGGGGAGGCCTATGTCCAGCAGTGGACATGTTTTGGCTGATGAATAGATAGATGAATATCACAGAATACCTACATAATGTTATGATAGAATGAGAATAAGTAACGTTTATTTAGTGTACAAATAATGAGACACAAAATAATGTAGAGCATATTTTATTTTTCAAACAAAAAACTACACAGTCCACTCCTATCACCCACTCAGCACAAATGGCTTTACGAATACACGGCGCCAATATTTACGGGGTACATTACTATATGCCACGCTATCTAGACAATTTTTAATCTAAGGTAAAAAAATTAACTCAAGAACAAAGATACCTAATTAAATTTAAATTAATAACGTATTTTTGAAGATAATAAATCATGGAAGTTAAATTATGAACAGTCACGAACGAGGAGTCTAAAGACATCCAGTGACAGTCCTATCAAATCATTCCCAAAACATAGAACTAACAAACGAATATTTCCAACTTACATTGCAATAATTAGAGCCAAATAAATCCCCCATAGACACGGGACCCGAACGGGTTCTTTATGGTACCATTTCTATCCTGTCATTAGTCATATTAGATTTGTGGCCGAATCGGGGCGATGATAAAGAACCCAGATAGGGTCCCCTGATTATAGACGGTGGATGATTAATTTTGGGGTACGGAACCCCTTTGTGTTTTAGGATATCGTAGCTTTTAGATTTTTTTTTTTATTACGATATAGGCAAGTATTTGATCTCGATCTCACCTGATGGTAAGTGACGATGAGATCTACGATGTAGCATACTTGCCTAAAAGATACCTGTTCACTCTCGACTTGAAAACACCCAGATTATTGTCGACGGGGAACAAAGACGCCGGTAGCGTGTTCCATTGCTTGGCAGTTCGCACGATGAAAGTAGAACCAAACCACTTAGTACGTACCGAAGGAATGTCCACAGTGTACGGATGACACTTGTCCGTGCGTCTTGTCGAGCGATGATAGAATGGAGATGGGGGAATTAACTCGTGTAATTCCGTCGCTGATGATGAAGATGTTTTATTTTAGCGAATGTGTTGTGATATACTATGTATATAATAATAATTCCAGCCCTTTTTCAATGTCCTGCTGGGCTCGAGATAGGTCCACCACGCTGGCCCAGTGCGCGTTGGCGGACTTCACACATCTTTCAAGGGGTTCTTTCAGACATGCAGGTTTCCTCACGGTGTTTTCCTTCACTGTTTAGCAAGTGATAATCATGGTTGAAAATGAGAATCGCACATTAAATCCCAGACGTCCGAGCTGGGGTTTGAACCTGCAATCGCGGTTACCGAAGCAAGCATTCTCTACCAACTTGGCTATCACTGCTGCGCATATACTATCTGCTTATTACTAACTCGCTCACTTTCGAAGATATATCACTAAATATAAGGCATACTATACCTGAGAAAAGAGCTTTAATTGGATCACACGAACTATACAGTTCCAAACTAAGCAACACTTATATTATGGGTACCGTACAATTTACTTAGGGCGATATCAGCATATAATCAAGTACTCAAATAGATATAAACATCGCCATGACTCGGGTAAAAGCGTTCGTGTTCATCACACAATGTTTTTCCCTACCAGGATTCAAACCCGGGACCGTCGGCACAGAAAGCAAGGTCACAACCATCTGAGCTAATCAGCCCGTCATCATTCGATCATTATAATACTTAACCGCGTGATAAATGAGACAAATGATTTTTTACAAACATTTTTAACACCATTTTAACGCGGCGCCCATCAATGCTGCATCAATTAGAGGCGCGGCTGCGCGGGCGCAGTGCGCGGGAGTGCGCGCAGCGGGCGGCGCCGCGGGGCGCCACTGGCACCGCTGTCGCGCTCCGCGTGACGTCATTGTCTTTGCTCACCTACACGTTAGGCGTTTTGTTTTTAATAAGTTTCAGAACAATATTGATCTATAGTCTCAAGTAGGTCCTAATACGTCACGGTTCTCGTAATGAGAGGGGGATTTGTGTAATAGTTCGCCATGCATGGGGACATGGATTTGTTTACAAGTTCAGACGTAACGTTGCCACTAGCAAAGTGAAGTCACTTTATCAATCCATATTATGTAGCGATAAATATTAACACATACAAAACTTTTTGCCTAGTGGTCTATAGACTAAGAAGTTCTGGACATAATTTTCTTTTTATATGTGGCATGTGCTTACATGTTAGACCAGAGTCTTTTAAGGCTTCGCTCGTATCGCACGCCGAGTTCTAACTAGTCTGTGGTCGAGAATTGACAATGTAGATTTTGAAAAAGGAACAGCTCTGATAAGTTTGAAACAGTTACGGCAAACTGATATACTTGACCATTATTGAAACCTTCGACCGCATTGACTATCAATGCACTCTGTACTTGAGGGGTCGAGTCACCTTCGTCCGTAGGAGAATTAAATACCCTCGAGATACCCTACACGTGACCCTGGGTGGTGCCAACTAGGTGACAACTCTACTGGTGGTAGGCTTCGTCCGTGGTTAGTCACCACCCACTGAACAAAGCCATGTCGCCAAGCGGTCTAGCCGTGTTCCGGCATGATGTTCGGTGTTGCCATTCATGGATGGCGGGTCAGATCAGCTGCGCTGCATGTGCCTAGTGAATGTAGCGTCTCGATCTACTGCCGCCTTCCTACCTAGGCAAGTATGCTCCATCGTAGATCTCATTGTCACTTACCATCAGGTGAAATCGAGATCAAATACATAGGCAAGTATTTAATGTAATAAAAAAAAAAGCTGTACCCACGATCATTATCCAATTTCAGCTAACGAGCTAATGCTAAAAAGCTGTTTGAATTAATCAAATAGTCGTATCGAGTGTCGACGCGTGTCATTATTTTTAACCGTGCCTACCCCCTAATGGGTGGCGCGTGGCGATACGAGAGTGCATTGTGCCTTTGTGCCCACCCCCGAGGTACCTCGGCGCTATGATACCATAGGTAGTGCTTGACATATACGTAGATATAGATACTTTGTTTATGGATACACGTGTCAATTTTTTATTTGTATTTTTTTTTTGGTAATTGGATATGTGGATAATGGTACTTCTTATGTTTTGTTGTTATAGTTAATCAGGCCGTAGTACGGTTTAACTGTAACCTCTCTATAATAGTATTATTAGGTAAGTATGAGTTAGGCATCGTTATTAATATTTCGAAGCCGAATACTAAATCGATGTTTTGGCGCGAAAATTATTTATTTTTTCCACCAAACGTAAGGTACCTTACTATATTGACAATCTTGTATACATTTTGCCAATAAAAAAGAAAAAAACAGCAACCAAATTCAAATTTCGAATGTTAATTTCGCGACAATATGCAAAATAGATGAAATTCTTTGACGAAAATGCATAAAGCACGCGCCACCTGCCTGTTCAATTTGAATTTGGAACGCTGCGTTATCGTGATGCGATTCGCAGCGCGCGGCCGACGCGAGGGCGAGAATTGGGGGAATCGATCCATAAAATCGTATTCGATACGATTTATAACGATTTTGTTGGGGGCCTTTTGATGTTATATGTAATTTTGTTGGTGGAAATTGTTTGTTTTATTTGAACATTTAGGATGCAGACTTTTGTTTGCCCACGTAAGAAAACTTTTCTTTGCACGGAATGGGGCTGGACGGTAGCAAACTGTCGTGACAGATAGAAGTATTGTCATGCAAAAATGAGATTAAAGGGAGCATTAACTTGGTGTTTACTAGATTTTTGATAATGGTGTTATTATTTTAGCCTACTTACTTATGAGCACCAATATTTTTAGCAGTGACAGCCAAGTTGGTTGAACGCCCGCCTGGAGAACAAAGCGTCATATTGAGGTGGAAAGTGTCTGATATCATGGCAATAGGCTCGCCCCCCTATTACATTGGAACCAAACATACTTTAGCGGAAAAGGGAAGATCTTCCAGCCAGGCGGGCGGTATGCCTAGCGGGGTGGACGCTATGCCCCGACGGTTATTGTCGGGATCTTGTATATATCGCACGCTTAATAATAGACTGACCAATTAGGGTTTAAGCCCAAAGTGAGATAAGCACACAGATAGATTTATTCCAACGTTATCTATCTACCAATCTCAGAATTTTTACGATATCTTATTCCTAGACTGAGTAACGAATATATTGTCTTTTTTACTTGTACAAATTTTGACAAAACTTTTAACATGAAAGTGACAAAAATCATAATGCGTCTGAGATTGCGACAGTCAACTCGCGGTGCTTTTATATTATAGTGACCCATTCATGTTTCTGAACTTAAAAAACTTACAACATAAAAATAATATGTTATTATTTTATCAAGTATAGACTTATAACATAAAAGAGAAAGGGTTTTAGTGAAATGTTTAATAAAATACAGACATATAACAAAAAGTGTCATCACTAGTACAGAAATATATCATTGATTTTATTAATAAACAGACGTATCTCAGGGACAACATTTTAAGAGCTAAAATTACATTTTAGTATCAATAATTACTTAATCAAGTATTCTTACAATACATCATTTATTATTATTACGCTATTTTCATTAAGATATAAGTAATAATGTCAGACAAGTTGTAAATGACAAAACGTTTTTGCGATTTCTCAACAAACAGCTTTTTTGAGTTAGGTCAGTATATTAGTAAGCGTGCGATATGTTACTTGCTCCGAAAACTCTTATAGCGCGATTCAGGATTGTGACGTCAATTGTCTATTGTTCTGAATGCGTCTGCAGCGCCATCTTTGTAGTTTGTGGTGCGGTTGAAGTGGTCGCTACAATATCATACACGTGTAATGTGGGTGCACTGCAAAGCACCTCTGCCTACCCCTTCAGGGATTACAGGTGTAACGATACTTTAATTTTTATTCCGTGAAACAAATAATTTTGTTCTATAAAATACATTCTGTCCACGAATCCGTACAGCTTATTTCCATAATTATCATCTTTCGATCCACCTGTTCGTATTCCGGTATCGAATTAACATATTTAATCGATTTTGGGATCGATCGTTTAGATGTGCGATATGGTACCACAGCACTGGCCCTTATTTTTTTTTAATAGGAATAGCACAGGCGGGGCATCCAAGAGCGAAGTATAGAATTTATCAATACCTAGTCCAATATTTTCATTATAATTTATTAAACCCGATTGTAGCTTAGTATTTTATTTTATAATTATATTATCTTAATAGTACGCATTGAGTTAAGTGAGGGAGAGTGTGGTATTCCTGCGCCCCAAGTCTGCTAACACAATCGATTCATAATCGAACAGCAACCGCATATTAACTGTCACTTTTGACAGATATTGTATGGGATATCTTTCAAAAGGGACAGTTACTATGCGGTCGCTGTTCGATTATGAATCGATTGTGTTAGCAGACTTGAGGCCCAGGTGTTTGTGTACCCAAATAAATGCTAACTAATTAATTTAGGCTATTTCATTGGATATACTTTACCTAGTGTTACAATCTCCATGGATACATTAAACCACCATTACCGGTAAAATGCGGTAATTTCTAAATGCCGTGTATATCGCGTGCTCCGCCGTCGTGTCCAGCGATCAATCAGTCAAATTATATTGTCTAAGAGATGGGGCCAAATCGACCCGAATCTTTACCGGCGCGCCGCGCGATCCCACTCGACTAAAATGGTTGAATTAAATCGATTTAAAGTGATGCCCTAATTGTAACTATACCTATATCTACGTATCTATGTTTCGTACATTATTCTCTGCTATTATGTATTTCATTTGCCCGCGGCTCCGGCCGCGCAGCCATTGATTTTCTCTACTGTGCATTCGTTGTACTGTTTCTTATAAATGTGATCATAGACTATATCCTCATTGTAGTTGGCACATGAATTTTTCCATGATGCTTGTACAAACAAACATACAGTCCATAGAATTCTTAAAGCACCTATCTTGAATGTCCATTTAGGATTGAAGATTTTTCTTTTACGACATATTTAGATTCAGTAGGGGTAGTTTATTGATAACCCACAATGATCTCTCAAGGGTTTTCTAGAGATAATCCAAACATATTGACCAGTGAAACTCAGTGCTCTGACTGATCCGCTAGGTACCAGATGAAGCCAAAAAAAACCGTGCATCACAAAAATGTATCAGATAAAAAAAAACTTAAGCATACGAAAATATGAAAGGTTATCGTCAATCAAACGATTATCGGATTAGTCAGATGATCCTTTAGTCGAATTATAATAATTTGCGTTCGTGTTAGTCGATTGTCTTTTTGTACTAAGCGGTAATCGACTAAAACACTGTTGTTCGGAGCGTTTATATCGTTTTAAAAAGTAAATTGTGATTGATAGATGTAATTTTGTGTATTTTATACGAGCCTGGTTCTCGTGTGTCGAGATATTTGGAGTGAGTGCACGTTTCCAAAACATGAACGGGTTCAAGCTATCTGGGCCCTTAGTATAAGTTTTAAACGTTACTCTACGTATACAAATACCGTTCGAGTGAGCGAAAATTTACATAAGTACATTGACCTGTAGACCTAGTGCGAGTTTATACGTAAGCAAACCGTATAGGCACACTTTCAAATATGTGATGGCTGCTTTGTATCTAAGTAATGGAGAATTAAATATTTTGTTACCCTCCACTAAAGACGCCATGCTCTGTTTGCTAAGGTTAGAATGGTTAAACAGGTGTAATTTTTTTACGAACAATTTTATTTATATTTGGGAATATTATCTTTATAACACACTGTTATAGCCGTGTTAAAATGTTTTACATTATTTCTGTTACATCTTGTATACCGAAATAAATAATAATTAATATGTATTCATGTCATATTATACATACAAATAGGCATGTTAGGTACGTATACCTATGTATGTATGTACCTCCCCCCTTATTTATGACTATATATTTTATGACTATTATGTGAGTATTGAGTGATGACATATGGTGCCGAGACGTGGTCGCTGACTATGGGCCGCATAAGAAGGCTCAAGGTCGCTCAACGCGCAATGGATAGAGCTATGCTCGGGGTATCGCTACGCGATAGAATCAGAAATGAAGAGATCCGTAGACGAACTGGAGTAACCGACATAGCTCAAAGAATTTCCAAGTTGAAGTGGCAGTGGGCGGCACATAGCTCGCAGAACCGATGGCCGTTGGGGCAGAAAGGTTCTAGAATGGCGACCACGAACCGGAAGATGTAGGACGGCCCCCCACAAGGTGGACCGATGACATCACACGCGTCGCAGGAAGCCGGTGGATGCGAGTGGCGGAGGACCATGATGTGTGGAAGTCGTTGGGGGAGGCCTATGTCCAGCAGTGGACGTCTATCGGCTGATAGATAGATAGATAGATTTTGTGACTATACGAGTTCCTGGTTACAGGTTGGTCTAAGCTGCATGTACTTACCAACCAAGTTGTGATCTCTTCTTGTGTGAATAATTATAGTCCAAGACCTCTCTTATACCTACTTACCATAGAGGTGTAACACACAAAAACATCGGTATTTTAATGCCCTCGTAAGTATAGGGTGGTCACTAATGTCGCGCTCGTCATTACCGCGCGATGATCGCGGTCCTCCGCATTAAGATAGCAATCTATGACCCGCCATAGTTCGCTGTAACCTTTAATTTGGGTATTTTGTTGTGATATTTAAAATTAGAATATTTTTCTTTATTATTTAATTATAACTGGCTGTACGCGACCTATGTTAATATCTCAATGACGTTGATGATTATGAAAAAAAAATCCTTCCCCTATGAGTAAAGTCAGTGTAGTACACGCGAATTACGTCCTTATGTAGGTACCTACACTCGAATTCGTGAAAATGTAGAATTTAATTCGTATACTCTATATCCTATACTCGTGTGACTCGTACATAATTACATAATGTGTGTGTTAATGTGGTTATATTCCACGAACATAGATAGAAAAAAAATTTAACAGAATTGACAGCTTCGCTTTTCAATTTTGCCGCCTAAATTTAAGCAATTGAATTAATGTGTTATTGCTATTAATTACTTGACATTGACAGAATACCCACTAAGTTGTGGGTGAAGCCATGTTCATATTCATTTTATTTCATCGCATTTCATTTCGTAAAAAAAGAAGAAAGTGCTGGTACCAAAAAAAACCTACGTACATTTGTTGTTTTAATTCTGAAAGGTTTCAAGTGCCTTGGGTAGCCTAGAAGTCCAACACAAATTGAGCATAGGCTAGGAAGAACCATAAACAATCCAGTCCATTTAAAAAAAAAACAACACTTTCGACGTCGAAGTAATAAACACACATAACTCTAAATTTTTAAAAATATTACTCGCATTTAAAAAAGTGACCAAAGAGCAAATGACTATGTTTAGCCGAAAGATTGCAGGTGTGGGTTCAAGTCGAGGACCGGCAATTATAAAGCGTTTTGTGATTTACCCAACTCGGCCCAATTATATGTTCTTTGTTTTTATGTGTGGTGTATAGGAATTAATTTCTTGACCTTTTGGTAATGTCGTGTTTTTAGAAACGTTGTAAGTTCAAGCGACCAACATAGATACTCTAGGTATTGACCTATTATGTACACTACCTACCTACTATATGCGAGCGTCTACTTTTATCAGCTTCTTATTGTATTCTACAAACTTATACCGTATTAAATAGATATTTTAACATCTGAACTTTAAAATTTGTACGATAACAGCGTTGATGAAGAGACCCAAGCGAAAGAAAACGACTTTAATCATATATATTCCATTGACAAATGTATTACTGGCTTATGAAAAAAAAATATCAAGCTATGTCACATAAAATTCACAGTGTGTGAGTAAAAAGACTCCTGGGATAGTTTTTGTTCCGTTTTGTAACAGCATCCTGAAATAATGTTTAGGTATGATGTAATAAGGACACTCCTCCTGGACTGGGGCTAAAAGGTCTAATGCTTTGACTTACCGGACGGCGTATTCCCAAATCCATTAGCCCGCATCCTCATCTTTGTATTCAATAATAAATATCTACCTATTATACTCACAACCCTACGTTTCGACAACAGTTCGAATTTCGACTTTATTGTAGCGATAGGTATCACTAATTCGTGGTTACTTACTTGTAATTTTAAGTCAGTAAATTTAGGCCTATATCACATAATAGTCACCTCAGATTACATTCCAGCCTCGCGTGCCTCGCCTTACGTCTCGTCTCCGAATGCCTCAGTAATTGACCACTCCACCGAATATCTCGAATTTTTCCTAAATTATAGACAATTTGGTGGCATTTTTTTATATTACTTATCTAGTGTTAGCCTTTTTGAAGTTTTTTTTTATAGAATTTCTGACGAAGTTATGCAGGCAATTAAGCTGGTTCGTAGTGAGGTATTTGGAATAATTTATTGCTATAATTTTGATGTTGATCGAAATTGTTGATTGATCCGTTAATAAAAAATATTTCGATCAATGAAATAAAGCGTCAATTTAGCTGTCTAAAACAACCACCGTAAATTTTGTGGGGTATCTCATACTTTATTATTTATCGTAATATATGAGCTTGTTTTGAAAAAAAATAATTTCTGTTTCAATAGGTATATTTTTCAAATTTCGAATAACTAAATTTACCGTTATAATAAATATTCCAAATTCAAAAAATAATTCATAACGAAACAGCGAGCGTGACTAACAGGGACGGCCAAAAACAAAAACAATCTAAGACCGAAAAGTGCCGAATTTATCAAAATGCTTCTAACATTTTTAGTAATTTTTAATTGATGACCCGCGGGTCGGGTCACCGTGGTGAATTAGACATTAATGAGCTGCTAATGTGTTGCGCCTTTTTGTTTTTGTCAGAAGTTGTGTTTTTTATTGCCAGTTATAAAATACAATGATCGTTGAAGTTTCGACTGTTTTTTTTTACTTGCTTGGCATTTACAAAATAATATTTATTTTTATAGAGTACTAGCAAACCCGGCGAACTCCGTTTCGCCACCAGATGGCTTCGTTTTATGTAACATTTCGTTTGGTGATTAAAAGATGAAGAAATTTTTTCCCGCTTTTCTGTTGAAAATTTTCCTGAATTTTCTGTGCTATAAACCTCACGGAGCCCGAGACCTTTCCAACGAATGCAAAACCGTGGAAATCGGTTCGTGCGTTCTGGAGTTATAGCGTCAGGAAGGAAAACCCGACTTATTTTTATATAGTAGATTAATGTTGTATTGCAGGCTAAATTTTAAGCTATACTATATCCATACCGTTACCATATGTGTGTATGCTTAAGGTTTTTTTATTGCCATATCAAAATTACATATACACCCAATAAAAGAATATCTATAGGTATTATTAAAATATTGGCGTACTTTTTGGCACCATTCAAAATTAACATACCGACTGTCCAAACAGAACTCCAGTAACCGTTCAAATTTCGAAATACAAAAGAGACTGCTATTAAAAGAATACTTTCCATTTTAATGAGAGTTCCCGAAAACTTTTCTTAACATCGCCAACCAAATGGCCGACACCTCGGGCATGTTATTAAAACACATAATACCTACTCATATTTGAAATGTGAACACGAGAAATTCATTATGGCGTATTATATGGCGAATGGCGAACTCGAAAATTGGCAATGTCGCCGCCGCAACGCCGAATTTTGGCGGACCACACAATGGCGTGACAGCTGTCATTGCTGGTTTTAGAGGCGGCTCTAGGCGTGTTCGCGGTTTTCGTTTTGTAATTTTTTCTGGTGTTTTCGCGGTGAAATGCTTTTGGCTGCAGATGTTAGCCTTGAATGTTTACGGTGCCATGATTAATCTCACCTTATTACACTAAGATCAATCACTAATACTTAAAACCTACTTACCTCCAAATTGATAGACGTTTTATAACTTTATCAAACGTAAACGTAACGTAACGTAGTACTGCGCACACGAATTTCGCTTTGCGCGGTACTATATGACGTTTAAACGTCTATAAATTTGGGGGTTAAGGTTTACTAGTTTGTAAAATTGTTGCTCCGCCATTGTTCTGCTATCATAAACTAACAAATTTTACTTCTTTATATATATAATATTAATATAGATAATACAGCTTGCTTCTTGTACACACTTGTAATCCCACTATCCCACTAATCCCACTAATATTATAAATGTGAAAGTTTGGATGGATGGATGTTTGTTACTCAATCACGCCAGAACGGCTGAACGGAACTGGATGAAATTTGGCACAGAAATAGATTATAGTCTGGAATAGCACATAGGCTACTTTTATCCCGGTAAAATGTATGGTTCCCGTGGGATAGATTCGTTTTAATGTTCCATAAGAGCAAAGGATCGACATGATTTTTTGCATAGGTAGTGCTAGTTTAGGGGTCAGAAAATTACATGGGCTATTTTTTTCGGTAAGTTGCACGGTTCCTATGGGATAGACATACTTTTTAACCCTTAGTAGCCTGATTTACGAAAGTGATTTTTTTTTATATTACTGTGTTTAATGTTACTGTGTTTAATAATAATGACATTTGATTTTTTTTTTAATTTCGTTGGAAAGAATATTAAAATACGTAAAACAGTAAAATACGTACAGCCAACCTATAAAAAAAAACTAATAGTAATGTGAACATTCGGTTTAAAAGATTGGTATCAAAATTGAAACTCTAGGCTATTAAGGGTTAATCATGACACCGCGGGGCGCAGCTAGTCATATCTACCTAATAAAAGGTGTAACACAAATAGTGTAAAATATTGTAACAGATGAATTAGTTAAGTTATATGGATTACGTTGATGTATACAATAATTGTGTATAATATAACAAGGCAAACCTCACACTACAGGGTGTCATTCTTAAAATGTCTAATACATAATTTGATTGATAACTTTGGGAATGTTATCTTACATAACTTACATTTGAAAGCCATGTCGCCAAGCGGCCTAGCCGTGTTCCGGCATGATGTTTCGGTGTTGCCGTTCATGGATGACGGGTCAGATCAGCTGCGCTGCATGTGCCTAGTGAATGTAGCGTCTCGATCTACTGCCGCCTTCCTACCTAGGCAAGTATGCTCCATCGTAGATCTCATCGTCACTTACCATCAGGTGAGATCGAGAGCAAATACTTGCCTATAATGTAATAAAAAAAAAAAATTGGCCTTGTCAAAATATTTAGCACTGTTGTTGTTATACCTTGTATAAGGACGTAAATCCCTTAATATACCTACAAATTTAAAAGTTTTTGTACTTTATAAACAACGCTACCAAATTATTTTATAGAATGAAACTCATAATTTTCTCCCCTCGGATGTTGGGTCGCCCCCTTAACAGGAAAAACCTTTTAAAATCCGCGCCCCCACGGTTTTCTTAGGGAAATATATGTACGACATACATTGAGTAAGTATATAAGCAGGTAGGTATTTAAATTAAAGAGGAAATTGTCTGTCTCTGGATAATGTCGGGCACGAACGAAAATGGACGAAACAAGACCGTTCATTTGTGCATCCAAAGACATACTTATACTAGAAATAGTTTCTGACTCTATTCCGATTTTAAAATGAATACTGTAGAAATAAGACCATTAACCCTCATATTCGATACTATGTGTGGATAAGCTTGCAAACCATAAAATATTATTATTTAAGATATCTTACGTGAAATCTGTTTCACAGACTCCTTTACCATAGATGAATAGAAGTATTGGTAAACATTGTAACAGAAAACATCCTTGTTCTCAATTGTGAAAGAACTTCAAGTCAAAAGGATACATTCAAAAACGCAATGTAAACAGGTGCTACAATAACTAAAAATCCAAATAACAGCGAAACAAATTCAAAAATGCTGACACCAAACGAACCTACACAAATACGTACTAAAAAAAAACGAACAAAACCATCGCCGAACGGTGCGCCCGCGCAAATCTGACACAACAAGAGAATTCCACTACAAACAAGCTATTCAAACATGGAACACAAACGTCACGTATAACTGCTCACTTAACCCTACAATAGCCATAAAGAATTACAATTAATCGCCGCGACGAGAAATGCCACCGCGCCGGTAAAAAAACGTCAAAATATTGTCCGTGGACGCGACACGGTACCCCCACCGGGGGCTACCGGGTAGCCAATGAGGAGGCGCACACAAGGCCCGCTACCACTATTTGGCCAATGGCGTTCCCCGGGGCGGAGCCTCCAGCTACGCGCGGCGTTTCGCCCCCAGCTAAAACCTTTTCGCCTGCAGTCGTTTACAGATAAGCCCGCGGGATGGTCGATTATTATTACATTTGGTACGCGTGATTCTGTGATCTACGCGTCGCCCCGGGCGTCCACCGTACCGATAGCGATGTACGCCGTGTGCGGTACCAGAGTCGGTTTCAGCGTTCCTGAACTTGCATTGTTGTGATATGGGAGAGACATATTGTGTTCTGTGATATGTTCGCCTTAGTATAGATATACCGTGTGACATGAACCTTTATATGCAGTGCCACCGCGAGGTATGGTTATGTTTGTCTTATCTTTTGTCTATGGTCTTGAGGTGCTGGTGATTTTTTTGTGATTTGTGAGTTGTGTGCCTCGGTTTTTCGGTGCCTATTTTGCATTATGCCAAAAAAAAAATTGATGTGTCAATTAGTTGTGTAGCTTGGCAAGTAGGTGATATAGAGTTAGTTCATAATGAGTGCTATAGTTTAGTAACTAGGTAGGTATCTTAAGTAGTTTTGATAAAGAAAACTTAAAAACTCCAAGTTTCTTATGTTAAAGATTATCGAATCGCAATAATCCCAAATAAGTTATTTAATTGGATATAAACCATACTTAACATAGGTAGGATGCTTAGCCATTAGTAATTCTTGGCTTTGTTCATAAAAAATGAAGTTAGTATAACTTAGCTAAGTATAAGTTAAAATAACGTATGTAAATTATCATTCTGAATATCATTTATTAAATTTAATTATCTTAGCACTATATAAAATCCAGCGTTTAAATAAAAACAGGTTTGTTTTATATGAAATCCAAATATTGATTTCTTATATTTACGCGAATACTACACATTGAATTAAAACTTATTTAAGTATACACTAGGACCTCCACCTCAGTCCTCCCGTGACCATGGTTGCTGTAAAGCGGCCGAAACGTCGGGAACGTAAAAACATACAAAGAACGTGATACAACTGTAAAATAAGTGTTATTTAAATCTAGGTTTTCTCTGTGCGCTCAATGAAAATCTAGATTAACAATTTAAATACTTATATAATATTTGACACGTTAAAAAACAATAAGTTATAAACGACAAACCGCAATTAAAGTTATTGAAAACAGACCGCCAAGTCTTCGAGGGACGGCCGTTGCTACATTTAAAACATTCCTTCAAACTATATAATTAAATGGTCCGTATTCTTCTCTAACTTATACGTTTCAACTTATAATTGGCGGTCCGCGACACAAATTATATGGAGAGACATCCTTCATGTAGCTCAACTTGTAGTCTGCGTTTGTTTTATAACGTTTTAAACAAAAAAAGTACTTAGACTTGAACCTAATTCTTAAAAAAAAGAAATAAAAAACCAGCAATTATACTACGATATACTAAAACAAAGATTTGCAAAGCAATGTTATAATTATATGCCTACCTACTGTCTTTAGTAAAACTCAAAAGTGTTTTGGCGTACTTTTAAGAGTGATTAGATATAATTTATTCATGTAACTAGCCCTTCAGGATAACACATATAGCAGAGCCCGAATAAAACCCGTAGTTCCAGCGGGGGTAAGCAATAAAATATACTTGGAAAGAGATGAGGTTTGTCATGAAAAGAGGTTTATCAGTTTTGCCAAGAACTCCTTAAAAAAATTCTGTAATGTGAACAACATTTAAAAACGTTTTAAGTTCAAATAAATAAGAAATGACAATAAAGGCGTTGCGATTATACGATGTGCAAATGATATTCAACCTTAAGTTGATAAAGGATTTGATTGGAATTACAGCATGTTATTGTTTCCCAAA